>OX403616.1:77798631-80198631 GCA_948107695.1 Meliscaeva auricollis | reverse complement strand
TTGGTTATATTTGTTCCATCGATAAAATTTGTAGCTTAAATCTAGATTTTAAGCTTTTTTGCCTGACTGGCATAAAACTTTTTTGCCTAACTGGCATAAAAAGACAGACTAGCAATAAAACCCATACATATTTTATTAATTTGTTTGTCTTGTCAAGCGAATCCTTGCAATCAACATTTTAAGACGACCATCATAATTGTAGCTATGATATTGCTCCTTCCCTTATTGGTATAAACTGGTCTAAAACATGCAAAATAGCTATTTTAATATTTTACCTTCTTCATTCATTGGAAATGGTACGCAAAAATAACTTTGCCACCACTGCCTTATCGTGTTTACGTACAAAACAACCAACAACAATAATTATGAAAATTTTATACCTTGTGTGTGTAGGTACCACCTATAGATAGGAAGGTAGGTAGATATAGTTAATTCCGGTGCCGGTGAATGACGCAGTCGAATGCAGGAATTCATATTTAATAATATGTTTACGATAAAGCGCAATGGGGGTATGTGTTATTATAACAATGGTTTAAGGTTTTTTTTTTTTTTTGTTAGCGCAGCGCCCCCTATACTCCCCCAAAAATAACACACAGGCGGTCGCATACAGAATCCAAGTGAAAAGGGATATTGATGGGAGTGTTGTAACCTACACCACACCACACACTACCACCACTGTGTGACACATGCATATTTGGATAGGTATATTGTCGCTAACAATAAGAGTTAAGAATTTTTTAATAAAAGATTTGCTTTATTTTTTAATTTTGTTTATCATCATTGAGAGACAGAGAGAGACAAGTAGGTACAACGAGTAGAGGATTCGCGGTCTATAGCCATTGGAATGCTTTATGAAAACTCCTGTTCTCATATAAAGCCTCTGTTCTACCAATAAATGAAAAACAATAAGCAGATTTGCCGAAAATTTAATAATAAGTAAAATAAAAAAAAAGAGAAAATTAATATGGAAAACCGTAAAATATCAAAGTTTTTCATTAAAAAGCAAAAGGATGTAAAATATCCTGGTATAATGATGGAATGTCACCGTAGTTGTTGAAGGGAGAAGAACACATCAAAAAAATTAAACACCATAGCGATAAATATTTAAAATAATTTATCTTTTTAATTACGAAAAGCCGATTTACTGTTATGCCTACCATAAACTATTTTGGTTTTTGGGTAAAATTTACTTTTCATCGCTGATCAGGATCACTGACAGCAACTTTACTAACTATACCTATGCCGTGGCTGATGCATTCCATTGATGTTAATTGTGTGATAGGATCAAGAGTATGATAAATAATTAATTTGATGGAATTCTTATTTTAATTAAAGTTTTTTTTTTCTTCGCCCCCGACTTATTTTGTTATTAAATTTGCAAATATTTTGTAGTCAATTGGATTGGGGAGTTTTGTCATAATTTTGATTTTGTTTGAAATTGTAAAGGTTCTTCGGAGAATGAAATGAATAAAATCAAATTGAACGAACTCAGGGAACCTATATTCTGGGTTCTTTGAAAACTTTCTTCTTTTCTTCTTATTCTACGAATAAAGTAAACAAAAGACTAAAACGTTTATATTACAGATATACATATAATTTCATTTGAAGCCTGTGTTTGAAATTGAATGAAAATGATGCTGATGTCTGGGATAATAATAAAATTAACCAATAAAATTTAATAATATTGTGCCCTTTTTTGAACGGGTTTTAAAAGATTTTTTTTTTGTTTTTGAAAGTTATAGGCAGTCTCCCTACTATAATTTAGTTTTTGGTTGTCAAATTTTGGCCCATATCACATATCGTACACCAAGTTTAATCGAAATCGTTAGAGCAGTTTTCAAGAAAATTACAATAACTCGAATTGAGATATTCAAAAACAAAAAGAAACCAACCTTGGAAATTATAAAAAAGTAATCTGTACCAAATTTCATGCAAATCCGTCAACCCGTATATGCTGTGGTTCTGTACAGTTGGACTCACAGACAAACAGACCGACAGACGGCATGACGAAAACCACTTTTTTGGACTTCTCCATCATTGTAATGTTGATTTTGATTAACACTTCGAATATTTTTTTTTGACTTCATACTTCAGTCATTTTTTTAAAGGACCTTTTAAAGAACACAAATAATATACACCCAGATTAACACAAATGAAATCTTCTTGGCATCAAAAATTTTCCGGTATGTTCACAAGATACATCCCATTCAGTTTTTCTGGGGTCCCATTTTATTCTAAAAATTTTTTAAAGGTGAAAGCATTTATTTCTAATATTTGTTTTTGTATGTCGAATTAATAATTAAGAAGCTGAATAAACGAAAATTATGATATCTGTTTGCTTTGTTATTATATTGGTTTTAAAATGGCTTTTTTGTTGCATAATTTCCAGGCTCTGGTATCAATCGGAGCTCTGGAGCCATGTGCTGACCCAAATTTAGTTTTGGCACTTACGAAGTCAACCCTTTTCTTCTAGAACTGTCCACTTTGTTAAAGACTTAATTTACCTACTAAAAGTGACCAATTTTGACTCGACCATTTAACGTTAGTTATTTTGGAACTAATTTCTAACTGCAGTCAAATATTTTTATGGCTGTTTTTCTCAATTCACTGTGGAAAAAATTATATTTAAAAAAAAAGTAAAAGACAATTGCTGCTTTATTTTCCTCTAGATAGGATCCGAATTGGAGTTTTTTTTTTCAAAATAACATGTTTGTATAACAAAAACAACACAAGATCCAGTTTTGTGTGGTGTTTTTCTGCATGTAATCTTTTACAAAAAAATCATATCTGGGTTCAGATCTGCGGGAAAATAAAATTCAGCTAATATTCATTCACTCTGTATGAAAGAATAAATTTGATTGTAAGTTTACATTCGTATCAGAGTTAGACATTGCATGCAGTCAATTAAATTTTTGCTGTTTAAAAATTCATTAACAGCAGTATACTTGTTGAATACTTTTAGTGTTTGAGTTGGATAAAAATCATCCTGTGCCTAGTGATCTCCGTTTATATTTAAAACAAATAATTATATTTTTAAATGCAGTCAGTTCACAGTAAGTTCTTGAACCTATTCTAAGGAGATTTTTCATTATCATCAATAGCAACGGAAAGTTTTCCAATACATAATAATATGTTTTTAAATCGATATGGTATGACACTTTACTATTTTGAACAATTTTCATGGGTTCGTATTTTTATATTGTTACAATAATGCCAGTTACTGCAGTTAAATGCCTTAGTATCCAACCAAAGTGATGAAGAGTGTTGCTAACGGGTGATTTTTTAACTGGTTTGGTTTTGGCAACACTGGTTTTAACAGCTGACGTGTGTTTAGTACCTTGTGTCACTGTCAAACAGCTTCAGTTTGGTTTGCAATTTAACCATGAATCGTCTTACAAATGAACAGCGCTTGCAAATTATTGGATTTTACTATCAAAATTCGTGCTCGGTTCAAAATGTTCATTGCGCGCTGCTTCCATTTTATGGTCGGCATTCTCGACCTTCTGAGCAGTCTATTCGAAAGATTGTGACCAAATTTACTTTGTTGGACATTAAACCACCAACACGTTTACGTACTGTGCGTAGTGAAGAAAATATTGCGGCCGTATCAGCTAGTGTGACAGAAGACCGCGAAATGTCGATTCGGCGCCGTTCCCAGCAGTTAGGCAGCGTTACTGTCAATGGTGAACGCTACCGAGCGATGATAACAAACTTTTTTTTGCCCGAAATGGAAGTTCTTGACTTGCATGATATGTGGTTTCAACAAGACGGTGCCACAAGCCACACAGCACGCGAAACAATGGCGCAATTGCGAGGCGAGTTTGGTGAACAGTTAATTTCACGTTTTGGGCCGGTCAATTGGCCGCCTAGATCGTGCGATTTGACACCATTAGATTAATTTTTGTGGGGGTTTTTGTCAAGGCTTATGTCTATAGTCGATTGACGCACTGGAAGCCAACATCCATGCATTCATTCGTGAGATACCGGCCGATATGTGTGAAAGAGTATGCCAAAATTGGACTCAGCGGATGGACTACCTGAGACGCAGCCGCGGTCAACATTTGCATGAAATTATCTTTAAACATTAAATTGCAAGGTTTGAACTATCGATTCAAATAAATATTTCATTCATTTTTACGAAGTTTTTTTTTTTTTTTTTAAAGCTCTAAACCACTTAAAAAATCACCCTATAGAAATTTTATATGATTACCCTCCTAGATTATCATACTAAGGTAACCAAACTACGATTACGTACGATCCGTTTTGAAATTTAAGTCATTATTTTCGACTTTGACTTCAATCAAAAGAATGTAGGTACCACAAATTTAATTTATTTATATAAATTCTAAAATCAACAAATATCCTGTATATGATTTCAAAGAGACTTTCACCTATAAGACAAATCTTAATATACCAAAACTAAGCCAACAGCAAATAAACATAAATTTGTTGAATATAGTTGAATGAGGTAAAGTAGTAGAAGAATACACATATTTGCATGATATTACCTCAAGGGTATAACCTATATGTAGATGTATCCGCATTTAGAGGTGTTATCCAATAAACGTCAGAAATTATGTTTGTTTTTATAACACTCCCAAGAGTCACAGTCAAAACTGCCGCACTGATTGCATATTCTCTTCTTCGTTTATGTATGCAAAAGTTCTATACAAACAAACATACAGAAATATGAATATCCTTCATGATGCAGACTCTATTCCTTTATAATCGTGTATACCTGCCTATAGGAAGCAGGTACGAGTATCTATCTATCTACATACACTCACTTATAGGTATAGAAACTATGCGCGCATTTATAGTCCTTAAAGAGCGATGTGGAAAAAAAGAATTCAATAACGGAATCCTATTAATTTTAATTAAATTAAATGCTCTGAGTGTGTGTCTGATGCCAGGTTCGTGAATTCATTTCGATGATGAATTCCGCTCCCTCTGATGCTTGATGTGAACGGTGAACCTGGTGTAGATGGGTGGTATAATGGTGAACTTTGGGAATGGTGCTGAGAATTTGCATGCAAATATCCTTTATAATCGGATTGCATCACAGAGTAAAATAAACACACGCAACGAAGAATGAAACTACACACACACGTAGGCACACCACTCATGCACTTACACATAACCATCATCAGCATAAAATCGTTCTCCGTAACGTAAATATCTATTAGCTGAGCTATGGCCAAATCGAACTCCAAGCTCAAGGGCATTAAACTACAACTAGTATGTAAGTATATTCAGGAGCAGCGTAAGGTTAGTTATTTTTGTATTCGTTGCAGCGGCTAACCCAGGTGGGCTGGTGGCAATACACAATCCGTCCATGGATCTGCCTGCATTAGCTGCATAATTTCGAAATAATAAGCCATCAATGCGAAGCTATAGAGTTGGCTGATATTAAAATTTGAAAATTTTGCCCATTTGTACGGAAATATTTTCAAATACATGAAATACTTCTAATGACATTCAAAAAATATTGGAGAGATTAGGGTACCTATTTAAAAAAAATCATTACACCTACAAAATCTGGATTAAGGGGCAATGAACGGTGCCTGGGAACCCCTTTTAACCAAATACTAATTTCTTAATCTTTTACAGGGTGTCTAACAATCAAAACATCTGGGACTTCAAAAATTTAATGTTTTGAAGACGACTTTCGACTGTATTTACGTGCTCTATTACGAAGTATTGGTTTCGTGTCAAACCGACAATTCGAGATTTTTTATTAAAACCAAATGATCGAATATGAGCTATATCTTAGTTCTCTCCAACTCTTCCCTAGTGAAAGTATATTCCCTTGCTTGATCTCCGTTCTCCTTTGAAGTTTTTCATTTGAAATACGATTGGGCCAGATTTTCCACGTGTTACAGACATAAAGAAGCATTGATTCCACATTGGAGCAAAGCAATCTCAGCTTGGAATTTTAGCTGATAGAATTATTCCTCCACACAGCACACAGCAATCCAAATGCGATCTTTGCCTTCTTAATACGACTGTCGATGTCTTATTCTGTTTCGCTTTTGGTAGAGACAAAACTGCCAAAATATTGAAAGTATTCTACTTTCTCCTCCAGTTGTCCGGAAATATTGAATTGAACAAATGACTTACTTCCGAGGCTGATTATTTTTGTTTCTGTAGTGTAAATTTTCAGCCCTTCAATTTCTGCTACTTCCCTTAAACTTGTTGTCACTTGATTGAGATCCATGATCGTATCAGAGGGTACGCATACGTCACGACATGTCCCGTCTGTCGTCCGCGTAGTCCAGATCTTTTAGTTGGGATGTCGGAGTCCATCGAATTCCTCTATTTCAGCTCTAAAGGTCTACGGGCTGCACATCAAAGATCACTCACAAGTATATTATTGACGGTAGTATGCAACCCTGCCTGACTTCACATTGGACTATTCATCTGAGAACCTCATACTTTACACTATAAAACACGTTTTTGAAATCAATAAGCATCAGTGGTGATCTTTATCCGAAGCACTGCTCAGCTCAGTAATGATCCGAAAGGTGTTAATGTGGTCAACACAGGAAGATCCAACTCGGAAACCTGCTTAGAGTGATCCTTCGAGGTATTCTTTTATTCTTTTTCAAACAATTTTGTCTCTTTTCCACTCTTTGGGGAAGCATTATTGGTTCCAGGCTCACTCTACACAGTAACTAACTCAATGTTGTTGGTGCTGCTTGTAACTACTGTAGTTTCCTTGTTATTCTCCAGTGTTCCAGTGTGGTAACGATTTCTTCTCTGCTGGAAGTAATGGTGTGTATCTAGCATTTGTTGCTTCAGATGAGTCGGGTATCGGTTGCGCATTGGTGGCGAATACACTGTTTAAGACCGAAGCGAAGTGTTCCTTCCACTTTTTCAGCTGATCCTCATTCAAATGAAGCAGAACCATCTTCATCTTTTACACCTGTGAGGTCGTTAGTCATTATATAAACAGTTCTGTTGCCGCATAGATTTTCAGCCTCTTCTGCCTGCTTCTTTAGCTAATGCGTTGATGTATTCATGCTTGTCAGGTCACATGCTACGGTAAACTTTTCTCATCTTCATGTGGCATTTAGACTGTAAGCCCGTTTCTTTAAAATGCTTTCTTTAGTCGATCTTTGCCAAGGTTTCTGCAGACATTTAAGCACTATTTCTTTGTTGTGCCCGACCGACTATTCTTTCAGCACCGATTATGAAAACATTATTTACAGCACACAATTGGTCATCGATGGAGTAGGTGCACTGCTACTAAGCGTTCTCAGTTCTCAGTTCATTCCCTAGTTCTTTAGCGGACTGAGGGATGTGCATAATTTAATACTTGGTACAACTAAAACAATACTTTATTTTTATATTTTCTCAAAAAATCGAATAAGTGGAGGAATGGTGAAAAACCTTTTTGCAAAAATTACCATTATTTTTAGTTGTTTCCACACAGCTGTCTCATTACCGGCTCAGAACTAGACCTTCAAACAAAAACAAAAAATATCAAAACGAATCTTTAATAGAAATCACTTCACAATTAGTTATCAACGAAAACTTTGACTTTACGTAGTTTTATCTCTTAGTTTGTTAGTTTCATCTAAAGTTGTTACTATCACATGAAAATTGTCAAATTTGATGAATCATTGACTGGTACAGTACTGTTGTACCAATATACTTGTACTTATACATATGTCGAAAGTTGTTAACTTGCTAATGCAAGGGTTGTTAAATCCAACCCCATCTACTCTCATACAAAAAGTTAAAATGATTAAAAAAAAGAAAATACTAATAAGAGAATAAAACAAAAATATTACCTATCTGTGCTAGATCATTGTGAAAAAAATATATGAACATACTTTATTTTTTTTTTAAATGAAGATAATTTGAAAAGCTTGTTAAGGGAATTACCCGAAACAAGGACTAAATCCAAATGTAGTTTATAATTTTTTTTATTATGAATAATAAATCTAATTGCATTCTACATTTTCACATAAAAGCAATTACTCATTAAAGAGAATTAAATATACTTATTACTCATTTATCTGTTGAATTCATAATAATTTACAATATTTAAGTGTATTAAAAAACCCTTCTCAACTTTTTGATGTTTAATAATAAAAAGGACTTTAATTCCAACATTTTTGTAGTGTTGTAAGGTTTTTTTTTTTTTGTAATTATTGTAATGTGTTACACGGAAATCATATACAAGTTATGACTAACATGGAAATGATATCAAAATAATGGGTCATAATATTTAAAATTAAATTCAAAACAATAAAAGTGTGTGAGAGAGAGAGAAATGAAGAGAAATGAGGTAGAATATCTAATCGAAAAATTAGACCAATAAAAAAATTAATGTAAAATTATGACGTGGTCTCTTTAAATGCATTATCACTGGTTTATATGAGTTTCTTATCCTTATTTCAGGTTGTGTTAAATAACATTAACCTCAAGAATAGGAAGGTATCATGTTTTATTCAAAATGATTACTCACAAAGTACAATAATCCCTGGCTAATGTGGTTATCCTGAAAATATAAGTGCTATTTTTGTTGCAATTTCTAATGTGTGTAATGAGCCGACATACAAATGTACATAATGTATGAAACAAAGCCAAAAAAAAAACCATTTACCTACACACAGAAAAGGACAACAGAAACTCCATATTTGTTTTGTTTTGTATTAAATTTGAATTGTTGTCGTTATGCTATATAGAAAAGACCATTTTTGCCTTTGGGGGTGAATATTAAATTATTTTATATTTATAAATGAACTTTACCGGAAGGATGTTCCGTTTTTCTTTTTGTTTTTTTGGATTTTGTATAATAGTACAGTTACACTTTATTTTTCACATATGAAAAAAGCTCTAAGGATTCATAAGTGGTAGGTAAATTTTCGGATCTAAAAAGGGAATTGCAAATTAAATAACATCATGCGGTTTGACAATACGAAAAGTTTTGCATATAAGTTTTCATATTCTGACTGTGTAATGAAATTATATAAATGCAAAGAAGTAAAAGCTATTGTGTTTGATGACATACAGTTAGAGTGTGTTCATATGACCTTTTTATTAGAAGTAATCGTTATAAAATGTAAGGCGTGTCATTAGAAGAACTTTTACATTAATGAATTTTACAAAATAAATTTAAATGGTTTTAACAGTTGCGGTTTTATTTAATTCTTGTCTAATTTTGGACTTATTGCTATAAATACATTACTATTATTGCTCGGTTTTGGCTATTTCTGGCAAATTTTGCACAAGTAAGATCTATTTTTCGAGACCTACTTTCGAAACTGTCAATAGCATCTCAATGGCGATAGTAGAACAGTTTAAGGTTCACTTTTTTCGGGGTCCGGACACATAGAAATTCAGGAAAACTTAAACCGACGAAATTGTCAGAAAAGAATTTGTAACAATAATGGTAAATATTGAATAATATTTATCCATTATTGTGGGTTAAGGTATAGCAAAAATGACAAGCAACGAAATGATTTCTGCAGAAGTTGCAGTAACGAAAAGGAAAATAAAACCACCAGTCACCAAAGACATTAATTACTCGGAATATTTTTCTTCGATGATCTACTGAAAATTGACATTTTGTTAAAGTAACCATCGTTTTTTTAAAAGCTTCAATTGGTTGAATTAGTGGACGAACTGTCTCACTATCTTATGTGGTTATTACTGTTCAATGTAGTGTATCAGCAGTTTTTTCGGACAGCCACCTGATTCTCACCTGACCTATATGTACTAATAGTATTTGGGAAGAAGCGTCCAAAACTTCTTGTTATTTAACCCACTTTGGATTTCAAACTGTTCTGAAATCATTTATGCATTAAGTTACATTTGAATCCATAATAGTGTTGTTTTGATAAAAGCAATAAATTCTTTGATGACGATATTGAACAGCAACGGAAATGCCTTTCTCGTTAAGACTCAGTGGAATCATAAGTCGTTAAAACGTCCAATATATCGTATATTCGTTCAAAAACTATTTGTTTCCAATTTATTCCCAATCTTCCTACGATTTTTGAACTGAACTGAACTGAAAACCTTCTTAAAACTTGAATTACCGAAATTACAAATTTCCCGAATTTAAGTGAAAAATTAAACACAATTGCCTGAACTTAAAAGCTTTATTTTATTTAAGCGATTTAAGACCATTTCACACCGAGTTAAACATTATCGCGTTGAACAATATTATTTTATTGATTATAATTTATTATTCTTATACCAACAAGAACAACTAAGTACAAAAAAAAACAAACAGGCAATAAAAATAAACAATATTTTTTGTTTGTTATTTAACACATTATACATTTCTGCCTCATTTCATTCAGTCGTGTTCATTAAAATTTAAATGAGTTCAGTAAACCACAATGCGGTGACATCAAGGTGTATATACTTCACAGGATTCTTTTTTTTTTTTTTTTTATTTCGTTTTTGTTTGTTTTTCGGTTCAACATATGCACTCAGTTTCCGTTTTGCCATAACAGGAAACTGCAGTTTCTTCCTGTCTCTCAATCATAGGTAAATAAATACACAAAATGAATGGAATTTTCAATTAAATTTCCGCATCCAACTCGAAATGCACCCCCGAAAATCATTCCATTTCTACTTGTTGTTGTTTTTGTTTCTTTTTTCTGGAAAAAAACCCATCAACCCGAGGGTCATCGTGTTGTCGATGTGATAATTGAAACTCTTATATGTTTCCGGTAACAAAATAAATTCGATTGAATCAGTTGTTGTTTGTTGTATTTTTTTCCTCTTTCATTTTTTTTTTCTTTCATTTTTTTTTTGGTTTTTTATTGCTCCCTCCAGGACATTATTTCCGAAATGTCCTGGCAATTAAATGGTTGTTTGTGTCCCTGGACCAAAATATCAACAAAGACTTTTAACTGAACCCTAAGGAAAAGAAGCAAAATTCTACTATACTAAATAAATATCTATAAATAAATATGTATATGTAAATGTATGCAGGATATGTTTGTGTGAATGTATTTGACTATAAGCTTTCTATCCCCCATTGGAAATTGGAAAGTATATTTTCACAATAAAATAGAAAAAAAATTTAAAAAAAAAATCTGTGGAAGCTTGTCCTTTGTCCTTACCATTTTGCCCAGTGCCCATTCCCATTGGTTAAAAGGAAAAATGTGCATAACAATAAATAAATCCCTTTTCCCTCATTGACACTTTTGTAATAGGGCTTACCTTGAAAAGAAACAACAAAATATAAATAAAATAAAGGATTCAAATTCAGGACTTTCCAAAGCCAAGATGAATAAAGAAAAGAAAAACAAAAAAAAAAAAATAGAACTACAACAGAGTCTATGAAGTTTGCATTATTGCCACATAGTCTGAAATATAACTTTTTGAAATTACTGCATCCAGGATTTGCATACAATTAAGTGAAGTGGTCTTTTGCGAAACTGGTATTCAGGTGACAAAATTGACTTAAAAACTGTGTTTGTTTTTAATAAAGATACATTTGGCGAACAACTATTTTGTACGAAGATGACAGAAAACTGGCAGGTATTTGTGGATGAGCGTTCCAAAATTTGCAACAATTTCTTATTTGCTGCAAAAAAAAAACATGATAAACACATGGACTTTGAGTCCCTTCAGGAAGTTGAGTTCTTTAGTTTTCCATAGGTTTTTCTGAGTTTCAATTTTTGACATTCACGATCCATCAACCTCTTATTTGAATCAATAAAAGGAGCCAGCCCTTTTTTTTTTTGTAAATCCTAACAGCAGAAGCGTTTTCATTACGAATAATTCGGGAATCTGAAAGATATTGGAGAACATTGATATCGATGCAGTTAAATTTTGATAAAGTCGACGAACTTCTTCGTATATTCTTCGTCTTTCCTGTTGCAGTTTTGAGACGGTAGGTGGTGTTAAAGTCATTTCATTTTGATAAGGTCTCTGCGGCACATGTGTGTTTAAATATTATTCCCAAATCATAAGCTATTATTGTATCAATCAGTCTAGAAGGCCTCGACTCACCGGGAAATTATATGTTGGTGGGTTATTATTTAAGCTTTGTTCTGGGAAAATCTTTCTGCTTCCACAATATTGACTTATTGCTTTACTTGAAGTAATCTGCATTGATGAGGGAGATGTTTGGTTTTGTAACGGTTTTATCATCATGCAGGTGGATATCTCTAGCTTGTTTGGCATGAAGTTTATTCAGCTGGATCTATTCTGTTAGAGCCATCCTCGGGAAACATTCATTTTCCAGAATTTCGCTCACTGAATGCTAAAGTCGGACAAATCTCGAACTAATTAGTTAAAATCCGATTTGTAATTTTATTTCCTGCAGTTACTAGGTCAACTCTTCGATGTTTTTTTCGAGCTGCTACAGATTTGTTCCTCTCTTGTGGACGGGATTATTCGATTGAATTTAGAAAACTTCTTACTGGTGTAAGCTATTTGTAAAATTATTCTGAATTTATGGCT
The DNA here is from genome assembly GCA_948107695.1 of Meliscaeva auricollis. Taxonomy (NCBI): domain Eukaryota; kingdom Metazoa; phylum Arthropoda; class Insecta; order Diptera; family Syrphidae; genus Meliscaeva; species Meliscaeva auricollis. The sequence continues at coordinate 80,186,193 of OX403616.1, read as the reverse complement.
TAAAATATTTAAGTTGCAGGCCCTTTAATGCATTAGTCTTCTTTGGTCTTTAGATTCTATACTCGAACAACCCTTATCTTTATGTCAAGATCAGTTAAACTCATGATTTCTATACAACTTTTCTTTTATTCCGACGTAAAAAACACCCTAAAGAAATTTCCAAAACAAGTTACATACATTTTTTCTAAAATAATGGTTTCATTCAACAATTTTGTGTATACAAAATTGAACTGCAGGCTTGCATTTTATTTGTTTTTAATTTGAACTTAAAAACTAATTACTTGTTAAATTTTCCTTAAAAAAAGATAAGTCAATAAATCAACAACCTGGCAACCATGACAAAGATGCAGCACCAGTTTTTTATAAGGAAAACAAAAAAAAAAAAAAACAAACAGGATATAAAAGAAAAAGAACATCCTTTAGCAATGAATGTGTACTTAAAGTTATTGTTCATTGGGTATTTCATTCATTGTCGTTAATGTTTATAGTTCAATATATTCTATCCCGCCAGGGTCTAGGAACTGGACCCTTAGACGTACAGAAATAAAATCTTTCTTTGTATTCTTCTTCCCACATCAGACAATTTATTGCATTTATGAGGGCTGCAAGCATATACAAAAAAAGTTATAATTTTCTAAACTGTTATCAAAACTGCACGATTTATTAAAATAAAAAAACAGTATAGGCCTTGTAAGGCTCCCCAGAGGTATTCCGTTTTTTACATAGTGGTTCTATTCTCCTCTACCTACCTCCAAGTCTATCCCAACTCAAAAACAAAAACAATTAATTTCCATCATTTTTGTTTTTTTGTCGTGTGCTAAAATAATGTATTTTTAATATTTTAATTTGAAGATTTTTTTCGCACTCAATTTACCTGTCGGCTGGAATGTTGTTTCGTTTTTTTGATTTCGTGTTGAATTAATTAACGATGAAAATAAAAAAATATAAATCATAAAAAAAATAAAGAAAATTGAAATAAAAAAAAAACCTTACACCATACTAACCCACACTCATATACTAACTTTGACATTTTAAATGTTATGGCCCGGCTGTTGCAGTTTGTCAAGATTGAATTATTAGATAATTCGAATTGGCTAGGTAGTATAGGTACCATACCGCACATAATTTATGGTTTTTTTTGTTTTCAATCTCTCTACAATGTCCTTTTTGCCTTCTTTGAAATAAGTCCAAGGAAATAATAATACCTAAGTAAGGACACGTCGTCATCGTCGATGGCACTAAAAAGTTTATACTCTTCTCGTTTTTCTCTGACTAATTGGATGATCGAATACGAAATGAACAGAAAATGAAAAATTGCTTTCAAAGTTGCAAAAAAAAGTTGCTAATGCCGAATTTTATTTCCTTACTTTCTGTTAGCACTGCAGGTATACCAACAGACACACATACTTCTACTACCTTTTTCCTACTACCTTCGTCATACCTATAAACGTATTTTTTTTTTTTTCGTTTTTGTTAATAAAATACAATTTTGTAGAAACGATTTTTTTTTAAGTCATTAAATAGTTTTTTTTTGGTTTAATAGACTTGAAGAAGGAGTTGGCAAATTAAAATAGGATTCGTAGACAGAAGGAACATTGTTGGACAGATGTCTTAGAGTCTTGAGCTATAAAGTAGTGTGTAATCGACTTTTCAGGTTGGGATAATGGCTAAGGATTCAAAGTGAACATTAAGGACTTTGTGATTTTTTTTTTTATTGTCAGTGGAATTTTTTTTTTTTGTTGTTTCTAGAAAAAATGTAAACAAAAGTTTTAAGAGAAGTACTAACTGAAGAGCGGTTGGAAACAATTTATAGTTACACTACACCTGGAAAAAAAAATTTAAAGTAATATGCTCTGTAATAAAACTGACAGTTTTCTGACTTTGGCAAGCTAATTACTCTTTGAAATCATTTAAATCAAAATAGAAACACCAAAAGGCGCACGTAAACAGGATAAAGTCTTTTAAATAAAGTCTCCAGTCTTCAACCGGAGCATAAACCACAAAGAAACAAAGGAGCTATGCACTGTTTAATTCCGCATAGGGTATGTAGGAATGGCGGTCACGATGATCCAATTAGCGTTAGGTTGCGCCGTTTTGATACCATAACTCGTATGAACCTGAAGGTGCTTAAAGGATTTTAGCATGTCGTAAAATGGGATAACGTTAAACCAACTGAACATATTCTATGATACGGTCTAGATTCTAGAAGAGTATATTTGGAATCTTTGTGGGTTGCTGCCGAACTCACCGCCTTCGAATGTTTAACTGTCTTTTACTGTCCAGACTCAAAGTTTGTTGATTGGTGATGTTGCAAGAAAACTATCCAGCTTAGTGATCATACGGGCGCTCACAAACGAGATCCTTTTACCAACCGTATCCTGCCGACCCGCATTCGGAAATTCGTCAAGATCTTGGTAAAAGGCTTTCCCATGTAGTTGCGTTCTTGTCCTGGCGAGACCAGAATACCTACAGAGATTTAAGACCGCTTCTTTTTCATGAAGAACAAATGCAATGCAAGTTGTATTTAAAAGACCTTAGGTATGACATTCATGGTTGAAACATAAGCAAATATGGGGACCAAATCTGTCGTTTGCAAATGGCACTGTTTTTCTTTGAGTGGAGTCTGCTATGATCCCTGACCTACACGAACCAGCATAGAGATGCCACCAATATAAAACACATTGCCACTATGTACACTTTTATTTTTATTCCATATAAACTAATAATATTGTATAATTTTTTTGTTTTTTTAAATATTGTTTTCCGTTTTTAATGTTCATGTATTTTTTCTTTTCTAATTTTAGCAATGACTCATCTTGATAAATTGCGTCTATGGGGTAAATCGATACGTGTCATGGCTAGCAAGCATCAAGCTGTGCAACTACCAAAAGAAGGACAACCTGATGCTGGTTTAACACGTGACTATTCACAGAATCCATTGCATAGATTCAAGAAACCTGGCAGTAAAAATTATCAAAATATCTACCCACCATCGGCCACATTGCATTTAAGTAACATTCCGTAAGTATTATTTTTTAAACAATTATTTTTTTAATTTTTTTTAAATTTAAGAAATACCAAAAACGACTTTTTGCCTTTAAATAAGAGGTGTTATTTTGATATTCAAAGAAAAATGGCATTTTTGGAGATAAATGATCGGATGTTTATTTCATTATAAAGAGGAAGGTATGCCGTTAATAATGGAACACAACATCAGCCAAATGGCCGCCAAGACCACGCTTACAGTTCCATATCCTTTTCATGAAATTTTCCATAACCAAATCGCAAAGTGGCTGCCCTATGTCTTCGATAGCCTCACGAATTTCATCTTTGAGGTCTCGACGCTGGGCTGTTGGCGTAGACCTTATCTTTCACGTGGCCACAAAGGAAGAAGTTGCAAGGTGTTAAATCACAAGATCTCGGTGGCCAATTGTGATCACCTCTTCGAGAGATAACACGGTCCGGAAACTTTTCCCGTAAAAGATCGATGGTTTCATTGCTTGTGTGGCACGTAGCGCCGTCTTGTTGAAAGTAAACGTTGTCCAGATCAATACCATCCAATTCAGGCCATAAAAAATCATTAATCATCTCTCGATAGCGCAATCTATTGACCGTAACTGTTGCTCCAGCCTCATTTTCGAAAAAGTAAGGTCCAATGACCCCGCGGGACCATAAACCGCACCAAACAGTCACGCGTTGAGGATGGAGAGGCTTTTCAACAATAACTCTTGGGTTTTCCGAGTCCCAGATGCGACAGTTTTGCTTGTTGACGTAGCCTCCGAGGTGGATATGGGCCTCATCAGTCAAGATGATTTTTCGATGAAATTCCGGTTCATTTTCGTGCATTTCAAGGACCCAGTCAGCAAAGACACGACGTTGTTGATGATCAGCCGGCTTGAGTTCTTGTGTTAACTGAACTTTATAAGCCTTAAGACCCAAGTCTTTATGCAAAATACGGTGTAATGACGTTTGTGGAATGCCTAATTCCAAAGAACGACGAGGAATGGACAAACCTGGGTTTTCTTCAACACTTTGGGCTACAACAGCAATATTCTCAGTTGTTCTTGAGCGACGTGCACGGGTTTTATTCTTCACATCACTAACTTGTCCCAACAGCTCGAATTTGTCCACCAATTTCTGTATTGCGGTCCGACAAGGTGCTTCACGACGACCCAAAAATGTTTTAGTTTTACGAACCGTCTCTGCCAAATTTTCACCATTTTTATAGTGAATTTTAATAATTTCAATGCGTTGTTGAAGCGTGTATCGTTCCATTTTTATTAATAGCGTAGTTTCTACTTGTCAAATGTCAAAAATGACAGCTTCATAAGTGACAGCTACCGAAATAGCGGGCTATTCAAAATAACACCTCTTATTGGAAAACCCTTTATATTGAGTTATGTGTTACAATAAGTCCTTCCCTGGTCAGAACTGCTAAGAACTGTAGAATTAACAATAGTCTTCTGTCATTGGAAGAAGTTTCTCATCCTTAAGCAATCTTGTTTCTTTTTTTTTTTTTTATTTCTTCGGTTCCAATTGAAAACTTCTTGACAGTATTTGTAACTTTTAATACATTTAACTTGAATGAAAAAATAAAAAGAAAACATCATCATGATGAATAGCAAAAGGTCACTTTGTGAAATTAACGTAATTTTTTTCCGTAGAGCATCCAATTTTCCTATACCACGGCTTTAACTTTCTTCTAGAAAAAAAAAAAAAAAAAAAAATCCATCCTTATGCTTCAGAGGTAAACCCTTTAGTCTTTATTTGAAAATGTAAATGGATGGATGGGTCTTTTTACTCAATGACTAAATGACTTCAACAACAAGGACTATACAGACGACCTTATCATTCCATAAAATCAAACAAAAGACATAAAGACAGAAGTTACAAAAAAAAAAAAAAAAAAACAAATCAGATTAAATGAAGCTTCTTCAGGTGCTCAAAAGAAAAAACTTCTATAATCTTGATACAGAGGTACAAGAGTCTTAAAAACAAAAGCTTTGAAATATCATTACTTGTAAAATCATTTTCTTTTCATCATCAAACTCACATTCATCAATCGGAAAAGAGACTGTATGTAATATTCGAAAAGCCGTTCAAAAATATTCGGACAAAGAAATAAAGTTGCCGCATAAACCTTTAACAGTAGAGAAGGTCTACCCGTACAAAATTTATAATCTCACCCCTTTGATAGGCAAAGGAAGCTTTTTGATATAAAAGTTAGGCCAACAAAAGTTTTTTTTTTTTTTTTTTTCAAGGCCCCTTTTGGTCCTTGTTCGCATTGGGATATTTATATGAGTAGAAGCGTACAAGGTGTTTGAAACATAAAACCTTTTACCTTTTGAAATTTCATTTTTGGAACCAAAAAATTTAGGAGGAATCATATCTTTTAAGAGGTTCTCTTCGTGCATAGTTTTTGAACTATTTAATCTATTATTTCATAAAAAGTCTTTGATGTAAAGAATTCTATTAAATTTTTTGTCAAATCTCAATATCAAAATATGGGAACACTAAATTGCGGCTTAAACGTTGTTGCGCGATAAATAAAGTGAACGACTGGGTCCCATGTCTTTGGTTTAAAATTCTAAACTTTTTTATTTATTAAAATCTTAATTTTGTGTGAGTGTACTTGTATAAAGAGATTTTAAAAGCAATCGAAGCAATCAACGATTTATATCAGCCAACGATTTTTATCAGCAATCAAATAGCCTGCTGAGGCATTCAAAGGGCTTTCTCCGACAATCCAACAGCCTCACTGGAAAACATAAGGTTTTCACCTGCATTCAAACAGTTTTCACTGGCAATCAAACAGCATTCACTGAGTGTCTACCGGAAATGAAATCGTGTTTTATGGCAATCAAACTGTGTTTACTGGCATTTGGTGGTAATGAAACGGGTTTCACCGTAACGCTAGCGCTCAAAAAACTTTCGATGATAGTCAAACGAAGAAGGCAAACAAGAGCTTTTGCTGACAATTAAACTGATTTCGTTGGCAATCGAACAGCATTCGCTGGTAGTCAAGATTAGTGCATTAAATGACCCTTTTACCGTGATCGAAGGTCTTAATATTCAAGAAGAGGAGGTCCATTTTATGATAAGCTTGCTATAGTGGAGTAAGAAATTATTAAGTTGCGAAAATTACTCCGTTCCATAAGTCATCAAAATCGATGATAAAGCAAGCATTTTATTCTCAATTTTTGAGTTCGAAGCACTTTAACTCCTTTTTTCCAGGATAATTTCTGGTCACGTAACTTCGTTTCCGTCGCCAGGAAGCTGATTTTTTAACCAGCAGTCTCCTTAGAAGCCGTCGCCGTCGTCGTCAGTTTGAATGGACTGAATTCTTGATCTATTGTCATGAAATAAGCCACCAATTCATAGGAAGAAATAGATCCCAGATTGGTAGTCATTTTAATTTTAGGGCAAGGTTCTGCATTTTCCAACATCTTTTAGTGGCTGAGCTGGCAATGTGTTGCCGCAACTATTAACTATTAACTATTAAGTAATTTGGTTTTTTTGTAAAGAAAATTATTGTTCCTTGAAGTCTATCCACAGGAATTTTTCTGTCATTTCATATATATTTTTGTTCCCTGAAAAAATAATTAAAGGGGAACTCACAATCGATTAAAAAAGTTCCAGGGGAACAAAATGTTAACCCTTAAAATTCCCGATGTGGCCCATAAAAGTCAAGTAAAATTTCCAACCGATTGGGATTGAAACGAAATTTTTGTATTAAGGTTGAAATCGTTTAAATTTTTTTCTCAGCCAATGTTTAATTGATATTCGTACAAAATACCTTATTGGATTCAAAAATTCAAAGTATATCATCAAACTCGTTTTAAAAATTGACAGAATTAGTCAAAAACTGATTTTTTTTTAAATTCTGGAGACTATAAACTATACACCGTCAAAAAAGGTCCAAAATAAAACTTAATCGCTATAGAATTTGTGCAATACCTAAATTCCAAAAAAAAACTGCGTACAGCCTAACATTAAGACTTGGCGCTGCTCTATTGAAATTTATGAATACCGCTTCGTAATCAGTGCGACAAGCTCTATAAAACATGATTGATACCTGCGATAAAGTGATTTGATGTACTTTCTGGAATAGGTACTAAAAATATAATTAAATTAATACTTTCTTTAGAAATAACTATTTTTATTGCCGACCAGCAGTAATTAAAGTTAATCGATTAGAAAATAACATCTTGAGGAAAAATAAAGTGCAAAGTTTTACTTTTTTTTTCGTTTTGTTAGCAACTTTATGCAACAATGTTTGTTTTTTCATTCATTCATTCAAATCCATCACTCTTAACTTCGTATGCGAATAAAAACTGAAATTCAAAATTTTATTCGCAATACCCTGTAAGCAAACTAAATAATACAAACTCGTTAACTGGGTCGGAAAATCTTTAAAAATAAATCCAAGTCAAAAAAAAAGTTACTCTACTGACACAGGTTAAAACTTTGGTTTCGGTCTAAAGATAGAACGTAGGTTTGATGAAAAATTTGAATTTCTTGTTCTGTTTTTTACTTGTTTTATTTTTGTTTTTACTTTTTTTTGTGTTGCAATGTTGTCCCAGTGTCAGTCTAGATCTATGTAGTGTCAAAAGATACTTTTTTTTTTATTTCACTTGGTTATAGGTTCCTAGAATCGAGGTATAGGTACGAGTAGCAGATACACTTCTATAACTTTGATGTAAACTTTTCACAGACTCTTTAGATAAAGTTATTGTTGTGTTTTTTTTTTTTTTTTTATGAAAATTTTCTTAATCAACATTGCAATTCAGAAAATGGTGTAAAAAATAAAATAGGAATTGTCACTTTAGAGGATTTGCTTGGTGTTGCAGAAAAAAATAAAAAAAATATAGGTATCTGGAATTTCTTTTGATATTGCTTCTGATTTGTTTATTTTATTTTTTTATTTTTGTTTTTTTATTTCGAAGTATTTCTACAAAAGTGGAATAAGTTTATTTCTTGGTCTGTGTCATTAAATTATTTGAATAAAGTTTGGACTTTGTACAATAGTTTTGTATACTTTTGAATTACTTATTCAAATAAATTAACTTGTTTCCCTTAAATAAAATTGAGAGGTTCATTCTTCAAAAGAAATTCAATTTAGAAAATTTTAAAATATCTTAAAAATAGCGTTTTTGTTCTTTTGGTTGAAAAATATTTCTTTAAAGAACAAAAAATGATTAAATGTAGAACTTTCATTCAATTGCTAAGAAATGTGTTATTTTCTTTTTATTTTCAGAGCATCTTGTACAGAAGAAGACATCAAAGACGCCTTCACAACAAATAATTTCGAAGTTAAAGCTTTCAAATTCTTTCCGTAAGTATTTTTATTTCGATTTTTATTTTACGTCCTTATAAAAACTCGTTAAAAACCCATCTTCCAGGCGTAAAGCGCAAGAGGATAGAATTGTGTTACAACTTAAAACCAGTAATTTTTTTTTTTGGCAAAAAAAAACTAATCAAATTTCGTAATTTCTTTAAACTGATGATGGTCGTGAAGTTTACATTTACATGCGATTTTCAAATTGCCCATTGAAATATACTTAGTTTAGATACAAGCTTAAAATCTTGAAAAAATAATTATGCAAAATCAATACATAAAATGTGCGTTCATTTCCATCGGTTACATCAAACCTTTAAAATTGTCCAATTTTAAAAATTTCAGATTTTTGAATTGTACAGTAGTAGACGTTGGAAATCTATCATCAAAAGTTACGGTAGTTTATGATCCATTTCCAATAAATCTACCTTGCATGTTTCATTTAAGATAAAAACTCGATCAAAACTACACTTTTGTATTGGTGGTACCACAATTTTTAATTTTGTGAAAAAAATATTGTATTGTTTTCTAAAAAAAAGGAAGCAATAATTTCTGTAACAAAAGTTTGGGACTACCAAGGCATTTTATTTGATTTGTTTAACAAATTCGTTGGTTGAATATGTACCTGATCATTGGACTCCGGGTAAAAAAATTTTCAAAGTGAATATTTTGGTTTGATGGTATAACTTTAAGTTATTAACAATTTCATTCAAAACTTCAATCCAGAAAATTTAAGTGGATTTTTGTATAGCTTGTAATACTCGCAGTTATGCTGCTTTTTCCATCATTTAACATTAAATTTTTGAATGAAACAACAACAACCTGTGTGTGTTACCACAAAGTTCATAGACTGGACAGAAAATTTTAATTGAACTTAAAGCTAGTAGGTATCACACGATTTGTGTAAACCCCGTGTAAAAATTTGTGTATTTTTGTCATAAAAATAGACAAAACCAGCAAATGATATTTGTACAAACACGATGTGTACATCAATGGGTGTTATTCAAACTATGGCTTAGATGATTTTGTGTATTTTTATAGGAAAACTACACAAATTGTTTCGTATACACAAATTGTGTGGTAATGGCTTAAATCTGTGTTGTAATAATATATTCAGTATTAAATATATTGTAAAAATTTAATTACTAATTATTTTTTTTTTATTTTCTCATTTACAGTAAAGACCGCAAAATGGCCCTCCTACAGCTTTCATCTGTCGAAGAAGCCGTATTAGCTCTTATCAAAATGCACAACCATCAACTTTCCGAGTCGAATCATTTACGTGTCAGCTTTTCAAAATCAAATATTTAAGTGATAATTTTTACTTAGAAACTTAATATTACAACAATCAAATAGAAAAGATACAAAAATAAAACAAAAAACCAACTACAGAAGACAATGTTACCACAACAGTTAAATTATCTACAAAAAAATACAAAAATCTAAAAAGAAATCTCTCTAAAAGCTCACACCTATAAAAATGGATGTTAATATAACCCAGAATCTCTATTTGGAAGAAGAGCCCGTCATCTAAAAAGCGCGCGCATACAACAACAGTCTTTTAAAATTAATTAAATTCAATCCAATTTTTCGAAATCAAAATTAAAAAACAAATGAAAATTTCATCAAACAAACGGATTTTTTTTTTTCATAAAAAAGAAAACAATTTATATCGCACAGACATTCAACAAGAACAAAAGAAAACTTCTTTATATATATATATATGTATATGTAGATATATATATCTACTATATTTAAATATACAATTTGAAATTAATAAATAACAAGAGTTTCGTATTTAAATGTAAAATCTAATGTATTAAAAATTAAACAAAAAAAAATTAAAATAATTATTATGTAGATATACATCTATATGGATAATTATATATATATATTTGACATTTTACGTAGATATATTTGTATGAGGAGCATTATTAATAAACAAAACAAAATAAAATATTATAATTATATATATTATATAAATGTCTCAATGTAATTTTTAAGTAAAACAAAAAATGATAAAAACAATTTACAAAAAAAATTTAATTCAAAATAACTGAAATCACTGTCACAAAAAAAAAATAAACAAAAATTATAAAAAAAAGAAAGACAGACAGAATGAAAAAAAAAATGCAAAAACTGATTTTTTGATAATTTTTACAACCAAAATAAGAAAATACATATTTTATGAATGTATTTTGAATGATAGGAAAACAAAAATTGAAATTATATGCTATGAGTCGAGATATGGCAGCCACAAAATTAATAACAAGAACTAAAAACCAGAGTTTGCTAATTTTTGCAAACAAAAACACACAAAAATAAAATAAAACCGATTTCAAATGAAATAGCAAATATTTATCCCAACGATAAATTTGAATTGTTACACAACACAAAAATAAAAAAAATAAATATAAACAAAAACTAAAGAAAACAAAAATGAATGAAATACAATCAAGTCACTAAAATTATTATTATATAAAAAAATTTATTTAAATAAAAATTAAACAAAAAGTTTAAATTTAAAAATAAAATTGAAAAAAAAAAACAAACAATCCCAAGACTTTTGAAGTTATATTTATACATGGAAAAAATATATTATACATTTTAATACAAAACAAAATGTATATTTTGTATTTATTCAAAAACATTTAATCAGATATATATATGTATGTGTATATTTTTTAATTCAAACTTAATTTTTAAAACCAAGCGCTTAATTTTTGTTAAAATCTAGAGTTAAACTTAATACAAATAAAAAAACAAAATAAGAAAAATGATAATGAAGGTTTAAAAAACAGAAATCCTAAACTAATATATCAATCAGTAAACAATAATCTCAAAATAACAAAAGAAAACTTTTAATGTAAAATCGAGTTTTTTTTCTTGCTGTAAGAAGAGAAAATAAAAAAAAAGAAATAATCGTTAGGTTAATTTTAATTTAAAACATAAAAAAATGTGAAATATTAAGAAAAAAATGAATCATAGAAATAATAAGCAGCAATTAGATATAACAAATTATGTAGGTATATTTACTGTAGTTTTTCGATGATTAAAAACAAAAGTAAAAAAAAAAATCGGATACACACAAGCAAAAGAAAAACACACACAAATACATGTAATTTTTTCTCATATATAAACATACATTTTTTTATTTTTTATTAAAGAAAACAAACGAAACAACGGTTCGTTAGTTAAAAAGAAAATTAAATAACAAATTGTTAAATTGAACAAAAACAATATGTGTATTACTATTTTTTTATTATTATCAATTCGCATACGGTTATTTTATAACAAAAGATGTTACATTTAAAGTATTATTAAAAAAAAAAACAAAATGAACAAATAGATTAAATAATTTTTTTTTCTACATAGTAGCATGCAATCATAGAAGAATATTTATAGACAAAAACAAATATTCAACTTTGTATATTTCATAAAATAAAAATATTAACTTAAATAATATTAAAAAATCGTTACTTTAAAATAAAAAAAAAATACTTAAATATCATTGAACAGAAATAAAAACAAGAATGCCGAATATAGAGAGAGAAAGAAAATGTGTACACAACCAGTATACATTAGTTTATATAAATTTTTTTTTTTTTTTATTAATTCATTGTGGAAGTTTTAAACAAAAATCGTAATCAAATACAAAAAGGACCTATGAAAAAAAAATAATAAATATTGTATATACCTATTCCCATATGTTTTTTGTTTCAGCGTGAATTTTTTTATTAAAACAGTATTTTTTTTTCTTATTTTGTTTATTTTTTCTTTGCTATTTTTTTTTTAACAAACATACATATAAGAAGACAAAAAAGAGATAGAGGAAAATTTATTAAAAATTATCTTCTCAGTCATGTTTTTATGCTTGTTTTTAATAAAATTTACATAATAAATATCTTCGTAAAAAAAAAAACATAAAAAGTTCCTACTTTTGTAAAATGCCAGTATCTTCATTTTCAAATTTTTCTTTTCATAATAATTAATTTTGCGTCTTGATTTTAATTCTAAATAAAATATTATTATAAAAAAAGCTGAACTTTATGTTTATATTTATAAATATCATTAAAACTAAATAGGGTCCAAGTTTTAATTAAAAAAAAAAAAATTAAAAAAATTAGAAGTCAATATCAATGTGTAAAATAAATATATATATATAAACGTTTAAAAAAAAATACATATGAAATTAAAAACAAAATAAAAAATACACAAGAAAAAGGTGAAAAAAAAAAACATTTCCTCTTTCTCTCCATTAATTTCTCTAAAAAAAATAATAATTTTTGTATTCTCTAAATTCAAAATTAAGTACAATCAAATATTCAACGTCTAAAAAAATATAAAAAATAAACATTAAAAATAAATTAAAAAAAAAAAAAATAAAACAATAAAACCAGAAATACAACAATCTCTAGTGTTTTGTTGCTACATTTTTCCTATATAAATGTCTATGACTCTATCCTACCATTATACTTACCTATAAATAAATACCTAAATAAAAAAAAACAGTTTTGTTTAGTTTTTTTTGTAACTTTCTTCTTATTAAAAAAAAAGTATTAAAGAAGAAAAGAGTAATAAATTGTTATGTTAAAATTTATTATGAAAAATATTAAAAAAAAAAAATACAAAAAAAAGAAAAGAAATCAACAAATTGTTTGAATAATTATTATAAACAAAATGAAAAAAAAAAATTATATATATTTGTTAGTTTACGATTGATAAAAATATTTTTTATTATTATTATTATTATTATAATTAATTATTATTAGCTTAACTAAGTTTAAAACAAAAAATTTAAAGAAAGAATAAAAAAGCGTAAATAAAGTTATTTTACAGAGAAATACACTTTATAAATGTGCCCAGTTAAGATTATTTTTTTTTTTAATTTTTATCAAACAAAAAAAAAAACATAAAAGAAAAGTTAATTAGTTTTAATGAAATCATAAAAAAAGAAAAAAAAAACAACAAACAAACAAATTGAAGAGAAATAATTTTCCGTCTGCTCTATTTTAATTATTTATGTATGATTATTACTCTTAATTTGTATTGTATCGATCTGCATGACTTTTTTTTATTTAAAATTTCCTCTGTTTTATTTTCCCATACACACAATTAATTTTATTTAACTTTTGATAAATTATTATGATTTCTCTTCTTTGATGATGATAATAATTATTTTTGTATTCTTTTTTTTTTATTATTATTATTTAATGTTGATTTAAGGCAGCTTACAATAAGCACCTCGATTTATTTAATAATAATTATTATTTTTTCAATCTACTTGAAATATACATACATATATAAATATAATTATTTTTTTATTATGTGTACTTTTCACTCTAAGTTTATTTTTATTATTATTATTAAATACTTTTTTTTTTGTAAACAAAACAAACTATGTAAGGTTCTTCGTTTAAATTGTATTGATTTTTTTTTAATAAAAATAAACTCTTATGTTGGTTTTAAAATATTAAAATATTATTTATGATGTGTTTTATTTTTTGTGTTTGATTTTGTTTTTATTATATTTTGTTACAGATACCATAATATATAGACACAAAAAATTGACTACAACAAATTGGTTTTTAGGAGGAGGTGATGATTTTGGAACAGGTTATTTAGTTTTGATAAGGTTTACTTCATATTCAAGACATGATTCAATAAGAATTAAACGTGTCAAAATGTGGATTTTTCAAAGTGCCAACAATTCATAAATAGCAAGTTGCCGTTGTCAGCGAATATGTCTTATTGGGAGATGCAAAAAGCATTATCTGAGTCGAAATTTTCGCATTTCGTGTTAAATTTGTAATACAATAAACTGGTTTATAATTCAAAGATGAGATTTTAAACTGAGATCATTCTTTTTGCATACCGTTTACCCTTTACATCAGACAATCTTAAAACCGTTGTTAAAGGGTAAAGTCCGAAATTATTATTTTTCAGAAAAATCGATTACTTTAAATATTGATTTGTTGATTTCCTTGGAAGGAAATTGCTCTAGACTTTTGTTTCTAATACAAATGAAAAAGAATTATTTACTTTCATCCAAGATTTTACCAAAAAATCCCACCTTATGTCTCAATCTCTTAATACCTTACATCAAAGAAATATATTTCTCGAAAAAAACTGGAATTTTGAAAAAAACACCTTTAATTCAACATTTTTTTTTCATTTGTGGAAAATTTTGTAAGTTGTTTTATTGTATTGCACGGAATTATTTCCAAAAATATTGTTTTTGATTTTTTTGTTGAAAAAAATCGATTAGTGAATTTTGTTGAAATTGAATTTTTAGTTCTTGATTGATAACAATTCTTAACATTTTGTTATATTCGGAAAATTACGGTTAAAAAATTGTTCTGTTTTTTTAATTTGTTTATATAGAATTCGTGGTGTAATAAATAGGGAAATAATGATAAATAAATAAAGTAAATGAGGCACATCGAGAAAATCCAAAACAAAACTGAAGAAATCAAAAAACATTCTGCTATACAATTCTTGGAAGAAGCAACAAGAAAAACAAGCCAATAAAATCAAGCCCAGGTGAAAGTAGTTTTTTCAATGAGAAACAAGCTTATCATCACACCGAGGAATCTGCAACAGCTGACTGAAAATTTGATTAACATCAATATTTTTGGTATTAATGAACTATTCACAGTGTAATTCTATAATGTGATCTTGTATAAAAAAAAAATTATAATTGATAATGATAATAAAAGAAGTTCATCAATTTTGTTGACAATTTACTGTCAATTATCGTATGAATTATGAAGGAAAACCATATTTAGGCTCTTATATATTATCCATTTTGCAGAATTCGAAATAGTTTCACTTCTGTTAATTTTATAGAAAAATACATATTCTAAATTGACTTTTTGCGAGTGATGTCTGTTTTATTAAGCAGTGACGATCATATGCTCTCGCAGAGGGGACACTTGGCTCTGAGCGACAACTATTCTCTAGCAATATTTTATTAGAGTTTTAAATATAGAATTTCGACTTGAAGGACTGCCTCATTCGCTTTTTTTTGTCAAATTCATTGACTTTTGAGTTGATCTATTTGAAATAAATCCAAAAATTTTATGCTTTGTGTGAAATGGACTCAAATCATTCCAAAAATATACCAATATCCTACATTTTTCAGAAAAAAAAATCGCCTATGCACACAAGCCGATTACTTCAGTCGTCATTTCCAATGATATCGTTATAATTCCCCTGGAATTATTTTTCAATAAGAAACGAATGTTAACAAAAAACGATAATGAATTACGAATTTATGAATTTATTATTATTTTCCCATCAAACGATAATCATTTATGTAAAACGATAATCGTTTTTGTAAAACGATAATTGTTTTTGTAAAACTATAATCGTTTTTGTAAAACTATAATCGTTTTTGTAAAACGATAATCATTTTTGTAAAACGATAATCGTTTTTGTAAAATGATAATCGTTTTTGTAAAACGATAATTGTTTTTGTAAAACGATAATCGTTTTTGGAAAAACGATAGTTGATTTAGTATCGTAATTCTTGTTAGGGGCCAGAGAACAAAAAATATATGAAATGTCATACGATGCAAATAAATCGATATTTTTTTTAAATAAAATAAATATAAATAAATAAAACCAATTTGCGAAAATTCTTTTCCGATTTATTCTTACGAAGTTAAATAGTGCTTATTTATTGATTGATTTTGTTGAAAAATCAGTTTTTGCTGCAATTTTCTGATAAAATAATTCGTTCGCACATTTGCACAATTTACAGCCAAAAACGTATTCTCTGAAGATAATAGCAACGCCATTTTATATTTTTTTGAAGAATACTGTTGCATAGTTTTGCACAGTTTTTTTTAAACAAATTATAAGCTTTACAGATTAAAAAAAATATTTTAGCAGGAAAATCAGTAACTGGTTTGATTTCTATTTGATCCTCCTTGAGTTTAAGCACATAGACAATAACGTCACGTAATATAAAGTAACCTTAACGGCCATTTCCACACTCATACATACATAGGTACTTTAGTCAATAAATACTGAAAAATAACAGTTGTACCTATTTGTATTATTTTTGTTTAAATTTATTTTTTTGTTGTTGAAAATTATTCAAATTATTCTATGTGTTTAATTTTTAGTTAACATGCTTAAATAAACCTTAAATTTCATTACAATAAATAATAAAACCTATACTATTTTACTCAAACAGTAATACGCCATTCTAATTTAATTTGGAAACCTACTTTTGCAATATTGCAACATAATTTTTTGTGTTAATGAATAATAATTATCTGATAAATTTTTAACCAGAATTGATTAAATAATTCCATCTGATACATGGTAACTATACACACAAACATACAACCCACCATACAGTTACCCTCATACATGAAATACACAATAATTAATTATTTATTATTACTTTGCTTTGGGGGAAGTTAATATTAATTAACTGAAATATAGAAATCCGTTGAAAATTCGCCAATTTGTTGAAAATCACCCTGAAGGTAGTTTTTTTTTTTTCTTTTACAACAATACGTTCTTTCATAGACCCAAACAAAAACTCATCCCCCTGAGAATGGTTATGTTATGAATATGAAGGCGCATTGTTTTGTTATACTTCTCTAAAAAAAATCGAGTTTTATTGTTTTCAGTTCAGGTAATCAAAGAAATAGCTGGAAATAAAAAAATATACCCATAAATTCCACCCACAAACATTTTGTATCCGAAACCATTAAACCTCCTCCACACAAAAAAAAAAACCAACAGTTTGAATGTCGTTCATAATAAATGTCCGTAATCCATTGTTAAACATTTTTTTGTTGTTTTATTTCCTTTATGCATTTTAAATCTAATAAATAATTGATAAATCATGATCAATGGGAAAATAATTTATAGTGATTCGAAATAAAGAAATCGTCATTGACGGAAACCAAAAATATTTCGGAAATGTTGAAATTTATTTGTTAAATCTGATTTTAGTACAAAGCAAAGCAAATAAAACAAAAATGTTGTGTTACAGTAAATATTAATTGAATTAAATATATTTGTTATTTAATAATTATTATTAATAAAATTCTTTTCAGTTTGTTTCTTTTTTGTTATTAATTAGTTAAATCGATTTGATACTGTTTGTTTCTTTTTTTTTTTTTTTTTGTTCGGATAGCAAACAAAAAAATACACTTAGTATAGCTCAATTTGTAAAAAAGTTAATTCGAAAATGATATAAGCAAAAATGCATGTTTGATATTAATAATAAAATTGAAAAATAATTAAAGTAAAAACACAAAAAAAAAAAGACAACATAAAAAACTTACTACTTTAATCATAATATGACGTGCTAAATGTGTGTTGTTTTTTTTTTTAGTTTAATAAAAAAAAAATTAGTTAAAATAAAAGTTTTGAATCAAATAATAATAAAAAAAATCGAATTTGTTTTTTCACAAGAGAAGGAAAAACTGAAAAAAAAAAATACAAGAAGAAAAAAATGCAAAATAGACAAAATTATATACAAAAGAAATTATATATATATATATTTATTTTTAAGACAAAAAAAAACAAAACAAAATTATATTTGAATAAAAAAAAAAAACTGTATACATTTGAAAAGGTGAAGAAAAATTAAAAAAAAAATTGTTAATAATATTTTAAATATTATTAATTTATATTGATTTAAGTAACAGAATTCTACAACATAACTGTATTATTCAAAAATCAGAAACACAAACAACAACAAAAAGTTGATTTAATTTAATAAATTGTGTAATAATATAAATTAATAAAAAAAAAACTTATATGATGAACATTTTAAAAAATGGAAATTATTAAAAACATGAATTTTTTTCAGACAATCCGTACTATATATTATACATATACATAAATCAAATAATTATTTAAAATCAAAATAAAAAAAATATGGAAATCATGATTTGCAACAAAAAAAAATATCAACTATTACATTATTATATTTAAACATAACAATGAAAACTTTAATTGATTGACAATGAGATGATGATGGAAATAAAGATAAAATAAAAAAAAAAAAAAACAAAAGATAGATTAATTAAAAAAAATAATGCCATAATTATTATTATGCTATTATGTAAATGCTATAGAGAAAATAAATCATGAAAAACAGTTATATCAATGTTGTTTGGTTTTATTGTATTGTTTATTTTCAGGAAACGAATAATATTGCTCTCAGCAGCCAGATGGAATTATGGAACATATAAATGCAAGGAGGTTTTAATAATATTTAACATTAATTGGATGAAAATAAAAATAGGACAAAAATTAAAGTTATCAAAAGAAATTTCGTGATTTCGTTTGAGAATAAATCTCTCAATGTCTGTGAGTGTTTATTTGGAAGTAAATCTGCCCGGAACTTTAGCACAAACGAATTTTTACTTTTATAATTCTAATGGACTACTGTAAGCAGTTCTGCTTACCAAAAAGTGATCCTATTCCTTCAATGGTCAAATGAGTACAACCTGAAAAAAATATCTTAACAGCAAACATTGTACTTTTTCGAGGTTTAATCCAAAGGGTGATTCATCGTAAGGTTTGATTTATAATGCAAAATAAAACACATAAATTGGAAAAGGAACTTAAAATTTGTATCATCAGTTCAAAGAACAATTCATGACATTTACTTTTTGAAAATGATATCATGTAAATGTTGGCCGCGACTACATCTGGGGGTCTATAAGGTATTACGAAACGAGATGCAAGTCAACGATACTAAAGTAAGCGATAGTCACGACATAGAGCAGTTATGTATGTAAAATGATAAAGGCGTTTTCAATAATTTGCCAAATAAAATCGAAAAAAAAAGCATTTTATTTTGGTCGCAACCATCTTCTCGTCTACTTACGATATTTAAAAACGAAAAAGATAGCCTAACGATAGATTTATGGCAGTCGTAAGGAAAAACGATAATTTTCAATCAAAACGTTATACGTAATCGCATTTGAACTATAATGAAATAGTTTTAACAATAATCGTTTTCAAAAATAGTGCCCCTGAGGTGGTCCATTCGGAAGGTCCAAAAGACCTTAGACTTTGAACATCCCAGAGAAAATGTTCCAAAGGTGTTTCCAATTTATGTGTTTTATTTGACATTATAAATCAAACCTCACGATGAATCACCCATCCATTGAAATCTTTCCAATACAATCATCACAATTTTTCGGATTCTGGGCAAATGGAAGCTTTCTTACAGTAACATTATTAAGCTTTTGGTTTTCAACACAAAATGGAATGTTTTTATCTTTCCGTTTTAAAAGAACCATCGCTAGTGACGCCTAACGACTTTTGGAGTTTTCAATTGAATCGTCTTGTGATATTATCGTTATCATTTCCTTAACCTCTACATGACGTTTGATCTGCGGAAGACGTCTTTTAGTTCGACGAATTTTTCTTGCGTCTCGAGTGTGAGTTGGATTCGGCAATATGTTGTTCTTAGTTCGTATAGCATCACCATATTCGTGAAGAAGAATGCCAGTGATCCTAATCCTAAGTTGATGTTGACTTATGGACTTGGCCAGATTCTGTCATAAACAAAACATAAAAAAAACGAAAGATATTATGCCAAGAAAGGTCAATTGGCATTCTGTATCGCATTTCGTTTTTGTATCTGTGTTTTTGCTTCAAATGAAATATAATTTTATTGCATACTTCTAGTTGTTAGATAGACGATCGATGTATATTTATTAATCGACATCTAATGCGGGGGTTACGCAACATAGTAAAGGGTTTTTCAACAAGGACGCTACAAAAGGAGAGCGACAGGGACAGCAAACGACGCCAAATTTCTTGCCGCTCATTTGGCATTTCTCTTCAATAAAGTTTGCCATTTCATGAAGGAAAGATATACGAGCCAACAACGAGTCGAAATTATTTAAATTTACTACCGAAATTTGGAGTCAGTGGCCTCAACGTTAAGAGCACTACGTCAAATTTATGGTCGTCATAATCGTCCTAGCAGATCAACAATTGAGCGTCTAGTGGAAAAAATTGAATCCACTTCTTTGAGAAAAAGAAGTGCCCGTAGTGTCGAGAATATTGGTGCCGCTGAGGCTTCAGTTGCAGAAAGCCCAAATGTGTCTCTCACACGTCGTTCTCTAGTGTTGGGTATCTCTGTGACGTCGTTGTGGCGAAAAGATCTTCGCCTACACCCTTACAAGATTAAATTGACACAAGAACTGATGCCGCTTGACTACCAGAAGCGTGTCGTATGTTCGTAAATTGGGCTAAGCAACAACTTGAAAATGATTCGGATTTTCATCGAAGAATCATCTTCAGCGATGAGCCTCATTTCTGGCTGAATGGGTTCGTCAATAAACAAAATAAGCGGTATTGGTCAGGCAGCAATTCACACGTACTCCATGAGTCATCCCGAAAAAATTACGGTTTGGTGTGGTTTATGGGCCGGTGGCGTCATTGGGCCGTTTTTCTTCCGTGATGATCACGTTACTGTGAATGGGGATCGCTAGCGTTCAATGATTACCGAATATTTTTGGCCCCAAATTGGATGATATGGACTTGGAGGACATGTGGTTTCAACAGAACGGCGCCACAAGCCATACAGCGAATGTCACAATCAATTTATTGGAAACCAAGTTTAGAGAACGTGTTATCTCACGAAATGGTCTAGTCGCTTGGCCGCCTCGGTCGAGCAATTTGACGCCGTCAGACTATTTTCTGTGGGGCTACGTCAAGTCTATGGTCTATGCCAACAAGCCAGCGACGATTGATAAACTTCGTACGAATATCGAACTTGAAATTGCAGCAGTATCGGCCGATTTATGCTTGAAAAACGTCGAAAATTGGGTTCAGTGTCTGGACTTCCGCAAGCATGCCCGTGGTGGCCATGCAAAAGAAATCGAGTTCCAAACATACTGGAATCGAACGAACTTTCACAGGAATAAAGAATTTTACTGATATCCAAAACCGTTGTTGTTTTATTT
Source organism: Meliscaeva auricollis (assembly GCA_948107695.1). Taxonomy (NCBI): domain Eukaryota; kingdom Metazoa; phylum Arthropoda; class Insecta; order Diptera; family Syrphidae; genus Meliscaeva; species Meliscaeva auricollis. The sequence goes on along the minus strand of OX403616.1, from coordinate 80,164,893 downwards.
AAAAAAAAAACTTTTATAGCGCTCTTATGAAAAACCCTTTATTACTGCACACAATATTAATCCGAAAATACTGCGCAATATTTCTTCTGCCCTCTTCTGGAAGGTAAATATATTAAGTAAGATTTATATTGCGAATATTGAAATTATTGTTCAATACGGCCCTTTTACGGTCAATATTATTGCTGTCGTGTAAGGCCGGCATAAAACTAAGGAAAATCGATAATAATTTAGGCAGTTGCATGATTTAAGAGACAAAATGAGATACATCTAAGAAAATAAAGATACGTACCTAGTTTATTTTGTAAGTATTTCAAAAACTTAAAATGTCTTTGTAAACAACCGCGAAAACCTAAAAAGTTATATATATGTACATATATCAACTTCAATTTCGGTGATTCATAAGCAAAAAAAAAAACGCTTAAACAATAAGAAAATCGTTTGTTCTAAATATCTTCTATGGAAGGATTTTTTAAGAACTTTTTGAGTATTTTGCAGAATCAATCAAAAACGAAATCTGAAGTTATGTACCAAAAATGGAAATTGGAGTTTAAAGAAATAGAGCGGTAGGTACTTTCAGATACTATAACGATTTTTTTTATAAAACAAACTAGCGGATATGTAATAAAGCATAAAATATAGCAAAAAACGTAATTTTTTATGCATTCAGACCAAAATATCTTGAAAACTAGAACTGATAGAGCAGTTTTGAAACTGGATTCGATATCATCACACCAAAATCAAAATTTTTCTTAAAATTTTGGCTGCGTACCTGAAGATGTTGGCAAAAAACAAAACAAAACGTTGGGAAAATTAATGAATTAGTCTTTTAAATGCATTAAAAAGAAATCGATCAATTAAGCCCAAAACTACACAGTAAATCTTTAAAATTTTATATCATTCATCAAATTACTACAAAATAAAAAAAAGACAAATCGAATTCTTTCGCATTTAAAGAATCTAGTCGTGCATTTTATTTTTAAATGGACTTATGTATGTCCCAGTCATAAGTGCACAATTCAAACAAATTCCACTTCGGTCCCACCGTTTTGTCGACTTTTTTTTATCAATTCAACGTTACCAACAGTGTTGCCTTCTGTTCAAGAAATGTTTCAGAATTCTCCTTTTTTGACCTGTTAAATATATGTATATGTAATCATGCCTATTATAGAATTCGCAATACCTTACTCCCGGTGAATCAGCGTATTTCACAGGGTTCGCATTCGCATTTAAAGCAAATATGAACTTGCCAGGTGAACTATATTATCATTACTAGGAACTACCTTACCATTTCCGCTAACAGACTTTCTCACCTGCGAGTTCCCCAATAGAAAATATAGCTGAAATAAGTGCGAATCCCGCCGCAAAGCATTCGTCGGATTCTATAACAACTGTGAATAAAACAAGGGCGACTTTCCTTTAAGGAAGCGCGAATTTAGAGTTGATTGATAGAATAGGATTAAAATATTAAAGTGAAAAAAAAAATATTTTTTTCTTCGGTTTTAACCCAACTTTTTCTATAAAAATTGATTTTGACTCACTGTACTAGGCTCAGTTCTCAGGATTTTAATACTCGATTTTTATCAGTTATACTCTATTTTGAAACTACTTGTACGTAGGCGTAGTTAAGAAGTATTTTTATTCAACACATGTATTTAGGAAATGTAATTAATTTTGAAAAAATGATAAAATAATAATTAAAAAATCGCGCTTCCTTAAAGGAAAGTTGAGCCATAAAACATAATTATAAAACATTTTAACTCATAATTCTTTAAGTTTTTTTTATTATGTCTACTACAAACAAAAAATTGTTTTAAAAACTTCCATTTCACTTAATTTCGAATCCAGTGATACTCACCACAAAACTAAAAACTTCGCAAGAGAATGTCTACTGCCATGACTGAATTTTGTAATGAATTGATCGATACGGTATTAATAGTAAACATTCGATTACAATAAAATCTTTGATGGGGCTAATTTTTTTGGTAAACCAAATCATGTCATAGAAGCTTATTTTAAATTCGCAGGAGTAGGATATTTTTGGCCAACGTAACTAAATCAGCAAACTTAAACGTCATGAAAATACTAAACTCATCTCATTAACCAAAACGTAAATCTATCAAAAAAAAAAAAAAACAAATAAAACACTTTGTATTTTATTTTTTTTTTTATTATATATATTTTTTTTTTTAAATAATGTAACATCGTTTTATTTTCGCCCAAGAACTATAATATTATTTTGTTTTTTTTTTTTTATTAACTTTGTTTTCTTGTATAATATATTTTTTATGTATATCATACTATATTGTGGCAGTGGTAAAATCAGAGTATTTGTCCATGGCATTTTACATTACTACTCGTACATTGTTGTATAATAACTTTTTTTATTTGTGTTTATAACTTTATTTTTGTTTTTTGTTTTTATTTGGTTGCTAAATAATGTAGCTTCTATTTTGGTTGTTGTTGTTATATTTTATCTGTTTTACTTTCGAATACACCTTTTTTGTTGTTGTTGTTAAATTTATTTAAATTTTATTGTAAAATGTAAAATTCCTTCAAAAAGAGATTTACAAAAAAATAACTAAACTAAAAACAACTAGGTATAGAGAAAAATAGGATATAATTTTTTTTTTTATTATAAAATAAAATATATAGTTTAAGGTATTTAACATAAATTTTGTTGCTTTTTCGTGTGTTTCTTTGTGTAAAAAATTTATAATGTTTGTTTTTTTTTTTTTTTCTTAGTTTTCAATAAGTTGTGGTGATTTGTATAGATGGATGTGGTGGGGTGGCCGTAGTATAGGTTAAACAATATTTTTTTTATTTTGTATTTCTATTCAATTCAATATTCTAGAACTTAACTATAATTTGACTAACAATATTAAAGTTTTTTTTTATTATATTATTTTTTTTTTTTTTTAATTTATTTTCCGTGTGTAGTTCTTTGTTTGCTATTTTTTTTTATTATTTATTTCAATTTATATTTGTTTTATTATTTATTTTTCTAATTTATTTACGCTTCTGGTTTATATATCGATACTAAGTTTGTTGTTGCTTTTATAGGGTGGTTGTTTTGCTTTGGTTTTGCAATTAATTCCGTTTTTTAAGGTTTCTATTTGTAACTTTAATTTATTATAAGCATTTAGATTTAATTATAACAATTTGTCATTTACAAAATCTATGTTTTTTATCATTTATTTATTATTTTTTTTTTTTTTATTGTTTTTATAAATAAAAACCTTCGCATCTGATGATGAAATTATCTTAAAGGACATTTTCTATGACTATAACATTTAATACTTTTTTTTTATGTTTTAAATTTTCAATTTCGTATGACTAATATGCTCTAAAAAATTAGTGAACAATATTTTCTTTTGTTAAAACTAGACAAAATGTGGAAAAATTGGATTGATCTTGTTTAACAGTGTTGCAAGAAGAGTATAGGATGACACAAAGGCAATTCAGCTATATCAATTAATTTTTGAGTTTTTGTTGTTTGTTTAATAAATCGAGTTTCTATTGTCAGTAATAATGTTAAAAAAATTACAACTGATTTTTTTGTATGTTGATTTTATGAAATTTTAAATGAAAGCAACGTCAAAAATGGCTGTGCTATTTTTGGTGTTTGTGTTGAAATATTATTATTTTTGTTTTTTTTTTTGATTTTTGTATTGAAGAGAGGGGATTTGTAAAAGATTGTTTCTGTGTATGAAACCCTGAGCAATTTTATGTATTCATTTTGGTTAGTTAATTCAAATAAAAAATTTAAATTTTCTTTTTTTACTTTCCCCGAATTGTTTAAAAATGAAATCATTAAATGATAACAATTTTGTTGTTTTCTTTTTATTTTTGTATGTTTTCACTTTCTAAGCAACATGTTTTTGATTACAATCAACTAAATTACATCGTAGGCACATTAAATATACATAAAAAAATGTTTATAAACATTTATTTTAAAATAGTTAGAAGTTATGTATTAAAATAACCTTAAATTAGAAAACAATAAATAAAAAAGAATATTTTTTCTTATCTGAGTAAAACTTAAATAATTTAATAGAAAATGAAATTTAATAAAAACAAATATTTTTTTTTTTTATAAATATGAAGATTTATTGTTTAATATTTTTATTATTATTTATAGTTTTTCATTGTTTCTTCATTTTTTTGTTTTACTTTTGTATAATATTGTGCAAACATTTAACCATATTTTTCATTTCTTTTTTGTTTTCTTTTATTTAATTATTATTATCATTCATCTTTATTCTACATATTTTTATATAGATTTATATATAATATGTATATTATAATTATTTATGTATAATTTTTATATTTATTTATAATTCACAATGTTGTTGTTTATTTTTTGTTTTTTTTTTCTTTTTTTTTGTTTTTATATAATATAAATATTTAATGTACGATATGACACAGTGATATTGAAGCAAGCCCAGAACAAAGAAAATTTATTATAATTTTTTCTTTAACATTATTTAATGTAATTTTGTTTTTATTTCAAATATTGTATTTAATAAAAATTATTAAGCTGAATAGTTCGTAGGCTTTTTTTTTTTGTTGTTTGTTTCTACTGCAAATTTAAACTCATAAGCGGCCATTTTATTATATAGATTTAATTAATGCATATAGTTATAGTTTATTTGAAGTTGATAAGAGGCTTGGTTATTTAAGATGTTTTGTGAAGTTAGAGAGTTTTATTTATGTGGATCCTCTTTTAGCGCAACCATCTTATCCCGACTTAACATCATTTATGGCATGGAATATATATTAAAGGCAAAATGGAGTTTTAAAAACATTATCGCAAGTTTCTGTTTGAATCTATGACTAGAAACAGTGTTTTATTATATATTTTCTCTTATTTGGTGTTAAATTATATTAATTTTTATATAGCTATTTGTGTACTAAAAATATCAAAACAGAACAGCACAGTTTGTATTTTGTGTCTCGGGCCCCAAATACAACGTTTTTGTAGTATTTTGAGTAAACATACGCGATACAATCATTTCAATGCATCCTTTATTCCACCGAATGAACTTGTTGATAGAAGATATTATATTCTCAGTTTCAACTGGAACAAAATGCGAGTTTCTTGTTGTTTTTTTAACACGCTAAAGGCAGGGCTAGAAATTGTTGTTTGTAAATTGCAGACTCTTGTGCTTGGATTTTTAACATATTACTGCGTTTACAAAGTACGAGTGCATTCAGCCTTATTTTGAGTTTCACGCGAACAAGATTTTACCCCAAAAACTTCCATTTCACTTTTCCCCAAATGTTAATTTCGGGCGAACAGTTGCTCAAATTTCGATAATTCCTTTTATTTTGAATTATTTATTCGTTTGAAATGGTCGCAATTGTAAGCTCTTTATTTATCCTTAAATTTTGGAGTCAGGCAAGATAACAGTTTGTGCGCAAAATTTTAATATTTTTTAAAGGCTTTTCAAATTTCGAGCGAAACAAACAAATTCAAGTGAAAGGATTTACGGGCGATACTCACAATAGGGCTGATTATACCTACTCTGGGGAGTAGTGATCAGTTTTGAAACAAATCTCACGAATATTAAAAAAGCAAAACAAAGATCTTTTCAACCCCTATTAATTACTGAAAACAAAAAGTGATTTCGGTCCTTGGTTGCCAAATTGTGCAAATTGTGTTTACTTGGTTAACAAAACCAAATTGCATGCCAGCACCTCTTTCAAAAAATGTATTATTGAATGCAATAGAAATCCTCGTTGGTGATTCAACTTATTCCTGCCCTAAGGTTCTGATGCAGATATCTCGGAAACTTAGCTTCAAAAAATAAATCGCCTGCTCAAAAATGTGCTACTTTTAATGAGTCATACATCCCCTGGCTTTCTGACGTTTGATTGGGTTCCCAGTCTTTCAACCGATGTTTTGGAATTCATTAGTCTTTAAGGTCATCAATCGAAATTTTGGACTTTTATTAAGTGTAGAAAAAATTAAAAACATCTTTCTAATGAACTACGCATCAAGTAGTCTTTTTCCACAGGTTATTATATTTTTCCCTTTGATACTTGCTATTATATAATCATTGAAACGCTACAGAACCCATAGATTTTCATAGCAACTATTGATATCAACCGATAGAGAAGAAAACCCCTATAATTCATAATCGGCCCTAGCGAGGTATCCGTGGTAGCGGAAATTTTCCCGATTTCATCCGAATCGCAAAATGTCCGCTTCTAGATATTCTTCCGAAGAGCAAAAATTCTCCGATTCTTGCTTATTGGAGAACTTTCCGCTTCCAACGAATACCTCGCTAGAACCGAATATGTTAATTTTTATTATTAATAAACAAGTGCCTCCATCAGGTATGCAATGTTTATCGAAACCAACTCAAATACTCTGTGTCTGTGTCTGCATTTACCTACTTTGTGAAAGTACATATGCAGCAGACGTTAGACTTATGTTTTCCGTTGAATAAAGAGATGTAATCAGCAAACAGTAATAGAAATCATATTGTCGTACTGTCAGTAGGTACATGTAGCGACAGGTACTAGATAGTAACTAACCATTCGGATGTTAGGGAATATGGTGTAAATTCACTAGACCTTTCAAAAACTGTACGAAACTTAAAAAAACTCAATTATGGACATATCTATTTGAATTGCTTGATATTCGTTCTGTTGTATGTGACCACGTAATTTGCGAAAAATAATTGTCATTAAAAGCGACAAGCGGACAAATTCAATAAATTTTTTGGTGCAACCAGCTCCCGATGACTGTTTACATTCGAAATTTTCCAATTTTGAAATTTGACTTCCCATACTATACCTACTAACGGAGATTAACAAACTGATTAGTGTGCTTTATGTCTAGATGCTATCAATGTTAAACGCGGTAATTTGACAAAGGATACCAACACACAATATACAATTTTAGAAATTTAATGAATAAGTGCCAATATTGCCATTTCAGTTTTACACAGCTATTTGTGTGTTCAAAATCTTGAATAAGCTATTTTTAACTATACAATTTTGTATTACAATTGAGGAGCGTTTTGGACATTAAAACGTTTAAATAAAAATATCAAAAATATTAACAGGAGCATTCTAAACTTATTTTTAAGATCAAAGGTTTATACAAAGTTCGCTCACCATCGCAAAATTTGTCTTTTTATATTGGAAAAATGGTCTTTTTTTCTGAATTCTTATAATTTGGTCGAAGGACACTAACGTACACAAATAATTTAAACAAAATTTACCCTTCGATGAAGTATGCAGTAAAATACAGTTATCCAATTATTAAAATTTCATATGTTTGTTCGATACAAACAGAAAAAAACTTATTCCAAAATGCAAAATGCACTTGTTGTGTATTTTGCAAAATAATGCTTCTCAAAACGAAAACAAAAATTTATTTTCGTTTTCCCTCCTTTAAAACTAATTATTTTCTAAAGACTCACTATTATAACTCAATCTTTTCCATTTTAATTGCTAAAATGTACTATTTCTGTTTCATAAACAGATTTTTTGTTCTTATTTTCATAACATCCAAATTTACAAAGCGAAATGCACAGTTAAATTATTGTTTTGTTGAAACTCCATTTTGCCACCAACTATTATCATTTTTCAAAAAAAAAAAAAAAAATCATTAAAAACGAAATCAGTATTCAAAATTGAAATACATTTCTTTTTGTTTAACAAACCTGTAGTTATGTTCATCCACCACTTTTCCGTATAACGATTTCAAACAGAGTACAGTATAACGTCGATTCGTAGAGCAGTCGTGCGTTGTAAGTCATAGTATTTCGCTGCATTACTCCATGATATCCTAGCATCCATTTTTGTTTTCTTTATTGTAATATTTTGTTACAATACTATCATTTTGTAGACATAAATATGACATAGACAAATGTTCTTATTTTTCAATCTTTCAAAGTATATTGAGCTATTGATTTTCTCTTTTTTTTTTAGCTTTTCATTACGTTTGCTTTAATTTTTTTTTTTTTTTTCATTTTTTATCATTTTTTATAGAGTATGTATAATACAAATTGTATGTTCTTTTTCTATGGAGAATGGAAGATAATAATGAATTTAACTTCAATTAAAAATCTTTCTGTTTGTAATTTTATATAAAAAAAAAAAATAAATAAAAATAATATCTATTTCACAAGGATTTGAATTTATATGTATATATAATATATATATATTTCTTTAGTTAAGATTGATTCTGTTAATTTTTTTTTTTTAATAATTAAAAAAAAATATAGTAATTATCAACAACAATTGATTTAATACAAAAACACAAAATTAAACAAAAGTATCTGCGACTTTTAAACGTTAATTACTTTATTTTTTAAATATATATTTTTATTTTATATATATATATAAGGATTATGATAATTGTTTATGTATATAAATAACTAGTCAGTTTACATTTTTTTTAATTAATTCTTTTTTTTTTTCTTTTTTTGTCTGAGTATATACCCCTATGCTAAGTATTATGTATAATGATGTTTTTTTTCACTAATTTAATATACAAATTTCTACTGAAAAGCACCTAGTTGAAAAAGTAGGCTTTTAACACAATGAAAACAAATGTATATTATGTTTTTTTTTTTTTATTATTTAAATACACAAACCATTTTAACTTAAACTTAAAACAAAAATATTTACTTTTTTTTAATTTTTGTTCTATTTTATTTAAAATTATGATATTTTTGTTTGTTTTTACTTTGAAAGAGAAAACCTATGGTTTTATTTTAATTTTCATAAGACTAGTCTTTAATCGATGTTTTATATCCCTTTTGTTGAAAACCAATTTATATATTTTTTTTTTTTTAATGTACTTAATAATTTTTTTTTTTTTCATCGACTCGTGACTTTATGCAATTTTAAAGGGAAAACTAATCATTAAATTTACACGCAAATGAAGACAATTTCTAAAAATTAAACTTTAAGAATTACGTAAAGCACACAAATACACTTATTATATTTTGTTGTCACTAAAAGCTAAACAAAATTGTATCTATACTTTAAGGTTGTTTTTTTTTTATCTTTCTTCTAATACCAAAAAGTTACGACCTTCAAAAAAAATATATCTACTTTAGTTTTTTTTTTTTTTTGCGTAATGATATTTAGTTTTAAACAATTAAAAACAAAATATTTTCTTATTTTTTTTTCTTTTTTAAATTAAAAAAATATCCCACAATTAATAGTTCATATCTTCTCCGTTTCCCTTTTAAGTCCTTTCAGAAATTGACGTTAAAAATGATTTTATTCTCATTAATATATTTTTTTTTTTTTTTACTAAATATTTTTAATGTAATTTTTTGTTTTATCTAGAAATTCAATTTCAATAATTTTATGGTTTCTTTTTTTGGTTTTCCTTTTTATGAATATATATTTTGTTTAGTAAATAAAGCGTTTTCATACATTTATATATTTTTTTTTTCTTGTTGTATTATTTATATAGAGAAATTTCCTAGTTTTTTTTTTGTCTTAGTTTGTAATACATTATTTTTGTTTAATTTATAATACATTTCAAAAAGTTTTTTTACAACTGTAAATAATCATTTTCAGTTTGTTTTAATTTTTTTTTTTTTTAATTTGATATATTTTTGTTTTTATTTTTTGCTATTTTCCTTAAGGTAATGAAAACAAAATTCAAGAAGATTTTTGGCATATGATGTTGAGTTGTTGTTAATTTAATTTTGTTTGTTCAACTATTATAAAAATTAATCAAATAGTTTTGTTTTCTATGGAGAAAATAAATAGTTTTGTATATTTTTTTTTCCTTTCATTAAGTTTCAAATTTATTCATAAGTAGGTAGGTAGTTATAAGAGAATGCTGATTTTTTTAATTAACATTTATTTAGGCTTTTTTTTTTTTTTTTGTTTGTTTTATTTATACTAAGCAGACTGAATAGGGATTTTTTATATTTTCTGAAAATTTGTTTTTTTTTTTTTGTGTATTAAGATTCTGAGAATTTTTATTTTTTTATGAACAAATATGATTTTTGTATTTGTATTAATAAAAACAAAATTGTATTTACTAGAGAAAAATATGTGCACACAAGAAGATTCCCCAGAAATGTTGTTTTTCTTAAAACTGTAAATGTTTCTGTGTACCTTATGTGGGTGCTCGATATAAAAAAAAAATTACTACCAAAAAAATATATAATGTGAGAAACTGTAAAAGACTTTAGATTTTTTTTTTTTAATTATTGAAATTGCTATGCTGGAGACATAGACGTTAAAACTGGGCAAACTGGACGTCAAAGTCAAGAAATAGTACATTCCTGAGCACCCAAGAAATATTATGCTCGAAAAAGTTAGGAAATCTAATCAATATAGGATTATAGGCCCGATTCCGGCTCAATTACTTTAGAATTTTGGTACTTACAAAAGCAAAAGAATTTCTAGCCTTGCGTTAGCCAGATTTGAATTTTTGCATAGCATAGCTTTAATAGCAAAATAATTTGTAGGTTTTTGGACTCTGGACTTATGACTCTGATCTTTTTAAAACTAATTTTCATCTTCTCTTTTTCTCTTATCAATGATGCCATCTCATTTTTGGATTATTGACTAGAAATTTGGTTGCCTATTAAATTAGACTATAGGCTATTGAATAAAAGAAAATTTAAGAGTGAAGAAAGGAACAATAATTGCATTCTAGGTTTTTTGATCTTCACTATGCCTCTGTCACTAAAAATCTTACTGCGATAAATAGAACCATGCATTTCTGAGAGAATGGTTACTCTTTTTCGCTTAAATCGAAACATAGTCAAATTAGAAAAAATATTCCAAAAAATATTATCCGGAAATAACATTCCTATAGAGAATGCAAAAAAAAAATTAAGCAGTGAAAATTAACAAATACAATTTTTTTAAATTTCGTTCACGGCTGAGCAAATCCTGTAGCACATCGAACAATGAAAGAAAATATTTTTGGGAAGATTCAGAAATAACATATTAAAATGTAATAATCTCTGAAACAATGAAAAGACTTGTGCCACTTTTCGGTGAGATCACCAGAAGTATTGCTGAGAAATCACATGAGCTTGGAAAGAAGGGACATGTGTTTAATCGGACGATAAAATTAGAGAGTGAAGAAGATTTGTAAAGGCTCGGAAAATGAAGTTTTCCATCCAGTCTGGTACTCGGGAAGAAACCAGCGTAGAAAAAAACACATGGAAAAGCTTTTGCAGCTAACCACAGAAGTATCATTAAGCAAAAGCGTAGGTACCGTAGGTAATTTCTAATATTTTCTTACAAATAACCAAAAATTCTTGTTGCCATTTGGACATTGCAGCAAGTTCTGCTTTGATTTGATGCTTTTGGTTCTATTCGGAACAAAAGTTTTCATACCATTAAGGTGTTAGAATAACATTTATAATAATATCAGCACTCGAGTCAATGATACTACCGAGGAAGCATAGTGATTTAGTGACCATTTAGAGTTAACAAAGAAATTGTTGAGACCTTTTCAATTCGGTTTCTCGTATTGCCATATGGTTCTTATTGGGATGTTTTCTTTAACTGAAATGTTGAAGCATCAGAAATTTGCTGATATGACACAATATTGGTGCGATGTGTTTCAGAGTAATAATACATTTCTAGTTCTAGTGTAATTATCAGAGTGAGAGGTAAGCAACCAAACAGGTCTACTGCGATGGCAGGATGACCTGCAACGTCAGGTATTTCGGTGGTACCCAGCCACTATTTTTTGAAGTTTGGGATGCCAGTTTGATGCAAACGAGTTTAATCGATGCAATGGAGTAGGTATTGGTAGCATAATTATTTTTTCAATCGAGTGTTTTCAATGGAGAACAGACAATTGAACTAAATTAGGTATTGTTTCAAGTGGCGTGCTAGACCCCCTGAATACTCGTTTCCGTGTCTTAAGCGGAAAATTCTGTACTCTAGACACGTGTTGGTCACAATAAACAAATATAAAATTATAATGTTCTACCCAAAAAACTTAATGAACAACTTACTAAATACAATTCCAGCTTATTTTTTTTTTTTGAAACTAATATCTTTGATCAAAATTCTAGTTTCTTGGACTAATTTCTTAAATTCGGCCAATTTTTTTAAATTCTACCGAAAAACGTATAAATTAACAAGAGTTAGTGCCATCATTCCCTCAGAAATGTATGGGTGGATTAAGTCGAATTAAGTAAAATAAAAACTTGTGAACTTGTTCCTAAACAAAACTTAACTAACAAAAAAAATACTAACTATTTAACATAATTATCAAAAATAATAAGGTACTTTACAATATTTTCTTGTTCATTTGTTTAACTATTGCTTTGACTTTAAATATTTTTTTTTATTGAAACAAAAACTGCAGGTTAGAATGTTGTGGGTCTCATCTTAATACGTAATTTTTCTCTTGTACAAATTTCATTTATTTCATAAACTGTTTCCTTGTTTTGTTCGTGTTTTATTTTTGTTTTAATTTTAATTAATTATATTGCATTGAAATTAAGTCTGTATAGTGTTGATTTTGTTTTAAATCTGTTTTGTTGTTTTCTGCACCATTATTTTCAATTTTTTTTTTTTTTTTTTTCAATTCTAAAATAGTGAAAATATTTTGAAAAATGTGATTTGTTTTGTTTTTAATGAAAGCTTGTAAAATGTAAATGTCAATATATTTTATTTATTATGATCAGACTTTTGCATATTATTAATTTATATTATTTAATTTTATTTTGCTAAATATATAATACATTTACAACAATAATTTTGTTTGTATCATAATTTTATTTATCAGTTAAGAGTAAATTTGTTATTTATATTTTTTTTTTTTTTTTGTTTTTAATTTGTATTTTATAAATATTTAAATATACGATTGTTGTTTTGTTGATTATTAATTTTGTTTTCCTTTAAAAACATCCTGCTTAACGAAATATGTTCCTTTAAAATTTGTATTTGTTTTTCTTAATATGTTGTATACCTACTAATCTTTTCACAGTTAATTTTTTTTTTGTTGTTGTTGTTTTATGTGGTATATAAGAAAGCACATAATACAACTTGAAAATGTAAGTTATGAATATTATTTTTTTTGTTTTAATTTTATTAAAATTGATTTATTTTGGTCAAATATCATTAAAAGTATATTTTTGTTTTATGATTTATATGCAAATGTGTGTGTGTGTGTATGTGAAATGGATGACTTTGTTTTTTTTTTTTTTTGTATTTAAGGATTTAATGATATGACAATGAATGACAGTTAATTTAATAAATTAATCAAAATATTTTCACTCTCTTAGAATTGGTTCACTTAAATTCATTTAATTAATACAGTTTGTGTAAGATAAGATTTTTTTTGTATATTTTTTTTTTAATTTTATTTGAAAACTAAACAAACAAATGACTTTCAAAACTTTTATTTTATTTTTATTGGTAATGTAAGAGTAAATTTCAACGGTTTTTCAATACTGTTTGAGTTTGTAGCTTATTTTTGTTTTGTTTTTTTAATTTTCTAACTTTTCAGCATTTTATTTTCATTTATTTTATAATATTTACGTAAAAACTGTTTTATATAAAAATTTGTTTTGAAATTAATATTTTATACATGCATTTTATTATGTATTGTTTTTGGTTTGTTGTTTTGTTTTAATTTTTTTACATTTTGGGATATAAAAGTAGTAGATATATAGTGTTTTAAAAAAAATGTATATTGTATTGTAAGTTTTAGGAAAATGGATAAAATTATTTGTTTAAAAGTAAATTCAGAAAAAAATCTTATTTTTAGGCAACAGTATATAATATATATGTATGTATAAACAAAGCATATAAAATTTTATTTGTTTTTTACTTTTAGTTTTCATCTAAATTTCTGTTCGCTTTTTTTTTAAAGTTCTTTTATGAAAAAGTTGTTGTTTGTTTTGTTATTACGTAAAAAGTTAAGTATATTTTTAAATATTTGTTTTGTTAGTCTGTATTGTATTGTATTAAAAGAAATGTACTGATGTCTGTATTGTATGAAAATAACATTTTATTTATTTAAATGAAATAACTAATGTGGAACGAAAGTCTGTTAAGTTGATTTTTAATTAGAACTGAATGGATCTTACGTTTCGTATTGACTAGTGTGGTTAAGCAAGACCAAAAAAAGTTTAAAATTTACTTAAACGTATACAGTTTTAATTTTTGTATTCCTTGATAGAATCTTTTGAAATCGTTAAAAAATAGCAAATTAGTATTTAATCCTAATGTTTACACAAGTATTCAATTCAAGAGAACTACAAGTGTAAAACAATGGTTGAAGTGATTTTTTTTTCATTTATTTGATTTATCACGTATAAGTGATTAAATCGGTTCAAAATCGCAAAGCCACCTTTGAGTGGTGCCTGCTAGGCGACTCACAATGACCATTGGATCCATCGGATTCATCTCCTGAGACACCACCTGAGTTATGTTTTCAGGAATTAGCAACTCAAACATTGGCATATTTTCACAAATATTTGAATTAATAGTTAGTGCTGTGTTTCGAACAGTATTTTTATTTATTGACTTCTGTAAATACTCAAAGTTCAGTTAAAAAACTTTATGGTGTACAATTAACATGTGACATATGATTTGGAAGTACATATTTTTTAATGCAAAATTCAAAGTCAGAAAAAATCCATTTAGCATTTTTCGAAGCAATTTATTGACGTCAAAGGAAAATGATCTTTTTGTCATTTTCTAACAAGAATATTTAAAAAATGAGAATATTTTGACTTTATATTTAAATTTAGCACATTGAAAACTTCTGAAGTTAAGTTTTGTCTCAGAAATACATAAATTTCAAAGACGAAAAGAGGTATTGAAAAGATTTGAATCGGATACAAATGAATAAAACTAGTTGTTTCATAATCCGGTATAAATTTTGCTGTAAGAGGTTACCTTACGTTGAAACATGGCTTAAAAAATATTGGAAAACGCTTTTCCTTTGATTTTGAAAATTTTATATTTGAAACACAATCTGTATATCACCTGAAAAAAGGTCAGTAACGGTCATAAGAACCTTATGATCCCAGTGACACTACCTAAAATTCCAAGAATGAAATGCTGAAAAGAAATCGGGTCACATCACAAACTAAAATCATTTCTCGGTCCTTATGGATTTTTCCAAGACGGAGTCATGTATTTTACCAGTTGACCGACCAATATCATTCTATGAAAAGAGCTTTCAAGCTAAAGTAGTTTTTTCTAGGTGAAAGTATTAGCACCTTAAGAAGCTGAAAACCACATTTTTCAAATAATATGGCCTCAAGCTGAATGTTACACTTCCGTAAGCAGACGTTTAAGTTTTAATTATTTAATTACATCTGCGATGTGTAAGCATACGTTAGTAAGTAGGTAATTCATGTCTGGACCTTCCAACGTACTAGGTGTACTCCGAAACCTTTAATCACCAAATGTCCATGTAATAGACATTGTAGCCTGCAGTGTAATTATAATCAAAGAATTAGGATTTTTAATATTTTCGAAATCCTGAAAATCAATTAATTCTTTCGTCTTTACATTCTAGCATATTTCACTATGACATGTTGGTAATTAGAGAATCCTGCAAGATACTCAAAAAAACTAGACAATACCACGCAACAATATTATGAATGTAACTCATTGACAATCAAACATTTATCAAAGCTATTTATGGCTATTGGACAAACTCAACATTTGCCAATGTATGCAATCACCACCAAAGTAATCACCCCAGTTTGGTGACAAATACCAGAGTTTTAAAAACTGCAGTTAATTGTCTAAAAAGACTACATTTTTTAAGTCTTTTAACTTACAAATGTAAAAATAACTAAGCACCCAGTAATAAAATACTGACTTATAAAAGTTAATTAAATCAGTAAATTGACTAAAAGTTAATTAACTGCAGTACTTTTTGACTGGTTTTAGTCATCTAGTCGGTAGAAAGTTTTTGTACTGTCGTGTTTTAAATCTTAGTCAGGCGTACTGCCACACTTCCATGACACTTTTTTGTAGGAATAAAGAGCTCTCAAAGTAACTTTAAGTTAAAAGAATACAAAAAAAGAACAGTACCTACAAAAATATTGTATACTGACTAGAAGACTAAAACCAGTCAAAAAGTTCTTTCATTAACTGTAAAGTAAGTATTTTAGTATTGACTGCTAATTGTTTTTTTTTTGTTTTTTCATTTAAAGTACTGAGTGGTAGTGCTAACTTCCAGTTAAATTTAAACTCAATTAATTGCGACTGAAATGACTGCATTACCAATTGACTACAGTCTTTTACAGGTCTGATGAACACACTACTAATTCGCCACGTAGGTCATAGATCTTCATGTCTACAAAGCGAAAAGAGTTCCCTTAATGAGTAATCAAAGGCAAAACATACCAAAACTCCGTCACTATCAAACAGAAATTGAAAAACTTCACAAATTGCAGCATATCAAGGAAAACATGGCCTAGCTCTACGACTAAACCAGCCACGATTTAATTAGATCTAAGGAACTGTTAGCAAAATATTTATAAGCATAGGGTGCTCTTTTCTTATTTAGATCTTGGAATTCTGTGTTTTGGTAAGAGCAAAGAAATCAGAACCCAAAAAACTCGTAAGAACTTGTGAAATTTAAACTCTTATTCTATAAAATCGATTCAGTTCAGCCTTGAAAACCAAACAAAAAAATCCACAGCTGTCAAAAGTATGTACGTACCTAATGTCGTTTGTTATGTCTTAAATTCTGTTCGAGGAAACAACCTTAGTTTTTGTTTTTTTGTTTTTAATGTCATTTAGAATATTTTATGTAGAAAAAAAAACATGAAAACTATTTTGAAAAAGTATTTTAAAATACATACAAAGACTTGTTGTAATGGTTTTCCATTATTTTTTGTTTCTTTTCAACTATTAACTATTTTCTTGTTTTGTTAAATTTTAAATAACTGTATATCATCCCTGCTGTCTTACTTTAAATCATCATATTCATCGCCATTTTTTGAATCCGAATGAAAATTGCTCAACATGATTGATCGATGATGATCATTGTTCGAGTGATGGGAAGAACTCGTTGCACCAGAGGACGATGTTGTGGTCGCTGATGTTGCTGATGGGGGGTCGAATGCCTCCAAAAATGGATTTGTCGACGAATACTGTACTCTGTATGAACCAAGCGTATGATAATTACCTGTGCTGCCACCGTTACCAGTGGCTGCTGAGGAACTGCCAAACGCACGTGTATTACTAGGATTTGTGTAGAAGTCATAGCTACTGGCGGAGCCAGCCATTGAACTGACCCCACTGCTACTGGCCGTTGTGCCAATTGAGTCGGATAAATAGGATGATGTTGTCGAGGATAACATCGCTGCCGTGCTGCTGCTATTGCTGCCATTGGCACTTCCGTTGCCGCCGCCATTATTGGTGCCAGGTGTGTGCTTTGGCAGTGTTCCGTATAGCAGGGCATTGCTGCCATTGCTAGAGAACACGTTGCTGCTCGAGTAACTTGGTATGCCTGAAGAGCTCGACGAAACTTGCTGCTGATACTGACTGCGGTCTGGGCTTGCTGTGTATTGTTGTTGTTGCTGCTGATGCTGCTTACTAACTAGGTTATTAGTATTACTAGAATAATTATTACTCGACGTCTTCGGCGGCGTATCAGAGGATTGATATAAGTAACTCCTACCTAAGCTGGTCGATGATGACGTGGATGAGGCTGTCCCGGATCCTGACGACGAGAGATTGTTTAGAGCGCTGCTGGTGGGCTTAGACGGCGAGGACGCCTTGCTGTAGGTCGACGATGATGGTGACACTGAATCTGATGCTGATGTGTAGCCGTATTTAGTTCCACCGTAAGATGTCAAACCTGAGGCCGAAGATGGCGACGATGGCGAATGATATTTGCTGGCTAGGCTTGTGGAGTCGTCGCCACCGTGTCCACTGCCAGAGGTCTTCAGACTTGAGCTTAATTGATAGGAACCACGGGTCGAGTAAAAGCCACTCGATTCCGTTTTGTCGCCCGTCGAAGTTTTGTCCTGGCTGGGGACTGTGGATGATCCAGATGGTGGAGAGGGAGTAGTTGGAGACTTGATTGGAGTAAAAGTCACGCGTGGCTCCCGCTTCAAATACTTCGACATGAGCTGAGTTGTTGTCATGGCTTGGGATTGTGCCAGCAGGGCATTTGTCGATGCCGAGGATTTGTATGATATCAGATCGTCGGAATCATCAGACGAGGTGGTGGCTCCTGAGGTTGTTGAGCCAGCACCCACAACAGTTGTAGCTGATGATGACGAAGATGAAGTTGCAGATGACTTGTGACGAGCGGATGAGGACAGTGCAGATGTATAAGATGAATTGGATGTTTCCAAAGCAGAAGACGAAGAGGAGTAAGAAGTTGCGTTGGTGGTGGCGGTGCTGCTGCTCGTAGTGCTGAATGAGGTTGATTTTGGTCCATGGATACCATTGTTGCCAACGTTGCTTTTCGTTTTATCAATATTGCTTTCTTTTGTTGATGTTGTTGGTGTTGCTGTTGCTGTTGTTGTTGTAAGAGTTTTTTGTGATTCGTTTAATTGTTGTTTGGATATTGAGTATGAGCTTGGAGATTCGTATATTTTTACATGTTTAACTGATGCAGGTGATGCACCGCGTTTTATTGTATCAGTTCCTGTTGTAAAAATTAAAATGCTTAGTCATGTTTTGAGATTTATATTAGGGCAACCTTACCTGATCCCGAACCCGATCCCGAACCTGTCGATGCTGAGCTACTGCCTGGGGAGGGAGTGCCTGGAAGTGGCAGTTGCGATTGGTCGTGAATTACTGAGCCCGCTGAGACCGCCAATTGATGGGGCTGTAAGATTATTTACAAAAAATTGATGATAAATTTTTTGAACATGGCCAAGAGTAAAGTGCATCATTAAAGTACTTTTCAAAGTTTTGGCAAAATACCAATTTTTTTTTCTTATTGTCAAATGAGCTACCCACAAGGATATGACTATAAGGTGCAATACGTATTATGTTCTATAGGTGCAAAAACATAAAATAATAACATATACTATGAAAAATGTAACAGTTTAGTTGATACTTAGCCTCCGGTTATTTTTTGTAAAAACTAATTAGAAAGGGATTTTTTTTTTCTTTTATTTTTAATATTGAGTTATGTTCACTAAAAACAGTTTAAGATCAAAAAATCAAATGATCGGTGGTGTACTCTTCATATAAACGATCGATGTTTAGTAATTTCTCATCTATGAACTTCTAATTGAACGACGAATTCTTATCAGTGTTTTTGCGCGCTTATTTTTATTACAATTCGAAATATAAATAAAACATGTATTTCAGTATTTTCATGACAATATTTTAAGACGTCTAACTTAAAAATCTCTTGCGCAATTTTTTAGTTGAAAGCAATTTAATGCCACAAGAACCAAAAATCGTTGATTTTTCTAATATCTCTTGTTTTATACTTAAATTTTTGTTTCTATGTCTCATTGTTTTTAAAAATATTGAGGACTATACAAGTTTAGTTACAATTCCATTGAAAAAAAAAATAAAATAAATTAACTAAAGATAAGCGATTCCCTTCTCACATAACGTCCAAAACGATACAAAATATTTCCTTTTGTTTTCTTTTGCAAAATTATTTAACTGATTTAAAAACAAGTACAAAGCATAGAAAATCTATTTTTATATCATTTAAATTTAAAAAAAAAAAAAAGAATTAAAAAAAATCCTGAAGCCACCTAATCCAGTTACACGAAGTAAAAGAATTTTTCAGAATAAAACCACATTTATTGAACGACGAATTCGTTGTATGCTTCATTTAATTGATCTTTATTCATTAGTGGCCCCAAAATAATGAGTATTAAATAATAATCAATACAGCGCTGTCTTCTGAAATCATAATGTTCTGAAAACCATTATTGTGTAATGTAGTATAATGTCACCTTGTCCCAAAATTAAATACAAGTTAAAAACAAAAAAAATCACAAACTTTTTTATTAAAGAACAACAAATACAAGAAAAACTGTTAATTGCTAAAACATAAACAATATACATTTGTAGAGCATGAAAATGACGCATAGATATATGGACAGTTGAATGATGTATTACTATGATTAATGAAGGAGTTTTTAATGAATTTGTGTAGGTACTGTTTTGTGTGTGTGATGTCTGTACGATTTAACAAAGTTATAAACCTACTTTGTATGTTTTGTTATTTGTCTGAAATTTAGAAAACAAATCTTAACAAAAAAATATTGAAAATTAAACACAAAAATAAAAACATGAATATGGTAACACCAATATTGTTTGTATAAGTATCTGATATTACGTTCCTAGCCGTATTTACAATGTTTAGTGCGAGGCAACCAGTAGTGGGTCTTTCTCATGCATCAGTATTCAGGAAAACACACACAAAACTATACATTTTTTTTTTTTTTGTTTTTAATTTTTAAATAATTTTTTGTCCAAATGTTAAAAAAAAAGCACAACAGGTCACACTGTTTTTGTTTAAATTTTGTACAAAAAACCGTTATATAGAAAATTTACAATAAATTGATACATATTTACTACATTTAGAAACGATTAAACGATACGATTTTTGATTGATTAAGTTTTATTTATTGATTCGTTGGAGTTTACCTGTTGCACCGCTTGTTGCAAGGCTCGAGGCGATTGAGCTAACTGACCCACTACTGATTGATACAGATGAGTGCTGGCTGTGGCTGAGAGATGATGTTGGCCTTGGGATAGTATGTTGGTTACCGAAATGGATGGCCGAAGACTGGCCTGCTGCTGGTGTTTGTCCACTTGCAACACATTGACTTTGCTTCCACGCTGCCCTGTTGACTCGCCGCGCCGACCTGTCTACATAGGACTCTGTATTAATCATATAGACGCAAGAATGTTGATGAAAAATGAAACAAAACAAAAAAGTAAATAAAATAGAACCAAAATCAAAACCACCATTAAAGAAATTTAGAAAACCAAAAAACAAAAAAACAAAAAAAAAAAAAAACAACTCATAGAGGATAGGAGCATCTTTATGACAGCGCAAGACAAAAAGTTGCCTCGAAAGGTTTAAAGATTTAAAGAAACCACACCATCAGAGTTAGGTAGCACTTTTAGGCTTTTAAAGAGAATTCACCAAAGACGGATAAGAAAAGATATAACGGTTGTTAATTACGTTACCTGAGGATGGACCAACAATTGCTGAGACTCCAACTGTTGAAAGGGAATTCATTCCACTGCCACCAATTTGAGGTTGAGGCCAAATCTGTAGGAGATACTTAAGTACGGCTATGGGTTGAGCATGATCGATATCGGAGCCAGGAGGGGCACTTGACGAGTGAAGCATTAAAGGAGGACCCATGACGGTGGCGAGGGCTTGAGCTGACATCTTGTTGCGCTCCGAGGCTGAGACCACTAATGACAAATGGTCCAGCAAGAACACAAGGGTAGCCTTACAAAAAAAACAAAGTTAAGATAGTTCTATAGTATAAGGTGTGGCTGAAAGTTAACTTACCCGATTGGCTCTTGGCAGGCAATCCAGGATACTTAGCATCAATTTCGCATTTCCTTCGGGATCGTCGGGCAGGCAAACAGCTGAAAAGTAATTTGAGCTTTACAAACGCTACATTTTGGAGATTTATTTTTTTTTACCTAAAGCATCAACAGTCATTTGGAATAGACACCTGGTGAACAGTGGTTCCGGAAGCTCTCTTAGGTAGTCCTTTAAGACCCCAGTTATGACATTGATGTCAGGAACATGTTCCGGGCTTAGTTCGACTGCTCTACTGTTCCTTTCGAATGCTTCACGCAGAAGCCTCTTTTTCGTAGCTGACCCACAAAGCCTATACAGTCCGATGATATCCAAACCACGTCTCTCAACTTCTTCCACACAACGCCGCAGGACTATTGGTACTGGTGCACTGCCAGGAGCCCCCTTTGACTCCCGACTTACAACCGTTTCCAAATCAGCACCGAAGAGCTGTGGGTAACCAGCCCGCAGACTTGGCAAACCACGACGCTTGTACAAAGTAATGGGGTCTGTATGTCGCAGACGAATGTAAATCGTTCCACGGGGTTCGACTTTCAGAGCCAATTGATGCAATGGTGACTGTCGCAGGAGAGACGCCAAGGAGATTGCACCACGATAGCAAAGTTTATGCCTATGCTGGGGATCCCACGAATAGACGAGCACATCCAATTGCTTGTTGCACACTAGATCCAACTCAAAAGACTCATCCCAATCGAACTGAAGATCTCCCGATCGAACAACCGTTCGTGCCTTGTGCACACGATCACATTCAAGAACACAATACAGATCACGACTCTGTGCTTGTGGGGCTCCAGGCTGGTTGATTTCGGGGGCTGTTCGCAGACCACGTCCAGCCAGAAGATGAATCCAAAGCATACCCGACACACCTCCCACATCCATGATGGGCTTATCGAGTTTGTATTTAGCGAACTCGGCTGGATTAATATCGATTTGACGATGTGATCGGGGCAGTGTTGCACTTGGAGTTGGGGCTGGACTCTGATGGCCACCCCCACTTAGGATACTTCCACTTGGACTGGCGGGGCCGGTTGACAGTTCTAATAATTGCCTCATTCGTCGGATGCTTGGCGATCGGATTGACGAGGGTCCGCCAATGTGCTGCGAGGACATCGATCTAACCGGCAAGGAAGATATAGGTCGTGGCATACCGAGATGACGGTCCAGAGTTCCGGTCAAAACTCCCGTTCGACTGCTATAGATGCTCTCGGTCTAAACGGAAAGAGAGTTAACTAAAATCATTAAATAAGAAAAGGGCAAAATTCTTACATTCTTGAGAGCATCATGGATATTTTCTGCGCTGCAGGAGAACCTATGACTTCGTGGTTGGCTAAGCAAGTCTCTGGTAAGGCGCATCTGTTCTGCAATGGCTGAACTGCTTGGAGCACGTCTCAACCAAGCCCTATACTCATCGGAAGTGAATATCGATGGACTAGCCGTAATTCTGCTTCGTAGATCACGTTCTCGCAGATCTCGACGACCAGTGAATTCTGGGGCAGAAAGATTACCATCGGCATCGTCCATTATTCGATCACTGATGCGCGGTCTAATGCCACTCATACGAACTCCGGGACGTTCTCTTGGCAGTGAGTTGAATTTGGCCAAATCTGGAGCAACGTTACCGCCCAGTATGCCAGTTGTAGTGCCACGAGGTATGCTTCCGATCGCTGGTCGATTGTAGTAGTAGTAGCTAGGCCTTTGACCAATCGTTGCCTCTGTATCACTAGAGTAGTCAATAGATGGTCTTGATCTTCGAGTCAGCGACTGCGAGGCAGCACTGGGTGGTACACCGTACTTGGAGCTTCGTGACTGCGGTTCATATCGTCCATATCGACCTAGGGTACCACCAGCTGATGTAAGTGCACCTGGCTTGAGACTAGATCTAAGCAAGGAATGCCTACCCAAAGAAGACGAATAATCCGAATATTCAACCCGCGGCAGATGTTGATCCGAACCACTGCGTGGGAAGCGTGCATGCTGTTGAGCTAAGGTCACTCCGGCTCCGGCTGACATGCGGCGTGATGGCCCTGGATAAAAGGAATGGACCTTTTCAGCGAGGCTTTCAAGGGTGCCAGCATTTTGGTAGTAGGCTGATGATGGGGCAAAGGAATGCCCCTTTGGTTGTTCTGTGATCACTGACGGTGGGGGCGGTGGCTTGTAGCCCCAACTGGGTGGTTCTTGCATTACATTTGCCCGTGTGTTATAGTAAAGATCCAGCTGCTCACTTTGAGGACTGTAATTGTTCAAACCCAGGCCGAGTCTTGAACGGGACTCTGTCATTTCCCTGCCATCACCTGTTATGCAAAGAGAAAGGCAGAAAAAAAACGACCATTAGGATTGAAACTTTTGGAATTAGCTTAAAATACCTGTACGTCTTTCACGTGATGATCGGGAACGTGGCATGCGATCCGTATCATCTAAGTCTTCGTCTCTGAGGTCGCGTTTAATGACAACAACTGGCGGTGGCTTTTGTTCGGGTCGGGACAGGGTTGGTGGGCCAGGTGAGCTGGTACCACGCGCACCACGTCGTTGTCGAATGGCCAGCACCAAACGTCGTGGAATGGACATGATAATAACAACATCATCGAGGGACATGTGCGTCACATCAACTAAGTTTACTGCTAAGATTTCATCACCAACCTTTACAAGAAAAAAAATTATATATCATAGAATTCTACAAGTATTTCGGCCAAATTTACCCTAAGACATCCACTATTGTAAACGGCTGATTCTAAAGCTATTCGCGATATAAAAACGCCATCAGTTCGGTCAGCACCATTTCCTTCGCGTATATATAAGCCCAGAGTTTGCCCAGGCCGCTTCACAATTTCAACCAGCTAAAAAAAAATGAACTACTGTTAGATGGAAGAGTCTTTATATACTTTTTGGTATCATACCTGAACCGTATGTCTCGCATCACCCTTTGCCATAAGTTTATGAGCAGCCTCAACAGCATGCTTGCCACCGATACTACGGGGTTCTAAAATTCTAACTATCATCTCACCACGCCTCTCAACGGCCTACAAAAAAAAATAAGTTTTTGAGACTTGAGGTTATGGAAAAATAGTTGGGTTTGAATCTTACTTCCAATGCTGCAGCTGTATTCGGATCATGATCGTTCTCAACCGCTTCTATCTGCCGGAATATTTCCGAACTAATTCCTGACACCTTGCGGAAGTCACCTTGTAATAGAACGGGCTCTTTGACACCTTGCTGTCTCTGTTGTTGCTGTCCCATTTGTTGCATTTGATTTGATGGCAACGGCCCAGGTGGAGCACGTCCCGGGCTAGCTGTAACATCAGGAACTGATCTTCCATTTTCCTATAAGAAAAAAAAAATAAGCAATTTGAAATAACGGACTAAAAAGCTGTGTAATTATAAAAACATATTTTTTGGGTTGAGAAAATTAAATCACAGCTGTTGAAGAAAAGGCGATGCGTTTTCTAGTAAGTCCGGGCAAAGCTTACTATCTCAACCTACATGCTTTTAACAGACAAACAAATATTTTTGAGTCATCTAGGCTAAACGTTAATATTCATAGCACCTCTTTTGGGATTGTCAAGGAATTCCACCAGTGCCACTTTAGCAAAGATTCAACTACAAATTCATTTAGGAACCCGCTGTTTCTTCGGTTGGACAAACCAAAGACGTTCAGATTTAAAAACTTTTTACTTCAAAGACGAATAATTGGTTCATCTTAAAAGTCTATATCTCACGAGAAAAAAAATAATTAAAGATTTTTCTTTGATTTTACACTTCGCTGCTCATACTTCACATTTACTTTGTCAAGAACGTTTTCTGTAAGGTTTTCCGTAGATCACATATCTTATTAAAAGCAGGGTTGTTTCTCGGAGAACGTATCTCACAAGTTCAAGTTTAGTCAGTAAAAAATATTTTATATGATAATGCCATAATGCCAGAATGAAAAACAATAAAAAGTTTACCCCAAAATTTTTTTCAGTCCACTCTTCATCCCTTTCTAAGACTCCACTGTGATATGGCTCTCTTACTAATCAGCCAGATTTGCAAAAGGATCTAAGCAAGAATCATTCCTCTTTGGAATCTTCACCTTGAACGCGGAAATTCTCCTGTTTGTGGATGATTTCCTCACATAGACCAAGACTATAACTCCGATTTTAGGAGCTGAAAAAGTAAAAACCCACATTCGATGAATATTCGACCTTAATTACCAAAACAAACTCAAACAAATCTGAACTAGAGACAATCTTCAGACTACCGACGACGCTCAGGCATGTATTGCAGAAGGACAACAAAAAACCTTCTCGTTAGAGTACAGCTAACAGCCCAAACAGATGTTAAATAACTGGAATTTAATTAAGACGAGCTATTCCACTTCAACCTCAAATGCAATAGCAGTTTAAAAAAAACTTCCTCTTCCACCATATTTATCATTTGATGCGGAAACGGAACGGGCTTATGCAGAGGACTTAGCAATTTTCGAAAGAAATATCTTGATGATCTGCACAGAAATGGAATACGATGCTTGCCTTCTATTTAGAAACGAAACTCCTCCAAGTTGGCAATTAATTCTTTCAATTCATCCCTAATCTCGATACCTAGAAGCTTAAGATCAGTTTTACGACCCGATCAGTACTAATGACGAAGAGTACATCCGATTTTTTGCTTTCAGCACACACTTGTGGCCTCACTTTTATAGTTCATGCTCTCTGTTTTCACACAATTTAGGAAAAATAATTTACTTTTTCCACAAAATTTTTTGAAATATATTTACATATTCTTAAACTTAAGTTTTTATAAAGTTCGCATCCACTTTGAACATAAAATTTTATAAATTAATAGATTTCATACGATTTAAGCTTTCCCTCACTTCACATTTTACATTCACTTTTTCTTTAAATTAAAAAAAAAAAAAATTGTACCAAAATTATAAAGATTTAAAACCACCATAAAATGTTGTATTCAAATTCAGTTTTTTTTTTTTCAAAAAAAAATGGTAAAAAACTTTCACTTGTACACACCCTAAAGTTTTACAATTTAAAAATCTTAAAACGATCTTTCACTTTCCATATTATAGTTCACATCAATTTTTTTCCATTTTTGGAACAAATTTGAAAAATCCTTCAGTGTTTCCCCAAAATTTTATAGATTCAAAGTCTACACTCCAAATTTTATGGTTCACATTAATTTTTTCTACACAATTTTGGTAAAATTGGAAGAAAAGTTCACTCAAAAAAAAAAAAAAAATACAAATTAAAATCTTCAAACTTGCTATTTTTCTACTAAACATTCACTTTTTCATACAAAATCCGAAAATATTTCACTTTTAATACCAATTTCTTACAAATTAATAATACTCACATTCAGTTTGTTCAAAAAAATTAAGTAGGTAATGAATTCGAACAATCGTTCATTTTTTCCAAAATTCTACAAATTTAAATTATTTATACGTTTTTACATTTCGCTTTATATAGTTCACATTCACTTTCTTAAGAAAACATTTAAGGGGAGGGAAATATTTTAAAAATCATCCATATTCATTCTAATTAAGTAATTATCTTCTGCTTATATTAAATAACTACCACCACACCACCACCGTAAGGAAGCAATGATCACAATTTCACCAGTTTCTGATCATTACCCATAACGTTGACTGAATCTTTTCATAATGAGTAGCATAAGGCAAGTGGGTATTTTTTCTAAGGGAATAATACAAAAATATAGACGACACATTCCTTTTGTGACAATTACACGAAAAACAAAAAAAAAAAAATGAATCTTAATGAAATTCATGAAAATGTTATAAATTCTATTAAAACTGACAAGACAACAAAAATTCTTCTCTCCCCTACTCTGCCATTATTTCCATTAAAATTCCAGACACCTTTGCAAATAGAAGAAGAAAGTTTTAATGCAAAACCTTAGACAATATTTCCTGTCATAATTTTAAGTAAGACTCGGTGAAGATAGGTACTCTTCAATGCTTGGAGATTAAAATATTTTTAACTTAATAATTACTATTCCCTAAAGTAACAGGTTCTCTAGAATAAAAGCTTTTATAAATGCCAGTCGCCCCCACTCCCACCTCCACCCCCCCCCCCCTCCTTCCGCTTCTCTCGCTCCGTTACCATCTCTACTCCATAAAAAAAACTTTTTCAACCAGAAAAGACAATATGGTTGATGCTAAACTTCGTTATTCAAATCAAAATAAATTTACACAACGTGAGATCCACATAAATGTTATCACCCTTAAAACAGTCTTTCCCTTCTTCCTTTCTGTTTTTTTTTTTTTTTGTTTCGAAACAACTAAATTAAAAGAAGAATTCTAAGTAGTTAAGGGAAAGATATAAGTTTTCGAGGGACGGACTGGGAGATATGCGAAAAGAAGCAAAAATAGGGTGGAGCAACTCGCACTTAAAGTTCCCACGAGTCCTCAATAAACCATCTTCTTGGTTTTGCATGTCTATGTACTTCTGCTGCTTTTCGGTGTACAGTACCTACTTCTTGATAATTTAAGCACCAATTCATAATTCACAGCTGACAAGCTGCCCTAGTTTTAAGTCAACGAGGTGTGTATGCGCCAGGATTCTCCAAATCTGGAGACACAAGCACTATGGATGGTGTAGGGTTCGTCTTCCTATAAGTTCTACCATCACGCATCATCAAGCAGACATCTTACATCAGCTTTGCGTCTTGCGTCTTATATATACTTGCAATATGAAAGCGTACAAAAATAAAATTATAACTACCACAAGACACCACACAGACACACAAACACCAAATGTCACAGAGCATGTGGCGGCCACTAGAAAAAGTTATGTGCACCCCTTCAAGTGCGCCATATTTAATTTTTCATACTTTTTTCTCATTTTATTACCAACAGCAGCAGCGAACAACCCAACCACTAAAACTTTTGAGCGAATAATTTAGCTTGAATTGGAACAGGAAGAAAGTGCGCCTTGAGGAGAGTGATGAGGCCACAACTCATACCTCTCCAACCTCGCGGCCACCTGCAAGCTTTCTTGAACTAACTCCCTCCGCCTGTACCTTCTTACTTCGTCAAAGTGGCAAATAGAAGTTCTGTGTCTTAGAACATTTTATGGTGTTTGCGTGACGGGTAAAATTTTGCACAACTACACATTATTTCCCGCAGGAATGGGTGGCACTATGAAGGGAGGCACACTCAATTTGAATATTCTCATTCCTCTCAGCAATGAGGTGTCCATTGAATTAAGTGCTGATAACAATAACTATTTTTTGAAGGGGTAGGGACAGGCACCACTGTGTTTTATCGAACAATACAAAATGTATTTGCCAAACAGTCTCAATGCTAAGTTTATTAATTTTTGCATGTCAAGTTCAGCCAAGACGTGAGGTTAATATACAATAGAACCCTCTTAACGTATTCTTCAGGTGCAGATACAATATTTAAGTACATAGTATTGGTAGAAGTTCAACGTAACATCATCGGGGTTGAGGGGCTGTCATCGTATATCTTGAGTAAAAGAAATTTAGTTGCTAACCGAGAGGAGGAGAGCTCCTGTCAACCATTCATTCAATCTCACCATAGACTTATTCAACCCTTCTCTTTTGTTGTTGTTGTTGTTGTTGTTTTTGTAGTTGTATTTAATTTATTGATGCATGCACAATTTTACGAGTGACGGCAACTTTGCTATAGAAAAAAGGGGCAAGGGTGCAGAAAAATGGAAAGTAAATTCAATGAAACCATGTCGTCGACGACACGGTCGTCGAGACAATGTATCCAACAAAGTGGAAAAAGTTCAACTCGTATAAAAGGTGGGGGGGGGGCGGAAGGGGACAATATACGTATAAAAGGTAGAGAGAAGGGAGGGACCTATACAAAGTTCAAGGCAGAACGAGCGACTTCTTAAACTGAAGCAATGTTTTTAAGTGGTAAGTCAAATAGTGGAACATCATGACAGGTAGATTGAAAAGATTGCTGGCAGAATTAATGAAAGCCAGAATATTATTGTATGGTTTGAAATGTTCTTCACTTCAGTCTAATGGTTGACATGACATAATGGTTTAAGAATTTTCTCTAGAATTTGTGATTATTATCTAAATAAGTAATTCGCAAGGCTTTATGATGTCAAGCTTGAATAATAAAGCAAAGTTATGGTATGGGATTATGGGGCACAAAAGAAGATTTTTAATTTTTCTTTTTAAGAGAAATTTTCAATTTCCATGTTTTGTTTTTATGACACCAACTACGTTTCCGTCAAAACGAATCGAACTCTAAAACATTATAATATCGGTTATCATTATGACAATCGTTGGTTTTTAACAGAAAATTATCAATTTGGTTCCAGTTTTTAAAGTCCCCGAAACCAGGATGAAAAATACGAGGAATAGAGTTTGCCATGATTATGTTGATGCGAAATGTCAACGTGTGATCGATTTTTGAGTCAACTCTTTTAAATAACACTAATAAGGGCCAATCAGGTCGTTGACAAGAGACAAGGTGTTCACACACAAATGTAGTCGATAAAATTGTTTGGCACTTTTTATAGAAACTAATTACTTGTGGACTAGGCACACTTTTTCATCCCATTTTCCGTAAATTTCCAGTCATTTGAAAAACTTTCCATCGATCAGTAAATACGAATCAGATGACGTTCGCCTCTTTATCTGGGATGAACGGATATTAGTATCCTTCACGCTTGCTACTTTCAATCGGCCAGACCAAGCGTTCTAACATCTGCTATGGCTTGGCCCTTTAAACGGGGATCTGGGCTTCCTCGTCTTCTCGTACATGAGATCCTGGGTGTTAGGAATCAAAGGCCTTCTTCAATGGAGCATTGGTAACATTTTGCTTGATGTAGTGTTTTTGATTTTTTGACTTTTTCAAAGTTGGAAACCCCTTTGTTTTACTAACCCGAAGTAGCAGTGGTTTGCATAGGTAAATCTTTGCCGAGTTCCACCTATGTGTTTTTCGTGAAGTCCATATTGATGTCGAAGTACGGGAACTACTTGACTACACTGAAACACTGAAATTTATTTAAAGACCATCAATTTTCCACGACTCGTATACAGCTCAATGGGGACCGGGGAGGCCAATGATGTGTCGATGTAATTGGCATATCTACAAGTAGATTGCCCGATATGTTGATAATAGTTCCGTCCGTGCGAACACCTTCATTTTGCAATATCTGCTCCACAAAGAGATTAAAGAAAATTCATGAAGGCGCATCTCCTTGCCGAAAACCTTCCCTATAAAGAGCTCCTGACTTCATATATAAGCATAATGTGGCTTCACAGCCAGTTAACAAAAAAGATAATAAAAAAATGTTGGATCTCAACATTAAATTCGCTGGTCATTACCAGAATTTGCCTAAAAGTGAAGATTTGGTGATGTCCCAAATCAAAACAAAGGATTTTAGACGTTCACCCCCGCTGTTGTTTTGAAGAGGTGTTTTTGTAGCAATAAGCGCAATGCTTTTCTACTTGTCCTATTTTTCGGGAATTTCCCCCAATAGTTGGAAGACAGCATTTTTTCAGCATGTCCCTAAAAAAAGCGACATTTCTCATGGAAACGTTGATAGACCTGTTACTCATGAAATTTCTTGAAGAACGAGAGCTCCTAAATGACCAGTAGTACAGCTTTCGTAGTAAAAATGTCCACTCGTTATCTAATATCTTATCTCATTTTGCTTCCCCCATGCATTACTGAAGCCGAAAAACTTTCAGTACCTACTTGGTTTGTGTTAAAATGATGATCTTCGTTGGAATGCGCATATATATTTCAAGTTTCTAAACATTTTTAAACGATGCAGAAAGCGTGAGTGCTTAAAAATGCCAAAATTAGCATTTTCTAAGCTTTTTGTTATATGTTTGGTAAGCAACTATGGATTTCCAAGCAAAACAATGTGCCAATACACTTCGGAACGATAAATAAAGCTTATAAATTAAAGCATTTTATCGATTGCTCTTCCATTTAGCACATTTTTGAGTTTTTTTTTTTGCAGATTAACAAAAGTTTAAAAATTATATTGAAATTATTCGTAACCAATTCGGGAGGAGTGTATGTCTTCTTTTATGTTTCTTATGATCAATGATTTAGTACATGGTCCCGCCCAAAGTCACTATTCTGCTTGAAGATATTTTTAGTAAGGCCCCCGATTTTGTTGTTTTCAAGCTTTTTATAGTGGTGGTTCCCATTGACTAATTTACCGGACAATCAAATGACAGCTATCTCCCATCAACATTATTTGAAAACCATCCAAACGATGTCAATCCGGTCATTTTGACAGCTCGTCCGATAAGTTAGTCAATGTGAACCCCCCATATAGCGCATTGGTTACACCTAGTTGATTGCAAGTGCAATGTAGTTCCTCGAATTGCATTATAAATCCTAACAGAACATTATTTATGTTTGAACTCTTGAGGCCCTTTTCTGACTACTATTTCTCGTGTCTACGGTCAACCAGACGGAATAGTAAAATACATTTAGCTCTTACGCTTTAAAAATGGAGGAGTACCTTTCTTCTAACCAAGGAAAGCAGCATTAACCTAAATTTAAAAAGTAGGTATTCTAAAAAGTTATTATCTTTGTTAGCATTCTCCATTAATGATATCTTCTGTATCACTTAAATCTCGAGATCGATTCAATAAACATCGTCAACCTACATTTCTATCAGCTCAAAATGGATGTTACTCTATTCTCTATTCTTCTAATAGAAACAAAAGCAGTAGGTATACAATTAAATATGAGTTTCATGTTTTGTGTTTAGACAAATTAAGTCAAAATGCATCCACAAAAGACATTCAAGTTATTAAGAAATTTGATATCTGTCATCTACACTATCTACTATCAGACTTAAAACATTCAATTTACGAAACAAAAGTCCTTTGTTCCTTGAACATCAAATACTAAACATGAGACATCATTTATAATATCATTTCCCTGATGTCCATGTATTCCATTAAGGTTCTGAAACTTCACTATAAAGAGGCCATCTATAAAAAGTTTGTTTTCATTAAATGACCTAACTTTCCCCATGAGATACGAGTATGATAAATTCTGCAGAGGGTAATACACCAACAACCAACAACGACAATGTCTACTACCGCTATACCGCCTATCGAAATCAGAACAAACCAAACTCCAAGCCATCGCAACAAAGATGGCTGATATGGCTTAGCGCAGCATGAGCAGCAGCATAAGCATCAGCAAACAAACTTTCTCAAACGAAACTTGGCACACATTTATCCTTAATACACTCTGTGAAGAAGGATTTGCATATAGGTAGATATGCAAAATGCAACCGAATCCAGGCGACCGACCCAACAACCTATCTCCAACACAAACAGAACTTCAAGTGTTTGTCTTTGTGGGATGCCTTTTTGGCGAAGTGTAACTGGGGGTGTTGCTAAATCTGTTGGGAACATTCCCTTTTTAAACCAGAACCACATTGCACTGCCACTCCCAAGTCCCAAGTCCCAAGTCCTAAGACCATATAGTTCCATAGAATGTAGATGGAAATAACTTTTCGGGATTCAAACTTTCAACTCTTGCCGGTATGTGCGGTCTTTTGCAAATTATTTCTTATCTCCCTTGCTGACGGCTAAATGTTCAAGTAGAATAGAAGAAGCAAGATGTCATTTGAGCGCCTTTTTGTGGTCCTTGCATTCTAAGTCATATATTGATGCTTTGAATTTCTCCTCGAATGCATTACCCATCATCATCATCATCAGCAGCGGGAACACAATTTGTATTTAGAGAGAAGTCTTGGAAAATGAAACTTTTGTCGCTAATGGGTTTTCTTCTTAAACAGCAGCAGAAGCAGAAGCAGTTTCTTCATCAGCAATCCTTCTTCTGATAAGTTTGTTTATTTTTTTTTTTTTATTTTATGTATGTTTGCTGCGGAATACACATTCTTTTTTATTGTTTTGTTGTTGTTTGGTGTCCTTGGGACCTGCCTGACATATGCAACACAAGGATGTCTATACTACACTCGTGTATAATAGTTACCAGGAATGATGTCTGGTCCTGGTGACGAAGTGGCAACAAATGTTTCAACTGCACTTTGAATTACACAAGCATCTCTACTGCGAAGGGAGGAACATAATAGAATAGAAAATCCCAACAACGATAACCTATCACACTCGCTCCTTGGGGACTAAACACAAACGATTAAGTTTACACAGCATCGGTGATGGTGGCAGCGTTTTGGGGATTTGCAATTGAAATGCTGCCTCAAGCATACATATAGTGAAGCTCTCAACCAACATACATATAGAAATTCCGATTTAGCTTTGATCCAAGTTAAGTGGTTAAAGCGGTTTCCTTTAAGAGTTTTGTCATATGGATGGATTGATGTTTCCCACAAGCAGCAACCTTAGGTGTAGGGAATTTCGATTGGAATTGACAGTCTTTCGATTTAGAAAATAAGGTCAAATACTTTCGAATTTGTTTTTTCTCGAAATAATTTCTTTTATGCCAATGAAAGACATATATTTGCCATCAGGCCTTTGTTACATTAAGAGTTGAGGTTGGTGAGGTCAGAGAGAAGGAGGGTCTTAAAACGTTTTCTAAGAAATTGTTTTTATTGGGCGTAAAAACAACTTCCATCAATATAACCAATATAGTCCATCAAATTGAGTTTGTAATGCATTAAGACCTCAAGAGAGCAATTTATGTTTGCCACAATATAATGTAAATTGATAACTTTTAAATATGCATCATTACGGGGCAGTAAAAAAAAAATAAAATTAATAGCACTAGGTATCTACTAATAAATACGGTCTGCGTGATTGATAAATCCTATGAGTTTCGTCATCAACTAAGGCCCTTAAGGGGTCTTGATTAATAATGAATTGGATTGATTTTATTATAGAATAGTGTGTTCTGCATAATTCTTGGAATAATATTATTGACTTTACCATTTCCGGGTTGCGAGGACAGTAATATCGAACCTAAGTTGTAATAAGATGAAATATATTTTGCCTAATGTTGTTAATTTGTCATGTTACCAATTCAAAAAGTTAAGAACACGAATGAAAACAGACCTATTTCCATACTCCCTTATCTGTCCAAAGCATTTGAAAGAGTCGTACAAAAGCGACTCAATGCTTATCTAAGGGAGGAAAACATCAAGTCACCTAAGTAATTTGGCTTTTGTCAGCAACATAGTTGTACGACAGCTATTATAAACGTTTTTGAAGATATTAAGTTAGCTAAAAACGATGATCATGTGACGTTTTTAGTACTACCTGAATCATTATAATTTATGTTATAAGCTCTCATGCTTGTGTGGTTTATCGTCATCTGCGATTAATTTCATTAAAATATATTTGCGAGATAAAGAACAAGCGGTATCTGTGAACATTGAAATTTCAAGCTTTCTTCCACACAGTAAGAGGAATTCCTCAGGGTTCCAATTTGGGTTCTATTCTCTTCTCCTTTTATCTACGAACATCCAGCAAAGATCTCGTGCTGTTCTATTCCAATGTATGCTGACCAGATATTTAAAAGCTGACCTCTTGGACTAATTGAGTATTATGCGCATACGATTAACAACGGTTTTGCGGAAATTCTTGATTGGTCAAAGGATAATGGACTTTTCCTCAACCCACTCAAGTCAAAATGCGTTGCATCTAGTGCAAGAAATCTAGCCATAAAAATGGGACAGTGGGTAAGACTTATGGAAAAAAACAATAATCCAAAAAAAAAATCAACCTAGTACACATACTCTTACATAAATTATAGTACTGGTGAATTGGAAAAACTGACAATTAAGGAGCCTCCCTGTCGAATTAACGTACCATAAGCAGTGCAACGAAATTGCGTAAGCTGAACGCACCCTTAACAAAGAAGTTAAAATTCTGAGAACCCACGAAGCGGGTCACCTCAACACCAAACAGTATTGTTTGTTCCAGAAAACTGACAATGTTAGAAACAAACTGACAATGTAGAAACAACTCATCATTTATGTGAGTGGGTCGGGCCACCCGAAAAGGGAGTTAAAATCCTGAGAAACCGCGAAGCATAAAGAATACGACTTTTATGGATTTTTCGCACTGGCAAACTAGGCCTAAATGTATGTTTATAATAAAACCTTTCAAAAGAAAAACAACCGACTTCAAATTGAAGACTTTTAATATTTTCTCATGGATTTCACTCTCGAAACTGAACTAAAATTGGACCCTTTTGGTCCCATCATTAAAATCGATTCACCCAGATAAAAATTCTTCATATAAAAAAAATACAGTCGAGTTGATAACCTCCTGCTTTTTTAAGGCGATTAAGATTAAAGTATAGGTACCTATTTTCTTTTACGTATTCACGTGAAAGCAACCTACAAACACACATTCACTAACTGCTGCTATTTCCTTGTTACACCTCTTGAGGGTAGCTCTCTGATTTTTGTTTTTGTTCTAATAAACTAATTACGAAAAAAAAACTCTTACTCTTACTATAAATTGACTCCTACGGAACAATTAGCCAATAACAATCAATAACACCCAATTGACATTCTACTAAAAATGCTTTCAACCGTAATTTGGGCATCAATATTTTCTACGATGTACTGTACATTTATAAATTCATAATGAGTCCAATCATTTTCTTTTCTCTCTTTTATGCTCGTAGTTTGTAGTTTTTGTTTTTATTCCAAAAAAAAACTGATCGATCAAATTGGTCACGCAATTTGTGTTAAAAAAGTAAAAGTTCAAAAAACCTCAACCGATACACAAAACTATATTGAAAAAAAAAAAACACACACAACTGAAATGAAACTGGAAACCATTAAATCAAATCCTTAAGGGTTAACCCAAAAATAGTCAAACTTATGTGAGACCGTTACTTTGTTATGGAAATAGGTTTACCCTTAAAATGCATTCGTCCTCATTGATTTAATCGCCTATAGCCTACAAAGTCAACAGCAGGGACGTATCTAAAAAGGTTGCTGTAGTAAATGAATTCTCCGCCAAACTAAATCTGATTAGATGTATGGAAAATTTTCATAGATAGCTTTATTTCAAGTTTTATCTGTTTAGAGAATATTATGGGTACAGTGTCCTTTATTCGTGACCATTTCTTATTAATCAGATACAATAGAGGTATAAGAATAAACGTCTCCAATGAAAATGAACCAACAGCACCGGACCAAGAATACATCCTATCATTTTTGTTGCTTGTTTTATTTGGGAAAAGTAGTATTAGCAAAGAAAAATATATAAAATGTGATCTGTTTTAATGAAACTATGACGTTGGATAACTCTGTGCTATCTTAAAAGGATTCCTCCAGGAATTTAGCAAATAAGTATAATAACACGTTTAGTATATTGGTAGTGATGTTTTGAATGTGGAACTAAATATTTTAAACAGGGCTACAACAAAAGTAAAATTATTTGAAGAATATTTGAATTTCAAGTTCAATTTCTAATATTTCTGAAGAAATAATTTTAAAGAAGCCTTAAAATCAGAAATGTGATTTTGTTTCGATTGTACACAATTTGACATACGGCCCTGGCAAAGTAATTTCAAGGGACATTTTATTGATAACTATTTTTATCAAAAAAAAAAAAAAAATTGAAGGAAAATCGAATCAAAACGAATGAACCAATTGAATGGAAAAAAATCAATATGTGGAGGTACAATGTTTGGTCATTTCGGAACTTCCATTAGCGTTTATTTTATTTCATACAAACATACGCCCACTCCCACATATACTATATGTAAGGAAGCAAGTTAAATCGATGCACCCGCCTATACAAAAATATATTACAAGAACTTTTCATCCGGGTATTTTTTTTTTTTTGTTTTTGTTTTGGTGAGGACTGAGTTTTTGTATTGGACAACTTTTTTTTTTGAGTTTATTTTGTATATTTTTATGTGGGATGAATTGTGTCCTCATATAATATTCAACACCACAGCTCAGCAGCACCACCAGCAGTAGCAATGACACGTTTCGTATGATGTATATAAGTTAAAGTTTTGAAGAGTGAAAAATGTGTAAAGTTTTTTTTTATTTTTCCTATACGAAATATCTATCATACATATACAACACACATTCTGTCTAAAAGTTTAACCTTAAAAGTTTTCTTTTTCCCAATGAGAAAACGTGTCATGATGTTACATGATGAGTTGGCTTACATCAAATATATTAAAAAAAAAAAAAATAAAATAATATGCAAAATAGTTTGAAAGAAATAAAATTTATTACCGAAAAGTAAATGGTTATGATTATGATTATTGAATATAATTTTGAATTTTTAATGATATTTTGTTTTTTTTTTTTTCACTTTGTCGATGTTTTTGTTTGTCTTATTGAATTTGTATCTCTTAAAAAATTAATTGAAAAAGTTTAGACATGTTTATGAAAAATATATTTTTCTGTAGAATTACTAGATAGTGTCAACTCCTGCTTCATTTCTTTCTGACATTACTGTTATTACCCATTTCTTAGCATTTTCTTCTAAAATAAAATTTAACATTTTTAGCGAGAAGTCTCCAATGGGCTTGAGAACAAGCACAAGTGATGCAAGCATCTTTCCTACATAGGCGCATTCCATTGTCACGTGTCCGACATTTGTACGAAGAATTGAAGGGAATTTTCTCTCTAGTTCGAAAAATATCCACAAAACCTTAATTAATTTTGGGTTAGAACTTTGTTCAACAGTACCTATATTTAAGCGATGGTAGCATTAGGCATTTGTTTTAATATAACATAAAAAATTCATTAATTTAATAGTATATTTTTAAGTAATATTAAAATTCATTATTTTTTTACCAAAACCATGTTTTTTACTAAATAATATTTGAATTTTACTATATAAAACTCAAGGCATTTATTAGTGCTGGATATCTGTCTAAAAAAAACACCATAATACTTTTAAAATGGTATGAAATTTATTTTTTTTGTTTTACAATATCTGCGTAAAAATTATAAAACTGTGATTTTAATTCGTAAACTACATTTTGTTTGTTAAAAATTGTTTTAAGCACTCGAAAATGTGTCTTTTTTGATTATACTTAACTATGCAGACAATTTATCCGCTGAAGTTGTATCAGCCACCAAAGCCGTCAAACTTGTTCGACATTAAAAAAACTGAACCGCAATCGCTTTGTATCGGCGATAATTTTTTTATTCGTCTTAACAAAAAAATTAATGGCGAAAACCTTCAAAACCCCACTCACCACTGTAATAATGTACTGGTTTTCGTAAAACTTACAGCAATAGCTTCGTCCCGGCATAATCTAGGGATCGTAGTTTTATTTATTTAATATTCTTCGTAACAAAAAAGTGTTGGCTAGAAGAACCCGCAAAAAAAAACACCATCAATAATTAAAAGACAAAATGGACTTTTCCTAAATAAACTAATTTTTGTAAATCTGAAAATGACGGGAATCGCATTGTCCCGTCAAAACATAGAGGTGATACTTTAACGTTTATTTAAAAAAAAGTATAGCCATAACATTAAAAAAAATCGGTTTATTTTGAAAAAAAATGGATTTTGAATCTTTTGGCCAATACTTTTTTGTTTAAACAGTAAAAAAAAAAAAAAGTACCGAAGTAAAAGATTCAAAGACAAACTCTATGGACCTTACAACGATATTACACTTGTCAAAAAGGCTAATATTCCAACAGTACTTTGGGTGAGAACCGCATGGACCGCATGGACATCGAAAAGCAAGAGCCCTATGAGATTTTAAATCCAATCCCGATGGACATGTTGGCAAAGAAAAATCTATTCTTAGGTGGCACGTCGAAATGGTGATCGTCCTTAACTAGAGGCAAATAGCTATGAGACGCGACGACTGTATTATATAGACTTGTTAGTATTTTTCTTCTAATGTTTTTTTTTTTTGTTCTTTTTACAAAAAGGACAAAAGACCGAGATTCTAAGTTATTTTTAATTTGACTTATTGTCATATCAAATCCTTAAGGTTATTCTTTGTCGATTTCTACCATCCGTAATTCTCGTTTATTTCAAAATTGACACCCCAAAGCGACGACCGACACGCACGACAGGAAAATTAATTTCTCATTGAATTCACCAAATACTGTGCGAAATGAATTGTCATGCTTATGATCATGACAAATATTGTTTCAATACATTTCTATTATTTAAACGAAACAAAAGCTTGACAAAAGCAAAACTGAGACATCCTCTTAAAAACCCATAAACATCAGGCCAAAATGCTCCATTTCATTTAGTATCCTAGCTACCAATCCTCCACATCTATTTTTTTTTTGTCACTGAACGATACACAAATTGGACAAAAACAAAAACAATGTAGATATTTTCTGTCTACGCTTTGGGCATTAATAACTAGGTCAACATTGTATTGGCTTTCTTGTCTCTTAACAAAGTACCTATATTATATAAGAAAAGTCTTGAAAATTTCACTCAAGATAAATTATAATAATTTATCTATGTTCGTCGTCATCGATTGTTGTTTATTTCACAAGAAGAAGACATATTATTGTTTTCTTTTAAGACATGACAATTTATTTTTCCTCTCAAATATTATATACGTAGCGTATATTGGACGTTATTATGTAGTACATTATATAGTGCCACTAAAATAAATAATTTATTTAAACTAGCCCTTATTTTGTCTCCTATCAATATTTAAGTGTGTAAATGTTTGTTTGATTAATAAGGGTTTGTGATTTGGGTGGATGTATGTATGCTTATACAACATGTTTTGTGTTAGTTGGTAATCGGTTTTAAGTGCCCACCACAATCGGATTTTGTGTGCGTGAAGAGGATTACGATATTATGGATCACACTCTTATTCATTATTGTCAACATGATGTTATAGTTTAAAAATCATTTTTACTTGATACAAATTGTAACTTTGTACTTATTAGTAAATTACCGTTATTTGTTCTCCTTATTTCGGTGGCTAATATTAATTTCTACCTATTTGTTTTATTTATTTTTATAAATTAAAAAAAAATGTTTCATTCTCTGCAATTCTTTAGTTTTTATGATTATTCTAATTTCTATACAATTAAATTATAAACACATAAGTTCCTAGGACCCTATTTTTTGTTTTATAATTTTCAACAAAAAAAAAATCCTTTCCATTAATTCATCTTAGTTGGCAACCATAATTCATGCTTAACTATGCTATCGATTGTGAAGCTTACACCAAATATACCAACACAATGTACATATAGATTATATATACAAATATTCTTCTAGATACACATACATATGTTC
Organism: Meliscaeva auricollis; assembly: GCA_948107695.1. Classification (NCBI taxonomy): domain Eukaryota; kingdom Metazoa; phylum Arthropoda; class Insecta; order Diptera; family Syrphidae; genus Meliscaeva; species Meliscaeva auricollis. The sequence continues at coordinate 80,124,230 of OX403616.1, read as the reverse complement.
ACATCATGACACAATGGGGTCAATGATTTTATGGCATTTGAGCTTAATTATACGATTGATGGTTTATTTATGTCAATAAATTAATTTTCTTTTACGGAAAAATGTGCTACGTCATTGGAAATTGCAAGATAATCGACTCATTGGTGTATTTGATTTATGGGTCCGGCCGGAACTGTCAGTTAAAAGGAAGATCACGATAAACATGACATGGTCATCATCTATCTGACGATTTTTTGTTTCTGATACGCGAGTGTTAAAACAGAGAAAAAACAAAAAAAATACAGCATCATTATAATCCTGTAGGCATGTTTGTATTTGTATATAGATTTGATATCCCATACAGTATTTAAACATATACATAAATTATATATTTTAAAGTGAAACCAAATGTTTTGCTAAAAATTGTGTTTTTAAAAACCTGTCTAGAATAAATAAATGTATTCTAAGATTTGGCGTAACCAAAATTCTGTGTAACTATCAAATATTCTACATATAATTATTCTGTATTCCAAAAATTCTGTAAATTCAGAATTCTTTAAATTCATTATTCTTAAGTTATATAAATCCAAAATTTTAATTTTGAAACCCAGATTTTGGAATACAGAATTTGGATTAGCAGAAGTTTAAAATACCGAGTATCCAAAATGTGGAGTGTATATTTTTAGCTTCATTTGAGTAAAATATTGATTAAATTCGTTTTGTATGATTTTTATATCTTAGAGCATTTATAGGAGTCCTCTGATAAAATATAAATTGTTTTTTGAATAGCACAGATGGCAGTATTCATCATGGAATTGTCACTTTCGTGTCTCTTTATTGTCCCACGAGTAATTAATAAGTTATTTTGGTAACGGTCTTATGTTCTAAATTTCAGTTGGTTTTTTGGGACCAATGATTTACCCAGAACGATCACTTTTTTTTTACTGTTAGTATTTTTGGAAAACGATTTCTCGGATAAATAATTATAATTACGGTGTACTCAATATGTAATTTGAAAGTGTGTATAAACATATTATTGATCACACTTTCGACACATAATTAGGAGTGTTTTTGGGTAGAAATAACATTTTTTTTTAAATAAAGCGTTACAAGTTTTTCAACCTTATCATGTTCCACAGAATGGTGCTGCGTTTCACAAATGCACATAATACCAACATATATCTTGAAGCCGCTTCAAAGATATTTAGCTTATTGCTTTGAAGTACATAGGTGTATTTTTGTTACAAATAAAAAAGGGAAAAGACCATACGCAGTATTCATAGATGTTTTCTAACCCGTTACTAAAAAGGACTGGGAATCATAAGCAAGTTGAATAGTTTTTCTTAGTAACGTCATAGATAACATCTATGAGTAAGGCCCTGTTCACAGTAATTTTTATTCTATTATTATTCGAGTTTTTTTTAAGCATCAAGTTCTAACGAGTCAAAGCAGTTTGCAAATTTCAAAAAAACTAACTTAATTTTTCCAAATTCAGTTCCGACTCGATTTTAAAAGTACTTATCAATACTTTTAAGTAGGTACTCTCTAATTTTTTTAAACGATGTAGAAGTGCGGGAATACAAATAGAATTACAGAATATTTAAAAGTATTGATAAGTACTTTAGGAATAGAGTAGGAACTGAAAAATAATTAAATACAAATGCAGTTAATTCCTCATGTTTAAGTACTTTTTTTAAAGTTATAAGTACAAGCTCTTTTACCCGTACATGTATTTAGAATTCTTGAGTACAAAAATCAAGTATTGTTCTTGTACTTAAAAAGTTTCAAGTTCCAAGGAATGGGACATTTATTTCGTCGCCCTAGTGTCACAGAAACGTAACTACAGTTTTTACGATTTTGACTTTGTAATATAGTTTTTAATAAAATTATTTATTTTTCAAATTTTTGTACTCAATCTTTAAGGTAATGGTTTATTTTCTAAAAAATAAATTTTATAAATGCCAACAAAAAAACAATCAAAATGGGTTTTCTGAAAAACTCAAAACTGACATATAAACCATGAGTTGCACGGAGTCAATTGAAAAGATATTCGTCTGTTGATTGTCTGTCTGTTTGCCCGTCCGTTTGTGTGTCTGTATGTATCAGAGGCCACAGCCTAAGCGGATGGGTCGATTTACTTCAAACTTGGTATGTGGCGTTTTTTGGAGACTATCCCCAGACGTTTTTTGAATTATTTTTTTTTACCATCTACCGGTTTTAGAAAAACTCATTTTTTTTATTGACTTCTACGATTTTAATTATATAGAAAAATAGTTTTTTTTAACGTTTCTAACGATTTTCAATTTTTTTTTTCTAAAAATGTATTACTATAAAAGAAATCAAATTGCATACTTCGATTTAAGGCTAAATTCATTTAACAGGCTGTTTTAGTGACTTGAAAATCAAATTTTATGCTTTTTTATTTTTTTTTCTATAACTGCGTTTACATATTTTTAATTAAAAAGGCTTATACATATATAGTAACTTTATTTACATATTATTTTATTTTGTTATCTATATTAAAGCAAGTACGTGCGATCCAGTCACGCAATTCATTGTTTTTAAGTAGAGCTTCAAGGAAAACTTAGTTATACCTACAATACCTGCGTCCTGACGTCTGCTCAAGATTGCCCCTCAATATGACAGCATCGATAATGATCAAAGCTGATTAATGAACGCATAACTAATACACAAAATTCGATCTTAAAATTTGGAATATGATTTTGACAGCTCCTTTTGAATTCTTCAGATGATGAGTTTAAGTTCAATTGAGTGTCAAGAGTATCAATCGAAAGCTATAGAACAAAAATTTGATGATATACAAACATACCTCTCAAAGTTGTGACTCTTAAATGCATATGAACAAAAATAACTTTAGATTATTGGTGTTGGTTTATGTAAGTTTACCTTATCAGTGCAAAGATAGCATACAATATTCAGGACTTTGGATTTCACAATATTTTACTTGTGGGGAATCGTCTTGATTTGAAGAATTCGGATTCGCATTTAAAGCAATAATTATGAAACTAGCATGGTGAACTATATTATTGGCATGACGAACTACTTTACGAATTCCATTAAGGCAAATGCACTTCCTCATAATAGGAAATATGGCTTACGTGAGTCAGGCTCAAGCCGCAATGCATTCATTGGATTTTTTTGAAGGGTGATTGAAGAAAAATTAATTTATATTAAAGGAAATCAAATTTTCAAGACTTAATCATTACCTAAAATTACTCTTACCCACACATACAAATGTATGAAACATAATTCAATTATTAACTTCAAAAGATCCTGAAATTCTGTGCCATAGATTATTTTACTTAAAGATTTATCTCAGTTCATCTTATTTAAGAAATAGAAAAATATCACAACATCATCCTCAAGGAAATATTATATATGACGTAGGAAGATACGCATTTTCTTTAAACGTATTCTATTTCTTCTCTCGAGAATCTTTTGCAAAATGCTGGCTCATATTATTTTTTCCTATCCTCCATCCAATATAAGAAGATAACTAATTTCGGCCAAGGATTCTAAATTATACATTCAGGAAAGTGACATGTATATAAAACTGAAAATACTTACTATGTGTTTGTGTTTTAAGACTTTGGCCTAGTTTGTAACTCATAGCATTGAATGGCTCAGAGAAAGAAGTGTAGAGTACATAAAGGAACACACATTGATCGATGCCAATGGGATATCATCGTTGTTGACTATTTCTTCACAACGCATTTGAATTGAATTGAACTATTAAATTCAGGCTCCGTTGATTGTAATGAAATCAAATACCTAACACACTTTGTCTATCCGATGATTGTGCACATACACACTAGTGACTAGTATATATGTATGCAAAGTAGATATAGGAAGAAAAATAGAACAAATACTTCTTCAGGCACATTCATAAGAGATGAAGGACAGATAACACATAACTACTGTATGTATGTATAAAACGTATTGAAATGGTCGTAGGTAGTTTTTTTAATTGGGAAATTTTTTTAAGCTGTCAGTCGTTAAAAAAACTTTGTTTCTGGCTAGTTTTTAAGTGGAAATGAAGTGTGAAACTATTTATCGAACATTCAATATTAAATAACTTTCAAAAGTTTAATTTGGTAAATTAGTTTTGAAGAGATAACACATATTAATTTGACGGCTTTTCAGTCTAATGAATCGCTAGATTTTTCCAAATAAAGTTTTATTGTAGGTAATATTTGTTTTTTGAAGAAATAACTCATAATAATTTTTTTTATGAAAAACTGATAAAATGAAGGTTATGGAAAGTAAATTGTTTTCAATAAATTCATCAATTTAACTAAATTTCAGAATTCAACAGACAATTGTCATAACAATGACAAAACAGAGGCCTTTAGGTACTATTTATTCTTACTACTTATTTAGCTTCGAAGAAGAAAATTTCAAAATCAAAGCTAAACGAAGCTAATTCAAAGTGTATTCCCCCAAAAAAAATAGAGTTGAAACAAAGTTATTCATCTTTAAAAGAAAATCTAAAAAAAAATAATTGCATTGCACGAACTTGTTCTTATACTTAAATAAATAAATTTGTAAATGCAGTTTTAGAAAATTAAAATGCACGACTGGATCGCACGAATTTGCTCATGTAGTCCATAGCTTTTATATGTATTAACTTAGTTTGACAATTTTAGCTTTTTCTTCTTTTTTGAAAAAAATCTTTTTTCCGTTTATGAGTAAAAGATTTATTTTTAAATTAAGTTTAAACTTGTTGTTAATAATGTTTTAAAATTGGCATAATAATTTTTTTTTTGCAAAATCGCAAACCGCAAAATTGCAAAACCGCACCAACGATTTTTCAAAAAAAAATTCTAGAAATTTAACTTTATCGAGAAAAGCAAATCAAAAAGTTTATTTAAAATCATTAGAGCCGTTTTCGAGAAAACTCGAATAACTCAAAAATGTTGTATGGGAGGTACTCGTTCTAGATGGGACATTCAAAAATAAAAATTTTCAATAATGATGATCTGACTGATTCATTTTCTACACTACAAGTGATAGAACAAAAATAAATACACCAAAAGATAGGTAATATATGTCAGATTCCCATAAAACAGGATTTTTCGAAACTCCACCGGCAAGTTAGGGTAAAATGGGGTAAAAGACGAAAACAACTTCTTATACATCTCAAAAAATATAAGGATGATGAGTTTTGGTTGAGAAAAAAAAATCAGCTTTCAATTTAAAAACTTGAACTTTGAAAATGATGTTGGTGAGGGTAAAAATTATGCTATATTTTTACCCACAAGTTTTTTTTACTGTTTTAATGGTATTTTATTTTTATCTTTTTTATTTTTACATTTTCAAACTTAAAATTTCGATCAAAATACCTTTAATTTGGTATATCACAACATGCTATAAAAGCTTCACAAACTTGAAAAAAATTTCATCAAAATTCAACAATATTCAACAAAATTGTCTGCTTTGGTCGTTGGAACTCCATCAGCCACCAGTGGAGAATGGTAACTTTGGCTCACAAATTGATTCGAGATGGTTCGCTTATAACTTTTTTGTTTACTGTCAGATTTTAAAGATTGAGGTGTCTCAATTTAGCTGAAATATTAGGCTACAATAAAATGTATTTTTTTATACAACTACAATAATAATGAGAAGAACGTAATTGAAGGGAAAATCAATTTTAGGTTTCTTTTTACAAAATGGTATAAAATATTTTTGAATTTCATAAAACAATGTACAACAATATTGTTGGTACAAGTGTCTTTGATTATTAATAATAATTTTTAAACATATAAATGCATATTTACAGAATTTAAAGAAAACACATAAAAGTTGATTTCATTGAATATTAAAATCTGTAACTTTAGTTTTAGTTGCAGGATTTTAATTAACTGAACAGATTTTATTAGATTAAAAGTTGGACTATAATTCTTCGTACAAATTTTGGACAGTTATTTTATTAAACATTGCCACAGAGGTCGTTACATTCTACATACACAAATTCATGAGTTCAAGCTTTCAAGTGCAATTGAATATTTTTCAATACGATCATTTTTCATTGAGATACAGTTCATCGAAAATCACTAAAAATTTCTGAATTTCTTGGGCTAGTGTAGAATATGTACTTTTGTGTTGGCTATATTTTGGCATGTAATTGAATTTAGGAGGTCGTTCAGGTGTATAGTTAAGTTTGATGATATTGGGGTCAAATTATCTTGCTTAATTCTTACCCTTCATGGTTTAAACCAGTAAGAAAGAAATCAAAATTTTCTCTCGAGTGGCTTTTATGTGTGTTTCATTAATAGGTACTCCGGTTTGTTTTTAGCAAATTATAGGTTCATGTCTTGGCTGCAAGTAATTATGTCTCTGAATCTTTTATATAAACAGCAAAGGAAAATTTGGTTTTCAACTTCAAATTGACCTCATCTTTGTCTTTCATAACTTTCCACCATCTTTTTTTTTAATGCATTTTACTAATTAGGTAACAGCACTTTACAATATTATACCGCAAAGATTTTAAATTACCGATATAACTCTAAGCCACCCTACTTTAGGAACAAGACATAACTTTCCAATTACTATGAAACTCATAAAAAAGTGAAAAACAAGAAACTTTAACAATAACAAAAAAAAAAATACCCCTATTCCTACTCCCCCATGACCTTTACAAAATGTCCAATAATAAGCATTTACCCAAAGAGACAACAATAGAATAATAATTTCGGTAAGTTTGCCTTTACACTTCATCAAAATTCAAAGCAACTCCATTATAAGGACCATTTCCACAAAATATTTCGTGACCAACCATCGATATCAACTCTTAATCTTTTTTCTGCATCAAAATAGTCGAATATAGGTAAAAAACAACAACAACAGAAAATAAAAGTAATAATACCACAAAGGGTATTACGGTCTGATTAAAAAAAAAACCAAGGCCAAGGCGGGGATTTGAAGTACCCTTTTCAAGAATCACAAAAAAAAAAAACAAGAAAACAATGAAAAACAAAAAAAAATTAACAGAATAAAACTTCTCTGGACAACAACAACAACAAAGACCTCCATAAAACATGACCATTTTTCTTGCCTCAATTATCATAAATGAACGTCACGCACTAAAACTTTTGTCTAACAAACTTTTGCCCGCCAAACGCGATGTTCATGACTTGGTAGTAGATGAGTGGTATAGTTTAGTGTGTGTGTGTGGGGGGGGGGGTATGATGCAGGAAGGATGTAGGTTTATCAATTCACGATACATTTATTATAAACTTACCTTTCGTGCACTGTGACTGTTATTGTTAGTGTTACTGCTGTTACCGCTGGTAAAGAAACACCCTGTACTGTTCCTATCGCACATTAATTTAGCTTATTTTGTGGTGGTTATTCCCACCAACTTGCACTACACCATTTATTCCTACACTCAACATAGACACACACACAGCCACCCACGAATTTTACGCACGACACGACAACGAAACGAACACACACCAATGACAATGACAACAACGAATAATGAAGACAAAAAGGACGAACTAAAATAATACAGTTTCAGTTTTCTAATAATAAAAAAAATCTAAGCTCCACCAAACCTAGGTTACCAGAGCGAGTGGCGCTAGAGAGAAAACGAAATATTTGGAATAAATTTTTTTTGAATTTCTTTTATATTTATCCTTTGACTCTCTCCGAATCCCGCGAGTGTGTAAATTTCTCTTTGTGTTCTTTTTCTGTGTTTGTATACGTAAAGTTTTTTTTTTTTTTAGGTTAGGCAGGACAAATAAACCCTAATCGGTTAGTAGGTACATTTTTATCTACATAAAAGTTAAATCGGTGAAAAGGACTCTCACAATTTTGCATTTTTCTTTTCTATTGCAAAATTAAATACTGCTACCACTTTGAAGGGATATTTTATATCGTTTTTTTTATTTTTCTTTATGAAATTTCACTTCACTATTTCACCGTCATTTTATGTAGCTGGGTAGTCAGTCAGATTGGATAGGATTTTTCGGATTGTGCGCGTATTTGTACCGAATCTCGATTGACGACGATGACTAATATCCTTACTCACTGCATACAGCGTTGGAAGTTCAAAATCTAATCTTATTTTGCAGGATCCTTTTTGAAGTTTCGAAAATCCACTTTTGTATTTTATCGATTGTGATACCAACAATGAATGTGAAAGTTCTATAGTTTTTTTTTTTAATTCACAAATTATTTTTTTTTTCTGTATTAACAAGGATGCAAGGACCTTCTTCAACTCGTAACGCCCAAAGAAAGTATATAAAGAAGAAAAAAAAAATGAATCCACTATTAAACCACACACAATTTGTTGATTTTTGTACTCCTCGTTTCTATATGTATGTACTTGATTTCGAACATCAAGGACACGGACGGCTTTTGGTTCCAGGAGAAGAGCAAGGATGCAAGGACTACAAAATAAAATTACAACAAAAAGAAAAACAATATCCAAAACGTTTTTCAAGTTGTGAGATGTTTTGTACTCTACCCGACGACGAGTATAAATTTCTTGTGCATTCGAGGACGACAGGGACACAACCACGACAACAACGTTTCTTGGTGGTTTATTTCGCGTTTCTATGGACAAAAAAATTATCCAGTCAACCAGCAAGGAGCGCGCGTATACTATGACACACAAAAAAAAAAAGCTCCGAATTCTGTTTTTGGACTCAAATTGCTGCCAAATATGGCGCCTCTTCAAATTAAAATTTTACTATTTACCCTTGGAGTGGTACTGGTTGTGTGGTAGTGTGAAATTCGAAGCGAGCGAAGAACAAGAATCGACTATTCCTTTGTATGAAGTAGAGGAGTAGGTATCCTGGTTTATGGTAGGTATCGTATCGGTCTCGGCGCGCGTGCCACAGCCAGCAGAATTCGTTTCGGGTTTCTTTGAGTTGTGCTAACACTTTCTATACCTAACTTTGTCTGCTTCCACTTCTCTACTTCCAATTCCAGTGCTACTGGAACAAGTGCTCTGTGGAAAAAGTTGTAGTATTTTTTGTTGGTATTGGTTCTTCAAAAATTGTATTTTCTCAATTGTCTCCAATTGTTTTGGGAGTGTGAGTGTGTACTGTACTGGAGTATGCATTGTGTGTGTGTATGTGTGTTTTATTTTGTACAGAAGTTATGTGTGTACACTGTTATTCGACTCCCGAAAGATACATGCCCGAAAAGTACAAGATTTGATTGAAAGTTGCTGCCGCCTAGGAGAGTCCTCTACTATGACGACAACTACTAGTACGAATACGAGAGTACGAGTCCTTTGCACACTGTGTGTCCTGGGGGGTTGGATATGGAGGACGATGAGGTCAAACATAAAAGCTTTTCATATGAACTTTGTTTTCGATGAAATTATGTTGTTGATTTTTATTTTTTTTTTCAGCAGTTACTACAGTCGATGGTATTTTTGTGTGCGTTTTTTTTTTTCTTTATGAGATTCAATAAGAATGGTGGAATGGAACGGTGCAATTATCTGGTGTTACAAAAATAAAACAAAAAAAAATAAAAAAAAAAGGATGATGATTTTGGAAACCAAAACGCGCTTGTAGAAGTTCGTTGTAAAAAGGTGTGTTTGAATGTGTGTGGTGGTATAATTCGATTACACGATAAAATTGATGGTTGGTGGGAGTGGGTGACCAAAGACCGAACTGGAGGTAAAAAAGGTCAGCAAATCATGTTGTAGGATTTAAACGATTTGTTTTATTGTAATTGTGTTGTTTTTGTTTTTATTTTTTGCATAAAGGGATATGGTGTTTCAAAAAAATCAAAAGAAGACATTTTTATTTGACTTCTTACAAATTGTTTTTCATAAAATTACATTTTTATGATGTAATTATTAGAATTGGTTTGTACTTATTCAGTAAATTAAGGTGTAGGTATTTTTAGATTTACAACGTAAATAACAGTCCCGAGAATCAGTAATGCGTTTTATTATCTGTGTATACAAAACAATTGTCCTTTTTAGTTAATTTGTTGGTAGGTAATATAGATTGGGTAAAAAGTGACCTTTTAATAACGTGTTTTATTAATTTTAGGCATATAGCCAAAGATTCTTAAAAACATGTGTTTTTTTTTTTTGTTCTATGCATACATGTGTTTCCTGACAGCATGTACCTATAACATGAATTTAAAAGAAGTAAAAAGTTTCTTGGATATAAATTTCAGACAATATATTTGAGTATTTTTTCATGTACCTATTACCTATGTTTGTAGTTTTCTATCGTCATTGGACATGTTTATATCAACTAAAGTGACGATGACCTGACGTTAATGATAATACCTCTTAGTAGAGTGGCGATTGCACTTATTTTCTCATAGTAGGAATTTATTTAAAGAAAATCTATGCAAAATTTAATTTTTTCATGAAAAATTTCAATTCGCTCGGTGGCACGGTTAACCGTTTTCAATCAATTTTTTCATAGATTTTTCAAACTTTATGAAATCTCCACAGAGAAGAAATTAACACCACTATACTTAGGTTGCTTTTAAGATTTGGTCCTTTTTTTATTGATAATTTTGTTTACTCAGGTAACTCTTGTTACCTCTTTTAAATAAAATGTCATTGTTTTATATATTTTTTCTACAAATTTATATGAATTTAGAATGAAAATTAACAACAAAACCCAATTTAAAATAATCATAATTTTGTTACTCATATGCCATAGTGACCAATGAAAAACATGGTAAAGGTGATCTTACTGTCTTGTAAAAACTATACTGTAGAGACGGTTATTTGATGATTGATGATGATCTTTTTCTTACGTTTATCTTAAAAATATAATCTTTATACTCAATTTGAGTCTTTTCAAAATTAATCAGTCCTTTTCAAACAGACCGCGTTTATAACGAAAGAAAGAAACGAAGAACTATATTTCTGTTCAATATTTTTCAGTTGACTCCGAAAAATACATAAACTGTATAATTTTTATTAATTTTTGCACAAATTTAGAACAGAAAAAAAAATATCAGTTTAATAAATTTGCTGACTGAACTTTGTATTAACTTAACGGTAAAAAAATTGTACTTTTTTCTTGGCACAAAAAACAAAACTAAAATTTTAAAAGAATTTGGTCCCTCGGAGCTTCGTATGATTACGCTATAATGGAAGCTCAAAAAAATTTATTTGTTAAAGATTCAATATTTTTAAAAAATAAGGCTTTTGAATGCTTGTTGATTCAACCCAATGCGACCATTTATTGCTGAGATACAGTCTAACAGTGTATACCTCGAACTACAACCTCGATTTTTTCAAATTTGGGGATTAAAGGTCTTCGGTAATTCCCTAGAGAAGAAATTGTAATTTTTGTTAGGACCACAACGGTACCTGCCATATAACCATTTATAAAAATTCAATTTATTTCAAAAACGGCTCTCATAACCTTACAATTATTTGGTATCAAAATTTTCAAGAAACAGATTTTTGGATTTGATAAAAAATCTTGTAGAATTTTTTTTTTTTAAATCTATCTTTTGAAAACAGATCACTGCATTTTTTTAAATTTTGGTTTAAGGTGCCGATTATTATTTTTGTGGAATTGGCACATCAACTTTTTTTTAAACATGGTTTGAGAATTTTGATAACGATTTTAAATTTTTTTTAAATTTATTTTTCTAAACGAAATCAAACGGCATACTTTATTTGGAGCTCTAAATCACTTAAGGAGTTATGTACATTTAAATTTCGTATGTTTCCATACTTGCAGTTAGTCTGCAGTTTTCCGTCAGTTTTTCTATTAATCTTTGAACAACAACAACAACAACTTGAAGGTAAGTACTGAATTTTATATTTTTCTTACATTTCTTATTCATGCTTATTATGGAATTTGCAATATACTACCCACGGGGAGTTAACTCTATTCGCGAATTGATTCGCATTCACATTTTCATTTAAGGAACATGCGCATCTTCAGATTTCCCCAATTGAAAACTTCCTAAACACTATCAATGTTCATTTGGTGCATCGGGGATGATTTGTATTTTGACTCAAAATGTAAATTTCGTTCGAAAAAACAATACAGTTTCTCTTAAATCACCTATATCCAGAGCAGAAAAAAAACTCTAAAAATTTCGTTTTTTTTTAGGTTTTTTTAATCCATCGACATCATAGCCATCCTATCCAACGGAGTTTCACAGTTAACTTAACAAATCGGGGATGAACTATATTTTGACACAAAAATTGTATTTCGTTTCAAATGTCACCCCCTTGTTCTAAAGAAAATAACTTGTTTCCGGAACAGAAGAAATCTGAAAGTTTCGGATTTTTTTAATTTTCTTCAATCGAAAGCGTAACCATTCTCATATGATTTTCTTCGATGGTTTTGACAGACGTTTGTTGAACAAGCCTTTAAAAGCCCTTTCATAAATTATTTAGTTAACCAACTCAACTGTCAATAAATGTCAAACAAACATAAGTATACCTTATTCACCATGTTGACTTTACATTTTTAATTAGATCAATTTTGTTTTGTCCCATGGTATACTTAACTTGTCAAAAAGGCCTTTTGACAGATCCAAATCAAAAATTATTGTTCTTTGTCAATTAAAAACTCCCTTGACACCATTTTTTCGAGCGTCAAAAATTTAACCACGTCGCAAGAAAACTCTTCATTTGGTAAAAGTTGACATATCACATTTTTCACTTTTATTTAATAAAATTCCCAACTAAACATAGTTTGTTTTTTACTTGCCAAAATTTAATCTATTCAGTCTGTGTGGGGTAGCTAATCTTTGGGTTCGATATAACGCTTTTAATAATACCGTTTTCAAAAATTCCCTTTTTAAACTCCCGCTTGTTAAAATCCTGTTTTTTATGATCTCGATTTTTTAAAATCCCACTTTTAATATAATCCCATCTCCTAAAGTCCCGAAAATCAAAACTAGTTGTTTTGCATTTTTCCAATGCATTTTATTGTTTTTTTCACTTTAAATTCATCCTTTTGCAAATCAATCAAAATCATACTTTTGCAAAACAAATTCATCCTTTTTCAAATCGAATTCACCTTTTCCTATGAATAAAATAAAATTTTACTCCCCGGGAGTCAGCGTGATTCCCAGTGTTCGAATTCGTATTTAAAGTAATATTATGAACTTGGCGGGTGAACTATATTATCACTACGTGGTACTACCTTACCATTTCCACTATCACACGTCCTCGCATGCGAGTTCTAGAGGAGAAAATATGGCTGAAATAAGTGCGAATCCCGCCACAAAGCATTCGTCGGATTCTGTAATAGGGGTAAATATGTAAAAGTATGCTTAATTTTTGAAACGAGAATTTGATTTGCAAAAGGTTGAATTTGATTTGCAAAGGAGTGAATTTTATTTGCAAAAGTGTGAAATTAAATTGCAAAAGGATGCATTTGATTTGCAAAGGGGTGAATTTAAAGTGAAAAACCTGTAGTAGATATTCTGAAAAAATATTACCGTTTAGAATTTTAGATTATACTATGAATTTTCTTTAAGTCAAGTAATTCGAATTTTTTTAAATTTATAAAATAATATCAAATCGAATATACCAACATCTTTTGTTATTTATTTTGATAACCATGTTTTGTAAAAAAAGAGATTTGCGAAATTTGACGGGATTTTAAAAAGCGGGATTATAATAGATCGGTATTTTAAATACGAGGGGTTTTAGAAGACAGTATTTTAGAAGACGGGATCTTAAAACTTTTTTTCTGGATTTTAGAAGTACGGGATCTTAAAAAACGGGATTCTGATACGCTCCCCTTTTGAACTAAATTTGTTTAATTAAAATAATTTAATTCTAAATATATATGGACTTCACTATCACATGGATGCTTATCATTCCAAAGTTTAACAAGGACAATGTTAGGACAATTTCAGTAATGAACACTTGAGCTAAATAAAAGAAATCCTTGGTAAGTATTCATTTGTGAAAATCAGGTGCATGCACAGCACACACACGTTCTCTCCAACAGAGTTGTCAATTTAAATTTGACACGAAGATAATCATTTTGTCTAATGTTAAATTTTCTTAAGTTCCTTTTATATCTTCTATTATATCTAACAACCAAAGTACAAAATTCAAAAAGTAAAAAAATATATATACAAATCTCACCATGACCCTAATTCTATGTACAATCATTTTTCCTTTTTTTTAATTTTGCCAAACAACTCAAGTCAAGAAATCTTATAGAATTGTTGACAAACCTGCATTATAAGAACACACAAAATCTACAAATTCTTCAAATTTCTTATACCTATACAAAATACCAGCTAGAAAATATACCTAAGTACAACTTGCTATAGATAAAGAAGTGTTTCCACATCGTTCAACTTCAGCCCTTGAGGCCAGAGCGAAGAGAGATGTAGAAACAGAAAAGAAGATTTATTCATGAGTAACAGAAGCTAGCAAATATTAAAGACTTTCCATATACTCGTACATACCACCAAAATCATTTCTCTAAGTTTTAACATGCGCACTAGCATTAAAAAAGCTTTACAGATTAAAATTTCTTGTTCACACAAAATGGAACTAACAAGAGAATGTAATGATATGAATAAAAGTTCAATTCATTCGATAAAGCTTTTTTGTTAATTTTTTGCTGAGGGGGTGGGCCAGGGTGGGGGGTTGGTGGGAGGAAAGGATGTGCAAATTGTATTTTACTATAATGAAATGATGCTCTCTCTAGGAGACTTTCTCACACTCTCCATCTCTATCTCTCATAATGGCTGCTCTTTCACTATATCTATTTTCTCTATCCCTCTCTCTTTCACTATCATCCTGCATCAAATACTCTCTCTATAGTTTTTTCTCTCTTTATCTCACTCTTTCTCTCCCTCTCTCTCCTACGTCACTATTAATAAGAATTTGTGGAAAGATTCTGTTTTCTGTACGTATAGTTGGTAAGTTAAACGCTCTTCTTGAAATGAAGCCCGCTCCTGAGGTCCTTGTACTCTGCTGGTGACTATTTTATCAATATAGAAGCCTAGTTTGTAAGTTTCTCACATCCCTTTGCAGCCCTTCCTATCAACAGTAAGATAAGCTATAGATAAAGTTCTGTATGTGCATATAAATTCTATTGTGAACACGCGTAGTAAGCCGTATAGTGACGTGCGTGTGACACTATGCAGAGCAAGCAGCATCCCAAATCATCCCAACAAATACCAATAAGAGCGAGTGAGTAGACTTCAGTGTCTGCCATCCCCAACTTATATGAAACAGAGCTTATCATTGCATCGCGTCATGGTTGTCCATAGTAGTACGCGCTGCATACTATATAATACGAGAGCAGAAATTGCATTCAGAATTCTGGCACAGCAGCAGAATGAACAAAAAAGGGGGCCAAAGGTGGGTAAATATAAAATCTACCATGTTGCCAGTTTTCATTCAGCCACAGCCAGCATATTTATTTGACAATGTGGATGGGAGAGCTTTTTTGTTTTATTAACTTGACGATGACGAGGGGAGGAAGCTTTTTTCCAAGAAATTTATTTGATCAAAAAACCGTGTAGGTTTGCTAAAAGGACCGAGGGTGTGCAAATTTGATTTGTTTACTAGACCTACAGTAATTTTAGGCGGATTGAGGGGGTGTGTTTGTTTGACAAAGGGTTTTGCTTTTTCTTTGAATTATCCTTTACCGTAGTTTTTTTTTTTTTTTTTTTTTTGTCATTTCTGTTTGAATGCTTGTTTCTTTGCTTTGAATTTTATGATTATTTAAACATTTTGTGTAAGAGGTGGTATGGGTTAGGGTGAATTGGGATTTGAATTGATGCTAGGGGTTGTTTCTCATTACTTTTCTTGATCTGTGCTTTTTTTTTAATTTTAACATGACCTTTAGCTTGGTTCAGAAAATTTCCCTAATAGACTTCATACATACAAAGCAGGGCACTATTCTGTGAGTGACACAAGAAACGGTGTGAACTGTGAGTATTTGCCACTTGATGTTAAGACTGATGAGGGTGGATGTGTGAAAATGGTGGTTGCTGATGGTGGTATTCCGAAGGCAGGTCATGTACACTTGCAGCTATATATTTTTTTTTTTTTTTTGCTTATGAACTTTTTATTCTGCGTGTATTTGCACTATGTTAAGTTCTACATTTTAAAAACTTCTGTCCTAGTTCTTAGTTTTGAGAGATTTTTATTTTTTTTCTATTAAAAGAGTCAACCATCCGTTACTTTTGAGTAACTACAACTATAAATGGTGGTGGTAGTAATGTGTATATGCCTGCCACGCTTTTAGGCCTGTAAAATAAGAAGAGAGAGAGCAACTCAAGTCTTGATGTCAATCATTTTGATTGTAAGAACTTTATGTCATTGCTCAAAACTTTGACAATCCATTGGGGACATTTTTTATATGAAAGATTGAAGCGTTGGAATAAAAAAAGGGTCAAAGTAGATGAAGGAGGAGGAATTGGGATTTTGAAAGTCCAATTTTTATTTTAGAAAAAATAAAAGAAATTCCTTAACACACACCCACACAGGCAAGTGAACAAAAAAAAAAAACAAACAAACAAACACCAATAAACAAAACCCCATAACATAACAACAACAACGAAAAACCAAAGCCCAAAGCCACATACAAAAAAAAAATGGAAGTAGGTATAAAATGGTGAGTTAAGAGCGAGGAGTGACAGATACAAATTTAGGTCACGGCCTTGTAGTGTGTAATCAACTGGAATTGGATTGATGTGGCGTTCATTTTAATAAATCCAAAGAACCAACGCGAACGGGGTAGGTGGTATATTGTTGGTTCTTTGCTTCTGTTTTCTTGTTGGTAGGTACTTTGGCAAAAGTTGCGATTGTTAACGTGGGCAACCACGGAAAGATTATTGTTTAACTCCTATACCATATATGTATGCATGTGTTTTTTTTTTTTTTTTTAATTTTATTTTTATATAAAAATCATGATGGAAAAAAATGCCGCCCTTGATGGGTTTTGTTTTTGTGCGATATGACTGGGATGTATTATTTGAAGTCAAGGAGAGTGCATTCATTAAGGTTTTTTTTTTTTTTTTTGTTTTTGAATTTCATTTTTTGTTTTAATGCACTTTGAGAGACTGTTTTTTTTTATAAAAGAGTGTTGGTGGCTTAGATTAATATTATGCATTACCTTTTGTAAGAAAAAAAGAGGTTTTTATGAGATTAGAGTAACTTAATATCTTAGATGGGGTTTTAAAAAGTAGAACAGAGTTGTTTGAATATGGGCTTAGCCTATATTTGGGAATAAAGGAATGTTTTAATAGTTTTTTTTTTGTAATATGAAAGAAGTTCAAAAGATTGGTGGGCAGATTTGTTTTATATTTTAACCTTATTTTGGAATTCATTTTGTAGTTGATGTTACAAAAATTATAAAAAAAAAGTAATAATATCGTCTAAAAACAGTAATTTTAACTGTCTAAGTTTTTCTTTCTGCAAAAAAATGTTACGTATACGCCACAGTGACTCACTTTTACATAAACTCAAAATTTTAATTTGGTTTTTAGTTTTAATATCAAATACCATACAAAACAACTTTTTAATATAAAATGCACTATTTTAGCGTACATTTTTTTTTTAATATTTAGATGTCTCTTTTTCTCAAAATTATGTTTAAAGTGGCAGAAATGACTTCTTGTGATACGGTTTAGTGTTAATTTTTCTTAATATAGACCAGCAGTTATCTGTTAACATATATTTTTATCTGAAAAACCTAAAGACAAGATCTTAAAGGAGAATGGGCACTTTTGTATGGACAGCGCCCCATTGGTGTAACACATAGTGACCTACAGTTGAGCGGTAAGCAATATTTTATTTTTTTATTGGTGGTAATTGCTTGGCAGCAATGCACAAACTAATATTCTAAAAATTGCGATGCATCCAATTTGAGATTAGGCCACCATCTTGAAAAACATGTATAAATATTGCATATTTTTTAGGATTAACTATATCTCTGTTAAACTAATTGTTTTTGAAAATTGATTTGAATATCAAAACAAGCTATTTGTATGTTGAATCTGTTGAAATTAAAACGAAGGTAGTTCGAGCAACGATATATGTCACTATGTGTTACACCAATGGGACGGAACAGCAAATTCTCCTTTGAAAAAAATTACTATGCGAGTTTAGTAAATCTTTTTTTTAAATAACATATTTGTGATAATTTTTCATATACAATAACAGAAAATATTTTACCTATTCTAAATCTCTATTATATATTATATATCAATGGAATTGATTATAAAAAGAGTCTGATGATCGGAAAGGCACCCTTGAAATAGCTTAAATGTTTCGAAAATATTAAAACTTGGTTGAAGCACTCTCAAGTTGTTGTTTTTGTTGTCAAACATTTTTAAAGAAAAAAATAAACGCAAATACGCAATAAATGTTCAGCTTAAAATTGCTAACATTTCATTTCATACATACCCGACTTTCTGTGACAAGCGCCGAAAAAGATAGAGGATAGCAAAGTTCAAAACGTATTTTTTTTTCATGTGAACTTTGATGCCCTCTATCTTGCCGTTTTCGGCTGCAAATGGCTGCAAATGCCTACAGAACTGTTTTGAAATAATCTAAATATTGCACAATCATAATATACCCAGTTGTTTTCAATCATTATCAGAAAATTGAAACAAATTTGTCTCTTGTAATAAAGGATCAAAATGTCGGTTCTACAGTGATTCTTTTTACTTGCTCTATACGGCAAGTATGAGGTTTTAATCAAAACCAACATTACGATGATGGAGAAGTCCAAAACAGTGGTTTTCGTCATGACGACCGTCGGTCTGTGCGACTGTCCTTCTGTGCGTCCATCTGTACACATTTCCACTGCCCAATATCGTGGACTGATTTTTTTCAAATTTGCTACAAATAACTTTAACGTTATTTTTTAAGTTTTTTTTTTTTATTTTTGAATATCTCATCTAGAGCGAGTACCTCCCATACAACATTTTTAAGTTATTCAAGTTTTCTCGAAAACGGCTCCAACGATTTTGATTAAACTTTTTAAAAAATTTTTAGAATTTTTTTTTGTTGAAATCGACAAAATTAATGTTTCAAAAAAACCAAAAGCTAAAATTTGCAATATAAATTAATACATAATAGCCTTGGACTACAGGAGCAGGATAAAGTCGAGCATTTTATTTATTATTTTAATAAAATTAAAATAATATGTGTAGTTATATTTTTTAGGGAAATATTAATCTCGTGCCAAGAAAATGTTATTGTTGTAATTAGAACCAAAATTACGATGGTAGAAAAATAAAAACAAGTGATTTACGAAGGTTCGTCCGTCTATTCATCTGTGCGTTCATCTTTAAATCGGGGTAAGACCTAGACAAAATGAATTTTCTTGAAATTTTGGTAGAAATGATTTTTCGTTTCCTTCAACGAGTATTTATGTTGATTCATTTTTTTTTCGAAAATGGATCTGACGATTTCTATTAAACTTGTTAAATATATTGTGTGGAGTAACTGTTATAAAATTACATTTTTTTTTTTTATCGGCAGAAAAAAAATGTGTAACCAAAATGTTGTGTTTAAGGAAAATCTCCAATGTCCATACATTTTGTTTATTTCGTTATTCTTTGTAATTGAAATATTTTTAACAATCATTTTTTATCATCTTGGAGAATAGGAATTTGCTTCAAATTGAGAAATAATTTAATAGATAATTTATTATAGCTTTCCATCAAAGAGTAAAATGTGATTTTAGATGTTGTTGTCACAATTTTTAATAGTTTTTTTATTTTAAGTAATTTTTGACATAATTGTCGCTCCGAAATAGAAGAAATGTTTTATTTTCTCCATAAGTTAAGATATTTACAAAAAAAAAACCTATTACACCTTCTTATAGTTAAAGTTATCTGTGAATATAAATTACACAGAATAACGCTGCAAAATAATTTAATTCCATCTAAAATGTACAAAAAAAAAAAAAAAAACTGCCTCAACTTTTCAAAAACCCCTCAGGATAAGTCGGTATGAGCTATAATCTGAAAATAAAATGATTTACAACACTCCATACTACCATAGCCTGGATCTGGATGGCATTACAACAAATCCTAATTGGTGTTTTTATTCAATTAGAAAATCTGTGTTAAATGAATTTCCGTGAGGCTTTACGATCGGTCGACTCTGACTTTAATAACTTTTGCAAGTCGCGTGCAAAATTGTAAAAGGTTACCCTTGCTCTGTGCTCTGTGGTTCTGGCAACTGGGAGTGTAAAGAGTGAGGTGTGGTTGAGCCGAGCATAAGAAATAATAAGAGAGTACTTTTAATTACCAATTAGTTGAGATATCTGATATTATCATTTAATTGGAGGTTTGCTAGCTTTCATCTTCCTTGTACCACTTTTTTTTTTTTTTTTTTTGCTTTGTGGATGGCTGTTTTTTTTTTTTAACTCACAGGACATCGAGCTTAACGATGGAAATTGTTTTAAATTTTAGTTTGATTTAAATCTCAATTTCTTTTTTTTTTGTCCTTCCTTACAATGTACATGTGTAGGTTAAACACCTTTGTCTGTAGAGAGGTTGATTGCTAAAGTTTTGTTTTGTATGGAAAACTTTAAACAAAACGTATTTTATTTGGGTTTTATAGCAAAATGTTGTTAACTACTGAAATTGACATGTTGGCTGAATTGGATGCAGCGCACACAGAAAAACAATTTTCGCAGTGAAAATGCTTTACATACGCTGGAGATTTTCAATTAAAACTACCGCCATGTAGCCTTTTAAGTTTAAAACAATTCTATTAAAAGTGTCAACTTCAAAAAGATATTTTTTTATTTTTGTTAACTTTTAAATATTTCAGACTTATAATATATGTATAGACAAGAAACCAAGGGGGGTAGTAAATGAAAGGTACTTCCGTTCTGTTTGGCGTTATCTTTTCAATTCATGTACAAAATTTCAGTTTTCCTACTATTTCAACAAAGCAATTCAATGTTAAAAAATAAAAATTGGTAAAACTCAGAAATAAGAGGAAGTTCATTTTTCAACAAATTTTCCATATCGAGGCATTGGATAAAGGGGGGTGTGTTCAGAAAGATCAATATAGAATTATGGGTATTGCTCCTTGAAATTTGTTGGGACCTTAAACTTTCCTACCTAGCCAAAGAAACATTTTGGACTTTTTAAGAAGACATTTAATAGTCCCAAAAAGTCCGTTATGATTTAAGCAGTAACATCAGATTGATGATATCTTCCGATAAAGAACTTTAAAATTTTGATAAAATGTAATCACACAAAAAGGCAGTTAAAGCAGCTGGGGAATTTTGTGGCACAATTAACTCACGATGAACAAGGGCCTAGTGACTTATTCTCTCCTGTTTACTGAGGGCGTATAGTAAGCAGGCATGGAAAAGACCTTCCATTTTCTGCCAATTCCAAACTTCAAGTTGAGATTCACTTTTAGTGAAAAGCAGTACTTTTGGTAGTTTTGTCAATTCCCCACAAGAGGCAGTATCCCTGAAAAAAAAAACAAAGTGAAATATGATTGGAATCAAACCCAGACCCCCAGCGTTATAGGTCTCAAGAAGGCAGTTAAATTATTGCACGAAATGCAACGCAACCTCAATATTGTTCTTGAAGAATTTGACATGATGATTGGAAGGATGGATTTTTTTGGTTGGGCGATCGGAAAACAAAGTCTGCACAAGAACACTTCTGGCAACGGAATCAGATCTCAGACTTAAAGACTTTAAGCTTGAGGCACAACTGGGTGAAATTTCAATACTCGAAAGGCAACATGGTGGTCTTGCGATTAATAAACTTTCAACCTAATTGATGAGATGGGATGTCCGATGAGACAACATAGACTTAAATCACTACTTTTAAGTAGGATAAGTCCGGGAGCAGATATTCATGGCATCACAACGAAATCGGGGATTCCACGAAAATTGTGTGTCGAGAAGCGGTCTATAGACCGCTTGGATTTTTGCAAATCAAGCGATCCATCAAACTTCAGTAAAAGCACACCACCAGTACCAAGTGTAAACGCTGTGGCTGATTGACAACACTGTCACTAGTTATCAGAAGCATCGCCATGCCACCGCCACAGATGAACTTATTGCTGCTGGATGTTAAAAAGCGGCTTACAAAAGAAAAAAATGAATATGCATATAGTGCAGGGCGAGATGTGAGACTTCTGATTCAGTTAATGCATCAAGCTTGGTGAGAGAGCAGGTCACGAGCTCTATTTCCAAAAATATTAGAGAGGAACAGCAACTTTTCGGTAGGTAGAAAACAGACCACGAAAAGCCTTTGGTCAAGGTTTGGATTCTTTGATAGGTTTAATGAATTTAGCATTTTGTAAAAAAATTAAATCATGGAGCTGAAAATTAACACGGAAAATATCAAAAATGATCAGCCTCCGAAGTAACTCATCTGTTCAAGGCAATATTTCAGGACAACCGGTAGCGAAAGTATGTTTGCAGAAAACTTACTTGCGAGTTTCGTTTCCACCAAATGCAAAACTGACCAAGAAATCAACAGCCGTATTTAGAAGGCAAAGGCATTCGGAATGCTGTCCAAAACATGCAAGAGAAATCATTTCAGCTTAAAGACCCAGCTGCAACTCTTACGTTTGATTTTTAATCCATGTTCTTTACGCCTGTAGCACGTGAAAAGTCAAATCCACTACCACAAGAAAGCGACAATCGTTCGTAAATAGGTGAATACGAAACATTTTAAGGATTATTATTGGCCCAATAGTATATCAAATGATCAACTTCACAGGAGTGCGGATCAAAAATTTATAGACTAGACAGTACTATAAGAAGACAAAAGTGGCAGTGGATTAGTAGCACACTTCGATTAGAAAACGCTTCTATTGAGGCCAAACGATGAAGTGGAAACCGCTCACACAGTCAGGTAGAGGAGCCAGTAAGCCGAGAAGCACATGTGAACCATGTGCTTCTCGGCTTACTGGCTCCTCTACCTGACTGTGTGTGCTGTCGAAGAAGAATTTGAACAACAACTTAGGAGTTGGAAACATATTTCAAGAAATCGAGCACAGTGGCGCGTAGGAGAAATGAAGGCCCTTTGCCCCTTGTTAAAATGATCACAATGGAAATTAAAAGTCGGAGGACATTACTAACTCAGCTATAAAATTTAAAAAGCATGTAAGATAATGAAAATTTGGATAGAATGTGCCCTATCCCCAACTGCAACAGATGTCCATATTTATGTTCCTTAAAATCACCAATTTGCCATTTTTGGATGTTTTGTGTGACCACCTAGAACTTTTTACCAGCGACCGTTAGGCCTTTACTACTGGCGAAGACAGTAAACCAACGATTAAATTTTCACATTCGGACAGATCTCTAAAAACATGAAACATCCCCCCGATAAAAAAAATACCAGGAGACCTTATGTAGGACGTTAATCATCCTAGTTCTGCCTGAACAACTTGATTCACGGGTACCACAACGACATCAACTTGGTCAAAGAGCTGAAAATACAGCAGCTAAAATGGTTAGAGTATGTGAAACGAATTGACATCGACGATCCAGTCTGACCAGTAAAAGTGCCAGAAGAAGACCTCATAAAGGGTTTTCCAATAAGAGGTTATTTTGATATTCAAAGAAAAAAGGCATTTTTGGAGATAAATGATCGGATGTTTATTTCATTATAAAGAGGAAGGTATGCCGTTAATAATGGAACACAACATCAGCCAAATGGCCGCCAAGACCACGCTTACAGGACCATATCCTTTTCATGAAATTTTCCATAACCAAATCGCAAAGTGGCTGCCCTATGTCCTCGATAGCCTCACGAATTTCATCTTTGAGGTCTTGAATCGACGCTGGGCTGTTGGCGTAGACCTTATCTTTCACGTGGCCCCAAAGGAAGAAGTCGCAAGGTGTTAAATCACAAGATCTCGGTGGCCAATTGTGATCACCTCTTCGAGAGATAACACGGTCCGGAAACTTTTCCCGTAAAAGATCGATGGTTTCATTGCTTGTGTGGCACGTAGCGCCGTCTTGTTGAAAGTAAACGTTGTCCAGATCAATACCATCCAATTCAGGCCATAAAAAATCATTAATCATCTCTCGATAGCGCAATCCATTGACCGTAACTGTTGCTCCAGCCTCATTTTCGAAAAAGTAAAGGTCCAATGACCCCGCGGGACCATAAACCGCACCAAACAGTCACGCGTTGAGGATGGAGAGGCTTTTCAACAATAACTCTTGGGTTTTCCGAGCCCCAGATGCGACAGTTTTGCTTGTTGACGTAGCCTCCGAGGTGGAAATGGGCCTCATCAGTCAAGATGATTTTTCGATGAAATTCCGGTTCATTTTCATGCATTTTAAGGACCCAATCAGCAAAGACACGACGTTGTTGATGATCAGCCGGCTTGAGTTCTTGTGTTAACTGAACTTTATAAGCCTTAAGACCCAAGTCTTTATGCAAAATACGGTGTAATGACGTTTGTGGAATGCCTAATTCCAAAGAACGACGAGGAATGGACAAACCTGGGTTTTCTTCAACACTTTGGGCTACAACAGCAATATTCTCAGTTGTTCTTAAGCGACGTGCACGGGTTTTATTCTTCACATCACTAACTTGTCCCAAGAGCTCGAATTTGTCCACCAATTTCTGTATTGCGGTCCGACAAGGTGCTTCACGACGACCCAAAAATGTTTTAGTTTTACGAACCGTCTCTGCCAAATTTTCACTATTTTTATAGTGAATTTTAATAATTTCAATGCGTTGTTGAAGTGTGTATCGTTCCATTTTTATTAATAGCGTAGTTTCTACTTGTCAAATGTCAAAAAATGACAAAAGTGACAGCTACCGAAATAGCGGGCTATTCAAAATAACACCTCTTATTGGAAAACCCTTTATAAGCTGGCGTGCATGAATAGGGACCAACATCTACCAGCTTGGTGGGCGTAACCAAAGGCAGTTATGTGAGGAAAAAGTTGCCTAAAACAGCTTGTTGTTTGTATCCAAGACCCATTGTGTCATGGAATCACATCATGTTGCGGGATATTTTGGCTGAGATGCATTATTTCAGATGCGAAGTCGATTTTTTTTTCATTTTTTTTTTTTGAGTTTTACTCAGTGCTAGAGAAATCCTGGTCTGCATTCTTTTTTTTTTGAAAACAAATGTATGGTAAAACTGAGGTAGAATATATTATATTCTTTTAGTAATTTTCTTTCCAAACCTCAATATCTCTAAATTTCCACAGATAAAACCATCAACGTTCTTAAGTTAGCTAAAGTAAACTAAAACAAACTTCCAAAACTTTTGATTACTGTTGAAGTCAAAATTAAAATTTAAAGAGCCAATTATTTTTACAACATTAAACATACTGAAACAGTAACATATATGTGCCGTTATACATGTTAGCAATTCCCATCTTACAAATATAACTTTGCATTATGTCGGAAAGAAAAACGAAAAAAAAAACGCTACATAATCGCTTTATGGGCTTAAAAGTATAGTTTGGCATCTGGCAAAATGCATTCATTTTCACAGTAAACGTTCACGCTCAGATGAATTCAACCGAAATCTCTCAGCTGGGACTGAGAATTATTCTCTTTCATACCGAATCCTTACTCATATCTTTATATGATGCCAATGGCAAAATGTAGGTATTCACATGTGAATCAAGCAAGCATCCACTTATGTACATATATCTGCACCAGATTACACCTAAAATATTCTCAGATTAAATAGGTTTTTTTTTTTTTTTTTGTGGATTGTTCTTTTCTTCGTTTTCTTCAAATAAACCCATTACATATGTGAAATGGTATGTACGAGTACATAGCATGTACTTGTTGTCGTATGTGTATATGACTGATTTTCAATTATTACTTGATATCCCATGTGCATGCGCCTTTGCTTGAGCCTTTGGGAACGAAGAAGAAGTGTATGCCTATGGTGCACTCAATTTCACAATCTTGTGGAGTGTGCTTTTGGCATATCATCCGCATCGTAGAAGGCTAATATTTTGTGGTTGGGATCCATGAAAAATTCTCTTAGAATTCTCTTCAATTTTTCCTTTTTTTTTTTGCACAATGATTTAATTTTTGTCAAGTTTAATGCTTTTTTATCCTTTTTGTGGCTTCTGCTGGACGACCAACATTACAATGCTGTGGCATGGTACTGACACTGGCATGTGGCGGTCGGTGACAACAGTGGCGGTTGGCGACGGGTATGTTGGAATTTTGAGTGAAATTGCAAAATAATTTTGTCCCTATCGATGTGAGGGGGGGGGGGGGGGGGGCTATACATCAGAATGTATCCTATTTATAACAAGGCGTTGAGGGAATTCCGGAAACGGATATGGATAATCGTTTTTTTTTTTTTTATTTACCATCGAGATAGGGTCAGGGCATAAAATATTGAAAAGATATTGTGTGGGTCAGACAGAGTTTGTCACTAAATTGAATTTTATTTGCTTAATTTACGGAATATGACACAGTTTTGTAGATGTGGGATATTTTGTGAGTAAAATTTCTTTTGCAATCAGATATATTCATGAAAATGATTTCAAGTAAACTTCTTGATTCAAATTGAGAATACATATTGAATATTGGCACACAATTGGCCATTCGGAAGGTGTCTTTTTTTAGCTAGAAACGCCGGCATTATATATTCTATGTGTGTTCTAACTGTTTGTTTTCTTAGAATTAAATGAAAGTATACATTTTGAATTTTAAAAATATAGTACAAATTAATGAAACATTTCTTTTTACTGTGTGAACTCCTTTGTTTCATTTAGATCTTTCTTTGGCTCCTATGGTGATTGTCAAAAAACAACACGATATTTGATTGATACAACAATCAATACAAGAAGCAGGTAGAACTCTATGGTTTTACCGCAGAGCTTTTACAAGAACCACCAACGACATTGAGTGAGCTACTGCATCTACTCAAAGAAAAAAGGGAATGATCGGCAAGCTCCCAAAGAAATAGATTTGATGCAGTGTGAAAACTGAGGAGGGATTTGCGTTCTGTTGTCAGATTATTGTCAGATGCATTTGAAGTCCAATCGGAAGTAACTCATCCGTTCAAGTCAATATTTCTGGACAACCGGTAGAGAAAGTTGAAGACTTTCAATATCTTGGGAGTTTTGTCTCTCAAAGGTAGAAACGAACAAGATGTCGAAAACCGTATTCAAAATTGAAAGACATTGCTATACGCAGACGTACACTCCCGGTCACTTGAATACGTCCAGTGCTTTGCAAAAATTCAAGTTGAGTTTTCTTCGGACAGAATGGCAGCACTTGTTTCAAGCTAACAACAATTGTAAGACACAATATTCAGCTTTGTTCCTTAGAAAAATCAGACCTCTAGTAAATATTATTCATTAAGAAAACACCTTTCACGTAGGCTTAGTTAAAAAATACTTGTTTTGTTTAGCTCAGTAGAATATATCGAAGCATTCAAATTGTGGTTGCTATGGTTTTTATTTTCAGTTTGGTGGAATTTCAATTAGTGAAGAGTTTTAAATGGGTTTATAAAAGGATTTGAGTTCACAAGAAAGAGGAAAAGTGCAAGAGTCAGGAATGTTTAACCGCGAAATTGCAGAAAAACTTGGAAGAAGCCATTGCGTTATAAACAGTTTTTTGAAGACTGTCTCCGGGTACGGGAAAAACATGAAAGGTGGAACCTACTAAACCAAATTAGCCGTCGATAAAAGAACAATCGTCAGAACTGCTTCGAATTCACACGATAATGCTGAAAAATTAAGGAAAAATCAGGTGTTACCAGCTAGTCTTGCCACCGTAAAACGTATCATAACGAGAGCTGATCATTTGCGGGGATGCAACTTGCAAATAAAACACCAATACCACCTAATCGCAAAAAAGCACATCTACTTTTTAGTCACAACCATATGATATTGAAAAACGAGTGGAATCGGGTTGTTTTTTCGGATGAAAAAAAAATCAACATGGAAAGTCCCGAAAACAGCAATTTGCTGTTTTGCTTCCCGTAACATGCCCATCATATTAACAACCACCACTGCTCAGAGTTTAAGTGCCTTAAGTTCCATTTAAATAAAAAATAACCTTTTCAATTGAACTGGAGTGTACAGTTTTATAAACCCATGTCATTTTAATTCGTAAACTACAAAAAGTGTGTTTGAGCAAATAAAAATGTGTCTATTTCGATAAACTTCTACTTACCGATTTTCATTGAACGCCCCTTAAAAACTAACAGAATTCTTACAACTTACGCAGTCAGCACCTCTCAGTTTTCAACTTATGTCAAGTTGATTTTTCATGTTTCTCAAATGATCAAGTATTTATATCAGTCAATTTCGTAGTTTTTACTCATGTTCTTAAACGTAAGCTCACTTATAGTAAAAAACATTCCTGTAAGTAACTTTTTTTAAATTTGCGAGTAAGACTCACGTGTGTATAATGCCCACCTTATTTATATTACATAATTCTCTGAGCCAATAGAAACTCGAGAAAGTTAAAATGGTTTTGAATCCTTTAAAACCATCGCCTGTTCACGTTTATTTTTTACTCAAGGATCATTAAAAGCAAAAAAACAATAAGAGCTTTTTAATAAATTGTTTTTATTCAAAAAAAAAAAAGAAAATATGTAGATGAAAATTTCGAAAACTAGTTAAAACTAGTAGATATTTTACTGAAACTTTCGAGAAGGACTAGTGAACAGACTGTCATAGAGCTTCTCAAACATAACTTTTGAGAAGTAAGCGCAAAACACCCAAGCAATTAAAGAGGAATATGGGATTATGTGACTATTTTTTCAGATGAAAGTATTAAACTTACAATTCTGTCTCATGAGCATCAGTATTCCTGAATCACTTCTAGATTATTAAAGGTCAGTTCTTGCATATACACTTTGTACGAAGGGAAGAAATACTTAAAACCTCGATTCGGGCAAGATTCGTACACTCCCTCAATAAAACACATATTTCAAATTCAAAAGTTTTCTATATGCAAATAAAGCCAAATGAAATATGAATTAAAAATTAGAGGAGTATTCGTCAACAAAATTAAATTGCACTCACTCAAAATCTAATGGTAATTTTCCTGACGACAGTAGATATTCAACGCCCATAAAAAATTGAAAAAAAAAAACCACCTACACTAGCCAGCCTATGTTCTTAAAGTCATTAAACAATTCAAATGCCATTAGCATCGCTGAGTGCGTGAACACGTATGTTTAATTACTATTCTAGTAATCGTATTAAAGCTTTTTAGTTGATTACATTTTGCTTCCTAGGACAGAATGTATGTATATAAAAAATCCACGCACTCTCATATTTCAAACAACTCCTATAAGTATGTGTGTGTATGAAATAAACGCGGAAGTTAATGTTGACGGTTTTTAATTTGTTTTGAATATTAATCATTTTATTTTTTATTTAAGAGGATGCCATTATAATTTTATTTAAAGTTATGTGTTTATATTCCGGTGTAATCATTAAGGCCGGCTAAAGGTTAACCGACGAATATAACCCTATTAGCTATTATACATACACTTCAAACCAAAACCCCCCTCCGGAACACCCTCATAACACTGAGAGCTGTGTGTGTAAGCTTGATGATGAAAATAATTGAAAAGGCTTTGCAC
The DNA here is from genome assembly GCA_948107695.1 of Meliscaeva auricollis. Classification (NCBI taxonomy): domain Eukaryota; kingdom Metazoa; phylum Arthropoda; class Insecta; order Diptera; family Syrphidae; genus Meliscaeva; species Meliscaeva auricollis. The sequence goes on along the minus strand of OX403616.1, from coordinate 80,094,742 downwards.
TAGTTGCATAAAAGTGTATCACCATGACATGGCAGTTAATTGAAGCTAATGACAGCTTTTAGCCGAGAGACAAGCACCACCCTCTGCCGCAAAAACTTTTACTTATACACAAAATCACCTTACACACCCCATTCACACTACTATAGACAGAGGTTAAAGGTATTTGATGCTTTGGATTTAAGTCTAAAATGCAGCAATAAGTATGATACTGTTGATGTTCGAAGCACAACACCATACTAATGAGGTGGCTTATTTGTATTTTTTACGCGCCAACTGCACAAACGTTCGTAAAATTTTCCAAATTCAATTATTGTGATGCTGATGTTGAAAACGGTAACTTTTTAACCTGGGAGGCACTTAGCTTCAGCTGCCATTTTGAATTAAGATGCAAACAATTTGCGTTTCACTGAATACCTTAAAAAGAGTTAATTTTGTTAAAAATATTTACCTAAGGTGGTTTTTCTTACAAATTACGTTAATTTTACAGAAAATATTTACAGAAATGTTTAGCAAACTTACTGTTAAAATCAATGATAAAAAACATGAAAAATCAACTTACTGTAAGTTGAAAACTTATACCGATGCTGACTGCGTAAGTTGTAAGAATTCTGTAAGTTTTAAAAAAAATGTTTTTCTGGTTCCAATTGTTCTCTAGCTTGTAACTTACGTAAGTTAAGAAATTGCTGTTATTCTAGTACATTTTCCCAAGTAAGTAACTTACGTAAGTAAAACTTACGTATGTAATCTCCACCTGAGGCATTATAACAAGCGAAAATAACGTATATTAGATAAAGATCATACAGAAAATTTGAGATTAGTAGTTAAGTAAAAACACAATCCAAGAACTTGAATGATGAGTGTTTAGGATAAATGTATCGAACTTAAAAGTCTGACAGTCGAGATGGGGGTTTTAAAACGATTTTTTTCCAGAATTTTGTTTCCTAGCATGCATTTAAACTAAAGAAACTTTACGTTCTGATTATGGTGTCTCAGAGGACTTAATCTTTAACTTAGCCAACCTGACGCATTCAATATTTAAAGAGCAGAAGAAATTAGTTTTTTGGTAACAATGATATAACCAACTTAATCATGTGTCAGAAAATCACGAAAAACCCTTTTATTAGAGATATGTGGGTCCTAGACGTTTAAATTTTAGACATTCCCAACCAAACGCCTTCAAAGAGCAAAAAGATATTTTTTCATATTTCAAATAAGAGGATTTTTTTTGGTTTACCGAGATGTGATAATGCTCCCAAAACCAAATAATTCTTGTTTCTAACCAGTTTTTGAGGGAGCAATCTGCCTAGACCCCAATTTGTTTAAGTGTTCAGTTCTAGTCTTTTTGTATTAAAATCATATTGCATTTCTTTAGTTTTTAAATAAGGACATTGAACCCATTTAATAAAAAGTGCAGGTTAATTTATCATTTTTTTGAGTACATTCATAAACACATATTTATTGTCTTTGTTTGATAAACTAGTGACTCTTGCACTAAATCATTTGTTAATTTTTTGTTACAATAAACATGAAAATTATCAAAAACAAAAATATTACTCATACGCCACAGTAACCCACTTTAATATATAATAGAAAGAATCACTTTCGTGATTAAAAGTAGTAGTTCAAAGACACCAAAAGTCAAAACCTCGCTGAAGCGATTTTCTTCAAATTTGGTGGTTCCTTAGAGGGGAAATTGAAATTTTTTAGGACAAAAACTAACGGTACCTGCTATATAACAATAAAGGAAAAACTAACTTTTTTCAAAAACTGCTATAACGATTTTGATTAAATTTTTTGTGTCTATTAGGGTTATATTTCTGAAATTAATTTTTTTTTTTGAAAAATCAATTTTTTTAAAAACGGTTGATTTTTTTTTGAAATTTTGGTTTAAGATAAAAATGGCATACCTTTTTTTCAAACAAGGTTTGAGAGTTTTTATACATAAAAAAAATATTTTTTAAAAAGTATCTTTTTTAATCAAATCAAATTTAAGAAGTTATTTATACTTATACATATAAGAAGCTTTATATAAGAAGCTTTAACGTCCACAGAAACTTTGACCATAAGAGCAAGTACGTGCGAATCAGTCGTAATTTTTACTTCGAGAACGAATTGTTGGGTTAACTGTAGAAATAGTTGACACAACAATTTTTTTTTTTGGGCCAGCAATATTTCGTTCTTAGAAATTGTTAAAAAAGTTGTAAGGAGAACTTATTTTTTTAATTAACATTTTGGTTATAAAAAAAACGTAAAAAAATAAGTTGTTGCTGGAAAAACTTTTTATTTGGCTAACAATTTTATAATCACTATCTCACATTCTTGGGATAAGAAATTTTTTTTTTCTGAGTGATGCTATGCCTGACTGAATATTTTTTTCGATCTTATATATTAAAGTTTCAAATGAAAAGTGCAGTTATGAGCTATAGCCTACCGTGGTGTGAGAAAATTTTTAACAAGTTGAAATCGGTTTGTGCCTAATTGGAGTTGGTTCGCTTTGATAACCCGAGTTGATGCATAACTAACAAAACCATGTTTTTATTTATGGCTTACTATCCTGAACGACTTAAATGATTTCAATGATTTACTCGTAAAACAAATTTTTTGACGCCGGAATATATTTCACTAACAAAATTAAAAAAAAAAACATTTTAATAAGACAAAAAAAGTTTTTTTAATTATTTGAATTTCAATTATTCGATCTTTTTTCCAATTATGTTTTTAGATTTTAAATAGTAATAATTAAAATTGACATCCCAATTTTGTATTTTCCATAAATTTTACACAAGAAATTACGATTTAATTTTTTTTTTCTTAAAATTGATCTTTTTTTTTTTAAATAAAATCAAAAGGAAATAGAATTGGAGGACAAGCTTAAGTAAGATTTTTTTTAGTCATTGTTATAACGAGTTAACTCCATTTTAACTTAACATATGAGCGAGTATGTGCAACTTAATTTTTTGTTTAAGAAAAACGACTTTTTTTGACACAGAAACAAAACGTATTTCTTGTCATGGGTAATTATATTTCATCTTAGCCGTTTGAACTCGACGGGGCGTGATCCAGCGTTGCCACAAATCCGCAAAAGTCCCACATAAAATATATTAATACTATAAAGAATCTAGTATTAATTGTATTCATGCAAGCCAAATTTAATTTTCATTTGTTCCTTTCAAATCTCCGAAATTGTATTTTTACTTGCGATATAGGTACTTTATATCAAGTTATGCATTCGTACAGTAAAAAAAGTTGAGATATCAATCAAAAATAACGGTACCTGTCATATATCGGCTTTAGAAAAACTCATTTGTCTCAAAAATGATTCCTACGGTTTTGATTAAAAAAATCATGGTAATTTTTTTTTATATAAGATCTATCTTTAAATGAAAACCATTTTTTTCACAAACCGGTATAAACGGTAGGTACCTGCCACAGAACCGTTTTTTTTTTTAATTCTGATTTTCAATCATTTTTTTTTTTACATGAAAACTTTTAAATTTCCATAATAATGTTTAGTAAAAAAAAACAATAAAAATTCAAATATCTTGACAATTTTCTTTACAAATGGCTTAAAAGGGTTTATTCCCGTTTGCTTAACTTAACACTTAATTTAAAAAATGTTTAATAAAATCAAAGTTTTGGAAAAAATCTCAAAATTGAATCACGTTCGATATTATAAATACTAAAATTCCTTATAAGACAATATTCCAATGATGGCGCCGATAATGAATTAAAGCCTGACTTTGCTCAAATTGAATATATCAGTGCCACATTATTTGCAAAATAGGCATTTTTCTCCAATAACCTAGACCAAAACCAATACCAAACATATTTTGTTTTATTAAAAGTATACATATGTATGTAAATGTCACACATTTGTGTGCACCCCACTTCAGTCGCATGTCAATTAATTTCAACATATGGACGTGTGTACCTCGCCTAGTAAACACATATTATAAATAGCCTTACGCAACGCCTACACAATTCCAAATAAAAATATCTTAAAGTTCATCTAAATAAAATTCATGAGGAAGATTTACTACCCCAAGCACATATCAGCTAGGCAGCCATCACAACGAGGCAGGAGAGGATGACAACAACAAAAATATACATTCCATTTACAACATGTACGAATATTTACATCTTTTTGTCGGTGGACGTTTATGCCGAGCCGCATGATCCTTGGCAAAGCATCCCACGCACGAATTTTTGCTGTTTTTTTTGTTCTATCTAACCAACAACCAACGCAACGTCTGAATTTCCTACCCTACGCCAAATTCGTATAATGTTTCCCTTTCCCGGTCTCTCTCTCTCTGTATCCCTCCTTCTCTTTCTTTAATTAAGAACAAATGACTGGGTTTAATATCAAGAATGACATTTTGTTTAAAAAAAAAAAATGATGAAAGGAGTAAGAACAAAAAACAAAATGTTGTTTCGACTTAGCCTATCTCTTAAAAAAAGGTGCAAAGATGAACATTAAAATAAGGACGAACACAAAAGCAAACCAAAAACACAAAAAAAAAAAGGACCTTTAAAGACATCCAAATAATGTTTACCATAGAAATGCTTTTACCCTCCGACTCTGTTGTCCCCCTCCAAAAAAAAAAAACGTAGTTATGCGGCAATTATCATAAAAAGATACGAGAGCTTATATAAAATTAGCAAGGTACTTCCCAGAACAAAACCTTCAGTTTTTTTAGTTATCTATTTCTATGGGAACCTATGGCAGTGATGGCAGGACATCTTCTATGTTTAAGGTGAGTTTCATGAACAGGTCACTTTTGAGAAATATCTATATTGGATTGGAGTGTAGTTGATTGTTCGTAGAATTTTAAGGGTCAAAGTTTTTGGGAGGCACAATAAACCTATGGCATTTACAACTTCTTCATCAATAGCCGAAACCAAACATCATTTGTGCTTCCTCAATTCCCTACCATCGGCTACCGTCAGTCAACCTCTGCTGCTCGTAGGAAGAAAATGTATCTAGGGTTTTCTGCGATAGTATCTTTGAACTCTTGATATTTATTTTATAACTTTGCGATCTCTGCGAAACCTGGAAATAGAGGTAATTCCATGATAATAATAATGTAAAAAATGAAAATATTCCCCAGAAATGAAGCCAAGCGATGTTTAATGTTGTTAACTTGAAGTCGCTTTGGCCGCAGTTAGTTAAATACAATTGTGGCATGGCTCAGGTATACAATAGTCCTTCGCTTCGGGTGGTCCTTCGTAATGGATTACTGCTTGAGTAGGATGCCTATTTACTACAAGTTTAATTTTTTTTTTTTTATTTTATATCTTTTTATATGGTGAAAGGAATAAAAGAAAGTATTTACTTTTTTTTTAAAAATAAAGAAAAAGGAAAAAAGTTATCACTTGATGGCCGAGATATTTTCTTTCTTTTCCTTTCTTTTTTTTTGTTTTCATTTTTTTTTTTTTATTCTTATTTATACATGGTTGAACTTTAAGAATATTGTTACTTGATTGTTAAGTGTCCTTCACAAAATTTAGCCAGTTTTAATTTAACAATTCTGAGAATCGAGAGAGCTGGTAGTTGAAAAGCAGAGAACTGGTAAAGAAGATCATAACGCACAACTGAGTTGAACCTTAAAACATGATATTGTGATAAACTGTTGCATGGCGAAAGACTAGCAGGGTATAGGTACTCAAGTTTGTTTTGTAATAATTGTCAAGTTTTAAGGGTTAAATTTCAATAAATTCCTTTTAATTCTATTAGTCTTCTACAAAAAAAAAATAATAAAGGTGTACGTTTAACTGAATTTTTATGGTTGTCATGGAACACTCGGTTAGAACGAAGTTACTTAAAAACAACTATCCATTGAATAACAGTCACAGACAAAAATAAATCAACATATTTGAAGTAATTCAATTAGAAATAAGTGGTGCAGGGCTCCGTTGAAAAATATACGATTAGATACTGAAATGAAATTTTATCCACCAAACCTGTAATTTAGCTAATTTAGCATTCGGTTTACATAAAATGTTTTTATTGAAGCTTATTTATAACTTTTTAATGTTTCAGATGTCAAAATAATATGCAGTGAGTTTAATTAATAATTATAAATTAAAAAAATGTTGATATTACGGTAAAAAATGTAAAAAGTGACCCTTTTTGCCTTCTGGTATTAGATTTAATTTTTTTTTTAGTTTTTTTCAACTTTTCCAAATGAGCAATGAGTATAGCTTTGGAAAGTTTTGTACATTTTTGGAAACTATGGAAACTTTTGAAAAGATAAACTAGATTCGAGCCATACAAAAACACCATCTTGGATAAAATACAGCATGACCGTTTAAGCTGGTACTGTCATGTACAAAGACGAAACCCTGAGAACCCAGTTCAAAAGGCGATCGCTTACTACGTTCCAATGCAATCGCGAAGAAGAGGCAGGCCCAAGAACTCATGGAGAAGACAAATGAAACGACAACTGCATTCAGTTGGCCTTAGACATGGAACAATTCAAAATCGAGAAGCCTGCCGACGTTTCCTGAGGTCAACCCGGCCGGCGAACCCCACATGCGGAGCCGTAGTGTGAAGCAGTAGAGTGGGAGAGTTGTGACCCCATCCGAGATCATGACTATCGTCGATAATGGAGAAGAAGAAGAAGAAGGTTCGAGCAATACAATGTTTTTATTAAGACATTACTTTACTGAGTGGAGACATATTTGGTCATTTAATGGGCTCTGTATCTGGTCTCCTGCGTTTTTTGGGCTTGTTCAGATGTTAGAAATCCAGGACTCTCAGCTCTCATTTGATATACATTTCAATTCTGTTGGACCTCAACCCATTTTTCATATACATAATTGCCCATAATTCTTTAAAGATTGGTGCGATGATTGTCAGTTGAAGCATGTTTTGACTGTTTTATTTTGTTTTTGCCCAGTCCCCACGAAGAAAGTGCAACAAAGAACATCGTTCTAAAAAAAATTTGCAGTTCTTAAAAATCATTGACTCAAAACAAAGTTTTAAATTAAAACTTGGTGGATACCAGTCAAATAATTTTAAAGTTTCTTTTCAACAACATAAGATCGATAGAAAAATTTATATACCCCCTTCTTTAATGAATAATTAATCAAAAATCAGTCATTTTGACGTTTTTGACTTTTCAACGTCTATCTTTCGAGTTGTAGATTTTTCACATTTTCCTTTTTAATTTCAGGTAGTCTATTGATTCCAATATCAATCATGTCTCTACCAAATTTAGAAAAAATACTTTTCGATCTGTTTCTAGTTTCACCCTTATTTACCCTAGAATTTCTTGTTTTCACAAGAACCTTTGAAACTTAGTACAACAATATCTTCGAACTTGGGTGAATTCAAACTTATTTAAATAGCCAGTTCTAGTGCATTAAAAGTCCCAATTTAGATCTAAATTTTATAAATTGACACTCTTGAACTAAAATCCTTATTGACTAAAGAAGTCTACAGACAAAATTGACGTTAGCCGCATCAAGAGTCAAGACTCATCAACTATCTTAAAGCATTGTTAAGAAATAATGAAAATTCCATTAAAACAATAATAAATAATTGAAACACACTCTTACCTTCCTTCTTCCACAACAAAGCATCCTTCGCGCACGCGAATGTCCAGTAGCTGCTTTCAATCGAGTAAACTTCTTCTTCCACTGCATTTAGTAGTGGGTTGCGCGTGTAACTCTAAGCGATTGCCTTTTTATGCAAGCCGCGGGGCTGAAGAAGTGCCCGTTTAATGAAGTTTTTTATATCACTTTTCGAATACATTCGAACATGCTATATCTCTCTATCTATTGGCTTACAAGCTGCTGATGATGGAGGTGACTATTAGAGCAGGTGATGATGTTGATGATGATGATGGCGATGACGATGATGAATATTTTGGCAGCAATGAATTTTTAACGCTATTAAAGGACATCGATAATAATTATGCCGATGATGGTGTTGGTGTTTGCGGTAATGGTGGTGGTGTTGGTGGTGATGGTGGATTCGAAATGATGATTTATCGAAAAGCTAAACATCTATAATTATTATGAAGGATATCATATCGACGCGAATAGATTGTGCTGAGCAGTGTTTCTCGTGGGCCTGAAATAAGAGAAGAATATATGTCTAATGATTAAATTATATTATAAAAGTTTTATTTATTTAATTGATTAAAAAACTTAATTAAAAAAAAAATGCAATTAACATAAAATAAACTTTTGTTCAACTTTGGCTTGACACCCGTCCTTTTTTTATGTTTTATGAATCAAGCAATTAGATACCTATTATCCTGTTTAATGTCAATTAACAATTTTGCAAATTAGTTTAAAACAAACTTTGACTCCCTGCAACTACAATTTATATCCCGGGAGAAGCACATCAGTTTTTTTTTTTTTTTTTTTGCTCTTCTAGAACGACATGAACAACACAAAATCAAAAAGGAAGGAATTATCCTTGAATAGGTGAAGTGCAAATGAAAAGCACTCAATAAACCAACGACCCATCGATACAAGAGCATACACCATATAGTGCAGATTAAAAGTTATACAAAAACAATAAGAGGATAAAGACGTCGTCGTCGTTGTCGTTGTCGTTGTCGTTGTCGACGTTGTGTGTCGGTTGGTCGACTTGTCCTCGACGCTGTTGTAGTTGTCGTTGTCGGTCTCTGAGAGAGAAATATCTTTCCTTATAAAATTGTATAGACGTCTCTTTATGCATACTGCATATCCATATAGTATAGAAGTCACGAGTGCCTAATTAAAGGATATTCTTCTGTTTGAATTTATGCATAGGTCTTGCGTGCGACCGTAGTTGCCATTTGGTTATGATAGATACTGAAATTAACTATAAGATGATGTTATAATGGATAGTACAACTAAATGCATGAGTTCTGAATCTCCCGCATAAATGCTCTTATAGCTTTTTAATGAAAGTTTTGTAATTGCGGTTTTAGAAAAAAAATTGGAAAAAAAACCTTTCTTAAACTTCAAAATTAATCTCTAAAGGTATCAATATCAATGTGATCTGATCATATAAAACGGGTTTGAGTTATAAGAAGTTACTCGAAAATCGTTAAAGCCGTTTTTTATAAAAACTTTTTTTTTATATGTATATAAAATTTTCAAAAGATCTTTCAAAAAAAAAATTGGTATGCCATTTTCAAGATATTTTTTTAATTTTTAACATCTAAAAACCAGAAGGTTGAAGGAGATACCATAGATCTTTTGGAGAACTGAGAGACGTGATCGTAAGGTTTGACGCTACTATCAATATTGCAGCGCGCAACGTTGTTGAGTATAACATACATCTTCCTTTGACTGACGCTGTCAAGCTTACAAAAAATTACACGGCCGTATGTTAGAATCCCAACTAAGAATTAACCACTTCTTAAAAAACTGAAATTCGTCTTGTATTGTTCTAAGTAAAAGAATAAAGCTATTTGTAATTTGCACATACCTTTATTCTTATAGCAAAACCAAATTTTACAAGTAACACCCTCATAAGAATTTCACTAGTAGAACTTTTAGTCTGCATGGTTTTTAACTGTGACAGTTCTAATCTTACATTCTTATAACAAGAAAAGTTCTCCTATAGGTATTATAGTTCTCTTATAAGTATTATAGTATCAAAATGGAAAAATGGACGCCATGCTTTCGAAAAAAAAACAGCTCTGCTTTTTGGGGTTACTAGAGGAAAAAATATGAATCACTTCTACCAATGAAATTTCTAAATTGATTAAACAAAAAATATGAGAATTTAAATATTTCTCTTAAAATTATTTGTTACTTGTTACTTTCTAGAAAAAAAAATAAGTTTAAGAAGATTAGGTTCATAAATGGTAACCCTTTTCTCAAAAAGAATTAGAAACAAAATAATTTCAATACGCGTTATTTTGAAGGCGCTTTAGTTTATTTTTTTATGACTTGACAAACACAAACATTTCCTTGTTATTAATTTAATTATTATTTTTCTTACAAATTTCTCTTTTGATCACATTTATTTGTTAACCACGCCCCACACATTCTTTTAACAAGACGCATTATGCTTTTTTGAGAATATGAATCTTGCAACAAGAGTGTAATAGCTTCTTGGAGATAGGCCATTTAACCCTTATAAGAACCTTATAGCAATCTTAGATCACTATACAAGAATACTTTTCATTCTTGAAAATCATTATTATAACACTCTTGAAGATTGTTATAAGTATGAAAATGTTACTTGGGATGGGTACCACAAGTGTTTTTGCCAGCTTTATTTTTGTATCCAAAAGGCCGCAATAATCGAAGAGCCCCATAAGATTTACCAACAATTTGATTGATAGTGTCAATCCAAGGAGAATATTTGAAAAACCTGACAGATCTACGTTCCTTTTTGATAAAATGAGACACTTGCTTTTTAGAGGATTTAAAGTAAGACTACATTTGATTGACCAATGTTCAATACAATAGATAAAAGTTCCTCGTCAAGTGCATCACAAACACAATCCAACTATGCCAACATGGCAACTTTTCATTAACTGAAAGTCATCAGCAAAAAAGTGTTCATCCCAATGGCGCATAGATAGAAAAAAGTGATGGACCTAAAATGGAACCTTGTAGAACTGCCATTAAATTAAAAATGTTATTTCCCAAAACAACGACTTGACGTCTATGGGAGAGATAAGAAGAAACAAGTCTCACTGCATCCGTAAAAAAATTGTACATTTTTAAAAGTTTTTGTCATAAGATGTTGTGGTTTTTAGTGTCAAATGCCTTGGAATAATCGCCTTTTGATAACCTTCAAGAGTGCTGAAGTGCTTCTGTGTCCTGGATGAAAGTCTGATTGTTTTGTGGCTAAAAGACCGTTTGTTTTTTTTTCTCATTCTTATTTATATTTTGAAGCAGTAAGATAGGTGACTTAGCAAAACTTGAACAACAATTGGGCACTTTTTGATAAGGGCCTTAATTTCAAAGTACCTATTGTTAGTAAATTATATATAAACACAATTTTGAGATATTGAGCCTCTAACAACTTGAGCATTTCCCGATACCCCATCTGCTGATACGCAAACTCCCACCATTCCTTGTAGAATTCCTCAATGAAATTATTAAAATCTTTTTTTATTGCTTGTGTTTTTTTTTCATGATGTAATCTAAAAATTAACTGAAATCAAGTAATTAATGATCCAGTGTATTTATATTGGTTTTATTAAAACTATTTCAAAAAAAGTGTAATGTTACAAAAATGTAAGGCAAAATTAAAATAATATTAAATCAATATTTGGTCCAAGTAAGAGATTTTTATACAATTTCTTTTGACAGTGTTTTCATGTTATCTAAGAGTTATATCAGTATTAGACTTGTAGATCAGTATTCCGCAGAAAAAAAAATGAAATCATTCTTTGTAAAGTGATATACATTTTTTTTCAGATTTATCTTTGGATGAAAAACCTGAGATGGCAGCACTTGAGCTATGGCAAACTATTAATTTTGGCAACGTTGCCATTTTATCTATGAGTTGTATAAGTATCAGACTTGTAGATTTGCATTTCCAAGAAAAAATTGGAAATATTCTTGGTAAAATAAAATAATGTGTCTTCACTTTCTATGGGTATGAAATTTGAGATAGCAACAATACCAAAATTCTCGGTAAACTCCATTTTCTCGCTCGCACTATGTGCTTGCCTTCCTTTTAGTCTATCTTCTGAAACCCTCGCGATTCAATGTATTTCAAAATCTAACGAAAGTTGTCATTTCGTCAAATTATAATGCACTGATTTCTTAAAAAACCAAGAATTCACTTATGAAAAAAATTTGGTGTTTTTTTTAATTGTTGTTTAAAAAAAATCTGAACTTGTCGGTTACTCAAATAGTTCGTGTGGAAACTGTTTAGAAACAGAATTAATTTCTCAAAAGTTTTTTTCTGCATAAATACTTGGTTTCAATTCCATAATTTTTGGGTATCCGAATCCAATTTCAGAAATATTCTGCCACATCACGTTTTTACGTTTTTGAAGTTCGAACATACAACAAAAAATGCTTTTTTCTAGATAATTTTACAACGTGAGTTCATTTCAACATAAATTTTAGCCGTTTCTGAAATATATCGGAAAGATTTAAACAGAATTTTAAGGAAAGCATCCTTAAAATTCTGTTTAAATCTTTCCGATGTATCTTTTTTCATGTTTCCTGTTGAATAGAATTCATCTAACCAAATATATTCCGAAAATTATTTAGTTGCAAATAAGTAACAGGAAAATATTTTGTAACAATTGAAAATGTTAAGAAACAGATTCTTAGAAACCAGAATTAATAATCAAATCATGGCCGGTATTGTGCTTTTTCGGTTGCACTAATGTTGGGGTGACTTACTTAGTGTCACCTTAATGTGACAATCTTTTTTCAACCGTTAGATTACTATGACTTCTATCTATAGTAGTTATCTCGCCAATCCTGGGATCAGTCAGTTAGGAAAAAAAATCACTGTTAATAGCGGCAGTTTTGAATGATTGACAACGCTCAAGCCAGGAAGATCTTCGAATGTGAGCGGGGTCATAAGGAAAACCGAAAACAACTAGATCAATTATTTTGGATAGATGTTGAAAATCGAGATGCTCTGGCAACACTGATTACGACATTGGAATAAGACGAAAGGGCAATCTTTTGCACTCGACTAAGAAGACAAAATGTCGAGAGAAAGAGACACGCTGCCGATGAAATCATAATGATGTTGTCTAAGTGCTGTGATTGAAATATAGCTCGTGTCGTTGACGTATGCAGATAACCATAAGAGTAGGTATCTATGCATATACAAAAAAATAATAAATGATAGATACAAACCCAGTTAAAGCGAAGCATAAAAAAAAATACAAAAATAATACCCAATACGTGTGTCAGAGCAGTGTGTGTCTGATATCTGCTCTGCATCATCATAGTTGTAGCTTTAGCTCTCGTCCTTGTGCACAAGTTTATCGTATCTCTTGCAGACATGAGGCATGTATTGATTACATTCTTCAAAAAACCAAAGAACTATTTTGTACGAGTATATTATAGTGTTGTGTATGTAATGCATGCATGTGCTCTTACGGTATTGGTGGGGTTGTAAGAAGTTTGCAAAAAGATTAATATAATTTTCATACTGGAAACACGTCACGTTTGAAAATAGAACAGTGTCACTAACTCGGGAATGAGTATCGTTTGACATGAAATAGTTGTTACTTCTTCTTCTAAGTTCATAAATCGTAGATAGATACTACTTCTATCTACAACATTTATACATATACAGAGTAAAAGTATCATATTTATGTTATGTGCCTGAGATAACAAATACAGTTTTTATGTATGTAATTCTTTTTTGTATGGCAGTGGCAATAATAAAATAATTATTGTCACCAAACAGTTCCTTGAAACAAATAACTACGATAAAAATGTATTCATAAGTTGTTTTGATTATGAACAAAACTGTTTTGTTTTTGTTGAATTCAAAAAAAATATCAACCTTGAAATGGTAAAAACTCAGTCAAACGGATATATCTACAAAAATCGTTTTTTTTTTTTTTAGGGATTCTGAAATCCACAAATCTATAAGAAAAAACACTGCTGTCATCCGCCATTTTGAAGGAAAACGTTTTCTCGTTTTTCTTGGCCGTCATTGGTCGTAAAGCAATTATCCTTGTTTTTAATTTTGTTGGAAAAAATATTCTCTAATAAAATAAATATCTACCCTCATCTAGTATTTGAAAAAAATATATGAAAGGTAATTTTTACGGTGATAAATTGCTTTAAATTGCTTGGCTTAAACCTGGCCGTTAGGTGGTAAATAATACATACCTATATAAGTTATGATTGCATTTTTATGATAAATGAGTTTAATGAGTTTTTACATAAAAGTGTTATACATTGATTTTTACCAAAGCTTTTGAGAATTAAGTATTTCAGTTTTTGGACACCTCCATTATTTTAAAAATCAGCACCATTGTTCATTGGTGTCAAAAGTGACATTTTTGGAAGGTTTTTGAATGAAAACTACAAGAAGGTTTTTTAAAATAGCTGAATTTCGAACTTAACCTAAGTTTAGGTAATCCTCAATTTTTGCCGCTTACAGATTCAAATCATGATTCTATCAAAAATAATCCTGTTGACAAATTTCCAACGCCAACGGATATGACGACGTCGAATAGTGTATGAATTTGCTCATCTAGCGAAATTAAATTAATAGCGCCCGCTGTGAAAAGGACCGTTTTTTTGCACTGTTTACCAAAGAACCTTCTTAAAAATAAATTTTCGGTCACAAAGATTTTTTTTTTTAAATTTTTCTTTGTAAAATTTGTAGGTAATGAATATGCACAAAAACAGATTTAAATCAAAACAATTTATGTACCAAGCAACACTTTATTGAACGGAACATAAATTAAAACAAACAATCATCATCATTATAGCAGAAACATTTCCTTTCTCCTTCATGACTAATGTTTAGAAAAAAAGACATAATTTTCAAACATTGTTTTTTGAAGATTCAAAAAAAAATTTAATTTTTTTTTAAATCGTTTTTTCAAAAATAATTCAATGGTTTTTTTTAATATGGCATACCAATTTTTTTAAAAGTCTTTTGAAAATTTTATATTATATTTTATCTTTTTTTTTTTAAAGCCAATAATTCGAAATCCCCCCGTAAATTAAAGCCACTAAATGATAGACAATATATCAGACTTTCAAATGCATATAATCTCCAATCCGAACAATAATACTGAACACTTAGTATGTGGCGTTTTTTAGAGACGCAAGACGTTTTTTGAATTTTTTTTTTTTTACCAAAAATAACGGTACCTGTCATATACCGGTTTTAGAAAAACTCATTTTTCTCAAAAATGGTTCCTACCATTTTTTTTTTCAAAAACCGGTACTGCCACTAAACCGTTTCTTAAATTCTGATTTTCTCCTTCATGACTCAATCAATTTCAACCATTTTTTTACATAAAAAAGTTTTATGTTGCCGTTATAATGTTTAGAAAAAAAGAATCGAAAATTATTTTTTTGGATTTGTAATTTTTTTTTATTTTTATAAATCATTTTTTCGAAAACTACTCAATGTTTTTTTTTACAAAATTTAGTTTTAAGACGTTATTAAATAATATCTTTAAAAAAGCGTACCAATTTTGACTTGCTTTATTGAGCAAGTATTGGTTTCGTGTCAAAAAAAATTTCGAGGTTGTAATCAAAACCAACATTACCATGATGGAGAAGTCCAAAAAAGTGGTTTTCGTCATGCAGTCCGTTGGTCTGTTCGTCTGTGCGTCCATCTGTACAGAGAGCCACAGCCTAAACGGGTTTACGGATTTGCTTGAAATTTTGTACAGATTACTTTTTTGTAATTTTGAAGGTTGTTTTTTTTTTATTTTTTGTTTTTGAATATCTCGACTAGAACGAATGCCTCCCATATAACATTTTCGAGCTATTGGATTTTTCTTGAAAATGGCTCTAATGATTTCGATTAAGCTTGGTGTATGTTATGTAATAACTGATTGTAACAAAATTCGAATAACGGAAATATGATAAACACGTTTTTCGAGAAATTTTCAATAATTTTTAGTTATTTCCGTATATATCATTACTGGCTCAAGAGATTTTGTTTGACAACAGGTTCTTTTTATGATTTTTAAAGTATTGTTTATTTAATTTTTCAAAACAATATTGTTAAAAAAATTTGCTAGATAAAAAAAATATTTTTTTGATAATTTTTTATCAAATATGAAAAATACAAAAAACGGCTCCAACGATTTTCAAAATTTTTATTCTAAAAATGTATCACTATAAAAGAAATCGAGTTGCATACTTCGTTTTGAGGTTTAATTTATTTTAGGAGCTGTTTAAGTCATTTGAAAATCGAATTTTATGTTTTTTTTTTTTTTTTTTTTTTCTTAAAGCTTACAAATTTGTAATTAAAAAGCCTTAGCACATGTATATTGTAATTTTATCTGTAAGAGCAAGTACGTGTGATCCATTTGTGCAATTTTTTTATTTTAGGGGGAGAGTTATCGGTCAAATAAGTACCTCAGCATCTGATGACTTAAAATTAGTACATTTATGAAATTAATAGTTAATTATATATTTGACATAGAAACCAAGAGTCTGCAGATTCCAATAAATAAAAAATGCTTACCAATTCTACAAACACACTTTTTAGAACGTTTCAGTTCAAAGTATATATAATGACACCAGTCAAAGAAGTTTCCAAATAAGTATGAGTAAATCACAAATTCAATATTAAATATTATTTACAAGAAGTATCGTTAGAATTAATGTTAATACTCCCACGTCATAAAGCCAGAGATTAGATATTTTGAATAATTTATTAATATAAAGTAAGAACGCTTATCTGTTCTAGGGATGTAGGCAACAACGTACTTAAGCAATATACCTATTCCTTAAATTCAAATTGTCTACCACCCACTTATGTAAATAACAAATCAATATTTTTGGTTTTCAAATATATGTAAGCACATGCATACCTACAAAACCAATATACTAAACAAGCAGTTAAATCAAATTCAAAATGCTTTTATGTGTAGGCCAGGATATGTACTTATATACATATTAATGGCATACCTACACAATGTAAATATTTTATAGACTCAGCAATAACATATCATTTACCGGTGAACAAAGTTTTATTACACACAATTATTTCAATGGAAACGTACGGAAAATATCGAATACCTGGAACTAAGTTCTAATAAAACAAAACAAAAAAAAATGCCCATAAATCGTTAAAACAACAAGAGAGAACGAAAAAGGCTCTTTAATAATTTAATTTGCCCCACTAGACTACATCGAAGCGAAACATACAGAACAACTGATTTAATCAAAACACAAAATCAACACGCCATGAGCAATGATTTATTATATCGGGCACATCCCCCACAACACCACAAAACCAAAAACAAAACAGTAAAAAACACTGCATTTCTATTGGGGAGGTGTTTTCTGTCCATATGTGTCCATTATTATTCTCCATCACCCCTCCTCGAAATCACAATAGGGTCAATGGAAGCCATTAAAATTTACTGCGAACTGGGAGCATATCATAACCTCGGAATTGGCTTGGGCTTCTCAAACCGACCATAACCTATCCCAAGACTCAAAATTCTAAAAAAAAATACGAATATTATCCAAAATTTAAAACAAACCGATAAAAACAAAAAAAAAACAACAACAATTGCCCACACATTGAAATTAGAGATGTGATCCACCCTTTGGCGATACACTACGCCCGCCACCACCCGCTGCTTCTACCACTGACTGACGCAGCACAATCCGACGCAGACAGTGAACAAAACATAAAAACATCCCCTCAAAAGGGATAACAAAACATAAAACACAACAACAACAAAAAAAACAATACCAAAAGCCTGCAACTGTTATACACGATGGTTGCGAGCCTCATTGTTTGATTCGGCTCAATTCCAACAGAAACAGCAGCAGCAGAAGCAGCAGAAGCAAAGGGCTGGCCATCATCGTTACCGCCGCCGCTATCAGCAGTCTGCTGCTGCAACAACAACTCTTAATGCATATGGTGCATAGGCATTTGGCACAATTCTACACGACAACGACGATTGCGTTTTGTGTGTCACACAACATTCCTCGTATTATTCCCTTTTGGCTCGTAGATTTCTTGATTTATAAATGTGCTTTAGCAATTCAAAAACGGGCTAAAGCTAAGGGGGGGGGGGGATGATGATGATGATGCATGAAGACATTGCCATGGGATGATGCAGTGAATTGGGTTGATACAGGATAATCTTCAATTTAGTCTAAAAAAAAAAATGCAGGAAAACTACCCGATAAGTACACAGTCCTTAGCAAAAAGTCGTGTTCATTTTGAGTACAGTTACAGTTTTAATGTCTCCCCTAAATATAGGTATTGTAGTCGTCGGTAGGTAAAGTATCTCCTTCTATATGTTGGGTGATGCGGAATACTCGTACCTTACCAACTGCTTTCAGCACACGCGAATAGTGATTAATGATGATGGTGGGTCTCATGGAGCTGATGATGATGACTGATGGTCGAGAAAGGGGGAGCCAAATTGGAAGGGAGGGAGAGAGAAATGAAAATGACGGTTCCATGAACTCTCGTCTTCCGCTCGATTTGAACTAATGGCAGTGACATGGCATGAGGAAAACAATGTGACAGACCACAGACCGCACAGAAATGGGAGAGAGTGCGGGGGCAAATAGAATTGGAAAAATGTCCTTCCATATACCACCGAACTCATACACTCATGTAAATAAGGATACACAAGGAATGAACAGATTTTTTTTCTACTTTTTCTGCTTTGTATTAACTGTCAAACGTTTTCCTTGCTTTGGTTTACCTATAGAGGTTTGCCAAGAATTAAAGAGAAAATCATTTCGGATGGATTTTTATTGAAACAAAACACACACAAAACATAAGGTTTTCTTTCATCACCAACACAAACCAACTTAACCACAAAAACTTAAATACTGTAAACTAGGAGCTAGGTACATAATGTTTTGTTGTTAGATGATAGCTAGACTCCTTTCTTATTTCAAAAAATAAAAAGAAATAAAAGTACAAATACATAAACATCTGCATTTTATTTTTCATTAGTTGCTATCTGTGTAGAAGGAAAAAATCTGTTTCTGTTTTAATTACAGAAGAAGTGTTTAAAAGAGAAGAAAGAGTTAGACCAAAGAGGGTTGCCATCCTTAGGCAATATTATTTACACTCAATAATAGTCTTATGATATAAATATACTGTAGAAAAAAGAAAAAAAAACTATTTTTTGTCAGTTTTTTTAGATGTATATTTTGTATGTTTTGAAAATTTAAGCTGTGCTAGAAATTGGTTTAAAGATGTCTTATGCGATGCGTCGTGCACTATTTGTGTACTCTTAAAACTAATTTTATTAAATATTAAAAAAAAAGTTGCGTATACGCCACAGTGTCCCAAGAAAAATAATGCTTTAACTTAAAAACTACAGACCTTCAAATATTTCGATTGAAGAACCTTGCCTCGGGAGATAAATATGTATGTATATTTGCTATAAATATGAAGGATTATCTGGATCTTAGATGATCTGGGGCAGATTTAGGGGTAAGTTACTCAATTAATTTATAAATATTTTCATTTTTCGACTTCGTGGCAGTGCAGGATTTAAATATATCTTTGGTGTATTAAACTACTATTCTCTTTCAATCAATGATTGTCACAATTTTTTTTGAATTTTTTTCGAAAGTAAATCAAATGACAAATGGAGCTCAGTAAATTCTGTTTCTTTTTTTGCATTTTTCAACAGCTTTTGTAGATATCGAAGCAAAATGGAACTTATGTAGTATGTAAATATAAGTTCAGAAAAGTCTAAAATTGTAGTAAAAAAAACTTCGCAAGGCGGATTTGGAGCTCCTATTGATTTTAAATGAGTAGTCGATGTACAAATATATGTACACACAAATCTGTTGTAGATTGATAAAAAAGAGGATCGTGGAGCTTATTCCTCAAAAACCTAGATCTGTAACATCACTTCATTTACTTCACCAACTACACACTTACAATGCCTATACACTTTTTTTGAAATATTAAAAATTATAATTTTTCTAGCTGCTAAAGTTTTTTTTTTAAATAAAGTTAAAACAATATTTTATTTAATTTTTTTGTTTTTTATAAAAAAAAACAATTTTTGTTGATTCTGAATCTCCTAATTTTTGTGAAATTTCAGAACCATAAAAACTGTTTATCAGAATTTTATTTCTAAGCGTGAGAGGAGCATTGAAGTTACACCAGTTGAACTGCGACATAGGTTCTATTTATCATTTTTTTCAAACAAATACACGAGATAACATTAAGATGATAGAAAATGCAAAAAAGTGGGTCTTACAACTCAGCCTATATGTGTGTCAGTCTCTCTGCCTATATTAGGAGCCACAGGAGACTATCCATCGACATGGATCGAAATTTACTATACCGGACATATACGATTTTAATGAAAAAAATCAAGCTTTTATTTTGTTTGGATAATGTACTAAGCTAGTATCGCACGACTTGTGTAGAAATATGTATATTTTGTCATAAAAATTCACAAAAATATCTCAACAACAAATTGGATGACATAAATCGACATAAAAACACTGTTTGTATGTCATTTGGTGCTTTATTTTGGCAGTTATCTTTCATTGAACGTTCTCAATTTGATTTTAAACTTGCTCTTGTGGTTGATAGTAATAATATATTTGCTAGTTATAAAACAAATCAGTTTTTGTTTGGTATATGTATTGAAAAATAATATCAAACGCAACATATTTTTTGTTTAACTTTTTTTTAACAATTGATTTTTTCTTATTTTGTGAAAAATTAGCTACACAAAATGTGAACAAAATGGTTTCAGCCAGTAAAGATATATTTCATTCTATTTTACTATCTTTCTCTTTTGCTATTCATACTTGCTAGACAAAACATGTGCCACGTAATACTGGACATGTAAAATCTTTTATATAGCGTTTATACATCTTTGGGAGGGAAATTTTGAAAAAAAAAAATTTAGTATTAAAAAAGTTTTGTTGAAAAATATTTGGAAAATAATACATACATAGGTACATAGGTATATGATTTTTTTTTTTTTTTTTTTTTTTAATACGCTGGAACAATAATTTTAATATTTTTGTTTCGAAAATTTTGTTTTAATAAAAAAATCAAATGGTATACTTTTTTTGCAGTTCAAACTTTTTAAGCTTTTTTGGGCATTAAAATCGAATTTTATGTTTTTTTGTGAAAAACTGCTTAAGCTTGCGCGCAGAGGCACTGTCATTTTTTTCATGACTCGATAAAGGTTCATTTGAAAAGCTTAAAACCAAATTTGCACCACCTGACAGCTCTTTTTACCAAAGTTATGCACAATAATGCTTTTGAGCTAATTTTTTTTTATTTTTGCGAATATCTCAGTTCCACTGTGATATTATGCGAAAAAAATAAAAACTGAATGGTTCACTATAATATTTCCTTCTTTTATACAAATGCATCCGTACAAAAATGCAGCCCGTTCAAGTAAGTTCTTTGTTTAAAAAAAAAACACTTTTTCTTAATTATTTCGAAAAAAGTTTATACATTGTTTTCACTAATTTAGTAGCTCTTTTCATTCCCCACATTTAGAAGAAAAAACTATCTCTTTACGACTAATAAAAGTAGAGGTACGAGTACTAACGAATATCTCGTCTTCAACATGTTGCATTCGATACGACTTGCATGTGTTCAAGCTTGGGTACGGTGCCATGAAATAAAGTCCAATGTAATAAAGTCCAAAACGATATTTTGGACTTTATTGCATTCTTGAAAGTGCAATAAAGTCGAAAACGATTTTGGACTTTATTTCACTCTTGAAAGTGCAATAAGGTCTAATAGTTTAAATACTTTTTTATTTTGAAAGTTTTTTTCGATTGAAAGGTAGCACGTCGTAGATCTCGAATATGCTAAAATGAGATATGTTTGGGGGGAGCAGGCTGCAACCCCCTGCTTGTGGCCACTATTGGATTTGGAGTTTGTGCGAGGTTTGGTATATGCAAAGCTTCTTTCGCATTTCTGAGGTGCTGCATCAACAACTTGTTTGTGACAAACAGTACTGTGGGTGGGCTACGCAACTTCTCAGGATTTGTGTCAAGTAGATAGTGGAAGGCGCTGGCCCTGAGGATCTGCATCAACTTGTGTGTGACAAAATAGAAAAATGCAATAAAGTCTTATGGCTTTGTTGCACTTTTAACAGTGAAATAAAGTCCAAAACTGTTTTGGAATTTATTGCACTTTTAAGAGTGCAATTAAGTCCACAAATTTCGTAATAAATTACATTGAACTTTATTTCATGGCACCTTGGATACATTGACTTTTATTAGTCGTGAAGAGTTAGTTTTTTCTTCAAATTGTGCGAAACGAATAGAACTTCTAAATTAGTAAAAACAATGTATTCCACAATATCAAAATTTTTTTAAATATAATTACGAAAAAGTGTAATTTCAAAACAAAGAACTGACTTAAACTAGCTGCATTTTTGTACGAATTTATTTTAACCAAAATACATTGCACTTTATTGAAAGAAAATATTATCATGAACCATTTGATTTTTATTTTTTGCATCATGGCATATTGGAACCCAAATATTAGCAAAAAAAAAAAACAAAAAAAATTCATTTTTGTGCATAACTTTGGTAAAAAGAGATGTTAAGTGGTGCAATTTTGGGTTTAAGCTTTTCAAATAAACTCCTATCTTTAATTTTAAAAACATAGTTTATAATTTTAATTTTTCTTACTCTCTTATGGTGGACAAAATTGATGCAAAATAGTAAAAATAAATAATTTATTTTTATTGGAATTTTTCCTTAAAAATTAACGTCCATATTATTGACAAATTTCAAAAAATGTTTTATTTCAAAACATGTTTTGTAAAGAGAAAATAGTCAATAATATGGCTGTAAGTATCTTTTATAAGACACTATAGAACATAAGACATTTTAATTTTCTATATTTGGTTGCTAAAAAATAAATGCCATTTAAATTTGGAAGAAAATATTATATTTTATACGGCAAAAATTTGAAAAAAAAACTGTGAAATCCAATAAGAGTGGCAATTTGTATCTAGTAATTGTTAAAGTATTTTTAATATCAGCATTTGAAAAAAAAATCATCCAATTCGGCTCCGAGAAAATGATTTATTTTGAGCTTTAGTTGTGCCATTAAAAGATTAGTAGGTAGTCACATTTATAAAATCAATTTAAAAAAAAATAAAAAGAGACAATGAATTAAAAGTTGTAAGGACTTAGGTGTTTTTTCTGTACAAAAGAAACTAAAAACACTCATAAATAAACAAAACTGGTTCCAATATACAAACAGTTTGAACATTATATAATTAATTTATTACATTTTATCCGAAAAAACTCCTCCTTCTCTCTCCTTTTTTTAATTAAAGAAAAACATAAAATAGAAGAACAATTATGCAGGTATATTAAAACAAAAAAAAAACAAAAATACTAAAAATTCTCCAACTAAAAGTCATTAACACTACAATATCAAAAGTAAGGTCTTACAACGCGTGATAATGTATGTATGTATCTACAATTGTATACACACATGCATGCATCTATTGACCCAATTTTAGAATAATCTCATATAAAAGTATGTCTGTGCCTCTATGTTAACTACACAAATACGAAACCAATGAAACACGACCATTTTTTGTACTACAAAAAAAATAAAATAAGAGAATTAAATTTGTTTTATTTTAAATAAAAATTAAAAAAAAAACTTTGAATTTCCGTCAATATATCGTTGCAATGGAACTGCTTACATATATATATCTATTAAACCAATCTGCAGCACCAGAGCAATGCAACTTTCAATCATCAAAAAAAAAAAAAAAAAAATCTAAACCATCCAAAGAAAGTTAGGGGGTGTGTGCAAGAGTACAAGTACTAATTTCCTTTTAAAGTATACACACGTGAGTGCATTTTCTCTAATGCGCTCGCTCTTTCTCTCATCGTTTTCACAAAACTCACAAAAAAAAAATAAAACTCACCCCCAAAAAATATAAAATATATATACGTAACGTATACGTAAGTATACGTACGGAGAGGGAGAGAAACAACAACAAAAAGCAAAAAAAAACAACATCGACGAAATGAACGCAGAAAAAAAAATAAAATATTCCTTCATTCCCTTATCGATCGATTTGTGTGTTTCTTTTTTACTCTCTTTTTCTCTCTTATAACTCCCACCCCACCAAAATCCACCCACCACCTACCCACTGCACCCTTGTTCCCAGCAACCCCCTTTTTCAATTAAAATAGGCAAAAATAAAAATAAAAGAATTTTACGAATTTTTATACATACCCACTTTCAAAGTGAATGTTTTTCTTCTTTTTTTTCTACTTATGACATTTTTACACTTGAGATTATTGCACTGGGTCTTAATTCATAAATTTTATGGACAATTTGATGTAAAATCTTTTGCTTATTCATTTTTTCTTCTTTATGAGAAAACTTGGATACATGCCAAAAGAGCTTCCAGTTTAGTGGCCCCAAAATGATGGCGAAAAAAAATTCAAATAAAAAACGTCACTTGTAACTGTAAAAAAGGAGTAAAATACTTACTTTTTTTGAAAAAGTATAGTAAAAATGTAATGCAATATACTATATTGTCATTTTTGTCGTCCTCAATTGATTGGTGTGTTGTTGTTGTTGTTATTATTGTGCTGTATCTTCGGTTTTTTCTTTCGCTTATCCACAAAATGGTCCCAGTAGTGAAAATTCGGTGGTCATTACTCCCATTGCTGCTGTTTTTTTTTTTATTTTATTTTTTCCTTTAGATTTTTATTTTTAATGTAAGATGAAATGCTTATATGAATTGCGATGCATTTTTTTTTTTAAATTTAATTTTAATGTAACTTTTTATCCGCCGAACAAAATGAAAACGAAAAACCGTCAACGTCTTGTGAACGCACTCAACACTTCCGTTCTTTTTTGGGATATCTCATTTCCCTCTTCATTTAGAGATATGTACTCAACTACTATCACTTCATCATAATCATCATCACCATTTTCATCATCATTATCACCATCATCTTCATTTTTTCTCTCCCATCTACGAGTATATCTACTTCTTGGTTAATTTTTTTCTATTTTTTTTTTTTCTTATTTTCGTTTGGAGCTGTTTTTCACTTGAAAATCCGCGATTTGAATGAAAAATCGTAACTCTCGAAAAAAAACGGTTACCTACTTTTAAGAAAATTCTTTAAAATTGCATATACATTCACTTGTAATTTCTATTTTCTCAGTTTGATGCGATAAGGTTTATATTTTTCTATGCAACAAAAAGAAGTTTACAAAAAAAAACAAAACTTTCTATAGGATGAAATTTGTTGAGGAAAATTGTGGTTTTAAAAAACGCTTATAATATCGCCGCGTCGTCGTTTAACAATCGATTCGAGAGCGAAGTGCGACCATTTATCACTACAACCGCAAGCGAGTTTTGAGTACCAGCGCGTTATTATTTTTGGCTTTTTCTGCTCCGGATTTTCTGTCGTTTGGTTTTTGTGTAAGTATTGCTGCTGCTGCTGCTGCTGCTGACTTTATTTTTTCGTTCGCTTTACTGATATACACTCGTGTTGGACTTATACATCGAAGCGAAGGGTTGGTTGGGTTTTTGGTTAGGGGTGTACGGCAATGCATACACTACAACGACGATAAGATATGAAGAGAGCGAGCGAACAAACGATTCCTGGGGGATATGTGTGTTATCTTCTTGGGTAGTTGTTGTTGTTTTTTTTTATTTTTTATTCTTTTATTTAATTTCTAGAGCAATTTGAAACAACCCCCATTCCACACGACACATAGTAGTTGTGTTTGCCCGGTTTAGCCTGGGATATCCTGTGGGTTGTTGGTACGAGTCGGCGCCTTAGAGGGTATAAAAGCTTCTTTTAAAGCATGAGGCGGCCATGTTTTATTTTGATGGAAGGATTTAGATAGATAGTTGTGTTTGATTTGACAGAAGGCTGAATTTCGAATAGGTTCTGTTTGTTTTGAAAATTAACAATTTTTTGCAATTTAGTATTTTGTGGAGTAATTTAAGCAAATAATTGGGCTTCGAAACCGGTTTACTGTGGTCCAATTCGGATGGTTTACATTTTTCGTGTCAGGAAAATAAATAAGAGCTTAGGTCGCAAAAAACTACAGATCGCTGATTTTTTGGGATGTTGTTAAGAAATATTAGTATACGAAGAAGCTTGTAGCTTCGAAAAACCTGCGCTCACTGCAAAGTGCACCGAAGACCTCGAAATTTTCGCACTTTTTTCAATTTTCACTAATAACTTCTAAAATGTGCATTTTATAGAAAAAGCTACCAGGCAATAGGCAAAGAAGACAAGATTAGCTACAATAAAAGTGTAACCCAAGCTCTGTAGGTCCAATGGATCTTGAAATACAGCTCTTCAAAAATTGCCAAATTTTCACAAATACAAAAAAATATTTTGAATTTATAGTTTCTGTTGTCTTTTGAACATTATATTTATTTTTATACTGTAAACAAGCCTTAACCGACCGCTAATTCCTCAAAAAAATGACTTTGTGAACTAAATTATGCAAAATTCTACATAATATCTAAATAAAATATTCGGTCAAAATTAACCTCAGAGTTTTTAAAAACCAAGGAAAAGTCCCATAATTAGTCACGCCATCTTTAATCTCTATTCATTATATCTTTATGAATGCATTCAGCTATCAATTATTATTTGTGTTGGTCATGTTCAGTGGTATTTTGAATAGGTTTACATGATACAAAATCCACCGTTGAGAAAGAGGGCAATTTTAAATTTGAATCTTTCGCCTTGTTTACTTGGTTTTGAGACTTGGTTTTGTTTTTATTTTCAGTGATAGAGTTGCAACTGTCAATAAAGCATCATCACACACGTAGAAACAACGGACGCCATCTATGTCTCAAAATTTTAAACTCAAAACATACACATTTTGTTGGTTATTCCTCTTCTTCGATTTTGTATAAACTAACAGTTTGTTTCGGATAAGTAAATAATTTTGTTTGGTTTGTGTCTTTGCTATCTGAGTTTTTATCCATCTCCAAAATTAGTGAAGCTGGCAACCATGTCGTTGAATTTAGGTTATTATCAGTTATCACCAATAACCGTTTCTTCTGTTTCCTTTTAATAGTGATTTTTATTCAACACTTTATTACGGAAATGATTCTGTACATATTTAAACCAAGAGTTGAGTGTTAGTTCGTTAATACAAAATCATTTTAATTAAATAAATTTCAATTTAAATATTAAACTCAACAATCAATTTTACATAGTTTTCAAAAGATACTACTTACGTCATTCTAAGGCGCATGTACCAAACTAGACCAAGCGCACTCTAACCCCACTTCATCGGTAGTCAAGGAAACTAGAAAAATAACAACGAAAGGACAACAAGTAACAGGACATTAAATTTGATAATAGAACTTTTCATTCCTACAATACTTTTCTTAAGTAAATAATATTAATTTAATTCTATTAAATAAATGTATTAACTAATTAAAATTGTTTAAATATATTCCAGGATTTGCTCAATTCACACTAATGCCTTTAAGAGAGTGGCCTTTTCTACAATAGTTCCACATTATGTTTAGCAAAAATACGATATTCAAGCGATGGAGAGTGAAAAATTTATTTTAATTGTAATTTAATATCGGTAAGTAAATGATATTATTTCAATCAAGTTTTAAAAAATAAAGTTTGTAGTAGAATGTTTAAAAAAACAAGTAATTGGCATAAAGATGCAATATTTTAATAGCTATTTCAATTAAAGTAACTTTAATCCTCGCAACCACGAACCACAAAGAATTACCAAATTTACACAATTTAATGATTTTTCGTAATGTTTGCTTATAGCCTAATGCAAACCGGGGAAGATTTCTTATCAAAATCAATTAAATTTATTGCTTAAATAAATATATACAGTAGGTATTCACAGATTTTATGTTGAAATAAAATCAGTTTCAAATCACAAGGTGGTGTTTTATAAGGAAAATAATATAAATCAAGTTTCAAGAAATTATAGCCTCGGATATGGGTGAGCGTGATGAAAGTTAATAGAAAACCAAATGATAAAATCGTGTCACACCAATAATTCGAAATCTGCAATCTTTCATATCAGTGATTTTTTTTTTTAGTTGAAGTTTTATTGATTGGCATACAATCCGTTAAAGTCATATTCTGGTATTAGAATAAAATTATTCGGCTTTATTTTTTTGGTGTGTTGTGATTAAATATTAAAAATCAAAATAAGCTACCGGACGTTGAGTTTTAATGCTAGAAATTTTCTCATTTTATTAAAAAAAAAAGTTATATTAGCACAAGTTTATGTCCGGGCTGTTGTTTTGAGGTTATGACCATTTAACATTAACATACAGACCTCTGCTGCATAATTGTCATCGATATGGAAGTTTTTGAAAATGTTGCAATGAATCTATAATTTGGGATTTCAATATATTGCATCAAGTCAATTGTGCTCAAATTTACTGACCATTTTCAAAAATACATATTTTTAATTCCGATATTAAATGCATCGATATTGGAGTTTTTGGAATGCTGACACCCCTATACTTTTTGACCATCATACCGGCCCTCCATGACACAATATTTTTGCGCAAAACTCAGTATTGTCCAATAATATTGACACATTGCACAGTATTTTCAGTTTGCACAATGTACTGAGTGATATCAAAAAAGTTTAATATTTTCAAAATTTTTACTCAATATTTTTCGTTTCCACAACGCATGTGTACATTCGTAAATTCTCTACACCTTTTGATATTTATCTTGGAATTGATAAACAAATAAGTCTTTTGAAAAATTACAAGGAACTAGTTTGTAATTTTGATGCCACTGGTGCAATAATAAGAAAGCCTTTTAATGATTCGAAGAGGGTCTATTTCTACGCTGGTATAGAAAATATTAATAAAATATTGTATCCAGCATTAGAAATGATAACTAATAACCACACGTCGTTATAAATAAGTGAATGTTTCAGACGACACTTTTTTCTAAAATCGGTTGAGTTTTACGCCTGTGGCAAAATGCCAAAGTTTCAGATGACACTTTTTTAGAGCGACTTTGACTCTTTTGAAGTACTTTTTTCTAAAATCGGTTCAGTTTTACGGCTAGGGCAGAGTGCCAAAGACTAGCAGTTAAATTGTCTGCAAAGTTCAGGGTCATCCACTTGTACCCACTTGCGTATACAAAATTCAAGGATTTTATAGTTTAACCGTTACATCATTCAATTGTTTTAATGGAATTTTTATTTTGCCTTTTGACATCTTGAGTTCAGTTCACTGCAAAAAAAAAATTAAACGGTGGTTGTTTTTACCCAATATGATGCAATATTTCGACTTTTTTAAATTTTTGTATGGTTGTATACAGGGTGTCCCGTAATTAGTCATGAAAAATTTAAGGGATGATTCTGGGGTATATTCTCTGAAAATTGTTATACAGTAAAGCTCTATCTTCAAAGTTGGTATCACCTACCGATGATTTAAGAAAACACTGACTTTGAATTTGGTAAACCTTGGTAAATGTTGAGGTTCATGTAGAAAACTTGTTAAGGACTTTAATTTTTTTTAAAACTACTCTTTCATGTAACTGCGTTTAAATAATGTTGATATCTTTTTTGGTTGCTCAGATATTAATTTTCAAAGGTGTTTCATTTTTCCTTCCCGTGCTATTTTGTCTAAGTCTAAAAAGGCATACAAAAAATTATTAAAAGTGCATTTGCAATAGGTGTTCAAAGTGTCCTCCTTGGTTTTGTACGGTGACCGATCTAAAGGAAGAAATGCACCAGTTCAGTGGCCTGCAAGACCTATCGACCTGACTGTATTGGATTTTGTTGTTTATAGGGAAGAATGAGAGATTTTGTTTATTCCCCTGAAATAACAACTCAAATCAAACAAGTACCTACAGCTTCTTGGTAATCTCGAAGCGTCATCAAAAGTGATGGAGAACACTTTGAACACCTGTTGTAACTGCACTTTTAATAAAAAAATATCTTAAACAAAAAAAATTATTTATTTTTTATATCATTATTTTTTGTACGACTTCTGAGACTTAGATGCATTTTATTATCCATGCGGATCTGCGGATCTAAAACAACAAGTGATCCTGCTTTCTATCGATATCTATTTTCATGATCAAAACATTAGTTCTTACTCTGAAATGCAGATGGCTTTTAAAGGTCGATAAGGACAAAAATAAGAGATGCAAGATTATTTCAAAATAAACAAATACTAGGAAAAAAGAGGTAGATATACAACAAAGCCTCCATTTTTACCCACTCGTTTTATTTTCATGATCTAATCCAGATCAGATCATGAGAATAATAAAATGCGGCTTTAGACAAAAAAAAAACTTTTAATAAGATTTTACATGCAGCAGGGTTTTCCGAATTATCATAAAAAGTACAGGTGTTTTGGCTAATTTTTGTAACTAACTTTTTTCTTTATTTTGGTTTCCTTCACAATAAAAAAAAATAAATAAAACGTTATGCTTATTACGCATTTTTCCAAGAAAATTAATCTGAAAGTCAAAAAAATAGCACTGGCAGGAAACATGAAACACCTGTGAAAATAAATATCTGAGCAACCAAAAAAGATATCAACAATATTTAAACGTTGATACAAGAAGGAGTATTTTTTATAAAGTTAAAGTGCTTAACAAATCGCCGCCTCAGAAGCAGAGTGTCATATCTCAAAATCTTGAGTTTTTTTCAGAAAAGCGATTTTAAATATTTTTTTATTCTTAAGTTTATGCGAGGATCTGAAAATCGTAGAACAAAACAAGTCTAATTTTGTTTCTTCTATCCAATGGTATGATTAGTTTTTTTTTTTAATTTTGAGATGGGACACTTTGCTTCTGAGGCGACGAGATTTTCTATCTTTAGTACCTATTAGCCGACAAATTATCGTTAACATGGACCAAAGATCTCGATGAAAAGTTTTGTACAAGAGGAACAATTTTGAAGTTATTTCATATCAAAATTTTGAAAAAATTTTTTTTTGGATTTTTAAAAAAAGTTTTTAAATTTTTTTTTCAAAAATCAATTTTTCGAAAACGCGTGAATGATTTATTTTGGAATTTTGGTTTTAAATGTCAGTTAATATTTTCTTTAGAATTTTTGTACATAAAATATATTTTTTTTAAAAAACGGCTCTAACGATTTTCAAATTTTTTTTTCTAAAAATTAATCTTTTTTAACAAAATCAAACGGCATACTTAGTTTTAAGATCAAAGCAATTTAAGAACTTGTTTAAGTCATTTCAATAATAAATTTTATGTTTATATGTATTTTAATTTTTTATAAAATTAGAAACATTATATATATGAAGCTTTAGCATCCACAGCATCTTTGACCCTAAGAACAAGTACGTGCGACCCAGTCGTGCATTTTATTTGTGTATACACCAGTCGTGATGTGCGTTTGTATCAAAAAATCATCAAAATTGGTTAAGTCGTTTAAGAGGAAGCCAAAAATGAAAAATAGGTTCTATGTGAGGTACCGTTAGTAGAATTTTTACAAACATTTCTTTCATTTTAGAAGTTTCGCCCTACAATTGAAAGTAGACGCAAAAATTTTAGTCAGACTTGTTACAGCAGTTTTTTTTTAAGTTAACTTTTCCTTAATTGTGTCGTCTAAAATCAAAAGCAACGTATTCCACTTTTCTTTAAAAAAAAAAAGAGTTAACGACGCAGTTTACTTAATTTTTTTGAAATCTATCATTCAATGTTATTGACATTGCAAAAAGGATTGAAGACCTAAGCTGAAACATAAAAACAAATCAATTTCTACATTTTCTAAGGCCTCGTCTCAAAAAACGTTTTTTTTATATCTCAAAACTAGAAAAAGTGGAATAAGTTGTTTTTGAATCTAGAAGACACAATTGTTATATGCCAGGTGCTGTAAGTTTCTAACAACAAATTTCAATTTCTCGTCTAGGGAATCGCCAAAGACCCTTAACCACCAAATTTGAAGAGTTTGCTTCAGCGGCTTAGGCTGTGGCTCAAGGTTTACACAGACAGACAGATGGACAGACAGAATTGCGAGACCCGATTTTTTTTTGCATTCTCTATCACCGTAATAACATGTGCGATTGTTATCTCGAATTTGATTTTTTTTTACGAATCTTAGACTTGCCCTATAGTACTTAGATAGCAAGGAAAAAAGCAATTCTACAGGGTGTTTCATAATTCGTGTACAATAGTTTTAAAAATAATTCTACTATAATAATTCTGTTATAATACTTGAGTGTCCCATGTAATAATTTGTAAAACCTACTTATAGAATTCAGGGCTAACCAAGTAAAGATTGTTTTTCAATCCCTGGAGCATTGATTTTCTTAACCCATGAAATTTCTTCGTTTGGAAGTACTCAATATTGAAGTGATTTTGATATATGGGGCCACTTTGGATTCCATATACAAGGGAAGATACAAGATTTTTTCTGTATTGCACTTGTTATTTTGAATTTAAGAGTATACAAGAAATGAAACATCCATACTCATATGATTCATGATTTTGGGGTATTTTGGTGGTGCATTTTGACTGAAAAACTAGTGTTTTATTGTTTTTTTTTTTGCATTCAAATGGGGTTACCGTATACTAATACCCATTTGGGGTTGGGACCCGACATTTTTTAGATAGAAGGGATTGCGGCTTAAAGTTTGGTATGTTCTTAGCTCTCAACCTTGTCAAATATGGTACCTAGATTTTAACTGAAAAATTAGTGTTTTGAGTATTTTTTGCATTCAAATAGGGTTGCCGTTTACTTATACCTACACATTTTATAGTTGGCACCCAATACTTTTTAGATACAACAAAATTAAGGCTAAAAAAATTTTTAAGCATGAATAACATACGCATGGATCCTACCAAAAAATTTTTGAAGTGCACGGGCCCGTATTAGAATTGTATTTTTACTGATGAGTTATGAGTAATTATTTTATCGAGACGGACACATGTTATAACGGAATGTGCGTGAATCAATAGTTAAAAAAATAACAAAACTTCCATGAAAAACATTCACCTAACCCGCCTGGACCTAGAAAGTAACTAATAAAAATTATCATGAAACTCATTGAACCATAAACGAACACAGTCGAAGACATCGGGGAATAATCTTTTGCACCTGGCGATTCAGTGGTGGCACACTCCACACATTTTAGGGTTGTTTTATGTTCTGTCTTCTGTGTAGTGCGGTGTGGTGTTCTTGTTGTTCGATGAGATTAGATAACAGCTATGAAACAAATGAAAAGATTTCGATTTAAAAGTTTTACCTAAAGTCACAAGGATCCATCATCCTTCGTTCACAAAACAAACCAATTCCATAACATGCATTTTTTTTTTTTTTTGTATTTTGATGAATATGATTTTATTTTTATCCAATTTAAAGAATTCTTCAAAATTGTAATTCGTAATTTCTCTTTTATCTAAATTTGTAAGAAATCAGATAAAAACGTAATAATTGTTGAAGTTTTAATTGCCTTTTGTGAGTTTTCTTTGAACAAAGTATTTATGGAAGTGTAAATGTTTTTAATTTTTCTTTGATGACGCAATAGCGTCAAAGAAAATGGAAACAAATTATACACATGCCTAGCCATTTGATTCAAAAGAAATGTGCATGAAGAAGATATTTTGTTTCCTGAACAAAAATTAACTTTAAGGATTTTTCGGATTTAGCTAAAGAGATGGTTGATAAAAAGCCGTAGCTAAATTTCTTTTTAAATTTTACTGATCAAAACCATTTTTCACTAGAATTTTTACCAAAAATATTCTTTCCATAGATTTTTTTTCACAAACAAAATATTCTAATTGTTTGGTATCATATTCATGTCTCAAATATGTATTTGTTTTACCTACACATAAAATTATCCAAAAGAAGATTTTTGCTGATGTGTTTTTAATGATCGCAATTATTGAACCTCAAGTGCCACTTTTTTAAATTTAGCATTTTACTAACCGTGAGATTGTGGGAGGGAAGTGGTGGTAAAGGTGTAAAAGGGTAGGGTATAATATCATAAAATAAAATTTGCTGCCACCAGAGCAAATTGGCAGAAAAGAACGTGGGTGTAAGCTTATTAACTTGCTTACTTAGACCTTATTAGGTAAGTCCGTTCGAATCTCTTCAAGGGGCTTATTGCCTTTCTTACGCGCCATCGACCGTGTACGGTTTCTCTGGATATACCTATATTGTACCTTAGCTCGCTCCAACTCTTCCTCAGCTGTGTAGATTCCCTCTCGACTGTCCTGTGCCATGTGCTTCTCGACCCACCCGATCCTCTTCCCATAACTGCCTGTGTGAGATGGTTGCACTGAATTGTTTGGCTTGCATTGCAGGATCCTGAAGGTAATGTTTCGGACAAGAGTAAGTGTCTTGTTACCATTATATACAGTGTTACGCCCAAACGAGTATCTATAATGATTACAGTCTTGTTATTGGTGGTACCATGTTTAACAACAAGACATGCCACAAAATCAGCTGGCCAAGCAATTTCCAACCAAATTGACCACTTTGCGATCAACCGACGGATGTTTAAGAAGTCGTCCCCTGGAAGTCAGAAACAGAAGAGGAACGAATACGGGAGTGGCAGCTTCTGTATAAGATTGCAGTTAAGAGAGCTCGAAAAAAGATCGAATGACCAGTTTTAATACCGACAGTCTAAAGGATCCCACAGTTCGCTAACAACTAGGCGCCACCTTTCCCAAGGACTGAGAACAATCAACAGTAGGTGCTTAACCTACCTCCATCGAAAATCAGTACATACTGTTAAAAATGTTTTCACAACAGGTGCTGAAAGAACAGTCGGTCGGGCATAAAGAAGAAACAGCGATTGGCTGTCTGAACAAATATAACTTAAAGCTACTCCAGCTGAAGAGAAAACTAGCTATAGTCTACGTATCGCATGAAAATGAGACAAGTTCACCGCAGCGTGTGACCTGATAGGCGTAACTACATTAATACATCAGCTGAAGAAGCAGAAGAAACCACAAATCATTTTGACAGCAGAAATGTTTCTATAGGATCACTAAGGAGCCCACAGGTGTACAAAGCTCAAAACATTACTTACTTACTTAAGGTGGCGCGTACAATCCAGGATGGGTTATGGCCTCAAGCAACATGCCTCTTTAGCCAGTTCTGTCCTTAGCTAGCCGCCTCCGGTTACGCACGCCAAGTTGGTTGAGGTCGTTCTCCACTTGTGTGCGCCACCTGTTACGCTATTTCTCTCTGCTGCGTACACCATCAGGGTTGGATTCGAAGACTCATCGGGCTGGTGCGTTGATGTCCATATGCTCCAAGTGTCCCAGCCTTCTCAGCCGCTGTGTTTTCAGCTTCTTGACCAGGTCAATGTTGCTGTACAGCCCGTAAAGCTGGTCGTTGAATCTGCTTCTCCATACTCCTTCGATACATACAGTACCAAAAATCACTCGAAGAATCTTTCTGTCAAAGCAACCAAGCAAATTTTCATCCGAATCTTTTAACGCCAATGCTTCTGCCCCATACAGCAGTACCGGGATGATTAAGGTCTTGTATAGCGTTTCCTTGGTTTTATGAGACAGGGCTTTACTACTTAAATGCCTTCTCAGCCCGAAGAAACATTGATTGGCAAAAGTCATTCTACGTTTGATCTCTGAACTGATGTCGTTGTTTGAGTTTATAGTGGATCCCAGGTAGACAAAGTCTTTGACTGCTTCGAAGTTATAACTCGTTGATAGCATATACTTCGTATAAGTAGTATAAGCTCAAAGAAGTATAAGCTCAAAATATATACTCCTGTCAAATATGTAGGGAATGGTCATCAAGCTCCTGATGAAATGAGATTTGATGCATTGCTCAAATTGGAGAGGTATTTGTGTACTTATTTATTCGAATATATAGCGAATAAAACAGCAGGTTTTCGCGCTGGATGCTCCTGTTTTGATCACATTAACACCCTGAGGATAGTTATTCAGCAGTGAGTTGAATATCAATCACCACTTCACCTGCTTTTCATTGTGAGTCATAAGCGGATAGTGAAGTGCTGCAAGAAGCTTTGACAAACGGAAATGGAAGAATTCAACGAACTCTGAATTCCCAACTAAAACACCTTCATTACGAGGACGACGTTTGCTTAGGGCCATGGACTTCTATAAAATAAAAAAACACAATGGTAGATACAAAATCAGAAATCATGGGGATAACAGGGCACAAATCAAAATAATAAACTTAGGAAGTAAAACATCTGTTCAAGTCAATATTTCAGGACAACCAGTAGAAAGTAGAGCACTTTCATTATCTTGTGAGTTTTTTCTCTACTAAAAGCCTGAACAAGAAGTATACAGCCGTATTAAAAAGGCAAATGCTGCGTTCGGACTGTAGCTATAGACCAAACTGAAACTGTTCCGCTTCGGTGTTGAATTCGTGCTTCCCTACGGCCGGCGCGCGGCCGGCGGTAGCTGCTGCTGCTTTAGCATGTGAAAAGGAAAGACACATCTAATTTGAAAAGATAAACTGTAAACTTTCGTGGTTCTTCAAATGTTTTGTAGACACTTACGAAAAAAGAAGAAGTGCTAATGAACTAATCTTTTCTCTGCGTAAAATGTCGAAAAAGTACTTAGATTCCATGTCAGCGAATGGTTCTAAGTGTTTCTTCAATTTCTCGGATATTAAATTAATGTACAGTCAAAATATCGATTGTCTATTCATTGAAAAGAAAACTATATCCAGTTCCTCTATTTTTAACAATGAAACATTTTCTCACCACTCGCCACTTGTGCCTAACATTCTGTTCCATATGTATTACTTCCTCGAATATTGGAAAAAGGACATTGTACACATTTAAACAAAAAATATAAAACTAATAATCTTCCCAATAAGAAAATTCCCGCATTTATGTACGAGTAAATGTAAAAAAAAAAACTAAAAATAAAATTCATTTTGAAGGGTGCACCGGCACCGTGCACTACCGCATCTTGTACGACACCATGCCGCAACCGCCCCTACTCCAAGGGTGCGATTGAGCGTAGTTCGTGACCACTCTTCCAAATCATTCACTCTAACTCCAGCTGCATCTGACACAATCAAGTGAGCTATGAATAAAAAGTTCACTCACACTAAACGCAGTTGTCGTTGTTTCTAAATTACTGTCAGTCAATGCGGTATCGCGGTATATCCTCGCCTCGTATGTATATTCCCGATGCGATTTCTCAGTTAATAAACATTCTTATTTCTCTGGCCCGATAGATAGTCTCAGTCTAGTCTAAAAAATAAAACAATTTCAACAACAAACTAAAACAAACAAAAAAAAAAAAAAAACTCCCTCGACGTTATTTGATCAATAATCCAACGATTGCCACTATTATCATCGCCGCCGCCGTCGTCGTTCGTCGTCGTCGCTGTCGTTAAAATTTACTAACTGCGTCGCTTTTGGGGAGTAAATTTGCAGTTGTTAGCAAGTGAATTATTTTAGTGAGTTCCATTGGGCTCTACATCCGATTAGATAGCAACGGATAGCAAAGATAGTTAAGAACTCCTGGCGCTGGCATTAGAAACCAGCGGTAACTCCCTTCGTTGGTTGGATACAAAGCAGTAAAAAACCCTGTGAACTTTTGGTGTGATTATGTGTTAAACGGTGACAAATTGTTTACAACTTGTGATTTTGTGTGTTATAATACCTACTCGATTCTAGAAAGGATAAAAAAGTGAACACAAGAAAACTGATACCAAAAACAGAGCATTTCCGAGTAATTGAAGTGGAGTGTATCTTATGGATAACATGCTATTATCGGATTAAGTTTGTTTGCGATTTTAATTGACGCAAAAGTAAGTTTTTTTTTTTTGTATTCTTTTCTGAAAATAATTCTTTAGAAAAATGTGAATAAGAAGACCATGGGCATATTATCTTTGTTTTTTTTTCACTCTTTTGAACAATTAATTAACTTAATAATGAATTTGTAAGAATTTTTAATGAGATATAAGAAGGGAAGGAAAATACAATATTCTTCAGTTCATAATTATTATGGTCATAAATTTGTCGAACAACAGACGACAACACATATGTTTTTTGTTTTTTTTTTTAATAAAGGAAGGGGATTACAAATATAAATCGGTTTACCCTTGAACCTATCAAGTTTTGGATTTATCAAGTATTAAATGGCAAAGTAAAAGCATAAATTATACAAAAATAAAATAATTTTCAACCAAAAGCAAGGAACGTTTTTTTCTACATATATTTGTAAGTATGTATTTAAATAGCGTGTCCCGTTATTGTATGAAGAAATTAATTTTCACGTCTATACCTTTTATCGAAAGTATTATCGAGAGTTGTGTGAGTTCTAATAACCGGATCGTCACGCTTTAGGTCCCCAGACTTAGAAAAATAATACAGTAAATTTGTGATCAAAAATATTCCTAAAAGGAAAGTTTTGGGTTGGTTGGACCAAATTGAAATGGAACCCAAATAAAACCTCCAGCTTCAAATTCAAAAAGTATCATCAAAATCGATCCACCAAGTCAAAAGTTGTGAGGTAGCAAACATACAAACAAATATACAGTCGCATTGAAGTCGATCAAAAAATGGCAGAGCATAAGTTTTAATATTAAAAAGGCTTGCCCAAACCAAAGTATCGCTCTAGTGCGTGACAGCGCAACACGACAAAAAAAATGGCTTTATTACAACATGCAGTTTCAAACCTACCGCAACTTAGTATGCGATTTTAAATGAAATCACAGTCATGATTTTGGATGGTTGGAAATCTGATTGATTACCAATTCTACTGTCTGTAGAAATGCTCTTTTGTGTTCTCCTCCTATTTCACCATAATTTTAACTTCGAACGTTTTTCGTCTTCCATACGCTTATACACCTGCATGATTTTTATTTTCTGAAAATTTGAGTGACAGCCGACTCGGTTTGCCCCAGTTTGCTATTAGTTTAAGTTGGAACAAACCTATTATTTACACACCATCAAATGAGAAAACGAGAGTTCCCACGCCAAAGCGTTTTTCTTATGACAGTGAAACAGTTTAGCAAGCCTTAAATTTCAATTGATGTTAATTTATCTTTCTCAGATGAATTGGTAGTATCGCGTCTTGTATGCTCCGAAAATCATAGAATGCCACGAAAGAAACCTGCCATTCTTTCGAATTTGAAAACAGGGCACTTACACCTATAAGCTATAAAATTGCAGTATCAGTTTTTGGTTATCACTCCACTCCCAAAATTTGCTGTCGGCTCTTATTGTTAGATTTATCGTTCGTCAGTAACTTTTGATTGCCCTTTCGACGCGAACATAAAATTCTATGCAGAGCGGGACACTGTAATGTATACAATGTATACATGTAACATGTTAAGATCAAACCCCGAAAACGAACATTTGCCGAAAAAACAACTAAATCCGCACTTCAACTACATTTTTAGTGTCCCTCTCACGCAATTTCGTTCCTCCGCTTAGGACTTAGAGGGAATGCAAAGTGCTCTTGTGTTCCCAAGAAGGATTTGCAGTTTTGCGCTGTGCAGGATACGCGTATACGTGTCGTACGTGTCCATTTTTTGCTCTTCAATACACAAATTAAACAAACTGATACACTGTTTTTCAACACCTTTTTTTTATAACTTCCACTTACCGATTTTCATAAAGCCTTCGTATGAAATTTGTCAATCAATTGGATTTGGATATGTATTAAGCTAGCCTAGTCGTAAAATGATAAATTTTAAGGGGGTTTACGCGACCATGTTCGGGAAAACAACATCATGTTGGCTAAGAATCAAAACTTTTTGCCAAGCTCGCCAATGTTAACCCCCCTTTCCGTCATAATTGATGTGGTAAACCAATTCTACTGATATTAAAAAATAGTAAGCCCAACATTAAAATTGTTCTGTCAACTATTTCTAATGTCAAAAAATTCTTTCAAAAATGACTAAATTACTAATAAAAATACAAATATTTAACATAAGGATAATTTCTTGGGCAAAGTTATATATGTAAATATAACATGGAACGCGTGTAATACCCGTCTTAGCAACTTTTTCAGATTCTTGAAAATTTTTGTTTTCTATTTTCAATAAAGATTTCTATTTTTTCATCAATTGTATGTGTATCTTAACATTTTTATCCGAAACACACAAATCGGCTGACGTTTGACACTTTTCACGAATTTGCTCTACTTTAATAGTAGGGGCAGAAAATGTTACCCTAAATTGTACTACTAAAAAACTTCATGGAACACAAAGTGATAGATTATAGGACAGTTCGGGGCAAGGTTTTTTCATGGAACAGAAAAACGTGTACTTTTCTAAACGTTTTAGTTCTATTCTGTTCGAAACAGATTCATTAAACACATTTATATTTTCTTAGGAAAATGACAAACCATATTAAAATATCAGCGAAATGTCAAATTTTCAACTAAAGGGCTACTATAACCTGGAAGTATAAAACACTTGTAGAAGTTAAATCGTATATAAATAACTTCAATTTACATTCTTTTGAAGGGGCTTTCTATTTTTCTGAGGTAAAATGTGTTATTTACTTAGTAGATACAATTTTAATCACAATAAGATTTTTCTTAAGATTATAAATACGGAATATATTAAAATTTATCATTAACTTTCCTGTTTTCTCTTTATTATTCTACATTTTCTTATTTTTGTGTGAATACAAACGTCAATTTTTCATTTCAAAAGGTTTAACATTTGACGTTGTTGAGTTAATATTTTTTTACACTTGGGTTAATTTTAACCTACGAAAGTTGTTGGCCCAAAGTATACAAATTTTAATTTTACAGTTGTTTTTTTCTGAGAATACTTTTACTGAACAAAAATTAAAGGAAAAATTGCAATGTCAACAGTGTAATCTGGACAACGACTTTTTGAGTTCATTTTTATATGAAT
Organism: Meliscaeva auricollis; assembly: GCA_948107695.1. Lineage (NCBI taxonomy): Eukaryota > Metazoa > Arthropoda > Insecta > Diptera > Syrphidae > Meliscaeva > Meliscaeva auricollis. Next base: position 80,054,331 of record OX403616.1, on the reverse strand, counting down.
ATGTAATTACAATTTTACATCGTAAAGTTCTTTCCTATCGCGATGGGAGAGTAAATTACAGTAACGTATTCTAAACACAGAGGTTTACCTCTTAAAAATTTTTAAAAAGTGTTCACAAAAGCTGTCCTAGAGAAAAAAAATAGTGTCCCATACAAATTCTAATTAAAACGCAATGACATGTAATTTAATGTTTGTATTATAACTTTTAACTTTTTAGATATTATTCAGCTTGATTTTTATTAAAGGTAGTTTGGAAAATAGTCTTTCAGCTTACGCACTAAAGTGGTTTTTTTCTATACTTTTTACTTCAAAAATATCTTCAAGACAAGGATCATTAGCTTTATTTCGAACAAATTGTCTAAGTATCCAACAAGTTTCAAAATTTCTAAAAGGTGTCCAAAAGTAATTATTTTGTAAAAGATGTGCCCTGGTGTCCACGGAATTGACACAAAAGTGTCTCAAAGGTACCCCTGATATATATGTATAGGTACAAGAGAGCGAGAAAAAAAATGAAAAAAACATAAAATTCGATTTTAAAATGACTAAAAAAGCTTCATTAATGAATTTTAACTCAAAACTAAGTATGCGATCTGATTTCTTCTACAATGATACATTTTTAGAAAAAAAAAATTTTAAATCGTTAGATCCGTTTTTTAAAAAAAACTATTTTTTCTATATAGAATTTTGCAAGGACTTTTAAAAAAAAAATTGGTACGCCATTTTAAGGATATTATTTATAAACACCTAAAAACTAAATTTTGAAAAAAAAAATTGAGCAGTTTTTGAAAAAATGATTTTAGAAAAAAAAAATTTCAATTTTTTTTTAAAAATGCAAAAAAAATAATTTTCGAATCTTTTTTTACTAAATATTATTGAAATTCATTGAGACATGAAGGAGAAAATCCGAATTAAAAAAAAAACGGTTCTGTGGCAGTTACCGTTAATAACGGTTTTAAAACAAATGGTTCCCATTTCAAAATAGACCTTATCCAAAAAACTGGCCATGATTTTTGTAATCAAAATCGTAGGCAACGTTTTTGAGAAAAATGAGTTTTTCTAAAACCGGCGTATGACAGGTACCGTTATTTGAGGTCAAAAATTTTTTTTTTTTTTAATTTCTGGGGATATTCTCCAAAAAACTCCACAAACCAAGTTTGAAGTAAATCGACCCATCCGTTTAGGCTGTGGTCCTTGATAGATACAGACAGACAGACAGACAGAATTGTCGGACCCTCTTTTTTCTCATTCTCTATCATCGTAATGTCATGTTTGATTGTTTTCTCAACTTTTTTTTTTTTGTACGAATTTGAGGTTTTGATCAAAACCAACATTACCATGATGGAGAAGTCCAAAAAAGTGGTTTTCGTCATGCCGTGCGTCGGTTGGTTTTTTTTTTTTTTTTGTTTTTGAATATCTCGATTAGAACCAATACCTCCCATATAACGGTTTCGAGTTATTGGATTTTTCTCGAAAACCGCTCTAACGATTTCGATTAAACTTGGTGTATGTTATGTAAAAGTGATTGTTACAATATTGCGTTTTTAGTTTTTCTCAAAAAAAATCGAATAACGGAAATATGATGAACATGCTTTTCGGGAAATTTTCCATAATTTTTAGTTATTTCCGTATATATCATTACCGGCTCAACTGATTTCGTTAAAAATTTGACACCGGGTAGTTCTCATCATTTCAAAAAGTATTTTTTAGGTATTTAGTTTAGGCAGAATCGTTTCGTTGTGTAACGCTTTTGCTGTAATACCATTTACACTTTTTTCGAATCCCATTGAAAAATGCTATAGTATAAAGTACTCATGAGTACTTTGCCACATCGAAAGAACATGGTTATTAACTATGTGCGCCAAAAAGAAAATTATCCTACTTGTTTAATGACACCCATTTAGAGTGCTATGTGATATTTTTAAAATTATCAATTAATATATTCAACTGAGCAGCTTTTAGTAACGAAATCATAATTTTTTTCACACAAGCCTTTTTATGTTTTACCAGTACCTGCCTACGCTATACGCTATACGCATATAATATCAATATTTGCTTGAATTCACGTGGCGGCGGATATCGTGAAGAATTAAGTCTTAATTTTAAATGCTGTTTAATAAAAAAGTCAAATTTCAATGCTTCGTAATGGTAAGTTTCTTTTTAATAAACCAAAACAAGCTATGCATAAATGTAGCTACAATTATTATTAAACTAGTTTCTTAAATCTATTTTCTCGAGCACCAATTCAACGTCAACAATATAATCTTAATCCGTATGAAAGACCATCAGCAATCACCACATTTACAAAGTTCCTGGTGCTGGATTAACATTAACAGCAACAGCGGATTGGGTATGTCCAGGCAATGGAGCAGCATGAACAGCACCAAGGGTCTTAGCTACATAAGTTGCTCCAGGCACACCGACAACAGATGCAATATCTACACTAGGAGCAACTGGAACAACTGGAACAGGGGCACTGGCACCCCATCCAATGACAACTGGACCATGTTGTAGTGTGATAGATGATTGAACTCCCATAGTGATGGCCAACAAGACTACGGCAACAATGGCGAACTAAAATATTAAGAAAGTTTATAGTTATCCTTTTTATAGTATTCCTTAATATAACATAGAATAGATCACTACTTGCCTTCATGTTGTTTAGTTTTTTTTTTATGGAAGAAAAGATATAGACTTTGAATTGGAAAGCTTCGAAAGAATTCTGATTTGATAACTGAAAGTAGATCAACTTTTATACTCTTAGTTGCAGCACCAGACATACCATCAGCATTTTGCATAACAGGAACATACCTCTGGACAGTAATTGCAATTTGTCATGCTTAAGCGCACGCGTTAAAGTGGTTCTTTGATTTTAATATGAATGGGAATAGCAAACATGATAATAAAATGGCAATGACAAGAATTTAAAAAAAAAAAAATGTGTAATTACATTCTTGGTAAACAACTGTATTTAACTGTAACACTTTAAATTTAATGAAAATTAGAAATAAGATAGATTTTTAGATTTGATAAGCTCAAGGTTTACCTAGATTTCTTGCATTCTGAATGAAATTTACAAAAGTAGTTATACTACACTTTAATAAAACGTTATACAAACGGTATTTTATGTTTAATTTAATTTCTCAAACGATAGACTGTTGCAATGCTAGAAAGAAATTTTTTGAGTTGAAAAAAACAAAATGCACAAAAAACTCCATGTCCCCAGCACTGCAAATTCAATTGATTCATTTTCTACACTATAGGTAAGTGATAGAAGAAAATAAATACACCAAAAGATAGGTGGTATAGTGTTAGATTTCGATACAATGGTATTTTTTGAAATTTCACCGTTTAATAAGGGTAAAATGGGGTAAAAGAAAAACAATTTTTGTACATCTCGAAAAAAATAGGGTTATGAATTATAAAATAAATTCAACGGAATAGATAAATTAAAATGATGATTAGTTCTCATCAAGAAAAAAATTCTATTCTAAAAATTTTAAGTTAAAAATTATTTTTCACATTTGAAAATAATTTTATAAAAAAAAATATATTGTCAAAATGACTTTTAGATTTATCTGTTGTCTATACATTTGTGAAGAAATTAGATTTTTAAACATTTTTTTCAAATGGATAACAGTAAAAATAAGATTTTTCAGTTCAAGTTCTTTGACCGTTTTAAAAAGTATTTTATTTCTGTTTTTCATTTTTAACATTTTTAAACTTAAAATTTACACTGCTTTTATATTTATATTTGGTAAATACATTGTGGTAGTCTGTAAGCCGATATTACGGAAACGGTACGCCCAGCTAATTTACTATTTACCTCAGTTTCATAAAACTATGATTCAACTTTATTGAGCATCACGATTAAATTACATTTAATTTGATATATCACACAAAACTGTACATGCTATAAAAGCCTCACAAACATGAGAATAGTTTCATCAAAATTCAAAAAAATTGTCTGCATTGGTCGTCGAAACTCGACCAGCCACCAGTGGAGAACGGTACCGTGCGTTGGCTCACAAATAGATTCGAGATGGTTCGCTTATAAAAATTGTAACTTTTTTGATTATATTGAGGTGTCTAAATTTAGCTGAACTCAACATAACTTATGTAATTTTTTACATGCGACATACAGTACCTATGTATGGTACTGTATATGTTAGTTATGCATTCTTACAAAAAATAAGTTGAGATAACAATCAAACATGACATTACGATGATTGAGAATGAGAAAAAAGTGGATCCGACAATTCTGTCTGTCTGTCTATCTATCTATCTATCTGTCTGTCTGTCTGTCTGTATATATCCGAAGCCACAGCCTAAACGGCCGGATGGATTAACTTCAAACTTTGTATGTACAGGTTTTAGAAAAACTCATTTTTCTCGAAAACTATTCCTATGATTTTTATTAAAACAATCATGGTCATTTTTTTGGATAAGGTCTATCTTTAAATGAAAACCATTTTTTTCAAAAACCGGTATTAACGGTACCTGCCACAGAACCATTTTTTTTAAATTCTGATTTTGTCCTTCATACCTCAATCAATTTCAACCATTTTTTGTACATGAAAGCTTTTAAGTTGCCGTTATAATGTTTAGTAAAAAAAAATTCAAAAAATTTTGTTTTTGAAAAATCATTGCTTCGAAAACTACTCAATATTTCTTTTCAAAATTTAGTTTTTACATGATGATATTTTTTTTCATAAAAGTCCTTGCTAAATTTTATATAGAAAAAAAATGTTTTTTTTTCAAAAACGGCTCTAACGATTTTCATTTTTTTTCTAAAAATGTTAGTTATAGAAGAAATCAAAATGCGTACTTCGTTTTGAGTTTAAATTCAAAATCAAATCGATTCTGACAAATTAACAAGTTTTGGAGAGCAATATCATGTATGTAAGCTACACGTTTCCCAAAGACATTTTTCGACTCAGAATGTAGGAAATTTAAATGACTTTAATCTTTTATAATTTAAAACTAGGGCTTTAGTTCTGAAATTACAAAAAAGCTGACCATCGTCTTTTATTAACTACACGTAGAATTTTTTTTAAATTTTGCGTTCAACACTCGAAAACTGTCAATATATTCTTTTGACTATTTATTCAGTTAAAACCCAAGCCATTGCATTGGTCTCACTTCGCACGGCCTTCCTCTACCCACAGAATTTTTGCAGGTATGTTGTTCTTTGTTTAAAAAGTGTTGAGAAATTGTTAAAAACTGATAATTTTTACTTTATTAGTTTTCAAAATTTCAACTGACTTATATTCGTTAAATACACGTGTTGAAATGGTCCCACTTTGGATCCTTGCACTACTTCTGATCTTATGGTTGTTATGGTTGATTAGTAAATATCCCGATCCGTTTCGTATTTATACCCGAAGCTGCTCTCATTTAAATTAATTTTTCACTAAAAGTTCCGTTCTTTAAAAATACAAAAGCTTTTTTTAAAAGCCTTTGGTAGTTTACATCTATTCCTGTGATAGGAAATAAGGTTTACTAGGTGCTTCAACCATAAAGAAGCGGAACAATCTCAGCTTGGATTATTTCTCCATATTTTTGACAGCATTCCGAATGCAGCTTTTGCCTTCTTAAACTGCTCTCGATACGTCTTGTTCGGTTCCACCTTTAGTAGAGACAAAACTTCAAACATATTGAAAGTCCTCTTCTTATTTCTCTACCGATTATCGAGAAATATTGACTTGAACGGATGAGTTATTTCCGAGGGTGCTATTTTCTGTTTTTGACGTCTTGATTTCCATTGCCACGATTTCTGACTTTCCCCCCCACCTTTGTTGTCTTTTGATGGAGACCATGATCCTATGAGGGAGTATGCATACGTCGCGTTCAACGGGGATGCGCGCAGCACCTCACTTATAACTTACAAGAATAGTATTGGCGATACCATTCAACCCTACCTGACTCCACATTGGACTTTAAATTCATATGACAACCTTCCTTTATGCAGAACGTTGCATTTGCATCCATTGTAAGTTCCTTTTTTTGAAAAAAATTTGCGCATCTGTGTAGTTCTTTAGCTTTTTTAATTTGTTCTACCTCAGAAACTACTTATGGTAGTTTCTCATAAGAGCAAGGCTTCTAAACATATTTTACGTGTTGTTGAAAATGTTTACTGATGCATAGCCCCTTAAACTGCGCCATTGATTTTTGATATTTTTATTATTTTTTGTTATCCTTTGAATAGATTTTTCATTTTTGTGAGAGTCAAAGTAAGGTACCCACATCTTTTTGGTTTTGTTGGCTTATCTAGAGACCAGGACCTAACGATTACTATTAAAGTGTAACCAATTAAAAATAAGTTCCTAAATAAATTTAAAAAAAAAAAAAAGTACAATTCAAACTCCAAATATAACTCCTCCAACATAAATTTGCGACCATCATGTTCCTTCATCCGCCCTAAAAGGATACACCATACGTATGTACTACAAGCTCTAGGTAAAATATAAAAAATAAAAGCGTCCTTAGTGATTTTGTCATAGAAACACCTAGAATCGAGGGCTGAGGTTAACTTCATGGCAACACCCTAGTCCCTGACAAATTTATATTTATTATATGGCTACTCTATACATTTTTGTATCCCCACATTTATCTCTACCTTTAATACTACGAGAATATCCTTGTTGAGATTTGTTTTGTTTTTTTTTCGAATGAATATATAAAATAAATTAATTAAAGAGTATTTTATATTCGTCAGTTTTTTTTCTTAATTTTAACCATTTTCAGTTGCCACTTAATCAACAATAAAATTTAATTCGAATTTACCTATATACCTTCTATTTTTTTTTATTTTTCAGGCTGTATTCAGTGAAAAAAAGCTCAACCAATTTAAGGATCAATTAAATTGAATTCCAGTTATTTTAATTTTATTTTAAACCAAAAATAACAAACAACACAAATTAATTAATTCACTAAAATGACAACTAGTCTTGCTACACAAAGGAACTTTGTCATAACAAATCCTTCAGCAAATGTTGTCGAAGCACACAACATAAGCAATGCATCTGCAACAACTAATCGCTTGTTGGCCAATAATGAGATTAAACATGAGATTATTACAATTTCAACAGAAAATAATTTAAACGATGAGAATGGATTACAATTGGATGATGTTTTGTCTCAAGTTAGTTAAATAATTTTACTTTGAAAACAAAACAATATTATTTGTGTGGATGTGTGGGTATAATAAATTCTATAATTTACTATCGTGTTTTGCAGAAGAAGATTATAATTCAACAGGCAGATAATGATGATATGCCTGATGTCCTGGATGTCGTACCTATGGATGCATCAGATTCCAGTAATGGAGAAAGTGATAGCATGCATGACTTAAGTGCAATTAAAGATGGTGTTGAATTGGCTCAGGTTACTGTTCTGCAGGCGCCTAATGCTGAGGATGGAGAAAGCCCACAGTATATTACTGTAACAGGTAAATAACATTAAGGATATTATTTTGTTGTTGTTAATTGTACCGCTCACCGAGATGGTAGAACCAAAACGACCTATTTAAAGTGGTTTATGCTCCTCTGCGTTTCTTTCGAGAAAAAATGCAAAATTGTCGTTAGTAGTCAAATTAAGCATACGGGTGATTCTGATGCATTAAAAATGTTTCAAAAGTGCCAGCATGGTTTTGAAAACTTCAATTTTACAACAGTGTCACTTAAATTTACTTTTGGAATAAATAAGCTTTCTGGAAAATGTACTAGCGAACTAGAAAAAAAAGCAACAGAAGAATTCTTCATCGAAAAATCCTAAACCGAATTACTTATGTCGTTATCCGAAAACTATCAGAAGACTTCTGTTTTTTTTTTGTTTCTATATATTGAAAAAAACTTATCTCAAAATTCTAGGATAATTGATTAGGATTAAAAGTTCAGTTTAATCGATGCAAAAATGCATTAAATCGTGAATATTAAGATTCAAGTAAGTTGTTCTTTAATTACAATAGGCAGGTTTTTGTTCTTTTTTTTTTAATTCTGCACGGTCTTTGATTATTCATTATGCTGTCACAATTAAAATGTCAAATAAGCTATAGTCAAAAGGTAACTCTTCTAAAGTTCATTATCCATGGAATATGGTTTTTAAATTTAGAAAGTTTCAGTTCCATTTAAACTTATAGGAAAGTTAAAAATCTAGTTTTTCATCCACCATATCCGCAATCCAGAAATTGCTGATCTCTTTTTAAAACATGATCTCAAAATAAGATTTTCGAAGATTTGCGTACTATTGGTTATGGTCATGGGTTGTTTGGTGCACTTTTTAACGCCCGATGTAATTTTTTCATGAAAAAAATCCATATAGTGGCAAAAAAAGTCTGAAGAAATGGCAAGATAACATCAAATAAATATGAGTTTTTCAAAATACGATCGCATTCAACCGTTGCTACCTTTGCGAATCCACAGCATAGCACGTAATGTTATATTGTGTCGTACCGACTTCAGATCAGCAATACCACTTTGCTTCAATTGTAGTAGATTTGCTACAATTTTCCAATTTTTTTAAAAAATCTACTCCTTCCATCATCATCAAAATATCGAAATCTACTACATTTAAAAAAACTCTATTTAAAAATATTCCAATGCAAAAAATTTTAGAATATGGCCTTTTTGAAAATTTTGTTTTTTTAGAATAATTAAGGTTTCAAAATATTGAAGATTTTTCTTAAAAAATAGATCAAATTTGAGTTTCCAAAATTTTTAAAATACGCGGAATACAAAAAAAAATCACCTCGAAAACGCTCTAACCCTTATTGTGTAGCTCGACTAGTGTTATTGTAATTGAAGATTCCGCTAAGAAAGTTTAAAAAAAAATGAATTGTTTTTTATTTTTAAAAATTATAGTTTTCAAACAAAATTTGTTTCAAAAACTCCTTACTGGTGTTTTTTTTTTTTAATTTGATTCGCTTTTTTACTTGCTTTATAGGGCAAGTCGTGTCAAAAAGAATTGAGGTTTTAATCAAAACCAACGTTACGACGATGGAAAGTCTTCAAAAGTTGTTTTCGTCATGCAGTCTGTCAGTCTGTGCGTCTTGAAATTTAGTAAAGATGATTTGTAAGTAATTTCGAAAGTTTATTTTTGGTTGTTTTTGAATATCTCGTCTAAAACGAATACCTCCCATACAACGGTTTTGAGTTACTGGGTTTTCCTAGAAAATAGCTCTAACGATTTTGTTTAAAATTTGTGTATGCATTTTTGAAAGTGGTTGCGACAAAACTGCATTTTTCGTTTTTCTCAAAAAACTTGCATAGTAGAGAAATGGCGTTGCGGTTTTTTTGCAAACTGCTCTTTATTTTGCTTTTTTTCGATTACCTCGTAAACGATTTAACTAATATTGATTAAAACTTGTGTACAGATATATCACGTAACCTCAAACAGTATTATTAAATTAAAAATAAATCACAAAATAAAAATAAAATTGTTATTTTCACTGAAAATTGATGAAATCAAAAATGGCCCATAGAAGCTACAAAACTAATTTTTGCGCAACAAACTAGCTTTTTAAAAATGTAGTTTTGGATACAAAAATAAATCAAATTTGAAAAAGCCCGAAGATGGAACAAATTCCGAAACGAGTGTTGTAAAAATTGGTTTTTCTAATAAAGTTTGGTGTGTTTTATGTTTAAATTTGACTAAATTCTTTCATTTTCTATAATTTAATAGAAATAAAAATGTTTTTCTTTTCTTCCGCTTACTTAAGTCTTATTTTACCGCAAAATTTGAATAACTTAAAACTATTGTATTTGTAAAAACGAAATTCTTTTAACTAAAAAGTAGATTTTTCGATGAAAACCGAACTGAATTTTTATTAATTATTTAAGATTTTTTCTGCTAACCATGCAAGTTACAAATTTTAGGTTTGATCAACAAATTAGTATTTATTTAGCTACAATTTCTGAAAAAAAAATTGTTGTATCTGTGACAAAGGGAGGTTTCTGTTTTCACAATAGCTCTTGAGAATTGTGGAATTATTTTATTCTGACTTCTTATTCAAAGACTTATTTAAGGCTCCATAAAATAAGGTCCAAAATTCGTGTATGAGATTAATCTACAGAAAGGTATCCAAATTACAAAGAATAAATTCCCCAAAAGATTTTACATTTTTTCTCGAGATCAGTTGTGATCAAATAACTGCATTCCTCTTCTAATTGCGATCTCTGTCCCACGGAAGTAATTTCATTTCTTTAAGTATGTTCAGTTACCAAGCAGGTGCATATGTCAAAATTTTCTTTAAAGAAAATTAAAACAAAAAGGCAGCTTTTGATAATTGAATGCAATTGATATCATCTATTGGTAAATGTAAGAATCTCAATTTTTTGAGCTAGCTATAACTGCCTGTTTTTGTTTCCTACTCCACCATTTTCATTCTCAAATACAAAAAAGGAAACAGGGGAATTGGATACTAATGGTCAATTTTTTCCAAAAACCCTATTTTAGCATTCTTTAACTTAGTTAAAAAATCACAGTAAATCACGTGAACAGAATAAAACAGAACATAGTTGAGGGGTTTTAAAATTAATGAATAAAAATGCTGTTGTAAAATAAACATATGACTCATGATTTATAGGATAACCAATGTAATATTCCTGAAAAATTTTATAACTGTACCAGAGATTTAAGTTAACTTTTGACTGATACTGCAAGACGCTACATGAAAAAAAGCCATAACTTTTGTTTGACCTTTAAAACCACAACTCGCGGATACGTGATTTCATGTGAGTATTGAGTTATAGAATGCCAAAACAAATATTTTAGAATAAATTTATTTTCTCGTTAGCATCCCTTTCCAAGTCGAATCCTTATTTGGCTGGACTATTCAAAATGTTCAATGACATTGTGTATTTTGCGTTCAATTTCCCAAATAATTTATTGTGGTTGCACTACCAAATCAAGCTTAATCCAATGGTTTTCTTATACTATACTTATCTTATATCTTTAACATCTCCACATGTTCGAATCAGCTTTGAGTTTTCCCCTAATTAGTCCCCCTTTCTGGACTTGAATGAAATAGGTACGCTGAATATCTTTCAATCTATCAACTTATCACCAAATAATTGCATATGTTGAGCTTCATTTAATTGTCCAGTCAAACAAATAACCGAGATGCAATCAAAAAACGATTTGATCTTTCACCTTACAATAAGTGAAACCCTCTTTTCATCACAATATTTCTAATATATGGACGGAGTGAGTACAAGGTGAATGATATTGTGAATCCTTATGATAAAACCAAAACATTATAGAAAACAGATTTTATTCGGTGGTTTCTATTCATCTCTATCTTTATTCATTTGTGTTTTCATTTAAAGTGGGGTGGTATTGTTGTTATCTCATCATTTTGAATTTATTTTGTACCGAAAAGGTGATTCGGTGATGAATATGGATTTAGATCAAATGATATGGTTTTAAAATAGCAAGCATTTTATACTTTTTTTCTATACATTAAAATGCTTGGACAATAATATATTATATCTGATATAAAATGTATGTACATTATAAAGGTGCACTTGTTTGTTATCGCTTTGTTGAAATATTTCTGCTGGGAAAATAAACATTTGTCAATTTGTGAATACATAATATATCGAATCGATTATCGTTATCAATAACAGAGAGTATATATATAAATGTGATGTGGAGTGGGTGACTAATAATTTCCTAGTCCTATGAAAATTAAACATTCAATTCCTAACAAATTCATAAGGCTATTAGTGAAGCGGCTTAGCGAAATAATTCTGCACTTTATGAAGAAAGCATGAAATTTTCAGCGTTGGTAGTAGGTACTCGATATAAAAGTGATTTTTTGGACTCCATCCAGAAGAGAAAAAACAAGAGTTTTATTGAAATGCACATGTCTGAATTTCAAAGTACAAGAAATGCAAACATTCAAAGTCAAAGAGTACAAATAGCTACAAGCGTCTGGATAGGTGTGGTGACACTTTAATCGTCTGGGACCCATATATTTGTAATAAAGGGATTTTTTGATGTATCATTAATATGATTATACCCCTTAAAAACGAAACTGGATTTTCACCACTTTTTGGATGCGTCTGGCTGAGAGTTGCGACACTTTTGGGACCCCAAAATTCTTGATCAGGACGTACGTTTGCTAAATTGGTTATACCACCAAATTAAAAATCTGAAAAATCACCATTTTGAACCCCTTATCCTCACTCCCGGCGATAAAATAATCCTGCCAGGCTTTTGATATCGATATCACTTCTCTAAAGGCTCTTCATACGTATTAGTGCACTTTGGTATCGGCTCTTAGACTAAACAAATTTGGATGTGAGAAATTTTGTCCATAACTTATTTCTTCTATTACGAAGACTCCGTAGCTCCTTGTTATACATACTTAGACGGGGAAAACGTGAAGTTTTTTTTTTTTTTTTTGAGGAAGAGGAATGGAAAATTTGCCCAAATTTTTCATTTCATAGAATTTTTCGGGATTCCGATTTCGGAATCGATTTTGGGTTTTCTGGACTATAGGTTTTCGGGATTGTAGGATTTCAGGATTTTAGGTTTTCTGGATTTTGTGTTTTCTGGATTTTCTGGATTTTGGGTTTTCAGGATTTTGATCCCTATCCCTCCACAGACTATAATACCTAACATTTAAAAAATCACATTGTATGGCCGAAACACTGGTTTTTGTTTTCAAAAACTTGCACTATACCTGCAGGTTTCAAAAAGTTTTCAAACATTCTAAAGACATGCTCAGCTCACGAGATACAAAATTGTATTCACTATTCACAGACGGGATAAAAAACAACAAAAATCAAATTATTTTGTTCAAATGGCAGAATTTATTTGTAGTTTGAAGACAATTGTTTGATTTTTGTTCGTTTTCTCTCCCGTCTTTATTAGTTCAAATTGTAATATCTCGTGAACTGTGCATGGATTTGTGAAGTCTTATACCTTTTTGAAAACTGCAAACAAAGTCCAAGTTTTCAAAAAAAAACAAATCAGAGTCAAGCCATCATCCTTTCCGTTAAATAAAGGGGTAGGATTGGATGCCTCCGTCAAAGGCAAACTCAACAGAAAAAGATGGGTGATACTGTCGAGTTTACATAGAATATTCTTACATTCCATGACGTCAGTATTGCGGCCATCAGTTGAAAAAATCTATCAAACATAACATAATAGGTTTCGTCATCTAAGACCTCCTAAGATTGGAAAATTAAAGTCACCTACAAACTTTTTCACTTTGCTTAGAAAACAAAATGAACCGTGATAAAAACATAATCATAAAATCTTTTTTATTCTAGGTTCTTAAAGTCATTTTTAACAAATTTTAAAAATGCTTACATTTTTCACATTCTGTTGTATTACTATTTCAAAAGTGATCTTTCTTCTGAGAAAAAAACGCCATTTAGACTACAATTTTTTGATGCACTTATTTTTTATTAATTTATATAGTAAACGAAACGATCATACCAAATTTCATCAGTCTACAACATGTTTTCAAAGAGTAATCGGTAATATCTTGACTATTGTACTAAAAGTGAAAGACTACTCACATACACGCCAATAACTTTTCCATGATAATCGGATCACATTGGTTTTTAATTAATTAGATAAGGCGATAAAAATACCCCGAAATCATGCCGTATCAGTACGGATGTTTCATTTCTTCTACTTTGAAATTCAAAACAACAATAACAATACAGAAAAACTCTTGTATCTTTTTTTTTAGATGAAATACATATAGTAGCCCAATATCTCAAAATTACTTTAACATCGAGCACTACAAACTTTGAAAATTACATCCTTTCTTTGCAAAGCGTCCAATTGACTTTTTCTTAATGCTATACTATACTATACTATACTATATAATATGTATGTAGATATAAACATATAGTTAATAAAGTTAATTTTTCATAAACAAAAGAGTTGACATACAAACTTTCAAATTAAAAAAAAAAAAAAAAAAAAAACAGAAAAAACCTAGGTGCATGACACATATTATGCTGAAGGTAAAATGTTGCCTATTAAAATATAAATTATTGGTGATCTTAAACTTTTTCGTAGCAAGAATTTTTGTAAAGTTTTTGTATGAAAAGTTCAAGGCTGAATTATGAACTTAATTTAAGTTCTTAGCGTGTACAGATTCCCAATTATCTTGATTTTAACAAAAGTCAACAGCATGACGTATGCCAACGACGAAGACAACGACAACAGCACACGTACATAAAAATGTCTCGAAAACATGTTTTCTTAACGTTTTATGATGTTTCATGACGAAATATAGACTAATTCTAAAAAAAAAAATTCTGCCAAATAAAAAATACTAATTCAAATATTTCATTTCTAAAAAAATGTTAGAAAAATTGTATTTATCAACATGCCCATTTGAAAACATTAAAACAATGATCTTACCGTATTAAGTTTACAAACAGCAGGGCGTTCTTAAGAATTAGTTGAAATCAAATCAATTATCCGGTATTATGTCGACATAATCCTCTCTCGTATCATCAGGATTTATTAATTTTTTTTTTTTTTTTTGAAACAAGTCTATTTTTTTTTTCATCGTCAGAAATGTAATCTTTATCAATTACAATTATTTCATCAGATACATTTGAAGCGAAAAAGGACACATTATAATAATAATAATAATACTTAACAACCCAACTTGCACCCCCTGATGCCAAAAGGGAGATATCCTTCGAACAAAATGAAGCATTACCTCGAACAAAGAGGGTGGAGAGATCTACCTTTACGTCGGGCGCCGTTTTTATATAATAAAGGATGATGAGTTGAAAGACTCTAAATGCTATAAGGACGATATATGTAGCAAACAGACAACAAACGCACCACTTGGAGGGGTGTGAGTTAATAAATAGCGCGCTTTGCACAATCATAATCAAAATCCCAATCATTTGAAGAACTCGCAACTCATGTTAACAGTAGTAAGAGAAGCGTGAAATAAATACCTTCTCATATTAAAGGCTTCGAAGCGGGTCGCGCGCGTACAACAAAAGGTGAAAACAGGGTACACCTTGCGCTAGGCTAGGCATGCACCACCAACCCACCCAAAGAACACGTGCTCTATGCAGGTATGCGAATTAAATCCTTTAATTGGAATATCAATGTTGATGGACACAAAACGAAGAAGGATTTATCTCTTTTCAACTTTTGTACCTGCTCTCCCTGACAAGCCAACAAACTTATTTATCGTAAGTTTGTCGGCAAACATGTTTGAGGGTGAGGATTAAAAATATAAAGTGTATCTATTTCGTAGTTTTTTTGATTTTTAATTTCGATAGGGTGCTCCGCGCTACCACAGTCATGCCAGGCAAGGAGGGATGAAGTTAATGAGGGTTCATCTTGGTGGTCTAATTGGAATCATCACGAGAGATGAGATTTTGAGATTTATTTGTTTTGACATTATGGGTGCTTCAAGCGTGAGAATGAGTATGATTTGTTTGATGTTTGGTTTCTGGTTTCTGGTAAACAAGGTAGCGTCACATTTTTTTTTACTTTGAAAGGCTTCCTATATTTATGTCAATGTTGCTTATTGTTTATTCAATCAATGTGGATTCATTATGTTAAATGAATTAATTTACTGAAGACTTAGTTTTTAAGTTTCGAAATAAAAGCCAAAGTTTTGTTTTTGATTCGAGGATTCCAAGTTCAAATGGCAAAAACAGAAAAAAAGAAGAATTATGAAGATGACTTTTTTGACTATGTATAAACCAAACTAAGTTAAGATGGCGCTAGCAGTTCAAAGTGGATATTGCCTTTGACCAACAAGCCTCTGCAGTCAGCTCTGTCCCTATCTAGCCACCTTCAGTTACGCACACCAAGTTGGGTTGGATTCGAAGACTCGTCGGTCTGGTGCGAAGCTGTATTTTTGCTTCCTGATCAGACAGCGAAGACCACAGGATTTTGTATGCGAAACGTTTAGGTGGTTGATTCCTCTGTAGAAACATGTCAGTACATCTCTATTTTTGTGGATGGGATACACTATTTCGAACGAAAGAAACTAAGAACAGTATTATAAAAAAAACTCCTGGCTATTTTCAATAGGTTATAGTAGTAAGCATTCTCCGTAACTGAAGCTAGCTCGCTAACAAACCGACACTACGAAAACGTAACGGTGTTACGCCCCATCAAATACGTCATCAGATTCTGAAATAGAGATGACTTTTTATAACCAGCTGAATGCTGCTTACAAAAGTACACCACGTGGAGATATCATAATAGTTATGAGAGATTTGAATGCCAGAGTTGGCAATTAAATCGATGGACCCAGGCATGTTATGAAAAAGCAAGGCGTTGGCGATTGCAACGACATTGGTGAGCATTCTCTGCAATGCTTACCGTCTGGTAATTGGTGGTATCATGTTTGAACACAAAACGTGCCACTGGGTTTCCAACAATAGGCTAGCAACTTCCAACCAAATTGACCACTTTGCGATCAGCCGACATTTTAGGAGTAGTCGCCTGGACGTCAGGAACAGAAGAGGGACCATGGGAATGGCCTGGGGCAACTGTTTGATGGTAGTTCTCGTAAGATTACGTACACCTTCAGTGAGGAGATCCCGAGAAAACACCCGTATGCCTAGGTTTAATACCGATAGGCTTAAGGATTTCGCAGTGCGCCAAAAACTTATGTACCATCTTTCCCAAGGATTGAGAACAATCAGCAGCACTGAACCTACCTCCATCGAAAACCAATGGTGTGATTTGAAAAATGTTTCCATAAACATACATACAAAAATTGTGTTAGTGTGAATTAGAGAACATCGAAAAAACACACTCGACGCGTTGGTTCATCCATTAACACCTTGCGAATCATTATTAAACAGTGCGTCGAATATCCATCACTTCTTCACTAGCTGTTCATTGATTTCGAAAAAGCGTCCGATAGTCTCAATAGAGAATTTATTTGGATTGCCTTACGCCGAAGGGGTACTCCAGATAAGTAAACGATGGATGGAAAATTTCACGTTTTACATAAAGGAAGGTTGTCGGATGAATTCGAAGTCAAATGTGGAGTCAGGCAGGGTTGCTGCGTGCAGCTCTGTTGGACGGAAATGGTGAAAGTCAATGGAGTTCTAATTAAATCATCTGGACTCCGCGTCATCCGTATGCTTACTCTTTCATAGGAACATGGATCTCCATCAAACGACAACAAGGGCAGAGGGAGAAGCAGAAATCGAGGGGCTGACAATTAACACTTCAAAAATAAAATGATCAGCATCGGAAGTAACTCATCCGTTCATTGTTCTCAGTCCTCATAGGAACATGGATCTCCATCAAACGACAACAAGGGCAGAGGGAGAAGCAGAAATCGAGGGGCTGACAATTAACACTTCAAAAATAAAATGATCAGCATCGGAAGTAACTCATCCGTTTTGTCTCTACCAAAGGCGGAACCGAACTAGACGTGTCGACAGGCGTATAGAGAAGGCAAAGGCTTCATTCGAAATGCTGTCCGCAAAATATTAAAGACAAGACTCTGTTCCCCTCTAATATTGAATCCGTGCGTCTTTATGGCCGCAGTAAGTGGAAGATCTTAAATACTGACACAAAAAAGCTGCTAACGTTCGTGGTGTCTACGCACATCTGAAGGATTTTCTGGCCCAATCGTATATTAAATGAAGAAATTCATAGGAGAACGGATCAAGAATCCATAGACAGTACTAATTGATGACGTAAGTGGCAATGGATTGGTCATACGATCCGAAAAAAAAACCAACAATTGCCTTGCTGGCCAAGTGATGCAGTGGAATCCAATCAGGCAGGTAGAGGATAGTGTCGGCCGAGAAGCACATGTTGAACGACAGTCATAAGGGAATCTGCATAGCTGGGGAAGAATTAGAGATAATTGCCGTGGCGCCTCTTAAAGGGATTAGAACGGAATCAACAAATTCCGAGGACCTAATAAGTGAGTACGAAAAAAGCGGATGGAAGTTAAGCCAAATTATAGAATTCTCTACACAAATTCCTTATTAATTACTTTTTGTAAATCTCTTACCTTCATTATTTTCTTTTTAATTAAATTTATTAAAAATTCAATAAAACAAACCATAAAATTTCGTACATTTTTATTCCAATTTCCTTCTAAATAAATTATTTATTGTATTAAATTATTAAATCCCTTCTGTCTCTGTGGCAAATTCTTTTTCTAATTAATTGTTTCCTGGAATTTAATTGAAAAAGTTTCAATCTCCATATACAAACAAAAGCAACAGTATTGTATACACCTAGAATTCTGTTGGTATAGATTATGGAATCAGCATCAGAAGTCATCTGGTGTCGTTGGCGATAGAATAAGTTTTAATTTTTTGTTCATTTCTGCTCTTCTAGATTGCGATGAGCGCACTTCCTTCCCCACAACATCCTTACCTCCAGATTTCTTGAAACCACAAAAGCTGACGGTTTCATAGCCTTCATTTCATTTCTTGTACACTTCTACGAGAGAAACGGAGGGAGGTATAGCTATACACACTATACTAAACTTGTGTATAAGTTATCTCTTTGCCTTTGAATGTTTTGCAATAATTGTGGTGACAGTTTAGTTGATAACATCAAAGCTACAAACAACATCTACCATCTGGGTAGGTACCTACCTACACACCTGAGATAAAAAAAAAAACAAAACTACATAACTCCTTCCAGGCATCAGGATCCATCAGAATAGAGCTTATAAACGTTTCACTTTAGGCAGATATAAATCCTAGAATTAATAAAAAGCTAGAAGAGTGTGATGAGTTATTATGATGGCAGCAGAAATAGAAGGAGGATGCGCGAGAATCTTTGTCTCTTTTTCTAGATTCTAGGCAATGAAATCCATATAGGTATACCAACTCGTCGTACCTACGGGTAACGACAACGAACAAAAAAATAATATAAGGGATGAAATTCGCTCGGTATACGCATCCATAAAAAGGGGAGGCGCCATGTCTGATTGGCCAAAACTCATCCCTAACTCACTTGCTGAATCTGCCCTGCGGTTCAACACAAAAGTACATCAACCACCCATCCGACACGGTGCTGGCTGTGCTGGGGGTTGGATTCACTTTCACCTGTTGTTCATTTCGCCCGAACATCCCATCAGCATCCCCTGCAAGGGTTCGTGGAAAATAAGCAAAAGCATCAACAACAAAAAAACGGAAAACTCATCCCGGATTGGGTGGATGATATCCATACACCGACCGTGATGCCAGAGCCGGATGGTAGTTTGGGTAGGTATATCGCCATGATAGACAGAAACTCATACACCTGTGTGTTGGGCTTCGAAGCAGGAAATCCAAGGCTTTTTTCAATGTAGGTATAGGTATAGGTAAGGTAGTTAGGTGTAGAGGATTTGTAATTGTGCGTACGTCCGTTCGTAGGTCGTCGTAGGTATATGAAAAGGATAACACGGCTACGATGCTTCCACACTGGGTAGCTGAGAGGCTTTGTCAATGTGCGGGTATCGTGTTGTCGTCGTTCTCGATACAGAGATGATAGATAGTTGGGGGTGATGTCGATGGTGATGACGACGACGTCGACAACGACGAATAAGGCATATTGCTAGGATAACATTCGATTTTGAATTCAGTTGTAATTTTACCGTCACCGTGTTGTCCGGTTGCTAGGCACAAAAGCACCTCATATCGTATAGTTGCTGCTGCTTGAAAACTCCTTTCACTTTCAACAGCTTTTGCTTGTGCTAGCTGATGCTCTGGGTGCAGCTGAATTTGTGGACCGATTTTCCATATATCTTCCTGCTTGTTGTTTTTTTATTGTTTTTTTTTTTTTTTTTTTATTTCACATTTTGTTCGGTGAGACCCGGCTGTAACTAGTGGTGATGTAAACCATTTGAATGGGATCAATTTTCAATTTTGTTTTACTTTTTCAATGAAATGGATTCTTGTTGTGCGATTGTTTTGTTGGTGTAATTGTAATTGGTGCACTTTAAACTTTATACCTACCGATTCGATTTGATTGTGTACCTACCAGTGTTTTTAGAGATACTGATGAGACTGCTTAGAGAGTGAACGGCCTCAAAACTAGTTCATCGCCCCTAGTGACGACCTTTGGCGCATCACTTGGATATCGCGTTACATTTCGGTTCCGATTCGAATGCCAATGTGGATTCTCTTTGATTTGTGTTTCATTTTTATTTAAACAAAAAAAAAAAAAATAACAAAAACTGTTAAAATTTAAAAAGTGAAATTGAGAAAATATTGGCATACCTATATTTTTTTTTTTGCAATTTATTTGAGATTGAAAAATAGAAGTACTGAATGCATCAACCGGATTTAATATCGAGAATTTATCAGTTTTCTAAGGAACAGAGAAAATACATAACCAACGATATGTACAGGCGTCACAATAATATTTCTTATTGCGGTGGTAAATATATTTTTATGAAATATTTTTTTTCACTATTACATACTTAATTTGAACTCAAAATTGGATAATAATTTTTAAAAACAACAACTATGAAAGAAAAATTGATAACCAAATCTTTAAATGCAAAGAAGTATTAGTTTGTAATGCATTAAATCTCTCAACAGTGAAGTGTGATCATATCAAGTCTTTTATGTATGGACATTAATGCATTTAAAACATTTTAGAAGAAATTATAATTCTATGATCATTTGCTTATGGTCCTTAGAATGTAGTTTTTGATAGTTGTTGAGCCGTCTGCATAGAAAAAAAAATTGAAATTTAAAAAGTTTTCTGCATTTCTTAACAAGATTTCAAAAGAACAAAAATATTTGATAGGTACCCATGGGTTAGATGAATTAATATTTAATGATTCAAACCTACAATAAGTGGCAAGTTGTAAGAAAGTAATGGCTACTACAGAATACTGCAACACTCTCTACCTGTTAGTCTTACTTTTGGCCCTTGAAAAGAACTAGTATCTCTGTTCATTAATTTTTGTCTTGCTTATATTTCATTCCCTTTTATTTTTTTATTTTTTACTATTTTACTTTTAAATTTAAAATTTGGAATTTTTAGAATTAATCTTAAGCCTAACAAACCTAAACAGATTATTTTTATCTAACTTGTAAGTTGATTTGAAAAATTAAACCAACCTTAAATCTTAAATCTGCAAGTAGAGTTTCAATAGAAATAAATACAAAATTGCGAAATTTTGACAAAATATATAAATAAAATTCGATTTTCAAATGACTAAAACAGTTTTTTAAATGAATTTAACCTCAAAACAAAGTAGGCAATTTGATCTCTTTTATAATGATACATTTTTAGAAAAAACAGTTTGAAAAACGTTAGAGCCGTTTTCTAAAAAAAACAATTTTTTCTATATAAAATTTTGCAGGGACTTTTATAAAAAAAAAATGGGTACGCCATTTTTAAGATATTATTAATGAACATCTAAAAACTAAATTTTGAAAAAAAATATTGAATAGTTTTCGAAAAAATGATTTTTCAAAAAAAAATTTCAAACTTTTGTTAAAAATCAAAAAAAAAAAATTCGAAATTTTCTTTACTAAATATTATTACGGCAATTTAAAAGCATGCATGTAACAAAAATGGTCGAAATTGATTGAGTCATGAAAGAGAAAATCAAAATTAAAAAAAACGGTTCTATGGCAGGTACCGTTAATAACGGTTTTTGAAAAAAATAGTTCTCATTTAAAGATAGACCTTAACTAAAGAAATAACCATGATTTTTTTTAATCAAAATCGTAGGCACCGTTTTTGAGAAAAATGAGTTTTTCTAAAACCGGTATATGACAGGTACCGTTATTTGGGGTCCAAAAAAAAAATTCAAAAAATTCATGTTTGATTGTTATCTCAACTTTTTTTTGTTTGTACGAATGCATAACTTGATATATGTATGGTACCCATATCGCAAGTAAAAAGGTAATTTCGCTTTACAAATTAAATATGAAATGAATCAAAAAATATATGACTGCAATTGCGTTTAGTCCAGTCAAATGGCGTTTCGGATAGGAAACAAATACCAAAAATCATATTTGTCATCAACTTTTATCTTTAAACAGTCTCTGAAACCGAATTTACACTTTGAAAATTCGTAGGTACAATATGGATTCACAACCAAAATCGCAAAAAAATTCAAAAATTTTGAACTTTTTGAGAAAAACTTCTAAGATAAAAATGAAGATTATTAAATTAAATTAAATTTTCTATAATTTGTAGTTATTTCCGTATACTTATATCATATTTGCTCATCTGATTTAGTTCAAACCTTGTCAGCCGGTTGTTCTTATAATTTTATAAAGTATTGTGTATTTAGTTTTTCAAATCAAAATTAAACAAAAAATGATTTTTGAATAAATATTTTTTCAATATACAAATACATATGAAAACATTGAACTTCAAGAGCAAGTTCGTGCGATCCAATCGTGTATTTTATTTTCAATTACATGGATAGTTTTTAAAATGAAATCCGAAAGCTAGTAAGAAAAATCGGTTTCACAGGTCATTTTTGTTTTTGTAGCGTGCCCCAAAAGCCCAATTCACACTATGTCGAACAACATGTTCAACATAGGTTCAAAAACAATATATTCTACAGTACAATAATCAATGTGTAGGTTTTGTTTTGTCACATATATGAACATCAACATCACCGAAGACACTGTAGAAAAGTTGTTCTGGGGGGTCATTCCGTAATTTTCAAAACGATAATAATAAATCGATAAAACGATAGTTGTGAACGTAATCGTCACAGATTTGTTCTACAACTCTATCAATATCCTCTCGCTTTTTTAGAGCAACACACTCTCACAAACTGTGATTGAAATGTCTTCGGGTTATAAAAAATGACAATTTGCATTGTTTTTTTTCTGAGGCTAAACAGTAAAAATATTGCAAAATGAGAGTAAATTAAACGACATATGTTTGTAATTATCATTATGTTAATACATAAACACGATTTCTATTACTCCCTTCTTAACTTACATACCGGCAACCGGTTTTAATTATTTTGGTCTTATTTGAAAGGCATCCTTCCTCCTACAATTAAGTTTTTATATCATGTTTCTGCGGTAAAATTGTTACCCCTCGGCGGTACTAGTAAATATAAATATACGAAATAATATAATAAATGTACAGAAACATCTTCGATTGGATAAATTAGACATCAAAGATTACAGTGAGTTACTTTTATTCAATACGCAGTCCTTAAAAAAATTAGTTTTATCTTTTTGATTACATTTTGCTTCAAAATATATGCCAGAATACACCTATTCAGCTATCGTGCAAAGACAATCATTGTGACGATAGCGAGTTATGGAGAGAAAATTTCCAACGGTCGAATCGTCCAAACGATAGTGATTTTGAGAGTAACGGAAACGATATCGTTTGGCGATAATCGAATTACGGAATGCCCCCTGTTCTATTTCCTAGTTTGGAGAATATATTAATACCGTGTTCATCAACATAGTGTGGACCGCTCTTACAATTAGTCACCAAACCGTTCAACAAAAAAATACAAATAAAATATTTTTTTTATAGAAAACTTAATGGTTTCATTTTTGTTTTAGAATTTTTATGACCATTTGGCAAGAAACTGTAAAAAAGCAATATCTTTAGGAAGAAGCAAATCTGAAATTCGAATTCTATATTTTTTTCTTAAAACAGCAGCCCCAGGAAACGATTTGACTGGACTTGCTCTGTACTATTGACACATGAAATAAAGTATAAATTGGGAACTATGAGCAATCAGTCTTAAAAAAATAGTGAAACATCAACGGCAATCAAACCTTCCGAAAACTTTTCGGAACAAAATCGGCTTCAGGAAATTAAACTATTTTTTTTTTTTAATTGCCAAAAAATCTTTCAAACTTGCGTAAGGCTTTGACAGCCAAAGAGAACTACTAGTGTTTGAATTGATTGTGTTTGTTTTTGACTGCATGTATGTGGGACAAGTAACTCATTGCCCGTTATATCAAATAGTGTACTATTTTCCTTCCTTCTGAAAACAACATTTAAATGTATAACTAAATACAACATTTTAAAAATATTTATAAAAATAAATTTAAATGTTGAAAGCGGTACAAACGTGAAAAGAAGTGATAAAACGCTTTAATTTTGTTTCAAAAGTTTGGTTGCTTGTAACAAAGAAAGGGTTCAATAGATCGACTATGACTAGATATGAAAGTTACAGTCAACATTGGTCATTTTATGGATAGCTGTTATTATACAGTTTTTTGTTTTTTAAATTATTGTCAGAGATGAAAAAAAATAATCTTTTTTAGGTTTTCAAAACTGTCTTTAAATTTGATTTACAGCTATTGGTTGCAGAAGTATTGATGTTTGAAAACAGAAACATCATTTTCTACTCAAAGACCAATAAATGGGTTGAAAAAAATAGTATCAAAATTTAAAAAAATAAGGAATTGAAGCCGAATATGCAAGCTTTCAGGAAATTATAAGGAAATTATAAAAAAATTGTTTAAAAAGTTGCATCGAAAAACAAAACAAAAAACATTTAAAATTTTTGGTTTCGCTCCTTTTCTTATATGACTTCGTTATAACGGTGGTTTCTAAAAATAATTCAGTAACGGCCAATTTCTTGACAAAGTTCTAGCTCTTAAAACTCGGTTTAAGAAAAATTTAAACTCAAATTGTTTCATTTTTATTTTTGTTCTTAAGAAAAACTTAGAGCTAAAACTAATAGTTTTAAACTGATTTTAGAACTTTGTCAAGAAATAGGCCGTAAAAGATCTAAAATTAAAAATACCTAAAGTTTTAATTAATTTTTGTTTTGTCTCAATACCACCATTTTTCACTTAAATACAGCCTCTCAAAATTCATTTAAAAAAATCAATTTTGTTTTTGCATCCTTCCATTTTTTCCACTAGTGTTTATACAAAAATTTATTTCAAAAATCCATCCCTTTTAGTTTTCCAGATTACAAAAACTTTTTTTCGACATAACCTCACTCTATCCTGATTTCCCAGTAAAATCTCATTTTATCGAAGCCCTACACTATACCAAATATCATTTTGTGTATTTAGTTTTTTTCGAAGGCAAACTTGGAAAAAATGGAAGTATTCTATTCATTTATAAAACTAGAACTTGAAAACTTTAAGTACCAGCTTAATATAAAATGGGAATGGTTAAACAGTACAGTTGTATGTTTGGTAGGAGAGACTGGGTATGGTGGAGACAACGCAAACATTTAGACAACCGTTAGCGGTACAAGAATGGTTCTAATGGGTGAACGAAGTGGTAACAGGTTCCAGAGCGAAAATAAGCCTTACTTCTATCGTAGCGCTATCGCTATCAATCGTATCAGTAGGCTCTATTGTATTTCAACACCCAAAAGTAAATTATTTGCATATTTTTCTCTCAACATATAAGAGTGTTAAGTGTATTTTTAATGTTTTGAACTGACATTAATGAATGATATAACCTTTTTTTACTAGAAGAGTTGCTAGGGATGGTTAAAACAAGAGAGTAAAGAATGTGTTATTATTTTTGGTGCACATATATGCATCTCGGTATATATCCGAAGGCTATTTTTTTTTTAACTGAACTGACCCATTAAAATTGAATAAACGTTTTCTTATATACGAGTACTTGATCAAAAAAATAGAATCAAACTTTTGAGTTAAAAACAATAATTGTTCGCGATGTAATTGACAAACATAAATGTTTGTGGTAAGGTAAAAAGATTGAAATATAAACTTTTAATGAAGCTTACAATCTTAAAAATTTGTTAATGATATTAAGATTTTGATATTTCTCCCCATTTTTACACCGGTGCTACTTTTAGTGTATTATTTTTCTTAGGATAAAAATTTTTAGCTATAGCCCATCAGTAAGTTCAGAATGAGGAACGACATGATCTATCAGAATATCGGGAATGTACTGATCCGCAGTTAAATTTCCTCCTCGACGGCCAACAGTCAAAAAAACCTGCTCCCAAATATTCAATTGAAAAGCCTACCCATATCAAATAAGATCTGCTCGCGTAAGCCACTGTTTCGACAAAACATAATATATCATATAAAAATCGTTCACAAGGTCATCTACTTTGCCTCAATGATGAGCAAATGTCAAATCAAATAACACGCAACATTAAAAAAGTAAAAAAACGAATTTATTCATTTATGTAACTTAATACTAAAAATGCCTTAAAATTTTATAAGTCAGACTTTGACATTTACAAAAGTTACCCATGAAAGGTTTTGCCACTGGAAAAAGCACCCCACTAGGTGGTTTTTGCCATGCAAACCATAACCACGTAAAAATGTTAAGCAGTTTTTTTTTTAATTATTGATAACTTTTTTCTTTGATAAAAACTAAATAAAAATCAATTATACATATTGTAGGAAATATAATTTAGAAACGATTTTAGTAAAGAAGAGTTATTTAAAAAGATTCCGGAATAAAAAAAAAAAACAACATACACTTCCCAATCAGTTGTTGTTTTGCGGAGAATTGTTAAACTTTTTTTGCAACTGGAGATGTGCAACCAAAATCAATTTTTCGATATTTTACAAAGAGTTGATTTGACCGAAAAAATCGATTGGCAGATGCACCCCACTGGCAACCCTTCTACCCTAGTTTAAAAATTGCTAATAGTCTTTTTCGTTAAAATTTTCATCGAAATCCGTTGATCCGTTTACTAATTTACTAGTATACCAACCAGAGGTGCTTGAGTTACCAACTGACAGTCTTACCTATTGTGCTATACTCTCTATTGGAAATAACTTGTATTTGAACCAAGTTATACCTCATCGTGAAAATATCATTAACGAAATATGTTTGAATTTTGTTAGAGCCAATTACTTTGAATGTTGCGTTTTTTCCCTGGGTGTAGGTACACACAAGAATTCTTTGAAATTTTTAAGAAAAGTAGGGGTTAATGTTGCTTTGTTTTAATCTTAAAGTTAAGTAAAACTTAACTTTTACCCAGAATATGTTTCCAAATTTCATAAAGTCTCTGTTTTATTTATTTTTATTTTTAGTTTCCACACAAGACACCGTCGGTGGTCAGAATTCCTATCAAGTGCAATATGTGGACACGGAGTTATACCACAGTAACTCCAGTCAATCTCAGATGTAAGAAACATTCTTTTATTTTTTTTTTTCATTCTAATATAAAATTCATATTTCCTGCAGGACATATCCATTTTGTCCCGTCGGTGATTACCAAACAACAAGCCAATCCTACTATTCAACTACGGCCAACTACTCTACAACGAATACTCCCCCATCGCATGCATCCGGGTTGCCTTATTTAGTTCCTGGCGAGGAGAATCTTCTCCTAAACACCTCATCTCAAAGCCGCGAATCGCCACCGAGCTTATCCGTAATAACATTTTCATTATTATCTTTGACTTTATGACACCTCATCATCAAACTAAATTATTATTGAAAATTGTCTTTATTTTAGGAAGTGTCTTACTTGCAGGAAGCACAAACACCAACCTCCACAACACCATCAATTGCTGCTTCCTCTGGGACGGGTAGTGGCGGTGCTGGTGGTGTCGTTGTCGTCGGTGGTAACAATGTAGGTGTTGGCGGGAGTGTAATTGTCAGTGGGGGACTCAATGTTGGAGATTCGAATAACCTGGCAAATGCGAACAAGATTGCCTCGGCAACGGTAAGCCAAAGGGATGCAAGCGCATTCTCATCACTTTTTTTTTTTTTTTTTTTTTTTTTTTATTGAATACCATTCTACACTGCATCCCTTAAAATGTTGATGTTTGAATTTGCGCTGTACCTAATACATATTGAGAAATGCTCTTGTCTGTGTGTGTGCGTGTGCGTTTATGTTCACTTTAATTTCATTCCAACACAGATAAAATGGCTTACACGTAACTATGAAACAGCAGAAGGAGTAAGTCTGCCCCGTTCGACCCTCTACAATCACTACATGCACCATTGCAACGAAAACAAATCGGAACCAGTAAATGCTGCAAGCTTCGGCAAGCTAATTCGTTCGGTTTTCTCCGGATTGCGAACTCGTCGGTTGGGCACCCGTGGAAATTCAAAGTATCACTACTATGGTATTCGCATAAAGCCCGGATCTACCCTGTCGCACACTATGGAAGATAAGCCTGGACTCACGTTTTCCGGAAAACATCAGAACGGTGGTAATCTTAACGGGATTGGTGGAAGCGGTGGTGGTGTTGGCAGTGGCAGCAATCTCGGGGGTGGCGGAAGCCTGGGCAAAGGCATGAAAAAACACAATATTAAGCCCGATGCATATGAAGCTTGCTCTCAGGTGAGTCCCGCACTAATTCATCACAATCATAATAAAGCGTTTTTTTTTCGCTTTTGTTTTATTCAGATTTATTTTTTTTTTTTTTAAACATTTGTTGACAAATATTGCTTGTTTTCATTACTTACGTTTCAACAAAGAGTTAAGAGATTGTGCAATTTTAATTAGCTTTTATCCTGGTAGTTGTGCTTTTTTCGTTAAAAATTACTCTTGTGATAAAATTAAAAGGAAACGGTTTCTGTGGATATACTACTTAAGTGAGCTCATCATATCAAAAAACAGTTCTAAGTGCAAAGAATATTTTTATAAAAATAAATGTGAAAACTGTCTATTTTTTCCTACGGCTAACGAAGGGGTGCTTTAGAAAAAAATTCAAAATGACCGACGGAAAATGATTTTAAATCCTGTCCTGTCTATATCAAAAATTATATGGTTGTTTAGACTTTTTTATTTCGTTTTCTGTTATTTTGTTTTTCACCCAATTATTTTAGTTTAGTTCAAAATTCCCTTTTTAATTTTATTTCAATAAAATCTTTTGATTTTGTTTGAGTAAAAACTGTTTATTTTTAAAAAAAGTTTGATAAAAAAGAAAATTCAAGAAATATTTTTAATTTATTTTAAAATATTTCGCCATCGATGTTTCTTTTTTGTCTAAGGGCGTTAAAATTCGCGCAAAATAATCAAAATCGAAGTGAACTAAAATAAAAATAAAATAAACAAAAACAAAGTACATATAAAAATAAAATAAAATGCACGAATGGATCGCACGTACTTGCTCTTTTGGTTAAAGTTACTATAGACGTTAAAGCCTGAGGTTTCTAAAAATAAATAACTATGTTTGAAATAAAAAAAAATATAGGGTTTTGCTTGAGTTACACATTTTTACAAGAAAATTGGAATATGTGTAAAAAGAATGAAACTAATTTTAACTTTTTGTTTTTTTTTTAGTTTTTAATTAATACATTTTTTATTTAACTTAATTAAATTCTTTAAGGTTATATGCATTATTGAATGCAGTTTTGTTGTAATCACAAAAAAAATTTCACACAAATTTTGAACAAAAGACCCGTTAAACGTTTCCAGAGTTTCCCTATCCAAATTGGCAGTACTGACCCACTTATCGACGGCAGAATAAATCATTTAAAAAAGTGTTAATACAAATATTTTGAATTGCATATTAACACCAACATTTTCTATTACGCAACATCCGTTATGTGAATAAGCCCTCGGGACAAAGTTACAACCTTTTTCAACAGTCATATGAGGGAGGATCGAGAAATAATATTTTTCGGAGGAAGCAACTTAAAAATGTTTTCAGGCTTTTTTGCGAATAGAAAGAGATTCACTGGCACGTCTTAAAAAAAATATCATATGGCAGAAGGGTGTATTTCTCCTCGCTTAAGGGAGAGTGGGAGGGATAGTTTTCTTAAATAAATGGCTAAAAATAGATTTTTTTAAATATTTTATATTATGCTATCGGGGTGCAGTGAAGAGAAAGCGCAGACGCTGACAAGGAGAGTGTGCCATTTTAACTTTTATGTATTAGACTTCGAGCATTCTAGTTAGGAAAGTGTCTAGTGAAATATTATTCTTGCAAAGTTATACTCAATACTCGAAACTGTTGAGGAAAATTATAGCATAAAGTGATTGCACGTACTGGATCGCACGTACTTGCTCGAAAAGTATAAGGGTTAGAGTTTTCAAATATTATATTATTAAATTATTATATAATTAGATTTAAAATGCTCCAAAACGGTTTTTTTAGCTTTAAGAACAAATACGTTTTTGAAAGTTTATGTGGGTGGTTCAATTTATTTTAAAAATCAGCGAATAACGGGAAAAATATTTTTTCAAAACGGCTTTTATACTTATGCGTTGTTGTTTATACACGTGTGAAGAAATTAGATATTTAAACATTTTTTTCAATAAATAACAGTTAAAACAAGATTTTTCAGTCCAAGTTTTTTTTACCGTGTACAACGGTATTTTATTTTATATTCTTTTTTTATTATAACATTTTAAAATTTGAAATTTACACAGCTATAAGATGTTGGGTATATACATTATCGTACAAACCTCCATAATTTTCAGTAGTCTGTAAGCCGACATAACGGTAAAAAGAGTTTTGTTTACGCTGTGCTTAATCACTATTTACATATGCCTCATAAAACTATGATTCAACTTTACTGTATAACGATCAAATTACCTTTAATTTGATATATCAGTTATGTAAACTGTACATGCTATAAAAGCTTCACAAACTTGAAAAGAGTTTCATCAAAATTCAACACAATTCAACAAAATTGTGTGCTTTGTCGTCGGACTCGATCAGCCACCAGTGGAGAACGGTTGGCTCACAAATGGAGCTTTGGAGTTAAGTTTTAGTCGCAGGATTTTAACAAAATGAACAGATTCTATAAGATATAATGGTCTTTAATTCTGCATAAAAATATTGGATAATTATTTTATTAAACAGTGCCGCACAGTGGTCGATAATATATACAATAACAGACCGCTGATCAGGTCATTTTGAAGTATCAAATATTAATGTATCAAAAACCATTTTAGATTGGTCGAACGCAAAAATAAACCAAATTACAGGGGTTTGGTCAGTAAAATAATCAATCACATACATACATACATACATACATATATGAAATATATGAATTAATTTTACAAAAAAGCACATTATGCTTCTGTGAAAAATTTCCCTTCTTGAACTTTTCACTACTAAAAAATTTTACACATCCGAAAAAACTATACAAAAATAAATAATGATAGCAAGTATAACTTCTGGCACGCGTACATGAGTACACACACTTTGTTCTAATTACAAATCTGTAACTGCAGTTTTAGAAAAAATATTCAAAAAGCATACAATTCGAAAATGACTAAAACAGCTTCTTAAATGAATTCAACCTCCCTCAAAACAAAGTATGCAATTTGATTTCTTCTATAATGATAAATTCTTAGAAAAAAAAATTGAAAATCGTTAGAGCCATTAAAAAAAAAGAAACAATTTGTTCTATATAAAATTTTGCAAGGAATTTTATAAAAAAAAAATTGGTACGCCATTTGTAATACATTATTTATCAACATCTAAAAACTAAATTCTGAAAAAAATATTGAGTAGTGTTTGAAGAATTGATTTTTGTTTAAATCTAAAAAAAATAATTTTCGGTTTCATGGCAGGTATCGTTAATAGCGGTTTTTAATAAAAATGGCGATGATTTTTTTAATCAAAATCGTAGGAACCGTTTTGAGAAAAATAAGTTTTTCTAAAACCAGTATATGACAGGTACCGTTATTTTTGGTCCGTTTAGGCTGTAGCTTCTAATACATACAGTCAGACAGACGGACAGACAGACAGAACTGTTAGACCCACTTTTTTTTCATTCTCTATCATCGTAATGTCATGTTTGATTGTTATATCAGCTATTTTTTGGACGAATGCATAACTTGATATACATATAGTACACATATCGCAAGAAAAAATCAATATTTTTTTTATTTTATTTTAATATTTATTTCTATTTACATGTTCTGTTTTTTTTTACTTGCTCTATAGGGCAAGTGCGTGGGGTCGAAATACTGTATGTGGCAAAATACTTTATTCAAAATACTGTATGCGCAAAATACTGACTTGCAAAATTCTGATTTTTAAAATTCTGTACGGCAAAATACTCTATTTTCAAGAATTTAATTTTAATTTATTATAGTAATTTTATGTTAAATCTTTCATACTTTGTGCAAATTAATAAGTTTCTTAAAAAGTGAACTTATCTGGAACATATATAAAAAAAGAAAAAAACTATTTTTAAAAACCAAAAATTGTACGGTTTTAAAAAAAAACAATCTGAATTAAACCAACGTGGAAAAAAAACACAATTTAGTATTATGTGTTTTTTATCTAAGAAAATTTCTCGAAAATACAGTATTTTGCCGTACAGAATTTTACAAGTCAGTATTTTGCTCATACAGTATTTTGACATACAGAATTTTGTATTTACAGTATAATGACATACTGAATTATGGTCTTACAGTATTTTGACTACACAGAGTTTTGTCATACAGAATTTTTAAAAGCAGTATTATTACCCGCTCCCATTCTGGAATATCTCATCTAGAACGAGTACCTCCTATACAACATTTTTGAGCTATTCAAGTTTTCTCGAAACGACTCTAACAAATTTGATTAAACTTTTTATATGATTTCTTCTATAGAAATACATTTTTAGGTTTTTTTTTTTTTGAAAAATCGTTGGTGCCATTTTTTAACAATTTTTTTATTAAAAAAATTTTCAAACAATTATCCAAAAAAAAATTGATATGCCACTTTTAATATACATATTATTGATCAACAGCTTATAAAAACTAAATTTTGAACAAAATTCATGGACCCATATTCGAAGAATAATTTTTCAAAAAAACCAAAAGCTAAAATTTGCAATACAAATAAATAAATAATAGCCTTGGATTATATGAGCAAGTTCGTGTGAAAAATATCGGAGTGGTACTAGAAACAATGACGTACTTTTTGAATACAAATTTCATTTTCAGAACCATGCACCAAACAAGATGCACATAAAGAATGCAAGCAAGCAGATAAAAAATTAAATGGTTTTCTTGCATTCTTTGAGTGCATCTTGTTTGACGGTCCTAGAAAAATAATTTTTGTGAAAGGGTGGGAGGATGAGGAGAGACTCTTCTACATATAATTGCAAAGAAAAATTATTTTGCCATCACAAATAAAGCGGAAGTTTTTCGAGTAGGTCTTGCAGGCATAATTTCCCATACAAAAGAAACCCCATATTCATAACTAGGGCGTTACCTCTTTTTAAAAATGCTAATGATTAGCTATACCAAAAAACGCGTTTTAAATATAGCATTGCTTAGAAACGCCCCTGCTACATTAAGCAAGAACTTGGTATATGTTTTATAGAAATAGAAAGTGATTTAATGCAATCACCCAAAAATTGATGTAGCTGCCTATGTTCAGTTAATCTGAATTTGAGGTTTATGTTAAATTATGCAGTAAGTCGTCAAACTGCTGACTATTGCAGTAAAACCAAAATGTTTAATTCAGAGCTAGTTTGTTCTAAGTTATTTTTCTTTATTGATTAAAGCAGGCAGATTGAGATCTTTATTTTGGCTGTTTATTTTCTAGAAAAGATTTTTACTTTTTTAACAAATTGAAGTAAAAATAATTATATATTTTTTTATTTTAGTATTTGGGAGATGGTTCCGGTTGCATACCCATATTCCCTCACATCGAACTCGATAACACATTTAACAACGAACTTACTCTGGACGATGTTGAAACCTTCCGTTCCATCTATCGTGAACACTGTGAGTCATTTCTTGATGCAGTCTTGAATCTCGAATTTGGAACTATTGAATATCTTTGGCGTGATTTTTGGCGTTCGTCGGACAACAACAACTTGGACGAATGTGAGGAGGAAAAGTACTTATCGAAGACAAAACTTTACTTACTTTGTCATTGCAATGGGGTTCAAAAGTTTATTAAAGAGGTAAATAGCCATTTACACATCTCTTTTGTTCAACTAAAATATTGTATGTTTTTAATTTTTTTTCTAGGTGGACTACCAATTCTATCAGAATATGGTCGATGTTCTCATTCCAGATGTCCTACGTTCCATACCAAACTCACTCACACAAGCCATTCGTAATTTTGCCAAGAATTTAGAAATCTGGCTGTGTGAGTCGATGGTCGGTGCTCCAGAACGTGTTGTTCAGATCAAATCGGCAGCAATATCAGCTTTTTGTCAAACCCTTAGACGCTATACATCTTTGAATCATTTAGCTCAGGCGGCACGTGCAGTACTTCAAAATAATTCTCAAATTGCCCAGATGTTGAATGATCTAAACCGTGTTGACTTCCACAATGTCCAAGTGAGTAGGAGAATATAATAATAATCGCATTTCTAGAAGTACAGAACTATACAATTTGCAGGAACAGGCAGCTTGGGTATGCCAATGTGACACTTCTATTGTGCAACGTCTTGAGAATGATTTCAAAACAGCTCTACAACAACAAAATACTCTTGAACAATGGGCCAGTTGGCTACGTCTAGTAGTTGATTCGGCCCTGGAAGAATATCGAGACAAGCCCAATTATGCCAAAGCTGCACGTCAATTCCTACTCAAATGGAGTTTTTATAGTTCGATGGTTATACGGGATTTGACTTTACGATCGGCATCGAGCTTTGGTAGCTTCCATTTGATTCGTTTGCTCTACGATGAATACATGTTTTTCTTGGTAGAACATAAAGTTGCTGAAGTTCTTCAGAAGACAGCAATTGCTGTTATTAGCGATAGAATGGTAAGTTTTTTACAAGTTCGTCAAAGAATGATGACCACTCTATTTTTTTTTTTCTCTTCAATTAAGAATTTTAAAACAAGACGAAACGCAGTGTTTTTGTTTTTGTAGAATTCGTTTATGCGCAGATATTTTGCGTAGTCTATACACACAATCGAGTGCTTCCATCTTTCTTACTAGAACCACTGGTATTTTTATTTATTATTAATTCTTCAAATTCTTCCTGATTGGCTAGTGGGAGACGTCTTCCAGGTTGATGAATTGATTCAGCGTCATGGTATAAAGAAGACAAGGTATGCTTGACAGTTCATTCGATTGCTTCGTGACGTCATCGGGAGTGAAAAATCTCAATTTTTTTTAAATAAACGAAATGAACCAAAACAGTAACAACACAATTGGATGTCACATAAAATAAAAATGGTGACCATATTCATCCGTCCTAGAGCATACCTTGTATTCTATATACCTTGGTTCAGCGTCTTTTTGTCGATTCAATGTTGTGTTCCAGCATATTGCCACTACATGTGTTTTTTCATAAAGTCGATATCAAATGCAATGCAAATATAGTACTAGAATAGATGTGAAAACTAAAGTTCTACCAATCGGACCTTTACACGAACTTCTTCGTAAACCCTTCCTGCTTCTCCAATTGCAGTTTTTAGAGGTTGCTATTGCTGTTGTGGATTGTGGAGCCTTGCCATCTTTAACTGGGGGTAATTTGTTTATCAGCAAACGATATCGTTTTGACGATCTGGGACCATCGATACCAAATCAGAAACCAGGAGAATGTTTGCCCGTTGATGTTATTGTTACTCTGTTCTGGGGATACCTTCCATGTTTCGCAACGTTATAATTTGGAGCTCGTCTCATCTTTGTTACAGCATCTGCTTCAATTTGCCTCTTGTAGATTGAACAAGGGTCGGTGGCTGTTTTTCCATTTTCTTTGAATAATCGCATTAACTTTTGGAAGCTTTCACCTTATCGAAGTCTTTAAGACCCAGTGCCCTAGTCGATACTAAAAACTCAAATTCTTCTCGCTTGGAATAATGCTAGCTTTCCTATCAAAAAATGTAAAAAAAATCATTTTGTTTCATGTTGTTCCAGGCTGGGAACTCTGAATCTTGTAAAAACTGCAATTTTCTACCTCGAGGGAAGCACTCGCGGTCTGTCATTTATGAATCTAAAATGCAAAAAATTCATTTCATTTTTTTTAGGACCAAAAATAACGGTACCTGCCATATTAACATTTATGGAAAAGTTAACGACAAAAACAGCTCTAACGATTTTGATTAAAATTTTTGTGTCTGCTTCTATTAGTGGGTCATACTTTTGAAATGAATAACATGTTTGTAAAAATTCTACTAACGGTACCATTTTTTTTTTTTTTTTCATTTTTTGACTTTCACTTTCACTTTCACTCAACCAATTTTGATGATTTTCGCTATACAGTAGCTCCCTAACGATTTTAAAATTATTTGATAAACTAATTTTCAAAAACATAATTTTTGGATTTTTAAAAAATCTTTTAAATTTTTGTTTTGAAAAATCAATTTTTCGAAAACTGGTCACTGTATTTTTTTCAAATTTTGTTTTTAGATGTACAATGACATTATCTTGAAAATGGCGTACCAATTTTATTTATCAAATTAAATTTCGTACTTAGTTTGGAGCTCACAACAATTTAAGAAGTTGTTCATATCATTTTAGTAATGAATTTTATTTTTTTAAACATCTTATGTAATTATTTTGTAGACTTCTTATAATATTATATTTTTAGAAACTTTATATAAGAAGCTATAACGTTTAGAGCAACTTTGACCCTAAGAGTACGTACGTGCGACCTATTCGTGCATTTTTTTTTAATTGCCAAATAAATGCCTTACTTATGCCGTATGTCATACATAAAAACATAAAACATAAAAAAATGACGCTCTTAACTTTTTTCAAAAAAAAAATAAAAACTTTTTTTTATAACCCAAATTCAACATAAAGTTAGGATGACACACCCTGTATTTCGTTAAACACTGGTTAAAATCAAAATTTAAAAAAAAGCAATTATGTGACGTCATTCCATACAAAGTTAGCATGTAATACTCCTTATTTTGTAAACCAAACCACAAAGTTTTTATTTTTTTTTTTTTTTTTTGAAAAAACCAAGAGCACGGCAATTTTCTTGAGCTTGCATTTTACATAAATAAACCCAATGCGGCAATCAGCGAGCAAAAACAGTGGTTTACGAAACTAACTTTATATGGAATAACGTCACAAAATTGTTTTAGCAGTATAAACAGTTAATGAGAGAACAAAAATTTGATTTTCACTTGTGGTTAACGAAATACAGGGTTTGTCATGCTAACATTATTTTTGTTTAAAAAAAAACCAAGAGCGCACAGTTTTTTTATTTCACGGTATAGACACGGCATTTATGCGGCAATTAATGAGAGAAAAAAAATCGATTTCCCCAAAAATTCAAAAGTGTCATGCTAACTTTAAAGTAAGCATGGCAAAGGCTTCCGATCAAATTCTGTACAAACTGAAAACGCGGCAATTTTGTTGATTTCACAGCATATATACAGCAATTATACGGCAATTACCGAGCAAAAAAAAATTACGTATCCAAAAGTTGTCATGCTATGTTTATACGGGCAAAGGATTACCAGGTGACCTTAAACACAAAAGACAAAAAAAGAGATTAAAAATAAACCTAATAAAAGATACAAAGTGAAAAATAGGGGATGCCATAACTCACATTTAAAATCAAAAAAATAAAAATTATTAAAAAAAAAACTTGAAAAAATACAGGCCTGAAAATTAGGAAATCTAGAGTTAGTACAAACGAATCGATGAGTGTAAGAACAGTATGAGTCAATTTTGTGGTGAATATGCAGAAATGCTATACGCACATCTACGAGTACACCTACCAATGAGCATAATACAATTCATTTGAAAATCAAATTCATACAAAACAAGGCCTGATTGTTTGGAAAAGTACTACAAACCCTTGACTTGTACTGTTCTTACACTCAATGGCTGCTATTTCCATTTCATTCGTCGTCGTTAATTTACTTAATATTGTGGAAAAAAACATCAACGATCTTCCAGATAATAGTAATCGTTGATTAACTATCGAATTTTTAATTTATTATGATTTAAAAAGTAAATCAAAAAATAAGAAAAAACAAATTGAAGTTGTGTTTCATTTGTGCTGAAGGTATGAACAGTACAAGCCCAATGCATTTCTAGCTCAATATTTTTTTTATTATAAACTACTATAATACTACATCATAGATGATTTAGGGTTCCCAGATGTTTTATGAATGTGGCAACCCTAAAACTCATTTCACACTTATCCGTATTTTTTTCAAATCAAATGTATGCATTGTTAAAATTTGGTAAAAATGTTATATTTAAATATTATAAAATTCCAGAATAAAAAGAATTTATAATTTTATTTACCATGATTCAATTTAATAATATTATTTTAGCATTGATAAGTAAATTATGTAAAGATCAGCTTAAGATATTGGGTCATTTAATATTTCACCAGGGAGGGTTCGTCCAGATCTTATAATGCACAAATTTCATATAAAATAGTTCAATTTTGATACCATTAATTCTGACACTGAACTCTACCAAGCTACATTTAAATCTCTGAAAAAATTAAGCAATATACTATACGACATTTCATTTTGAACAGTTTTATTTGTATTTTAAATATGTTGTGCACTGCGTTTCCATTATAAAGGATCCTTTTGCATCTGTTAAACTTATTTGTTTTGGATGTGTTAACTTGTAAATTATTTAAACAATATTTAAATGTCATATAATTATTTAGAATCGTCTTACTTTTTTGTTCTAGGAAAAAGATACTGATTTCGAGTTTGATTATCAATTGTCATTTATTGACGCCGCCGATGCGAGTTCAGCAAAACGAATGAAGCACGAATGATTAAAATATTTAATTTTTTGTTAAAACATACATTTTCTTATAGAAACACTTGGAATATTTCACAGAAAAAAAATTAAATAAATCAAATATTTAGTTTTTAATATTTTATTTTGCTTAACAACTCTGACGCAATAGAAATTGATAAATCTTTAATAAATTAAAAGCCATTTAATAGTTTAAGCCGTCCAAGAAGAAATGTTATGCAAAACTATTTACTAATTGAGGATTTGGCATTTCGTTAAAAAAAAGAAAAATCAAAAAATGAAATAAAACATTAACAATAAAATACAAAAACTACATAACTTTTTTTTTTGTAAAACTTGTATTTATTTAAAACTATAATATAACTGATACATTATTTTTACAAAACAAATTGACTACAGGCCTTAAAAGTGCAACAAAACGAATTAATATAGTAGATTTATAATTATTATGTTTTTTTTAAATTAACAAAAAGATATATATGGATGTGTATTAATATTTAAAAAAATACATAAATAAAAATAAATCTGTTTTTGTATTGTTTAAGATTTTTTTTTTAATAAAATTGAACAAAATGGTTGTTAAAACTTAAGGAATTGTATTTCCATAAATTAAAAATTACAAACTGCATGAAACGAACATTTGAAAAGAAATTAAAGTTATCTACATTTAAATTAGTATTTTTAATAAATTAAACAATATATGTATATCAGTCTAATTTAGTTAGTGAAGATTGTCATTCTGTCATTTTTATAAGAAATTAAACTACTAAATGTCTAGTCTTGTAGATTTATAAGAATCTATTTATAATTTAATTTATTGTATTTAGTATAATTATAAATATTTATAATTAAGTTTTAATTTAAAAGAAACAATTTGCTCAACCAAATGGGAACTTTAAAAGTGATTTCGTAAAGGAATAAATTAAGTGAAACGGAAGTAATTTTTGTTTTGTTTATGTCGTTCTATACTCCTCAAAATATTCCAGTTTCTTATGCTAAATGACCTTAATAAAATCACTGAAAAGTTAATATAAAAAGAAAATAAGAAATATGCTCAAACAATTGACATTGTCTGCTCAAATAAAAATCAAAGAAAATAACGTATCAAAATATTTTTTACAAATTGTACAAAACTAGAGACATTAAAAAATCAAAATATTAATTATTTATATCATAGAACAGTTAAGTGTTTATTTATTTTTTCTGTGTTTCACTTTTAATGTGAAATATGTATTTCTTGCACAATATTGTTAGAATTTTTTTTTTTTAATTAAAATTATTTTTATTTAAAAACTACTTAACGGTAAAACAAAAAAACTCGATGAAACAAAAACTTTACATTAATATTCATAAATGAAAAAAAAAAATTATTAAAAAAAAAGTTGTTTGCGTATAGAAAAACTAAACAACAAAAGTGTTTGTTGTATTAGTTGATGTATGTATTGTATATTGTACAAGTATACATCTCTTTTAATTTAAAATAAAGTGAGTGTAAAATTATACAACTTGTTGTATTTAATACTTTTGTTTTTATTTCCATGAAATTATTTATTTATTTCAATGAATAGCTTAAATACAGTAAGATACATAATCTTATAAGAATAAGGTATTTTGATTCCAGATCACGTGTCCAGCTGTAGGCAAAAATGTGGGTTTTCAGTCATTCTAGGTTGAAATAAGTTGAAATAAATGTTTCAACACTTGGAACGAAACAGGCTATTATTTTCTTTTTTGTTAACAAGTAAATTTACGGTGTAAAATACCAAACACATTAAGGATATTCATGCAACCTGGTAAACTTCGTAAACCTGATTGATAAACGTGGTAAAATGATAAATCTGGTAATTGAACTGTCAAATATAGTCTGTATTACGAGCCACTAATATGTAACTAGTTTACGAAGACAAGGAAAGAACATAATTTTCTCGAAATAATACAAATATCGATACATAATTTACACACATTTAGCCAAGTTGATTTTAAGTGTGTTCATGAAACATGCATAGTAAACTTTTCTATTTAACCACATGCAAAAGTTTACCAGGTAGCATGAATATCCCTATTTACTTTAGGCCTTATTGCGAGTGTCGTCTATTCGCAAAAAGTATATAAATATAACTCTGCCAGGAGGTCTGTGTTTTTGCACTGACAGTAACAGGAGTATTACGTAGGAAATGGCATCAAAACAGTTACGAAAATGGGTATTGGTTATGGTTTCTAAAATATTCAAGATAATTCAATGCAGTAAATTTTGTTTGATTGGTGGACGCTTTTTTTATAAGATTGGCTAAAAAATAAAATAATAAAAGGATATTTTATTTTCGTCCTGTAATGAAATGATTTTTTTTTAGGCAGTTTTGTTTGTTAAAAATTTATTTAGCGCATTTTAAAAACAAGTTTTTTAAATAGTACCTTTTTTATTCAAAAAAAAAGACGAAAATTAAGGAACGAAAAGTTTTGTTTTATTGGTATTCATTAAAACTTTTTTAACTTGAAACTCAAGTTGAAATTGTGGTTGAAAACAAAACGGAAGCTTGGACCTGCGATTTTTGTGTTGTCTAAACTTATTCCTAATTCAATTAATAAATGAATAAAACAATAAAGCATTACCTAGATGCTGCGAGATACTTCTTTTAGATGTTTTTTCTTGGCTAAAGATCAAACAAAACTTATTTCCACTTTTTACTATTAACTTTTTTTACTCTTTATTCAACAAACACTTTTTTCTATAACAAACTGTTTCACTATTAATCTTTACAATTTACAAGAATTTTCACTTCCAAACTACACTTTCACAATCACTTATCTCTATCACTGTCAAAATTAAACTGTCTCGATCTCCTTCTCCGACCTCGTATTTATACTCCTCTCATTTATTCTCGAAGGATCCAGAGATCTCCAGTTTCGTTAAGCAGAAGAGACAAATACACACAGACAGATAGAGACAGATATAGACAGATTTCGTTCCGTTCCATTTTGTTCCGTTCGATGTTTGGATGAAAGCGTTCAGAGCTTTAGTCATTCTTCATAACCAAAGACCTACATGTGTCATTTCGTCTGGGTGTGTTCGCTCCTACATTCGTAACAATAAAAACAATAATAACTTCTGAATTGTCTGGTTTTGAAACAATTTTTGATAGCTCTCTTTGACGCCCAAATTTTGGTATATCACACTCAATATATTGAAAAAAGGGCATTTAGACCCGTTTTGATTGTTAACGTCACAATATGTATAGTATATTAGTCACTTCCGGTTACAGTTTTTATGCAAAAATATGAAGCAAAAACTGGATTTTTCTTTAAAAGAATTCGAATTTTTCAACATTTAAAGATGCTGCCGTGGTGTTAGTAAAAGAAATTCGGTCCAATGTAACAAATTGCATAAAAAAAAATTATGCAAATTACTGTCGGTTAAGAATTAAATTTTTTCAAATCTCCCTAGGCAGTTCCTAGGGAATGTTTCCCTCCTTTGAAATTTGGGAACGTAAATAACAGATAATTTTCCCTTGGAATTTATTGGTATTGGGAACATAATTTCCAGAAAACTTAATCTGTCATTTCATACATTTTTTTGTTCCATGGAAAATAATTCCAAGGGAAATTCACGATCGATGAAGGAAATCGGTTATCTAGCTGACCCATACTTTTAATCATTAATGAACGCGATTATATACTCAACCTATTTAGTTTCTCAATTTAAAAAAGAAGTTACACATACGCCACAGTGACCCTTCGGAATTACAGCCTTAGGCGTAACGTTTTCTGAAGATATATCTTTTTCTACAAATATTTTACGTGGTTTTTGTGCTTCTATGTACCATGTTTTTTTCATTGAATAAAAACTACACAGCCAGTCATCAAGCTAAATAGACGCTAAAGATATAATGTGAAAAATTTCATATACAATGGACTTACACAATTCTAAAATTTATTGCCGACAATCGACTGTCGACAAAAGTCGTTTATCGATAAGAAAACGAACGACACTCGCAATAGGGGTGGTCTTATTCTACTTGCACTTGCATCAACGATCTGGGGTGACATTGTGTATTGCAAAAGCGAACAAACGTTTTGGCGTGTGCAAACGATTTGCTTCATGTAACATAATAAACAATACGTTTCACGTTTTCTCTTCTTAAATTGATATATTTTGGCCAAAAAAAGTTATTTATTTAATAAAAAAAAAATGTGATTAGGTACATATTAACTAACAAAAATTGAGGATTCGGTGTTATTGAACTTGCGAAGTAGGTATAATAACAAATCTGGAGAAACTTCTTCTTTCGTTTAAGGTCTAGTTTTGCAAACAGCATAGATAATAGAGTTACATAGATAGCACATCCAGTGCAAATATATATCCCATATATCAAGAGATTCGTTAAAGTCAAACTTACCAACCAAATTCAAAAGAACAAAATCAAACCTTCAAGATTCAGCAAAAACGTTGCATTCGAAAGATAGATGCATTCATATTCAAAATTCAATATGATTCAAGCTAGTTTAATCGAATTAGGACGAAGCGGTACGTCCCATTGAATTGCAAAAAAATGGTTTCTGCGATACTATAGTATCTGTGCCAAGAGTATATTGACTAATTATTACTTGCGAAAATCATGACTGGAACTTTTTGAATTTTAGCGTTCGTTGCAATTTTATTTTAATCGATACAATCGATATTTATTGTTTTCTTATTATTTATGTGTTTTTCTTAGTAATAAACGAAATGAAAGCTGAAATCCTTAAAAAATAAACTACCCCCACCTATTTTCTATGTTTTGTATATTTTTATCTCTTAAATCATGTACAAATAATTCTATCTTCTTTAGTTTAAGATATCGATAAATGAATATGTATCTCTCCTCTCCCAGGATATCTGCCAACTAATAAAATTTTGTTTGATTTGAAGCAAAAACGAACTCGGAAACAAAACCGAAATGCGACACAGTATGCCAAAGATCGTTTTCGCTTCCTTTGTTACAGAATCTGGGCCCCTGGTTCACATGTTCGATTCCATTTTAGTGAATCCCTTAATTTTTCTGCCAACTAAAAAACCTGCAATGTTATTGCATTTTACCATCCAAACGCCCCACTTAACGTCTCACAGATACAATCAAGACTATTCCACAAATACCAATTGTCATATTTTAAGAAAAGTTGCATGGTAGTTGGTAGTGGTTGATCAACATTACCGCTGCTGGTAGTTTAAGAGCCGGGAGCTAAATTTCTTAAGTGAGAGGTAACCGATCCATATGAACAAATACCTTAGTTTGCCTTCATTTCTTTTGTCGGGAAAAAGTGCATCAAAAGTACCATTTTCTGAAAATCGATTTAGTTAGGGGAAACCACTTAAAGTTAATTGATAACCAATGCGACAAACTCACTGATAACAAATATACAAATGGCAGACATTTTAAGTAGGACCAAACCTCCAGCAGACAGTCCCGAAAATGCGTTTTTTAAACGTTTTTAGACCTTGGGGTAACCACTTAAGATTAGTCACATCCTGTAGCCCTGGATTCCCTGATAACGAAAATAGCCTAACTTAAAATGTCTGCCATTGGTATGTTTATCAGGGAGTTTGACGTGTTGGTTATCAATGCAATTAAAGTGATTACCCTCACTAAATCGATTTAAAAAAAATGGTTGATTGACTGATTGACTTAAGAGGTATAATATTGCACTGCGACCCATAGGATCTATTGTGCCCCCCATTTCAGCTGGGTGAGTTGGTTCCTCATACTACAGCTCCTCCTCTAACCCAATTCCCTTCAGAAAATTTAGTATTTGGAGTATTTTCATAGACTGTAATTGTCCTTCTAAGGCCTGGTGGCATCCAAGGTATTTGATAAGGTGTCTTGTTTTATTTTGTTTTTTTTTATGACATTTTCTCCTATTCCGCAGTTAGGCGCGGGTCCCATTAGAGGAGCCATTGCTCTTGCTTTTGCCAACACCTCCTTGCCAAGTTCGTTAAGTTTTTCTATACATTCCAATACTAACTTGAAGTTGATTGTAAATGAGCTGAGTGCATTTAGGGCACCCTGACTGTCAGACATAATGGTGATTATTTTCACCATATGCTCCGGTGATTATTTTCGAGGTTAAGTTCTGCGCATTTTACAATGGCATTAACTTCAGCTTGAAATATACTCGGGGATGGACTAATTGGAACGGATAGTTTGGCCCAAAAATCTCAGCATCTGTAGATGGTGTTTTCTTCTAGTGAGTAGTTTTCGTATTCACTAATAAGTTGTATTTTGTAGTTTTTCACAAAGTTATATTTTGTGACCATGGCATCTCTTGAAACGTCAAGGAAGTTTGCTTCTGGGGATCTGGAAAGAAGCTCTCTTTCCCTATTGTCTATACATTTTCCAGTCCCAGTTCCTTCCTTGGCGAATCTTATAATTTGCCAAGGAAAATTGTACTTTTGATGCACTTTGCATAGACAACGCCTCGATTAAATTTAGG
This sequence comes from Meliscaeva auricollis, assembly GCA_948107695.1. Classification (NCBI taxonomy): domain Eukaryota; kingdom Metazoa; phylum Arthropoda; class Insecta; order Diptera; family Syrphidae; genus Meliscaeva; species Meliscaeva auricollis. The sequence continues at coordinate 80,009,413 of OX403616.1, read as the reverse complement.
CAGACTATCACCCCTATAACGGTTATCAAAGATCAAATTGATCATTGTTAAACATGGAAATTTTGTACCTTAAACTAAAACTCGAGATTTTTTTTTTATAATTATGAATTTATTTTTGTAATTCATATCGATTTGCATCATTTTCATTATTCAAAAATTTCGTTGGTTGGGCTTTTAGGTATCGAATTTTAGTATTTATCAATGATCAATTTGATTATTGACAACCGTAATAAGTGTGTAAGGTATATGGTCATCACCATAACCAGGACTACTTGTACCATTATTTTGGATCGATTACCTTTCTGCGCTTTACTCAGTCTAATATGTGAAATCAAACTAAAAAAAAAATAAAAACCATTGTTTTTTTTTTATAAATTTTATTACTGTAATTTTGTTTAAAAATAGGATTACTTACTAAAAAATAATAATACTACTAAAATTAAGTTTGATTATTCATATAATTATAATTTAAGATATTTTTTGTTCTTTTTTCTTTTGTTCTTTTTTTTTATTTTATTTTGTTGGTTTTTTTTTTTTTGTTTTAATTCTATTTTTAAATGCGAAACTATGTTATGTAAGAAAAAAAATACATAACTGCTATTTTCATGTATTTGTGTAGAAAAATATTTTGTTTGTTTTTTTTTTATTTGTTTTGTTTTATTGGTTTTTTGCATATAAATATATATAAATGTTTATATAAGAATTTTGTTGTTGTTTTTTTTCATATTTGTACTTTTTTTATGGGAAATTAAAAATGCTTCTTCTGTAGGTTTTTTTTCTTTCTTTCTCTTTTGTATGTCGGTAGTTTGAAAGTGGATACATTTTTTTTTTGTTATTGCTTATATTTAAGGTATGTGTGTTAAATTTAAGTATATAGGTACTCAACTTAACTTACGTTTTATGTCTAAATTTATATACAAAATGAGAATGTGTGTTTGGAGTGTGTCAAATTGTTGAGAATATTTTTTTTAAAGGAAGGTTATACAAAAATACTGAATTTGGAAAAAAAAATAAAATAACTTTTTATCAAGACTTTTATGGAATTAAAAAAAGCAATCGATAAAAAATTTTACACAAATAAAAATTCATAGGAAATAATGTATGTGGAATTTTGTCATTATGGATAAAATGTATGTTTTTTTGTAGAGATAGCGATAGATGAAAAGAAAGGGAAAATGAAACAAAACTAATCAAAATTTCAAGTTAAAGATAAATAATACATATTTGATTACAAAATTTGAATCTGTTTTTGTTTTTTTTTTTTTGTAAAATATTCATGAATCAAAACTTTTTGTTCAAAATTTCATAAACCATTGCAAGAAAGAAAACAACACTTTGGCAAACTCTGTAACAAGAAACTAATCGGTGGAGAGTTCCTTTAACTCTACACCAAGTAGCCTCTTGTAGTCAAATGTAATATCGTTGCTTTGCTAATGGTAATTTTAATGACTTACTGATTAGTTTTGTATTATGTGTTATGAAATATGAATGAATGATCAAACTAAACAACTAAAATACTTATGCATACTAAAAATTACGTATTACCAGAAATCTAATATGTACATACTTACAGTAGATTTATGTTAAAATTATATATATACTTTTCTTTTTTTTTTTATTAAATTCTATTTCATTTTCTAAAACAAAAACAAACAAAGTGTAAATTTTAAAGAAGCGTAAATATTTTTTTTTGTGTTTGTGTAATAATTAACATTCACTTGAAAAAATTAAGTGAATTCCCCATAATTGGAGAGATTTAGGGGGAAGGTTTTGAAACATAAAAGAAAAACTTCAAAAAAGTAAATAAAAAAAATTTAAAGTAAAATTGTATTTCTTGGTGTGACAACAGTTTTTCGTTGGTGTATTTTTTAACAATTTTTGAATAGGGGAAACGTATACGTTGACAAGAATTTTTTTTTAATTGCCACAAGGAGTTAAGACATTGATATAAGGGAATAATTCTACAATAATTGTTTTTTTTTTTTTTTTGAGAACACATTGACTTTTGTTTCAAAACTGAAACACATTTTTTTTAGAAAAAAAAAAAAAATAAGAGAAAACATCTCAAAAATTATCCTCGAAAATGACAAAGTCATCTTCGTCCTATGCTATCCGATTGACTAATTGCATTTTTCTTCGGTTTTGAGGTTGAAATGAGCTAGTTGTAGTCAATATTTGTGTGTGGTGTTGCTGGTGTATGATTTGCTGTTGTTGATGTTGCTGAGAATGTTGTTGCTGTTTAAATTGTTGTTGAACTTCTCCAGCAGGACCTATTGAATAATTGACACTTAAACGAGCTCGTTTTGGTGAATTATAATCGTTGTCGATTGAGGATGTAGGTGATGAGGTCATTTCAATTATATCATTTGAATTTATTTGCAGGCGAACAGCTTCTTTGTCGTCTTCCATATCGATGGCATCGTAAAAATCTTCAACCTGAGCAAAAAAAAAAAGTTCAAATTATTATCCGGTTACTTCATTTGTAAAAAAAAAATAAGAAAAACTTACCTCGATATCAAAATCTCTATGTTGTTGGGGCCCACTGTCATCATCCTCCTCTACGTACATTTCATGAGTTTCGACAATCGTTTCGTCCAATTCCTGATCCAATTCTTCGGAATCACTGGTCTCCTCCACCTCAGACTGACTATCAAGTTCGGCATCACTATCGCCCGTACTGCCATGTTTCATTTCACCTCGTTCCAGCGCTTCCAGATGCTCGGGAAAGACCATAGCATTTCGAATTGCCATTGGATCTTTGCGTGACCATTTTTGAACTTCTTCGTCCATCTTCATGATCTTATCGGGATTCATTGCCCACAAACATCCTTTCCGTTGTCCACCATTTGAGGTTGGTTTCTTGACCTTGCCAAAACATTTATTCATGGAAAGATTATGCCGAACACTATTCTTCCAACCGCCACTTGCTGTCTTGAAAAACGGGAAATGCTCGCACATGAAGCTATAAATTTCGGAAACGGGCAGGGATCCACTTCGGGAATTCTTAAGCGCCATTGCTATTAGGCAGGAATATGAGTAGGCTGGTTTGGGAAACTTTGACTCGACTTCCACCTTGATTTTGCTCGGTTTGACACTGATGAGTGTGGGTGTTGTCATACTGGCCAAAGGTGAGGCCACTGTTGCTGATGTTGCTGTCGAATTGGTGGAATGCAAATGTGTGGCTGGCGATATATTCTTTGTATGAATGACATTGCGAGCGAGAATTTTACCAGACATCTGATTGCCTAGAAATGAGGTGCTGCCATTTAATGTAGCCATATTGTGCAGCGGACTAGAATCACGATCTCGTTTGAGAACAATTGTATTGCCATTTGCGGTAAGTGTTCCAGACGACGACTTGGTCGTGGTGGATTGTTGCTTAAGCTTGTTGTATGTTATGCTGTTGGCGAATGTAAGTCCACCAATTCCCGGAGCTAGCTTAATTGTGTTGGTCCCTGTGGAGATAATTCCATTTGAATTGATTATTCCATTGGACGACGGCAGTGGGGTCATAGATATTGATGTCGATGATGCAGTTGATGTCGAGGTGGCAGTAGATGTCGGCCTTGTTTGTTGCTGACTCACTGCAGCCAAAGAAGATGTAGATGAGGTAGTTGCGGAGGATGAACTTACAACATTATTAATCAGACTTATTGGTGATTTTCTCAGCTCCGAGGATAGATCCTTTTTAATTGAATCAATAGCAACGTTTTTGCGTTGCTGTTGCTGTACTGCAACATTTGAAGAGTTTTGTTGTTGTTGATGTGGGTGTTGTGGTTGTTGGTTTGGTTCTATTTTGATTTTCTGTTCCGGTCGCAGGTAGGATATTCTCATTTGTTGCGGAGAAAAATGTAAATGACTTTTATTCTCCACCGGACTTCCCGGCGGCGATGATGTATTACGCAGACCGTTTGTGTTTAGTGTTGTTTTTGGTGATCTATACAACATCGACGAAATGATGGGTATGACGGTGATTGGATTTACACAAGCCCCAACATCGGAGTAGTAATCACTTGATGATGACCATGTTGGTTCCCATTTGGGTTCCCATGAGGGTTCAGTTTTTGTTCTAGTTTTGGATGTGCTTGCAGCATCATTAGATATTGAATCGACTTGATCAAATGATGATGAGGAAGGCAGGTCATTGCCGAATGGTCCGAATTCATTGCTGCCACCTACGAGTGTGGCAACCTCACTGCGAATGTCAATGTCTAGCATGTCTTGCAATGAATCGGATATATAAAAATCTAGATTTGGACCCGACGAGTCCTGCAATAAAAAAAAAAATAGAAAATTAATAAAGAACAAAATGAATATAAAAGATATTAGATGGAAATTTTAAGTCCATTTTTATTTTTTTCTTTCCCTTTACTTCGTCGTGTCATTTTTTAGTTACTGTACTAAATTTTGGTAACCGTACTTCTGGGTGCAGTTTACTTAATAGTTTGTGTAAATTCTTCAGTTAAATGTGAATTTTCGAAGTGAAAAGATGCCTCCCTTGAGAGGTAGAGTCAAGTTTTGATTTCTTACACAAAAGAGTGTTAGAAGACATAAAGAATGGAAGAATATTATCGAAACAACAAAATGAAATCTGTGGCAGATAGGCAGAAGACATAAGTACATTATATTCTTTTTTTTTCACTAAACTAAGTTTTAATATTAAAACTTTCGCACAAAATACCACAAGGTGTCACGATTCTTGTTTATTATAACAGTTTTAAGGGCATATTTTTAGAGCATATAGCATCTTATTTCCGGTTATACTATTTATAAGTGTTAGAAAGTTCTCTAATTTAAAAAGTGTGGAACAAACAAAATGTTGTTACAAAAATAAAGGGAGTGGGGGTAATGGTAGGTTTATGAAAAAGCTCGGCAATACAATACCGTACCCGTTGATAAAAACCAATGAAAATTAATTTATCTTTAAATACAATTTCGATTTCCGTTTCCGTTTCCGCTTTTTAAACGACATGACCACTCAATGTACCTATGTACCTTCCTGTTTTCCTGATCATAGAACAAGCAATCCTAAAAGCTCATGCCTTTTCTATTTACTCTTGCTATACCTACATATCTTATCTACAAATTAATTAAGACATTAACCTACATAAGTGAAATCAATACAATTGTTAAAAAGGTAGGTAGGTTTGTATGTACGAGTATATTGTAGAAGTCGATAAAAATTATTCACCTCTGCACAATTGATGTGTCAACACCATTGGTATAGGTACCTACCCTATGGTGAAAAAGAATATCCGTGGCTGTGTATTCTATTAATTTAATTCATGTTTTTTTTAAGGCGCCTAAACCGGAAAAGCATAATTAACTTAAATTGAAAAAAAAACAACAACACAAAGACAAAGGCCATTCTCCCAAATATAAAAATGATCATCACTTCTTTAGTTTTGCATAAGCTCAAGTTTTTATTTGTTTTCTTTTCGTAGCCGGTAAAACTAAAAGACCACCATAAAAACAAAATCAAAAAGAAAAGCCGAACCTACACCAATCCTCGTTTATCTGTTTATTATTTGTTGTTTTTTTTTGTCCATTTATTTATTTTTGTTTTCTTAAATAAAAAAAAAAAAGTGTGAATGAATCAAGTGAAATCATAAAAAATTTCGACACATGTGTGAAAAAAATGTAAACGAAAACAAAACGAAAATATACAAAAGGAAGCAAAAGCAAAGCAATATTTACTCAAAAATGAACGACATAACAAACAAAAAGAATCGATAAGTCTTCCCGCCCAAAATGTTCTTTGTCCGCGGTCTAAATCTGAAGCGGGGTTCACATTCAGATTCAACTTAAAATCCATTCCAACTTCGATTCGGGTATGGACGCATCAATAAAGAGAATATGATGTTGCTATGGAATGTTAAAACGAGTTTTATGTTAGATTCGTAAACGAATTCCAAATTCCAATTCTAAAGTTCGAGTTTTATTGAGGTGAATCAAAATATTTTAAGAAGAGAAAACGACCAGAGAATGATAAAAGATAGGGACCTTGCAGTACGAACACTGAAAACATATTAATTGTAATGCTACTTTAGTAACATTCTGCCACTTTCTTGAGGGAAGTGTTTTATTTTTTTTTTAAGACATGCCAAGTTTATGTTTTCCGTAGGAATTCGTAACTGTTAAAAATTCCTTCTATTTTCTAACATTTTTTAACTTCATGAAATGATTCAAAATCTGGCAGATCTTTTCGGTGACAGAAGTGCAACTGGAATTATAGAAGTCAATATGATTTTTGGCCGTAAAAAAAAGCTATTAATGTTAGGTTTTTCTTTATTTGATTTTTTTTTTCAACTTCGGACACATCGCTTTTGAACGGCCCATCTATTAATTCTTTACGTTTAATAACATTTTCTTCTTTCTTATCTCAATATTCAATTCTTGACATTCTTTTTTTCATTTTCAGGCGAAGTTAAAATTGGGCTTTACCTCTATGTACGTTTTAACATTTTTATATCTTCCATACATAAAACTCTATCATAAATATAATTCAATAAAAGTGGAAACACTTCGCCCACGACACAATGTATATACAGTTTGCATTCGTATTCAAGGCTAACTTCATTCAAACTTCTTCGACAACGTAAACGTAGAAGAATTTGTATTAAAAAATTGTGAATCGAACTCGCTAGAAACATGTTGCAAAAAGACATCCATCCACTTCAAAAATAAATTCATCCACTACACAAGATTCATCTGCCTTTGGTTCATCGCAGTAGATTGGAGAAATGAACAACAATTTCCCCTTCAGGTGGAGTATTATCTCGATCTCGACGCCATTTGAAATTTTCCTTTCCTTCATTTAATTATTTTTTTTTTCAATCTCCCCTAACAACAAATAAGGATAGAAACAGACTTTTGTTTACTCAACCATTTGTAAAGAAAGAGAAGGGACTATTATTTTTTTTTTAATACTCCTGGATTTTAAGCAGCAAAATGTTGAGAGGGAGAGAATACAACAACAACAAAAACTCCGAGACCGAGGTAGAAAAATTTAAAAAGAAAAAAAAAAACAATCAACATGGAAGGGAGGGAATGAGTAGCGACGAGTGTGGTACAGTTGCGACAAAACATGGGGTTATATTCGAAAATTCTATGTTCTTTCTTTCTGCCTTTGGATTTTGTTCCCTGGTTCGTTCCGTTTTGTTTTTCTCTACAATAACAAAAAAAAAAAAAGATGAAAACGAAAATGTGAGACTACAATTCATGGCATGGCTGACAAAAATGTTACTCCAATGGGGATTTGCCGGTTGACTTTTGTGGATTTGTAAATAAATTTGTGGATTATTTTTGTTTACAAAAATAAAATGCATAGCTACATACAATGTATGTATGTAGGTGCCTACAAAAAAATAACAACGGCGCAACAAAAGTCGCGTAACGTAACGAAATGGCGGGCAAGTAAGCACCTATTGGGGTAGATAGAATCTTGAATCTCAGTGCTTTTAATTTTTGTTGTTTATTTTTTTTCAGAAAATTGGTTTCAAGTTTTGTAATCATTTAGGAATCATAATTTTAGTAAACACGAATTTATTGTAGGTACCTACATATGTACATATTTCCAAAAAATGTATTTAGGTAGGTAGTACCTTTCTACTCCTACCTTCCTTAATAAAAATAAGTAGATAGGTAGGTACAATTGTTACCTATGCCTAGTTATGCACATTATGTACCTTACTTATGTAAGCATGCCTTAAAGGCAGATAACTACCTACCTACCTAGGTACGTTTTACGAAAAATGTACCTACCTAGATACGTAGGTACCTACCTACCTAACAATGGTTACCAACACAGTTATTTGAAAAGAAAAATGAAAATCAAAATGTAAACTGGGCTGCAACTTGAAATTGGATTGACCAAAATATAAAAAATAAGAAATAAAGTATTTCGTTCGAATAGGGTTGCCAAATAGAAGCCCCAATTTTAGTAGTAGCAACCCTGTTTTCATTTTTATTAATCAACTTGCATATATTTTATTTGGTGCCTTCTGAGCATTAGAAATAGGTAATAATGAGTTTCTATTTTTTTTTATATGGTATACCTACCTACAGTATTTATTTTAATACATGCCGATCAACACTTTCTAATGATATTTTTCAGAAATTTTTCGATTAGGAGCCCCTCGTCCCAAAAAAAAAATTCTCTTAAATGGCGGAGTTTTCTAAAAATTATTTATGCACTTTTTTCGATTCGTGGGAAAGTTTACAAGTTACAACATATTACAGTTGAATGCATTAAAAAATAACGGTTTTTCGATTTATAGTGTACAAACTATGATTATCAAGAAATTTTTTCCCTCGTTATTTATTGGTATCAGGGACTGAAATTCACAGTAAAATTCTGTCTTTTTATATAAACCATATCGGGATTCTTCAAGGGAAATTTGTTGCCCTGGAAGTATTTTTCCTCCGTTGTTTTTTTCGGAAAAAAAATTGATGAAATGGCATCCCTGGAAATTCCAAAGGAAACTTTTAAGCTATGTACGTAGGTATATAAGGGTGCTTCTTAAAATCCAAGCTTCATAAAATTTAATGGGGCACCCCCTAATTTTCTACACACCTTTGAATTTTTGGATATTGTGGGGGGACCCTAGGATTAAAATTTCGAAAACTTATCATAGCACCCGTGAATTGGGTTATTGGTATTAAAATAAGATAATGTGTAAAATTTCGCTTGATTTCGGCTACTTTTAGAGGTCTTCTGTCCCGTAACAGAAAAATTACGAACGGTAAATGTAAATGTGTTTTTGTAAAAAAAACAAAACTCATATATCCACAGCAATCTGTCAGTAAACGGCACGTTTTTTTTATAGTGGTGTCCCAGTAAGCCAAACTCAATGAACCATTCCAAAGCTTAGCACATTTTTCGCTGTATTTGAAATTTCTTTCACATCATCCGCAATGGGATTATCAATTTCATCGCAATATTCATCTTTCTCAATTGAATCAGACGTAGTACAGGGATACCTACGATGACTTTAAACGTGCCTACCTAAAGGTAGAGGGATAACGGGGCGGGATGAGGGATGAGGCGGCCAAAACTATTGATCTCACAAAACAAAGAATAGAATATAATTTTTAGGGAATTATAAGTAGTTTAATTTTGTCTCTGGTGTTTATTATTGTACGACAAGTCGCATAAAGGAGATATGTATTTTCAAAAACCAAGATACGAGATGAAAAAGTTGAAACTCTGAAAAGGCATATTGAAATCTATAAAAATATCCATTTTCAAAACTCCACGATTTATAGGCTTCTGCAATATTGTAATTTCTTATTTTCAACTTTTATAATTCTTAATTTCTTCAATCTGTTCATTTTTCAGATCTATGTTTATAAAACTACCTTCAAAATTACCTGGATAACTCAGGTAATTCTCGATCAGCTAAACTGTCAAACATACCTTCATACCTACATCCAATTTTATTTGAACAAACTTCCTGGAAAATTTCAACATCGTGCCAAGTTTACACCTCTAAAAGAAAAAAAAACAAGTCCTTTTTGATGTGAATCGATCTTACAATAATATTCTATGTTCTGATAGAGGTGTGTAGGTACTCGTATAATAATAAAGAAATAATATTTAACTCTCTTTAGCCTTTATTTTATTCTAAAATACTATTACCCATAACTTGTAAGCAAACTCATGGAAATTTTTTGGTTGTTCGCGATAAAGGGATGAAAATGAATTCTAAAAAAAAAAAAACAAAACAATGTATACATTCAATTATTATTTCTTTTTTTGTTTTTTAGTGGGTTTGTCCTTGGCACACATGTCGTTCTTGTTATGGTTACCTCTCTCCTCATCCTATAAAGGTGTAATATTATGTATATCTGCAGGCACGTATTTTCAAGTTGGACATGGACATGCAGAGGACGATGAATGAGAAAACGAGAAACTAAAAAAGGTTTTATCGACTCCGCCTGTTCGTCTGTCGCCTTGTCGGTTGATTGAATTCTGCAGGTGTTTTTATTTTGAGAACATTTGGTGCAGTTTTTTTTTTTTAATCATCGCCTACACTTGGTTTGAAACTGTAACATTAAAAAGTTACTGATCCGTCTATCTGGGTTTTAGATCGAGAAACTTACCATGAAAAAAATTTCCATGATTTAGAATGAATTCGAACAAAAGTTCACTGAGCCATAGTTTATAATGAACTCTCTTCTACTCACTTTTAATAATTCAACTTCTACTTAGTATTCAGCAAACCACAAATTAGTCGACTCCAGTCAGAATTTCTATCTCCTGTGTACTCCACATAATTAAAAAAAATTCTTGAAAACCAATTTGGGATGTCTAAATACTTAGTTAATAAAAAGAGAAAGTTAAAAGTCGGCAAGATACTTATCAATCACCAGAGCAACCAATAAATTCAAAAATAAAAAAAGTCATATATTTTGTGACCTTGAAGAGAAGATTATAAAATGAAAGTTGGTACATAATTCCTTGTCAAATCGTGGGCCTTTAGTTTTGTTAAAAGGATCATTTTCTTTTTTTCAGGTAGGTACCCATGAGAAAAAAAAACAGAAACTGGCGCATGAAAAGATAATCGAACAAAAAAAACGAACAAAATAAACAGGGAATTGCATTTTGTCCATAAAAGTGCATTCGTATCGCAGCAGCAGATGGCTTCAACAACTACCTACCCTTGTGTAAAGAATGGAAAAGTGCCAGCAATGGTTAACAAATACAGGCCGACAGAAAATACTACAATGAAGACACAATAGCTCGCCATAGGGACATTTATGTCGTATAAGGAGAAGAATTCGCATTTAGTTTAAAAGTACAAAGTGCGAAAACTATACACAAAGCTGAGAAGTTTTTCTTGAACCTATCTAAACTGTGTGGAGTGTTCCAAGAAAGGACAAACTGGGAAAAAAATAAACCCTAGTTTAATATTATGCTTTTGAATAAACAATTCCTTCCTTGACGAGGGAAAGAATAAGAAAATTCTTTTTCGTTGATTTTTAATATCCTGAAAGGGGACAAAAAAATAAAGGAGCATTGTGTAAGACGATTCTTTTCTTACGTCACGTTACCTATTACCTACAATCCAAAGGAGGTAGGTAGGTACCATGTGTACTCGGTATAGAGACGATCATACTATACCTACCGACCACGATCAAGAAATTTTCCTTTCTTGATCCGAAGCAGATGTCCGAATTAAATAGGGTAGTCAAATTATTGTTTTAATTTAATTTAGGGTAGGGTAGGTGGTTGGATTTGTTTATTGCTTAAGTTTAATAGAAAAAGATTGCTCCGAATAAGGGTAAAATTTAATTAATTGCTACCATATTTTAAAAATAATATTAATCTGAAAAATGTATATCGTTAAAAATCTTTGATTGTAAAAAAAATAAGAATTTTTAATGCATCAACAAGACCTTTAAACGTCTTCATAAACTCATACAGTAGATTGCTTTTTGTAGCGTTTTCATATTCACACAAAGCTTTGATGCGCCGCTATCGTAATTTCTTGATAATTTCTTCTCTTTAATAGCAAACGATTGTGTGATGAAAAGCGACCGAATAATTTTGACGTCCCCAAAGGTTCATACAAAATCTGATTGTTGATCCTCATACTAATGCACAAGGTTCCTTGAATCCCACGATAAGCTCGGGGTCATTCCATCATAGTTTTTAGAGTGAATTGGTTATTTCATAAGCTGTGTTCAACGGGGAAATAGTTAGATCAGAACAGGACGGATCAGAACAGTTTCGTGGGAAACGTCAGAACAGAAAACAACAACAAACACATAAGACAGTTCTCACGGATCTGTTCTGATCTGTTCTGACTTAGAAGCAAGTATAGAAAATCCTGTTCTAAACTGTTCTAGACAGCGTCATTGAACAGCAAACTAGAACAGTCTGGAATAGAAAAACCTCATTGAACAGCAAAAAGTTGTACTTTTCTGTTCCGAACAGTCCAGAACAACGTCATTGAACACACTTATAGTGTCTCATTTAATTTAAATTGAGAAATGGAACCTATACTTGTGGCACTACAGTGGTGATTTCTTCCTGTTATTTTAAAGGCCAGTTTTTCAGTGCTGAGTTTACCCCGGGCTTAGTATATTTTGGGATATTTGAAGAAGTTTGGTGTTAAAAATGTATTGACATCGAGGTGCAAAACTGAGAAATAAAGTTAGCGCAGGAATTAATCCTGAAACAAGGATTATCTGGGAATAAAAAAACTGTGACTACGGCAATTAGTTCTAAAAGAACTGGAAAGCACATATCTAATAAATGTAACACGGCAGAAGAAAAATTTTTGTCTTAGGGACAGATTTCAAGTGCTGGATTAACGCCGAGTTAATCCCTGGATAAGCTAGCCCTGGGAAATTATTTTAAGCTAACTCTGAAGCAATTTTTCGCTGTGTGAAACGTTGTTATCGAGTACACAGAATGGACACGTAGATAGTGGATTTCGATAGTGGCGATACTAATAGAAGAGGATTTCGATAGTGGCGCCACCTTGGTAGAAGGTGATATTCGTATCTGGGTGATCTCGCACTAAACAATTGAGCTATATTAGGTACGTTTGGGTACTTCCTGTACTTGTCAATTTTTTTAAGGATTCTTTCAAAACTTTAGAAAATGTTCAAAGGCACACGAACGCGATGATTTCAATTATCTTGAACCATCTAAAATAATTCACTTGATTTAAAATTCTTTTATAATTATAAATTCATTTTTTTGTGACATTTAAAAATATACAGATGTTAAGTTTTTATTTTTAATTTTTTTTTTTTTTTTTTTTCTGTATCTGTAACTCGGTATCAAAAACTTTGACAGAACTCTTTTGCCCGAGGAATTTCTTTGGGCTGAATACCTACATATTGTCAATTAGGGAAAATAGATTTCCTCTCTCGTGAGAGAAATTTTGACAGACTTGACAGGATTTGTACTCGAAATTAGTAGAAATTCGTTGTTTTGGGTAGTACCCAAACAGACCTATTATGTATTAAAGGCTTGCCCAAACCATAGTTGGACAGTGCGACACGACAACGGCAAAATTTATATGTCATATGAGAGTACCCACACCAAATACGACATAGCGCAAAGCGTTCTTCATATAAAAGTTCTTGTCGCACTGTCGAACTTTGGTTTGGGCAATCCTTAAAGAAAATATTTTAATAAAATATACAAAACCACTTTTAAGGCTTACCCATCCAAAGTGCGACACGACAACGACAAAATTTATTTACACAGCGTCATATGAGAGTACCCCCATCAAATGTGACAAAGCGCAAAGCGTCTTTCATATAAAAGTTCTTGCTGCACTGTCGTGTCGCACTGTCGCACTTTGGTTTGGGCAAGCCTTTAAGCTATACCTACTCCATCCGATAATTTTTCTTGTACAAAAGTACAATTATTAGAAACATTAATGTTCTTTTCCTATCAAACCTAAATCTTAACTTCTTATTGAGAACTTAACTATCGATCATTTTCATTTGTAAGTAGGTAGGTATGCCCTCTCCAGAGAGTTCTTTCAATGTAATAATTTATCTTCCATATCAAGTAAAATTCCAACATTCTGATAAAACAACCTTCCCGAATAGGGATTTTTCTTTTAACCATTTTGTCGATGCTCACGACAAGAAAATTGATGGAAAAAAAATTCTTTCCAACAAACTCCATAATTTTAATTTGTACTCCCTTTCCCATGAGTGCAACTATAATAAAAGACAAACAGGCGTGTAAAAAAAAAAAAAAAAAACTATTTAAGCTCGCGTTTGCGCGGTTAGACTTGGAAGAAAACGTATAGATGTTGGAGTTAGATGCTATTAAAAGGGAAAATTCTCTGCTGTACCTAGTGTTTTGATTATATTTGGCTTCCCTTCAGCTTGCCGGTTTTTTTTTCAATTTTTTTTTGTTCACCTTCTTTACTTGGTTTGGATTGAATGATTACGCGCTCGACTGTTGGCTGTTGCTGCCAGAGTGCTGTGCCGGTATCCACAAACCAAAACCGACTCAAATGAGAACGAAAACATTATAGTAGAAAATTGCTTTTGCAGAGAGAAACTGCAAAAAAAAAAAAGTTATAGAGAAATGAGAAAAGGTGGAAATCAGAATTGAGTGAAGACGACAAATCTCAATGTCAAGACCAAAGGGCAATCACTTTACGAGTGTTGGTTTTTTTTTTTTAATTATTATTTTATACTATTCTTTGTGACAAATTGTTGTTAAACATTATGTATTGTTTTTGTTATTTTATTCAAAAAGTTATATTTGTACCTTTTACATAGGATGACAAATGAAATGGTCAAAAAAGGTAGTAAAACAATAGCCCCTATCAATGGTATTTTCGCATGTCTTTAACTTTTACAAAAGAGTTTTATGATATTGCGGAAACTTGTATGGTGACTTCTTAGTATGTACCATTGTACCTATAGGAAAGGTGACTGAAAAACATAATTTATAGCACTTCAATGTTCGTTTTGTTCTTTTATACAATTGTTTTTTTTTTAACAATTTGTGATGACAATCTTGTTAAGAATGCCATTGTTTTAGCTTGACATAAGCATAAAACATAGTTTTTAAATTGAACATAAAAACTAAACTCGATATTATACTTTGGTGCGATGAGATAATATGATAGTTTAAAAAGTGGTGCCAATGTAGGTAAACACTTTTGTGAACTAAAATCCACAATCTGACAAATTTTGAGTTGTTGGGATGAAATTTTCTCAAAGAGATAAAAAGTTAACAAAAGTAGGTATACCCAAACGCTTGAAACTACATTTTCTGACACTTTTTTAATGTAAACAAAAGAAAACTAATAGACTTTTCAATCAAATTCTACATTAAAGGTGGAATTAATATTCGTTACTCAAGTCAAGATTTTTCTCAACTCCCGTAAGTTGAGAACAATTTTAAGCGAATGCTCAAGCGAAATCCGTATTCATAAACAAAATGGAAATTCTCTTACTTCACTTGAGTAAATCTATTTCTCAATCCAGTTGACAACCATTCCTAATTTAAGATAACTGTCAGGCAAAAAATAATATTTTTTTGTTTTAAATTTGTTTTAGGTATTTTTGTTTGTTTTATCTCCCGCCTGTTTGAGTTCAAATGGTAATGTCTTGTAAACTGAGAATGGCTTTGGATAGGAAACTGCAAACATAGTGCAAGTTTTTGAAAAGATACACCAGTGTCGAGCCATACAATGTTCTTATTTAAACATTACTATACTCAGTGGATACATATTGGAGCATAGATATTGGGCTATATTCCTGATATCCGTTGTTTTTGGGACTTTTCCACATAATATTAAGAAATAAAGTGCAAATAATAAGCTTTCCATACATATGTATCAATTCTGTTGGATCTACACACAAATTATAATTTGTTTTTGTACGAATAGTTTGGCTTTTGACAGAAATTATCCAAAAATTAGTTAAAAATAAATTAGTAAGAGATGTACTATATTAGGTGACACTTTTTATTGTTAATTGTTGGCGAGTTTTTGAGCTTAGGTAAATACTATATGAAACAAGTTGTTTTTGTCAAGTCTAATGTAAAAACTTTAATTAAAAACTTAAAAATAGTCAAACCTTTGTTAAAAATTCCTATTTTTATCGAGTAATAAAAAACACATATTTAAGCATGAAAGTTAAATTTTTTACTTTTTAGGCTTGACCAAACCAATTTGAAACCTGTCATTGGTCCAAAGTGTTGGCTATCAGTTTTAAGTTTGACAATTTGGTGAAAATCCTTATTATAAAACGCGGCTATTATTTCATTTCGTTTGACAGCTTAGTTGCTGTTTTATATATCTGACGCTTCCTTTCGTCAGGGGTCAATAGAATCCGTCGGGTCCGTTCCGTCAACGAATCCATTGTCGATAAAGTTAAAATTTCGATTACTTTCGCCGTCGCGTCCGTTCTTAAGGGTCGCTTCTCATAAGAACGTGTGTATTTTAACGTAACGCACGCGACGGATTCTATGGGTTTGGCCCTTTACACACCTCTTTGTGTCTGGGATGCTGTTTGTTTTCTTCTCTCCTATACTGTGCAAATTTGTGACTTATTCTCAATGAAGTAATGGGTGTGTTCATAATCATTTTGCTTAATTTCCAAGCTTATTTCGTACAAATGAGATGGAAATTACGAATTAGTTCGTAATCTGATTTCTGCTAAAACAGAAGTAAACATTTATTTCTTATTTATGTATGTATTTCATTTGACGCTTTCGATTAAAGAACAATTTGTTTTGTTGTGTTAAAAAGTCATATTTATCCAAAAACTAAAACCATAATTAAACTTTGAGAAAGGTAGTTTTCATTTACTTTTGTAATTGCAGAAATCGGTTCGTCCGACAATAACGTACCTCATCTTCACATTTGGAAGCTTATTTGACAAATTAGTAGATCAAGAAGATTGTTTTGGAAAAAATTATCAAAATCTATCCCGTTGTTATTCAAGTCAATTCTTGAGTCAATTCATGTTTCGAAGATTGAAGATAAGTAAACTAGAATACTTTTCGGGATATCTGAGCAATTTTTTTGTTTATAAATCGAATAATGCAGATGGAAAAGACGGAGACGATAAATGAGGAAATAGTTTGACAGTTAACGAATCGTGAGAGTCGTATGGTGTACATGTAATATGTGCTCTCGATATTTCGAATTGCTTTCGATATACCTACCTAGGTAAGTACAACTCAAATCGTATGCGACGTATCGTGTATTAAATGTTATCTCGGATATCTGACCGATTTACTTTTTATTATTATTAGGGAATAAGTGGCTTAATTCTTAATCTTGCATCAATTAACAAAAAAGAAGCGACTACCTACAAAAATTAAGCCGACTACTGAATACTCAAGTGGCCGACTTCTGCCGTTGATAGGGCTGACTATAAATAAATTACAAATCATACCTACTATATGTATAATTTGATTGATTTTTGGGATGTGAATACCTAAGTGAATTTTCAAGAACAGTTAACGTAAAAAAAACAGCTTTAGGACCGACTACTGGCTTACTGGCTTCATCACCATACTTAGTTTACTTGGCCAACTTACATATCTGTAGATTGCCTTCTTCGCAGGTTCTCACAGTCTTTAACTTTAGGTATTTGTTTCAAGTTTGCTCATCGATGAAGGGCCCCGTGCGGGGCTGCACTGTTATGTTTTGTGTTATTGTAAAAATTTAGTCAGGGTGCGCTCCATATTTGTAACTCCCCTTGGTGCCTTTAGAAACTAGAGAAAACTAGGTAGGTACACAAATTTAAAATTTTCAAAAACCAAAGAAGTTTTTTTTAAGGAATTTGAATTTTGAACCAATTTTAAAACATTTATTTTTATTTAAAAAAAAAAAACGTGTTTTCTGTTACAAACGTTATGAGTCATAGGTGCCTATGCAGAAAAAAATTATCCTAGTCAAAATCAGTAGGTAGGTTGGTAGATTCCTACCTTTTTTTTATCGAGATACGTACCTACATATTTGAAACGAAAAATTACAATACCTTATAGGTATGTAAGTACTGTTCATTTTTGTTGGCATCTATATTTTTATAAGAAATTTTGTAGGAACCTAGGTTTTCTGCGAGTGGCAACGCAACCGTGAAACCGAACCTTATATTTAGATAACCAAAATTATCTTTAAGCAAAAAATTCCTAACCTATTCCCAGGAATTTACCTGATAACACAACACTTTACACTTCCCCTGCATGTCAAATTAATAAAATATGCAATTTGCTACCAATCCATAACTGTTCCGCACTAATAATCCCGCTGCAAAGACACAACTCTGATAAGAACACACAAAAATGTGCAAAAACTAACTCCCCTTCCCACTTTGTGTTTAGCATACATTTTTACTATACCTACAACATCCCTCCAGTGCAAACAAAAAAAAAACTAAAACAAAAACATGAGAAAAAAACTTGCAAAAATAATAAAGAAATATAGTAGAAATGTCAAAGACCTTCTCGACACTAGCAGAGAGCGCGCCTTCAACAACGCCACAAAGAAACACTGAAAACGTCGTCGTCCTCGTCGGAAAGTCGAGTCGAGTCGGCGAGCCAACAGCAATCAAAACAAAAATCACAAAGAAAAAAAAAAATGACAAGAAAACTACGGAAAAAGAAAATTGTAGAAACATAATAAAATAAACATGTTTTCTGAAGCCACCCCACCCCAGCACACCGCCCACCCGGTGTGTGTGCAAAATAACTTTATCCATTCATCACTCAGAAAAACCGCTCACTGAAAAATTCACACGGTAGAAAAAAATAAACAAAAAAAAAAACGACATCTCCCCTCAGCCGAGTCTCGAAAGGGCACACATACCAACTTTTTTCCCACATACCTACATCGTGAATCTTGGAGAATCAGAGAATGTGTTATAGGGAAAAAACTGGGAAATATATCTCCCCCACCTCTTAGCGGATTTTGTTTTGATATCTTTGTTCGTTTTCGTTCAAAAATTTAAGTATTACCCCTCACCTTCAGCCCAGCCATGGCTCCACATCTTTTTACAACCATACAAAGAAGCCGGGCAATAAAATAACAACAAAAAAAGAGCAACGAGAAAGAAACCCAAGTAGAGCGAAAAATATACGTTACAAACTACAAATATAAAAATATTCAAATAAATACATTCCATTTCCTTCGATTTCACCACGGCTACTTTATCCCATATCGTGGTAAAAAATGAAACACGTTCGAAATCGAATAATAATAACACAAGGAACCTACAAAATTTGAATTGAAAAATCGAATTTTAGGAATATGTGTAGGTAAGGTAGAAAATCGGTAAACCCTCTTTTTTCCTGTATCAATTCATCAGACATCCAGATTCCAGAGTTGAGCCCGAAAAAATAGCAAGAATAAAAAAAAAAAAAAATGAAGGGTGGGAAGAAGAAAAGCAAAGAGTTGCCATCATAACACTTTATTGTATAATCATAAAACTTTATTGGGTAATAACAGTAGTTTTTTATTTCCATATTAAACTACATTAACTATCAAAGGTCTCATCTAGCAAGTGTCCGCCTCTGTTAAACAACACCCGTTACCTCATACCATAAGTTAAATGGAGCATATTCATAGTTCTTTGATAAGTTGTTACATTGGGTTATGTTCATAGTCGTTATTTAAGCCAAAAAATTGTAGCTTATCAACATTGGTAAACCGGAGTTTAAAACCATTTTGTTTTTTGTCAAGCAAAGCTGCAGTTATCTTATTCATAGACAAGTTAAAATATGAACAGTCAATTTGTTTATGAATAACAGCTGTATCTGTGTAATAATATTAGACTCCAATTCAGTTAAACTCGAATTTAAAATATAACTATGAAAAAGGTCTAATGCAACTTCGCCGATAAAATAATTGTTGTCTCTCTTTTTTGTGTAAACAAAAACCTGTCAGAGGTGATTGCCTCAATTTTCGACTGACAAAGTGACAACCTATTCGTGAACGGCGCTTAACACTTTAACAGCCATTCAATTATGTACAGAAAATGACTCGCTTAATATGTAACCTCTTGATGAATTCCTTCGACAGAAAGTGAGCTAGCCCAAAAATATCTTTGCCGAAACCTCTTAAACCTAAACTGTTTTTCCAAATATCCCCGTTTGTAACTTCTCTTCATATTTAACCTAATTTGAAAATTGCACAAAACTTGTATTTTCACAAGTGACCTAGCGCATCGCAATTATTCTTTTTTTTTTAATACGAATTTTTTCCCAATTTTTTGTTATTGAAATGTGTATTCGAAACATGCGGCAACCCTACACAGGCACCTTCACTCCACGAACCCTCATCAAGTCTTCTATTCTAACCATTCAATTTGTACGGCTTTTTGATTGTGCTGAGACTGCGACTACTGTGCTGCTGGCTGTCTGCTTTTTACATCTGCACTAAGGCAAAAAAGAGACAACCAATACAAAATCGATCGATAATTCGTGCAACAAAACGAAACGCAAGATGTTGGGAAACATTTTCATAGGAAATTATGGGGTACATCAAATTGTGTAGACATGGGATTTTATAAAAAAGCGGGAATTCATATGAAAAAAATAATGTTTTTTCAAATAAAATAAAACAATAATTTACAGTTTAAAAACATAACCAACCGATAACCATCGAGACAATAAAAAATAGAAGAACACAAATTAAAAAAAAAAAACATGAAATTTTAAGTGTAGTAGGTACATACCGCATATTTATTCAGGAATCCATCATGAAATCCACTTGAGTAATCTTCGAGCTCGAACATTTTATTTTTGGTTAAAACTTTTTATCACTCACAAAAATTATTTTTTTTTAAGTTCTCGTATAATAATAAATGTAAATCAGTCAATAAACTTGTTTTTCTTCTATTAACACTTTTGTGGAACACAAGACAATTGTTTTATTTCTTTTTGCTTTTTTCCTTCTTTTGTTTTTAATGGATTATTTTCGTTTTTGTTGCTTTTTCTATGCGCTGTTAAGCGCAGCAGAGAAGAGAAAACTACGGCAGAGAAGAGCGAAAGAACAACACTATCAACACGCACCACACACAACTCATGTACGAATTCGACTGAGGAAAAAATTCGTTAAATATGTATCTAACACCGCGAAACACGAGTGTACTCTGTTCGTTTCTCTGCAATGAGAATTTATTGTTTCCCCTGCAATTAATAGGGGAATTTTTTTTTGCTTTGCACAAGAGAGTCCAGTACTTGTTTCAGTTTCTCAGTACTATTTCGTTGGAAATAGGGGAAACTATGGTTCAGTTTGAAATTTGACGATTCCTTCTTCCGATTGGTTGATTTTGATATTTAAATCCAGCTAAAAACCGTTGATAGGATAGAGACAAAGAGAGAGCGAGTGAATGTTCATTTTTGATAGCTGCACTTATTTTAAGGGATAATTTGTTGGTATTTTCCATAGAATATTATTTTAATGAATAAAAAAACTTTGTAAATATTTATTAAAACGAAAAACAAGTAATAATTATTATCACAGATGCACAGAGGTTTTACTAAAACGAATTTATAAATTTATTTAATCGACAATTTGGCGCAGTTCTTTATTTTAACATGAATTCACCACTAGAAGATGACTTCTTGTGACACTGGAACAACTGTGGTATTTACCCGCCATTTGAAATTTGTCTGGCAACACATGGAATACATGTGCATTTTTATGGGTTTCTGCAACATTTATATTTAAAATAGCTACGTGTGTACACATATGTATTTTCATTTGTTCATTTTCTTATAAGGTAATGCTTGATTTGTATGTTTAAAGTTATGATAAAAAAGAAGTAGGAATGATATAATAGGTGTGTTTTTTTTAACTTGGACACTTTAAAATTAAAATGAAATAATTTGTAAGAGCTAAGAAAAATAAACAGTTTAATTATTTTTTTTACACCAAACGCCATCTTTGTGTTTTAATTTTCATACAATTAATCGATAGTTTTAGTGTTTTCATACAAATTATCGATGATTTAACAGAAAAATGAGTTGGTAGCACACATTTTAACCCCTTCAAAGAGTTTAGCCCTGAGAATTCTCGGGCTTAGCTCTTAAGCCCGAGGGGCTAAGGTGTTGTATTTAACATGTAAAGTGCTTAGCCCCGAGAGAGTTTTTTTTTGTTCAATTTAGCCTGGGAAAACACTTATAGATGTTTTTCACTTGCGTTTATATGTAGGTACTAGGTATAAGACAAGAGATACAAATCAAACATGACTTTACGATAATAGAGAATGCGAAAAAAGTGGCGATCTTCTTCAAACTTGGTAGTTAGGGTTATTGAGTGGGAATCGTTTCAAAAACGACTCGAACAATTTGGTTTCAAATTTTTCTGTAAGGTCGTACTTTTGAATTTTTTTTACTTTTTTTATCGTTTAATAACGGTTCCTCCCATTAACCCGTTTTTTTCTTTCTAATTTTCTCGTAAAGGACTCAACGGATTTCGACAAAAATGTTTAAACAAAATTTTTCTTTGGATTTTTCGAATATGGGATTTTTTGGTTTTAGATTTTTATTAATATTTTCTTGAAAGTGGACTTTTTTAAAAACCCTATGAGATATTTTTTATATATAAAAAATGTTTTTTTTTTAAACGGCTCTAACGATTTAGCATCCACAGCAACTTTGACTCTTAGAGCAAGTACGTCCGACCCAGTCGTACAGTCGTTTGATTTTTTTCGTATGCAACGTGCAACGGGCCCTTCCTTAGCCCCAACAACTTCTATTCCAATCCCCTTTCACTTAGAAAATTATGCTTAAAGGGAAAGCTAAGGTCCCCCTGCGAAAAAGTAAACGCCGTATTGAAGATTGCTGTTTCTATATAACCTGTACAAAAAGATGGAGAGACCAGTAGGAAATACGTTCGTTCGTGTTGTTATTTTGAGGAGTAGGTATACAATAATGATAAAAAAGATAAATGTCCTAATTAGTAAAACTTCAACTTTGTTTTGAAGATTTTACGCTCCAACGTTCAATATTTTTGTATACGTGAAGCCTAATTTACAGTTCAGCGCAAAAACAACAAAAATAAATTTACAAAACCATTTTCTGTCTTTTCTGGTTCTGGTCAATCGTTTTTATTATATAAAAAAAACAAACTTGTTTGTCATACCTCAAATAACACGTACGATACTTTTTTCTGTAACCAATCAAAACAAAGGGCTATAAGAATGCAATTTGTTGTTTTCTTGCATGCAAAATTTTTTTACCATTCAAAAAAACAAAATTGCATTTGTAGCCTCTGTTACCAATTGATATAGGAAAAAAAATATAATTTGTGTATTGGTTACGGTGATTTGAAAATATAAACATCAAAATATGGTAAAAAATTATTGCAAAACAGACTAAAATTTGCTTTGAATTTTTGTTTTTTTGTTTTTGCACGCCGAACTGTAAACTAGCCTTAACTGAAAGGAGACTTTTAAAAACTGATGGAATTAGTAAAAAATTGATTGTTGACATTCTGAACCTATACCTAAGTTCCTGGTATATTTGGACATCTTCGAATTGACCGTAACGCTTCTGGTTACCGAGAACATGCAAAAATGTCGGCTATTGGGTGGAGTTGTTATTGTGGCCGGCCTGGCCCCTTAAACATTTCTCATCATAAAATGTACTACAGACTATAAAACAACGAATATCAACTATTCAATTCAAAATTAATTTTATTGCTTCTCTTTTGTTAACAAACTTACAAATGAAATTATAAAAAAGCCGAAGGCCGTCTGCCAGATTGACATTTTTATTTTTTTTTATTTCTAACAGGATTTTAAGCAATTTAAAAATTATATTGCGTATAAAATATACATAAATAAAATAGTTTTTAAAAAAATTCTTGAAGATTTTTCTTCGATAATAATCTAAGCTGATTTTTCAAAACGTATAAAGTTTCAAAAAAAGCAATACATCTCTGTTTCATTCTGTCTCATAGCTTCTAAACGTCAAATCGAGACTCTGGCCCAATGACTTCTAAGTAAATCAACAGTAATATTCAAAATTACTTATATTTTTTTTTCATGTGAGAACTGTCACTGTACCAAAGCATCTAGCTGGACAATTTGGTAAAATATCAAGAACAGAAAAATCTCTAGGCGGGAAATAAAAAAAAAAAAAAAAAATACAAGATCTATGATTAATTTGTATTTATTAAAAAAAAAACTTAATAATAAAAACTAATATTACAAACATAAACAAACTTGCTTTTGATTTTCACATGAACTCAAAAACGGACATCCCACAATACGCCCGTGTTTTTTTTTTTATAATAAATAAAAGAAATTAACTTACAATTTCTTTCGGTAAACTCTACTAAAATTGTTTATTGACAAATTGACGCCGCTTTGAATTCAAAATCTCTCTTGATTCTGTCCGTGGAACGTTTTTGTTTTGCAAAGCTTTTTGCTTAAAATTCATGGCCTTGCTTAATGTGTTCGCGGATATAACAGTCGAGGATGGGTTATTTTTTTTGCCACTACCCAAAGAAGCCACTAAAAATTGAGTGGCCGTTGAATTTGCCAGTGGACGCGCCCTTGATAAATCTTCTTCGACAAATACTCCCGAACGTGTCCATTGGGTCTTTGGAAGTGTGAAAACTGGTTCCTCAATGTGAAGCTTGCGTTTTTTTCGTTTTGATTTGTTAAGATCTTCTTCGATAAATGCACCGGAGGCAGTTTTAAACTTTCTATAGCCATTTACAGATTTCTTTCTATTTGATTTTTTCTCTGAGGAATTGATGTTTTGGACTTTGAATCCAACTGGTGTTTTTGGGCTTTCACGAAAACCATGTTGAATTCGCATTTTTTTAGGTGTTGATGGTTCTACAATCACTGTTCCACATGCAGTCTCTAAGGTTTCGATATCAGATTCAATTTTTTTGTGTACATTTTCGATTCTGTATTTTGATTTTTGTGATTTCTTCTTTGAATTCTCCTTATCAGATGGTGGGGTAGTTTCCAATACTGTGAAAAAAAAAACAAATACAAATAATATTTGATGTTTATTTATTTCAATTTACTTCCAGCTTAAATAACATACCTTTTGTTGTTTTCTTATTCGGATTTGACATTTCCATGAGAGATTCTAGAAAATCGCTCTCTAATCGCTTTGTTGGATTGATACTGCTGGATGCTAGCTTCAAAGAATCATTTTTCTGTAGAAAAGAATTACACATTTTAGTATTAGCAAACGCAAATAAAGCTTAAGTTTATTATTAAATACATAACTTAAACTAAAAAAATGAGTTTCTTTGCGGACTTAGGGGATTCTACCCCAGATTATAGTAAATTTGCTAAAAAACGCAACCAACTTGCAGTTGTTTGTTGTTTATTCATGCTGCACACAGAAAGTGATGCCGGTTTGATGCCTTTGTGAATGTTTTACAAGAGCGATTGAGCATCATGTGTGTAGTGCAGCGTTTATGAATTTACCCCTTCTTAAAACATTAAATTAAAAAAAAAGGAAATTTACCTGTTTATCTCTTATTGATGGTTTGATAACTTTAGTAAGAACAGATGCTGATTGTTTGAGAGCCTTTTCTAATTCTTTCTTCATTTTTTCTAAAATTAAAATTCAATACGGTCATTGTAAACTACTAGACTTTTACAACTTACCCTTCCGTTTAATTTCTTTTTTGCTCACCAACGGAATATCAACCACGTCTTCTTCCTTTGTAGCTTTTTCTTCTATGTCCACCAATTTTGGTTTCTTAACTTTGAGCTTCAAAATAAAATAAAAAAACAAAAATAAAAAAAACATCACTATCAGTAAAATATTCAAATAAACATTTTTTACCTTCTTAGCTTGTAATTTAGCTTGACGTTTTGCTTCATTTGCAGCCTCCAGCATCAGTTCACAACGACTTAAAACATTTTTAACATTGTCGACGTCCTTGTTTTCTAATTCCGACGATTTCTTTGCTTTTTTCTCAGATCTTGGCTGGACATTAGCATCATTCTCAACATCAATCAAAGGTGCAGCAACTCCACAGAAACTATTGGACTTTCTTTTTTGTTGTTTAATTTTCTTTTTTTCTTCGTCTAAATTTTCAACAAAAGAATTGGATGCTGTCTCTTCTTGTAAATACAAACTTGTACGCTTGATTTTGCTCTTTTGTTTGACATCACTATCTGATGGTGTAGCTAGGAGTATAGAATTGGACAAGGATTTCCTTGATTTGTAGGGACCAACGTTATGTACATTTTTGACTTTTTCCAAGACTTCTTCTTCACTTTCATTCAGAAGTTTATTTTCCGACGAAGACAAATCATCATTCGGAAGTGCAGCATCTTCATTTTCTGTTGAGGAGGCATCATTTTCGACCAAAGCATTTTTATTTCCATCATCAGTTTCGGACTCCAAAGAATCATTATCATCATCTTCTGAAGAATTCTTTCGCACAGAAACACCAATCGTGAATGAATTACGAATTGCTTTAGTGTCTTTAAGCTTTTTCTTTTTTATTTGAATGCTATTCAGCGAAACACTCAAACCCTTCTCAGAGTGAATTTTTTTTTCGATTTTAACTTCTTCCTCTGATAAATCGTCTTCTTTTTCTTTTGCTTCTTCTTCAGATTCACTTGGAGTATTTTCTTCTTCTTCTTCTTCTTCAGCTTCTCCATTACCATTCGTATTTTCGTCTATGGTTTGTCTTCGCTTATGACTCTGGTTGAGAGACTTGCGCAAAATACTGCGGTGTAAACTGTCATGCAATGAAGAAGAAAGACTTGTCTTTGGATCCAATTGGAAAGTTTCATCTAATTTGCTTTCATTAGCAACAACAATTGACTTTCTGCGCGATGAATTCTGTTTCAATGATGATTTGTCTGCTTCGCCAAGGAAACTCGACATTGTATTTTCTGCGTCATCACAATCAGAAAATTGTGCTTCCCCCGGATCATTTCGGGAACTTTCCCTTTCATCGTCAGTTGCCTCAAGAGATGATTTTTCTTCATTTTCCTCCTTTTCTGATTCAGCAGAGCTCTCGGAATCTTTTTGGGCAATAATTTGCTCAACAATTGATTTACGCCGCCGAGATATTTCTTTATTTTCTTGTTCTGAATCAGCAGAGCTTTCTGAAACTTCTTGGGCAAGGCTTTGTTGTGCCATTGACTTCCGGCGCTGAGGTTTACCTGCAGATTTATCATTTTGTGATGATTTATTATTTAGATCAATAGATTTTCTTGACTTTTTCGATGTGTTGAGTGCCTTTCCAGCAGATGTATCCAATGGATTTTCAGAGGCTGACAAAGTTTCCTCTGGTTCAGATGCTTCCCCTAATGTCAGCTTAGTTTTTTCCAATGTATATTGCTCTTCGGTTTCATTGGCTTCTTCTTCAGTTGACGTTCTAATTAGGGATTTTCTGGATTCATTCATGGATTTTCGAGACTTAGAGTTATCTTTTTCTTCGGTGGCGGACACATTTTTGTTTGTTATAGATTTTCTCTGACTTGCATTGAGATTTTCTTTATGCTCAGATTTTTCGATTGATTTGTTGATAGATTTTCTCGATTGGTTAAGTGACTTGTCATTTGTAGTGGAGTCAGCAGAATCATCATCATCATCATCATCGGCAGGAGCTATACTTTTATTCATCGACATTCTCGAAACTTTTGGGAAATCAGTTTTATTCTCTTGGTCAACTACAGTTGAAGATTTTCGTTTTGAAATGTTTGATTTTTTTGTTAAGTGATCTAAGTCCTCATCGCTGTCCTCATCAGACGAAGTAATTATTTTTTTTGATTTTATTTTAGATGGTGATTTGGATTCATAAACAGAAATTCCAATTTTATTGAAAGACTTCCTGCTACTATCGTTGAGTTTATTAACATTCTCAACTGATTTACTCAATTGATGTAATGGTTTTTCAGTTTCATCATCATTCAGCGATTTTCTAGAATCTTTTTTGTTTTTATCATCACTTTCATCAAATGTTTCTGATGATTTCCGCTTCGGAGATTTTGTGAGTTTCTTTTTTTCGGCTGATTTCAAACCATTATCGCAAGCCAAATTCTTATCCATAGATTTTCCAGAATCTTTTGCAGACTCGTTTTCAGTTTCATCCAATGCAGCTGTAACTGATGATTTTCGCTTCGGGGACTTTGTGAGTTTTTTATTGACAGTGGGTGATGCAATAGTGATGTTTTGTAAGATTTCCACTTTGCCCTTAGTAGTAAATTCTTCATCTGCTTCTGCCATGCTTATATCGGAATCAATATCTTGAGCAGTTTGAATATACTTACTGCTGTCCAGCTTGCTTTGCTCTTTATTTTCATCATAATTTGTGTCTACTGTTTTCCTGGACTCATCTTTTTTCTGTTGGTTAGGTGATTCTCCTGTGCATTTTTCTACTTCTTTTTCATTTTTCTTTTCTATAATATCCTTTTCAATTGTCTGATTTAGCTTACTATTGTCCAATTTGCTGCTTTCTTTCAACGATTTCTCCTTGACTGAAATGTTTTTAAGTTCAGCAGATTTATCTTCGCTCAACTTCTTAACATTCTCGACTTCATAAGAAGAGTCAACCAATAAACAAAAGTCTGTGTCATCTTTCTTATCGGTATCTTCGCGTTCTTCTTCTGAAGTTTCCGATGCCTGGACAATTCGTTTATATTTTCTTGACTTGGCTGTTTCTAATTCATCTGCAGAGCTTAACAGTTCTTCTATTACTTCACTATCAGAGACTACAAACGCAGCATCTTCTTCGTCGGGATCTTCATCGCCACCATCGTCTTCTTCGCTGTCCTGACTACCAATTGACTCCCCATATTCCGGAATTTCATTTTCTTCCAAATAAGCTTTTTCCTCCGAATCCATTGATTCTTCACCTTCGGCAACTTCCATTGCTTCATCATCGATAAAAACAGTTTTCTCGGCAATTCTTTCTTCTTCATCATCATCTTCATTAAATTCGTCATCATCTTCTTCCAGCATATCATCTTCAGCGTCAGAAATGTTTGGTTTACTCACATACTGAAGGGATTTATTTTTACTGCTATTCTGAGATTTGTTTTGACTGCTATTGTGGGATGTGTTGCTTACTGATCTACGAGCGGCCTTGTAAAAAAATAAAAATAATATGTAGTTAGATTTTGAAAGATTTTATTGTTTAATATGTTAGATGGTTAAACGTTCTAACTTTACTTTCGTCTAATAAAGCTTAATATTTGCCCGGCATATTCAAACTCTTACAACGGAAAATGGTAGGCCAAAAACTCACAAACCTGATGAACACTATGGATTTAGGAATATTTAAAGGAAATCTGAAATTTTACCAACAAGGAGAATTAAAGCAAAATGACGTTCCTCAATCGGCTTTTGCTGTGCAGGAGGAGAAGGACATCACCGATTAAAGTTTAAAACAGGGTGATGCGCTATCAAGCCACCTTTTTAACATCGTTCTTGAAGCAATTGTGCACATGTCAGAAGTCAACACTAGAGGCACAATTTTTCAAAAGTCCGTTTAACTCCTTGCTAATGCTAATGACATTGACATCATTGGGAGAACGAATCGAGCTGCCAGTGAAGCATTTGCAAGTAGACAAAGAATCATGCTTGCCAACATCTGATTCTTTGGACTTAAAAGGCATTGAAATAGTCAATACCTCTCAACGAACCATGAGGCTTGGTTGCTTTGAGAGGAAAAATCTTCGAGTTATATTTTTTCTGATGTGCATCGATGGAGAGTATAGACCTTTTAAAAAAACTGAAAATATAGCGATTGTGATGGCTAGTTGGATGGAGCGTATGGACATCAAGGACGAGTCTTCGCATCCAACCCCGATGGATAACATAACAGTGGACGACCTCAACAAACTGGGTGTGCTTATGGAAAAGAAGTTTGTTGGTTTAGGCCGAGATCCCATGATTGTAAGAGCCTTCTTACGTAAGGCATATGAATGGAATACTTGATAGTAGCACCTTCAAGTTGTTGTTTTTTTTTTATTCAGAAATTCACAACAGGAGACAATTTATTTTTTTCTCCGAAATTTGGTATTTACATAGGAACAGTTGTTAAACTTAAAAATACTTACTTCTTCTGCTTGTTTTTTGGTCAATGATGTCTCTGAAATAATGCAGTCAATTTTTGAAGTTTCACGAACTGTTCCAGAGACAGATTGAGTCCAAGACTTCGGAAAACCAACTGTTACTTTTTCCTTATCTTCATCTTCTTCATCTTCTGAAAAAACAACTTCTTTAATTGACTGTTCTTTTCGATTTTCAGATGTTTTGTTTTGCTTTGGCGAACTGATTTGAATAGGTGTACTGCTTTCAACCGATTTTAGTTTCAATTTGTAGGGTGTTTTTGTACTAATAACAGCTGTTTCTTCATTTTCTTCTTCATCGTCGTCTTCATCAGAGCTTTCTTTGGCCGATTTTGTTGTGTTTTCTTTGTGAGAGTTATCTTTTTTAGATTTGAAGGTGTCATCCTTATCGACATCATTTGAAGCATCTAGTATGTAACTCTTGCTTTTAACTAGGCCCGGTGTCTTTGGGTAGACACTTTTCTCACTGCTTTCATCGTTTGATTCATTGAATGCAACACTTTTAAGAGGCTCTGGATGGTTTTTCTTTTGTGGACTCTTTTTAGCACTTTGTGCCTTTGGACTTGGACTGGATTTGTTTTTCGTTGTAAGACTAAGTCGACGGAAACCCATTTCTTCAGCAATAGCAGCAATATTTGTACTATCTGTCTTGGTAGCAGAAGTTTCTTTTTCTTTAATTCCTTCAATTTCTTCAGAGGCTTTGGGTGATGATTTCGAATCACTTGTACTTTTTTCCTTTTGTGCACTTTTGTTCTTCTTTGCACTACCTGTAAGGGATTTTGGTTTTTCTGGTGTATTTTGATTTTGTAAAGATTCTCGCTTTGAGGGCGATTTTACTGGAGTTCCAATGCCAGCATTGCTTGAGCGTTTTTTTTCTTTTGTAATTGATAAATCTGTAGCCTGTTCCGTTGGCATGGATTCGTTTGCCGAATGAGATTTGTCTTTTTCGGTTTCCACAAGAATCTCCTTTTTAATGGAAACTCTTGTCTTCTTTTTGGTACTTTGTGCTTTCAAATTTTCAATTTCCACAGAATCGTCTAGATTAATAATCTCTGGTTCTTCAACTTCTAATTTTATTATTTTTTTCGATGCATTTTTGTTTTTCTTTGTACTTTCTGTGTCATTGGGTGATTTTGAAGATGAACGTAAAACTCGTTTTGGTTTGTCTTTTGGACTTTCTATATCAGGTTCTTCCTCTTTCACAACAGCAACAGTTGGACCCTTTATAATTGGCTGTACTGCATGGTCTTCTGAATCTGAAATATTTACACTGCGTCGTCGAGTTATTCGACGACCTGGAGTATTAGAAGATTCTACACTTTCAATCAGATTCTTTCCTTTAGATGGTGTTCCAGTAGCGGGAGTATTTAAAGATGCTCTGCGAGTGAGACGTTTTGTTGGAGTGTCTGAAGATAAATAGAAAAGATATGTTTATTATATTCAATGGTATTTTTGGGTATAATTTACTTGTCTCTGGAATTGTTTGAAGATTGATGTTGTTTGGAGTTCCAGGCCTGCTGGGTACATCACTGTCAATAGATGTTAAACGTTTTCGAAGAGAACGAGTCACTGAAATTAAATTATATTTTTGTTTTGTAAGTTAGATCAAAAATATGAGAAGAAAATTGAAATATGAAAGCTCATTTCGAAGGATTTGATTTATACAGAATACTGAACATTCAAACTGATGATGTGTAACACAGGAGAGGTGCACATCGGTTGTCCTCGTACACCATATCAAGTCACATTCAATTAAGGTAAACAACAATGTTTTACCTTGCAGGTAATCAACTTTATCGTGTCTAAGGAGAGTTTGCTGAAACGAAACTTAAGCATTTATCTTCAACATAAAGTCTTATGTAACCCTTAAGAGCTTATGTTGAACATTAATATTTTAAGTATCGTATCAGCAAACGGCCCTTAGTCGGATAAGCCTTCTGAAGGCCAAACTGTTGAATGCAGCGGTATTTGGTAAGAAGTAAAAAAAATAATTTGTACAACTTGGTCTACCAGAAAAATAAAAAATTCCTATTTGACTTTTCCAATTAAAATAATATAAAAAAATCATTACTGTAACAAAAGGAGATGCTCTGATTTGAGGCAACTACAGTAGTAAATCACCTCAAAGTCGCCGATATGATTTAGTCTGCTATTTTGTGGAATCAGGATCTGCCCCTCATTGTCTTTTTTGAAACTTTAAAACCACACGATTTAATGAAGAATTCGTCTATATTGGCTTTCTTCAACATGCGTGACATGATGTACATTTTTTGTCGAGTTTTAATTTATTTATCAATAAAAGGTTCGTTTGGGTACTCGCCAAAACAACGAATTTCTACTATTGTTGAGTCCAAGTCCTGTCAAACCTGGCAAGAGAAAGCGTACTGAGAGAAAATTTCTACCCAAAGAATTTCAGCCGGGAAAAAACAAAAAAAATAATGCAAATATTTTTGAATGTTGGGAATTTTAAATGAATTAACAAAAAATTGAAATATGTACATAAAATCAAAAATTGAATTAATTAATAAATAAAACAAAAAGTTGCAGATATTTTTGATTATCGTGTTCCCGTCTTTTTGAGCAGTTTCGGCCATATTTGAGAGCACCTCATACCCTCTCTTAAAAATATTGACGGATTTCATATTTCAGCCCAATAAGTTCCCAAACGGACCTAAAATTTTAAAAGAATTGCAAGGTTTACTATTCACATCCTATAACTGTATTTTTTTTTTTTATTTGTTTGATATGTCAAATATCGCGGAACAGCTGTTTCGAACATTCAGAATTTTATCTCCCGCTTTCGAAGGGAAAAACAATCTACCGGGGAATTCATAATTGGATAATTCTTTCCGGGACAACACAACTCTCGGGGATTACTTATCCCGGGAAATGTAAGGAATTGGGCTCATTTTATTTTCCGCTTTCGAAGGGAAACACAGTCTCCCGGAGAATCCTTAATTGGAGAATTCTCTCCCCGGGATCCGGGAGATGTGTTCTTCTTTGTGATGAAGAAATTAAATGGCAGTGGATTGGCCACACTATTCGAAATTTGTATTGTTTCATTTATTAAAATTAATTAATAAATAACTAAAAACCATTTTTATAAGATTATTAAATTAACTCAATTTTAGATTGTTTAACAATATTGAACTAAGATTCAATTAAATCTTACGGTGGGAGGAGTATTATATACAAATACACAACATAAGTATATTTTATGTAATAAACTACAACCTACCACCTACAACTTATAACTTTAAAAAAAGTTGTAAAATAACTTTCGTCTCAAATATCTTAAGAACAAGTAAAAATATCAACTTCGAACTAATTTAGTTTTAACACCGATGACGTAATAAGAAAATGATAAGAATTTCAAAAAAAATTAACGGCCAGTTTTTTTTCAATAAAAAAAAAGATGATAAAAATTGTTAAATAAAGAGTTTTAGATTATCTTGAAAACAGGCATTGAAATTTACTCCTGGAAATTTTTATTCTACACATAATATTAGTCTGATCAATTGGTAGAAATTATAAACAAACACAATTGCAAGAAAACATCAAAAATTGCTGAAATTTTTTTTCCTCAAATATCTCAGGAATCAACATAAAACTTTAATTAAGAATTGATGAGCTTTAAAAGAAATTTTGATATTTTTCTTGTACACAAAAAAAACATTCTTTAATCGTATTTTCGTTTCAAATAACTCGAAAACAAATACCAATTTTGATTTATGGATAGGATAACAACTGATAAGACAAGTAAAATTGAAACTCCTGAACAACAAACGGGCTGCATTTAATACTGAACACTTGTTAAGGCTTTTGACGATGTTGATTTTTTTATTTTTGATATTCTAGAAAAAAACATCGATTCTCTAGTTCTAGGGTTACCAATGGGAAGTTACCAGTGTGGGTGTACCCAGCCTCTTTTTATTATTTGTACTACACACACATGTAATTTTAAACAATCGAGTTAAGTCGATACAATCGAGCATTGGCAGCACCTAATTTGATTCAATCGATATTCTCCACTGAAAACACTCTATTGAACCACATTGGAAGGTTGTCAGATGAATTTAGTGCAGTTAGGCAATCTTGCATTCTATTGCCAATACTATTCTTGTTAGTGATAACTGAAATAAGCGGAAATGGATAAATTCAATGAGCTCCGATTCTCAACAAAAACGAACGATGTATACCTACTTACTCTCTCATATGATCATGGATCTCCATCAAATGACAACAATTTAAGAACTTCAAAAATTAATTAAAAATATGTAGTTATAATTGTTTCCTCACTTTAAAATTGTGATATTTCTTAATAAAAAGTGCCTATCTACCGAATAAAAGTATCCGCGTGTGGAAATTCGTGCTTCCTCAAAGGAAAGTTGAGCGCAAAAAGTCTAATTATTGACTGTAGTTAACCGATGTAAGTAATTGTAAGTAAGTGTTATGGAGCTACATAAGTTAAACCATTGGCGTTCATATTATTATTGTTGATTATTAACCAATATTGTTGAAAATGATACAAAAAAAAAATTTTGTTTCAGAAGGAACAAAAAAAAGTTGCCTTCACAAGCCAATATTAAAGGGTTCAATTTT
This sequence comes from Meliscaeva auricollis, assembly GCA_948107695.1. Taxonomy (NCBI): domain Eukaryota; kingdom Metazoa; phylum Arthropoda; class Insecta; order Diptera; family Syrphidae; genus Meliscaeva; species Meliscaeva auricollis. Next base: position 79,975,288 of record OX403616.1, on the reverse strand, counting down.
TGTACTTAATTCATAAAAACCATGTGCTTCTCTTACAAAATAATTATTTTCGTAAACATAAACCTAAGCAAGGATCGAATTGTGATACTGTGATAGCTAATAACAATTTGAGACCTAACCAACAAAAGTAGAAATCAAAACCGGTAAATTCAAAAATCGAAGGTCCGTTGCCTTAAGACAAAAAAAAGCTGTAGAAACAACATGGCAGGCTTGAGCTTTCTCGCATATTTTGGAAAACGAATAGCTAAAAAATGAAGATCTTACCTCGACCACCAGCTGGCTCCGTGCTTTCTCCTATAGGCATTGCGAAGTTTATATTATTTTATAATGAATTAGTGAACAATTTAAACGATTTGACAATTATTTATATGAATATCGAAGTTTACAGTAACGAAAAGTTGATTTATTAAATAATATCGACATACATCTAATAAAAACGAGTAACGAAACCGTGCCGAACGCTTGCTTTTAAAAAATGTGCATGCTTCTGCTTGCCAAGTGACATTTGAGGTTTCGATTTGAGTTTGGCATTCGGAACACGGAACGTAAACACAGGTATTTAGTAATCACGTATATGCAGGGATGTTTAAGGCTTGATCTCCCGACAGTAGGTGTGTTTTTTTGTATGCCCGGGCTAAATTAAACAATGACAAAATTGTGACAATTTTTCATTGATTTAAGACTTGCCCAAACCAAAGTGCGACACTACAGTGCTACACTACAACGCCAACATTTATTTACACAGCGTCATATATGGGAATACCCACACCAAATGCGATTAATCGCATCTTTTGGGTAAAAAAATATCAGTGGTGAAACAAAAAATTTTTCCAAAAAAAAAATTTTGTGGTGTGCATTATATTTTTTTTATTAGTGCCAGTGGTGAAACAAAAAATTTTTCCAAAAAAAAATTTTGTGGTGTGCATTATATTTTTTTATTAGTGCCACTGCCATTAGGGGTATTCATGCAACCTCATAAACTCTAGGTAATTGTGGTAAAGTACAATAGGGGTATTCATGCAACCTGGTAAACATGAGGAATATTAATGCAAACTAATAAACTCTTGGTAAAGCTTAGTACGCAGATCACGCTAAAATTTATCTTCCATACAAATTTCCACCAAAGATAAATTTTAGCGAGGATTTTTAGCCGAGCGGTACGCAGGTTTATTTCTACGGTTTCTGCTCCAAATTTGTGAGATAAAATTTTAAGCTTTGCAGAATATTTTTCTCATGCAAATTTTGACAGTTCATTTCTACCGATAGAAAATTCTATGGTTTCTAAGGTTTCTAGGGGTTTTCCGCGTTTAAATGAATACCCCTGATCATTAGAATTGTATAGCATTTATACAAAATTGATAACATCTAAAGGCTTGCCCAAACCAAAGTGCGACAGTGCGTCACGACATGTGCGACGCGATTTTTATATGAAAAACGTTTTGCGATTAATCCCATTTGGTGTGGGTACTCTCATAATGACGCTGTGTAAATAAATTTTGGCGTTGTCGTGTCGCGCTGTCGCACTTTGGTTTGGGCAAGTCTTTAATCTGCCTACGATATAAAATGACGTTTCGTAATCCTACGTTAATGTGATATTACATTATGTTACGTTTGACTTTACTCTTCTTCTCTTGTTTGTTTTATTGATAACCCAACAAAATTATATCTTTTTAATTTTGTTGCCTAGATTAGTTTTTATTAAATGATTATTCAAATATTAATTATCGCTACTAACCTGATAGGTTTTTCATATCTTGATTGTGGTTGTAATAAACTAAATCGAGATGCAACTCTATCTCTCTCTGCTACCAATGAAAACCTCGCAGAAACCCCACACTGCAGCATTTCCAAGGATAAAAATGGTTCTTGCCAAAAATTATCCGAAGAATCCAAGTTCCCTGAAATGACCTTAATTCCTGGCGGAAAATATCAAATTGGCACAAACTCACCTCATTTTGTAGTCGACAAAGAATCTCCTGAGCTTGATGTTAAAATTAACGTCTTTTACATGGATAAGTATGAAGTTTCTAATCGGAGATTTATGGAATTCGTTGAAGCTACCAAGTATATAACCGAAACCGAAAAATTCGGTGATAGTTTTGTGTTCAAAAGTTTTCTCTCGAAAGAAATGAGAGAAGAATACAATGATTTTCGTGTTGCAAGTGCATTATGGTGGTACAAGGTGAAAGGTACTGATTGGCAACATCCTTACGGACCAGAAAGTGATATCAAAGGTTTTTATTTAATTATATGAAGGAAAAAGTTTTCTTTTTTATATTTAATTCAGCTCTAGGTATCTTAGATCATCCGGTTGTGCATGTAACATGGAATGACGCTGTGGCATTTTGCTCTTGGGACGGTAAACGCCTTCCAACCGAAGCAGAATGGGAAGTCGCCTGTAGAGGTGGCAAGAAACGCAAACTCTATCCATGGGGTTCCAAATTAATGCCGAAAGACCGACATTGGTGAGGAGAATTCGTTTGAATGAAATTTAGTTTGACCAAACTTCAATTCTTAGGTTAAATATATGGCAAGGTGATTTCCCAGACAATAATACCAAAGAAGACGGTTACGAAGGAACCTGTCCCGTTGATAGCTTTAAGCAAAACATTTTTGATATGTACAACATTGTTGGAAATGTTTGGGAATGGACGTCAGATTTATGGGATGAAAATGACGCAAATAATCCACCTAATCGTGTTAAGAAAGGAGGATCATATCTTTGTCATGAGTCCTACTGTTTTAGGTACCGCTGTGCAGCTCGGTCTCAAAATACCGAAGATAGTTCAGCGGGCAATTTAGGTTTTAGGTGCGCAAAGAATCTTTAAATATTTAATTTTTATCCAATAAAATTGTATAGTCAATTACTTGGTTTTCAATGCCGTATTCAGGAATTTATTTGATCTTTTAGTCAAAAACCCCATGAAAATGGGGATGGCGTCATCAACTGGAGAAATGTGGCATCTGAGTGACTAGGTATTTTGCACAGCATTCCGAACACAGCTTTTGCCTCCTTAATACGGCTGTCGACATCTTGCTCAGTTCTGCTGCACGCAGCAGTGTTTATCACTGACAAGAATAGTATTGGCGATAATATGCAACCCTGCCCTGAAACCACGGTGGACTTCAGAACGTGACATCTGCATCCATCGTAGGTTGCCTTAATGATAGCAATGAACTTATCGGGAATGCCCCTCATGCGAAAGGCAAAATATCAATAAACAGCATGTGAAATGGTGATCGATATTCAACGCACTGCTCAATAATGATCCGCAAGATGTTAGTGTGGTCAAAACTGCTAGTTCGGCTTCGGTGTTCTTAAACAACACATTACAACTTCTTTCTTTGAAACTTGACTATCATTCCCTTTTCCTCATTTCTCCAAATCACAGAAAAAATCCGGTGGTCCAAAATCACAAAGTTTAGGAGAAGTTGATGTACGTGCGGTCTTTCCTATACCTTGTATTAATATCTTCCCACGTTCCAGGATCCTATGTGCAAGTTGCTCCATGCAGAAAAGACTGGAGACTGAGCAGCCGGTCATCGCATCAACCTGAAAGGCACAAAACTACAAAAAAAAACATAAAAACAACATAAATAATAATTTTCAATTACATCATAATATTATTTCGGCTCAATTAAAAAATTAACATTTTTTTTTATAACTCACATTACTTAAAACGATGTTTATTCGATTAAAAAAATAGAAAGAAATTCGTAATTGAAAAGAACTGGTGAAAATATTGCTAAATATCGATAAAAAGATTCAAGCAGAAAAAAAATGTTATTACGAAATGTACAAATTAAGAACGCGATAAGAAAAAATATATGTTCTATTGCTAAGATCGCTTAATTTCTACTAACACTCAAATAAGAGTGAACCAGATGCATAACTAACACTAGAATCGCTCATGTCCCTACATTGACTACTCTGTGCATATTTGAGAAATTTAAAGCTCATATTGTAGCCCTGCTTCTGCAAAACTTTTATGCAATTAAGCAATACTCCAATAGGATGACGACCACATATGGTGTTGCTATATTTACGAAGATATTCAGTAAAGGACGTAGGACTGAGAGTCTCAATAATGCCCATGCCCTGAAATTTGTGCAAAAATTATGATGAATAAATTTTTGTTTAAAATACATAATTCCCATTCCATAATAGTTACCTCTTTGTCTAGTTTCTCGATGGATTTATGAATGGAACCACATGACTTTTCATAATATGTATAACCGAAGCGTTGACCCCAATGGCAGAAGTCGGAAGAAATAACAAATAGATTTTGAGGATCGTTTAGGTATGGAGCAAGAAGTTCTCCGTATAGAGCTTCTTGATCTGGGGACAGTGATCCCACCAAAATAGGCACAATAGTGAATTGATCTTTAAAACTACAAACAAAAAATTAGAATTTAACAACTTTTTTTTAAAGAGAGATAAAGAGAGAGAGAGAGAGAGAGGGAAAAACTTACTCTTCCATAACTTTGGCTATGTATGGCAAATGCATTTCAATACTATGTTCATCTTCGTCAGTTTTCATGTCCATCCATGAAAAGTGTCCAGTTTTTTCCAACTGAGCATTTATTTGGGAATCTATTTTGAGATCATACAAAGGTGTTTTGTACTTATTAGCCACTGAAAGCGCACAGCCACGTAGTCGGACATGATGTGATGGTCCAAGAATAAATATTCGTTTACTAGAAAAATGCATAAAGTATGGATGGATAAAGTGCAAATATTCAATTAATTTATATAATAACTTACACAACAGCAGGACTAACTTGCCGATAGGCATACGCTCCACAAGCACCACAATATGTATAACCTGCATGGCTAAGAGTCATTCAATTAAAAAAAAAATAAAAAATTAATATTTCAATCACTCACGGTGCAATAATTGCACGTGCAGGTCCATGTGAAAGCTCAGCAGACCCAAGCCAATTGTCAAGTTGACGTGATAACTCTGTACCTTTAAAAAAGAACAGAGTTTATTTTATAAAACAATTTATTTATGTTGAGACAGAGCGAGGCTTTTTATTTTTTTATCAATACTTTAATAATTCTTAAAAAAATAATAAATTTATTTATTTATTTTTGAAAATAAAAAAGTATCCCATTTTTTATTTTATATACATTGCCAGTCACTTGAATTAATTCAGTGCTTTGTAAAAATTCAAATTGGTTTTTCTTCCGACGCAGTGGCAACACCTGTTTCAAATCAACAACACTTACAAAATGTTATATTGGTATGTATAGCCATGTCATCTAATTAGTACGTCTAAGACAGATCTGGAAAAATGTTAAAAAAAAAAATGTGAAAAGGTCTTTTTTAACGAACCGACACAAGAAACACTTCATTTTTGAAGAAAAACTCTAGTTCTGAGACATTATAGAATGAAATTGCTCCCCAAGGCTTCACTCCACCCTTCACATCAGTGGAAACGCAATAATAATAATTGTAGCCACCAGGGCCTTTCAAGTAAGATTTTTTCCATCTGAAAAATCAACCAAATTCCACTTGTTTTTCTCTTTCATGCTTGTCACAAAAAAGTAGACGTGCCGCTTTGCGGTTTGGTGTTAGGGATATTTGTTTAAGCAGCAGCATTAACAGCTCCATCCAAGTTTTTCTGCACTTTTTTGGTTTGACAGTCCCGACACTCGAAAAGCTTGACCCATGGGTTAATTGTTACATTTACTTTAACCAATTCTGCTATAAAAAGTTGCGAAACCAACATCATTCTTTAACTTTTGTACGTTCAAGTCACTAATTAATGTATTCTGTTCTGATAAGCTAAAATATATGAGTGTTTTTTGTTAAAGCTATAGATAAATGTCTTTATCAAAAGAGTGGTTATTACTAGAGGTTAATTTTTACTGGATTAAGCTGAATATTTTATCATAAAAGTGTCCCAAGAAAATCCAGTTTAAATTTATAAAAAGGCACTGGATTTATTCAAGTGACCGGCAGTGCATATGTTAAAAACGCATTTGGATATCGCACAAATTCATCCCAATTACAATTTCCAGTTTCTGTTGCTTTTTTAAAACATTTTTATGTTTTATCAAATGAAAGTGAATGAGTAAATGCACGCCCTTTTTTACCTCAATTATTAATCAATCACTCAATAAATTATAGAATTATTATTTTTGTCATTAATAATTTATCATGTTTTTGCTATCTTATCCAGATTAGATATATTTCTTATCAAAACCAAACAATAATCTTTGAATAACAAGAACTATAGAAATGATGAGTTCTATAAAACTTGTTAAAGCTTATAAAAGAAATGTATTATTTTAATATGGATGTTTGGTTTCCCAAAACGACTCATATTTACTTGGTAATATCTATCTTAATATCTAGTTGCTAAGTGATGGTTTTCTTGTTTACAACTGATATACAAATGCACAAAAGCATACAAAATTAAAATAGTTCTTTTCTGTTTCATAAAATAAGGATTTTGTATATTAAATTATTTTTAAGCAATCTCTCAGTTTTGCATTTACTCTATTTGGACGAAGACAAATAAATAGGAACACCTGAACAAACTGAACAAATATAAATAGGGATCAAGATTCTTAGAAAAACTGATCGCATTACTTAAAATATTTCAAACAAAAAACTAGAAAGTTTATAAATTTCCTGTTCTATATAATAATAAGGAGAGCATAACAAGGGTTAACTTCTTAAATGGATCAACCAATTAAAGCTTTTGATAACATCCGCGAAGAATTGAAAAAACTTATTAATCAAAGGTAGCGCTTTTGAATATCTGTGTCATTTTCTTTAATTGAATTGTTTTCTACTAGCGAAAGCCAAAACTATGAACTTACACTATCTTCTGATCCAAAAGAAGAAACACGTTCTCAGTTTAATAATAAAATCTATCCCGATGTAACCACTTCATATTCAATCGATGATGATATTCAAAAAATCCGCTCTGACCTTAACAAGAGTTGTCAACTTTTTCAAGCCGCGGTCGAAGCATTTGAATCGATAAATTTTGGTTGTTTAAAACATCGTATAAGAGATTTACATTTATCAGCTAGTCAATCACAAATGGATACTGTCATGGCGGAGAAGAACGTTAATCAAAGTCTTAATAAACTTACTGACATAATGGGTCACAAGTTTCGACAGCACCCTGGTGAATTTGGGGACATACCCGAATTGAGTTGTTTTTTTAAGGCTTGCAGCCAACTTCAACATGGGCTTGAGAAACTCAAAAGACATCATTGTGAAATGGATGAACTTCGAACTCGAACGAATTCTGCAACAAATGATTCAAAGCAAAGGGTAGAAGAAATTCAACGAGCTCTCAAGAAATGAAACAATTGATCAGAAAATATTTAAATTTTAATAAAAACGTACTTCTATAAAAGATTTTTTTTTCACATAATGTACATAATTATGGTATATAATTTTTAATAAAATATTAATCATTTTCGAAACAAAAAAGAATGAAACAGCAAAAACGGGGGTGTAATGAGTCAAGTCGTTTCAGACGTGCTTCCCGCTGAAAAAGGAAAATAATAATCTGCTCGCAAATGAGGGGGAGACGGGGGATAGCGCAAGTAAACCTCTACAACGCGAAAGCAGCATCAGCTATCGTAGTGAGGAAGTTGAATAAGTAAGCGTAGGGTCAAGCGTTAATCCAACTAAACAAACTTGACAAAATTAACAAAGTCACACTTCACTGGGTACCAGGGAAATGAGGGAAATGAGGAGGCGGACTCCTTAGCAAAACCAGGAGCAATGGCTCCTCTAATACATCCCGAGCAATGTTGCGGAATAAGAGAAAAGGCCACGAAAAACAAAAAAGAAAAAAGGCGAGGAAGAAAAACAAAACACTGGGTGAAACTGCCTATACTGACACATGTTAAAGTACTTCTCGGAAACTACAGCCAAGAGTGTTTTAACTTTCAAGTCCTGTATCAGCTTGAGTAGGAATAACCCAAGATAATCACAGGACTCCTCACGGGCCATTGCAAATTGAGAAGCATTCCGGGCTTAGTAAATAGTGCCATATGCTGTTTTTGCAATGAAAACTAGGAAAAACCAGACCATATTCTGGGCAGCAGTAGTGCACTTATGCATCAAAAATTCAAACACCTGGGAAGCTACCAGGCCAAGGAAATTAAACTATATAGGTTTATACAATAGATCTAAAAGGTCGTAGTGCAATAATACACCCATGGAATAAATCAATCAATCAAATAAGCCTGTTGCAAGAGTGTTAAGTCAATCATGAGAACTTAATAAGGCTGAATTTGGAGGTGAAGACAACACCCGACACGTTATTTAATTTTGAAATAATATTTCTAATAAATTCTAAGGAACTGTTAATTCCTTAAAATTAAAGTACAACCATAGTTGGTTCCTTCAAGTTGACAAAAATTTGACTAAAAATATATAATATCTGTCGTTCGTTGTCTTTTTTAATATATTTTTTCAGCATAGCCAATTTGGGTAAAATAAAGAACAAGGAAAGTCAGAAAATTGATATCGTTTTTTTTTTCTTCAAAAAATAACACTCATACCTCTCTTTAAGACAAAAAAAGCAACAAAATTGACCTGCAACACCTTATCAATGCCACCCTTTTTGATTTGTTTATGACTTTTTCTGTGAAAAACAGTCTATCAACCTAAAATGTACCAGCGAAGTCTTCATTATCATTCACAAGTTGTGTATCATTGAAAAAGAAGAGAAGGAAGAATGCAAGAGCCCTCGCCCTAATTTTATTTTAGACTTACTTGAATCAGAGTACCAACTGCCTGCATGTGATGCGTTTCTTGACATTTTATTGTTCTTTATGTATTAAACTGTTGATTAATTAAGTACTTTAAATTAGTTTGTGGTTGCAGAAAGTAGAAAATATTTTCGTTTTTCTTATTTTTTTCTTCAAATCTTTAGTTTTTCAACACCACACAACGACAGCAGAAACCAATGCCCGAGAGCTCGACTGCAAACAAAGCAGTTTTCTCTTTTCATTTGACATATGACAGTTTTTGTTGACAGGGATCCCACTTTGTTTCATGAGCACCCTCATCTAAAAAGTACCATTTACACCTACTATTAAGGCTTGCCCAAACCAAGGTGCGACAGTGCGGCAACATTTATTTACACAGCGTCTTATGGAAGTACCCATACCAAATGCGACAAAGGCAAAGCGTTTTTCATATAAAAGTTCATGTCGCACTGTCGTGCCGCTCCCTTTACAGCTCTAAACGGTTGAATAGTTGTGCAGTGCACAGGTTCTTACTTAAATTCTTACTTAAAAAATATTTAACGATATTATATACATAGTTATGCTGGGTTTATGGCCAAAAAAAAAAAACAACCAAAAAGAGTAAATCTAGTCCATAAAACATATTTCCAGTGCTGTAACTCTCGCATCAAGATAAGTTGCCGAGAAACATTTGAAATCGGAAGAAAATTAATGACTTTTGTAACTTTAACTTTAACTTTAACTTTAACTTTAACTTTAACTTTAACTTTAACTTTAACTTTAACTTTAACTTTAACTTTAACTTTAACTTTAACTTTAACTTTAACTTTAACTTTAACTTTAACTTTAACTTTAACTTTAACTTTAACTTTAACTTTAACTTTAACTTTAACTTTAACTTTAACTTTAACTTTAACTTTAACTTTAACTTTAACTTTAACTTTAACTTTAACTTTAACTTTAACTTTAACTTTAACTTTAACTTTAACTTTAACTTTAACTTTAACTTTAACTTTAACTTTAACTTTAACTTTAACTTTAACTTTAACTTTAACTTTAACTTTAACTTTAACTTTAACTTTAACTTTAACTTTAACTTTAACCTTAATTGCGGTATATACACTGCACTACCCTTTATATTTAGTACTTACTCAAAGAATGGAAGTGGTAGTACTTATAATAGATGAGTTTGATTTTTATAGAAATTCAAACAAAAGTAAAATGTCAAAATAATAAAAAAAAACTCAACAAAGAGGGCGAAAAACAGCATCAAAAAGAAATTCTAAAAATATTAAACTGCGAAAAGCTAGCGAGATGTGAGTTTGAGTTGAAAATTAAAAGCGAAACTGTAAAGTAACCAGACAGACCAATTACATTTTTGTTTTATTTTAAAATATTTTGGTGTCAATTGAGTTTTGTTTTATTTTGTTTTCCAAGAATTAAGATTTACACCTAAACGCCCTTAAAATTTCTAATTATAAACATAGACATTTACCACCTCCTCCCTTGAGGTTTATTTCTTTTTTTGTTGAAGTGTTTCGAGTATGGTACCAGAATCCAAATTGAATTTTGTCTAATTAGATCTTTACAATCTCCAAGCTGCAGCTGGCATTCTAGTAATTAAACGACAACATAATAGAGGGGCTATTTCGAATTTTATTTTGTGTGGTTTCTTAAGTTTTTAATGTGAGAAAAAAAAATAATAAAAGAAGAAAAAACACAAACACTACGTGAGAACGATTTAAAAACAATTGAACAAAAGAAGAATAATTACAATAATTAAAAATTACCGTAAACTCTCGAAAAATAACCAGAAAATCGTTCATGAAGCGATTGTGAAATTTTTGTAGTACCGCTACAAGAGTGTTAAAAAGAACATTACTTTTTTAAGTGCAACAACTAGTTCGTCCATATTTGTTTTAAGAAATAGCTAACGGCCCCAATACCAATATGCAACACCCTGCAATGCAAACAAATCTAACGGAGTCGCCATTTACAGCGCAAATAATAGAAGGAGAAGACCAATCTGGAATGCAATCGAAATTAAATGGTATGCTATGTTATGTTAAACATCTTAATTTCAAATATAGAAATGTTTTTGTTTTAAAGAAGTCGAGATTGCCTTTTATATAGAGAAAATTACAGTAGATATGAGGGACAATTTATTAATTGCAGGTTCCTACTTTCTTAAGTCTTGGAGAATTCTATTTTTAATTTTAAAAAGAAACCACATTAGAATAAGAATTAAATAGACTTCCATAAGTTTTTTTTTTTTAAGTTTATCCTTTAGGATTTTTCAAGTGTTTAAGCTTAAGTTCTTTTAATTCTTTTGAACTATTGATAAGGTTCGTTCAATAGATTACATATGAATGTACCTAGCTAACTATTAGCGCATTTTAGATTTAGTCCCAATAAACATTGTTTCAGTGGGTAATTTCGGATTGCATTGAGTTTTGAGTTTGTTGCCATAAAAAAATTATGCCTACACTTTTTGAGATTTGTTTTTGGTTATAAGCAAGACAACACGAAATTTACTAATAATGTGCAAAAAAGTATGGGAATTGGTCCAAATGTGGAACGGGACCTAATTATATAGTTCGATAGTCCGCTATTTTTAACAATAAGGCTAAGAAAAATAACTTACTTTTGCAGTTCAAAGTAATAATATGTTTGTTAGTACCTAAAGGCTAGCTCACAGTTCAGCGTGCAAAAACATATTTTAATGTTTATATTTTCAAATCACCGTAACTAATACATAAATTACTTTTTTTCATAGGTATATCAATTGGTACCAATGGCTACAAATGCAATTTTGTTTTTTTTTTTGCATGCAAACAAATTTTTGCGTGCAAAAAAACAACAAATTGCATTCTTAACCCTTTGTTTTAATTGTTGATATGACAAAACAAGTTTGCTTTTTTATACCATAAAAACGATGGACAGAAAAGACAGAAAACAGTTTTGTAAATTTATTTTTTTGTTTTTGCGCTGAACTGTAAATTAGGCTTGATTTAAGAATTCTGTTAGGTACTAACCTACAATCAAATTAAACAAAAAATAGGGGGTACATCATGAAATTTTTTATCAGGGTATTTTTTGCATTTTATTCTTCCCTGAAGCCGAAATCATAAAAACAAAAATGGCGTATTCACCTGCCCACCTGCGTATTCACCTCTGACCCTCTTAAGTTAGCTTCAAAAGAGATAGACGGTAACTTAGTTCCCAGCAAATAAAAAAAAACATTCAAAATAACAAAAAAATTAAATACAATTTGTAGGTACATACATATATAGAAAAACAGATTTTTAATTCTCCCCCGACAAACACCTTACCTACAACGGCAGGTTAGGTAAGGTTGACGTGGCTACCGGCAGGAGTGCCGATACACTCAGACCATAGTTTGGTTCATTGTGATACCACATTGAATGTAAGGAAACTTTCTTCCTAATCGGTGAACCACTTCGAGCTTCTTATGAAGCGAGCGAGATTACCTATATCTATATTTGATAGATCGCTGGGATCGTTATAGTAGAAGTCTCCCAGATAGAGTCATCGCCTTTGCGATAGAGCAGGGAGTGTACAGAGAAAGTGGGGAATCGATTCCCCCTCTTCTTCGTTCATGCAGCTTCTGCAGAAACTGTTGGAGAGAACTCCAAGCCGTATCGGTGGCTTAGACAGTGTCCAGTTATAACACCTATTACGGAGCTGATTTGCGGTCTGTTCAAGAATATTAAACGATTGGAGCGCGTCAGATCTAGTACTGGCCAGATCTGCTTTGTCGCTAAGCATGTAGTGATTTTGTTCTACCTGAGGTTTGTTTTTTGTATAGCATCATGTTTGAGTAACAGTTTACACGTAGCTGGTAATAAAGGTATAAGTGTTGCACTTTTGGCGAGTTCGTCAGCTCTACAATTTCCGAAAATGTCCCTATGGCCCGCACCCAGCATAGGTGAACATTAAACTGCTTCGCCATCTCCATCAGAGATGATCGACAGTTTAAGGCTGTTATTGAGTTGGTAGAGACAGAATCCAGAGATTTAATAGCTCCTTGGCTATCCGAGAAGATACGAATATCTTGGTTTGATATCACGTTTTCTTAAAGCCAAGATAGGTCTTCTTTTATCGCCAAAAGTTCCACCTGGAACACGCTACAGTGATTTGTCAAGGATAGACCTTAATCCCATTGAGAAAGTTGGGTGGAAATTGGAATAGGATGTTTCACGGAAAAACAACACCAATATTGTTGTTTCGAACAAAAAATTCGAAAATTTTAAAAAGTTTAATTAAAATCATTCGCGCCGTTTTAGAGTAATAGACCCGTGCCAATCCAGTTTTCAGGGGGCAAAAGATGAAAAAAATAATAGCAGTATAAGGGTGGTGGCAAAATGTAGGATAAATAGTATGTATATGGAAGGGAAAAAATAAATTGCCCACGAACAGTTATATCTTGAGTTCTACTGATTGATGTCTAAAGTTTGAAGTCAAATATTTAAAATATAAATTAAAGCTAATCCCATATAGACAAATAGACTTCAAAATTGCATTTTTTAACATTGTGTAGTCGCGTCCGGCGTCTAAATAAACTTGCCAGTCTTTTTGTTTAGGTATTAGGACGCATGGAACTACAAAACTGCATTCTCAAATTTTGATTATATCTCCATTCCCAAAATAAGCTGTTGGCTGTTGTTTGTTACGTGTGCTAACGATAGTGATAGAAGTTACGTAGAGCAAATCTGCGACAGTCACGTTCACGACTATTGTTTCGTTGATTATCGTTTTGAAAATTACGGAATGACTCCCCTGTACTTTTTTTTTGTTCTTTTCTGTCTGGAACAGAACACACCTATTTAATGAGTATGTATTGATGTCTACTTTAATTTTCTTTTAGAAACTTGAATACAAAATAAAAATCCATACATTTATGTACTGTAAATTAATGAACTTATTAATGATTAATTCCTAAACTGCTTTAAAGCGTTGGGTTCTAAGATTTGCGAAGTATTCGTCCATTTCATTTGACAACAATTTTAATTTCGTTAACGACCAATGAGCAATCATAATAATGTGACCAATTCAAATTAAAAAAAAAAAAAAACAATACCATAAAACGAATGCACTCAGGCAAAACATAAACAGATTATTATTTTGAATTAGCTAATCATTCAGCAGATTGCAATAAGAACAAAATAATTATACATGTTATAGTAGGTAATTGCTTCGATACAATCAAAACATTTTTAATGTCAATTTCTGTTTCCATTTCAAGGGGCAAGTTTTACGTTTGCTCCAATTGATGTGGTATAACACCTCAGAGATTAGATAACAATTGTTTTGATGTGCATTATTACCTAAGTAATTGCCAGTTAGAATACAAGTAGCATGCTAAACCAAATTATAATAATTTATTTTCTTTATTGAACTTGTTACTATCGCAAATAGCAACAAAAATACAAGTCTTTATGCAAAAAATTAATCTTTCTACAAAATATAATGAATTATTATAAACCACCTTGATGAATTCAAATTGTGTACAATCATTTCTAAAGAGAGATTTACTTTTTTATATTTTTGCAGATAAACCAACAACAAACACAATTATAAAACAAATGACAACAAACCAACTGCTGTTGTCGTCGCCGCCAACACAAATGGCGCATGACCTTAATGAGCCAAAAAATTTAAATTCAGAAAAAGTCAGCAATGTGACGACGGCAAAAAATACAAATTCAGACAGAATGCCACATTTGCCTGAGAATGGTGACGATGCTATCGACTGTGCTATAGCTGTGAAAAAAGACAATCACCATGAACTTATTTCCGTAGCAAATGGATCACAAGCGAAAAACTATGAGAACGGCTGCCTACAATCAACACCTACTGCGGCTTACCACAAAGATGGACACTACTTCCTAAAGTTGTTACAGAGCGAGAAATCACGTTTGCTTACGATGGCCGACCAAGTGGAGCGTGACATGTGCGTATTAACAACAAATTCAAGTGCAAACAATGAGATTTCTGATGAGATATTCGGCATCCTACGGTCGGTGTCGGGAAAAACAAAACTTTTGGTATCACAAAAGTTTAAGCAATTTGAAGGTTTATGTCATAGTAATTTAAATCCCACGCCCGATGAAAAATTCCCAACAACCCCTGAAGATTTATTGGGTTTCTGGGACATGGTTAACCTTCAGATCGAGCACATCGACTCATTATTTAAAGAACTTGACCTTATCAAAGCCAATAATTGGCAGCCTACCAAAGATCCCGCTTCTCCGTTTGTGCCAACTGGGTCAAGGCTTTTGAAGAAATCATCTCTCAAGACTACCAATAACAACAATAACATCACTCCAAATAAGACATCGCCGAATGCATTGCTGTTGGCACAGAAACGTGACATACAACGTAAACAATTGCTTGAGATGAAGCGAAGAAATAAGAGTGCAGCCACAGATAAGGGACCTGTTTCCAGTCCCGTCGAGATATATGTTGCGGAAAATGTTGTTTGATAACTGCACACACATGCACATGCCACACATGCACCGCGAAGTACTTTTAGTAGAGGCTGGCACTTGAAACTGATATTACTCATAAATGTTTTTTTTTTTATAATTTTTTAAACAGAGACGATATTTAATTAACCTAGTTAACAGGTCTGCATCTATTTCATCATTCTATTTCAAAATATTTTTAACTATTATTAACTTCACAACAATTAAAACGAAAATAAATTAAATATAAAATATATTTCTGAGAGGAAAAAAAAAACAATTTTTTTTGTATAATATTTTCACCGAAGCAAGACTGTTTTTTTTTTTGTTTCTCATTTTTTTTTGTACAAATTATATCGTAAAGATTGTATTTACCAACAAATTTGGCCTTAAAATTAACTCTAATTACGTATATGCAAAATCTAAAACGATGTGTTTCAATTTATTTTTTATTTGTTGTAACAATGTGACAATGACGGTATTAATCATGAAAAAAAATAAACAAGCAATTCAAAGACTTAAACATTATACATAATTAACATTTTTGATATTAATAAATCTTCATTCATACAATTTAACTTGTTATTGCTGTTTTCCTTGTGAATGATTGTTCAACTATAAAGCAGGGTATTTTTGGTTATACTTCCATTGTAAAGAAAGTACATTCACACCTATTAAGATTGTCGTTTTAACTAAGACGCCGAGAAAACGACTCGCTCTAGTAGCGTTATTTGACGTTTTATTAAAACAAATATCGTTGCAATGGGAAGAAATGTGTAGAGAGGTGAGAACGCCGAAGTTTGAATTTTAATAAAACGGCAATTGTCACTTCTTTCAGACAATGGCGTTTGATTGGAGTTATAGATAAAACGACAATCGTAATAGCATTGATTATAAGCTATAAATGATATCAATGAGTTTGGTTTTGTTTTTATGGAAGAAATAATTATGTTTATTGTACCATTAGTACAAGATACCGCAAGCATCGACTCGTGTTCTACAGTACAATTTTTATATGTGCAATATTTTTTGAAATAAACGCTTTGTACTAGGGTTGTCGTTCAATATCCCTTCAGCAGTCAGGGTTGCTATATGTAAGTAAATAAGTAAGTATTTTTGCCCTTCTATATGTTTATTTACATAACATAGGTGTAGGTAAGATGGACATTGCGACCAGTGTCTTATTCTTTTAAACTTTTTGTTTTAAATGCATGCTGCAATCAAAAATCTAAAATAAAACATTTGTTTTATACAGTTTTTTTTTAACAGTACCTACTTGCCATAGAACCTTTGTTTAAATTCTGGATTCTGCTCAATGAATCACTCGTTTTGTGGCGTACACCTTAAAACCTAAAAAGAAATTATGTATACCTACAAAACAAATTGAGAAAAAGTGCATTTGGCCTACTAACTAAGCGATTTATAGAACATAAACAGAAGAAAATTGGAAATGATTGCGTCCTGCCTTCGTTGCTATTATTTGTATTAATTAGCCTTAGCCTCCTAGCCCCTTTTTCTATAGTTTGACTGAGAACTTTCAAAATTAATACTGTCTGGAAAGCATTTTACTTTTCTTTTTATCTCATATGGTTATATATAAATTCAGTTTTTCAATGAAGACGTTAATGCATCGATATTTGGGAGCCTGTTGCACCATGAAGACTCCGGGTGACAACTGCCAGATTATGATTTTTTATGCCTACAAACAAAGCTACGCAAAATCTATATATTAATACGTAAATACGAAATCTATTTTCCTTTTGACTAACTTAACGGCAACAGATTTTAATAGTTTTTGTGTTATTTGAAAGGATATGAAGACTCCTAACTTCCTTGCCAGCATTACGTTTCCAAAACGTTCACCAGCTCCCCGACTAAAGATTTTTATTAGAGCAAAACGCATAAAAATATATGTTTTTGTTAGAATAACAGTTTTTTTTTTTAAACTTGTTGTTTTTTGAGCATGTTATTTTGTTTTCTCATCTATACAACTCGGTCGATTTCAGTCCAAATTGTAATCTTTTCATTTTTCAATTTGTGAGCGACTAAGAATTGCCTAAGGAAGCAAAGGTTTTCGCGAGGGACATAGACCGTTTGATACCTTATTAGTGGACATATCTATTAGGAAGTTTTAGACATTTGCAGTACATTGAAAAGAACTACTTTAAGATTGCTCAGTAGTTATCGAGAAAACGATTTATGATACAGTACCGTTATTTTTTGTCCTTGAAAATTTTCAAACCATTTTTTCTACAGTTCTCAATTTAGCAGACATTCATTTATTATTTTTAAAAATTAGTACAAAATAGCTTAAATAAAAAAAAAAAAACTGCCAAAAATTAGTCTATCGATGGAACTTCTTTGCTCTCCAATCAGGAAATTCATCAAAGTTTTCATCATCGGCCTCACTCTCATCCGAACTATCTACATCCATTTTTGCAGGTCTTTCCTTTAGCTTACTTGAAACAAATTCTTTCTTCTTCTCTAAATCTAGGACCTTGGACCATCTTTCGATTTGTTCATCAATCTCTTTAATTTGCCTTTCGACAGTTGCTTCTTCTTGCTCACCAGCAATAATTTCATTGGAAAGAGTTGCTGCTTCTTTGATTTCGCGTTGAAATCTATCCCATTCTTCATCTTGAGGATCTTTGTATTCTAGATTTCTAATTTTAGCATCTTTTATTGGATCGTCGAAGAATCCTTCGGGAAGGACTTCATCTTTGACTTCGACTTCTGTTTTAGTTGTGCTACTTTCAATAGATCCCTTCGCAAGTATTGACACAGTTTTTCCATGGTCAAAGAAATCGTTTGGGATTCCACTTTTGCCGTGGGTTGGTTCACGCAGTTTCTCATTGGCAAGTTTGATTTTCTTTTCTTTCGTAGCAGCATCGTCTTTTGCCTGAATAGAACGCTTTAGTTGATTTTGAGTAGCAGTGGACTTTTGGAGTTGATCTTTGAGCTGCTTTGCTATTTCGACATTAGCTTTGTGTGCTTTTGTGTTGATGTGAACTTTCCATACGGATTCCGAGCGGACGACACTTTTGCAAAGTATACAAGTAAGTTGACCCTGATCGTTGTACGTAAAGGAAATTGGTTAAGGAAAATAGAAATTAAAATAAATGTAAGAAAATCAATTTAGAACATAAAATATGGATTAATTAGTTTAAAAAGGATATTTTGCTAGAGGCGATTCAATTTTTTGTTCCACCACACGTTGCTGAGCTTTGGATTTCTGCTCTTGCATCAACCGTCTCAAATCATTCTGGGTATATTTCTTTTTAGCTATTTTTAGATTTGTTGCCATTTCTTAAATTAAATCAAACTATACAAGAACGAAACTTTTGTTTTCGGTGGTTTTAATTTTTGTTTTTACAAGTTTTGAAATTTTTGGCAGGTGTCAAAATCTCATCGGGTCACAATTCAGATCTGTTTGGTTAAAGTAAAACTTATGCGTAACATTTAGCTAGGCAAGAAGGAGCAACAAGTAGAATTTGTAACAAAAATTTAACATGCAATAAACTGAATCGCATGAAATTATTTCGAGTTTAATTAAAGGCTTGCCCAATCCAAAGTGCGCTTTGTCGCATTTGGTGTGGGTACTCTCATATGACAGTGTGTAAATAAATGTTGTCGTTGTCGTGTTGCACTGTCATGTCGCACTGTCACACTTTGGTTTGGGCAAGCCTTTAAGCATTTACAAACAATCTACAAGCGCACAGTACAGGCTTCTAACTTTTAAAGAATCATTACTGTTTTGGAGTTCGCAATATTTTACCCCTGAGCCTGCTTGATTCACATCAGTACTCGCATTCGGATTAAAAGCAATTATGGAACTTCGGCTATCACCGCAACCCATTCGCTGGACTCTTTAATAGGGGTGAATATCTTAAAACTGTAGAAATTTGTGAGTTGAAGTGACACCTTCTATAAAACTATTGAAATACAAAAACCTGAAATTTTAACTTGCAAGTTTTCGTGCCGCCTACGTCACGTCAATTATCTACACAAATAGAATTGTTATTGATTGTATATGAAGGACTATTTGCAAGCCAGTACTTGCATTTGCATATTATGTGGCCACAGGTTGCCTCACCTTACCCTATTTTCTATGTAGGACAAACAAAAATTTCATCCAGTTGCCTTCAATTTGGGAGCTAATTATTTCACACAAAATTCTACAAACAAACAGATCTTTAAGCTTCTTACCAAAACCTAGCCAACTTCAGGTTAAATTGTCATTTTTGACAAATGAAATCGTAATTTTTTTATACACCTCGTTGTTAGACTATTTTTTTATCGCAACAAACATTTTAGAAAAATGACCGAAAGCACAGAAATTAATGGAACCGACGATGTTCAGGACAAGAAACAAAAAAAAGCAACACGCCACGATGGTGGAGCAGCTGATCTAGAGCGTGTTACAGACTATGCCGAAGAAAAAGAAATCTCAGCTGCAGATATTTCCAGCGTAAGGGTTCACCTCCATAACCTTTAATAAATCATAAATCCTTTTAGTTTTAACAAAGTCTGGCTTACAATTAAGTAGGACCTGTATTTATTATTGCTTTATACTTTATAGGCCGTCGAACAATTTGGTGACAAACGTATCAAGGAAGATGAGGAAAAACTTGCAAAAGAACGCGAGCTGCAGAAGGTTCAAGTAAAGAAAGAAGACATTGAACTTATTGTGAGTAATAAAACATCCCCAAATATTTTGTCTAAAACACCCAAATAAAAACAAAAATCTTTTTTCGTCTCCTTAGATGAATGAAATGCTCATATCCAAACAACATGCAGAAAAGGTATTAAGGGAACAAAGGGGCGATGTTGTGGCAGCGTTAGAAATCTTAATAGCCAACTAACAGCAACCAAAAACTATTAACCTAAATACTAAGATTTTTAGAAAGTCTTGCTAAAATATTATACATTTTACAAGGAATAAAATATGCTTTATAAAAATACCTACCTACAAGTCTTCGAAAATTATGGAATCTTATATTTCTATTTTCCAATTTGAAGTTACAAATAAAATGCAATTAAATTATCGAGGCTGGACTGAAAATGTTTGAAAACTATTTTTTTTAAAGCTAAGGATTTGTTTAATGCAAATAAACATTAGGATTCATTTTAAAGTCTGATTTGATTATTTCGAAGAAATATTAGGATTAGTCCTATTCGATGAACTTTTTTCAAATTTTAAATCTCCAGTATAGAAACTCATGGCTTTTTCTATTCGCCAATGTGAAAATACTCCTTATATGGAGTTTTCATTCTTATTGAGATTTCCTGTTCTATTAACTATAAAGAAGTAATCTCAATCTGTGTTTACTCCAACTTTAAAATGGAAAATGAAAAAGTTCAAAACCAACAATGGCATACAAAAAACAATATTTTAACGTACATGTGTATGGATGCGTTCGCTTGCTATTGGCCGGAGTCATTCAGTTCTGGTATTTTATGTGCGACAGTGCGACACGAACTTTAATATGAAAAACGCGTTGCGCTTCATCGCATTTGGTGTGGGTGTGGTACGTTGCACTGTCATGTCGCACTGTCACACTTTGGTTTGGGCAAGCGATACGACAGTGGCAAAATGTATCTACCCTCACCAAATGCGACAAAATGCAAATCGTTTTTCATTAAAAAGTTCTTGTCGCACTGTCGTCCGACAAGGCGATTAGGACTTTTATATGAAAAACGCTTTGCGCTTTGTTGCATTTGGTGTGGATGCTCTCTTATGACGGTGTATAAATAAATTTTGTCGTTGTAGTGTCACTTTGTCGCATTTTGGTTAGGGCAAGCTTTAACACGTTGGCTGACACGAGAGCCACCTGTGGTGGTACATACTTTTACATTAACAAGAGGCAGCATGTATTTGATTAATTATTTACCATAAATATTTGTCATACATTCAAACACTTTTATTTACACATTCAAACTTTTGCTACTTGCAACAGGTATGCAGATTTTGAAAAATTAGTAAACCGAAAGCGACAGTGCGAATTTTGAAAATAGAAGTGCGACGATGTCATACATTATACAACGTTTGAGTTACCAAACAGATCTTATGTCAATGTGAGTTTTGTTTTTTTTTGTATACTACTGTTGAAACTGACAATTGGACTGAAAAAAATTTAAAATTTAAACTTTTATTTATTTTAATTTTGAATACAAAGAATATTATAATAATAATTAAATATACATAAATCTTTTAATAATGTCTAAAAACCAGGCTGTTAATTCAGATAAATTAAAAATGAAACTAATACGAGAGCAGCAAAAACGCATAAAACCAGGCGAGTGCCTAAAGGTTCCATTACTCAAATCCATCTTTCCCTTGAAAGATTTTATTTTAATACTATAATTTTTAGTATATCCGAGCAGTTATAGACGAAGCTGTTCTTCAACCAGTAGTCGGCCAATCTTTATTGAGCATGTTAACCGATTCAACAGTATCGTATGTACTACGTAAACAGAATTGCAATAGAACCATTCTATGGGAGCGTAATGTTGGCCAACAAATCTTCAATCCTATGGAAGATCATAACTTGGTAGGTAAACATCAATTTTGGAACAACTTTAGTCTAATACTAAGCCCTGCAGTACAACCTAAGTGAGAAGTATGAATTGGAACCGCAACTGCTACGAATATTTAGTGGCAAAGAATTCCATGATTTCATAGAAGACAAAACTATTCATGAAACAATAACAAATGTTAAAAATACTTTTCCTGATATGAAACTATCACTTGTTGTAGTGGGTGTCTTGCCCAAGTGCAAGAACACACTCGAAAGAGAAACAGCATTTGTAGAATTACAAATTCTCTACGAGTGTAGTGTTCTGTTTGTTAATAATCCACAAGGCTTGGCTGAGCTTTTAGTCCGTTTTACAAGAGCAGTTGCAGAGATACCATACAGGTAAATTAACCATAAACAAAAAACAAACTACACTAACCAACAGATGATAATTTTAGAAAACAGAAATCTAGCGTAACTGCCAGTTCAAGCCAATATCTATTAAATGATAATAAAGACTGTGTTCGGGTTGAGGGAACTAATGGATTGAGTAGACTTTGGCAACAACATCTTAATAGGTTACCTCTGGTAACTTTGGATGTTGCTCAGTCAATTCAAAATAAATATTCTTGTCCAAGGAAACTATTAGAGGTATTGAACTTCTAAATTGATTGATTATGGTAAAATAATGGAGTATGGTAATTTCTAGGAATTTGATAAACCTGACGGTCAAGCTTCCTTAGCGAATCTAAAAATAAGTCGTGGAGCAATGCCGCTCGGAGCTGAAAGACGCATAGGAGAAGTTTTAAGTAAAAAGTTGTATACTTTGTATAACAGCTTGGATCCAAATGAGATCCTTTAAGAATGGCAAAGGCTCGCGAGACGCCTGGCAGACCTGAAACTTTGATTTAGAAACCCCAATATTGGCCTAAAAATGTAATACAATAAAACAAATTATTAAATACAAAAACAAAAGATTTTTAAGCCAATTTCTTCAAAGGGTCATCAAGTTGGGTGTTGAATTATTTCCAACATCTTTTAACTACCTTCCGGTCCTACAGCTCTATGGAAACAAATATTTTCTTTCGAGATCCCAGAATTTTCTTAGAAGTATCCGTTCCGATTGACGGCAACGTCAATCTTTCGACCAACAACGCGACAAAGAAGAACATCTATTTGAGGGCACTCTTATTTCTTAGCAGGATAGCTGAAAATGTGGTAGCTGGCACTCAGAACTACCGCGATTGTAAGGATTTTGTCAAGAACACTATGATCGTGAAAGATTTCAAGTTTTAAGCTTAAAAGACTACTCAGAGGAACATAGCGCTTGCTGCCAAGTGCAAAAGATCTCAAAATGAGACTGTTCACTTCTCCAAAAATAGAGCCATCCAAAGCAATCCAAAACCAAATACTGAAACACTCAAAGCCACTAGTAAAGAAGCAAGCTGATTCAATGAGATTGTCAGAGACAATTCGAACTTAGTACTTAGCTGCATGTCCATAATTTTCCAAAACAACTTTGTACCTGCAATTGACACAGTTACATTATGACATGTTTCGATTGGTAATGTTTCCCATATTTTCTCCATGTTTTCCCATAATATGTCTTGATTTCTAAATTTTTGGTTAACAAGGCAATCCTTAACAATCTTCCAAAGATTCTCAATTGGATTTAAATCCAGTGACTGCGCTAGTCAACACAAAAAGAAATTTTATTAGTCAGGAAATTTTTTTTTTTGAAGTTTCCCCAAAATGGACATACTTCCTCAACATACTGCAAAAGAACATTCTCCATTATGGTTTCCAAATAAAATAAGGTAACCATTATATCTTGGAGTCGGAATGTCCCCCACTTAATGCCAAAAAAAACATACTCACACTTTAATATTACTTTAATATTACTGCCACCATCACAAAATATTATTTCATTTTTTAGTTTCATCTCCCTTTTGAAAGAAATTCAAAAAGAATTTCTGTCTTTAATATTATGGCCACCACTGTATATCCATCAAACTGGAGGTGGACAACAAACTTCAAAATATCAAGAATATGGCCCACACACGACAAAAACAGATCTGAGAAACTATTAGCTAGATCTAGGCTTGATAAAAGCTCTGATGAGCACTGGCAGATTGGGAGGCATGGAGTGAGACTCGGTCTAACGTATGATCACTGTCGTAGTTGCAAGGCAACACATGAAAAAGAGACCTTGCAATAAAAGGGAGGCGGTTCAAATTACGAGGAGTTGAGCTAAAATCGAAAAATGCAATTTAAATATACACTGGTTTAATGTAAACCTAAGAAATATAGGGTCCTCAATTGCTGGAGACTGTCTTGATCTAAACGCCAGGTGCTTAGTTCATAGACGTCTTTAGGCCTCGTCAAACAGAGCTTGTTTCAACGTCGCGTTGTTATATAAGTAAAGGATATCACCGTCTCATAGAGAGCAGTTTTAACGCCGCGTCGAGTTCAACACTAAACCATACCACAAACAATTTAGGTCACAATTGTTTTGGTATCAAAATAGCGCTAGGTGGGCTTTCTGAGCAGGTGCTCTAGAAGCCGCCATTTTTATCTACTTACCTCTTTGTTTTGAATTTTGTTTTTATTTTTAATTCTTATTTTCCTTAACACTTTTGTCAGACGATCCAATTTAGATTACATCTTACCAATATCGCAGCATCGCAACGTATTCTTACATTAACAACACAATTTTTTTAATAACTTCGATTAAAAGAATTTTTTTTATTCTCTGATTTATCCATTTCAATAAAGATTTAAAAAAAACAATATCAACATACAAAAAAGGTTACAATATATCATTTCTTATTTTTTACATTACTGAATGTAAAAAGTTTGTTGAATTTTTTATTATTAGCCTTATTGTTACCACCCTGTAATGAATTAAAAATAAAATTAAATAATTACTTCACCATTTTAATATCTCAAACTTACTTTTCCATGAAACTTAGGCTTCAACTCTGTTCCCTTTGCTTTCTGAGCTCCTCCTTGGAACTTCTTAAAGTCTACTTTTTTATAATCAAAAGCTACAGGTTTCTCCGATGATTGCGCAACCTTATTGCCTTTGAATCTTTTCCTATTCTTATTCTTCTTACTACTGCCATTGTTGGCATTATATCCTGAATTTGGTGTTGTTTGGTTCGATGTCGATGATGGCTGATGGTCCTCCTCAATATGCTGCTGATCACTATTACTCAAAACTTCAGGAACAATTTTTCTCAATTCTAAAAATTTCAAATGATCACCATCGGCAGTTGGGGTTTCTTTTTTAATTCTTTTTCCTTGTGGCGATTGATTATTGTTGGGTTTTGAGTTTTCTGGGATTTTTCTTTTAAGAGAATCCCTAAGAGGAACACTATACATGTTATCAGCTTCATCTTTTGCTATCTCTTCAGTTTTTTGCGGCTGGAAAATTGATTTTTTTGTTTTCAATATTTTCATAGAATTTAAGAGTTATTTTCAAAATTACCATTTCATTCTTTATTGGACAGAGTTGCTTTTTAGCATTTTCAGCTTCAATCTTGGCGAGTTCTTCTTGCTTTTCGATTTCAACCAAGGGCAGCACAGCTACGTAGCGTGCGTAAGGACTGATAAACTGCATTTGTTGTAGTTTTTTCAATTTTTCTTTAACTTCGTCATCCTAATATAGATATAAATTTTTAGTTAATTAGGTATTAAAAGTTATAATGACTTCTAAATTACTTCTGAGTTCTCGGGAGTATCAAATACACTCAATGCTGGCTTGCAGAGGGGGCCGCTTTCACTCGCTTGGTCAGTTTGGTTTTCAGAAGACTTCAAGAGAGTTGGGAGATCATCTCGGAATTCTTCAATATGGGACAAATCATGAGGGCAGTATAACTTACTGTTGTAATCTTTTACGTTTGAAATCACCGATCGGTGGACACTATCTCTCTCGAGAATTGGCTGCAACAAAAATATTCAATGAAACAAAAAAAAAAAAAGCACACTCAAACTAAACATACCTTCACCAAAGGCTGTTCCCTAGCCTTGTGAATTATTTGATGCAGAGCATGTAAGTTCTGACGAACCAGAGGTGGAATGGGATTACAACAAGCCAGAATTCCCTGCATTTCCCTCGGGAGACTCTCCGCTATTTGCATCATCATGTGGTTTGGCAGAACATAGCCATAACTTTCATCCTCCTGACGGGCTATGATGTCACGCCAGCGAAAGATCTCTTTCAAGGCAAACAATTGCCTATTGTCGAATACCCTCTTTGACTTCTGAAAGATATCCATATGGGAATTTTCATTGATTTTGGGCTTCTTATAGCGCTTCTTGCATATTTCCGCACTGCGTTGGTAAATCGAACAAAGAACGTTTGTCTGATTTTTTGCCAGCTCTAGAAGATCATTGGTGAGTCGCTCGTAGATGTAAATTAAATTGTGGGTGTCTTGACGAGCGTATGTTATTAATTCTTCGGGCAATGGGCGAATGCGCCAATCTGCTAGTTGAAAGGTCTTATCGGCTTCAATTTCACAATAATGCTTCAACAAGTAAGCCAGCGAGAGACGTGCTAAATTGAGACTTTTGGCCGCTTGATGGGTGTCGAACATGTTGACGAGGTAAAGCGAAAGATCACGCTGCAGCCATTCTACATCCGAATCAGCACCATGTAGGATTTTAACAACTTTTGGATTTGTGAAAACTTCATTCAGTATGTGCAATTCATCTCGCAGCTCTAGAGCATCCAATATGTAGTCCTTCTCGCGAGTGGATATTTGCATTAGACAAGTTATCCCTTGGAAGGTTCTGTATGAATGATGTTCAACATCAATGGCGATTTCCTTGAACTTCCTAAGATCCTCGAGAGTTTCTTTTAACTTGTCAATGGTGTCGACATAAACGAGTTCTGTGTTTTCGAGTGGCAATGGAGTGACTGGGTTTTTTTTCCTTAGTTGAGTAGCTGGAGGCTCGAATTTCATTAGCTCAAATTCATATGGATGAAGGTAGCTCTCGATGTTACCATCGTCATCGTATTCAGGCAGAACTGCAAGAGGCTTAAGGGAGTTGGGTTTGTCTTTGATGTTTGGTATGAATGGTGTTTTGGCGCTATTGTCTACTGTCATTCTAAACTTTATCTGAGGGCGAGCTATATTCTTCGCGGTTATCAATCTAAAAGAAAGAATTAATGGAAGTGTATGAGTAAATGTTTGTTTTTGGGAGAAAGGCCCATAAATAAAATAAATATATTCTCCCGCAACAAAGAGGTGTTCTCACAAAGCACCCCCAATATATTAGGTTTTAGCGGATATTCTCTTGACAGAATTAACGGTAGAGTCACTAGTTCTATCCATGTCGAATATCTCGGTGGACACTTTCTATGGGCTACTCTGACAAATTAAAAACTTATGCTGGCTAATAGTAGCGGTTAATGTGGCTCCCATCAATTGGAGTTAAATAAACGAAATGATCTCTCAGTTTACTTATTGTGCTGCGGCTTAGCCCATAACTATAATGTAAAATGCAATTTGTATATTGATCACTTGTACATAGATCACTGAAGAAAAATATAGCTAGATGCAAAAGGAGTAACTGTCCTCAGGAATTCTTTTAGCATCCTGTGTGTCTTTACTTTCTGAGGAGCCAAAATAGTTAGTTGCTAAATTCCGAAAAAAGATAAAATAAATTAAATTAAATTTTGTGGCACGACTAGCTCACCAAGAACCAAGGCCTGACGTGACTGACCCTTAGCAGGAATAGAGGAGCCTACAATTTTCTGTCGGCTAGTTACGATGCACTTTTCGTGACAAGCAGTACTATTGGAAGTTTTGTCAATTCCTCACAATAAGCAGTACCCTTTAACAAAAATTAAGGCAGAGCTCCTCACGCTACCGCGTCGACACAACCAGAACGAAACCTCTTGGTAACATTAAGATTTCCACTGAAAAACACATCTTTCCAACATAATAACAACAAGCTAGAAAAACTATCAAAACCACGAAAAGCCTACTGAGAATGGGAATATACTTAGAGATGCAAACTCAGTGCTAAGGATCTGGAAAGAAGATGTTTCTAAACCTTAAAACGATGATTATAGGTGATTCTTTCAAAAAAATGCGATAATACCTGGGCTATTTAGAGATTAAGTGAGGTTTAATGTTGGGCTCCGGTAAATATACATCCCCATCCCGTAACACTGTAATACTCTACTCTGGAAAAGCAGCAAAAGTGCGTCCAATTATGAATTACTACTTCACCTGTTTTTTATTGAATTTGTGATAGTGTTTAACTGATAATTTATTTGGGTTGCCTTACACAGGATAGGCATTCCAGATAAATTAATTGCAACTCTAACGTTCTGCGCAGAGCAAGATTGTCAGATAAATTTGAAGTGGAGTCAGAAAGGACTATATAATGGCTCCTTAGTTCATCTGTTGCAGTCAATGTGTCAGGGTAACCGGTAGAGAAAGTAGAAAACTTTCAATAGTTTGGGAGTTTTGCCCTTACCAAAGAACCCTTCCCAATGGAAGGCAAATTATTTATTTGTCATACTGCTCAAAATATGGAGGAGGACATTTGAGTGTACTTTAAGAAGAGTCAGGTGTCAGTGGATTAGACACATGCTTCCAAAAGGCAATGATTGAATTGCAAACCAAGTGATGCAAAAGAACCTGCTTACGCAGGCAGGTATAGTGAGACACTGAAATAAGTATTTGCACATTTGGGGAGGAGCTGGAGAGAACTGAAATACATTTCTCGAAGTCGTACACGATGGCGCGTAGGAGAAATAAAAGCCCGATGCTCCATTGGTAGTGGGTTGGACAAAACGCTTCGAAAAGCCAAAGATTGCATTGCAAACCCTGATGGATAAGTAGACAAAATAAGACCTAACCTAAGATGACGTACAAGTGGAGAACGACATCAACTAACTGTTTGTGCAGCTAACTGAAGGCAGCTCAGAGATTGGGCTTACTGAGGAGTCTTGATTTGATGGTTGAGGCTTTGATCTACCCCTGATTCTAGGCGCCTTTAAAAAAGAATACATCTTTTGGTAAACGAGTTTCAAATACAAGAATCTAAAACCACCCTGGTATGGCTCAATAGTTAGTGAATTTAACGATATTAAAGTAAAACCCATTATAACTCTTACCTGGCTCTTATCGGGCCTGGTTCATTTCCTTTTTTTGTATTCCAACTTCCAGCTCCTTTACCAATTGAATCTCCACCCAAACGAGACTCAATAACTACCGTCTGTGGATTCTTTTTAATGCCAGCTAATTCATCTAAATTTGAATTTATTCTTTCCAACATGGCATCATTGCATTCGAGTAGCATTTCAAATTGTTCATCTTGCTGACGCCTGTAATACGAAATAATATGAAAAAAAAAATTTAATATAAGATTTTTTTTTTTTATTTTCTTACCTTTGTATGTTTCCTTTGATATTCTGGAATTTCAAAACTTTAGATATGATACCCATGATGCGATACGATTGTGAATCTACAATTTTCCCGAATGTTGGATAAGCACAATATAAATCTCTGGAGGCACCCGATGGAAAGGCATTTATAGTTTTGGTTGCATTAATTATTTTACTTAATCCAGTCTGTAATCATTAGTTATTTGATATTAGTTGATGATATTTTTAAGTAAAATAAAAATATGTAAGAGATAAACCTGTGCGAATTCTTCTATAGTTTGATTTTCAATTTTATGTTGAATTTTTAGTTTCTTGGGTGTAGTTCCAGTTGTTTCTGGCGGGTGTTGCTTATTTTTTTGTTTATTCATTTTTATTTAATATATTTATTGAATTAATTTAATATTAAACTAAATTAAGAAAAATAATCGCAAAAAATATTTTGCTCGTATGAACAACGAGAATTATCAAATTCTATGGTTATGTAGAACAAAACAAATAAAAAAAAAGCATGAAAATTGGCATTACCATACAACATGGAGAATTTAGTTTGTCATTTGAAAATAAAGCTGCACACAAAATGTTTTTTTTCTTACACCGAGGCCACATGTACAAGTTCTGGCTTGCAAGTTGTCATAAATTCAAACATTTTACAATTACTAAGGTAACATAATTGTACAATCGACTCATGAATCATGATGCCAGTTTGACGAGGATGATTTGCGGATTATATGAACAACGATGCCTTTCCGATTTCACTCAGAGCCAGAAGTACAAATATTTTAACATTTGTACACAAGTTTTTGACTCCTGAATCAGCGATATAAGTTTAAGGATAAGTTCTAGTTCAAGGTTAATTTATGTGTTAATATAGCAAATTACATGCTCGCACCAGTGTTAAATAACAGCTAGTAAACCGAAAGCGGTTACTTAAAATCCTGAACTACGTTTGTACAACGGGCCCATAGTATTTCCGTAATGCTCATCATTTATTACGAAAATCAAAAATATTCTTACCAAAGCGTTTTTGTCGCTGTCGCTTCAATGTAAACAAATTCTGCCCATGCCTTTAAGTTCTACAACCACAATTTTTCTATGTTTATCTATAGATGGCTCTCAATTCTTTAAGAAGATTAATCCAGTTTAGCCAACTGCCAAAATTAATATTAAATTAACAGCGCACATTTCACCACCCATCACCCTCTTTTGACATTGCAAATTTCGCATCAGACTCGGAACTTTTCTTGTTCACGGTCTTTTTTCCTTTATTAGAATTTATTATATTTTTAATGTAACCAATCTAATCAATTTGTTATATTAAATTCAAAATTATTGCAAATATCTACCAATCAGTTGTAGTTGTTATTAAAAAGTAAGAGTTAAACAAATTCTTAAAAAAATCATACTCTTTTCAAGTGCATTCATCTATTCCATGTGACCAGAAAATAAAAATAAAAATATTGAAACTGTGATTTCTAGAATAAAATAAAAATATGTAATTGTTTCCAAGTTTTTTGTTTTTAAAAATAAAACGTATGTTGCTTGCGATTAATTGCGTTTTAAATAACCGAGTGTCTCCTGTTTACAAAAAAATTATATAATTTCTTTTTGGTCGTCAACACTATTCACTGTAGAAGAATTTATTACGCTAAAATCGAGATTATTACAATTATATACAAAGTTGACAGTCAGACACTAAATTTGAGTTTTTTATACTTTTTTTTTGTAGATAAATCGAACTTAAAACCAACGAAATAAAAAATGGAAGAATACGCCAGAGAACCATGCCCTTTCCGAATTGTTGACGATTGCGGTGGAGCATTTGCCATGGGGTGCATTGGGGGTGGTGTTTTCCAAGCGATTAAAGGTTTTCGAAATGCCCCATCAGGATTTAATCGAAGAATGGTAAGTTTACAGTATGTTTTTCTTTTGTTTATTAACTTATTTATTTAAAAACTGAGGAGGATCAGCAATGAATTAGTTATTAGGAGTTGCAGCTATTCGTTAAACAAAAAAAAAAAAAAGAATTGATTTTTTCACTGTTTTTTGCTGCATGCGAGGTTAAGTTTCAGGAGAAATATTTTTAGCATACCGACGAGCTAAATGCCGCGCATCGCAGGCAGGCCACGTTCCAGGGAACTTAACAATTCAAACTATCATACCCACATCCTTTCTCAATTAACTACCCCATACTTTTTCCAACTAATCCACCATACCGATATACTTCCTTGCCTGCAAAAATATTTATAAATGTTATTTGAAACATAATGGAACTTTTTGCTCCGAAGATTACAAAAAATTTCAACACCAAGAAGACTAACAACTTTTATTGAAGGTTTTTGGTCATCCGATATGTTTAGGAATGAAAATATTGATAAATAAAATGAACAAAGGGCACTAAATTTTAACCATCGCCCTGCCTCGGAAGCTAAGGGCATCTATGCATCATATAAAATTGCCTTAAAATCTCAGGCCAAGAGCATTCATATTGAAGTTACTTTTGATTTAATCAAAATAATACATCCGCTATCGTCTCATTAAGATTTTAGAAAGCCTTAGCCGACTTTCAAAACTTTTTATTTAAGTTCTAAAATTATATTCTATGTTTAAGCTCACTTAAACTAACTTATGACCTTGAATTTATGTACCTACTCTTACAGTTGGGAAGTTTATCTGCGATAAAATCACGCTCACCCATTATTGCCGGTAATTTTGCCGTTTGGGGTGGAATGTTCAGTACCATTGATTGTACTTTGGTGCATTTCCGAAAGAAGGAAGATCCCTGGAATTCAATCATCAGTGGTGCTGCCACTGGTGGAATTTTAGCAGCTAGAAATGGTAATTTCCATCAAATTTAACTTTCCAAATTCTCATCAACTAATATATTTTTTTGTTTTTCTTTTAAATTTAAAGGAGTACCCGCAATGGCAGGTAGTGCCATCATTGGTGGAGTACTTCTTGCCCTAATTGAAGGTGTTGGTATACTCTTCACACGCATGTCAGCCGAACAGTTCCGCAATCCGGTCCCACCGACTGAAGATCCAGCTGCATTGGGTGATCCAACGAAAGGCTTTAGTTTTGGATCGACGACGCAAGGCCAATACCAATAGCCATTATCGACGAAAGACATATAAGATAATTTTGTGGTTAGAATCCCTTCGTAGTAGTCATCTCTCCATTAATCTGGTTTTTTGTCTCAAACCAATTACCCATTAACAAAACCTTGAAATTAATGCCCTTAACCTCTGTAGGCTGAAAGGAGTGTGTGCTTGAATAATAACTATTATTTTGACAAATATAATAAATTTTAGTTTTGGTGTGAATGCGAAAACAATATGAATGAATGTGAGTCAATAATGTATCCATTTTATTTGCATTAATTTTGTTTCCTTTTGAACTTGGCCAATGTTCATTGATTCTTCTACTTTCAAATAAAAAATGAAAATAATCTTTTTAAAAAATTCATTTTGATTTAAATGAGTTTTGTCACTTTATCCGTTCGATGGCGTTTTATATTGCCTGCTGTCATAATGATCAAGTGGCAAATGGCTTGTTTTAAAGCCTCAGCCCCGGAACAAAGAACTTTTGTAGTCTCTGAAATAATTCTTTATTTATTTTGCCTGAGAAGTAATTTCAGAGATATAAAAGACTCTTAAACTTGAAGCTGCAGTATCATTGTTATTTTTTTTTTAGTGAAAGGAAAAATCAAAATGTAATTATTAAATTTTGCTTTGTTTTGTATAATGTACATATTTAAAAACCGAAGAAATTAGTTTCTATACACATTAAACTGGGGTTTAGTTTTGTTTTTGTTGCAAAAAAAAAAATACAATTAAAAATTGATTAATTTTAAACAAAAACCTAAATGATAATAAAAAAGATATAAATGTACACCTTCATCACTGACAAACTATGTGCGTGTTGTTTTTTTTTTTACTTCTAAAAACGGAAATTTTGCACATCAGAGGAATTAGTCCGGGCGGCCACTGCAAGAATGCTGTCCTCACCGAGTTTAAGAAAATTTCAAATGAGAAGAAGTGAAAAAAGACTATTAGTAGGTACGAAAACCACAGGTCTTCCCGTCCATGTGTTAAGGTGCATTGGGTACGTTTCTAAGATGTGGTTTAATATTGGTGTCAAATTAAAGGTAATGACGTCCAGTTTTAAAATTCAGAGGTCTTCCTCTGTGAAAGTATAACAGTTTCATGGCTTTTCTCAGGTTAGATGCGGCTTACGCGAGTTTTTCTTCAAATTCTAGTTTATTGTTTGTTACCCAAGAATTTGTGGATATTTTTTAATGTCAAATCAAAGCTTAGACAGCAATTTATAAAAGAAATTTGTTCAAAATTAGCAACAAAATAGGATAATTCGACAAAAGGTACCCTGTGAATGACCTCATCGATTTAAGGAATGAAATTGGTGTCAAACTAAAGGTTGAAACATCTTCTGAAATTCAGAGGTCTTTCGAGGCAAAGCTTGGCAGTGTGACTAAACGACCAAGCTTTACCTTGAACGACCTTCAACCTTTAATTTGACACCAATTTCATTCTTTAACTCAATGAGTTCACCAATCCACGTTCCTACTTCACGAATGTGCGATGTCCTATATCCTCAATGATCACTTTGAACTACAGGATTCTCGAGTCCTAGTAAGCATGATTGCATCGGCCTTTAGGCTATTGGCTGACTTACCGATTTCTGCACACAAACAAGTGGATAAAAACACTTATTTCGCAGAGGTAATCATTTTATGCTCTCGATTTAAGTAAAAATGTTAAAACGCATACAAACCAACAACCAAAATTTCACTTAAAGAGAGGTACATTTCATTCACTTTTGTGATTATAGAAATCTGTGATTTAGAGACAAATATGTGATTTAGAGACGATTGCGAACTCGTCCTATATTATAAGCAAAAAAAGAGTTCCATTTAAAATTACTTATAAAAACGAGAGCTTGGTAGTTGTTATTTAATTTAACTTTATTTTACGTCTTAAACATTTTATCATCGTAAATATCCATGCAGTATTCTACTACGGCATACACCACCAACAACCGTCGTTCGACACCGCGTTTGTGTTTATCCGTGATCAGTGGATGAAGTGGATCCGGTTTACTGAGACGATCAATGATATCCGTTAGGACACCACCAGAGAACACTTGCAGTCTGTCCCATGTTGTTTTGCGTAACCTTAAAAAAATCTCTTGCTATGATAATAAAAAATTGAAAATAAAATAAATTAAGCCTTACATGCAACATTGGTAGAGCGGTGCTAATATATCAAGAAAATCTTTATTGGGATTTCCAAATGCTTTTCCATTGTCAATAAGTACAACACGATCCTCCCGTGTCTCGTAATGATGCCTGTCTCCATTTTGTATTAGATAATCAAAAATAGCCACATCGATTAGATCTAGAAGTCTTGATGTTTCCATTTTATTTTTGAGTGATCTGTTTATGATAAAAATATTGAAAATTTTGGATGAATTATTGACCTTTTGATAGTCAATTCTATTAACATGTTCTGCAAAAAAACCGACTTTTTGTCTGCAGAACATATTAATAGAATTTAATTGAAATATGTAATTAAGAAATTAAAAATAAAACGTTAACAGTTGAGTCACTTCGATAGGATGGATAATAATACTAAAATTGGAAGTCCCTTTGACGTAAATATGCTGCGGAACCCCTCAAGCTTCATGAGAGTTGAATTATTTCCAACATTATTTAACTATAAGGAAGCATGAGGGGAGTCCACAGTATCATCATCATCATCGGCTCGACAACCGGGGTCCGGTCCTGGCCTCTTTCAACAAGTCTCTCGACCTATCCCGGTCTCGTGCCGACGCCATCCAGTTGCGCACCCCAAGGCTCCGGGTGAGTCCACAGTATATTAACGCTCAAATGGGCACCCAACTTTAGGAGTAATACCGTACCGCTCCTATCGTAAGGAACCTGCGAAGAAATCGTCTGTAAGAATTAAAATCTTACTTGCAGTAATTCATATCATCTTCCCATGGGGCTCTGATTCCATCTTTGTACGTTCGTTGCCATGGTGAGCGTTTTTTAGACAGTGATCCAGGAATAAGGTAAAGGAGAACACCTTCGAGCATGTTGTTTTCATCGCCACACACAGTTTCGTCTTCGTTGCAATAGTGACATTTACCAAACACACAGTACTCCGTTGAGTTTTCTCCCTCTGTAAATAAAGTCGACATTTATTCTTGTCTAGTAAATACGTAATTTACATTATAAAATACAATTATTAAATTTCGGGTAGCTGCAAGGTCAACGAACTCGCCAGGAAATGAACTATTTTACCCAACAAGGTGAATATTGGAATTCCAATCGCTACATGCAAACTTATACTACATATATCAAGCTGCCATGACAATGACAAACAACAGATGGACACATATCACTATTTACGTAGCCGTAGCGATAAAAAAAATCTGGCCAGTACTAGTTCCGAAACGTTCTAAATGCTAAGTTTCTACTAAGCAGATTGCATATAAGCTCCACAATAGGTGTCTTTACTGGAACATGCCTTATAGGTAAACATGCTAGAAGACTAAGGCTCAAAGGATTTCTGCAGGACATGAATAGATGAGGAGAAAGAAGAAACCACCTCACATGAAACTAGCCCACATTTTTTCTGGTCATACCGTCTTTTTTTATAATTTACCTCAAAGGATTTTTATAGACTAAGTTTTAACATAGTGCGAGCGTTTAGGAAACAGAAATAGGATAGAGTAGGAGATAACGATGTACATTTGTCCTAAATGTCTGGACACTGAACTGGGAAGGAAAAATAGAGTCTACTACACATTCGTGTAGTTCGAATAAAAAAAAGAATTCGTATATTTGACGGTACGACCGAAGTTTGGCTCAAGGGTGTAACGATGAGCAGTAGTTTTGGACGTATGAACACCTCATAAATTGTTGCCAGTGCGGAGGGGTAGAAAAAAGTTTTTACATCGCCTGAGAAAACCCAATCATTTCACTGCTTTTTTGGCAGTATCTAGTTTGTATCATTCACGTTTAATGGTAAGGGAGGAATATTTCCCTTTAACGACAGTAAACAGCTTTGGGTCTTGGCAGCATTGAATTCCACACGATTATTGACACCCCATGTAACAATGTTGCTCAAGTCGGAGTTCATTGAGTTAATTATACTCATTCGTTGTAATTAAATTTTCGAAGAAGATGGGTGTGAGTTAGTAAATAAGTATGAACAGCTGAGGGTACTGTCGCCAGCAAAACAATCTAGTGGTTTAGCTCTTACAGACAAGAGTACCATAATGAAAACGAGCAACAAAGTCGGAGACAGAACGGAGCCTTGGGGTACACCAGCATTTTTTTTGTATTTCAGACTTCAAACCATGCAAAACAACTTGAATTGAACGGTCAAAAAGATAATCACAAATCCATCCATGAAGTGATTTATTCCATCTCTTTGATGGAAGATGTACTAACTGTCGTGTCGTATTTGTAAAAACGAATTCAATAAAGGTTGGGGTGAACATCTTCTGCTAATCACTCGGTCACGATCACTTCATATTATCAAAATGTTTGGCTTGCGTCAATTTCAAATATAAAATTGAATTTATTCTTTTAGTTTAACTTGAAAACTGACAGCCCTTTGGCTTGCTAATTGCCATCTTGTACGGCACTACTCCTTCACGATGATGGGTAAACTTGAATTAAACGGATGTTCCAATTATCTCACAATCTCACACACAACATGTCATGTCAATTGGTGCTGCTTTCTTGGCAGGCGATTCATTGCTATTGTCTAGCATTGAATAATTGTTCATTTGTTTTTTTTTTCTTTGTATACAAAAATTATAAAAAAAAAAAATAGACAAAAGATTTTTACCTGTAATAGTCATGGTATGTCTCAGTTCCGAATCAGCCCTTTCGTACATCTCTTTCAAATCTATTTTCCGCCCTACTGCGATTGGTGTCCATCGGAAATTGAGCACTGCTCCCAAATAAAATGCATAGACCTCGGCGGTGTGTCGATCCTTGCCACCATACACTGGTCCATCAATGGCCACATCCCGGTCATACCATTGTGGTTTGAAAATGATTTTCTGTTGGTTTGCCAATTTGAGAAGTATTTTTAATTGTGTGCCTCTAGGTAGATTCTGTGCTTTCGTAATTGGCTCGTGGCGAAGTGATTGCAACAACTGTCCCATTGAAGAGTCATACATTGGGTAGATTTCATTTTCTTGGGGCCACTGAAAATATAAAAATATTTTAACTGGAATAACTATAGATGAAGTTGACCTACCCAATTGGCAATATCCCAAAGTATACTTGCATTCTCGTATGGCACTGGCTTGTAGTTTCTCAGTAGTTTATTGCGATACATAAAGAATCTTGGATTGCGATTCAAATAGACGGGCTTTAGGTGGCGCATCTTGCTGCGAATCATATTTTCCAGCGCTCGCATACTGCTTAGTTTTCCCTCTTCTGCATTCAGGTAGTACATGAAGTAAAAATTAGCACCAGCGACAATCACCACCAGGGTGACCAGTGCTACAACTATGAAGACGGTTCGCTTGTTTGTCATCTGTTCGTGTTTCGCGCCCGGTGCATTTGATTTGAACTCAAGATATGGATGATCACAACTAATGTGCCAAAGGCGATCGTGTGCCTATGACGAGTGTCCCTTTGTTGGCTGCAGCACTTCATTCAGTTTTTTTCAACGTTTGGCTTTACACTCTGCAGAGATACAAGATCAAAAACACAAAAATTCGAAATTTTATGAACGTTCCGATAAAATAACATTGAAAAGTCGCCTCTCGGGCATATTTTCAACAATAATTCTCTTTCTCACAGCTTATACATAGATTGTGAGTATAGATAGACGAGATCTACAAACAACAAAAATATAATTGCCCATTGTTTATGCTAATAATAAAATGCATGATAATTATTCACCCTGTCCATTCGAGAGCTATGCAAGAAGTGTACGAGTATAATTCTAAATATTGCCGCGCCAATGACCTCGAGCAGAGAACAATAATAATAGGAATCACCATTACCAGTCACCACGAGTGAACTACGCCAAAGGAATGCATATTCAAGAAATGCTGATAATTCGAGTTGAAAGTTTTGTTTTCTTTTTTTATTTTTACTACGCGGCCAAAATTTGTAGGTTTAAAAATAGAATTACGAAAAAATTGTGCGTTTAGTTTTTGTATTTTGTCAGTGGAGGTGGATGCCGGTGTACTTTTATCCTAAACGTCAAAAAACAGCTGTTTCTGACTTGACAGAAAAGTGACAGCAACAATAATGTGCAGAACTGCCAAATGCAAAGTTTAAAATTATGGGTTACGAAACGTGACGTTATGTTACTTTACTCTGAATTTTGACGTTTGCTTGAAAATCAAAACTTTTTAATTTCTATTGAGCCATGCTCGTGAGCATGTTGTCTAGCATGCTTGATCATATGAGGTCCCTCGGTTTTGGCGCTTTAAGGGCTTGTCCAAACCAAAGTGCGACAGTGCGACACGACAACAGCAACATTTATTTACACAGCGTCATATGAGAGTACCCACACCAAATGCGACAAAGTGCAAAGCGTTTTTTATATAAAACCCTTTTCGCCTTGACGGACGACAGTGCGACACTTTGGTTTGGGGAAGCCTTTAAGCTTTTTTGTTGAATGTGGACTTAAACGTAATAATGAGTTTCTTTTGTATTACTTGCACCGAAACCAACGTATTTAATAGGAGCGTCCCACAAAGTGAGGGACAAATATCTCACCTGTTTTTTGTTGTTTGAGTGGCATTTTTGACTTTGAATTTCAATTAAACCAATTGCTAATTAAATTCACAAAAATAGATAAAATGGGCCTGTTCACACGAGATTAGTTCCGTGATGCAAATCAGTTTAAGTCTTCTGTTCCACTTCATACGAGATGAACTATGCCGGAGGAAAAATGTGTATACATAAACCATATTCTCCCCCTCCCACTCATGGCGGAGGGGCTTACTGTAACTTCTACAATGAAACTTAGAGCTATGCGATCGTGGAACTTGTTTCTGCAGAAGGGCCACCGGTGGTCGACAGATCGAAGGGGATGACTAATACCCCCTGGATAGGCTCAGGGCTGACGTAACAGTTATCTAGCAGGTGCGATGGGATGGAGAGGGCATGCGACGGGTGAAATGGTGTGACATCTACCATGGAAAGTCCCTCAGGTTTTTGGTAAGGTACAATTGGTAAGGTCTACTATGGTCTTCGACTTTTATGGTCCACGCAATGTTTTCTGCCAAGCAAAACAAAAAATGTTATCTACTTTTCAATTCGCTATTATTGCGAATCTTGTTATACGGCTGTGAGAGCTTTTGCTGTGTCGGCTCCAATACCAGACGGAAAGAAAATGTTGTTTACAATATTTTAGCGAGATACATATTCAATAAACGTTTATTTGACCATATAACAGCTTTTTTAGGCAAATAATGGGTCTTACCTACGACAACCTCATCAAGTTCAGAACCCTTTGTACTTCCTCTATAGGGCAAGTATTGGTTTTGTTGTCAAAAAAAAATTCGAGGTTGTAATCAAAACCAACATGACGTCGTCCAAGAAAATGGTTTTCGTCATGCCGTCCGTCAGTCTGTGCGTCTGTCGGTCTGTTCTTCTGTTCGTCTGTTTGTCTGTTTGTCTGTGCGTCCATCTGTACAAAGGGCCACAGCTTAAACGGGTTGATGGATTTGCATGAAAATTTGTACAGATTACTTTTTCATAATTTCCAAGGTTGTTTTTAAATATGTATGTACATTATCTCGATTAGGACGAATATAACGGTTTCGAATTATTGGATTTTTCTCAATTGTGATTTTAACAATACTGCATATTTAGTTTTTCTCAAAAAAATCGGGCAACGGAAATATGATGCACACGCTTTTCGGGAAATTTTCTATAATTTCTAGTTATTTTGCAACTTAATGCACATTTTTGTTAATTATTTATGCAACAATTTTTGTTTTTTTTTAAATCATAATTTTTTTTATGTTTTTAAATCTGGAATAATTTATTTTGTAATTTCTGCAAAGCATTCACTAACTTTAAGACATTTTTTTAATGGGAAATCATTTTTGATCAGTGAATAATATCTAATATCCATATCGAGGTGTGATAGCCCATAAGGTCTGAGGACCTACATAAATTTAGAAGGGGGGCGTAGCTAGTTGGGGTACTTTAAGCTTGACGCTTCATACCTTGCAATATTTATATTGATTGATTTTTTGAAGAAAATAAATTTATCTAGGCTGAAAAATTATTGTACCCTAACATTAAATAAATACTTTAAAGATTAAAATAAGTCTCGAATATATTATTTGGGTATAACTCTACATTTGGAAAGCAAAAAAATATTGGAGGTAAAATACAAAACAGCAAAATTTGTATGTCAGCGGGGAAAATTGGACCACTGACGACGCGACGGTCCAATTCCCCCACACCGACTTTGTTGAACCTTTCGTGTCATTAAAACAAAATTTTATGAAACACTGCAATTTCACTTACGAAAACGTAAAATATAGAAACGGGGAACACGAAAAAAACAGTAGTTGTTGAGATTTCTGCACCATTTCATATACAGGATTAAAAAGGAAACAATTTATAACTTTTTACTTTTACCCCTAAAAAACACAACATATGGGTGTCGTTGTCCATCCGACGAAAAAACTAAATGAAAAATAATTCAATACGTGGCCATTAATAAGCATCCGACTTCAATCGTGATTGTTTGTGTTCAAGTAGAACTTATAGTTTCTGAGTAATACGCGTGGACCAACTTGCCCAGGGTGCCAACTAGCCCCGCCTTGCACTATATGTAGATTTATCACAAGTTCTAGCTTTTTAGATTGTATTTAGGTTTTAACATAAACCAGTTTGGTTGTTTTAAGTCCGTTGTTCTTTCAGTTTTTCTCTCCTAACCATTTACAATTTAACGAAGTTTCTACTTAACAACAAATTTTGAAATTGCAAAAATTGTTTCTATATAAAGAGTCCTGACCTTTTCGAGTTGCAATTATACTTCGATAATCACTTTTCTTTATCTGAAACCTTAAAAGTAACCATTCTTCTTTTTTTTCATACATATTTCCTACGCAATATCATGTTGGGCAGTTAGTTTTGTGTATGGTGTATTCTAAATTGCAAAACATTACTATGATTGATCGAAGTTTTACGCGAATTTCGTGTCTAAAACAAGCAAACCTTGTTACACGTTCAATCACTTCAAAACAAGACTAAAAATATTTTTTCTTGGTAGGTACACTACTATAACAAATGTTTGTGGCTGTAGGACCTCAAAAAAAATATGGTTGCTCTATGTACCCAACACTACTCTTGCAGCACCTCCTCCAGCACTCAATTAGCCATAACCTTCTTATAATGTCAGCATTTCCAATCATTGAAATAAAATGATTTCAAACTTTTTACTATTAACGAGCTTAACAACAATTGATTATGGTGTGTTGTTGTTAAATATAGGTCTTCCTGCCCACGACAATCATAAGGGTTCATAACTCGCACAACCAATAATGTAAAACAAAAAAAAAAACAAAAAACACGTCTAGAAATTAAGTTTGGTTCGAAATCCTTAACGGAAAGGTTTGAGTTTCTTCATTTGCCAACTCACATTTGTCCAACGCAAAGGTACCTATGATGCATTCAATCAAAATAATCATTAAAAAAAAAACACCTAGTTTACGTTTATGTGAGGTTTTCACTCGCTGGCCTGGGGAATGCTATCAAGAGGTTCTTCGAACAGATTGCCTCACTAGCATTAAGTCGACGAGAATGAATGATGTAATCGATCGCGTGTCAGGTCGTCATCAGCTCCTTCTTAACCACTTCAACTAGTCGGACTTTTGGCTATACAATATGAATTTTATTTTGGAGGTATATAAGTATTTTAGCCCCCTGAAACACTACAGTACAAGTAGTAGCCAAACAACAAAACTCATGTTCAAAACAATGGAAAGAAGTGTTATTTTTTTTTTCTTACAAGAAACCTTGGTGTAAGCAATTTAGGGAAAGAATAAAACTATTGACTCGGACTTCCAATTTGTTTCCAAAGTGTTGGCCGAAATATCATAAAATTTCGAATGAGTTAAATGTAACGAACAAAAATTTCGTCACCAAAACCAAAAGCACATAATAATAAAAATGTTAAACGATTTTAATAGGGTCGTATGCCGAGGGAAGAAAGAAACTCTTTTGGTTGTATAGGTAAGGTAACTAATAATAATAAGGAAAAATGTGCTTGAATGTAACTTCTTAGCCTTACACTGCCTACGCAAGTTAATCAAAGCTGAAAATTTGGAACCCACTTTTTGGCGTCATAATTCGAAGAGTTTAACTCCTAACAACATTATGAAAGTAAAAAATGAGATAATTTAATGTCCTATCAGAAACAACCTTGCAAGTTTTCTGCAAGATGATTTATTTCCGAGGTATTGAACACAACGCATTTTTTTCAATGGAACATAAATCTGCACATCTCGCAAATTACCAGCTATACATATACATAGAATAAGGAAAAATAAAAAAAAAAATCTTATATGCAGCATTAAAGAGGGGTTTTCTATTGCTGCATTCAAAACTTTTTTAATTTTTTTCTAATATGAGTGTTTTTCTACTATGATTGCATTGAACTAACTTGAGGCTAACAGTTACTAACAGATGGTTGGATAATAATTGATGGAAGAATTAGGTACAGCTGACCGACAGCTAGCTGACAGCTTATTGACAGCTGACTTGCATATGACTAATAGCTATAACTTACAGATGACAGACAGTCACTTATGTCGTTTTTGATTGGTAGTCCTAAAGAGAAAGAGCTCTCCGATTCGGGATGCGAATTACACAGCAGATCACTTCTGAAGTTTGTTTGTCACTGTGTTTGTGATTAAACACCGGAAAAAATTATCTAAGAAATACACTGTTTTTACCATCAAATATCAATTATTTGTTGTTTTTATAATTTATTTTATCCCGCAAATGTTTTTTCTTTCACGAATCAAACAAAATTTTCAACAATAAACTCAACCATATTATTTTGACATTTAAATTTAATGTGTGAGTGCTTCTGGTTTCGATTCTGAATTTAAATCCAGAACCGAATTTCTCTTCCATCCAGAAGAAGAACTATCAACCGACGCCAATAAAACACTTTCAGAAGCGCCCAAAAGCATTCCGGATTGGCCGCGTTCACATTCGTATAGGATAGCCTATCCAAGATACCT
Organism: Meliscaeva auricollis; assembly: GCA_948107695.1. Lineage (NCBI taxonomy): Eukaryota > Metazoa > Arthropoda > Insecta > Diptera > Syrphidae > Meliscaeva > Meliscaeva auricollis. Next base: position 79,931,878 of record OX403616.1, on the reverse strand, counting down.
TCGCTACTAGTATATTTGCGAATCTTTTTCCGTCAGCTGCTAATTAACATAGGATTAGAACAACAGAAAGGTATCTAAATAGCTTAAGATTATTATGTGAACGATAACGACATACGCTGACAAGACAGATGATTGACATCGGATTGACGGCTGACTGAAGGAGCCAACCCATAGAATCCGTCGCGTGCGTTACGTTGACGTTTTCAGCTGACAACTCGATAAAATACACACGTTCTTATGAGAAGCGACCCATAACGGACGCAACGCAAAAAGTGGCCGAACTTTTAACTTCATCGACAACGGATTCGTTGACGGCTTTACAGCTAGCTGACGGCAGATCGCAAATTTAATCGCAACAGCTGAGGTGACTTGCATATTGCTGATAGCTGACTGTCAGTTTACAAGATGTCTGTCATCTAATGGCAGTAGACCCGTCCCACCAACTATAAAATTTCTGAGATATTAAATCCAAAAATTTCTCGTCTCAGAGATCTCCGCAAAATACACGAAGCTGACAGCTGAGATTTTTAGTCCCACTTAAAAAATCTCGGAAGCTCTTAGAACAACATTTTTTTAATAATGTGGTACAACATAACCACAATCGAATCAGAGTGAATGTGTAAGGACTCTTTGCTTACTTCAAGAGTCTGTAACCAACATTCTAAGCTGTCCATACACAACTATGAATGCAGACTTCTATTGTTAGGTAGTACAGTAACTTTTGCCTTAAAAAAAAGTACGCCCCTTTTTGAGTGTAATATCATGAAGTGTTAGGTGATATACGAGAAATGCACTTGCTCCACTTTACCAAATGATAAATTAGACACTCTTGATTGAGGTTATGGCTTTTTGGAAAGACTGTTTGTGAATATCCTTGGTAATGGAGTGCTCGCGTGCAATTGTATACAAAAAAAAATATGAGATGTAGACTTAAAAGTTTTGGTTATTATTCAATTCAAAAGATTCTATTTTAAGATATTTGTTTGTATGCGTTGAATAATTCAGAACAATTTTTTTTTTTATACGAAGGTATGTTTGTGTTAGTACTGTATAAGAACTTTATCGCATAAACTACTAACATCGATAAAGATTTGCTTAAAAGAATAAAAGGTAGATTTGAGTTCTCAGTGCGAGAGAATATACGGTGCCTCATATCTAACCTGACCTTACCTAGGATGCCCTTTCCGGGTTTTGTAGATGTAACCCTGTTATGAAATATATTGTATAAATTTATGACATTTTTCTTCCCTAATTTTGTTTGGGAGAGTAGGTTAATTTCATACATGCTGAATTTCATCACTTGCAAAATAGCCTGAGTGGGATTGGGACTGGAAATAGGAACGCTCGATTTTTTGTATAAATGCGGTCACTATGGCGTATGCGAGATTTTTTTTACAAATTTGGGAGAAACTATCAGAGTGTCGTACCTTCATTTCAAATAGGATATATAGTACAGGAAAGATAATACAAATCAACCAGTTTTGCAAACGAATTACAGGAAGGCTGATTTTTTCATATTTGAAATAAGTGTATTAGAAAAGCTTAAGCGTTACCGCTGTACCACTTTAGTGGCAATTTGTCACCTTTTTTCAGCCACCGTGCCACCTCTTTTCTGTCTGTACCACTATTTTTTAGAATTTCCTAAAAGCAGAACAAAAGCAAGCAATTCACCACACTTTTCATGCCTTTATCACGTTTTTTGTTCCAATGAACTAAATCATATTTGTTTAGATTATGTGTTTCCTTCAATTCTTATGATTACGGTGCGATTGTGAAATTTTTGTTCACGAAAGTTAAAAAAAAAAAACTGACGTAACTACTGCATAATATTGCTTTTATATTTATCTTTTGTAAAATTTTTATTATTTTCTTTATCTTTGTTATTGTTTTCATTCTATTTCTATCACATCTCTGTGAAAATTGTGCGGTTTCAAGACAACAATGTATTTGTTATGCTATTAATAAAAATAAAAGTAAAATGCACGACTGGGTCTCACGTACTTGCTCTTATAGATAAAGTTACTATTTGTGCTAAGCCTTTTTAATTTAAAATTTGTTAATGCAGTTTTAGAAAAAAAAAAAAAATTAAAAAAGCATAAAATTCTTAAATGAATTTAACCTCAAAACAAAGTATGCAATTTGATTTCTTCTATAATGATACATTTTTAGAAAAAAAAATTGAAAATCATTAAGGCCGTTTTTACTTTTATAAAAAAAATTGGTACACCATTTTTAAGATATTATTTATCAACATCTAAAAACTAAAATTTGGAAAAAAATATTGAATAGTTTTCGAAAATTCAAATTTTTTTTTTAAATCAAAAAAAATAATTTTCGAAGTTTTTTTTACTAAATATTATTACGGCAACTTAAAAGCATTCATGTAAAAAAAATGGTTGAAATTGATTGAGTCATGAAGGAGAAAATCAGAATTAAAAAAAACGGTTCTATGGCAGGTACCGTTAATAATGGTTTTTGGAAAAAATGGTTCTCATTTAAAGATAGACCTTACCCAAAGAAATTACCATAATTTTTTTAATAAAAATCGTAGTCACCGTTTTTGAGAAAAATGAGTTTTTCTAAAACCGGTATAAGACAGGTACCGTTATTTTTAGTCAAAAAAAAAACGTCTGGGGATAGTCTCCAAAAAACGCCACAAACAAAGTTTGAAGTAAATCGACCCATCCGTTTAGGCTGTGGTCTCTGATACACATATAGTACCTACATATGTATATCGCAAGTAAAAATATGAGTGAAATATTTGTGAAATCGTTCATGAAAAAGTGAAGATGTTTAAAATTAAAGTTGTACATTCATTCTAATTATTTTTTTCTTTGAGACTGGTTTTATTTACTTTTGTTCAACTTGCCGAAAACTTCAAAGTGGAACGACTACGAAGTTGATAAGAAATTGTAAGTTGATAGGCAAGATTTATTTTTATTCACTGTTTCAATTTTAAATTCCAAAGTTGAAATTCGAAAGTTTGCCAACTGCCAGTTTTTATAATATCCCCAGGATATTTATAGCGCTTGCGACACATAGAATTACTTTAGAATTACAAATAATTATGCATAATATGTATGTCACACCAAGCTGGCAGCAGCGGCTACATGACAACTCGTGGCTGCCAACCAGCTATGTGTTACCCAGGCTTTAGCCCGTATGATACTTCTTTTTTTTCCCTTCTTTTTAATACTTTAAATCAGCTTCGTGTGAAAAAGACAGGACGTTTTTCTTTAACGAAACAAATACAGTCTGCGTAAACACAAATATCAATTGTCAATCAAAAAAAAAAAAAAAAAAAAAACAAAACAAACAAACAAATTCTAGAATGTCGAAATTGTTTTGGAACGAAAAATTGAAATTTAATTAATTACAAGATGTAAAAACGAAAAATATGTATGGAAAAAGACCTTGTTTATTTAAAAAAAAAAATATTTTGTTGTGAAAACGACAAAAGACCAAGTTTTAAATGAAAAAAGCCGAAAAATGGATGAAAAAAGTAAACTAATTTTCTTTTTTAGTACATGTCGCACTGCTCTGTTTACTTTTTTAAAATATTAAAAATAAAAAAAGAAAAAAGAGGTATCATACGGGCTTAAACACAAAAAAAAAAAAAAACAGAAACAAAAAAATATATCAAAGTTTGAACAAAAACCCAAAGTTTGATTTGCTAAATTCTAATATTTCGGGAAGTTGAGCATTTTCAATGATGACTAATTTTGACTTTTCTCAACTTTGGAATATCGAAAGATGAGCAACTAAACACATTTTATAAAGTTGAAAATAGAAAGTCCTCAAGTTGTGTTCAACTTTGAGTGAATAAAATCGCACTAAATTACACTATAACAACTGAGAAGGATTGATTTTGGAAGAAGCAAGTGCTAGCACTAGGTGGTGGAATGGTTATATTTGTACATTAATTTACCTTCGAATCCATAAAACTTACCTAGGAACGATTAAAAAATCTATCAAATGGTTGTTTCAAAAAAGGATAGACTCTAAGGATTTTTTGTATCGTGCACAAACATGGATATCTTAAAAAACTCTAGGTTCAAACAAACATCATTAATGATGAGAATAAAGATTACAGGGCCAAGATGACTGCCTTGGGGAACATCTGATGTGGGTAAAATAGGATTGGGTATTATATAAATTTGATTCTCAACATACATAATATGTATATGTATGAGCTTATTTAAAACACGAACGTGGTGGAAATCCTTTAGCTTTAAGTTTCAAATATATGATTATATGAAATACATTTTAAGAAAAGCTTCGACCCAGTCACTATAGATAACATCGACTACTTTATCTTTTTCTAGAACCAACAATACCTTGGAAACAAATTCATTAAGGTTGGTTGTAAAAGATCTACAGTTGAGCAAACTATGATGGGCAGTACTGAATACTGGGGTTGAATCGTCGCATACGAAAACGAGCAAACGTAAACGTATTTGCTATCTCTCTCTATCTGTTTGTACAGAGTCTATAGCGACAGCAATCGTGAATACGCCTACGTTCGTGCATTTCGTAAGTGCCGATTTGAAGCCTAATCTAAAATGAAAATATATGCAATAGCAAACAAGACTTTCAGAAAGCTAGGGGATATAAAACAATAATGAAGCGAGGAGCATGTAGTTTGTAATTTCATTTTACAACCATTTTTATGAATTCGGAAAGAAAAAAGTATTTCCAACGTAAACAAAAAGTTGACATTTTCGGTATGTTTTTCAATTTAACTGCAATTTTTGGATAAAGGATTTGTGACTGGATGTTGTGTCCTTCGGTTTCAAGTGCTGCACAAAGTGTCCTAGTCATACTTTAATTCACTCTACTGCTCATGTAGTGGGATATTTGGTTGGATGTAATTTTAGAATTAAACAAGTTATAAACCCTCATCCGAAGATTGAAAAAAAAAGAGACAACAAATGTTAGCTTGTCTGCAGTGTAAAAAGACTGAGAAAAAACTTCAGTTCTTTTTTCCTGATCAAAGTACCATTTAATTGTACCTACTAAAAAATATAGTAATCATAACAATATATTTAATTTGTAATGACGCATTTTTTAAAAAAATTCATAGAAATTTTCTATAGAAAATTACTCTTCTTACACCTCACATCTAGTTTCAACGAAAGGCTAAATAACAAACAATCAATTGATTTCTGTGCAAAAAAGACCTAGTCCTGAGACGATAAGAAAAATAAAAAATAGTTATAACTACTAACCAGCTACTAACCACTAATATAAATAGCGGTAAGGGGTCTATCCGGAAAACTTATTACTATGATTTACCAGTTTTGGCTGTGATTTACCAGTTTTAGCTGTGATTTACCAGTTTCGGCTGCAATTTAGCAGTTTCAGCTGTGATTTACTAGTACGTCTGTGATTTATTAGTTACGGCTGTGATTAACCAGTTTTGTCTGTGATATACCAGTTCCGGATGTAATCTAGCTGGTTCGGCTGTGATTTACCAGTTAGGGCTGTGATTTAGCAGTTACGACTGTGATTTACAAGTTTCTGTTGTGATTTACCAGTTACGGCTGTGATTTAGCAGCTGCGGCTGTGATTTATCAGTTACGGCTGTGATTTACTAGTTTCGGCTGTGATTTACTAGTTACGGCTGTGATTAGCAGTTCCAGCTATGATTTAGCAGTTACGGCTGTGATTTACCAGTTACGGCTGTGATTTACTAGTTACGGTACTGCTGTTGAACCAAAGTACATCACAAATAACGAACGATTCTTATATATAGAGTTTAATTACTCTTCGGAATACAAACTTTCATCTCTGAGACCTAAGAGTAACTTTCATAAAATTTGCTAATTTTCAATAACGAGATCATGACAGTTGATTGCAGTATTTTTACTTGCCCAAAAAAATATATAAAAGGCCACTTAGAGGAAGTACCCCAGAGTAAACTGCCACATACATAAATGTTCAAAGCTTTGCAATCATAAAATATAACAAAAGATCCTTCAAAGGCTTTGTTGTCTCGGACAAATAATGTACCTTGTTTTACTTTTTATTGTGTTTTTTTTTACGATAAAATATAGGTTGTCATGCTACAAAGTATTTAAATTTATGAAAAATAGATGTTATATGCATAGTTTAACCTTTGTTTTTTTTTTGTACTTCCATCCACAACCATTATGTGACTGCGGTATAAGCCAAAAGAGACTCGAAATTGTGGTAATTTATTTACTTTTCTATAAAGACATTGCTTGTTGTGTTTCATAAGAAAAAGTTAAATAAATATTTCGACCCCTAAGGTAGCCTATAATTAACGAGACCCTAAAAATAAATATTGATGACACACAAACAAAAACAAACAAAAAAATTATATGCCAAACATATGCAAAAGAGTCCAAATTCGACTTACGTTTTGTGTTAAATTCTTTTACATTCATTTTCAGTTGGTACTTAAAGTTATTTTATGTTTTATTTTTCTATAACTTGAAAAAATGTCATGTTTTATCAATACTATCAACCTCATATACGACATTAATCATAACCCTTAATTTACATATCAATATTTTATTGATAATAAATAAAGTAGTTTCCATCAATATAAACATAAACAGTAAAAGTAGAATGGTTAGGAAGAATGTTTGTCTTGCAAAGCAGCACCCCAGAAAACCAAACACAAATTGAGTTTGATTTTTGAAGTTCAAGAACCTTGTGGCTGAACTTATGACTTCAACCAAAAGTGTCTCGTAATTTCCTACTTTTGATCTGCACTTCTTGATAAACTTTAATGGGTGTTAAGTTATTTTGCAATAATTATTGTTAGAAGAAGAATCAAACGCATACTATTACCATCAGGAACAAACTCATTCAAATGAATAGAAGCCGTTAGATTTTGAACTCTATTCCCTATATTGTAAACCTCCAACACTCCAACCTTGGTATCAAGTGTAATTATAATCTCAGCCCACCGAACTCACTATAACAAAAATAAAAAAACCCTCAGCCTTAAACTTCATGTCGTCGTCGTCGTACTGTTGGTCCTCGTCGTGTCGTCCGCTCCATTCGTGTTGGTTACTTTGCAATCATGCGCTTAAGCCTGGCCGAATTTCTTCGGCTGTTTTCTGAACTCGGGCCATCACGAAAAAAAAGCGAAAGCAAAGTCTTTCACTTTCAGAAACATGATTTCTTATTAAACTATACCACAACTACTACTACCTCTTCCTGCTACACCAATCCGATCGCTTCAATGTGTTAGTTTTCTCGGATTTTCCTTCAAACGAACTTAAGCCTCGGACTCGAGGGATATCTTTCAATCGTTCAGAGGGTTTTAAGCAAGCCGGTTGCATTTTTAGTTAGCTCGAACTCACTGTACGCTCTTCGAGCATTCTTCTATAGTGTTCTTAGATACTTAATGTTATTGTTGTAGTTGTTGTTGCTATTTCGTTTGTTATTGTTCGTGCCTTAAGAAAATTTTTGTGTGAAGCACACACCACTTTAGCCATCGCGTTGGCAGAGTATTAATTGTTGATGGTGCCCGACCATCAAGACCCAACTTATAAGTTTGCCAATCATATAATATAGCAGCACATTACTCGCATATATTTTTATCGGACCCTCAAGATCTAGTACAGTATGAAGTGAATGGAAGAATTATTAAGTGCCTTATAACAGTAATCTTACAGGAAATATTGTTGAATTAAGAAATCCAAAAGGGCAAGGACTAAAATACTCTTTGATTTTGGGGCTTAATAAACAACAATAACAACAACAGAAATTGTGTTTTGTTTTGGTGGTTTTTGTTTTTTTTTTTTTGTTTAGTGTGGAAGTAACTTTTTAATGAGACCATTTTCAGTGGTCTGGAAATATTTTCGCAAACGAATATCAACATACATTGCAAGTAGAAAAAAAATAAACAATCAGAAATATTCTACGTTGTGCTATAAAAAGAGTGTTTGAAATTATTATTTTGTAACATTACTGAATAGACTTTGGAACTGAAAAGATAAGAAACTAAAGAGTAGCAAAATGCAGCCACTTAAACGCTATACCCAATGTGGGAGTTTGACAATAATGTTTGTGGTTTTTATTGTGCTTTTTGGAGTTAGTTCGACGGCATTGACAACATTTGGCAAGACAAACTCTAATACACCACCTGCAACACCTGGACCAATAAGTAAGAAATTTAAATTTTAAAATTACGTTTATTTCAAAAATCCTATACGTTTCTTTATATGTAATTTAATTGCATAAAGTCTTTAGTTTTAAAAACAAACAAACTTGGGTACCCCAAATCAAGATCTTTTGCGTCCAAAAAGACGAGAAGAATTAATAATACAAATATATTACTGAAAAAGTAATAAGACCGCCAAGTAGAAGACTTAGAACTAAGGGTATTGTCCATTTCTGTCGCAGCATATTTGTGGTTATTATCAATTGAAGGCTGAAATGAAGCTTGTTATATGAGTGAAAATCAAGAAATTTTAGATTAAAGTTGACCATTCTAAAATAAAGATTTAAGTTTGTTTTCAAAATAATTGTTCATAACTTGCGAGGTTAAAAATAAAACACTTTAAATCAAACTAAAATCGAAATAATTTGGGACAAAGTACGGAAATTTTAAAATTAAAAACAGTCCACTTTGAATTCGCAAAAAGCGATAAAAACATTCGCAAAAAGCGATAAAAAACATTGATCCCATAATGTACAGGACACAAACCAGCATTGTTTGAGTTAGCAGTCGAGTATCTTACACATCATGCTTTAATATTCTAGGGAAAAAACTTGTATATGAACCAACTTGTCCTTCAAAGTGAAAATAAACATAATTTTAATTTTATACATGAGGATATTAAATTTTACATTGGATTTTCCCCCCTAAGTGTACGAAGGGTATTAAATTTAACATTAGATTCTTTCGGGTTGGGGTCAAAATTCTTCCAGGGTCAAAATTATTTTACCAAAATTCAGCTTTTCAAAATTCTGCTTTTCTAAATTCTGTTTTACAAAATTCTGCAAATTATAAAAAAGGTTTGTAAAATGTCAAAAAGCGCGCGCTTTCTAACATTTTACAAATTAATAATAATTTGGAGAATTTTTTAAAATAATCATCTCATTTATTTTAGCGAATATACAGAAAATCTTAGGGGGCCTAACGTTATACAGTTTCTTATGTTAAAATGAATATATAGTTATAGTTAATATTTAAAGTCGGTTGACTTGGTTCCTCTCGCGGTGTTCCTTCCCGGGTGTCAAATGACAGTGCTTTGCGATGGTTGGGATGGTGGTGACGCTTAGCCACGATAATGGACTGACCCAGGGTCAGAATAGAAGTTAACTCCTTCGCCCTCGTTGATTGCTGGAACAATATCCTTGTTTAGAATTTCCATTGCGGACAGGTACCTTGGCTCGGATTGTCTTTGTTGAGTGGTCATCCTTCTCATCAGTTGGTTGGGATGGTTAGTGATACTTTTGACAAGTTTCTTTGCTGATAGTAGCAAATACTTGTCCAGTAGGATGATTTTGGCTTCTTCGTGGAGTCGTTGGTTGCTGTAATGTTTCTGCACCTGTCGGTTTCTTTTTTGTTGTTGGTTATTATATTTTGTTATATTTTGTTTGTTATATTTTTTTTGTTATACATACGTTTATAAATCTTGTTATACGTTAGAAAAAACTTCTTAGGTATATTTTTTTCGTTAATAAACAAGTTACAAATAAAAAAACAGAATAAGCCGAATTTTTTTCTTTATATCGATTGCCAGAATTTTGAATAGCAGAATTTTGTAAGACAGAACAGAAAAAAAGCAGAATTTTGAAAAGCAGAGTTTTCGTTTCAAAAGCAGAATTTTGAAGCCAGCATTTTGACCCGCTCCCGATTTTTTCCCCAGAGTGCACCAAAGACTTCCGTGCACACTCTTGACCAAGACTCCATAGTTAAAAAGGGCATTTCCTTTGCGAATTCACAAAGTATCTTGTACGCAAAATTCTAATTAGTATATTTTTTTGTCGAAAAACCATCAATTCTTTTAATTTTACGCCATTTATCAAAGATTTGGTCTTGGGAATAATTATTATTAAAACTTCTTAGATAGAAATGCCAGATTGTTCATTGGAAAATTAACAAATTAAATAGGACAGCAAAATCATTATTTTGTTACAAATTGCATGTCTGCATGTTAAGGTATTACTGTGTAACACTCTACAGATATAATCGGGTGGAGAGCGAAGACCTTTCCGGATAGTAGCGTTTGTCGCACTGAATTTTACGTTACGTAAAATAAGTTTACACCACAAAAATCTGGATTTAATTCCAACAAATGTTTTCCTTGAAACTTCGGTCAAAATCGTCAATTTTCCATCAAATTTAATTTTATTAATATTTGAAAACTGGCATTCAAACTTTTTCAACAATGTAGAAAACTGTGGTTTGGTTAAAACAAAACTGGACTTTTTTAACCTAAAGAATTTCAAAAATCATTTTTCTTTTCCATTTTGAATATAATAACGTGTAGCAGAACATATTATGTATTTATTTAAGTAATATTTTAAAACTATATTTATTTTCATTACCAACGAAGTATTTTTGGACAAAGTTGGTTGAGAAAAAATTCAAACGAAACTCCAAAATAAATGGTATTTTCACTTGACAATAAAAAACAACACCCGACATTTAAGCTTCGGTCATTTTTAAAACGACTGTGAATTTGAAAAATTATAGGCGCCAGCCTGGTAAATCACGAATCTATATACCATAAGTTAAGCGATAATGTTACGTGAGCGGGACAGATCCCATAAAATGGTATTAAAATACTGAGAACACGCGAAGCTGGTCATCTTAAAAAAAAACTTGCAATGTTTAAGCGCCTATTTGGGGACCTTACGTTCCCTGAGTGGAGCAACCAAGTTGCGTTAGCGTTACTGACATCCAAAAAGGGAATTAAAATCATGAGAACCCCTGAAGCGGGCCACCAACCAGTTATATTTGCTCAAGAAAACTTAGGATGTGCGCCTGCATATTTTTTCTTTTATTTTATAAATCTTTAACTTTCGATTTGCTTTTGAAAAAAACACAATTCACAGACATGTGTTTTATTGTGACTTTTGAGATGAGTTAAAAAATACCAAAATAAATTGTATGTTGAAAAATAAACTTGCCCGTTCCGTTAGCATCCATTTCTCAGTTAAATCTTTATTTGACCAGTACGTTATATTTTTGGCATTAAAAGACCACATCAGGAAAAGTTGAAACTGTATGAAATTGAATATTTTTTAGTCGGTTATATTCTCAACGACTAGTATATTATTTGTGTTTTAAATCAATTGAAAACAACATTAAAAATCCATTAAAAAAAATTTCTGATTCGTTTTCCTAATTGCTATAACCGGCCCTTAAGATAAACACCTGGCTTAAGTTCTGTAATACATTTTGTACTTGCTTTATAGGGCAAGTATTGGTTTCGTGTCAAAAAAAAATTGAGGTTTTAATCAAAACCAACATTTCGATGATGGAGAAGTCCGAAAAAGTGGTTTTCGTCATGCCGTCCGTCGGTCTGTGCGTCTGTACGTCTGTGCGTCCATCTGTACACTTCTTCACTGCCCAAACGCGTGGACGGATTTTCTTCAAATTTGATACAGATGATTTTTACGTAATTTCGAAAGTTGATTTATATATTTATATGGAAAAAAAATTTATTTTTCAAAAAAAAAATCCAAAAAAAAATATTTACTTTTGCTTATTTGTGCATATCTCTCAATACCTACACACATCAGATGAACAAAAGCTAAAATTTTTAAGCTTAGTTAATACATAAAATGGCTTCGCACTACATGAGCAAGTGCGTGCGATCCAGTCGTGCATTTTATTTTAAGTATTATCATGCGTGCGTGCGTCAGCATAAACAAACTATATAAGAAATTGTAAAAGTGGGTGAATTCTTCTACGATTAGTTGAAATTAACTTATTTACACAAACTTTAGCTCAAATGATCAAAACTATACCAAACTGCTTAAACCATCATTACTTCATTAGTAACTCATCAGTCCTCACAATCCTCTAATGGGCAAAGCATTTTATTTGATAGCCCTTACAAAAATAAATAAACGACTGCATTTACTTTTCTTAAGATTTCATTCATCGATAAACGTGGAACGTGTATAAATTATTAAATAGATCTACTTTGCCTATAGAATTGGGGCTTCAAAGACCACCCCATCATCAAACAATTTTCATTCATAATGGTTTTGTCAATAAGCTCTTTCTTCAACACAAAAAAATAAACAAAGTTGAACTTGATTGAATTATTTGGTTATTTTCTTTTATGTGATAAGCAAACTTGTCTGAAAAGTATTCCACAGTATGTTATTTATTATTTATTAAGCTACAAAGGTGTTAACTTCAGGTTTTTCCACATAAACATGCACTTAGAACTTGGAAGGTATTCACATAAACGACAAAACAAAAATTGTCGGTTAATAAGACAAATATTGATCAAAGTTCTATACTGTTACCATGGTTAGTTGGTAGACTAAGTTTGACAGAATGTTGTCTTATAGTTAGTCAAATTAAAGAATAGCGTGATTGACTGATTCAAATGTGATTAGCCTTTAATAATACTTGTCAATCATTCCTCAATCTATGTCTATTTAATTCTTGTGTGGCTATATAGATTGTGTTATATTGAGGAATCAAAAAGTTAAGTATAAGGTATTCTTAAAAAATCTTATTAATTTTCTTGGACAGCAGGGAAAAGTTTTGTGCTTGAAAACACAATGTTAAAAAATAAATAAACAAATTTGTGAAAAGATTAGCTCATGATAATCTAGGGCCTATAAGGAAGGGGATGACCTTAAATTTTGTGCCGACATCTGTTGGCCAAAATGTGATGCATTCTCATGCCTCGGAGACTTTGTCGATTCCTCGGAAGAGGCAGATAAAATACCAACATAAAATAAGAGGCAGATAATGGCACATGCCTTTCTTACTTTAAAAAAACTTTAATCAAACTTAGGTCCATAGGCACGATATAAATAAACAAATACTTGAAAAAAAGAGATAGATATAAATACAACAAAGCCTCCATTTTGATCCACATCATTTTATTTTTATGATCTAATCCAGATCAGATCATGTGGATAATAAAACGTGGCTATTGTTACTTCGGCATATGTTTCAATATCTGTGTCTGGCCCAATGCAAGCCTTTTTACAGATTTTCATTTAGCAGTAAAACTACTAATTCAGAGAGCTGCGTTGGTTTAGAGAGACTCTTTAGAGTTTCCCTATCTAAATTCCATCAGTTTTACAAATTTTGATCACGCTGGCTGTTTGGAACAATTTACGTACATTCCGCGGTTGGGTCACAGTGTTAACCATTGTGTTTCCTTTCATCGTCTAATTGTGAAGCCTGCTTAAGATTCACTCACGATTTGTTAACTGTCAAAATATTTCCTCATTTATCTTTTCTTGTTTTCCATCTGCAACATTCGACCGTGCTTTAAATGCATCAATACAACCAGCAAATGGTAGATTAATAAAAACTCGTAAAAATATTTGAATAATGATTAGAATCAAGAATAAAAAGATATCACAATCACAAGCATATCATGAGTAAAAGTGTATTGCTTCTTGCATATTCACCCATTATTGGATACTTGGACTCTACTATGTTTGAATATTAGAATAAAACAAATTCTGCTTTCATTACCCTAGTCTTAAAGATCGTATCAGAACAATCAACGATACATTTTAAAAATCGGGACACTATGGCGTATGAGTAACTTTTTTTTCTAGAGAAAAACTCAAACAGCTAACAGATGTAAGTTTTTTTATCGCTGACCAATAAATCGAAGCAATTAAACTTTTATAATCATTTCTTGATCTCCTTAATAATGCCCGTAATTGGTTATTAAAAGATTTACATGTAAGGGGCTATAGTTATAGCGATTAGGAAAACGCATCAGGAAAAGTTAAAACCGTATGAAATAGAATATTTTTTCCTGATGGTGGGTTACAGCTATCAGGAAAATTATGTCAAGAAAAAGATCCAGCCTTCCTCTTTTTCCTGATTAAAATGGACACGAAAATTTGTTCGTATGCAATTCTGTTAGTGGAACAAGAGAAATTGAAATCAAATCACTGGAACACGATTTGTTCCATTTTGTTTGAAATGTCAGTCAACTGGCACGAAAAAAGAATTTGCGTCAGGAAAATAAAGAAATGAACTTTTAACAATAAATATTTATTGCTTAGTTAAATTTATAAGCACACAAAATTCTTTCTGTTATTTGTCATCGATAAGTATAGTAATTGTGTTTCAAATCAATTAAAAACAAACTAAAAAATCCTTTAAACATTTTTTCCTGATTTTCCTGATCGCTATAACCGGCCTCTAAGATGTAAGCATCACAGAGCTTGAGTGTCATTCCGTAATTCGCTTATAACCAAACGATATCGTTTCGACGATGGTCTTAATTTACGTAACTCTTAAAATCACTATCGTCTACAATATCGTTTTGACGATTAATATGCTTTCCGTAACTCGATTATCATCATTGCGTTTCCGTCAAAATTATTGTATTTGGACGATAGCTAAATAGAGGCTGGTATTTATTTTTAAGTAAAATGTACTCAGAAGGATAAAACAAAATTTTGCTACTGTTAATACTTATCCAAATGAATCATAAATATTTCCGGACATTTCAATATTTTATTTATATTTTAGTAAAAATGAAAATTCGTGAACTAATTTGAATGCGTACACAATCACAAAAAATATGAATTTTAATTTACTTGCAATTTTGCAATATTTTTATTGTTTAGCCGCAAATTGCTAACGGCAACCAATTGCTAAAAGTCTGATACTTGGACTTGGTTGGTTTGGGAGTTTACAAATTTGAAAATTGGAGGACAGAGAACAGAGATTTTTATCCTGCTATTTGTAAAAGTTTTTTTTACAGAGAAAAATCAGGAGTAATGAACTACTAATTTGGTCTTTGGGCCACGGGTTCAAGAACATTCAGTACAGTTCGGTTGAGAGGCTCTGATTAGCCAAATAACGCAATAAATCTGAAAAATTTAAACTTTTTGTGACAGTTGGCCATATCAGAGCGTCTCAACTGAACTGACCCCAGGGATTGTATTTTCATAAATGTCACTTGAAATACCTATATAAAATTATATTTGGTACACAGAAGAGAACTTACACCTTTCTACGATACTCTATATAAAGAGAGACTACTCATACAATCCATTCTATTCAATATTTCATCAATAATAGGGACACATGCGCACTCTTATAATAACTCCAATTATACAATTGCCTTTTGAAATATAAAATCCGGAAATGATTTATTAACCCGATTACATTTCTAACACTTTATGATTAAACTTATTCTAAGTTATAAATTATTAATTTCTTGTACAATCCAAACCACAAAAAAATAATTTTAAATCAATTTGATTAAAGTCGACAATGTAAGCAATATTATTGGAGCACCAAAGATTCGAAAAAAAATACAATAAGTTCTGTTTGTTTAAACAAACGGATGTTTGCTTCTAAATTTGTCTTATAGAATGTTTCTATTAAGTACCTATAACCCACTCGGAATTCCGAGAACAAATTTTTCTTAACATGCAACCACATTTAACGTTCCTCAATAAATTTCACATTAATGCGTAAATGAAGTAAGTACATTATATACATATATACCTAGGTTTTGGCCAAGGTTAAACACACACGTGCTCCAGCTCTTCCAATAAGATTAGGCACATAAAAAATGTGTACGGAAATATTTGACATACCACCTCCAACTTAATTATAGAAGTTTTATAGAATGAAATGCAATTTTATTTTGGTTATTAAACATCCAGAAAAGGGTAAAATTCTATTTTTAATAATAGTTTCGCTCATATGGAACGCATAAAAATATTCTCTCTTCATTACAAAAGTCAACACTGAAAGCTTCTTGACAACTTGACACTTATATCTGCGATAAAACAGTTAAAATTTCTTTCACTAAATAAACATGCAATGCAATCAAAATAAAAAAAAAACTTATTATTTCTCAAGCCATCGCAAGCGAAAGCAAAGCATTGTTCCACAAAAAACTACAACTAAACTTTAAGAATGAATGGTAGAGAGAGAGAGAGAGACCTCGTGAGTGGGACTAATAAAATATTGTACGAGTAGAGTATACAACTAACACAACAACGCACTATTGCCCTACTTTGACTTATAATTTAAGGTATGCTAATAAGCCCCCAATCTCAAGTCCAAACAACATGTTAGCTCTAGACGTTTGCAAATCAATGCAAAACTATGTCCGTTCTCCTTGTAAGCTTCAACAGAAAGAACAAACACTATAAGCCAGTAAGCAACCCACGTTGACCACGTTGAGAACATAAACTCTTTCGTACGAAGGTGGCCAAGGCGGCAAGGCTATTGAAAGGATATTTTGTATGCAAATTTCCTATTCTCAATGTATATGGGGGCTGAGTTAAATAGAAAAAAAAATCCCTTAACTCCTTTAACCCCAATAAAAAAGAGTTAACCTTCCGCAAAAAACAAACAGAAAAAAAAAGAGTGTGTTGCAATGTTAAATAATGTCTTCCTGCATATGTGTCGGCCAATGGCCGCAAAACGGTATATTTCAGTCCATCAAGAAAGGCCATTTCCACAGAGGACATATTCAATTTATTATGCCCCCAAGGAGTAGCAATGATCATAAGAATGTCCTTCGATGTTTTGAATATTTTCTCGTAAAGCAGACTAATTGAAAACAAGAAGAGAGTTGGGAGAAATAGTTGAATATTTAAAGTGTAAGCGCGTGACTAGGCCAAATCAAGATCCTATCATTTCAAAAACTGGACGACACACGACGACGCAAGGACCGACGACGCAAAGACCGCCGCGTTGCCGGCTACTCGTTCGCATAATTAGACGAAATACATATTTAACCAGTTGCCCGCAGATATCAGAGCAGCGAGTTGCATAGTGCGACCATTTTATTGGTGGCAATGGCAATAAATTGTGTGCGATATAAATTGCTGTATGCCTTAAATGCTAACAAATTAATTTGAATGAAGTTGGTTTCCTTAAACTATTTTAACAATCTGGATTTCAGATATTAGATGATGGAATTGGAATCGGAATAGGGATGAGGATGTGGTAAAGCTATAAGTAATTTGGAATATATGCACAAAGGAAACAAATAATTTATTTATCGAAATTATGAATATTTTGGCATTTTTTTTTCTATAATAAGGCCAACTAAAGCAAAACTGTGTTGAATATTATGACTTTGTAATCAATCTTTTAATCTAAGGAAAAGGACTCAGATTTATTGCTTTGAGTTGACCTGGCTCAGGACACTTGGCAGGTTATAATGTCAATTAAGAATTGGAATGTGGAGTTAGATGCAAATACAAATTATGCTTTGTCTTTAGACTTTCGTGTAACACGCACTTTTATTTAAAGATTTTTGTAAGATTTTGTTTTAAGGCATGAGAATCTTTTTCTTATGCAATTTAACAAATAATAATGTTTTTTTTTGTATTACTATTACTACTGATGAAAATTCCCTAAATGACGTTTTATTATGTATTCAGTGAATTTTAAATGACCAGTGGTTTGTTTAAAGCTAAACGGGTAGACAAAAACTATGATTTTCAACATAAATCTTTGACTAAAAGAATTTGAAACATACAGTACTTGTATATGTTAAAGGCTTTCCTTTTTCTACTTAACTGTACTTTGCTTTTGATGGCACTCACAATCCATGGACTACTAACTTTACCAACATGTCTCTCCAGTCAGCTCTTTTCCTAACTAATTTAGTCGCCTTCAGTTACGCCATCTGATGCGATTGTCTATTATCTTCCATTAGGATTCCTGGTGTCGTCGGACTCGTACATACGCTCACGTGTCCCAGCCATTTTAACGAAAACTTCTCTGTATAGCCTGTGAAGCTCGTCTGCAAACTTCTTCCAAAGACCAAAAATCAACCAAAAAATCTTTCGCTCAAAGCACCCAAGCAGCTTTTCATCCGAATCTGCCAAAGCCCAATGTTTCTTAAGGTCTTGTATAACGTTTCCTTGGTTCTATTTGATGTAAATTAGTTATTCAGTATTGAACAAAAGAAAAACAATGTTTTCAGTTCAACGATATGGAAAAGGATACAGATTTATTTGAAACAGATTTCAATGAACAATAAATTAGTCAAATAAGCAAGTTATGTATAAATGTAATTCTAAAGTAGGAACAAGTATTTCTTTTAACACTATTAGATAGAAATTTACTACTTAACCTTTTGATCCCGAAGAAACAGCAATTGCTGGTACTTGGTAAATGTTGAGATTCCAGTAAATAAAAAAGAATTTGTTATTTGGTAAAATGTTAAGTTTTATTTTATTAGACTTAGTAGACTTGCCAAAGATATCGATCAGAAAGAAAGAAGTAGGATGAGAAATCATATACATATATACTTACATATATAATAGGTGAAAGTTCTCTAGATGTTGGGATGTTGTTGACGATTCTTAAGGTTTGAACAGAATTTGAACGTGGAAATACGCTTACACTTAACAGAGTGTCCGGTTGATATCTGCACTGATGTAATTCTCCGTGGCCATTGATACCGGATCCCAGGTAGACAAATGACAAATTCCCCGACTGCTTCGAAGTTATATCTATCCTATAGTACGTGTGACCCAGTCGTGCATTTTATTTTGGGTAACCAGTCAAGTGTCTTCTGCCGATTGGACGTCTAGAAGCATCCAGAAGTCTTCTGAAACTGTAATTTTTTCGCCAATAAGACAATTTCAAAAGACTTCTGAATGTTTCCGGTTTCTTCTGGACTACCAATCGAAAACGATTTTATACATCGTGCTACTATTCTGTCGAAAATATTTTGTATATATTGTAGAGTTCCAAAACAAAAATAATAGTAACTTCAACTATTATAAATAAACTTTTAAAACCTTTTTTAATAGGTCTAAAATGTTTTTAATGATTCTTTTCAGTTAAAGGACGTGAATGCTCCAGCCACGACGATTGCGTATCAATTGATAAATCCAGTTGTGTAAAGGATCTAAATGATTATAAGCTTCGCTGTCTCTGTGGTGACGATTCAGCACCTCAAAATGGACTATGCCCAAATGTAGCTAAAGGTAAGGCAGTAATAACATTGTTTTTATTTTAATTTAAAAAAAATATCCAAACTTGAATTCAGGCCATGAGAACAAAAGACGAAAACTTATAATTTTTGTCACGAAAATTGGCTTCTTTTGAAACAGTTATTTACATGACATATGAATGAGTTGGGGTTTGGCCACATTAAAGTATAATTACTATTTTCAGTGCAACAGGGGTTATTTTCAGGAATCCCCTTCCAGTAATGGTATACAGTGATAAAATTTGGCATGAACTTTCATTTTGAATAACATATCCAGGTAACACAAATCAATTTCAAATGAGGCAATATTGAAGCAATTTTTTCAAGATAGTGGCCAAACCCCAAAATGGGATTCGTTGGGCCTCTTGGGATATGAGTAAGAGCACTGTTCAAAACAATTTTTAACAGTGAAAATGCTGTACATTTTTTTGTCCGGGTCTAATTTTCCTGGCCTATAAGAAATGCTTATACGAAAACTGAAAGAAAAAATATTCATGTAGAATTTCGCTAGAGTTGCAGAACAAAAAAAAAGTCAAACGAAAGGTAGGACGAAATTTTTAGTTTACGATTTTTGTATGGGGCCCTTTTCGTTTCGCATCTTCCACCTACTTAAAGTCCTTCGAATAAATATAATTTGAGAAATGTATTTAGATGAGCCATCTTACTGCATCCCCTTTTAGGTCAGTTCTTTGAAAGAGAAATTAAAATTAAACCCCCACTCCACTAGTTAGTACAGTAGCGACAACACTGCATGAATCATTTGTAAGCCAGCAATTATAAAGGCTGACTTCTTGGATTTTTAAAATCCAAACAGTCAAGACGTAGAAAACAATATTATTAATTAGACAGTTTTCCTCTGTTTTCCTTCCTTCTATAATGCTTCCATTGTTTACTTACTCGAGCGTGAAATATTTGTCATAGCACTTATATGCTGTATGCACTTACAAGGAGTACTCATTTAATGTTCCGTTACCAGAATAGGTCGCAGCTAATTTTTTGTAAATACGCGATTTCTTAAGCGTACATAAGAAGTAGAAGTTCCTCTATACGCTGTACCATGCCTATGCATATGCATGTCTTAAATTGGCACCTATGTCACGAAATTCTAACACAAATTGTACATTCCATAAGCAAATAGAATGAGAATGAGAACTGGCTGTTTCATATCTAACTTGGGTACATTTTAGTCCCTGGATCAAATATAAAACCTTAAGTTTGCTTAAACACTATTATTTCTATTCTTAGCTAAGAGGTTGTATGTTTTTTCTGTGTTGCTTGTTTTCTTGGGTTGTATTTGTTTAATTTGCACTTGAGCTTGGAAATAAATGCTTACTATTGTGCAAGGCTAATGATCTTTGTTCAGCCTACTTAATGGGTAGAGTTTTGTTCTTAAGGCTAGCAGCAGCAGAGCGCCCATCCAGTCCATGAGTCACATTGCCGAAATGTTTAACATGGAAACGGACATACAATTAAAATTAATTTCCCTGTTATTTAGCTAAGAATCGAGGTTATTTCGATTTTAAACATAACTTTTAAAATATAATTTAAGGACTTACTATACTGATTACTGTTGTACCTAAATAGAAGACTACTAGCTTTGTATAGAGTGGAAGTTTTCATGAGCAATTATAATATTGACATTAAAAATCTTTCATTCTGTAAGGACTGCTATATTTTGTTGTGTTCGTGTTTGAGATAAGGTCTCAGCACGAATATTTTGGTTTTGACTTTGAGACCAATATTCGTGGAAATCTAAAGATTCATTGTGGTGTTACTTGACCAATTTTAATCATGAATGCTTGGCTTCATGGTTAGCGATCTAATTAAATTTTGATAAGCACGAAATTTGTGCATTATTGGATAGGTATACAGAAAACTAGCATGCACATCATGAGGCATTTTTTTGCTGAAGGAATTTTTTTTTTTAATAACTAAGCGATATACTTGTAGTAAGTAATGTAGAAGTAGGTACCATGTTTTTTTTAAGGGAGTTTATGAATCATAGGTATTTTTTGAAAGCTCACCAAGAAAAAAGAAAAATAGTAAAATTTGACCTTTAAAATTATTTAATTAATTCATAAAATAAATATTTAATTCGGTTTTTGGCATTAAAACGTTTTAGATATGTAAGTGGCCAAAATTTGTGCCAAAATAAAAATTTTCTAGTCATCCTTGATTGCGCGTTACCTAAGATGAGGCCTTTCTGTCACGTTGGCCATGGCTATGTCCATACGTGGCCCAATTGCGGTATTTTCATTATTTTGACAATTTTGATTTCGCTTCTTCTTCTCCACTCTCCATCGATGTACACTGGAGCAAGTATCACTCGAAGAATCTTTCTGTCAAAGAAACCCAGCTGATTTATATCCAAGAGTGTCCACGCCCCTGCCCCATACAGCAGGACTGGAATAATTAAGGCTTTATAAGGGGTTTCCTTGGTTCTTTGATAGAGGGCTTTATTACTTAAAAGACTTCTAAGCCTGAAGAAACAATGGTTAGTAAGTGTAATTATTCTTCTGTTGATATCTATACTGATGTCGTTGTGCGATGTAACAGTGTTAGAAAAATCTTTGACTACTCCAAAACTATAACTAAATACTTTGTTTTCTTCCTCCGTTTCAATGCATACAAATGCTCCACTGACAACTCATTCATTCTCCCGCAGTTATGCCAATGTCATTACCATACTCAAGGACTTGAAAAAATTGTGCGTCTGGTGTTGATTTTCGTGGTGTTGCGCATAATTGCTTCAAGAGCGTTGTTTCAAAGGCTGCATGATAACGCATCATCCTGCTTTAAACTTTTCATGACATCAAAGTCGAAAGTGATGTTCTTACCGTCTTTGACCGATCCACGAGATTTTTCCAATAACTTTCCACACAAGCGTACAAGTTTGGCAAAAGGATGTCGAGATTTAAAATGGCCCTGTGTAGCTCGCTTCATATTACGGCAATCATAGGCGACTTTAAAGTCGATAAAGAGATCGTGTGTATCGAATTGGTATTCTTTCCAGGATCTGCCGGAGTGTGAAAATCTGAAAGTAAAAGTAAAACTACACTGGTAAGGGTCCAATCAGGTGGTGAGCAAAAGTTTCTAGGCAGACACACAAAATAGCTGACAGAATTTATATGCGATGTTGATAAGGCTGATACCTTAATAGTTGGCGCAGTTCAGAGCATCTCCGCATTCTTGTACATTGGGAGACGTTATTCACTCAAAGTTGAACATAACATGAGGATTTTTATATTCAACGTGTTTTTATTTACTCGGAGCTTAGTTGTTCAACTTTCAATATTTCAAAGTTAAGACAAGTCAAAATTAGTTAACTTAGGAAATGCTCAACTCCCCGAAATATTGGAGTTTGGCAAATCAAACTTGAGATTTTTGTTCAAAATTTGATATACATATTTCTTCGTTCCTTTGTATTTTTATTTTGTTCTTAACGTGAAAAAATTTAAATAAAATAATGAAATAATTGAAAAAAACAGCATATTAAGTGATTTTTGTGTGTTATTTAAATACTTATGTTTTAATATTTGTTTGGAGAATTCGTCAATGCAGTGTTATATAAACAAGGGTCAAAGGTTTTCGCAATTTCAAAGGGATTCCTCTTTTCCACATACTGTCAAAATAACCACCTTCAGCTGACAAAATTAGTGGTACCTTAATTAGTGGTACCTACTTTGTTGGCCATTTAAGGAAACATAACTTCCGCCAATCTTTTAATCGAGACCTGAAATTGAAGGCGACAAAACAATTTGTTGCTCAGTTGACGTTCATACATATATATGTATTTATACATATGGCTCATTTGCTATAACAACGTCATATCTCAAAAACTATCAAATTTGAGTTTTTTTAAAGGACCTGAAAGTTTAATTCATAATCTTCAAACTGCATCAATTTCATGAGCGCTGATCTGCGTCAAAAAAAAGAACGCTAAGAGTGCTAATCTGCGACAAAAAAAGAATGTAAAGTTCCTTTTTTTTTGACGCAGATTAGCGCTCTTTTTTGGGGGTTTGGTGAAGCAAAATGGTCGATTCCTTAACCATATGGTAGCCGCTGCTAACAGAGTTCTATATGACCACAAAAAATCGTCTTTGATGGCGTCAGCCAGCGGAGGGTATACATATGTACATATATCAGCAGTTCATAGAGACAAACATGCTTAACTTTTTGTAGCGGTGGCAGCGACTAATGAACTGCTGTGAGCAGCTTGGTGTGATGATCCATGCTTCAAGCATGATTCAAACAAAGTTGGTGCCAGCCGCTGATTAGTCGATCCTCAATTTTTGGCCGCGGCTTAAAATCTTTTCCTAGGGATTTTAAAAACTGGAGAAGGAATTCGCTTCATCAGTTTAGGCTGTAGCTCGTAGCTCGAGGTATACATAGACAGACAGACATATGTTATTGTCATTTATAATTTAATAATGTATTAGATCATTTTCCATAAAATGATGAAATAACGAGAATCGGTGCAATTTCCAAAAGCAGCAACCCATTATCTCCAGATTCCAGCTGTATTCAAAACTTCAGAAATTATGTCCACACAAATAACAGTTAGTACCTTTAATATCTCCATCAAAACTGAAAAAAAAATTAATTCTTTTTACTAAAGAAGTTCACATTATAGAGTCTGAAAATTTCCTAAATCCACTTTATAGAGATGACAATGTTAGGTTTTGGTGATTCACATTTTAGAGAAATTCGCATTATCGGTAGTTCACATTATCGAGATACTACTGTATTTATTTATATTATTTGTTATTCTAAGTTATAGGCATTCGATATTTTGGTTTTCGAGAATTTGGGTTTCGTGATTATGTTTTTCGAGATTTTGTCTTTGGAGATTATGGTTTTCGAGCTATCGGGGTGAACTCATTTTTTCTATGAGCTTGTCTATAATTTAAGAACGTTTTGTGTGTAATTAATAACAAAATTTTAATTTTTTTAACACAGGGCTTCGCCATAAGTGCTCCAGTACCGGTGATTGCGAACCGAATATGGTATGTAGCATGGAAAATGCAAATAGGACAATAGGCGTGGCAAAGTTCATGTCATCAAAAGTAAAGCTGTGCCTCTGTGACAACGAAAACGGTTATGTTGAAAATGCCCTCGATAGCATATGCAATGGAGGTATAATGCATTAAAAAAATTTAATATCAACATTTTGTAACTTATAAATTTTTCTTTTTGTTTCAACAGCTACTCTGCAAGCAATTTCCAATATCCTTATATCAGCTGGATCTATAGTAGTGGGCGTTAGTGTTTATTCGAGTTTAAAGTTCTATGAATATTTTTAAAAGCCTTCAAACCTTCAACATAAATTGTTTTATGTTTTCATTTTTTATAATTAAAGTTAATTTGTGTCATTTTTTAAAATTATTTGCTAAAACTAAAAAAAAAATTATATAATTTAATTAATTAAATTTACTGCATCGAGCTTAATAAAAATTACATTTTTAAATTAATGGAAGTGTTAAATACATTATAGTAGGAAATTTCGTTATGATTGTAGGTATGTTGTATACGCATAATGTTTATGTATGTCTGTTTGTCAAATTAGTCGGGAATTTAAAATATTAACTCACTTTCAAGAATCGCAAACATTATAAATTTAAAAAAAAACATTCACATGGACTTTATAATATAAATTTAAATTTACACAATTTAATCAAAAATAATAAATAAATTAAACAAATCGAACTTTTGCACTCAAATACAAACGAGTTTTTTTCTTTAATTGAATCAAAAGAAATAAATATGTAAATGTACTTTAGTTTTAATTGTTTTAATAAAATGGTTATTTTTTAAAATTTTTTTTCTTTAATTTTTTTTGTCTATGTTTGGGTTATATTTAAGTCAGATTTTATGATTATACGTTAGTTGTGAGGCAAGGGGGAAGGGATGCGTTGGACGAAGGAAGAAGACAGTTACAAAAATTAAAATGGAATGTCAGATTTCGGAAGTGGGGGGAGGAGGAATCTTGACCCCGAAATCTAACATAACCAGCAACAAAACACAAATCAGGCCCAGACAAACTATATGTGACGTAAGACGGACGAACACCACCTCAAGGCCACTGCAGGTGTTGTCGCAGTGATGCCAGAGCCCTCCCTGCCAAGAAATCCAAGGCTGATATGGTTTTCCGCAATAAAGTCCAGCATGGATGCGAAACCTTTTTTAAGGTGCAAAGGTGACTCACATGGCAACAAAAGCATTAGATACTACAGGACAGGACTAAATATACTGGGCTACCAAAAAATGTTACGAGAAATTATATGTACGATAAGTGGTACATAGTGAATTATAACATATATCTTTTGGTAGTCCAGTTAATTTTGTGCTGTAGTGATGCTTTTACTGCAAAGGGTGAGGGTGATGAAAAGATACCTACGCTATTAGAGCCACTATCCAGAATAACGTCATCTGATTACCAAATTTTTCGGAACACATTTTCTTGAATGGATTTAGATTAAAGGCACTTTCTGCCAAGCAACCACATGTTAAAATATACCGTCCCCTCCAACAAAGTTTGGCAATATTCGATCATATTCGAAAGCACTTAACATAAAATTGACGACTGACTCGCACGTACTTGAACTTAGGGTCAAAGTTGCTGTCGATGCTAAAGCTTTTTATATAAAGTTTTTAAAAATTTATTATTTTCTGAGAAATTTTCAAAAAAAATTTAATTAAATTGACTTAAACAACTCCTTAAATTGTTTAAAGCATCAAACTAAGTATGCCATTTGTTTTTGTTGAGAAGGGTTAATTTTTAGAAGAAAAAAATGAAAAGCGTTAGATCTGCTTTCAAAAAAAAATTATTTTGTATTATTTTATTTTGCCATTTTTAAGAAAACAAAAATTAGAAAAAAAATCGATATTTGAATAAAAATTTTGAAACATTTTTTTAAAAATTCAAAAATATTTTTTCTGCAAATTTTGTAATAAAAAATTTGAAAATCGCTTACAACATTTTATGTTGAACTCCAATAAAAAACGTTGGGTTGTTTACGAAAAAATCGGAAAAAGAAAAACGGGTCTATGGGAAGAACCGTTATTAACCAATGAAGAAAATTGTATTTTATTTCAGAAGTACCAAGTACAAATATTTTAATCAAAATCGTTAGAGTCGTTTCTGAAAAAATAAGTTTTTCTATTTTCGTCATATGGCAGGTACCGTAAATTTTTTTTACGAATCCTGAACTTGCCATATCTCAAGTAAATAAAATGCACGACTGGATCGCACGTACTTTCTCTTTGGGTAAAAGTTACTATATACGTTAATGTCTCTTAAATAAAGTTTATAAAAATAAATAACTATGTTAGAAATTTACAAAATATAGGGTTTTGCTTGAGTTATATATTTTTACAAGAAAAGTAGACTATGTGTAAAAAGAATAAAACTAATTTTAACTTTTTAGTTTTTTAATTAATACATTTTTTTGTAACTTAATTAGATTCTTTAAGGTTATATGAAATATCTGTGCAAAAGTTTTAGTCAAAATCGCGTTAGCCACTTACGAGATATTCACAAAAAAAAAAAAAAAAAAATAAAAAAAAAAATTGCAAGAAAAAAAGACGGCAACGCTTTTTCTGCGATGTTCGAGTTTTTTGAGAAAAACTAAAAATGCAGTTTTCTTGTAATCACTGAACATAATACTTACACAAATTTTTAATAAAATTGTTTGGGCCATTTTCGAGAAAAACTCCGTCCACGCATTTGGGCAGAAAGTATCTGTATTCTTTGTCTATCTTACTTACTTAAGATGGCGCTTACAATCCACGATGGCCCTTGATGGGCCTTGACCAACATGCCCCACTCCAACCAATTCTGTCACTAGCTAGCCGCCTCCAGTTAAGCACACTAAGTAAGTTGTGTGTGCCAAATGCTACATTGTTTTCCTCTTCTGCGTACACCATCAGGGTTAGTTTCAAAGACTCGTCGGGCTGGTGCGTTGATGTTCATACGCTTCACGTGTTTCAACCATTTCAGGCACCGTATTTTCAGCTTGAACCAGATCAAATTAGCTGTACCGGCCTTAAAGCGCGTCGTTGAATCTTCTTCTCAACACTCCTTCGGTACATACAAAGCATTCAATCAAATTTCCATCCTTATCTTTTACCGGCCATGCTTAGGCCCCTTACAGCAGTATTGGGAATGATAAATATTCTTTAAATTGCCTGTCAAAAACTGAGCAAAAAAAAAATTCAATTCGTTTTTTAGCTTCAGGCTGAATGGCTAAACTGGCTAAATGAAAATGAGAGCCTTCAAACTATTGGGATTTATGTGACGTCATAAAATTATCTTGTATTCTGTGTACCTTTTTTTGAGCACATGTTTCTGCTTAATGTTTGTTTGCCGACCGCTTAAGATTTTTCTCCCAAAATTTAGAACCATCTTTGCTTTGACTTGGATATAGATTTTTAGTTTGTGAACAAAAACTTACACAAATATTTAAAAATTACGGGATTTTTTTTAATATTTAATATTATAATGTGTTTTTAATGAATCTGTTCTGGACATAAAAGAACAAAAAAAATGAGAAAAGTATAGAGCCTTTGCCCCAATCTGTTTTACAATCAGTAACTTTGTGTTCCATTAAATTTGTCAGTACAGTTTAGGGCAACATTAACTGTCCTTACTTTTGAAATAGGGCAAGTTCGTGAAAAGTGTAAAGACTAAAAATAATAACATATAAATACATTTGATACAAAAGTGTAACAGTTGATTGTCGACTGTTACTCTGGACTATTCTTTTATTTTTTTAATTTTACAGTTTTCACGGACTTTTCTTTATTATGAATTCAAGTTCAGTATGGCATTTTTAGCTATAGCCTTCAATGGCAAGTTAGTAAAACGTAAAAAAAGTACGTATACGCCACAGTGAACCTTTGTACTTTTACGTTAAAATACGTGAAAATATTGCTGTTGACAAAAAAATTAATCATAAGGTTAGTCATAAAAATGAAAAATGCTTTATGTGTGAGTCGAAGGTTTCCGTTGTTGTTTTTAATAATTAGTCCTTTAAGAAATATTTTTTTTAACTTCCCATTGGAAATTATTGTAATTGGTGCGATTTGTCGAAGTGAACATTTTGTAATTTCTCGACGTTTTGTGGTCACTAGAGTCTGAATCCGTCGTTTTTAGAAAGATGTGTGTGTGTGTATGTGAGTATGTATATTCGTACGTCCGCGGCGCTCTTTTTCGTTCACCATATCTCGAGAATGAATCACTTTGGCGGGTCAAGATAGCTCACGACAACTCGACTCAGCAGAGCGTAAATTAAGAATTATGACATATCTCAACATTGATCCGGAGTCGAGTTGTCTTCAGTCGGGATATACCCAACCCTTGTGAATTTTGCTGCCATCTTTCTTTTTTCGCGCTAAATTCATAGGGTCAGACCCATGGAATGAAATCTTCAAATTACCAAGCTCACAAACTTTTTCTTTTTAACCAAGGATTTGAAATACATCGATTTGAAAAATTAAAGGGGGGAAATGGGGGAGAAGAACTAGGGAGGAGAGAATACGCCATTTTTGTTTCTTATGCTCAAGGCTTCAAGAAACAGTTACATAAATGCAAACAAAATCCTGTTAATAATTTTTTTGATGTACCCCTTATTTTTTGTTTAATTTGAATGTAGTATGAACTCGTACTGAAGATCTTAAATTTGAGATTTTCGAAGGGTACCAATGGCAAGTTACGAGTGTGGATCGTACCCAGCCTCTTTTTAAGTCTTTGTTTCGGCCACACAACACAGTGAGGTAAAATTAAGATTGCGAACCACTTTTACAGAAGTGTTTTCTTAATGAGTTTAACCATCAATTACCACAAATAGCATTACAAAAGATGTCATTCGCAAAAGCTTTTTGTTTTAACAAAAACCAAAAGATTCTTATGCGCCAACTAAATGCCCTTTAACCTAAATACTTCCCTTTATTTCCTTCCAATTAAAATCAACAACAAAATAAAAAACAAAAAAAAAATACGACTGAAAAGTTCAAGGAAATCTTAAGCAAGGACGTAAGCAAATATCAAAATTCTATAAAAGTCATTTGTGAAAGGGACGCACAGAACAAACATGTTGTAAGTGATAACATGCCATGCCTATGCCAATATTTTGCAACTGAGCTAGGACTGCGTGTCAAGGCTTCGTTATTAGATGTCAAAGACAATCACGACGGAAACGGAAATAGTGAAATAGGGTAAGTGTTTTAATTGACAACCAATTAAACTTTTGAATGCTATATTAAATTCATGAATAAAACTCCAGCGAAGTTACAACAGGGGAAGTTTCTGCCTCAGAATTAGCCAATTGTAAAGCAGAAATTCATAGACTTCAAAAAGATCTCTCAAGCTATCGGATATCAGGTGAAAACATGGAGCTTTTAATGAAGAAAATGATTGAAGAGCAGCGATTTTTAGTGGCCGAAATAACCGATCTTCGGAAAGTTAATGAAGACATGAGATTGCAACAAACAGCGGATAGAAATAACCAAGCTCTTGAACGTAGTGCTTTGTTAAAAGAATTGAATGAAATCAAAACTCATCTCAATGAACGTTCAAATGTTGTGGTATTTACTGTAAAATTCTTGGAGCTGGAACAAAGTAAAACTGTTTATTTTTTTTTTAGGGTCGAATACTTCAGCAAAACGAAGAGCTGACTAATGCCCTTAAGGATGCTAATGAAAAAATATATGCAATGGGAATGAAGTATCTGAAGTTGAGGGGCCAGCGGTGCTCATTAAGAAATTCAAGCATTAAAATAGATGAACAAATGCAGAACGAGGGGACAGGTTCTGATTCTAGTGTTTCAGAGATAAGTCCTTGAGATGCGATCAACAATTTTTTCTGTTGGGGCTTTGTTCTTTTCAAAAAATAAAATTGAAATATATCTTTTTTTAACCATTTAGATTTAAAGTATATATATATGCGATCGGTTTATCTTTGGTGTTTGGAAGAAGCATGATAAGTCAAGACATGTGAATATTTATTTTAAAAAATCAAAAAAAGCTTTTGAACTTATATATTTCACAAAATAATTACACCAACTTCTGATCTTAGAGCACTTGAGGAATACGATGTTTTAGTTCTCTTTTAGCTTAAGACTCTTATCGGAGTTTTCGGAGTCAGCGCTCCCAACTTTAAGAGTGACCGAGAAAAACGAAAGGAAGCCCTCTCAGACTTAAATCTGCCTTATGAGGCAGAGGCTTCGTGAGAAAGATTCGAATGATATATAGTTCATTGTGTATATCAGTGGAGAGTGAAGGAGAGGACTTAACGACAAACTCTACGGGAGTTAACCCAGTGGCTATGGCCCATATACATTCAACTTTTTCAGATGCGTTTTTCTAATCGCTTTTACCGGCCCCATACAAGTTTCAAAACTAAAGAAAAATCAGGGGTCGAATCGTCGCATTGCTATTTGTGTCTCTGATCGGTACGTTCAACCACCAAAATTTGACTGCTCTAATCACCTCTTTCGAGGTTCTGATTGGTCAGATGTCTCTGAAATTAATGGTACCTTTTAGTTATGTTATAAGTGACATTGAGTTAGGTTTCAACTGAATATTCAGATGGAAATTTCCATCTGAAAATTTAGGTGTAGTCAAAAATTTTGAGGTGCTGCATAAAACAATTGGACTTTGCTTTCTTTTGGCGCGTGCTTGTAGTCGGTTCATAAAAAAATAATAGTTTTTAATGATATGAGCACACACTTCACGCTAATTGGAAACTAATCTTAGTTTTATTTGTTATTTTCTGCACTACTTGTTTTGTGTTCTGTCCCAAATGTGTATATTTAAGGAAATTTTGTGTGATTGAATAAATAACACATTGAATAAACGACGAGAATACCCGAATTAAAATAGTAAAACACAAACCAAGCATCAAAGTATTTTTACTTATAAAAAATAAAATCGTGTGAGGAAAAAAAAAAGAAATTGTTTCTGAAAATCTCAATGGAAGGTGTTGACAAATTGTGTACGTCCACATCTCAAATAAAATAGAAGTTCAATTTATTAGGTACGTTTAATGAATCTGTTCCGGACAGAAAAGAACACAAGCGATCAGAAAATTAAAGGTTTTGTGTTTCACGAGAGAAAACCTTGATCCAAACTGTTCTATAAACTGCCACTTTGTGTTCCATGAAGTTTTTTAGAACAATTAAGAACAACAGTCCCCTACTTTTGGGGTAGAGCACGTTCGTAAAAATAAGTTAAATAAAATACATATACAAATTGATTACAAAAATGAGGGTTTTCTGAGATTTTTATTGAAATAAAGGAAAAAATATTGGAGAATCTAATGAATGTAAAATCATTGGAAAAATAATTTTTAAATTTGATTGCTAACGCTAAATTAATAAAACACGAAGCTGAACTTTTCGCTTCTTTATTGTTCTAACATTGTTCGAGGTCTTGTGATGTTCTGCTCTGCTCTGATCTAGATTTTCTTGACTAAAGACGATGTTCACATTGGACTCTCTCCACCGATTTATTTTGACATAAGTCCACCCCGTCGTGTTTAGACACAAATTTGTGCGACACCATGGATTTTCATAACTTTTATATTTTTTTCTCTACACTAACATAGGAAACAACAAAAGTCAAAATTGCAAATGTCAAAAAAAAATCCATAGATTTTTAAAAAAGGTTAAAATCCTGCCTCACTTTGTCATCTCTGCAAATCCCGCGTTGTCAGTGTATACATGGGCTACATCAGTGTAATGTCAGCCTTAATTTTTTCCATTGGAATTTTTCTTATTGGAAAATGGGAATAACGTTGATAGGTGGCAAACAAGGAAACCATAACATTGTCAAACATACATTCTTCCTGCTCACACCTTCATTTGGAATTCGGAACATATTGAAACTGTTTTATAAATAAATAACTTTCCATTATTCGATTTTAATCCAAATACATTTTCGCACTCTCATCCGGTATACTATATTACTGGCTGACCGATCTTCTTAAAAAAAAAGGCGTTTCAAAGAGAAAAAAGTCATAATAAAATAACAAAAATTCAAGATATAATTTATATTTTTCTCATAACGCAATTTTAACATATTTTTTTTCTACCTTGCGACGACGACGACATTTTTATTCACATTTTCATTCGCATATCTCTCAAATTGAAGAAAAAGCTAAATTTGTCACAACTATTTTTTCAATCAAAATTTTTAGTGATACAAAAGTTTGTGAATACAACGACAAGATAAAAGGGAGAATCAAGTGCATATAAGCGTTCATTTTTGTTTCCTTGGAATAAAACAGTTTAAAAGGTAAGCAGTTGTTTGTTTCTGTATAATTAACTGTATTATTAAATATCTACTCCATTTTGTTGGGAAATTTTCATCTTACTTGATTAACATATTTTTGTATATTTCTGATGCGCAAATTCAAGTTTCTTCTTGATTTCAAATATTTCAAGTAGATATGTAAGTATTTTAGTAATTTTATAATTTGCATAACATTGGCATTGAGTATCGCAAAACAACAAAACCACAATTATTATTTGTTGCATTTGCTGCTTCACGAGATTGACCTAGAACATTTTCACCTCTTCCTGATAATGATTTTTTTTCCTTTTCGATTTTTATTTTAAATGAGAAGCAAGCCTGAATTATTGAATACCTGCCTTCCCGTCTGTAGTGTTTGGTGGTGGATAGTGATTTACTTATTAAAAGTTAATTTCAAAGGTATAGGTAAAAAAGGGCCTCAATTGGTGGGTGGGTAGACCCAGATATAAACCAGATTTCAATATTAAAGAAATGACGAAATCAAAATGTGTTTCAAACTGCGAAACAAAGAAACTGACATGCAGCAACATTGGGGGAGAGGATGGAGGTGTGGTTTATTCGCTTGTTGCTTTTGGTTTTTGTATTAATAAATTAGTTTTTGCCTCATACCTGCCTACATGATGTGTATTTTGTATTCGAACAATAAAATATTAGCTATAGCTAAGCTTGCTTAAGAATCGAAAACATGAGATCAAGCTCTAGGTAAGTTGGCTATTATGTATTTTTGTAAATGACTTCCTCTTCCTCAGTCAAATTCTACTTATTCGGCTTCCTCTGCTACTTTGGTTTAAACCCAAATCATTACCCCACTCTCCGCATAAACTGCTGGGGAAAATAGATAAATGAACCCGTCAAGGTTTTTTGTTTATGCACCTATTGAGTTATTTTTATAAATAAAACAAATACAACAACAATTCTAGAAGTCAATGCACGTTTTGATAAGAATGCATGCATATATAAAATACAAAAACAAAAAAAATATCTAGAGACATTCATGATCATTTTATTTTTGTTTAATTCATTAAACAACAAACATACTTGAGGCTTATAGTGTTTAATATTTATTCATGCTTGCAGCGTATTTTTTTTTTTTTAATTAATTTTGTTTTGTATTATAACAAAAAAACAAAAAAAATATGACAAAACATTTTTATTGTTTTGTTATTTTGTCCTAAACAAAATTTTAGTTTAATGAACTTGTGAACTGTAATCTGTTGCTGGTTGTTGTTATCGGTGATTAATTGAGTCTGTTGTGATAACAGGTTGTTTGATTTGTTTGCTTATGTACCTATTTGGTTTTGAGATGAAATAGGTATACCTATTCTTTTTTAAATGTTTTTATTGAATTTTATTGGGCTGAAATATTTCCTTGCGATTGGGATTATGAGGCCACCAGAGACCATAAGTTTTCATTTAAAGTTGCCTTCGCAAAACTTTTCAGAAATCAATAACATGCTTTACTGAAGTTTTAACTTCTCAGTAACACTGAGCAGCTTCCTTCTGGGTTAATTGAGTCATTTTAATTAGAAATTTCATTAGTTTTCTTTGATTTACTTTCTCACTTATCACTCGATGGGTGACTCATTTCTAAACAGCTGTATGAATGTTGTTTTGGTATTTTAAATTGAACAATATTTATTGACGTACATAATAGCAGAAAAAGTTCTTAGAACATGACGGTTCTTCATGTGACACATTTTATTTTGTGTTGGTTCGCAATTCTCGAAATAAATATTTCTTGTAGGGAATTGACAAAACGTCGAAGAGGACTGCTTGTTACGAAAAGTGCATTTTAACTAGTCATTCAGAAGCCGGCAGAAAGTTTTAAGGTCCCCCCATTCCTGCTGAAGCACACGCACACATCAAATTGTTGAGAGAGTCAGTCAATAGACTTTGGTTCTTCGTGAGCTAGTCTTGCCACTTAATTTATTTTTTATAATTAACATACTTTTTCTCCCTGGGTAAAAATTAACTTCAAATGATCCCAAAAAATTACGTTTTTTACCTACTTAATCAATAGGGCAAGTATTGTTTTTTCGTTATCTCATCCGTCGCACAGTGGTGAGATTTACGAGTTTAAGCGAAAAAATTAATTTTCGTGTCATTGACGAAAATTGATAAAATTTGGTATAAATGTCGATTTTTTCAATTTCATTTTCACTCAAAAGCATAACTTGAGGATTTCATCTAAAGTTGGCCAACTTTAGATTTTCAACTAATAAGTTGAAAAGAAATTTCAACTAGAGTTTCAACTCTCAAGTTTATCAACTCTTAAGTTTGTCGACTCTCAAGTTGGTCGACTCTCAAGTTGGACAACTCTCAACTGGGAAGTTGAGAAACAGATTAGTGAAATAAGAAAATTTTAACTTGAGTTTCAACTCTCAAGTTGGCCAACTAGAGAGTTTGCCTCAAGTTAGGCAATAGTGAAAAGCGGCCTTAGATATTTCATTATCTTCTAGACATATAAAATTCAATTGTTTTTGTGTTTGTACTCCGAAAACCGTCAGTCACATAATAAAACAAATTTATGAAATGGATGTTGGTAAACTCTAAAAAAGTTTCTGCGTTAAAAAAAGTAGAATTGGTGGTGCTGTTGTCAAGTTACATGCAAATTTGCAATAAAGTTCTGCATTCTTGGTGTTAGACTTACCGAAAAAATATTTAAATGGACAAATTAGAGGATAGAATTTCTTCGATGATGGTTGAAATAGTTGCACCGATAAAAACGTTTAATACCACTGAAAGCATCGTGGAATACCGCGGAATACAATAGTAAAAAGCGTTGATCATCTGGAAATACAGCGTGATATAACATGGAAAGTTATAAAAAATGTTCTTTTATAAAAATAAAAATGTTATAAAAATGTTCACCACGAGAAGAAGCGTTTAATACCACCGAAAAAAGCGCGGAATACTGGTGAAAGTTCGTGGTACACCACAAAACTAATGGAATATAGCATGGAAAGCCTTAAAAAAAAGGTTAAGCGCCGTAGAAAGTTGTAAAAAACGCGTGGAAAGAGCTCGAAGCCATGAAAAAATGGGGAAATACTGGCGAACGATCGCAATATATCGCGGAAAATAGCATAAGAGGTAAAAAACGTAAAATACCGCCGAACAAAGGTTAATAATTGCGTGGAAAGTCGCGGAATAAAGAATAAAAAGTCACGGAATACTGGTGAAAATAGCATGGAAAGTCATGAAAAACGGGTTTAGTACTACCAGAAAAATCATATAATACCGCGAAAAAAATCGTGGCAAGTCGCAAAAAAGAGCGTGAAAAGCCACCTTTTAAACGCACGTTAAACAGTGAAATCAGGAAATACTGGTAAATAAACTAGGGACTAGAAATAGCATAGGAAGTCATAAAAACACATTTAATCAAGTAAACAACGTAAAATATCGCGGAAAAAAGAAATAAAAGCGTGGAAAATCGCAGAATATATGTAAGAAGTGTTGAAATATAGCGGAAAAGCACAGGTATCGCGAGAGAAAGCGTAACATACAGTGGAAAACAGCAAAGAAAGTCACTTGGAAAACGTGAAATAAAAAAAAAAAGGAGAAAATATAAGAAAAGCTAGAAAATCATGGAAAAGTAGGCAAAATTCTGCGGACTACCATGGTAAATGCGAGGAATACTGTATGAAAAGGCGCGACACACTCGTATTTATTTCTTACCTCTTTTTTCCCGAGATATCCCACTGTTTTTCTGCGACTTTTACTCACTTCTCAGAGTATTTCATTGAGATCTAAAAAGCGAGTAAACCACTGGAACTCATTTTTTTGCATACTATTCATTGAATGTAACTTTATTATGCACATTTCAGTTACAACAAGGACAACAAAATAACGAGGCCAAAAAAACGAGTTCATTTTGGCCCGCTATGTACACATCATACTTTAGCGTACACTCTCATAAAATGTTAAAACTAATTTAGCTTTCATTTCGAATTTAGCTTTTAAGTTTTTTTTTTTTAATAAAAATTTTCATTACCAATTGTGATTTCAAATGAAATACAGTGACGAGCAAAAGCGGTCAAATGTTTTCACTTTTTTGAAAGAGTTGATAAAACTAAGTGTTGCTAACAGGAAGGAAATCGTTTTTATTTTTTGATTTTGTTTGTTTTCTTCAATAAAATTCAAATAAAATGTTTCATTACACAGAAATAAAAACATTTGATTAGTTTCGGGACTTGTCCAATTTTTTCCCGTTTTTGAAAACAGTTCTTGTTTCAATATTTTGTCCGCGAGGATTTGTTTTGTATCACTTGTAAACAATGCCTTGACATACTACGTATTAAATTGCGACTTTAAACTCCTCGTAGCCATCTGTTCCCAAAAATGTAGGTAAATTGCATCGTATTATGCCAGGATTACGTTCCTTGTTCATTATTCTCTCAATATTTAGTCAAGCATTTAAAACCAGATGCTGAGCGATCCATCGTTTCGAAAGCTACACTTGTACTCTTTTTTCAGAGATACTGTCACTTGCGACATATCGACAGATTCTTCAAGAGCAGCTGCTTGCCAAGAAAATTTTAAAGATTGATAATAACAACATATTTTCTTTTATTTTAAGAATTTCAAAAATGATTCTCAAGAGCCCATCTAACGATTGGTCTGATCAGTTCGATATCATTGAAGAAGAGTACGATTCCTTATCAGAAGTAGAAGAAGAGACTGATTTCTCTGAGTACTTATGGATGGAGAATGAAGAAGAATTCGACAAAGATGTAAGAATCACATTGTAAACACACCTTTTTTATTTGTATTAAACACAAATTTATTTTTTTTTTATAAACTTTCTAGGAATTACAACGACTCGAAGAAGAGGAAATGATGCAACAATGCTTAGAAGCAATGTTGGTGGATGAACTCGAAGCTGAAATCGATGAATGGCAAAAAGAGAAGTAAGTTTTTCATTTCTGCTGTTCAAATGTATACGAAATATTTATGAATTTTCTTATTAAAAAAAAATCAGGGCAGAACAATTAGATAAAGCACTATCAGATCTTGCCGTTCCCGAACGCAATGTTGAAAACTCGTCGCTCAACCCCTTGGCTGAAGAATTCATTCCAATGGAAAACTACTTTATAGATCTGATAATATCATAAACTGCAATATTTCTTAAACCAAACTGGAACCCGCCCTCAACAATCAGTTCATCCCAAAATCGAGTAAAAATTGAAATATATTTTAAAAGAAAAAAAAACAACAAAAAAAAATATAACAAAAAAACCAAAATAAACAAATTGAATTGCAAGAATCAAAAAGTAGTGCAGGCATGTGCGAGACAAAGATCAACAACAAAACTTCTTCCTCATAAATGGTTAGACAGACTTAATATTAATATTTTAGTAGGTACACCTTAGTGTATTGTATGTTAAGTAATGAAACTTTTTTTGTTACCAAAACATGATGCAAATAATACTGGACAAAAAAACAAACAAACGCTTCTTCAACAACTTTTTCACTTAGTTTGAAATTTGTTCCATTAACTTGATTGCTTAGCAAAAAAGTAAAAAGTTGTTAATTTATTTAATTACATATATCGACAATTTTCTGAACATGCTTGCATAAAATTTAATTGTAATTTAAACGTAAAAAAAAATTAAAATAAACAACAAACATCTCTTTATTGTAAGAGATACAAAAATCTTAAAAAAAAAAGTTCAAAAAATTAAAAAAAAAACAAAAAACCATAAAACTTGCAATTTACGAAAAATCAAAAAATGCTGTTTAACGTAAGGAACTTTTGAAAAAGAAAATCAAAAAACTATAAAAGCCATTCCAATTTTGAAAACAAAAAATTGGCAAAAAAAAACTTTGAGCTAAACAAAAAAAACGGAACTGAGACTTTTTCTATTCATTTACTAATAGCTTCGTAATGATTTTATGTTGATGTGTTTTTTATTTTAAAAAATAACTTAATGTGATATTTTTTTAACAAAAAAAAAACTACTTTATAATTTCAAATAATGTTAAAAATTAAGTCTCGAGATTAAGTACTGTAATATACTATGAAATAGCATATTAAAATACTATTCTTTTTTTTAAATCCTTATTTCGAATATGAATGAAAAGCAATTTTGCGCTCTTTTTTTTAAATGTAGATAACCATATGACGTCATTCTCTATATATATTCTATTTATAAATAATATGTAATATTATTTTATTGTTTTTTTTTTTTTTTGTTTTCTTTTGAATGTCTTGACATCTTAAAAAATTGTGTAGAATCCAATTTATTATTATCTAATTAATTTATATAAACTTTTCTTTATTTTAAAAGAAACAAATTAGCAATATGAATGTGTCCCTGTAAACAGCAACAAAAAAATATGTGTGATAAAAATATATTATAAAAAAAAAATAAAAAAAAGTATTATAGGTTAAAAAAAAACACAAACTGAATTTTTCTTTATTATTCAAATACTAAAATTTTTTTCCAATAGGGATTTGAAGGAAAAGATATAAAAAAGGACAGGTAGGGGATTAATGACGTTGCCATTCCACTAAAAAAATCAACAGAACTGTAATAAAGATTTTCGAACTATTAAAACCATTACAAATATAGAAAAACTTCATTTATCGTGCAAATGGTAAAGAGATCTCTTCTGTGAATGAAGGAGCAATAAGTGGACAACCTCACCAAATTAGGACACCAGCAGTGTTTAAAGCAATTGCAAAGCTTGTCATGAGAAATCCGCTTGGTAAACAAATGGTTAAGTATCCCAAGAAATCGCACATAATTTAACTAGGCTTTAGGCTGGGTGCATGGCGAAAAAACTACAGTACAACGCTTAACTGAAGTTCTGCACAAAAGTGTTTTTTTTTCAACGACACGCACGTACAGATTCTTTCCACAGATGAGAAAATTTGTAAATTTTAAACAGAAATTTAACCGCCAAAAAGACAAGACTCACGCCCACAAGCCACTGAAAAAATTGAATTTGAGAAAGTCGTAAAAGACCATCATTCAGTTTCAGGGTTTGGAGGTGCTTTTCATATGATGGTGGCACCAACCTGCATTTCGCCACCTCAGTATTAAAGTGATCTAAACGACAAAACCCTAGTTGCGAGTAAAACACGAAACTACCAGTGTATTTTTATGGAATGTTGTGAAGCTTTTAGATAACAAGATTCTGTGCCGGCCTTAAATCAAAGATCACCCAACGTTGGCCATAGATCTTTTCTTTTAAATAAGAGTAATTCACCGTTATTCCGGAAGACGTTTGTTCTAAGACTTCACGCTCTAGAAGTCATAATTCGCGTACAAATAAAAATGAAATCTTTAGAGTTCTCTTTCTATTTCAATTGTCGTTTCTGGAGCGTAGCGTTTTAGTACAAACGCCCTCCGAAATGAGGTTAAGTGTGTTTTCATAAACGCATGTTTGTTTTGTTTAGCAAATTGCATATAAAGTGTTCATTACAAATTATTTTCTTTCGTTGGACAGCTCATTTGCTGTTTTCTATATCTGACTCTTCTTTTTCTTGACACTCCTTATATCTGCGATGTAATTTAATTAATATTTTTTTAAGATATTGTATCTTACAGAGTTTAATTATACAATAAATAAATGAAATGAAATTTGTTCCCTTCTCTCCTATACAGAAACATTTGTGACAAAAATAAAATGCTCTTTTTCGGTATTATTTGACAAATTATTGATAAACGCCTTTTTTGGTTGACATCGCTCTTTGTCGTGATTATCGTTTACTTTAGTACCGTTACCTTGCCGATCGTTTTGTAATACGTAATAGACCCAAGGCTATAAGTCAGGTATTATACGGTGACTTTTTCGAAAATCAATAAGTATTTACAAGGAGTAAAATCAACTATGCATCGCCTCATCGCACTTAGTCAGCTATTACAGAGTCCTTGCATCGCTTTCACACTAATTGATTTTCGAAAAGAGGCGCACTCCTTGCGCCTCTGTGTAATTGGGCTTTTACCCCAGACGTCAGGCAAATATTTAAAAAAAAATGGCAGCTCTCGTGTTAGAAGAAAGTTAGTAGCTCAAAAGTTGAAATTAAAGAATATTTAGTGCCAAATTAGTTAGCTATCAACTAAAAATTAACATAATAATAAATTAAAACTGTTAATATAAAGAAAATATACACTTTCTTTCAAAAATACTAAATATGGTACTCGTTGTTTGTTTACATTCTTTTACCAAGATTTATCGTTTTCGTTTTTTTTTTCTATTTTTGTGCGAAAGAAAAGCGACAAAGACAAATGCGAAAAAAGCCCGATAGCTGACATTGATTTTCGAAAAGAGTCACGACTCTAGAGGCATCGTATAATAGCCTTATCACCCTTAAAACTGCAACCAAAGTGCTATCGTGGTCTTAAGCAAACTGATGGCAATGATCAACAAAACTGGAATCCACCCACTGGAAACCAAAATTTCCAGCTGTCAAACAACTGACAGTTGCAAGAAAAATGCAAACATGGCGGTGTGCAATTAAAATTTGTTATATTTTGTGTGTGCAAAGTAATCTTTGTTTGTTTCCGTTAGCAAACAGTGCAATAATAAAGTTAAATAAATAAATAGTTAAACAAAAAAGTATAGTTAACGTTTTCGATTTAGCTAATAGTTCTTATTTCCTAAAATTTACTGCTTCCAATCGGTTCAAAAGAATCAGTCGTTTTTTTTTCTTTTCTTAGTCCAATATGACATGTCACAGAAGAAGTTGAAAAAAAAACCATTCCAACTCAATTAAAAAATGTGTGTTTTTTGCTTCGTTAGCGCGTTAATTGGAAAAATATTTGTAACCAATTCACATCCAACATCCAAATGATAAAGAAAAAAAAGCTCAATATCCGTGCATAATAAAAATGAGCTCGTCCCGTGGTGCATTGTTTCGAGAAATTCATAAAAATAGTTGGCTCAAACGTCTAACAACTGATGGTAAAAAAATTACAATTGGCCCCAAGGTAATAATAAAAAAAAGAAAAAAGGAAAAAAAAACATTCACCTAACTCTTAAATAATAACGAGAAGACACAGACCATTAAAAATTTATTTGTTATCAATTATTATTATCTTTTAGAAGTCCGATAGAAGCTGGGTGGTGTTTTGTGTTCACGACGATACAGAAGCTCTGCTGGAAGGCTATGCGGAACCAAGGTTGGCACCTTCGCATAATCCTGAGTGGGTGGTCTCAATGCAAGATACGCAGCATATATCGCACGCGCTCATACCAAACTCACATGAATTCGAATTCGTTGTCACTTTGAGTAATGAAGTTGTGCGTTTCCACGCAATGTCATGGTAAGTTGGCAATGAGTAACTACCTTCTCCAACCATAATAATTGTTTTAGTAACGCTTTGGGCTAAATGATGGATTGCTTTGTCTCTGTTTTTGGTCACTGTTCGTCTTGTTTGTCTATTTGGGTAGAATTAAAAACAGATACAGACCGTTCACAGTTCACAGCTGTGTACGGAGAGCTCAAGCTTACTTTTGTATTCCATTGTTGTTCTATGATGAAATTTTCAAGTCAAGGTTGGTTGAGTTGGTGGATTATATTATTATTATTATTTGGAATTCTTTGTGTTTGGTGTCAATAGACAATTACAACGATTTGAATTGTTTAATGTTCTTCCAGCCAGGAAGTTCTGAGGGGCGGTGTAAGAGTGCATGCATGTATAGCTATATATTCTTATGATTAATCAAATTTTATATAGGTAATTATCGGTAAATTACAGCTAATTTTATGTCTCATAAAGTTCACCAGTAAAAATGTGTTTGTTTTAATTTTGTTTAGACAAAAAAACATTAATTAAGTGAAGTTGTGTTTAGAATAAAGTTTTAAGAAACCCAAAAGCATAAGATTTACTACAATTTTTAAAAGGTACGGACGCTTATTGTTATTTGAGTTGGTTTAATTGTGTTTGAGTAGGATAGGTTTTAACTAATCATTTCGGAAATGTATTTTTTTTAATTTGTCCACGATTTTGTATTGATTTGATAATTTGAGTGGATTCCAAAAACACGACTTTTGTATTACACGAATTATACATAGCTACAAATATATGTAGTTTTAGATTTTTGTTTCTCCTGCTTGATGGACCAATGAAAACAAAATTAATCAACAAATCAACAGAACAAATTGTACAAATAATTTTTAGTTTAAGTGATGGTTTAAATGAATTGCCCTGTTTGCATGTAAAATAGAATCCAAATTGAATGCGGATTAAAATTCATATATGTAGATTAAAAATATTTTACATGAAATTGATTTGACTTTTGTGTTATTTTTCCGGTGTAAATTTATTTTCTTTTAACAAGTCAACTTTACATTATTATTAAGAATCTCAGTTTTCAATGTTTCTTTGCGTTGTTTTTTTCTATTTCTATTATACAAATATTAGTTTTCATTTAATAAGTACATACTTATGTTTGTTCTCTTTTTATTGTAAATCAGCATTTTTATTTTTAAATAAAAGAGACATTAATCTTTGAATAAGCAAATCATACAAATAGACTAAGAGTCCACAGCAATTTTGGTGTGAGTGATAGCATAACACCACTGGTATTTTAATCAAATATCGAGTTCTTGCATTCTGTGGCTGGGGGCGTTTCTGAGCAATTCTACATTTAAAATGCGTTTTTTTTTTGGCACTCAATAAAATTGGTATAGCAAAATCATTATCGTTTTAAATAAAAGAGGTAAGCGCAATAGATATGAATATGAGATGCAGGCAGAAAGCCCCATGCAAAAGGTCTTTGACCCCCATATTTATATATAGGGCGCTTACCTCTTTTATTTAAAACGATATTGATTTTGCTATACCAATTATCTTGAGTACCCAAAAAAAAACGCATTTTAAATGCAGCATAGGCATAGCATTTTAAATGCAGCTAAGGTAAACTGCCCTATTATTGGCCCCCCCAATGATTGGCACTTAGAGTTTAAATGACGTGAAAAAGTAGGTTTCTTAAGATTTAAACCATTTATGTTTTTTTTAAGTAATAGCTTTATATATTTCTGCATAGTTTGGCATCATTTATTTTGGCTCTTAAAGTTAGTTACCCAGGAAAAAGACCTATCAGAAATTACTTATTTTCTGCTTACTTAGGTCCTCAGACCTTGAAGAGTCCGTTGTGACTCACGGATCATCAACATTGGAGCGGAACAGTCTCAGCTTGGTCTTTAAGCTTATAGCGTTGTTTCTCCATATTTTGGACAGCATTCCGAAAGCAGCCTTTGATACGGCTGTCGACGTCTTGTTCGGTTCCGCCTTTGGTAGAGACAA
This sequence comes from Meliscaeva auricollis, assembly GCA_948107695.1. Classification (NCBI taxonomy): domain Eukaryota; kingdom Metazoa; phylum Arthropoda; class Insecta; order Diptera; family Syrphidae; genus Meliscaeva; species Meliscaeva auricollis. The sequence continues at coordinate 79,888,173 of OX403616.1, read as the reverse complement.
AACTCCCAAGATATTGAAAATCTTCTACTTTCTCTACCGGTTGTCCAGAAATATTGACGTGAACGGATGAGTTACTTCCGAAGCTGATCATTTTTGTTTTTGCCGTGTTAATTTTCAGCCCCACGATTTCTGCTTCTCCCACCACCCTTGTTGTCATTTGATGGAGATTCATGGTCCTATGAGAGAGTAAGCATACGTCGTTCGCGTAGTCCAGATGTTTTAGTTGGGATGTCAGACTCCATTGAATTCCACCATTTCCGTTAAACAGGGCTGCACGCAGCACATCACTTATCACTAACAGGAAAAGTATTGGCGACAGTATGCAACCCTGTCTGACTCCACATTGGACCTTGAATTCATCCGACAACATTTCTCTATGCAAAACGTGACATTTTCATCCATCGTAGGTTGCTTTAATAATAGCGATTAACTTATCTGGAATGCATCTCCTGCGTAAGGCAATCCAAATAAATTCTCTGTTAACACTATCAAACGCTTTTTCAAAATCAATAAACAGCAAGTGAAGTGGTGATTGATATTCGACGCACTGTTCAATAATGATTCGCAAGGTGTTAGTGTGATCAACACAGGATGAACCAGTGCGGAAACCTGCTTGTTCGACGTCGAGTGTGTCTTCTAGATGTTCCTTTATTCGCTCTAATATAATTTTTGCTGCCGCAGGCAGAACGCAAATCCCTCTCCAGTTTTCACACTGCATCAAATCTCCTTTCTTCTTGAGCTTGACGATCATTCCCTTTTTCAACTCCTCAGGGAAGCACTCAAAGTTCTTCCAGGCTCTCGTTATGAGTGGATGCAGTAGCTCACTTGATGTCGTTGGTGCTGCTTGAAAGAGCTCTGCAGGAATACCGTGTGGTCCTACCGCCTTGTTGTTCTTCAGTGTTTTAATTGTGGCAATTATTTCTTCTCTACTTGGAGGTCAGAAATTGAAGTCCAATTAACAAAACAAAAGTAATTTGCTTCGTCAAAATTATTTTATTAAATTTGAATGCATTTCGAGTCCAATTCGACTCATCATCAGCCTTACACAATTTAGTTTAGGTAATAAAGAAAAACAGAATCAAAACAAACCATAAAACACATTGTACTACAAAAATGTCATTGAAAGATATTTAACTATTTAAATGATTCGTGGAAGAGAGACAAACATTTAAAGCCTTTTCACACCGAGCCCAAAAAGGGGTTCAGCTTTATATCTCGATGTTTCAGGGCATTTCACTGCGTTTCTGAATTTCCATATTAAATTGTAACTGAATATATTGCCTTTATTGAAACAAAAAATAATACTAAATTAATTTTCAGGGAAGTTATGCAGGAATGGGTTGAAACGTTACGTTCCAAACTTCGTGAAATGAAAATAATTTCACCACGAGAAAATCTCTACACAAAACTGCCTGAAGTACGGGCACCATTATTGCCTACCAGAGATCCAACATCACCACTGCCTGCTACACCACCAGTTCCAGCAGCTATTGTTCCAGGTGTTGAACGAGTTGTGCCATCAATATCATCTTCATCAACGTCTGCCTCGACATCAACACCGACTGCAGTAGTCGCAACCACATCATCATCCACAAGTAATGTAGCAGCCTCATCAACCTCAACTACGACATCTCTGCCAGACATTCCAAGAAATTCCACCACAATATCAGCAACATCTTCCACATCTACCATCGCTACAAGTAATGTCTCGGTGGTAGTTCCATCAACATCAGCATGTCTCACATCAATGTCAAATACTCTTACTCAGAATTTATTAAATATGCTTTCGGATCCCATAAGCAATTACAGTGAGCAGCTAAATATAGGCAATTACAGTGGAGGCACAAGTGCCGATGATGACGAAGAAGACTTTTCCGATTTGAGTGAAGAATTTGTGATGTGCTTAGCACGCCCCAAACTAATTCCACATACCAAGATTGCTCATGCGACCTTGTCACCGAAGAGTAGCTTAAATGACACATCGAATCGTAGCAGCTCGAGTGAATTGCAAAACACAATTACCGATCCACTTAGTGTTCGATTAGATATCAGTTCTTCAGCAAACAAAGAAAATGGTTGGATAAATAATTTGATTTATTGGTTAAGCTCGTACTAAATAAAATTATTATTTACAGATCGAAAATCAATGTCACCAGGACGACAGGTCGTAAGGTAAGCCGTCGGAAAATTTTATAATCATATTTTTATACCTTGTTTCTAAACTATCTAGCAATTCCATGAATTGAGTATGGCTTTTCTGCCGACTTTTAAGAAATATTCGACTTAATACCGAACAAAACTGCAATTTGGCAACCTTGCTTTTCAGTTTGTGTTGCCACTTTTGCATACTTAACTCTTGCTCACAGTTTCGCAAACGTTTCTCCTTAGATTTTATGATTTTTGAAAGTTTTCTTTGAGTGTCCAACAAACGCGCAGCCATTATATCGTGAAAAATCGTTTGTAACTTTCTGTCCATCTCGAGGAGCTTATCGTTTAAATCAGAATTATTCTTTTCAGCAAAAAGTTTACTAAATACAAGAAAATTCTCCAGGACTTTTTCGCTTTTAAAGTTTTCCAAAATCTGGGATAATTGTCCGATGATGTCATGTTCCATTGAGCATTGGTTACATTTATCAATTATTCTATTCAGCTCTTGGATTTTAGCTTCTTTATCGCTGATTTGATCTCGTGTTTCCATTAGTTGTTGTTTAAGTCTTACAATTTCGCTCTCTTGGGATTGAAATTTCCCATCAGCATGCCTCGAAGACATTAAAACTGACGAATTTGATGAATGACTTTTATCCAAAGTAGCTAAGACTTGAGTAAAATCACGATTGCAATTTGATATATCTGTAAATGGTAGCGATAGGTGGCCTTCGTTTTTCAATTGCTGACAAAGCAAAACACATAGACAATTTCTTGAAATTTTCTCATCTTCAGAAGTCTTATTGAGAACTTGTAGCCATTTGCGACAAAGATTTATGTCTTGGGTGTCATCCAGTTTAAGAGTGAATTCTTTCAGTTGTTGCAATTGATGTTTGTATAAGTTATCCAATACTTCTGGGTCAAATTCGAAACTACTTTCCATTGTGTGTTGTTGAATTAAATTGCATAAAAAATATAAATTGAATATTTTGCTTGCAAAGCCAGTAAATTAAATTATTTCTGACAAATTGGGAAGTTTGTATACTTATGTATTTGGAATTTTAGTAAAGAATCAGTGTTTTCAATTGCTTAATTGCTTAAGATGGCGCTAACAATCCCGCGAGGATCACGGTCTCAACCAAAAATCGTCTCTAGCCAGCTTTCAAAGCTCTGCCTGTAACCCATCACCTTCGATTTGATTGCAGGTTTAACCATCAGGAGTGCTTTTGCGACTAGTACTGCTAAGGACCATGTATATCCTTTCTCAAGCTATAAAGTTTTGTGCAGTTATAAGGTTCAAATATTGGAATTTCGTTTTAATGCCGATCCTCGAAAAAACTCGAGACTTTTTTCCTTAGTCTACATCTGACAGCGAAACTGCATTCAAATACTCAGTTAAGATGCGTCCAGCTGACTTTTATAATAAATGTCGCAATCCTTCATCGTCAGCTGGCCCGATTTGTCTCAGTGCACCTTCCGTTAGGGCGATATTTCATAAAACTTTTAGTATAAAAGATAAAATGAAACCGATGGATCAAGTCTTTTGTCTTAGTTCACAGTTCACTTCTGAAGGAGCCTTAAAATGTATAAAAATTAAAAAAGAAAAACTTGATTTCAGACCGCAAACATCGCGTTCCATTTCCATATCGGAAACAACACCCGAAATAACAACAATCAACAATAACATCACTGAATTTGATGTTGAAAAAGATCTAGACGATCATCCTCCTCCATCTGAAAAAGCTTCTTTGGAGTCTTCCTCTACGAACATAACAATAATTCAAGTATCAAATCCGTTGCCATCTTCCAATAAAGGACCTGAAATATTCAAATTTCCCGACCCGCTTAACAATCACGATGAGGAATATAAAAGCAATGTGCAAATTATTCCGTCCAATCTTAGTACAATTCCGATACATGCTAAAGCTGCAGTTGCTAATCAATATTCATCGCCGGCAAGAGCTACTACTGCTGGGGCTGCTGTTAAAAAATTAATACCTGCACCGTCTTCACATTTGGAAAATCATAAAATAACAACCGTTCGAGTAACGGCAGCCAGCAGCACAGCTAATACTTATGGGTCAGTATGCCCCAGCTCATCGTCTCAAACTCCCAAATTGTCAAAGAAAATCATATTGACCACAAATACTTCTGGGGTGACCAATATCGCAGTCAATAACGATGTCCAACAGAAGACCGCTCACTATGAAAAGGTTTTTCTTACCTCATCTGTTCCCATTTCAACACCGGTTCTATGTGAAAATCTTAACGTAAGCCAAACGACGTCGTCGTTTTGTTCACCTAAAATGTCACGAGTAAAGAATACGGCTAGTCAATCCAGTATTCCTTCCCACTCTGCAACATCATCGCCCATAAATTCAGCTGGACTGAAGAAGAAACCAATAGCTGCTGAATCAAATCGGATGAGCATCGCAACACAGACTACATCTACTACAACTGGAGGGAGCAGTAATGGCGGACAACAGCCTTCCACATCGACTGCCTCTCCGGTGCATGTTACGCGAAATCCCAAGTCCAGTCCAGCAATGCACAGAAAACGACTGCTACAGGATGGCCGAGAGAATTGTCCACCTTCGGCTCTGGCAAATCGACCCTTCCTTACACGAGGACTTACCGAAGCTGTGATAACTGCACGACCTAGTCGTAAAGACATGAATAGACCTTCACACCTCAAAGGCAATCAACTTTCAAACAATAATGGCGAATCACATCCTGCAATCGAACGAACTCGTTCTGAGTCTTTGGAGCAACGCAGACGTAGTTCTTCGACTTCTGATGCCCCATCGCCACGGCCACGAACAAATAATAATGAGCCTCGTGGTGCGGCACGTATGCAACAGCCACCACAACCCTTTCGGTTGGCACACGACAACGCTCTTAATGCTCAATCTTCAAAGCGCATGACGCTGCGTGAACAACAAGTCCTCCAATTACGCCGTGAGATTATGCATCCGGGTGGGGTGAGGCTGCAATTACGACGCAAGGATTGTATCGGGTCTATAGCATGGGTCGATGCTTTCGGGGCAGTTTGGTAATCTTTGTTTAATCATTTATTGTGAGTGAATGAGACTGATCAATATACTTCCAGGGTTGCTGGTTGGAAACAAAAAGAGCATCCGGTGCTATACAATGCTCTCCATATCGGTGACCAACTAATCTCTATCGCCGGAATAACAATCAGTTCAGCAAGTGAAGCAAATAAAGTGATTCGTAACACAAATACTCTTTTTGTAAGTAAACAATACCCACTATTTTAAGTTTAATTAAATTTTACGGAACTCACCGCGTATTTATAAGAAATATTTAATTTTATTTCTTCGCCCCGACGCGGTGAGTTCCGTAAAATTTAATTAAACTTAAAATGATTGATACCCGCGAAAAGCATAACTTAAAATCTAAAATACCCACTATGTTATTTGTCGCCCTATTATCAACCAATAATGCAACTTTTCTTTGTCAGCTGGAAGTTTTGATACGACGAGTGCCATTTGGACGTGGATATGCAATACGTAGAGAACGCGATGGCCAATGCCTGGGATTAATTCGCGATGGTAATACCTCGACAATTGTTGATGTTGTTCCCAATAGTTTGGCTGCTCGTCATGGTCTTCCTCCGAAGGTAAAATTGTTTTCCATTCATTGATGATAAGAATAACAATTATTTTTATTTTTTTTTGCAGACTCAATCATGTGATGGTACAACTCTCACATTTTGGGTGCTAACCGAAATCAACGGCAGGCCACTGAATTTGTTTTTCAAAGAGAACGAAATTCGTGACCGACTTAATTGTGTTGGTCGTGACATCTCCATACTTGTCCAACCATCAGATCTAATCACAAAACTTAAGAAGCAGCTTAAATCCTTACGCAGCCATAAGGATTACATAGTGCAGTAAAAGGGATTCACATATCTATCCACCAACCATTTACGCCTCCCTGTCCGTCCAGGGGACAACAAATCTTCTCATACACAACATGCATGATGTACATTATTATAAAGCAAACAACACATTCCACAAACAAACAAACAAAACAAAACTACTGACTTAATTTTTTTTTCTTTCTACACACGACTTAGTATGCATTTTACATACCATTCATATAGGTACATATATATTTTTATATAATAAATAAAAAAAAGAAGAACATCAACAACTCTACTAGTAGCGGCAACTATAAATTGTATAATTAGAAAATTGTATTATTTTTTTATAACACTAGTAAATATATAAGAAAATCATATACATAATCGAATGAAATTTATATTTTGCTACAAGGAATTGTATGGATATAAAAGAAAATGTTTGATACTTAAAACTAAAAAAGGGGCTCCTTTTTTATATTTTTATCTTAAATAGAAAAAAAAGAACATTTCTAGAGCCCTGTTATATATTTTTGTAAATGTATGATTATGTTGTTATATCAGTTTTTTTTTTAATTATTTTTCTATACACCACAATATAACTTTAATCTTTTACACTATAACATATTTTTCTTAAATAAAATCAAAAAAAAAAAAATGAAGCAATAATTCAAATTTGTCTCTTATAACACAAAATGAAGACATATGAAACTCTTTTGATAAAAAAAAATTATATATAAAAACGAAATCAAAGCACTAAACTAGAAAATTTCCGGTTAAATTATTTAGGTTTTAAACAAAATTTATTGAGTGATTTATAAGATAGAAGATATCAGGTTTTATCATTTTGGCCTAAGGAAGAAAACTAAGGTTATAAATGTAATTTTTAAAATTCACATATATAAGTAAAAAAAAATATATACAAAACCTATATATACATTTTACATGCCTACATTAAAATTCTTATACAACTAAAATTAGATAAAATATTATTTAAGATTGTAAACTTGATCAAAATAAATTTAAAACAAATTAATAGTACACAAAAACACAGAGACACACCACACACATACACTTATGGTAGACTCAAGTCCATTAAAAAAAAAGTTAAATGATCTTTTTTTTTTTAAATATATGAAAACAATCACTACACATGTGTATATTTCTAGGAATAAAATCATGTTTGTCACTTTTGTATATTAAGTGTGACTGCAATATATTAAACAAACAAAAAATCAATAAAAAAAGTTGTTTAGTCTTTCTATTAGCACACAAATGTTTTTTTTAGCTAAGGGCAGCTAGACAAAAAAAGAGACCAGACCCGGACAAAATACTTTACACTTATTGGTGAACATTTTTGCCAGCAATGTCCTTACTTATACCACCATATTGAAACAAAAAAAATTCATCAATGTTCCAATTAAAGGTGTAGCTATGTATATTTATTAACTTTCCTTGGTAGTCAAAACAAACTTTTTTGTATGCTAAATCCTAAATCTATTGAGATATAAACCCAGATAATGCTCTAAGTGACTATAATAGTTCTTTTTATGTAAATTCTTTCAGTGGATTTTTTTTCAGAATCCCTCCCTCAAATAATGGTACAGCGATACAATTCGGCAAGAACGTTTAATTTGCAATGAGAACCAAAAAAAAGTACCAAAACACCCTGTGCTGTGAGAGTATGTTATAGATTTAATAAAACAGTGTCTCGTTGGAAAATCTAAGGTATGATTCTTGGTTATAAAAATTGTGTTAAAATAAGTAGTTCAGGGAAAATGTGCAATCACTGCCGAACAAATTCAAAATCAATTTTTTAAATGCAATTATCTTCATTGTGGTCTAAGGAATACGCACGGTGCGCGGTCAAAAGTTATTCAGGATAAAATGTCAAAAATAACTTTTATAAGCTAGAAGCTATTGAAAAGTATTTCAGGCAAACCTTGTAGAACACAAGATTTTCTAGAAATAAGCTTTTGATACTCTTTGCCTCTGGTTGATCACTCAGAAGATATCGCTATTCGAAAAACATGAAGTGACGAAAATGTCGGTTTTTCAATAAAAACTAAAAAAAATAAATGTTATCGAAATTCTTTGTTACAAAGTTTATACGTTTTGAAAACTTCTGCCAAATAGTTTAAAAATTTCTTCAAAAGCCAAAAAATCCCTTTTCTTCTCTTAAGCCTAATTTACAGTTCAGCGCAAAAACAAAAAAATAAATTTACAAAACTGTTTTGTATCTTTTCTGTCCATCGTTTTTATTATATAAAAATGCAAACTTGTTTGTCATACCTCACATAACACAAAGGATACTTTTTTTTGTAACCACTCAAAACAAAGGGATAAGAATGCAATTTGTTGTTTTTTTCCATGCAAACATTTTGTTGCATGCAAAAAAAAACAAAATTGCATTTGCAGCCTCTGGCAATTGATATAGGAAAAAAAGGAAATTTATGTATTGGTTACGGTGCTTCGAAAATATAAACATCAAAATATGGTACAAAATTATGCCTAAAACAGACTTAAATTAGCTTTGAATTCTTGTTTTTGCACGCTGAACTGCAAACTAGCTGCCTTTACTCAAATTGAGAAAGTTAAAAAAAAATATTGTCAGCACCTTGGCACTTTTTGCCATATGAGCTGTCAAATAAAAAATTTTGCTATTTTAAAAAGGTGAATTGCCGAAAATTTTGGGTTTTCGCATATGTAGGTAATTAAACAGCAAATTGAATTAAAAAGTTACGATTTTAAGCTTTAATGGAACCCTTAATGGAAAAGCATTAAAAAAATGTTTCTAATGTTTGAAATGAGAAAGTTAGCGTCACTGATTCCATTTTAGCTTAATTTAGGTATTGTATTGTATCCGCAACGAAATATTTGAATTAAAATACTACACAACAGCAGATTTTGACAGTTTTCACAAATTCTGACTCAAAAGTCATAACAGAAAACCCTGTTCCAAACTGCTCCAGATAGGCTCATTAAGCACGAAATAGATCTGCTCGGAACAGAAAAGTTCTCATTAAACACCAAAGAGATGTACTTTTCTGCTTTCAAAAATTGGTCAAAAGTCGAAAAAAAACAGTTTTTTTGCTCACTGCTCTTTAATGGTGGAGTTTTTGAAAAATATTTTACGGTCATTATTATTTACGTTTTTCGAAACGAGATATTCCGAATTAAAAAATAGGAATTGAAAATTGGTATTTCGACATTGGGAAATTTTTAAAGTTGCGCTATCTTGTAACTGATCGCACTTGTCCACTATATCGATAATTTCTCTGCTAGTACTAATTGTAAAATTTGTTAAGGATTTTATTTTTAGAAGAAATTAATAGGTATCGATTATGTATCCTTCGTACCTGTTTGTAAAAAATGTTGATAGCTTTTTTAGTTGCTCAGATATTAATTTTTAAATCTAGTCAATGTTTCTTGCCCGTGCTTGATGTTTCATTTAGCTCAACATATAATGGATGATTCGGTATCCGATTTATAAAAATGCTTCTACCGTTTGCAATCAGTTCAAACAAATTTTAGTCGCATAAGGCACATCGCATTTCGAACTTCGATTCAGGTACAACACGCTTCCACTAGGTAGCAGAAAATTCGGAATTATATTCACCCCTATTCAACAATTCACATGAATCACAAATCGATTCACACATTCGATATTCTTTCACTCTATTCTGCTATCTATTGGGAGGGCTGGACTAGCATTTCTCCGAATGAAGCTTAACTACCTTGGAAATCTTTAAAATAAACGAACTTCGGACAGCTGAAACTAGTTCCACTTAAGTGTAGTTTTATAAAAAAAAGTTCGAGAATGAAGAAGTAAGAAGCATTTTATAATTTCAAATTGAAAATTCGATATTTCCATTTATGCGGAGCTGAATAGATGAAAATATTTATTTGAGTGAAGTGTTTTGTTTCAATTAAAAGGAGTTTTTACTAAGCCAATCTTAGTTATCCGGAGGAGTTTGCATGTAAACTGTTGAAAAAACCTCGTAATAAATTTCTCGTTTCAGTTAACGAATTTGTTCAGTTGAGCGGAGTGAAGTAAAGCAGGAGTCGACTGTAACGAGTAAAAGTAAGACTGTTTTGCAAGTAAAAGTAACACTAATGGAAACAAAGAATTTTACAATAAAGTTTAAAATAAAAATAATAATATTTATTTTGTGTTTGTGCTTGTGCAAGTACATTAAATGTGAAGATAGACTTAAGTCTCACAAACTGTATTTTGTACAGCTTCTTGAACATTTTGTTTCCAAACTCTAAAATTAACAACATTCGGATCCAATTTTGAGTAAATAAATATCGGCATAGAATTTGTCATCACCCAAACAGTTCCTTCCTTGTCAATCTATTAAATGAAATTAATTATTTGAATTACTTCCATAAACATAGCAAAATACATTATTTATTCACTTACCGTTAAATCACTTGGATAAATCATTCGATCGGCATCCATTGCAACTTGCCCATGGTTATTAGCAGAGAAGTCTGTTGTCTTTGTATTCCAGCATCCTACGCCATTTTTCATTATTTCAGCATAAAATATAATGCCAGTCTTAGGGTCAAATTCATGCATAGTTGATTGTTTCTGTAGACCTCTTGTTCCGAGAAGCTTTGTATGAATTATTATATTTTTATTAATAAACGTATTTTTAATTGACATCTTACTTTAAAGTCTTGTCCATGATCGGAGCGAGCTGCGTTATTTTCATTCTGCAAAACCTTCGTGGATACTTTAAACTCGTTCGTGCTTAAAATCAAGGAACAAACGATTGGAATAAGGTTGATTTTTATTTTTTTTTTAAATAAGATCTCTGGAAAGTAACAATTTAAAATACCTACTTCAGTTAACAAAAAAAAAAAAACACAATAGCAACCATTAGACAAAGACAAAACAAATAAAGAGCTTTAGGTCGCTAAAAATTGTAGATCTCTGATTTTATGGGATGTTGTTAGGAAACATGCCAGCAGTATACGACCAAGTTTGCAGCTTCGAAAACCCACTTTTTTTTTAGTTTTTGTCTCAGAAGTTCTAAACTGTGCATTTAATAGAAAAAACTACTAGACAGAAGATTAAATTAGCTACAATTAATGTGTAACCGCAGCTCTGTAGGTCAAATAGGTCTGGAAATACAGCTATTAAAAAATTGCCAAATTTTTACAAATATTTCGAATTTATAGTTTGTATTGTCTTTCGAACAATATATTTACTAAAATACTCAAAGTCCGGTTAAAGAACATTTTGGTGTAAAATTAACATATGGCAGATGATTTGAAAGTATTTTGTAATGCACGCCACTCACATGGAGGAAGTTATGCCTTAGAAGTCCTCTGAATTTCAGAACAAGATATTCCTAACGTTAATGTGATACCAATTTTATTCTTTAACTCGATGAGTATCTACAGGCGGGTACCTTTTTGTCGAACTTACTTATTTTCTTGCTAATTTTCATCAAACTTTGGTTCTATCTCAGGAAACTGTCAAGCTTTCACATAAATAAAAAACATATACATGTATGTATAAATGAATTACTTTGTCTTAGCTCTGATTTTACATCAAAAAATGCTCTTATTTTCTGAAGCAACAAACACTTATTGCATGCACATTTCAGAAATTGTACCGAATGCACCTTACCACGCCAATTGCCAGGATGCGGACGGGAAAAAACTATGGCTTTCGTTCTAACTTTTGCTCATTTTTTGCAACGAAGGTGAAATTTTCTTAAACTTGATAAGTAAAGCGTTTCTGCAGCCGCCGCCGCCTAGTCTATACTTTGTGTTGAACTACCTTACGAATGCGTATTTAAATAGACCGATTCTATCATTTTTCAAAAGTTGTTGTTTATTTTTTCGGATCACAATATGAATGTTTTATTACCTTTCCCTTTTGCAGATCATACATGCGGCGTGGAATACAGGTATCAGCAACTTTTGTATTAACCTTTAAATATTTTCTATAAAAAAAAATGTTGCGCATACGCCACAGTAACCGTATATGTTGAAACTTAAAAAATTGATATTGATCTTTATTGATAGTTATTTTGTTATGAATTCTTAGAATAATTGTATTATACACCTCACATTCTGTATGTAATTTTTTATTGCTTACACTCTGCAACAAAAATAGTTTATGGATCGGATTATAGTAAGTTAAAGTTGCTCAAAACGTTTGTCTTTTGTGAATAAATAACTTAAAAAAAAGTAAAAAACAGCCAAATAAGGCAGTTCAATCAGACAAAAAACAGGCCTGACCCTGACAAAAACATTTACTGCATTTTTATTGGTAGAAATGGACAAAAAAACTAACCACTAAGCCAAAAGGTAACAATCACCTTTTGGTTTAGGGGTTAGTTTGATGGACCATAACACCGGAGGTCTTGGTTCGACTCCCAGCTTTGTTTATTCAGGGGTACTGCCTCTTGCGAGGAACTGATAAAACCTTCAAAAGTACTGCTTGTCAAGAAAAGTACATTTCAGCAAGCCGTGCGGAACCGGCAGAAAAGTGTATGTACCCTCCACTCCTGCTATCTACAAGCACACAGGAAATGGTTGGAAGAAAGTGTCAGCCACTATAGGTCTTGGTTCTTCGTGAGCTAGTCGTGCCACAATATTTATTTATTGTTTTATGGTTGCTACACAGTGCTGAAGCTTTTTGATATAAGTTATTTTTACAGAGTTATTTTTAAAAGATATTTAAAAAAAAAGTTTAAATAAAAGTGAAAATAATTTGTTTTGAATTTATTTAATTTTAAGCTTTCAATCTTCTTCTTAGTCTTAACATTGCACTCGGTCCGAAACCACCAAGTTAAGAAATATTTGGTATAGTTGTGAATTTGGTGTTGTTGCAAAACTTCGAAAATTGTGCTGTTTTTGGCAAAAGAGCTCTTTTGAAATAGTTTCTACAATTTTCTCCTTCCCCGTCAAGGGGTAAGTTTGAGGTTAACCAGGTAGAAAACCAAAGAAAATTGTGTTAATTGTTGAAGTGCATGCTGAACAGTTGAATTAAAAGAAAAAAATGGAAACGCCAACGACTTGTGTGGTATAACTTTCTTTTTTACTTACTTGAGCACATTTTTTAACTTACGTTAAATGCATGCTGGAGAAGAATTGAAACCAAAAAATAAATTTTTAAGAACTTACAGAATTCTTACAACTTATGTCGTTTTCAATTGGAAATCCAGAAGAGTCCGGAATCATTCAGAAGTTTTCTAAAATTGTTTTACTGGCGCAATAAAACAGGTTCAGAAGACTTTTGGATGGTTCTGGACTCTTCTGTATTTCCAATCGAAAAGAACATTACGCAGTCAGCAACTGTATGTTTTCAACTTACGATAAGTTGATTTTTCATGTTTTGTGAATTCTTAAATATTTGTGGCAGTCAATTTAGTATAACATAGTTTTTAACAATTATTTCAACCGTGAGTTCGCCTATAGTGTAAAAATTGCAGATTATATGCTTAAGAGAGTAATAAAACCTGACTTCAATCCCGGCCTAACCCGTTGCACTTACCTTGCCATTGGATGGAAGTAAACAGTTCTGAAGCCATCCTTATTTCTATTGCCTAATGTGAGAGAAAATATGCCATCAGTCCATGCAAAGTTTTGTCCACCAATATTGAAATTCCCTTGAATTGGATCGAAACGGAAGAAGCTATGAGTGAACGACCAAATTCGGTTTTCTGCCAAACTTAAAAATTAAAAAGAATCAAAAAAAATATTCAGAATTGCCACTACTTGTAGATCAGCCACCTGTAGACATAGAGCGCATTGTTAAATAAATCGGTAATGTATGCAAATGCCTCTTCGCAAGCTGAACTATCCACATCCACGGTTATACTCGTCAAGCCTCGACCTATTGAAACAATTGATTCTGGAATTTCGAAACGATGTATTTTCTTGTTCGTCCTTAAGTCCATAATCCAAATAGATGGTCGTTGAACCTGCGTTCTATTATCTTTATCAAAAACATTAATTTTGAAGAAAATAAATTACAGGAAAAAGTTTGAAGAAAAATATTTGTACTTGGTATTTCCAACATTCCGGTATCGATAAACCACAATCGATTGCAGGCATCAAACCTTGTTCTATAAACAGATATGATCCGATTTGGATTCGCAGTATCCTGGGGGGTTAAAAGATCTATATGATTTCATAGTTTTGTGTGAATTTATGTTGTTTTACCGTAAACGCATTGGTTTCCGTGTCTGGATATGCTCTCAATTTGGGACTTCGGTTCGAACCAACGGTTTTCAAATCTATGTAGTTAAGTGTTGATGGTATTCCAAGACTACGTCTGGGCATGGTAATAAAGAGTTTGCCTTTGAAGTGATTAACACCCGTTGGGACATTATTGTATGGAATGTATGTGTCGATTTTATCTTCTTCATATAGTTGGTCAACATCGGTTGGAAATACAAAATCGGCTAAATGACAAAAAACAAATGTTAAAATTCAAAGTCAAATAAATTGGGATGTACTTCATTTGCTATTTTCAAAACAAAAAGAGACAACGAAATTAAAATAAAATGCAAGGAGGCATTTACGGTTTCATTGAGATTCCCAAACACCTTATAGACTGCCATTTTAATGTACTCTTAGGAGGACACAAATGTGAGTTCAGCAAAGTATATTGTCTAGGTCCAAGGACATTCGGGGTTTCATCAAGGTTCCCAAAGGGTATCGCTCGGGGTTCCTCTTCAAGAGAAATACCCTTTTTTTAAATCAAAATATTGTTAAAAGTGTGAAAATAGACAAAATAAAAAAAAACTGTGACCGAATCAAAAACGAACGAGCGTAAACGCATTGACGATTTCTGTCTCTATATAATCTGTATAAAAAGATAGAGAGAAAAATAATAAATACATTTACGTTCGCACGTTTTAGCATGCGACGATTCGGTCCCTGAAAGGTACTATTCGGCTACTACAAAGGTACTAACGAAATAAGTGTTTATTTCTCGGATATATCATCCTATACAAATTAGTGGGGTATAGAGTGGCTTCACAGGAAAAATTATTAAGATTGTTTAAGGTTTATATACGGGCGATTCCATTATCGCGGGAGCAGCATTTTCACACATTTGCTGTCTTTTTCTAATAGAAAAATAAATATTTTTAATGAAGATTTTCTTTGACGGCCTACATTTTTGCCTGCTATTTCTGACTCATTTCAAAATTTTGAATTAAGTGTCTCAATAGGAACTCAATAAGCATTAAAGTGACATCGCGGGTGCAACACAGTCGGCCCTACCCTCTCAGATTGTTCCAAAAAATCTCAAATGTCTGCTATTTGTGAACCATTTCTAATATTTTAATATTGACGGAATAAAGAATGGTCAAGTCTAATAAGCTGACATTCTAGTACGAATAGTACAATAATAACAATAACATTTTTAATATTATTTGTACATATTTTGAAAGATACAATATCAATCAAAAATTAGGCTATAGAAAATTTGAGAAAACAAAATAAAACAATGAGCTATTTACTTTTATACCTATCGCGGGTGCAACATTTTTTTCAGTTCAACTTGCCGCATGCGTCAAATTTAAGTAATTATAGTTTTTGCTTGGATATTTTCTAACTTCTACAAAGTTTCAAAGGTTAAGGACAGCATGAATTATATAAGAAAACCGATTTTTTTTATCACGGGAGCCAATTTTAAAGTTATATACGATCAAACTGCGGATAATAAATTTACTACACTCATTAATTTGCAGAAATCAACTTCAGATTACACAAAAATTTTAATGCTTTGTTTTCAAGGTTCATAAAAATAAAAAAATTAATAATTACATTTAGATGTTCTTTATACAAATCTGTAATTTAAAAATTGATGTCCAAAATCGTGTGTAGCGGAATCGCATATAAAATACCTGTGTACAAGTTTTAGTCAAAATCGCTTAAAACGTTTACGAGATATGCACAAAAACAACAAAATGAATTTTTTTTTGCAAAAAAAAAAACGGCAACGTTGTTTCTCCGTGTATCGAGTTTCTTGAGAAAAACTAAAAATGCAGTTTTGTTGCAAGTATTAAACAAAATCGTTAGAGTCATTTTCGGGAAAAATCCAATAACTCAAAACCGTTTTATGGGAGGTATTAGTTCTAGACGAGATATTAAAAAAACTACTCGTTTGGGCAGTGGAGATGTGTACAGACGGACGCACAGAAGTACAGACGCACAAAAAACCACTTTTTTGGGATTCTCCTCATCGTAAGGTCGGTTTTGAATAAAACCCCAAATTTAGTTTTTGACGCGAATCCAATACTTGGCCTATAGAGCAAGTAAAAATGCAGATCTTTAGTCTGATTTTTTTTTTTTTCAAAAATTTGTGTAACTTAGCGCACTATTTTTGTTTTCAATGCATTTATGAATTTTATGTAAAACTACTTTTATGATATATTATGCCTCTTTTCAAGTCTTTTCGGTTGGATCTATCTATCTACGTGATGCGCCGTTACTGTGGGTGGATCGATTTTGATGATTCTCTTTAAAAGCTGGTGGTCTTAATTACGCCATCCATGAGAAAATATTAAAACTCTTAAATTTGAAGCCGGAATGAAATTAGTGATTTTTCAGTTTTGAAAATTAAAATCATACATAGTGCAAATTCAATGTTAGGGAATGTAGCTCTGAAATGTTGATGATTTTGTATTGACCGATCTAGGATTCCAACTTAATTGAGAGAACGACCACAACAAACGCCGAAAAATATTTTTTCTCAAAAAACAAAAATTCCTCCATCCCTTTGTATTTACCACTTATGTTTGCTGCGTTGTTGTATGATTGTCCGTAGCAATCCAAAATGTGTATTTGATGGTCCCCCTAGCAGTTTGATTAGATTTGTTGGGAGTGGAGTCCACTGATAATGAATTATATTTTCATTTTTGTATTCTTGATACTATCTCAATTAGCTGAGATATTCATAAAAAATTCAAAAACATAAAAATACATGGTAGGAACGATATTATGTACCTGTGTTCAATTATATGTATTTATGTACATTACTCGGCTCACATAATGTCCTAGATGGCAAGGTCAAACGACCGACGACGCGACGACGCTTAAACACGACTAAGTATGTATATAATCAAATCGGCCACTTTGTTTATTATTCTAAAATTAAATAAAATGTACCAATAACACTCGTTGATTTAAACTAGAATGATAATGACCATTGACCATTTTGACAGTATATTTAAATACGTTCCTTATCTTCATATAATATACAAATTTAATATTAAAGAAAATTAAGTTAATTTGGTTCCTACAATACAATAACCTACTGCCATGTTTTCCCGGATTTTCATAGTCCATTTGTTTCCATTCGAATACTTCGATTAGGCCAGTACAATTGACATCCTTTAGAAGATACACGACGGCAAGGATTATAATAAATAATAGTTTCAACATTATTTTTCTGAATGTCACATAAAAATTTAAAAAAAAATAAATTCAACAAGTCGAACCGAACACTTCAAGAGTCGATGCGAGACTAGACTTTTTGTCTTTGAACTTGTATTTCTGTACCAATCAACACTCCACAAGTCGGACAATGATACATGTGGATGTGACAGTGAACTGCCTATTCTATTCAGATTCAGGTTAGGTTACCTTATATACACCATCAATAAAACATAAATGTGTGGTTATTTTGGTTTATAATGAAATGGCTAAATACCGGCCGGCTTATGATGCTGTGATAAGCTTCAGAGATAAATCAGTTATTGAAAATCTTCATTTGAGCTGTGGTTCAACAGTTCTCATGCAAGCATGTAGGATTGTAGGTAGCTACTTCACTGAAAAAAATATTGTTCATATATAATATGAATGGGGAGCATTAAGGGATCACATATCAATAAATGCAAGAATTCAGAATTTTTGTTATTTGTTGAAAAATCATTCATAAAATTCTTAGCCATTGAATGGTTGTTGGGAAATGTAGTTATGAAATTTGTCGTTGGAAATACTGAACTGGTCATACAAATTCTTCTGTATGAAGTTTTATGAAATGCTTGAAACTTTTTTTTTGTTATAGGAACAAAATTATTGATTATATTATGAAAACGCATTCATAAAAATGAGCAAGTGACATTTTATAAAAAACTAATTTAAATGTTTGAAACTATTCTTTTGTTAAATGCAAGCAATCTCCATTTATGTATGCAATTTGCAACTACAGAGGTATCGAGGTATCCGTCGGAACCGTAAAGTTCTCCGATTTATACCTGTGAATCGGAGAATTTTTGGTCTTTGGAGGAATACCTCGAAGCAATAATTCTCCGATCCAGATGAAATCGAAGAATTTTACGCACCCACGGATACCCCGATAGGACCGAATACAAAACTGTCATATTTAATATTCTTACAGCCTAAAAATTAAGTAGACATAAAGCTTTATTAGTTAAGATGTTGCCACGCAAAAAAAAAAATGATTGAAAATATTCAAAATGTCCGAAAATCATTTATTATAAAAAAATAAAAATATTTATTTTGTATAGGAATGTATAATGTATATGTATGTAAAAGAGGACTTAAGTTTCACACACTGTGTTATGGACAGCTTCCTGAACATTTTGTTTCCAAACTCTAAAATTAACAACATTCGGATCCAATTGCGAATAAATAAAGATCGGCATCGAGTTTGTCATCACCCAAACAGTTCCTTCCTTGTCAATCTATTAAATGAAATAAATAATTTGAAAAACTTCCATAAACTTGGCAAAATACATTTATTCACTTACCGTCAAATCACTTGGATAAATCATTCGATCGGCATCCATTGCAACTTGCCCATGGTTTCTAGCAGAAAAGTCTGTAGTTTTCGTATTCCAACAGCCTACGCCATTTTTCATTATTTCAGCATAAAATATAATGCCAGTTTTGGGATCAAATTCATGCATCGTTGATTGTTTTTGTGATCCTCTTGTTCCGAGAAGCTTTGTATTATTATTATATTATTGAATTATTATATTTGTATTCATAAATGTATTTATTGATATTAAATTTCTTTTAATTGGCATCTTACCTTGAAGTCTTGTCCATGATCGGAGCGAGCTGCGTTATTTTCATTCTGCAAAACTTTCGTTGATACCTTAAACTCGTTCGTGCTTTTAATTAAAAAAGAAACAATCGATTGAATAAAATTTAAGACACGATTTTTAATTTTTTTTTTTTAAAGATTTTTGAAATAAAAAAATACTAATACTGTAATTCAATAGGTTATTAATTATCATTTTAAATTATACTTAATATACCTAATATCTGCCTTGATGCTTAACTTGTTCATGAACGCATATGATTCATTTAGATAGACCTATTCTTCCACGAGTTATACAGAGCCATGTCATATCTCGGCATCCCCGCCAAACTCATCCGATTGTGCAGGATGACAATGGAGAAATCTCGCTGCTCCGTCAAAGTCGGTAAGAACACCTCTGAACCGTTTGATGTTGAGAAAGGTCTAAGACAAGGCGACGCGTTATCATGCAACCTATTTAACATCGTTCTTGAAGCAATCGTACGCAGATCACAAGTCAACACCACTGGTACAATTTTTCAAAAGTCTTCAACTACTTGCTTATGCAGATGACATAGACATAATCGGCAGAACAAAGCGAGCTGTGGTTGGTGCCTTTGCCAGTATTGAATCGGAAGCGGCAAAAATGAGATTGGCTGTTAATGAAGACAAAACGAAGTATATGCTATCAACGAGAAGGGAAACTCAACATCGTCGACTCGGCCAAAATATCACGATGGATAGTTATAACTTCGAAGCAGTCAAGGACTTTGTCTACCTGGGATCCACTATAAACTCAAACAACGACATCAATGAAGAGATCAAACGGATAATTACTCTTGCCAATCGCTGTTTCTTCGGGCTGAGGAGGCATTTAAGTAGTAAAGCCCTCTCTCATAGAACCAAGGAAACGCTATACAAGACCTTAATCATCCTGGTCCTGCTATATGGGCCAGAAGCATGGGCGTTAAAAGATTCGGATGAAAATTTGCTTCGTTGCTTTGAGAAAAAGATTCTTCGAGTGATTTTTGGTCCTGTATGTATCGAAGGAGTATGGAGAAGAAGATTTAACGACGAGCTTTACGGGCTGTACAGCGACGTTGACCTAGTTAAGAAGCTGGAAAAACAGCGGCTGAGATGGCTGGGACACGTGGAGCGTATGGACATCAACGCACCAGCCCGACGAGTCTTTGAATCCAACCCGGATGGTGTACTCAGCAGAGGGAGACCGCGTAACAGGTGGCGCACACAAGTGGAAAACGACCTCAACCAACTTGGCATGCGTATAAAAGTTATTAAAACGAGTATTTAAGGCCAGTTCATAGGCTTAGAATCCCAAACCAGAGGTGAGTAAAAAATAATGGATATGAAAAATAAATACATTCCAGAATGTTCTACTAGTTTTTATTTCTCAATGTTCTCAGAGGTAATTTTGTAATACATATACCGAAAATTTGGGTTGCGTCGGTTTTCCCCAGTCTAAAAGGTCAGCGTCGTCTTACTCCTAAATAAACACCTTTAAAGTTCTAACAGGCATATGTATAGTTTAAATTGTTACAATTTTTTATTAAGTAGTAATCATTGTCAAACAGAGATCAAATACCACGTTGAAATTATTTTTCTCTCGGCAAATCTAATCAAATTTAAGGCTATAGGCGTGTTAGTAAACGCAGAAATATGCGAAATATGCCTGCTTAACGGCACTAAATCGAAATTTGTTTTCGTTTTAACTGCCAAATTTTAGTTCCACAACGGTTTATGAGAGTTCAGTATAACGAACTGAAGTGTTTCCCTAAATGAACGCACGTGCCAGCATTTCTGTGGCAGTGAATGCCAAATGTTTGCGTTGGTTTCGAAAAACCTTTTAGATTGTGAATATTGAGTCCAATATCATGACAGCGTTGAGGTATGCACTCAATCATCCCAATTTAAACAGTGCCTATTCTACTTCTAAATAGGTTATCGAAAATAGAAATGTTTCTTTCGTAGTGAAATTCATATAAAAATTAGTTTAGTATCATATTAATTATTGGTTAGTTCCAAGATAGTGCCTGAAGTTCCATCAAAGCTATATGGCTCAATGACTCTATCACGTTGAATTAAAAAAAAAAAACCTTACTTTATCGGACCCAAAGCATGCCTCTTACCTTGCCATTGGATGGAAGTAAGCAGTTCTAAATCCATCCTTATTTCTATTGCCTAGTGTAACGGAAAATATCCCATCATTCCATGCAAAGTCTTGTCCGCCAATACTGAGATCCCCTTGAATTGGATCGAAATGGAAGAAGTTATGAGTGAACGACCAAATTCGGTTTTCTGCCAAGCTTAAAATTAAAAAAAAAAAACAATTAAATAAAATTCAGAGTAGCAACTTGTAGACCATCAGCAACCTGTAGACATAAAGTGCATTGTTATTTAAATCTGGAATATATGCAAATGCCTTGTCACAAGTCGAACTATCCACATCCACGGTTACGCTAGCTAAACCTGGACCTGTTGAAACAATTGATTCTGGTATTTCGAATCGATGTATTTTCTTGTTTGTTCTCAAGTCAATAATCCAAATAGATGGCCGTTGAACTTGCTTTCTATTATCTGTAATAAAATTATGTGAACCTTAAATTAAAATAAATGTGCAACAAAAAGTTTTTCAGAAATTACCTGGTAGTTCCAACATTCCGGTATCGATAAACCACAACCGATTGCAGTCATCAACTCTTGTTCTATAAACAGATATGATTCGATTTGGGTTTTCAGTATCCTGAAGAGCTTAAAGATTAATACCATGTCCTGTTTTTTTTAATATTATATTATTTTACCGTAAACTCATTGGTATCTGTGTCTGGATATGCTCTCAATTTAGGACTTCGATTTGAACCAACAGTCTTCAAATCGATGTAGTTAAGAGTTGATGGAATTCCAAGGCGACGTCTGGGCATGGTTATAAAGAGTTTGCCTTTGAAGTGATTAGCACCCATGGGGACATTATTGTATGGAATGTATGTGTCGTTTTTATCTTCTTCGTATTGCTCAACATCGGTTGGAAATACAAAATCGGCTAAAGAATATAAAATAAAAAGAAATGTTAAAAATTTACATAAAATTAAATCCTTCCTGCAATTGCTTCAATGGTTATTTAAGTAAGTAAATTGATAGAAAAAAACTTTTTTGGGAACTACAAGCACATGTACTTTCCTAAAAACAAGACTACTAATGGCAACACATCCTTGTTTTGTCCTTTTACCTTTTGTATAGAAATATCTCTTTTCGCAATTTATTTTACCGTTTGTTAACACGTGCAGGTAAGTATTTGTAATTTGTTTTAGAATTTTAAAATAAAAGGAAACGCAACAAAGCCGCCACTGCATCTTAACATACTCTTGCAGTTAAAAGATCCAACAATCCTAGAACATTTTGTTTATTTCGAAAACATTACATTTAAGAATTCTGAGTGAAATTGAGGGAACGTAAATGCTTAGCGGTGACTCATGAAATTTGTTTTCCTAAAAATCATCTTTTGTGCAAATGAGAAAAAACACAAAGTTACATGGGTCACGGTGGCGTATACGCAATATTTTTGTGTATGAAGAAAAACAATTAAACTAATTGTACGAAAATGTCTTTAGCTGACCAAATAATCAATCTAATTAATTTGTGTAACTACTCCTATACATGCTAACATAATATGCATGCAAATAAACATACATACACATGTACATGACGATGTCTCCATTAATCTCTGTTCTTTTTTCAAAAAAAATAGTACCTACCGATTTTTCTGTGCATAAAATGGGGTAAACTGCGGAATGGCTCCTTACGGCCATACTCTTTTTTTTTAAACCTTTGTTTTGGCATTCCAAAACTATCCTCAAAAGTGTCATACAATAACGTACCGCGAGTCATGGTTTTCGATGGGCAAATAAAAATTATGTTTGATTTTTAGTTATGCGCAACCAAGAGGACACAGGCGTCCACAGTTTTTTTTTTCTATACTGACTTCTACTCTAACCGCCACGTGCTGAACATTGGGTGCTGGGTGCTGGGTGCTGGGTACTTGGTACCTCAGCTGAAGAAGGGGCTTGTCTCTTGTGAAAGACATTCATTTTATCAAGGCGGCAGTTTAGGAATTCCCCAGAGGGAATCAACGGTGGCGTCTAAGGTTCCAGGCAGGCTGAACTACTACGATATATTCGGATCACCGGCCGATAAGAATCGGTTCCTCACTCTTGGAGTTAACTAAGATAGTAAATGTCCATACAATACCTGATCAAAAACAGTTTTTAGAAATATTGTAATAATAAATGGTTTTGGTTTTAATTGTTACTTAATAAGTTGTACATTATTATTTAATGCTTTTTTTGCGTTAAAAATAATAAAAGCCAACAATCTGCGTTAGAAAATGATATTACGAAATGTCGGTAAAATCTTACTGAAATAATGCAAGTTTTCACACTTCGATTAATATGTTGGGTACAGAGAAAGTCTTTTAGTGATATATGTACAATGTACATATTTAGAAAGCTTAAGCATTAAAGATTCATAAACAATTGTTGTTTTCAAATTTTCGGATTATGCAATGACGAAGTAAAGTTAAAACAAAATTTATTTATTTATTTATTCAAAACAGTTTAACTTAAAAGTTTCAGTATTAAAATACTGTTGAAAAAAAGAATGAATGAATTTAAGCTTTTTAGGCTTTAATACGGTAAGCGAGTGCCGCATTAAGGCAACCAGTGCAGTGGAGGCATTGTTAACAAGCCATCAAAAGTCCCGGCACTGATTTCCTAGGTTTCAGGAGCGATCACAACAAAGCTCTCCGTTCGACGAGGAATGTTGGATGGCTGCAAACAAGAACCAGAGCCCCTGAGAGAGCAGCCTGAGAGCTCTACGGGAAAAACAAAAGAGAGGAACGAAAAGAAAAAGAGGGAGCATAAGCAGCAGGTGTTCGATTCTATTGAGGGTTGCACTGTTGTGTGACAGAGCGACACTTTGGTTTGGGAATGTCTTTAAAGTGGAACAACAATGCACGGTGCGTGAGCTGAATTGAAGACCCAAGAAAAAAGTTGAAATCCTGAGAACCCGGAGAGGGTGCTGCGCCGAATGCAGTACCTTCTTTTTGTCGTTTCACCAAACAGCCAAACCGCAGTTTTAAGGTTTTAATTTTTTGTAAAATGAAGTACTTTGTAATGTTTACGGGTTTCTAGCTTAAAATTATGTTTAAAGTTTGACTTAATTAAGGTCAACAATGACATAAATATCAGTCGTGTCGTGGTATTAGAGTTCATTTGTCTTCATTATAATATAAATTCTTTGCATCAAGTAGATTTCCGTAGAGCGAATGATAGTGACTTTGGTAATATTGGCATGGCCTGAATATGAAACATTACTTTCATGATATATCTATACTATACATATTCTTGGGACTGCAACGTAAAATGGTTTCAAACTGTCTGCAATATTAAAGAAACTCACAATTAGTTGCGTAAAATGAATCGATTAATGAAGGTCAAGCTGTAAAATTTTAATGAGTTTCTTCCTTTGTTTTTAATTTTAAACATAATTACTCATTTGCCACAATACTGTGGCAAATGAGAGTAACTTTTGTCAGATTTGCTATTACAGAATCCGCGAAAGGGAAAGATTGTCGATAACATAGTTCAAATGTTTTTAATTAATAAATGTCATTCATGATGACATCAATTGGTGGTTCACTGATTAAATTTTGATACGAATGCGCTTCGAAAATATTACCCGGGAGTGAATCATTGCGGCTTTGGCTATAGACATGAATATAATATTCACAAACACGATTACAATACGGATTTATTAAAGATTTGAGAAGATTAGAGGTAATTGGGATTTCTAATATATCACGACAAAGTCAAAAAGTAAATGTACCTAAACAAAATCAAGAATATCAATGTTTTCATTATTAAAAAACAAATTTACTTAAATATTGTAAATCACAGATTCTAGGAAAAACAAGCACATGAAGTCTATTACATCATTAAAATAAATATTAGGTCAATCGACTTAATGACTACACACTTAATTCTAGATATTTATTGCTCTCAAATTGTAATCGTAAAGTAAGAACAAATAAAAACAAATGATTAGTGAACTATAAACTGATACATCAATGATCAATCATGTAAAGAAAGACTATTTAACTGTGGAGTTCTCCATTTGTAAATTTAGATTTGCCGCATTAAAAATGTTCATCCCTCGGTATTTCTTACATTACAGTGGTATTAACAGAATTTAAATATACAACACTGCATTTTTCTGATATCAAAAACTAAAATGGGATTTTTAAGATCTTTGTCACCCTCTATCTTTTTCGCACTACAAACAGGGTCAGACTTATACAAGTAAATGTTAAAAGTGTGCTAAATATTTATTTTTTAAACAAAAACGATATTCTTCACATTTGAAAAATAGTAAAAATTCTAAAAATAATCGAAAACTCTCAAGAAATCATGTCCTTCAACATTTTTTTTTAAATCAATTTTTTTTACACATATGTGCATCTTGATTAAAAAAAAAAAAACACATAAAAACGTATAAGTTTTTCAAAACTCAATAACTCCTTATCTATAATCTTAAACAAAAAACCCGTTATATATAGGGGAGCTCGCTTAAGATGACATAGTCGCCAAGATGACATACTTGCATTTGGTCAATAATCTGAAGCGTTGTGGTCCCTTTAAAAACGCGCCAAATGTGCAGGTTTAGAATGTCAACAATAAATCTATTGCAGATTACATTAGTGGACAGTTAAGTATTTTGGTCTGGAATATTATTTTGTTGACAAAAATTGAGCGTAAATTATGAATTGTGACGGATAAAACTTATAGTGGTCCTAAGCATGTTGGTTGCAGGGGGCAGCATGATCCCCACACATATCTCAACTTTGCCACGGAGTCGAGTTGTCGTGAGTCGGGCTATACCCAACCCAACTTTTTGTATTGTTTATTTTTGGTAACTCCAGAGCGAAAAACAAATTACAACCTACTTCAAATGTGAGACTTTTGATAGAAAATATCATGGATGTCATTGTCAGAACTGGACCAAATTACTAAAACTAAAATTTGTAGAATTTTATTTTATACAGGTGAACATGAAGTTATCGGGGGGTGGGGGATGGTATCATATGACCTTGTGATCCTCACTCAGCGTTTTTAGATATGGAAAGCTCTGAAGTAATAATTTTTTTGGAGCTGAGCACGAATCTAAAGTTACATCCAACAAAATTATCATGGGAAACATGAGAAATCATTAAAAAAACTTAGAAAAAATTGATTTTTATTGTTTTTAGTGCATAATCTAAAATAGTAGACAAAATTGTCAAATTTATGTCTTGGCCAATTTTTTGTACGACTTGATGTTGAAAAATCCATAAAAATCAGTCCTTTTGAAAGCACCAAATATCCTTTTTTTAATGGTTTTCCTCTGATTACTGCCGCATCATTACACCTTATAGTTAGTTTGGCTATTATGGAAAGTATACTACGGAATTTTGAAATTTATGGTAATTTTTTGTAAATAACGGTTTAAAGTATGCCATTGACGAATAAAAACAAATCTGACTTCAGGTCTAAGCTTATGCTATGTGAAATAAGTCCTCCAATTCAACCGAATCGGCTCAATAGTTTTTAATATATACCAGGTCAATCGAATCTTTTCTTCAAAACAATCACATTTTTTAAAAAATCAATAAAAAAAAATGTACGTGACAGAATTTTTCTGAAACCAGATTTAGATTCAGAAAAGTCAAATCTAACAAAATTTCAAAAAATTATATGATTTTGTTATATGAAAATTGTAAAAATAAAAAAAAACCATCTTAACCACCATCGAAAGGCGCAACGCATCGATTTCTAAAGAACTCATATGACCTGGACGAAGGAGTGTTATAGTTTGTGTTTTTTCATTGGCCGGGTTCAAGACAAACCAACTGAACTTAAGTTCAGTTTAGTTGGTCGTTGAACGGAAAATAATATGATATTTCAGTTGAAATATTTTAAGGCATATACTTCTTTGCATTTACATTATACTGTGATTGAAATAGAACTTTTATTTTTCAAAGCTTACAAAATGAATCTATTGATTGTAAGAACGAAATTATTTATTAAAATATCCATTGAATCACTTCAGTAGTTATTTTTGTTAAAAAATATATATTTAGACTTATAAAAATTGTTACCACATGTCTGAATTTATACTTTGGTTTTTAATTTTACAGATTTATTTTTCTTTGAACTTTTATTTTCGTCATATATCTTGTCCATTTATAAACCTACACACACGGAGAATAAAAAACGAACTTTTGTAATAGAACATTCCCTTTTTGCTTATATAATTTAAATTTTGTAATCTGAACCAAAAAAATTTCAAACACAAAATTATTAAAAACACATCAAAGAAAACAAACGTACGTATAGCAGATATAGCTTTCTTCATTTGCACTAGCACATGTGTACATACTCAACTGAATTTTCAGATGAGAAAGCTCCAAAATCAAAAAGGATAGGGGCACTAATCGGTTGTCGGACAGTGTATTTAGTTTCAAAGAATAAGTATGTCATCTTAAGCAGGAACTCCCTAGGTATCTCAAATTTAAGTCAATCAAAAAATATAAAATAGCTACAATGTCATTCTCAAAGGTCAGGTTTCTTAATGAAGCAAAATTTTACAGCTACCCTACTGCATAACTCAACTTAAATTATTTAATAATAACTTGTTACTCTCAGTCATTTTTGTGCCAGACAAAACACAATAGAAGAACTTAGCTTTTTTCAAATGTGTGTTGACTTTCGATTCGGAAATTTTTTTTTACTTTCCATTAAATGGCACACGATTAAAACTCCATCACATAAGGTTGTTTAATCTATATCTCTTGCAAACAGTTCTGGATTGTGGAATCCCCTGGCTTATAACATACTTATTACTCCCGCTGTGGGTTTTGGATAGGACCATACAGATAGAAACATTTATTCACTTTGTTAGATTAAGCTGCACGATGTTTGAATTAATACAAAATTTATAATTTCCCATTCAAATTCGTGCTGATAATAATTATTATTGTAAACAGATCGTAAAACGCTTTCGTTGACTCCTCCCATCATGCTTGGTATGAAATCAATTTTAAACATTAAATTTACATAACAAAAGATGAATGCAATTATCACGTAATACAAACGATAATTGAGAAATAAATAAAAAAAAAAACACAGAAAAGATGAATTATCGAAAACTGAACTGCTCTTTTAGTCCAGTCAAAATAGACAAAATTTGCAAAGAGCTGTTGAATAATCAATATAAATAAAATGTCACAAGTCAACCATAAATCCCAAGTGTGCATTAAAAGTTAATCAAAGTTAAATGTCGAAAATGTTGGTTTTTCAAGTTTAACTTTTTAATGGTGGAAGCTACCAAAAAAAGTTTCGTTTCAGAGAGAGGACTATACCGAAAATATCACGAAAAAAAAGTGTTATAATTTCATTTAGAGAATCACAAAACCCACAATTTTTTTATAAACTTTTTTTGACATCTACCACCATTTAAAGTTATACACGAAAAAACAAATTTTTTTGATAAGAATTCGTCGCGTTCGTTCCGTCAACGAATCCGTTGTCGATGAAGTCAAAAGTTCGGCTACTTTTTTAGTCGCATCCGTTCTTATGGATCGCTTCTCATAACAACGTTTGTATTTTATCGAGCTGTCAGTTAAAAACGTCGACGCAACGTACACGACGGATTCTATGGGTCTATGGGTTGGCCCCTTTAACCTTGAAGGGGTGCTTTCAAAAATGCATAGTTGCGAAAGTCTGACGAATGCAAGACTTTTATAAATGCAAATGATGAAAATCAGAGTTTTATAACTTCAAAACGCATATATTTGCAGCGTAAATGTGCAATTATAAAAACATAATGCTTTCATAAAAATAGAGATAAATAGTATGTAAACCATAATATTAGGTCTGTTTCTGTCTCTATGCTAATTAAGTCTATAGGTTTGCACTTTTGTGTGTCTTATTTGACTGGACTATTCTGGATCATTATAAACCAAGAAACAAGTTAACAAAATGGACCAAAGTGACGGAAGAATCGCCATCATTGCAAAGTAAACAAACATTATTATTGATTTTTGTATTCGATAGTTTCTTCTTTGAATTAAATCATTTTACACTTCAATATACCGGCTAAAGGTGTTCCTACAGCTGCTCAAGGTCAATGTAAATACATGAGATAGCAAACAAGCCGCAAAGTAGAAAAACAAAAAAAAAATAATTAATTCCCAGACAAGGTTAGCATGAAGTCACATCCACGAGTAGACTAAGCGGCCACTTTGTTAAACATTCTAAAAATCACAATAACACACTTAACTCGTTGATAAAAACTAGAAGGATAATGATTATTTTGACTCGCAATAATGAAATACATTCCTTATCTACATATAATATGTAAATTTAATATTAAAGAACATTAAGTTGATTTGTTTTCTATAATGTAAAAACCTACTGTCATGTTTGCCCCGATTTTCATAGTCCATTTGATTCCATTCGAATACTTCAATTAGGCCAGTACAATGGACGTCTGTTTGAAGGTACACAACGGCTAGGATTAAGATAAATCCTAGTTTCAACATTTTTTGTTTTTAATATCAACTACAATAGAAAAATAATTCTAAATGAATTTCACACACAAGATAAAGACAGTAAATTTAAAGAGTCTAACCGAACGGTTCAAAAGTCGATGCGAGACTAGATCGTCATTGAAGATTGAACTTGTATTTCTGTACCAACACTTCACTAGTCTAAAAATGATGAATGTAACAGTGAAATGCTTGTTCAGGTTATACGTATACCATTAACAAAATATACATATGTATATAAATTTTGATTTTACATGATATCGTTAAATAACGGCCGGCTTGTTTAAAGACCAATCACTGATTAAAGATCTTCATTTGAGTGTACAAACTATGGTTTAAGAACTGAAACTGCACTACGTTTGTTTTTGTGACAGAAAAATTTATTCATTGCATTGGTATAGTTATTATTATGTCAAAATATCGGTCTCTACATCATACATATTATCTGTAGTGCTTGGCAGTACCATGATAACTCCAAATTCGTAAAGTGTCGTTTCGAAACAGCTTTTATGATGCTTTTTGGCAATGTTTTGAGAATAATAAGCAATGAAACTTTAAGCAGTATTAGAAGAGAATTTAATTATTTAATCTAACGATTTCAAAAGCTTTTTTACAATGCTGTAATAAACATTTGAATGGCTTGAATGAAAAAAAAAAATCAAAAAGTGGAGTTATAGTTTTTCTTTCAAATATCACAGATAGATGATACCAATTCCCTTTTTTAAAAGCTGTTTTATAAAGCCTAAAACGATATTTTAGAGGAATTAATTTATTTGTACATTCAAATTAGCATTCGACATCACAAGAATTATTAACAGGCTTTTCTTTGCATTTCATTGTTCCTTCAAGCCTTGAACATAAAAAACAAAAATGGCGTATTTCCCTCCCCAGCGCCCCCTGCCCAGCGCCCCCTCCCATTTCGCCCCTTTAATTTTTCAAATCGATGTATTTCAAATCCTATTGGTCTGAGTGAAAAAGTTTTCTAAAAACAAATATTAAGCTGGATTCAAAGGGTCAACTCTGAATTTAGCGCCAAAAAATAAAGAGGGCTGCAAAGTGCCCAAAAAAATATTTTCTTATGTTTTGACATAAAAAGCAATCAAAACAACAATACTATTTAAATACTATGTTGTAGGTATATAGAAAAAAGGTTTTTAACCTGTCTTCACCAACAAATACATTACCAACAACATTGTATATAATTTTTTTTTGTTTTTATTGCTTTTTTTATGAAAACATGAAAAAATATTCTTTGGGAACTTTGCTACCAGCTGTCTTTTTGTCGCTAACTTAAAAGGGTTGGACCCATGAAATAAAATGGTTAGAGTGTCAAGTCGAATATCTGTTTCTCACAAACTTTTTTTCTCTGACCAATAGGATTTGAAATACATCGATTAGAAAAATTAAAGGGGGGAAATGGGGGTGAAGCGCTTAGTAGGGTAATACGCCATTTTTGTTTCTTATGTTCAAGGCTTCAAGTAACAATAAAATGCAAACAAAATCCTTCAAATAATTTTTTTGAAGTTCCCCTTATTTTTTGTTTAAATTGAATGTAGTGTATGTTGTAGAGTCTAACATTCTGCATAGATATCATGTTTCAACGTCATTTATTTCGCAAGTTATAAAAATTTTTTCTAACAAACTCAAATCTTTATTTTAAAACGAAAAACTTAAAGTTCATACTCGTATATCTCGAAGTCCCCATTAAGGACTTTGAAAATATTTCATTAATATAATAAACTTAATGTTATGCCTTTCAATTGATACCCAACAAGTTCCTGTTAACACGAACCCTTTATATGAATGGTATCCACGCAGAATTTTATTATCTACAACTTACATTATACTAATAAACATTTAACAGCCTTTTGATTTTTAAAATGACTTTTTTTGGATAGAACTAACGTCATTTGATGATTTAAAAATATTTTAATTATTAAAAAGAGTTTTTCAAAAATCGTGTACAAGTCGTTAAGTCCCCGAAAATCCAGTTTTTGGTTTTTAGCGGATTAAGGGGTTTTGTAGAGAGTGATACCATGATCTCAAAACCTGGACTAAAGCTTCATTGAAAAATATAAGCCAAACCTAAAATTTCAATATTGATGCAGTTATTTTAAAAAGGTGGTCAAACCCCAAATCTTTTAAGATATTACTAAGGGAATTGGCGCCAAGCAATTTTCACCAATAAAAAATGTTGTTAGCTATTTTGAACCTAGTAGCTATGAGCTTTATGTTGCATTATATTTTTCTTTAAGTAAGGAAAGTATAATAGCGCATTTTCCCTACGAGATACAAACTTGTGCCCATAGAAAACTAGTCAAGATCATTTCAACGATATAGGTCACAACACCAAGGACCAAATCCCGGAGAATTAGTGAAAATATGTTTTTTTTTTCCTTGGTGAGTTGGGGGAGAGGGGCTGTTGAGACATCGATTGTAATTCACCTTATTAACCGACTAGCATGTTCTACTTGATTTTGTTAACATTTTTTTTTTTTTTAGTTTTTGACCAGTCACAAAAATTTTTCTCCAACGGACTTATTCCCACACAAAAAATTGATGCACCAGTTGAGAGCTTTCCAACGATATAGTTACGGGCCAAAACCAAAGAGTTGGCAAATTTCACTGTACACATTATTAAAAAATCAACTTTATTTAATAATTAAGTTTTTACGCTCAAGTGTTGAGTTTATTTGTCATTATTATTAGTTCGTAAACGGGCAGAGCTCAAAATTATTTATTTTTCAATTAATTGGAAAATATTGAAATTTGAGTGTAGTAAGAAGAGTTAAATTCCAATAACCAAGCCAAAATCAGTATCACTTGTTAGAATTCAATTACAAAATCTTTTGGTATTTACATACATGTACATATGTAATTTTTTTGGTTTTTATTGTACTTACATATACATACGTCATGCATATATACAAAAATATGTGAAACACTCATAAAATTTATAGATATTAATTAATGTTATTTCAATTTGTACCTATGTTAATAATTTCACGGGTAGCATTTAGTTTTACTGGCACATGATAAAATGTTAAAATACTTCATAAAAATTTAAGATTTAAAATAATGAAATAGCGTTCCCGAAAATAATAAAGCCATCACAAAATGATGGATGTTTCCAAAACTACTGTGGTGTATATGAACTTTGTCAATTTAAATTATATACATTATATATACCATTATATAATGTTTATGAATCAAATATGACTTTATTTCAGTTTATCTATGGATATATTCCTTAAAAAAATCGTTTTTCTACTATTCTAGAATATCTACAAAATAGATTTCAATTTGTTTTTTACAAATTTTATATTAAAAGTCCATATTCAAGCCATATTTGCCTTAGATTCTGACCTAAAATACCAAAAATATGCAGATTTGTTTCGGAAATACTATTACATTTATATCCCAAAAGTGTTTCCGAAAATGACGTTCCCGGAAATGACGTTTTGATCATATTATCGTTTATTTTGTTTTTCTAACAAGAGCAAACGAAATGTTTTTGAGGTTTCATTGTAGTGGTCTTGATCATAACATCGTCAAAAATTATAATTTTAATCTTTATTCATAACCAAACACCCAAACAGGTGTTCCCGAAATGACGCTTTATTGATGTACGCTCCTTATGCACTCCTTGTCAACTGAATACACACAAACATTTTTGAAAATACTTTGTCTATTTTTTTCGAAACATTGATGGTTATTGTGCCATCTGTTGATGCTCATTATTTCCTTAAGATGTTAAGAAAAGAGTTCCAAAAGAATTTCCTGGTCCCATTTGCAAAGTATTTTATATGCAAAGTAGGAATTATATGTTCGAGTTAACTGAATAGGTACAACACCATTTCTTCGTGGCTTATGAGTGTTTTGAAGTGCTTGACAGTTTTAAACAACAATTCTAGTGTTTTCGGTGAAATTCAATTCTTGATTTAAAATTTAAGGAAAAAACGAGTTCGTATTCGCATTCAAAGCAATTATGAACTTGCCGGGTGAACTATATTATCACTTCGAGAGACTACCTTTACTATTTCCACAAACACACTTCCTCACCTGGCGAGTTCCACAATAGAAAAATGGCAGAAATAAGTGCGAATTAAAACGCAACGCATTCGTCGGATTCTGTAATAGGGGTGATTAATTTCTCAAATTCGCCTTGATGAAAAATAAATTATTCTGGTATTAATTATTGCTTAGATAGCAAAGAAATATACTCAATAATGAAAACCCGTGAATGCAATTCTTCCTAACTAAAAGTTATATTTAATACTAAGTTGGAGTTAATACCTCTACTTATGCATTTGCACATTATGTTGAACTTCTTATGAATTATGAGTTAGTTTCCAATGCGTATGATTCATTTAATTGTGTAGTGTACCTCCGTTTAAAAAAAAAGTGTTTTTTATTGTTTTGAATGACGTAGTCTTTAAAACTAGTTAAACTTTATTTCAAGGCAAACATTACATCAGAAACCATTAAAAAATGTTTACTTCTTATTGGAAAAAAAACCAAACAAAAATACGAAGATTAGGCAGGCAAATAGGGTATCCCCAAACTCTGGGTTAGACCATTAAGTTTTAGAACTTAATTTATCATACGGTAGTCTAATGGCTTTCAATTAACCCTATGACCGTCAAGAATAGATTTATGGATTTTGATTTTATTGTGTTCAGTATAACCAATAATGTCATTTAAAATAATTATTCAATTGTAGGGGTGATATAGTCTATTTTACCGGAATATGAGAAGCAAGGAATAATTTGGTTCACGGTTTTTTTTTTTAATTTTTAATCCACCCCTATAACAGAATCCGACAAATGCGTTGCGGTGCGAGTAGGATTCACTTTAGCCATCTTTCGCAGGTGAAAAAGTGCCTTAATTAAATTGGTAAAGTCGATTCTCGTAGCGATAATAAAGTTCACCCAGCAAGTTCCACAATTCTTTAAATGCGAATACAAATCCAGGGAATTACCTTGATTCCCCGGAAGTAAAACTTGCAAGTTCCATAATAAATATGGGACATATAGTGACGTATCAGCTGCGATAGGATACTAAGGCCCGTTTGCCGATATGGTAGTTTAAATATTTATGTTGAACATAAGCGCTTATGGATTACTTTTTCCTGTTTGAGTGATATCTAAGCAATCTTAAAACACATGATTCCACTAAATTCACGCAAGCATTTTTTAGAGAATGGTCACACTGGTCATGTTTTAATATTTCTGGTATAACTCGAAAACTAAGCCAAATTCCAGAATTTAATCAAAAAAAAAAACATTTTGTAGGAAATTATAGATTTTTTTTTTTTTATAAAAATAAAAAGTTTAAAAAATTATAAAAAAGAAAGCACAACAAATTAACAAAAACTAACCTAAAACATATAGAAAAATCACATATTTAAAAAAAATACTAAATTAAGTCGAATTCAATTCTGAGTACTGATAGACGCTAGATTTATTCTTTTGAAAAAAAGAAGAATCGCAAGTCTTTAATGTGACTTATAAAAGTTATTTTTTTTTTATACAAACTAACGGATCTACACTCATTCAAAAACAACCATTTGTTTTAATTGTTTTTGTAATTTAGCTGGTAAGCATGTTTTTTCATTCTTAAAATAATTCGAAGTTGACATTTTGATCAAATATGACATTAAAATGAAGAAGAATCTATTAACGGTATTTCCGTCCCTTTTGTTTGCCTGTCTGTTAATTTATTTGCACCCAAGACTACAGATTGAACAGCTGGGTCGATTTTTATTAAACTAAGTTTTTAGTGTTTTCAATTTAATATAATATAATGGATTGAAGTTTGAAAATTTTCCGTTTCTGGGAATTAGGCTTGATTATTTGCTGTAGTTTAAGTAAAAATAAATCCTTGAGTTTGAAGTAATCTTGTTAAAATTGTGATTATAACTTGAATCTAATAAATTCGGTTCGTTTTAAAACACAAATACAACATAAATCGATGATAAATCACTAAAAGAATATTTTGTGAAAAGAGGATAACTATTTTTTTGTTAAAAAGTGTATTTATTTTTTTCCTGAAACGACATTTTTTTCGTATCAGGAAATTAAATAAACACAGTTTTAATAAGAAGTTGTTTGATTGGAAAATTTCTTTTTACAAAATCTTCTTTGAGCCATTTGTCATCTAGCTATGTTGTATTTATATGTATGTATAGTTGTTGTCTAGTTGTTTAGTCTGAAACAATTTTGTTCTTTAACCGTTTGTAGAAGATCAACTGTTTTTTTAGAAAATTGCACCTCCTGCTTGAACGGAGGGAGATAGACCCCCACCTTATATACAAAAAAATGCTTGTATTGTTTCTACGAAACTGCGTTCAGTTTTTAACGCCTAAGATATCAAATCCATGGCATTACACTATATACAGCTACCATTGTTTTTGGTTTTTAAAGAAACATTTTAATAACACTTGTAAACCATACCAAAATAAAATGCAGGACTGTAGTCAAACGTACTTGCTCTTATGGTCAAAGTTGCTGTGGATGCTAAAGCTTCATATATAAAGTTTTTAATTTTATAACAAATTAAAAATAAACATAAAATTTATTACTAAAATGACTTAAACAACTTTTTAAATTGTCTTGATCTCAAAACTAAGTATGCCATTTGATTTTGTCAAGAAAGATTAAATGTTAAAATCGTTGGAGCCGTTTTTAAAAAAAATAATTTTGTATGTACAAAAACGCTTTGTTTAAAAAAAAGTTTCAATGCCAATTATAAAAATATTAACGGACATCTAAAACCAAAATAAAAAAAAAAAATCATTCACGCGTTTTCGAAAAATTGATTTTTTGAAAAAAAAATTTTAAACTTTTTCTAAACATCCAAAAATTTTTGTTTTCAAAATTTTGAAATGAATTAACTTGAAAATTGTTGAGAACCTCTTGTTCAAAAATTGTCATCGAAATCCGTGGAGTAGCATACGGGAAAATCAGAAAAGAGAAAAACGGCTCTATGGGAGGTACCGTTTTTAACCGATGAAAACATATTTTTTTTTTTACTTCAAAAGTAAACCCTTGTTTTAAAAAGGTTTTTGAGAAAATCAAGTTTTTCCATTTTGGTTGTGTGGGAGGTACAGTTAATTTTGTTCCTAAAAAAAATTTCAGTTTCCCCTCTAGGGAATCACCAAAAACCCTTAACTACCAAGTTTGAAGATAATCGCTTAAGTACTCTAGGCTCTAGCTCAAGATAGATACAGACAGAATTGCGAGACTCACTTTTTTCGCTTTCTCTATCATCATAATGTCATGTCAGACATGAGTTATCTCGAGTTCGATTTTTTTTCGAATCCTAAACTTGCCCTATAGTACCTACATATATATCGCAAGTAAAAACACTTAAGGGGCCAACCAATAGAATCCGTTGCGTCGTTGTTTTCAACTAACAGCTCGATAAAATACACACGTTTCTATGAGAAGCGACCCTTAACAACGGATGCGACGCAAAAAGTAGCCGAACTTTTAACTTCATTGACAACGGAGTCGTTGACGGAAAGCACGCAACGGATTCTATGGGTTGGCCCCTTTAATAGATTTTTCTTCATTGGAATGTCATATTTGATCAAAAATTAAAACAAATGGGTTTTGTTCGAATGTGTGTAGCTCCACCAATTTGTATAAAAAAAAAACAATTTTTATAAGTCATATTAAAGACTTGCGCTTCTTCTTTTTTTCATTAGAATAAGTCTAACGGCTATCAGTACTCAGAATTTAACTCACAATTTTGTCTAACTAAAATGTACATTCAACAGCCCCAGACTAAAAAAATTCATAAATTCGGTTTTCTGTAGTCTCAGACCGACTGTGAAACAGTCCTACTGTTTATCGGGATTTGTAGTAAATTTACGATACGAATGAAGTTTTTTTTTGTAAAAAAAAAAACTAAACTAAAAACTAACAGGACAAAAAACCGTTTTGAATTTTTTTTTTTAAATATCGGTTAAAATTAAAGAAAAAAAATGCAAAGAAGGCACAGGAACAGGAATATACCTGC
Source organism: Meliscaeva auricollis (assembly GCA_948107695.1). NCBI lineage: Eukaryota > Metazoa > Arthropoda > Insecta > Diptera > Syrphidae > Meliscaeva > Meliscaeva auricollis. The sequence continues at coordinate 79,850,433 of OX403616.1, read as the reverse complement.
GAGTTAATGAAATCAACTCGCAGGTATATTCAACATATGACAGCAAGCATTTTTTTCACTTATGCTCTCTACCTACCCACAAGAAAAAATAATTTCGTCTCGTTATGAAATACATAAAAACCATACGAATTCTGGTAGACACAAAAAGTATCAATCGACTGGACAATTTAACCTGTTTTAAAATGGTTTCCGAATGAAATTGTTTGACATGCGGGGGGAGACTATCAATTTAAATATTTTCCTAAAAAAAATAATTTGAGGGTACATTTAGTTTGTAAGGGAATTAGACCACAAATCAAAGAAAAGACAAATTTTATTTAACAATCGTCAAGTCTTTAATAATAATATAATTTTGTTTTTGTTTTTTTTTTTCTTTTTTAAATAAACACTAAAAATATTAAAATTATTTGTCTGAAGAGCCAGCCGCCTTAATGGACCACAATTGTTTAACAGCCTTTGCAATACCAATGTCATTGTAGATGAAATAGAAGAGGCCACCAAGAGTAGCAGCTGAGATGAGGAAGAGAGCTGCTTGTGCAACCTTTGGTACAACATTGCCAAAAATAACTGGGCGCACATAATCAATGACCATAGCTTCTAATCCCCTAAAAAACATCAAATAATTCAAAGTTCAAATTAAATAAAATTTTGTTTATCTAACCAATGCTGATGCATAACAATGGAAGTTGCCAACAAAGCATCCAACGCCTGAGAGGGAAACAGAAACGCAGCTGGAATGACTCCAAGAAACGCTACAGAAATACCCCTTTCAGCTACCCATATTCCCGAATGTGATCCACCTGATGATAACTTGGGAGCTGTCACAGAAATGTTTCTCTAGAAAAAAAAAAACATTAATACATACACTTTGCTTGAAATTTTATTACGAATTACTTGAATTGATTTAACGAGATTCAGTTGAGCTTCCTTCTTAGGGGCAAGCAGAGCCGACGACGTGAAGGTCTTCAGGGGAGTTGCACGGGCATTTCTAAGCAAACTAATGCCTAATTTATTGTGTGGAAAATGTATTTTTTGTTTAGTTAAGAAGTTATATAACAACAAAAAGAAAATCATGTGCAAAATTGTTTGGTTTTGCAAACCCAAGTCAATTCTTACCATTTGATTTGCAGGCATTTCGTAGAACTAGAGACATGGCCATATTTAATTATTTTTAAGCTAGAAAACAAATTGTATTCGAGTTAGTTAATGTTCTTGAGTTCTAGTGAGTTGAATTTATTATTAAAGAATTTTTTTGATTACCGAGGCAAGGAGGAAAAATCGACTTGTATTTTTTTTATGGATTTATGAGTTTTTCAAATGTCAGTTTTGATGTGGCTGTCAAATCCAAGTTTATTTGTAGAGATGTGTTTATTTCGATAGATAAGTTATCGATATTTTCAAACAAAACTGGACAGTAGATGGCGCAATGCTACTTTCAGTTATTATTTAAAAACACAATCGAATTAAGTGGATGTTTAAAAGATATTGTAAATCCTTTACAACAAGCTTAAGGGGTGGATAACTAATGAAAAATAAGAGATCATTAAAGTTTTAGTCCTTATTTGGACATTGTAAACTATAGAAGTGTTGGTTCCGTAGTGGTAAATGTTGTGCCTCTTAAAATCGCGTATTCTTTATCAGCGGAAAATTGATCTGCCCAGATGTCACGCGAAACAAATACCTGGACCCGTATTACGATTTACGAAACAAAAGGCAAAAAAACGATAACCAACGAAAAAACGATAGTCATGACTTAAACCGATTATGAATTACGAATGTATGACAAAAGACATTCAAGCCAATACGACCGCCGAAAGCAGTCGTGAAAGAAAACGAGTATCGTGGTTCAAAAACGATTGTCGTAAATCGTAATCGCAATTATCGTAATTCGTAATATGGGCCCTGATTGTCTCGCACTCTTACATGCCTCGTTACAATCCATTCGCGATTTATTGTTAGAGCGCTGCTGCAAGAGTGCCACACAATTTTTGTTGGAGAGTGCTGCCCGCTGGTACTGCAGTACAAACACTTTTGCACGGAAAATGGCATATTTGCTACGGGTGAGAATGTTGTTCGTGGATGCCGAGCATAATGAATACAAAGTATTAAGGCAGTTCGTTCTACCATTGAATAATTACAAAATTACATATAGCCTCTCCCTTCGTTTCCCTCTACCATTATGGAATCATTTGATTCTTGGTTGCCATTAAAAATCAAAATAACAAGTCTTATATCTCTACTTTTAACTCTGATATGTTCTTTATTAAAAATAACAGAAAAAAAATCTTTAAAAAATGAGATTACATGAATGTTGGACGAATTGTTTAATTATTGTAGTTTTGTCTTAAGATTCTAATTGTACAATATTTCTAAAAATTAAAATAATATGGACGGAAATTATATTCTTACAATCTTTTTAAGCTGCTTTCATTTACACAGTAATACCTCATTGTAGGTATGTTTATTAAATGACTAAATTAAAATACCAATCAATCGTCTTCCAATAATAATTATTGACAAGGTCAGTAAAATTCCAAAAATTGTATTTTTCGCTAATTGATCGGCGCCGGCTTTGTAAAAGTCCCAATCGAAAACTTTAATAAAACTTTCCGATTCAAGCCATGGATTAGATCCATCGTCGAAATGCATTGGGCATTGATCTCGTTCACGTTCGTATTCTGTCATATCGATGGCAACAGCAGCTCCCTCTGTGTAGTTCCATGAGGCAACATCTTGTTTCAAATTACAAAATGCACCAACAGCTGGACAGAACCAAAATAAGGTGTTTATTTTAAAATAATTCTTTAACAACTTAACTATACTAACCTTGTGACATAAGAACACGATTCAGATCGGCTCTCTGGTAGACCCAGCAGCGATATTTCGAAAGTGGATCCAAGGCATCATAGGTGATGAGATAAGACTTGAGATTCTCCTTCCAGAAACCAATACATTTCATTCTATAATCGGGATCACCTGAAGAGAACAGAGCATTGCGATTAAGAACATCATTGGGAAAATGGAACCAAAGGAATACAAGATTTTAATCTTTTCCACTTCTTTCGATTATAAACTCTAAATTGGTCAATAAATCATCTTTAATTGAAAATGGTTTAAAACAACTTACTGTAAATATCAACAGGACGTCCTAAATGATCCACAGAAAGGCAGTAATTTTCATCGACGGCCATTTCTTTCTGATCAGTGTCGCAAACCGATAAATCGGAAATGTTTTGTTTGCAATGAATGTCTGGCCTGGGACTCAGAGTTACACCGCCAAGGATTCTATTAAGAAAAATGTTATAGTCAAAACTTATAATCCTTCCCCTCGTTATAATCTGTTACCTTGTTTTAAACTTATGTTCTCCACGTTGAGTGAAATTAAATTTACCAGCTACTGGACATCTTACTGGGACTGGATTCTTTGCCAAAAAGAAATCATATTTCCAAGCCTCTTTGTTAGGGAACTGCACCCAAGAACAAACCGTACTGAAGTCGTCCTTTATAACAGCCAAACCCTTGCGGTATCGAATGACATTGTGATGGCGTGGCATAAAGTCAAAGCAAACATAATCCTTTTGACAACCATCGACAGTAAGACGTGCCATCATAATTCGTGTGCCTCTTCGTTCGCGGCATACATAAATCGTTCGTCGGTAACGCGACTTGTCGGGATAATAGGTTTCGTTTATATGCGTTTCACTGATTTGTACATCGGCATCAATATTTGCCGTATTCACCCATTCGCCGCTGAAATTCTGCGGCAGAGAACATCCCGGTTCAACAACCTCAGCTTTAACTGGGGTGAGTTTTAAACGTTCTGGCGAACTTTCTGGTGTTTTGAGTGTATTACATTGAGCAGTAATAGAGACACCAATATACAAGTCATCATCTCGATTCTTAAGGAAACAACGATACTTTTCATCTTTGCGAGATTCTTTTGTATTGGCCACGGCAAAGAAATGATTTTTTCCAATGAACCAATCTCCAAGGCAACTGTATTCAACAGCACCTGTGAATGTACCATCCATGCCTTCGCACTGCTGATATGAAATGTTGAATTTCTGATTCGTGATTAAAAATTGAGTACCGGCTGTTTGGCATGATTGAATTCGAGCATCGGGCTTGTTGCAAACACCAGTAAATCGGAAACGATTCTGAAAAAGAAAATCAAAAATAAAAATATATTGAGTATGGTTTTATGGAATACATGTAAATTTCAGCAAAACAAACAAATGGAGGTTGGCCACTGATAGGGTTGAACTTTATAACACTCAGTGAACTGCAACTTTTTCTATACATCAAATGTGCTTTTTCGGAGATCCAAACTAAAAACCCAGTGCTCATGTTAAATACTGCCATCAGAGCGCCAAAAGCTAGGGGACCACCTATCTCAAGGACTGAGAACACCATTGAACAACAATGTTTTGCGATGAAAAAATGTTTTCATAACCGGTGCTTAATTAATAGTCGACAGTCACAAGGAAGAAACAGTGCTTCCATGTCCACATAAATCTTGGCAAAGATCGAGAAAAGAAAACAACTTAAAGCTCTCATCGCAGCTACTTGATCAGCAGAGAGAAACTAGCTAGAGTCTACTTATGACATGAAAATAAGAAAAGTTTATCGCAGTATGCGACGTGGTAAGCGTTACTATTCGAAGCGCAACCAGTGACTCAAAAAAACTGCTAAAGCAATGATATTTTTTTAATATTTCACAATATATTGCAATTGCAATGTATGTATGTGCATCTACATACCTGATAAGTGAAATGCCATACTCCTTCCAACGACGATCGGCAATTGATTGGAATGAAATTCTCATTAAACAAAGTGATCAATTGTGAGTCTTCCTTAACGCCCTTACACACATTTTCAACAGATGGTTCAACGCCATTTGAAAGCGATACACAAGGCCCTTAAAAAGAGATTCTCAAAATATTTAAAAAGATGTTCTTTGTTTTTTGTACAATTATCAAAACAAAACATACCTTCATACTTCTCAAAGACATTCAATGTTCTAGGAAATGTTTTCACACAGTGATAGCAGTCAGCGTTTCCTTTAAACACGAATGAGTAATCGGCACCATGGTGCTCGTAGTCTATGCAAAAGCCACGATTGGACATTGAATTTGCATCGATTACTGTTTGGGTGGGAAAGCCTTCTTCCCAAGAGAACCATGATCCTCGCAGGATTTGAGGCATTGAACATCTTTTTCCATTAAGTAAACAATTGACTAAAAGAATTAATATGTATTTATTAGTAAAAATTGAAGTGGATTTTAATGATTTCGGGGTGTGGCCTGGGCTTGGTTTTTGCTTAAAGCTACCAAGTACTTACCTTGGCTTAAAACGCCAAAAAGGCACATAAATATTAAAGTTTTCATTGTGAAGGCACTGTTGGTATTATAATTTATATTTTTCAAACAATTATATCATTTTTTTATTATTTTTTAAACAAATTAGTTTAAGTTAAATTTAGTCTACTAAACAATAAATTTTGTAAAATGTGAATGCAACAACCAGAGAACGAATTAAATTAGTTTAAAAAGAAGGAAATGAGAAAACGTCAAATTATTTTTGATCAGGGATGTATCTTTTAACGTTTTCCTTTTCCTCATTTCACATTTGAGGCCCCTTCCGAACTAAATTGCGACACAACACCGCGATACGACAAATTTTAAATCGAGAGTCAGAAAAAAATCTGCTGTACTAGGCCTTTTTGAATCTCTTGGCAAATGAGACATGAAATATCACTTTCATTAGTATTACCCCCTATCTTACCCTCAAATTTGCAAAATCGAATCTTTTACCAAATCGAATTTCTGACATTAGTCAACAAGAGTAACCACACCAACATGACAAACCATAATTCTTATGAAAACGCGAAATGTCGCGTTGTAGTGTCATGGTGTGGTTTGGGGGAGCCTTTATATTTGAAGATTTGACAGATAGAAATGGGATGAGAAAAGACTGGGATAATAGTAGTTCTTGTTCTTACCTAAAATGCATTGTAAAGGCTCTCCGAAACCAAAACGCAGCACGATAAAGCAACATCGTAAAAGGCTTGCCCAAACCAAAGAGTCGCTTTGTCGCGCGTTGTCGTTAGACAACATTTATTTACACAGCGTCATATGAGAGTCCTTACACCAAACGCGACAGAGAGCAATACGGTTTTCATATGTAAGACCTTGTCGCTTTATCACTCGGCAATACAATACACTTTGATTTAGGCAAGCGTGTAAATAAGTTTTGTCGTAGTCGTGTCACTGTCGTTAATTAGAATTAACTGCAATGTGCAAGCCCATATTTAAGGTTGAAACAAATATATCTAACGTAATGTAACGCAACGCCTCAAACTGTCAAATCACACAAAGTTTCAAAAATAAAATTTCAAAAATTTTAAAATTAAAAATTAAAAACAAAACCCAAACAAAAAATAATGTTTTCTTTTAATTTTCCTTCAAATAACAGTGAAGATGATTATTTTTCAAATATAAATTACATGAAAAATATTGAATGTATCATACCGAACTGTGAATTAGCGCTAAATGTTCGTTCCAATGGAATATCAACCAAAAAGCATTTTTTTGTTTATGCCGAAAAAATTGACTTCAAAGGATTAATTGTAGCTATAAATTATATATTTTTATATTGTTGTTTTATGTAAAAAAGAATTATCAATAAACATAAGATATTTGTTATTTCCATTTTAGCAATTAAGACTGGCTGAAAAATCCGATCATCGAAAAATGTTCATCTCCACGGTGGACACAAATTCATTCAATGAACTGAAACAAGACCAATCGTTGCATGTTACCTTTTCAGGATTTGTAGAGAATTTAATTAAAATCCTACAAGATTGCCAACGTGGTCAATTGGAAGTGGATTTAATTCAGAACAGGGAACATCAAATGACACTGCAATTCTATGAAATGCGTTCATTTAAGAATCTCGTTCATTTGTGTTTGCCCATAAAGCCGGCTCCTCTCAATGTCATCCTGTTTTACATGAACAATGTTTTGCATAGTTTACAGGTACACTCTATGCCATTATATTTATTCCACATGTTATGATAAAAAATTATAATTTTCAGAAAAAAAATGCATCCGTCGAGAGTAACATGCAGTGCATGCAACACGAACTCAACTCACACTTGAGCCGCATGTCACAACTGGAAGTAGAAAATGCCAAATTGAGAGAGTCCCTTCTGGAAAATAGTAAAGCCATGACAAGTAGACATCAAGAAGAAATCGTGCGCATGCAAGAAGCCCTTAAAAAATCCTCCGATCACAGGCATTCGGACAACGAAAGACACATGATGGCAATGTCTGCACTTCAAGCACAACTTGACAAAGCCCTACACGAAAAGGCTAATCTATATTCAGAAAAGAGGTAAAACATCTTTTGGTTTCTAGAAGAATTAAGTAAATGCCTAACTTTTAATTTAAATGAAACTTACAGCCAAGAAACAAAGAGATGTGACCATTTGCGAGATGAAATTGGATCACTTAAGTCCACATTAGCGTCCATTAAAGATCAAAATGAGAAACAAGTGTCTGAAATGGCAGCTCTAAGGAATGTCGAAAGGAAAAATGAAATGCATTTGCTTGATTCCCGGAAGCATATTCACGAGCTGCAGGACAAAATTAAGAAATTCGATAAATTAAAGGTAGATAATAATTTTTGTATTGTCTTGTTTTTAGTAGGTAGTCATCAGATGATGGGGCTACAACAAAGATCAGGGTCACGTTCTGAAATGATCCTTCAATGCAGATTATAACCAGCCGCTCGCCTATAACATTAAAGCCTGTGACTTCTTGCCTTAGACTTCCCCTGCACAAAACCGCACCCAAATAGCCGCTCACCTTTACGATTTCATCAGGCTCTCTATCCAATCGCACCTTGTGGATTGCTGTAACGTCAGCCCTTAGCCTATCAAACGAGAGCCAAGAGCTTCTTACATGCCTGAGCTACGAGTCTGTTGCAGTAGCTTATGTAAGGAGTTGACTAGTGTATTTTTGGATTCGGATTTAACTCTGTGAACATCGCCTGCTGTGGTTACTGCTAGTGGTATTCTGATCTTAGGTAGGTAAAAAGGGAGGATTTTAGAGTACCCGCTTAGAAAGCCCAGTGAGCGCTAGTTAGCGACATTTTGATCATTGATCAGTTAGTCTTTGATAGACTTCCTACCCTGTTCGGATACATGCGTAAGATTGGTAATGGAATGGTATAGCAAGAAGGCCTGCTTTCTTAGGCTCTTTCCCGTTCAGCAATGCAGCTCCCGTAAGCTCCAGCTTCTACAGCGTCGTACTGCCTGAAGCGAGTTAGTCCAGCAAAAAACCCTATGTGCCCAAAATGCATCTTACCCAATCAACCGTAAAGTTCATTGGCCTAGAGTAGATGGCTGCGGTTTCCCATGGTTGGGTGGGTAAAGCCCACACTGCATTTTCATCAGCAGTGCCCTTGAAGTGGTGATAGTCCATCCGGTGTGACTTTTGTCTCCATTCCGGCGAGATAATTGCCTCGCGGCAACAAGCAAGGGACGTCTTCGGAACTACCAACCTACCTTTTCTCAAAACATTACATTTCCAATTTCTTGTTTTGTATTGTTTGTTTTTTTAGTGTTCTGTAGGCCTGCCTGATTGCCAGCACCTCAGCTTAAAATACGATTGAGTGGTTAGTAGCACAAAAGGATTCGTTGATTTTCAACCACTGCCAATCCACAGTCCATTTTTGAGCCACTTGTCAAGAAAGTGTTTCAAATTTCTTTTCAATCAATTTTTTTTCCATTGATCGGGAAGGGAAACATAATTTGATCACAGTTTTAGTAAGCACCAATTTACGCAACCTAGAAGCTGTACGTAAACTGGCTTTTGTAGTCTTGCTATTTTTGTGTGTTCAATACTCGAAATTATTATTTAAGCAAATCAAGTCCGGTTTAACGGTTTTAATAATTGAATTTAAAATGTTTCCTCTCATTAAACAGTCTGATCTGTTAGCTGAGCTTGAAGCAGAGAAGAAAATATGTCACACCAAGCGACAAGCTCTGGAAATGGCCACTGAAGAAATTTCCAAGGCCAACGAAATCATCGCCAAACAAGGTCAGGAAATTGTGAAAAACAAAAAGACCATAGCCTTACGAACCGAAGTGGCATTGCATCAAGAAAAGGCAATCAGAGAAAAGGACAAGCAGCTAATTATACAAAATGAAAAGATCCAGGGTTTGCAGCGAGCTATAGAAAGTCTTAGACAAGACATACCAATTCAATTAGAATCAATGAAGCAATTTGCCGACTCCATTGAGAACAAATATAGTGAAAGTATGGTTTTAAGATTGTGATTGTGAATTATAGAGGTATTACTTAATTTCATTATATTCTTGCAGAAATTACAGCTTTAAACCAGAAGCTGTTATCGGCGAGTAAGGACAGAGATAATGGGAGAAGGACAATACGATAGGATATAATGATTTCTTTTTAGTTTAAATTGTTTTTATAATTTATTGTACATTAAAATATTTATACACGTAGAAGCATTTTGTCGGAAACTACATTTTTTTATTGATCAAGTTATATAAGTATTGTATCTCATGATTGTTTTGCTTCAATTGCAGCACCCACATTGACCACTTGTGAAAGATCAAGATTTTTTTTTAATCTTTCTCGAATCAACTCAGCGATGGCTTTTTGTGTGCGTCTTTCGAGTTTTTCTAGCTTCTTGGCAACATCACGCTTCAGATCCCAATCTGGCTTTCTTGGAGCTAGATTTGCAATATCAATTTCATCAATAACATTTGGAGTTTTGAGTAATTCCAACTGTGATTCGACTTCCTTCTCAATTTCGCCAGTTGGTCCTTGTTCGAGTATTGTTTCACTGAGGTTTTCATCTTGTGGTTTATAGCTTCGAAAGATTGGTCTGAAATTAAGAGTTTTGGTAATAAATGTTTATACCTATTATTAGTGGAAAAAAAATTAGATTACTTTGGTAGTTCAGTGGTTTCACTTGATGAATTTTCATTTTGATCTACCAAATTCCTTAATCTTTTTAAGCGTTCTTTTCTCTTAAGCGATTCTTCTGTAAGGGAACCGATTTTTTTCTGGTTGTTATTTGTGTTTTCCATTTCAATTTTTATTTTATTTTATGATTTTGATTTAAAATTTTTATAATATAATTATTAAATTTGAGGATTCTTTGGATTTTTTACTTTTGTTTACACAAATTTATACGTCAAATGAGATTTGCGTGTGAAAAAATGAAAACGTCTAGGACTGTAAACAGGGATGTTAAACAACCTGGACCCTAGAGGTAATAAGGTATTCTGCGCGAAAAAGATTAGAACCAGTTCGACACGACAACAACAAAATAAGAGTACCCACACCAAATGTGACAAGACGGCAAAGCGTTTTGCATATGAAAGCCCGACAGTTCGACACCACAACGACACAATTTATTCACACAGCGTCACGTATGAGGCTAGTTTCAGTTTCAGACGACAGCTATTCGATTCGATATTTTCCCGTACATGTTTTAATCGAATACGGGACAGAAGTTCACATAATGGCATTTATTTATTATCTTATTACTTATGGTTTTATAGACAAAGGCGGGATAAACTGGATATATTTGTAGCAATAAACTGCCGGCATCTCTTAAAATCCATGCGGCATTAAGGCTTGCCCAAACCAAAGTGCGATGGTGCGACACTACTTTTATATGAAAAACGCTTTGCGATTTATCGCATTTAGTGTGGGTACTCTCATATGACGCTGTGTAAATATATATTGCTGTTGTCGTGTCGCAGTGTGACAGTTTGGTTTGGGCAAGCCTTTAATCGAATAAAAATTTGCTAGATGGCCAATCTATACGGTATACGGGGAAAAAAAATCTCGTTTACGTCTTTTTACCGCTTGGACTCCATGTGAACAACTCAATACAAACCTTATTGCCATCCGGCAGACGGGGAAAAGCCGTGTACGGTATAGGGGAAGAATATCTCCGTCTGAACGAGGCCTGAGAGTACCCATACCAAACGCGACAAAGCAACGAAATGTTTTTCTTATGAAAGCCCCTGTTGTCATGTTCGGTTGATATTGCAACACGTCAACGACACAATTTATTAACACAGCATTATAGATGAGAGTACCCACCCACACCAAACGCGACGAAGTGCAGAGCATTTTTCAAATGAAAGCTCTTGTCACTTTGTCGGGCGACAGTGCGACATTTTGGTTTGGACAAGCCTTAAACTTAGTTTAACTAAATGCAGAATGGAAGATACTTTCTTTGAACGCATCCATTAAACTGACAGCCAGTCAACCACCAGGCATTTAAAAAAAAATGACATCCAAATTTTTGTGCAACAAAAGATAAAACAAGTGTCTTTACTGGATTCTGGGGTTTCCCTGATTCCCTCTGGTTCCGAAATAAATTCATCGTGAAATCGCTGCCGGGCTGTCACAAATGCCAAATATTTTTAAAAATCCCGAAAAATGTTTTACTGGTCAATATTTATTATATCAGGACTATTAGCCTGGCCAACTTGTGCTGAAAGTTCTTGGCTCCAGCCAAATGCATGGGAACTTCATTCGCCTTCAAGTGCAAATGAATGTCCAGTCTGTGATATTCCCAATGAGGGGAGCGTTGTTTCTATATTTTATAAAGAAATGATCACTCAACTTTTTAATAAGAATCATTTTAAGGTAAGTGATTTAAAGCACTTGGAGGAGGAAGAGCATAGTTCTTAAACAAACAATGACGTAATGCATAATTTTAAACTGTTGTGATTTTTGTTTTCCTCACAGAAAAATCCTACAACTGGTAAACTAGAAAGAACTCTAGTATTTTCTCTTACTCCGGCGCAGTTAACAATTATTGAAAATGCATCTGATCTACGAGATCTAAATGCCATCGTGATGTTGGCTCTTGCAAATGCCAAACATCTTGAACAAGTACAACCCACAGAAAAAAACAAAGAAAGTACACTTTCGTTGCTGGTGTCTATCCCGAAGTACATTTATTATGGATTAACACATATTTGGCTTTTAATCTTTTACATATTTGATAGTGGATCTGAGGTTAGAATTGATCAAGATTGGTGTTTTTAATTTAGTCTTATTCTATGGAATATTTAGGCGCGCTTTGGGATGTTCATAGCTGCAGCTTTGATGACTATCTGGTTAATTCATAAACGTTATAACAAGAACCTAATTCTAGTATTGCTGGGATCGTTTCTAGTGGTTGGATACTTCTGCACATACGTCGAGTGCAATAGGGTATGTATCTTGTTAATTTTTGTCTGTAAACGTTTAAAAAAAAAATCGATTATTTTTCCACTACACACCAAAAATAAAATTACGAAGAACCGTCATTTCTTATTTGCTGAGCTTATTCACTACAGACTGTCTCAATGGGAGAGAATGGCAATATTTTATCTTAGTTCCAGATACTAAACCATAGACCACATTTATTTGCACTCTCAAACCATTTTGGCTCATATGTCGTTTTCGATTGGAAATCCAGAATTTTTTAAAACTGTTTCATTGGGTCATATCTGTCATTTTTGCGCAAATAAAAAAGTTTCAGAAGACTTCTGGATGATTCCAGACTCTTCTGGATTTTCAATCGAAAACGACATTACATAAAAAAATCGGAAGTTACAGCTGTTGGCAACTAATTAGAAACACAAATTCAAAGCAGTTTTTTAAGATCTATTTATTACACTAGTTTACAGAAAAACTATATTTTTCGTATAGATTTTAGCACGTAGAACTCGAAAATCGCATCGAATATTCATCGATAGGTTTTTCAGATATGATTTTTTAAAGTTTATTATCGTTTTTTTTTCCAAAGCATCTTTAGTATTCGGTTCATACATTGAGTAATAATTAACGTATCTGAATCAAAGAACCAACATCTGAATACTGAGAAGATCTGCAACAAATTCTATTTTTTTTTTGCATAAGTAAAGTAATAAAATAATAAAATATGTTTTTTTAAGGACAATTAACGATACAAAGTTAGTCTTACTTAAGGAAATAAAGTGCATAACTGGGTCGCATGTACTTGCTCTTAGGGTCAAAGTTGCTGTATACGTTAAAACTTCTTATATCAAGTTCTTAAAATTAAATCATTTTATAAGAAATAAAAATATGTAATTTATTTCTAAAATGGTAAACAACTTCTTAAATTGTCTTGAGCTGCAAACTAAGTATGCCATTTGATTTGATTAAAAAGATACATTAAAAAACAAAAATTGAAAATCGTTAGAACCGTTTTTAAAAAAATTAATTTTGTATTTATAAAAATTCTCAAACCTTTTTTAAATAAAATGCACGACTGGATCGCACGAACTTGCTCATGTAGTCCAAAGTATATTGACTTAGCCTGATGTGTGTAAAAAAGCACACGAATTTTTTTTTTGACAAATCGTTTGAAAATTTTTAAATAAAATAATATTTAAAAAAAACAACTCGATATTTTTGAAAAAAAAAAAAAATATATAAAAATTATCGTGTTTGAACAAAAACAACAACTAGCTATTTCGTGCTTTGCCACTTATGCACTCATCAGTCTCCTTTTTGTGGTGCTGAGCTTTAATCCAATTTTATTATGGAAAAACTTTCTATGCACACCATGGGAATCGAACCCACGCATATCAGATCTTAGCTTAGTCTTAGAAGTCGTGTACACTACGCACTCCGCCACTTTAGACCACTGACGTCACAGGTCGAGATGTGTTTCTTGTTTATCCAATGCATTTGGAGTCACAGCATTTTTATTAGCGCCTTTAAGTATGCTGTCTTGTTCTGCCTCCATTTTTCTCCATACCTTATTTCGATAGACTACAATTCGTAGTACGTATCAAAGGGGGAGAGGTTGGAAGATCGGTAACAAACCAGCCTATTAAGTTATTATTATTGATGAGTGCATAAGTGGCAAAGCACGAAATAGCTATATCTCCAGCCAAACAAGAGTGGTAGCGCCTTTAAGTTGTTGTTGTTCTTCATACATTCAATGAAATTGACGGAATAAAGAATGGTCAAGTCTAATAAGCTGACATTCTAGTACGAATAGTACAATAATAACAATAATAATAACTTCTTAAATTGTTTTGAGCTTCAAACTAAGTATGCCATTTGATTTGATTAAGATTGATAAATTTTTATAAAAAAAAAATTAAAAATCGTTAGAGCCGTTTTCAAACCTTGTTTAAAAAAAAAAGTTGGTATGCCATTTTTAAGAAAAATATTTATGCAAATCTAAAACCAATATTTCAAAAAAATGCAGTGACCCGTTTTCGAAAAATTGATTTTTCAAAAATCTAAAAATTATTTTCTGAAAATTTTGATATCAAACAATTTTAAAATTATTAAGGAGCTTCCGTATAAAAAAATTCATCAAAATTGATTCAATCGTTTAAGTGAAAGTCAAAAATGCAAAAACGGTTCTATGGGAGGTACCGTTAGTAGAATTTTTACAAACATTTAATTCACATCAAAAGTATGACCCTACCGTTTGAGGCGTTTTGAAAAAAGTTAACTTTTACTTAATGGTTATATGGCAGGTACCGTTAGTTTTGGTCCTAAAAAAATAAATTTCAATGTCCCCTCTAGGGAACCACAAAAGATCCTTAACCACCAAATTGGAAGAAAATCGCTTCGGCGGTTTAGGCTGTAGCTCCAAGTATACACAGACAGACAGACAGACAGACGGACAGAAAGACAGACAGACGGACAGACAGACAGACAGACTGACAGACAGAATTTCGAGACCCACTTTTTTCGCATTCTCTATCACCGTAATGTTTATTATCTCGAGTTCGATTATTTTTCCGAATCCTAAACTTGTCCTATAGTACCGATGTATGTCGCGAGTAGAAATCAATTTAGCCGATGCAAAATTAGTTTAATATTGCCTTTAAGAAAACTATGGATAGGTTTTTAAGTTGCGACCGTTTTTGTGAAGAGACAAGAGAGCTTAGTTCGTCTCTCTTAGTAAATTTGTATTATTTTGTATAAAACTGGCAAACTTATGGGCAGTAACAAGACATTCTAGGTCGCACAGAAAATGCAGATTGCTGATTTTTTGGAAATATGCCAGCATTATACGACCTTGTTTGCTAACTGAATAGTGCTCCAAGAACTTCGAAACTTTGCACTTCTTTCAGTTTTATCTTATAAGTTTAAAAATGAGCATTTTATAGAAATAGCTAACAGGTATCTGGAGATCTTGAAATACAGCTCTTCAAAAATTACCAAGTTTTCATAAATATTTCGAATTTACAGTTTATGTTGTCTTCCGAACAGTATATTTACTTGAATACTGAGTTAAAGAACATGTTGGTGTAAAATAAACATATGGCACATGATTTGGAATTACATATTTTTAATGTACAATTCAAAGAAAAAAATATGAACCATGACGAAAGTTATGGCACTCTTTAGTAGAAATTTAACTGTTTGTACTAATATTTAAGACAGTACATGAGAAAGTGACATTACTTCCGCTATGTGAGTGGATTGCCTTGATATTAGTCTTATTCAACTGTGCATTACAAAATACTTCCAAACCATATGCCATATGTTAATTTCACAGCAAAATGTTCTTTAACTGGATCTTGAGTGTTTAAATAAATATACTTTTCGATACTTACTATAAATTCGAAATATTTGGGGAAATTTGGCAATTTTTGAAAAGCTGTATTTAATCAACCGAACTGCGCTTACACTTTAATTGTATCTTATTTCGTCTTCTTTACCTGATTCCTTGCAGCTTTTTCTATAAAATGCACATTTTATAACTTCTAAGATAAAAACTGAAAATAGTGCAAAAGCTTCGAGGTTTTTGGTGCACCATGCAGTTAGCACAGGTTTTTTGAAGCTGCAAACTTGGTTGTATACTGGTGGCATATTTCCTAACAACATCCCAACAAAATCAGCGATCTGAAATTTTTTGCAACCTAAAGCTCTTAATTCGTTTTGTACTACTGGTCTATAAGCTGAATCTGAAAATTTAACTTGAGTGTAGGAAACAAAACTATGGAGCCTACGAATCCAACAGAACTTGGGGAGAGTAATGAATTTTAAAGAAGATAAAGACAACATAAGCTCAGTTTACAATACTGTGATAAAATAAACAAAAGTCTGTGATATATTAGGTTTAATTTCTGTTTTTGTCTCGTTTTCAAATTAATTTATTTTATTATTTAATTTTGTCTTTCGCTTAATAAATTAATGTTAAATTATTTAAAAATCCAATTTAAACAAAACAAAAACATGTAACCAGATAAAACAAAGTAAGTTGCAATAGAAAATTAAAGTTAAAAAATAATCGATTGTTATTTTAAAGGTCTAATAAATAAATTAAAAATCCCCTGAAGATGTTGGCAAAAAACCAAACGAAACGTTGGGAAAATTAATGAATTAATCTTTTAATTGCATTATAAACAAATCGATCAATTAAGCCCAAAACTACACAACAAATCTTAAATTATATATCATTGATCAAAGTACTACAAAATTTTATGTTTTATGTTAGCTAGAAAAACCTTCTTTTATTAACATGTTATATCAACTACTACTAACTACTAAGAAATGAGATGAAATTTCCCCTCGGATTCAATTTCGGATTCAAAGGTAGTTGACATTTCAAAATCAGCTGTTTTGGTTTTTGTTTTGTTTTTTGATTTGATTTTGGTGAAATATGACAGTTAGAATTGACTAGCTTTGCAATGCAAATTTTGCATTCCAAAAGCTAGTTGATTTTCGACTACGTAGTCACTAGATTAGTAAATGCGCCCAATGATTTTCAACTCAGAATTTTGAAAAAAAAAAGTTTCAATCAAAATTTGTAACTTATTATTTTCAAAATGTTACCTTATAAATTACTATTTGTTCTTCCAAAATTCTTAAACAAGTTTGTGTAGATACACATGATAACATATCAAATCGAAAAGTCTGGCAGAGATTCTTTTCAGCCGGGGCCGTTTGAAAACTGCATATAATCGGCCTCTTATAAAATTTTCTACAAATTGAATAATAAGATATTAATTTTCAATTTTTAATCGCAATATGGGGTGATTATTTTAAATAAATTAAATCAATAAACCAACACTACAAGTATACATGGGTAAAATAGCCCAAGCGCATGTATCAGTTGCTTATCTTGGTACTTTATTTTTGAAACAAATTTTTGTAAAAAAAAAAACTACAAAAATGTATTGGAAAAAATTTGTTGGGTGTGTCTGTAATAGCCATGAGCCATGACTTCTACATATATTATTGATTTTTTTTTTTAAATCACAGCACAAACTTCAAAAACAGCTCGTGCTTTTGCTTATACTAATTTTTATTTAATACTTGTATTCACCAAATACAAAAATCATTAATACAGTACAAAAACTCTCTTTGTATTTGTATTTATTTGTTTAAAAATAAAGTATGGTTTTAAAAATAATTAATTTTCCAGAAACTTAAAGCGGAAGAATATATTGAGTTTATCAGAGAAAATGAACCAGATGAACAGAATTTTTTTACGAGACATATTGGCAAGTACTTTAAACTATCGGCGAAGGAACAAAAAATTCAAAATATCAAGTATGAACAAAAAAAAAAAAAAAAAAAATACAATAAAGAATAAAGTGAAGAAAAATTTTATTAAAAATTATTATTTTCAGAAATCGATCCCAAATTAAGTTTCCTTTCTGCAGACCAGATCATGTAGCAATAATGTATTTCAACGAAATGTTCTTTAATCAGTTACAAGTTGTGGTTGAAAAAATAGTTGAGTCAATGACTGTCATACAAAGTAATACAATTTTCTATTCTCATCATTCTCTTCACTACTTATAAATGCAATTTTTCCTTCTTTTTTTACAGATAAAGTTCCGTTTCCTTTTAATTATTTGGGAATGATTGCTTTACCGTTTCTTTTTATGAGCATCCTGCCATTACTCTTTCAGAATATTCTTAACCCAGTTTCATGGTTTAGGATTTTCCAAGGCACTACTTCAGAGCAGGGTCCAACGCAGGAAAATGTTAATAACAATTCTGTTGAAGGAGATCGTCTTTCGGGAGAAAATCTGACAATCTTCCTTCGTGCTCTAAAGAATAAACATAATAGTGAAGAAAAAACTAAACATTCTGCAGTTGAGAATGTTAAAGATGTCCCTCAACCTATAGAACCGAAGTTAAACGAAAGCTCTAGCGATATTCCTCAAAAAAACACTGAAATATTTAGTGATAGTTTTAATGATCTTCCTGGAAGTGTTGCTGCGAAATTAAATGAAAATTCTAGCAAGTATGCTCAAGGTACTACTGAAGTTTTTGATGAAAATTTGAGCGAATCATTTGATAGCTGCGACGAAGAAGCTGTTCTTATAAAAAGAAGAACAAAAAAAACGTTGTGAAGCAAAAGTGTGTTTTTTAATATGTAATTTTTTATACAGCTGTTTTGTAACATTTTGTTTTAATTTATATAATTATAAGCTCAATACTCAAAAGTTAAAAACTATTGTTAAAATATTTTAATAATAAAATCGAAATTGTATTTCAAAATTAATTCGACTTGTTTTTAAAGTAGTGAAGAATTCAGGAATATATAACAACATTTAGTGCGCTCACATTCGTATAGGATAGCCATAGCATATACCTTTGTATCCGATATTTCAACGAGCAAGATAAGTAGCCATTGACATTTTTTTTGATATTTGACTTTTTTTTAAGAAATGAAACATAAGGGGGAATGGATTTTCATCCCATTAGTGTAACACAAAGTAAGCTATATCGTTATATCTGGTGCATTTATGTTATGAGAACCAAGAACTAACTGATCGTATTGAAATATTTTGGGTAGAAGGGTGTTTTTTTGAGGAAGAAAAGACGTTAGGCAATAAGACTAACATTTTTGTATTCCTTAAAAAAAGCAACCTTTCACCCAAAATATTAAAATGCAATCTCTTGGTTCTTGGTTCTCAAGACAAATGAAACGTTTATGTGGATTTTTTTCGCTATACAATTTTTGTTTTGATTTCAATACAAATAAGCTTATTTTGACACTTAAATTACCACTCAAAACCATTTAGTTGAGCCAACAATAAAATTTCAATATTGATGCTTTTTTTTGAAGATGGTGACCAAATCCCAAATAGGATTCGTTGGAACTTTAACAATATGAGTATGGGCCAAATCCCAGTAATCTGCCAAGCAGTTACCACCAATAAAAATGCTGTAAAAGATTTTTGTTTTATGTGTTACTTTTTTCTATTGAAATTTTTTTTTGCAGTCCCTAACTAATTAGTCAGAACATTTTGTAACTATTTCCAACTCATCTTTTGTATTTGAGTAAACATTACAATCGTACACATTATAAATCGGAGCAAAGTATTTTATTACAAATGAATGAAGATTGTTTACTAGGGTGATTCAAAAAGAAATAAATTCTCCCGTCACCAAGCTCAAAAGTTTTGTTTAGGCTAAAAAATGAACCTTGTAAAATATCAGATTTTAAAATTAATGTTTAGTACGTGCGCTATGCACTTTTGGTTTATCCATACAAATTTCACTGGATTTGTTTTTTGTTCACTCTGAGTGCTGTAACTCACGAAAGGTGCGTGCGTCGCCATCACACAGTGCGATGAAATAGGATTCTAGAGCGCCAAAAGTCAATTAAAAAAAAAAGTGTCTAAAATGCTTGATATTTTCAGGATATAATATCAGTACATTTACGTTCCCAAATCTCTTACGAGCAAAATATTTGCAGAGAATTTTTTAATCGCGAGTTTTGGCGCGCTAGATTTCAATTTCATCCTACTGCGCGTCGTACAGTAAAGTTTTTGATACAGCTTTTTGGGGTTTTAAAAGTAGATTTACTCTTCAAAAAGTTATTTATATCAATAAAATAATTTGCCCACTTAGGGGAAATATTTGCCCAAATTCTGACGCAGAGCACGAATAGGACTATATTAAGAGTCAGCTAAAATTTTAACTGTAATTGATTTTATTTCAATTTTTTTTTATCAAAAATCTGATATAATAATATAATTATCCTTGAACTTTAAATGAATGATGACGCACACACAGTTCGTGAGTTACAGCACTTAGATTAACAAGACACAACCTAACCTATTATTTTAAATTTTGTTAAATTTGTGTGCAATTGTAACATAAAAAAAATAACAACAAAATCAAGCCAATCGGTTAATAATTGTAGAAGTAGTCAAGATATCAACTCTGTAAGTTCTAAAAAATCCAATTTTTTCCCTCCTAGAACTTCATCATTCGACTCGCACGGCTAAATCTAAATCGTAGATCAAAAATATTTTAAGGGATTTTTGTAGACCATCTAGGGACGATTTGGGGGTCTAAATCATTGAAATTCAAAAAAAGTCAAAATTAAGAGCCAGTCTAATGTACATATGTATGTATGTACATATACGAGTATATTGCCCAATATATCCAAGTACGACTTTTAATTATTATTTATTGATATTTCATCCAAACACAAAAACACAATAATTTATTATTATTTTAATGAAAGTATCTTTTTTATTTAACTATATTTAATGTATATCATTTTCAATATATATAATATTGTGTATACATATTTTTGTATTTTTAACAATAGTAAGTACTTTAATTTAATATGTTTTCTTGTATTTATGGTAATTTTTTATATTTTTTTTTTTTTCAATATACTCATATCGTACTGTAGTTCAAATTTATTTTTTATAAAAAAATTGTTTTATGTATGCATATTAGCAAAGAAGTTTTTTTTGTTTTTGTTTTTTTTTATAATTTTACTAAATGTATTTTAAATTTTTTATGAACTCCATGCACCATACTTGGTGTTATTTTTAATTTATTAAATAAAATAAACTATCGTTTTACTAAATATGCGTCTAATTATTTTTTTTCTGCACCTATGGTCCATGGATAAAATTTTAATTGAAACTCAATATTTTAAACAGAGATTGTTTTTTTTTTTTTTTTTTAACTATACACATATAATGTTGTTGGTAAAAACAGATGTACATTATTATATATTTTAATAAAACAAAGCAAAATCTGAGTTAATAATATGCCTTATACGTTTGAAATCTTTACAATTTTTTTTTCTTTTTTAAAGAATTTTGTTTTTAATTATTCGTTGTATTTCTCAATCAATTTTGAAAATAAAAAACTCATTTTCTTTTAAAGTAGATAATATATTACCATTTTTTATTGTTTATAAATATTTTACTTAAAACAATGCAAGTTTGCAATAGTTTTAATTATGTCACAATTTTTGTTGTAATATGTATACGTTTATAAGTTGTTTTTGTTTTTTTTTTTTGCAAAAAATGCACACTTTTTTATATATGTATGTATGTATGTATGTATATATGTATGTTTTAAGTTTAATTTGTTTTTATTTTATAACAAAAAAAAATGTTTCCAGAACAGAATTAGCCAAAAAAATATTTAATTTTTAAATAGCTACGAATTTGACTTAAAAATCTAATAAATATTAAGGCAATACACTGGAATATGCTATTAAGACGTTTTTTTTTTGTTTTCAATTTTCAATTTAATTAAAATGTTTAATTATGTTTTTGTTTTTGTTTTGTTCGTTTTAAGTAACCGTATAATGCTTAAAAATTATTATTAAGTTAATATATATTTTTTTTATTCAAAATATAATTAACTCTTATTTTTAAGTTTGTGTTAAAGCTTTCATCAAATCTAAAAAAGAGTCGTGTTGTTTTTTTTTTCTTTGTAATAAACAAATATTATTTACATAATTATATTAAATAAAAAAAAATAACTATTATTAATAATTATTTTGTTAATGGCATATTAGCGATAATTGTTTTAAGTTTAAAGAAGTTTTTTTTGTCTTTGTTTGTTTGTCGAGAGAAAAGAGTAGAAACTTAGTTAAGAATAGAAATTGTTCTACTATAGGTACGCTCCCTTACAAAATGTGTACTTTATTTCTGTTTTATTTTACTTTGTGATTAAAGGAACATATATATATGTATTTTTTTTTTATAAAGTTTTATTAATTCATTGTTTTTATTTTTATTTGAACTTATAGTTATGTACTTTTTTTTAAAGAGTTGTAGCATATTTTATTTGAATAAAATAAAGTGTACCTATATATATTTATAGTGTATTTGTCTTGTGCAACAAAGTCTTAAATTGAAAACAAAAAATCAATTAATAATATATATTGATAAATAATTTAAGAAATATATATGTATGTATATATATTTATAAAGTATAGTAAATTATTTTCAATGGAAAATCTTATTCACAATTGGTCCACTTTAAAAGTTTCATTGAAAATTAACTTAGCTAGAAAATATTTATAAATAATAATATAAATAAAAGTAAGAATACAAAAATGAAAAGGCTTTGAAGAAGCTTTTTAATTTTTTTTAAAGGTATGAAATGAAAAAAAAATTTATAGATAATTTAATTGGGTGCTTTTGATGAGAATATTTTTTTAAAGGGGCAATTTATTACATTCAAGCAGAAAAAAATAAAAAATATTTATCATGATGTATTTTTTCATAATTTTCAGATGAAATTGTAGAAAAACCAATTTATATTAGGTGCTTTTGATGAGAATATTTTTTTAAAGGGGCAATTTATTACATTCAAGCAGAAAAAAATAAAAAATATTTATCATGATGTATTTTTTCATAATTTTCAGATGAAATTGTAGAAAAATCAATTTATATTTTAGACTAAAATGTAGTTTACAATTAACAAAACGAAATAAATGATTATTTTGACTTACGTCAAAAGATCGTTAGATGTTCACTCATTAAATTTGCATTGTAAGTATTCGAATTCAGAACTCAACATTAAATCAAAACTGACAAAAAAAGTGTGAGAAAAACTATTAGGGGGACAAGTAAAATGCAGGCCAGAGGGCAAAGCAGCCACTTCCGTGTCTCCAAATATAACAGGTGCCGAAGAGTTGTAATATTTTAAAAATGTGCTTCGATGGCTGCTTATTCTCATGTATAAACCCAGTTTGTGGACAATGTCGACCGGCACTACTCTAAAAAGAATTAAAAAAAGCTCCAGGTAGATCTTGCCGAACTAGGATGATCTCATTCCTAGAACTTAAGATTATTATGTGGGGATATAATGTTTTTTTTTTTTGTTCAGTGAATCATTTGTTTCTATTAATGAATTGAATTCGTTTATTGTTATGTAATATTAAAGAAAAAAATTTAAAAACCGCTGTTTATTAAAAAAAATCAAGTTTTCGCTAACCGTTTTTATTTTATTGTTTTTTTTTTTTTTTGCATTATCCTTCCCTGCCCTACATATTTCTATAATTTCTACGAATGTGGGCCATTTATGAAAAATGATACACTAAAAAATATCCAAAAAAAAAAATCGTCGCTTATCCCGTTTTCATGCAAAATTGAATGGTCGAGTTGGATTTTGAAGAATGAGGTAGCAAGATTTGGACTCGACTTAATTGAGCGAGTAGGATCAAGTCGAATCAAACCCATTTGAACTCGATCCAGGTTTACAAACTCTTTGAAGCATAGTTCAACCTGGCTTCAAAACTGCATGTAAGCGGGGTATCAGAGATCTACGTAAATTATTGAAACCTAAGGATAAGAAATACAGGAAGGGGTGTTTGGCGAACAAAATGCGGCACTTCACAAAGTAGTGTGAGTTGCACAAACACAAATGCATTTACACAGGGTCGGAGTGCAGTTGTATGGCAACTCGCAAGGCTCCAAGCTTCATTTTATTTAGTTTTAACTTACATGTTAATTACACGTTCGATCCCTCTAAATTCTCTTTTTGATAAGTTCACGTATTTTCACGAAATGCGCCCACTCCGTGTAAAAACGATTTTTATGGTTTTTGTCAAAAACACTCACCTCGAATCTTGAAATTTAATAAAAGTTTACAAATGCAACCCTTAAAAGCATTTTGTAGATGCACAAGAATGACATTCCCAAAAACTTTAAAGTTACAAGTTATGTAAACTTGGCGCTAACAAGTTGCAGCGCCTACCCACCACCAAAAAAAAAATTAGTGCGCCCCTGAACCTGAAATTCGTAATTTGTAATTTTAATATCTAAAATGTGATGGGTTAATTTGATGAAAAAGTATACTTTTATTTTAAGGTAGCTTATTATTTTTGTTGCTAATACTTATTAGAAAACAATTTTAAATGGTTCTAAGACATTAACTTTATATTTTTAACATCATTTTGCATAGCTTAATATTGCGAATAAAACAGTGTGGAAGGCATCTTAATATCTAATTTTGACAGCCACCCAAACAAATTGATGCCGTACTCATATACAACATGTAGATGTGATATACACCCATTCCTTATCTTCTTATTCTTTGATTGAAACTGACAGCTTATATATTTTGTCCCACTTAAAATATCTCTGAGCCCTCAGATATCTCTCTGTGGGACGCGCCTATTAAATACGAATGACAATTTGTCACAATTTCTGTCAGTTTCTAATTTTAAGTCCATAGTGACAACCACCATAAAAGAATAGAACAGATATTATTTTAAATAAAAGTTGCCATTTTTGACGAAAAAAATAATGACTGACTGTCAGTTACATAATGTGGAATTGGGCAGGTTCAGAAAAGTAAGGGACTACACATTTAGACAATTTCGGGTCAATGATTGGTCAGCTGTCCAAAAAGCTGGGTTTAAATATGGTGATATGGTTGTAACGATAAATATTAAACCATAATCTGTTATAAATCAGGATATTGTTGTTAGGAAATGGTTTACCTAATTGTAATATTCCAACCCTTGATTATAGCCTTTAAGGTACAACATTTTGACTACTTACTCCAAGACAAGTATTAAGACAAAACATTTCCAATAATTCAATTATAATTGGATAGTAAACTCGAATTTAAGGAAACAAGAAAAAATAATTACAATTAATGCAAAATTGCCAAATACATACATTTTAGATGCCACCTAAAGATTAATAAAGTTTTTAAGAATTAAAGGGTAATATTATATATAATCATATAAACTTAACAAAAAGTTACAAGAAAACTAATCTACTTGAGCTTAAAAAAAGAATTAAAGTAAACAATCGTAGGAAGCTTAGTTATCTATGTAAAAGTATGTATGTATGAATATAAAAAAAATAGAAACCTAGATACATTTTTTTCATTTATTATAAGAATTCGAGTATTTTAATTTTATATTAAAAAAAATTTTAAATTTTTATATTTGTTATTAATATAATTCTATTAAAAAAATATTAATAAACCAAAAAAAAAAACATAAATATAAAGATATTGATTAAAACAAATCTAATAAATAGATTTTACGTATTTGTATTTATTTTGTTTATATGTTTCAAAGTAATTAATAAATATCTAATATTAATATTTCTAATAACCCTCTTGCTATTCAATTTTCTTTTTATGCCATTTTTTATATTTTATATCATTCTTGTGTCCATGTAAATATAAATATATTCGTACTTTATTAACTCACCAATAAAATGTCACGTTTTAACTGAATTGATATGTTTACAGTTCGTTTCTTTTTTTTTTCAATTTATACTTTTCGAATGTTAATATTTTGTCTATAGTTTTTTTGTTTTTCTTTTAAAATTTAAATACATATTTTGGATTATTTTTTAATTTATTCACATTATGCTGTTAAAAATTTAATGAAACAAAATAAAGTTTACTGGCCTAATAATTAAAAAATTAAGGGCGGAATTCACAGTCAAGTAAAGATTTTTCTCAACTCCCATAAGTTCAGAAAAATCTTAAGCATTTGTTTAAGCAAAATCCAAATTCATAAACAAATGGAGACTCTCTATTACTTAAGTGAGGATAAATCGATGTTTTTTACGATTTTTTCAAAAAAAATATTGTTTGTCTTGCTTAGTCAATTAAAAATAGCACACAAATAAGAATGTCCTTAGTGAAAATAGTGCATTTCAGTGATAACGAGGGAGAGCTCGGGTAAATAAAAACAAGCAAAAATTGGCATTAATAACTTATCAAGGAAATGCTTGCTTTAGGTCATAGTTCCCGACCTCAATTGAGTTTCAATTTCACTTAAGGTAAACCTCAAAGAACTTCAACATTTCCTTACAATCACGATTATTAATAGCTCAAGTGGCCAAAAGTCTCCTCAAGCGATTACTTTAAAAAAAAAATATCACCATGAGTGACGACTATGAATCCCACTCTAAGAACCTATGTAATTGTGATGACCGGTGGCACAAAATAGCCTGAGAAAAACTGACTTCTATTGTTGACGTCTACGGCTTTTATATAATTAGCTTAGGTTGGAAATGTAAGCTTTTGGTTGAAGGAATACATATAAAAGAATATATAAAAACGTGATGCATATATGTACATATATAAGCAAATTGAAAACAAAATACATCATTGTAAAAAAGGCCACTGCTGTTTTCCCGTTACACGGTTTTTTTTTAGAAAAACTAAAATGCAGTTTTGTTCAATTATTTTGAACATAACATGCATACATATTAATCAAAATCGTTAGAGCCGTTGTCGAGAAAATTCGAAAAAAAGACGAGATGTTTAAAAAAAAATTAAACAATAACTAACTAAACGAGCTATTTGACGATGTGATACTGGTTTGGAAATTATATGCATTATACGATTGAAATAAGTGTGACAAGCGGAGCGGTTCAACATTGATGCTAAATGTAAATTCTTTAATGCCATGCCAGAGGGTATGAAAAACTATAAACGATCTTAGCTCTTTTGGAGTGTCAATTTGTCAGTTGACTGGAGATATAATAGTTGTGTTTAATTACGAAAATCAAGATCAGAACAGAGCAAAACAACACAAGACCTTAAAAACTGTCAGAACAAAAAAGCTCAGCTTCGTATTTTGAAAATTTGGTGTAAGCTGTGTTTAATGAGAAAAAAGTCAAAACAGAACAGAAATTTCAGGCAACTGAGAACAGACGTCAGACGTAACATGTCCAAACACAGTAGTCAAAAAAAACTTGTTTGCTTGCTTGAAAGTATAAATTTGTTATTGAACAAAAATCCTTCAGAACTTTGGAGTCAGAACCTATTGGGAATCTATCTTCACACGAGACTAATTCTTCCTGGGGTAGAGTAATTTTTATAGTGGTGGGAGAGAGGTGGCATACGGAATGTGCGAACGGGACCGCACAAAATTTTCTTCCAAGTTTCGAGTGGAAGAACAGAAGAACAAAACTAAAACACAAACAGCTTTTCGTTTTGGGGTTCTGAATATAATATATTTCTGAACATATATATTTAAATTTGGTTCATGTATACACATTTTAATTCCGGCATAGTTCATCCCGTGTGAAGTCGAACAGAAGAATTGAACCGATTTTAATCCCGGAAGAACTAGTCTCGTGTGAAGAGGCCCATTGAAATTGAAAGTTTAACTCTACTGATTGCATTTTAGTTTAATTTAGGTAAAATATTACACAAATTCTGTCGGTTTATATTCGAAAATAAATATTTGAATCAAAATACTACACAACATCTGATTTTGACAGTTTTTACGAATCGGTTCTGACTCAAGAGTCAGAACAGAAAAAAATGTTATAAACTGTTCCAGACAGACTCATTAAACACGAAATAGATCTGCTCGGAACAGAAATTTTCTCATTAAACACCGAAAATTGTACTTTTCTGCTTCGAACAGTTCCGACTCATTAAACACAGCTGTTGGCAATCATCATTGGTCGCGTTCACATTCGTGTAGGATAGCCTATCGAAGATACCTTCGTTACCAGTATATTTCCGAATCTTTTTACGTCGGCTGAGAGTTAACATAAAATTACAACAACAGAAAGGTATCTGGATAGCTTTAGATTTTTATGTGAACGCGGCCATTGAACATTAAAATTTTAAAATTATTATTTCCAACGATTTTTCATTTGAATTAATATCAATTATCAACTTTTTTAGATTCTCTAATATTTTTTTTCTTTATTTTCAACTAGCTGACCCAGCAGACGTTGTCCTGTCCAGCACATTTATTTTTATTTTGTAATAATATTTATGGTTTTATTATACGATCATATTTTTAAGCGACTTTTCGCACTCTCTTCGTGACTATATGCTTTTCTCTGTGACTTTGTTTGTTTTTTCCGCAGTATTTTACGTTTACGCGGTAGTAAGCGCTTTTTTCATAACTTCTCATGCGGTATTTCACCACTTTACCAGTATTCCGTGTTTAAAGAGAAAATAGTTAGAACGGAACAGGATAGATCAGAACAGAAAACAACAACAAATACATTTGACAGTTCTCACGAATCGGTTCTGATCTGTTCTGACTTAAATGCAAGTAAAAACAATCATGTTCTAAACTGTTTTAGACAGCGTCCACAGCAAACTAGACCAGTCTGGAACAGAAAAACTTCATTCAATAGCAAAAAGTTGTACTTTGCTGTTTCGAATAGTTCAGAACAATAAGGTCATTGAACATACTTATTTGTATCTTATTAAATTTATACATAACACATGAATCAGTTGACGTTTGACACTTTTCACGAACTTGCTCTACCACAAAAGTAGGGGCAGAATATTTTGTCCTAAACTGTTCTGAAAAACTTCATGAAACACAAAGTTACAGTTTGGGGCAAGGTTTTTCTCATGGAACAAAAAAAAGGGTACTTTTCTGATTCTTTTCCGTCCGAACAGATTCACTTAACACATATGTATTATATTTATTTATAGTAGGAATTTGAATATTTTAATAAAATTGGAGTAAGTTCCAACTGAGACAAATAATGTCTTTCAACAAAATTAAGACCATAACAAAGAGCAACAGGTGTATTCCCTAAAATAGACTAGAAAAAACTGCGTACAAAACTCAAAGCCAAAGCGATTCTTAAATTATTATTTTCGAGTATTCTTATATAATCCAAAATACTGCATTTTAAAAATAAAAAAAAAATATTATTTATTCTTCTCATAAGGCTAACAAAAATTATCTTACTATCATAAAGTCAAAAATTTGTATAAACTATTGAATTTTTATAAATACAAACAAATTGATATCTGTTCCGATTCCTAATGTTCCTCCAAATTGTTAAATTTTCGATGATTTTTTTTTTGTTTAAGAATTTATTCTGTGCTACATTATTGTATGTGGAAGTGCAAACTTAATAAATATTAAATGAACAAAATAAGCTGCTATATTTACACATAAAATGGCGTTAAAGACAAAAAAAAAATAAGCAAGCACTCATGCATCTTAAGCTTTGCAATATTCATAAATATCTCTTCGATTAACACCTTTCATTTAAATATTGTTCAAAAACTATTTTCCTATCTGTTTATTTTTTTTTATTTAATTGATTA
This sequence comes from Meliscaeva auricollis, assembly GCA_948107695.1. NCBI lineage: Eukaryota > Metazoa > Arthropoda > Insecta > Diptera > Syrphidae > Meliscaeva > Meliscaeva auricollis. Next base: position 79,821,085 of record OX403616.1, on the reverse strand, counting down.
AAGATTATTTGTTTGGGTGGTTATATAATTTGATTAAACATCTTTAAGTATCTATACCTCAAAAGACCATCATTGTTATCAGGCTTTGAGGTTCGATTGATTACACTTGACATTTTTGGTTTATTTACAAACATATCGTTTTCATTGTATAAACGCGATCAAAAACGTTCTCTTTCATTTCTATATATAGAGTTATCTATTTTTCTATTTTAAAATCGCATTAATTTTTTTTTTTTTAATAATTTCCTTCTTTTGACTAATACTACTTTCTTTAAAACAGAAATATTTAAAACAATTTTGTTGTTGTTGTTGGTTTAGTCGTAAAAAATAAAATAGATTTAAATTAAATTTACATTACGTGACATTTTTCTTTGGCATTACCACTTGTGCCCTCGCCTCCAGCTTCGCTGTCAGCTATCGCTCCATTGGTGTCTTTCTTTTTCTTTTGTTTCTGTTTTTTCTGTTTCTTACCGTCTAATTGCAATGAAACACTACGATTTTTCTCCATGTTCAGTAGTTCCTTAAATAAAAGTTATAATTATTTTATTTTATGTTTAAAATTACAAAAAAAAATTCCTCTATAGATTTCAAAAGTTCAGTGCTAGGTGAGAAGTCAAAATTTAACACTTTGATTGAGTAATGGAACATTATGTGCCTGATTCGTGTGAATAAGAAATTTTTATTTTACCTGGAAAAGCTCGGTGACATTATGGTTCGTTTTTGCAGAAGTTTCCATAAATGATACTCCCCATGAGGCAGCTTCAGCTTGACCTTCACTTTGAGTGACTTCTCGCAATTCGGCACTTTCATCACATTTATTACCAACTAGCATGACAGGTATTTGAGTAATATCTTGTCCCTAGAAAAAAAAAACGCATTTTCTTTTTACTCCAAATAATATTTACTCTATTTTATAAAACTTGACAAATATGTAGGTATTCTACGATTAATCATTGCTAATGTTCGGTTGCCAATACAGGTGAATAGTTTCATATAGTTTCATCAAAAAAAAATGATTCTTTGCAGTCAATTTTAAGGCTAAGCTTACACGGTCACTGTGGCGTATGTGTACACAATAGTTTGTAAAATGATGAGTACAACCTGGTGACAAGTTTTGAACGAAATCAGTTGAGCCAGTAATGTTATAAACGGAAAAAATTATGGCAAAATTCCCAAAAAGTGTGCTCATCATATTTCCGTTATTCGAATTTTTTGAGAAAAACTATAAACGCAGGATTGTTGCATAGCATACACCAAGTTAAATCAAAATCGTTAGAGCCGTTTTCGATAAAAATCCAATAACTCGAAAACGTTATATGGGAGGTATTCGTTCTAATCGAGCTATTCAAAAACAAAAAAAACCAACCTCGAAAATTACAAAAAAGTTATCTGTACCAAATACAAATCCGTCAACCCATTTAGGCTGTGGCTCTCTGTACAGATGGACGCACAGACGAACAGAAGAACAAACGAACAGACGCACAGACCGACGGACAGCATGACGAAAACCACTTTTTATCTCCATCATCGTAATGTTGGTTTTGATTAAAACCTCTATTTTTACTTGCGATATGGGTACCATATATCAAGTTATGCATTCGTACAACAAAAAAAAGTTGAGATAACAATCAAACATGACATTACGATGATAGAGAATGTGGCGTTTTTTGGAGAATATCCCCAGACGTTTTTTTGGATTTTTTTTGTCACCCCAAATAACGGTACCTGTCATATAATGGTTTTAGAAAAACTCATTTTTCTTTAAAACGGTGCCTACGATTTTGATTAAAAAAATCATGGTCATTTCTTTAGGTAAGGTCTATCTTTTTCAAAAATCGTTATTAACGGTACCTGCCATAGAACCGTTTTTTTAAATTCTGATTTTCTCCTTCATGAATCAATCAATTTCAACCATTTTTTTTACATGAATGCTTTAAAGTAGCTGTAATAATATTTAGTAAAAAAAAATTTAAATTTTAGTTTTTAGATGTTGATAAATAATATCTTAAAAATGGCGTACCAATTTTTTTTATAAAAGTCCTTGCTAAATTTTATATAGAAAAAATTGTTTTTTTTTCAAAAAACGGCTCTAACGATTTTCAAAATATTTTTTCTAAAAATGTATCATTATAGAAGAAATCAAATAACATACTTTGTTTTAAGGTTAAATTCATTTAAGAAGCTATTTTAGTCATTTAAAAATCGAATTTTATGCTATTTATTTTTTTTTCAAAAACTGCATTTACAAATTTTTAATTAAAAAGGGCTTAGCATACATAGTAATTTCATCTATAAGAGCAAGTAATGTGCGATCCAGTCGTGGACTTTAACCCAAAATATTTGTATATGCACTCTACTGAATATTTATTCTCATGGAAATCGAAATTTTCATGAGAAATTATATCATTGTAGCATTATTTGAATGAGATTTCAGAACAAAATGTAACTAGCTGCATCTAAAGTAGGAGCTATATAAAAAACGCTTTTAGTGTACAAAGAGTTATAAAATTATATAATAAGACTGAAACCAAAATCATGTTTTAGTCTAATTAAAAACAGCACCCAATTTTGGTTGCTTTGGCATTTAAATAAGTAATCTTAGCAAGAACATAGATTTCTAGATGAAACAAAATCTAAAAATTAATAGAGTTTTTTTTTCAAAACACTGCTATAGCCTAAATGAAATTTATTGCCACTTGAAGGTTGTAGGATTGCCACAACAAATTCTACTAGTAAAAATGCTTTATAGTAGCCATTTTAGTCTTGGCAGGGCTGAACTACAATCGGTATTTTAAGAATAAAAAAAGTTAAAAAAAAGAAGAAGTGAACCCGAACTGGATGAAACAGGTTATGAGAGTATACTCTAAGAAACTAACTCTTAAAGTTCTACCTGAGAGCTCGTGATAGCGAGAGAGTTTACTAGCAAAAATAATATCAAATGGACAGGCACCTTTAGATCAAGTATACTTGCAAACAAGCCGTCTAGTTTATTTTCCATGGTAGATTTATTTATTAAGTTGATAGTTCTACAAAGCATCAAGGGTGGGTCACTAGGGCGTATGAGTAACTTTATTTAATTTTTTTTTGATTTAATTTATTGAGTACCAATGCTATATAAGTTAAGCTCAGTTCTTCTGTATGATTATTATTAACCATCGCAAAAACATTTGTTTTTTTTATAAATGATAAATATATCAGATATGTTTGTCAGTAAAACTCGTTAGATCAACTAGCTGTCAATGACAACTCGTTTTTAGATTTATTCATTCAAAGTTAATCCACGAAAATTCTTTTTTAACTGTACTTATGATCTCAGTTACACAAATGCTAATTATGTGATTGTAATTAATTTAAGAAGCGATGTTCCGACTGACGCACAAAACCCCATATTGCACTTTTGTTTGTGCATAATATAGTATCTCATGTGCACAAATTTTCTACAAATTCTATTTTTTCGATTTTTTTTTTGTATTCAAGTAATGTTAATAACATTTGCAGACCATATGTGTTAATTTCCTGCAAAATAAAGACCACTGCAAATTCAGGTTTTATGCTTAAAATCATAATGTTACAGGAAAATGAGAGGAAATTCACTCATTATGTGGATAATTCTGAGTTTATTTATAGTTCAGTGCTATTGGGTTTTGAAGCGGATGAGTTGTTACAGACTGGAAATTGTTGGAAAATATTGACAATACTTGAATACTTGGTTGCAAAGAGGTGATACTATAAATAAAAGAAAGGTCAATGTGTCAGATCTGTAAAATTGATTAAAAAAAACATATTTATAATTTAATATATTTATAATTTAATATATTTTTCACACAATCCATCATAATTTGCTTTTTTAACCGACTTAAAAAAGGAGGACTATATTTTTTACGTGCGATATACATAGGTACGGCAAATACCTAGTTATGCATTCGTACAAAAAAATAAATTGCACGACTGGATCGCACGTACTTGCTCTTGTGGGTAAAGTTGGAAAAAAAAATAAAATAAACGACTGTATCGCACGAACTTGCTCATGTAGTCCAAGGCAAATATGTTGCAAATTTTAGCTTTTATTTTTTTTTGAAAAATTATTTTTTTTCGGTTATGGATCCATAAATTTTTTTTTTTAATTTTGTTTTTAAATGTTGATCAATATTATATTAAAAATGGCATATCAAATTTTTTTTGAAAAATCATTTGAAATTTTTTTAATAAAAAAATTGTTTAAAATAAAATGCCACCAACGATTTTTCAAAAAAAAAATCCTAAAAATGTATTTTTATAGAAGAAATCATATAAAAAAGTTTAATTAAAATCGTTAGAGACGTTTTCGAGAAAACTCGAAATACTCAAAAATACCTTCTTCTATAGATGAGATATTCAAAAATAAAAAAAAACTTTCAAAATTACGTTAAAATGATAAGTACCAAATTTGAAGTAAATCCATCCACGCGTTTGGGCAGTGGAAATTTGTACAGATGGACGCACAGACGTACAGACGCACAGAATTGCATTATTTTGAATGTATAGTAACTTTATCTATAAGAGGAAGAGGAAATAAACTGATGTACCCCCTATTTTTTGTTTAATTTTATTGTACTATTAATAAAAACCAGAAACTTGTACACCAATTTGTATTAAATTATACTGTTTAGAACAAATTTGCAATTACTACATGTTTTTAAATGTTTCATCATTTGTACGCAAACTTTTTTGACTCATTGTATTATCATGAAAATATTTCCTGTAGTCTTCTTAAGTTTATTGAAATCTGATAACAACTCCACCTACCCATACCTCCTGGCTTCATTTATAAAAATCTATTCTTTTGATATTTCAAAATACATAATATCCTTTCAGTACCAAAACCTACCATACTCGTATGTCGAAAACAAATAAATTAAAACTAAAAGCTTCCTAATTTCCTAAGTATAGGAATTATTACTTTACCTTATTTCTATACGCAAAAATAAAAACACAAAAATAACCATCACTAACCTTTAATTCCTTAATTAGACTCCATATAGGTCGCAATTCCTCCAGGCTCTGCTTCGAACACATCGAGTATACCAATATAAAGGCATGTCCCTTTGTTATGGAAAGCCTTTGCATGGCAGGAAACTGATGTGATCCTGTAGTGTCTGTTATTTGCAGTGTGCAAATATTCTTATTACAGCTAATGACCTGCGTGCAATAACAAAGGACACATATACAATACACACGTCATTACATGAGGCTATTTTTCTTTATTCTATATTCTATTAATGGTATGTTATTGACGGTATTCAATAGGGGAGGGAAGATGTACAAAATCAGGGCATCAATGGAATAACAAAGGATAGAGGAAAGGAATTGTAATCATTTCAACATGCGTCAGTAATTAATTAATTGGTCTAATAATCAAAAGGATTTCAATCGACTTAGGTGAACCAAAATAGAAACACATTGCGATGATGCAAAGTCAAAGCTAAAAGCTGCTTGGAACGTACAAGAGTCTAAAGAGCCCATTTGGTCTTCCCAAGCTTCGCCTAACACTATTCTTACCTGACGATATGTGTCCTCAATGGTCGGTATATAGCTCTCCCGAAAAGTTCCCTTAATGAACCGTAGCACCAAGGAACTCTTCCCAACACCGCCCGCACCAAAAACAACCACCCGATAGTCGTTGCTTTGTTCGGGCATGTTTGACGCTGGAGAATAAATTTTTAAAATTTGTGTTAACCCGTTTTCAAAAGAAAGTTTCTGGTATCGTTGGATACCTACTCGCGGTTGTTATATATATTTTTTTTTTAATATCTTTTTGTTGTTTGTGTCTTTCTTCACTCAGGTCCTTAGGGTTTTAAGGATAAAGCGCAAAAAAAATTATTCTCAGTAGGCCACACTCAATTAGGTTCAGATGCCTGCAACGACAGCAGCAGGGCAGAGATAATTATTGTTAAATGTCAACATGTGGGAGTCACTGTATGTATTAGTAGGCCCGGTGGAAGGGAGGGGGTTGCAGAATGATGTTATATCTTTTTTTTTTAATTTATTTTTATTGTATTGCAATTTTTTTTCGCAGCAGAACTTTGTGTACCTAAGTTGCACTAGAGGACTAAAACAGATTTTTTTCTGTAAATATTTGGCATAAACAATAGAACTTTCGAATAGTTGGTTTGCATTTGATGTTATCTTAATTTAATTAATTAATTAAAACACGTTTTTTTCTTATTGATTTCAAAATGAGAAAAGTATGAATGAAAAGAAAAAAACGCCTAAAATGCAGCAATTGATTTTGTCATTCGATGTACACCGGTTGGCAGAATGTTGATAAACAATTAATTTATTGGTTTCGCACCCTTATTTTTAAATTCACAGCAATACGGTCGTAATAGGCGAACGTTTTTAAATAATATTCGTGCGATTTCAAGGACTCGATTTAATTCAATTCGATGATTTTAAAAATAAGATTTTTTTTCTCATGCAAACATCCTGTAAGTAGATGGATGAAAAGCTGAGTTTGACATACGAGTTGAGTATTTAATTTTTTTTCTTCTTCTTCCTATGTTGGTTTCTGGGCGCAAGTCAATTGGAAAATTTCCTTTTTGTGAGTTGGTCGTATTGGGGTGGTATAGGCAACTGTCATAAATTGGGGATATTACGGGGAGTTTTTTTTTTGTTGGTTGCGATATTCCAAGTGATGGTGACAATTATTGTAGAGAAAAATAGGGTGTTGCAGAATGGGTGTCCTAAAAAGCTTAAAGAAGTTTATTAGAGCCCAGAGCAATTTTTGGATTTAATGAGCAATATTGGATTTTTAAAGGTTTTTGAATTTTATGCTTCCCAAAAGATCGTTAAGTACACTGCTTGAAAAAAATTAGTGATTTGCAGAGAAAAACATGCTTACACCCAGAGAAATGATTAAGCTTCGAAGATGAAAATTTTAAAATCGAATATGAAAATTGAAAAAGGAAATTTCGGGAAACTGCCAAAGACGGTTTTATTAATTGTCAAATCGTCTCATTTGACTTACGATCCGTTTGAGATCTTTTTGGGCTGAAATATGAAATCCGTCAAATTTTTTAGAGTGGGGATGAAATTCTCTCAACCACGGTTGAAACTGCTGAAATACTCGGGAACACGATGATCTCAAATATCTGACACTTTTAGTTTTAGTTCACTTTTTGATTGTATTTAAATTTTTTGTTAATTGATTTAAAATTCCCAAAATATAAAAATATTTTCATGCTTTTTTTCTACATTTCTAATTTGTTTTTTGTTTCTTCTTTGTTTTGCATTATCAAACGACTTTGACAGAATTCATATTTCAGCCGCAAGAAATTCTTTATACAGCAATTTTCAAAAGAGGGGAAATAATTATCTCCCTCAGTACGGTCTCTGTTGACAGGTTTGACAAGACTTGGATTTAAAAATAGTAGAAAATCGTTGTTTTGGCGAGTACCCAAACAGACCTTTAAATTATACTTCCCTAATTTGTTAGTCAAAATGAGGCAATTGGAAACTCAAAAAAAACGTCTATGGCAATTTTCCGAAATATCCCATGTTATAGCTATGGCCTGAAAAAATCGAATGTAAAATAAGTTTAAGTAAAGAAAGTACCCTTTGGCCAATGATATGCATGTGGTGTTCTTTTTTTCTTGTGACTTTTGGGGTATGATTAAAATGCTGTAAAGTATTTTGTCCGGGTCCAGGCCTCTTTTTTGTTTAATTTCCCCGGTCTAATTGTAAATTACCTGTTTTTAACAATATTTCTTAAATTTTATGTTGAAATTTTTTATAGTAGCTGGATTATACTTTGGAACTACATTTTTTGCAATATTTAAATGTTCCACTTTGAAGCTACTTGAGGTAAACTTTAATACTACTACTACGTTAAGTGCACATCGAATGCAAAATTAAATTTAGTTTAACTTAAAATTGAATATATAACTCTTTGAAAATATTTTGCCCATATTTGAAATGAGTTATCTTTCCTATACTCTTGGAAATGTGTATTCTAATGTTATGGAATAGTGAAATACAATTAACAGTCAATCCAGAAAAGCTAATCTCCCAAAAATACTAAATTTAGAAAACCCGAAATTCCAAAAAAACCCAATTGCACATGTTCATAGATGCACGTTTGTCCAAGTCGTTTCTAATATAAAAAGAGGAAAAGGAGTTTAAAAACGAATGAACAATATTTTTAGCAACATTTCAAAAAAATTCATTAAAAAAGAAATGTGAAGTATATCCGTTCCGTTCTGTTCCGACGGATACCTCGCTAGGAACGAATTTCGTTTGAACCGGACTTTGCTTTGGAAAGTTTTATATATTTTTGAAGCTCCAAACTTCACATTCATTTGAGTAAAGTTCTTATGATGCTTCTTTTTTTTCTTATTTTTAATATTGTAAAAAAGAATACAGAGCAGAACGGCATGTTTCAAATGGAAAACCACTCAAGAGTGGTTATAAAATATACACAGAAAGTAAAAAATGTCAAAAAATAACTACAAATAATGTACTAAAAAAGAAAATAAATTTACTTTTTTTCAGCCATTTTTCTGAAATTTCTCCTTTAAAACTTGGTGATCAAGGTGTTAATGTGGTCAACACAGCATGAACCAGTGCGGAAACCTGCTTGTTCGGCGTCGAGTATGTCTTCTAGATGTTTCTTTATTCGCTCTAATACAGTTTTTGCTGCTATCTTGGCAACCGCAGGCAGAACGCAAATCCCTCTCCAGTTTTCACACTGCATCAAATCTCCTTTCTTCGGCAGCTTGACGATCATTCCCTTTTCCACTCCTCTGGCAAGCACCCAGAGTTCCAAGCTCTCTCTATGAGTGGATGCAGTAGCTCACTTGATGTCGTTGGTGCTGCTTGTAAGAGCTCTGCAGGAATACCGTCTAGTCCTACCGCCTTGTTATTCTTCAGTGTATTAATTGCGGCAATTATCTCTTCTCTACTTGAAGGTGTGGTGCGATTTCGGTCATTTGTTGCTTGGGACGGTCATCAGGTATTGGATGTGCATCGCTGGCGAACACACGCTTTAATACAGAAGCGAAGTGTTGCTTCCACTTTCTGAGCTGGTCCTCATTCGAATGGAGCAGGAAACCATCTACATCTTTCACCAGGTGTTGTTTTGAGCTTTGTACACCAGTAAGCTCCTTAGTGATTCTATAAACATTTCTGCTGTCACACCGATTTGCCTCTTCTACTTCTTCAGTTAATGCGTTGGTGAAGTTGCGCTTGTCAAGTCTCACGCTACGGTAAACTTCTCTCATCTTCATACGATACGTAGACTCTAGCTCGCTTCTCTCTGCTGCTTGAATAGCTGCAATGCGAGCTCGAAGTTGTTTTCTTTCGTCGATCTTTTTCCAGGTTTCTGCGGATAGCCTAGCATTATTTCTTCCTTGTGTCCGACCGACTATTCTTTCACCACCGGTTATAAACACATTTTTCTCAGCACACCATTGGTCTTCGATGGAGATAGGTTCACTGCTGTTGATTCTTCTGGTTCCTTTAGTCTGTCTTTATTAAATCTGGGCATTCGAGTGTTCGCTTCGGTTTATTTTTAATACGTACATATTTAAAAAAAAGAAACAGAGCAGTACGACATGATTTAAATGGAAAATCGCATCAAGAGTGAGTGTGTAAAGAACATACACAAAAAGCCAAAAAGGTCGAGAAGTAAGTACGAAAAATGTACTAAAAAAGAAAATAAGTTTACTCTTTCAGCCATTTTTCTGTTTTTTTTCTGGCATTAATCCTTTGAAAATTGCAGATCGATTTTACCACAAAATTGTTATCCACATTATGTACTTCTCGATTCAAACTCTTTCAATTAATTGAATTTAAAATTTTTCTTCCAAACACAATTTCCACATTTTAGTTTGTTTCTTTTGTTTTTTGTTATCTGTTTCGTTTTAAAAAGTCCTGTCTTTTTCACACGAAACTGATTTAAAGTATTAAAAATATAAAAAAAAAGTATTATAAGTAACAAAAATATTTAAAAAGTATAAATATGATAAAATATAAAATGTAAAAATTCTGAAAAAAAAAACAAAAATCAATAATGGGCGGAGAGTGCAAATACTGTTCGTAGTAGAGTTTTTTTTCGAAATTTCAAAGAAACTGCAATAAATCGAAAGCCAAATTCTGAGAGCTCAAGACAAGGGTATTCACTATTTTCTGTTTGGACCATTACTTTACTTGACCGCTTTTTTTTAATTTTACAAAGCATTTAATATAAAAAACGAAAATAGTACAGACAATTTGTTCGCTGAAGTTTGAATAGCCACCAAAGCTGTTTAACTTGCCCGAAAAAAATAAACTGCAATCGCTTTGTCTCGAAAAAATTTAGGGATGATATTTTTTAGTTTTTTTTTTATTCGTCTTAACAAAAAAGTTGTAGCCAAAAGCTACAATTATAGACTTTTGTCACCACTGTAAAAATGGATTTACGTTAATCGTTTCGTTTCGGCAAAATCTAAGGGCGATACTTTTTAGTTTTTTTTTTTTAAACGTCTTATCAAAAAAGTTTCGACCAAAAAATTCAAAAGCCACAAAAAAAAATATTCAAAAATTGGTAAGATGGAAAATGATAAAAGCTTTAATGTTGGCAGCTTCATTCATATAAATTATGAAAGATTGGAGTCTTCTTTCAAATAACTTTGATACCGAAAGTCAATGTTAACAAAACTAAGAGGAAAATAAGTGAACTAGACAATATAAAATCCGAAGAAGATTGGCATCGTGAAGGATTTAAATCTCAAAGAGTGCCATATTACAATAAACAAAATAAAAAATTAAAAATTCTTGAAAAATAGACGAACATTTTAATTAAGTCAATGATAACTGTAATAGTTTTTTTTATTGTATGGTAAATATTATTTTTTTAAATCTATTTTATAAACGAAAATCGGTTCATTATTACAGTTTCACCACTTTAATGATGAAGCTTCTGATCTCTATTTGGAAAATAACAAAACAACCAGAATTTCAGTAACTATTTATATTTGTATATTATAAAAAAAATACATCTATGAGTTAGTAATTTTGTAACTTTAACTTTGGAACAACGTTCATACTAGTCAGTTCTTGAAATAGTAACTTACAAGCATAGGGCATTGAAATTTTCGATACATTCGCCGACGACTGGCAGTAATGACACCAAGAGCAATACGCCAATCGTCCACAAGTCTTACATACATCCACATCAAATGCATCTGAAGAAATCATCAATCGTTCCATAATCAACATACTAGCTCCATATGATATGAGACAATCACGTTCCATTTCACCCAAACGCAGACCACCTTCACGACTACGACCTTGCGTTGGCTGCCTAGTTAACACCGCCTTTGGCCCACGCGCACGAGCATGCATTTTATCTTGCACCATATGTTTAAGCTTCTGATAGTACACTGGACCCGAATAGATATATGCCTCCAGTGATTCCCCTGTAATTCCTGAATAGAAAATATCCTTGCCCATATAATTGAATCCGTGTTTAAAGAGCTCATCTTGAATATCCTTGCATTTTGAACCTCCAAATGCAGTGCCATAGTGAAATTTACCCTCGAGTAGTCCTGCTTTGCCACCCAAAAGCTCCAGAGTTTTACCTACTGTCATTCGAGAGGGAAAACCATGAGGATTCATCACCATGTCTGGACAGATTCCAAAGTCATTAAAGGGAAGATCTTCTTGGTCGACAATCAAACCGGTTACACCTTTTTGTCCGTGACGAGAACTAAACTTATCGCCGATTTCAGGGCGCCTAGTTTGACGAAGGAGAATTTTAATAAGGAAATCTTCTTCGCCGTTAGCGGACACCATAACTTTTTCAATGTAACTTGGTTCGGGATTTTTGTACGATATAGGAACTGCAGTATACTGCACTCCTGCCTGACCTGGTTCTTTCTGTTCAATTGGATTGATAGATGTTACTGCAGGCATTTCCTTATTGATGAGTATCTGTTTGTTAACAACCATCTCTCCGGGTGATACTATACCATCAGTATCTAGGGCATCGTGCTTAAATACAACCTGCAAGTATTTAACGTGTGTTATATAATTTTCTAGTAAATGTTTATTGTTAAGGATGAATGGAAACAATACCAAAGCAGAAGTTGATCAGGTAGACGACTGTTGTTTATACCACTAACGCTATCGATAAAGAGCTCATGGGTGTAATCCTTGACGTTGGCAAGGGGCTTACGGCAGCTATTACAGTGAATTTAAGAGCTCTGCGATCGCGGAACTCTTTTCCACGGGCCGCTCATGCGCGAAAGGTCGAATTATAGTAGGTTTTCGCTTGCAATTAGTTGCTAGGGAACTGGCCGACGACCGGTAGGATTGATTTTAAATGATATGAACCAATTACAAGCCTCGGATATGGATGATTCAAATGTGGTCGATCGTGGCAAACGAAAATTTAAAAAAACAATTTCGGATCTGCACGTGGTATGTTTGGACCTAAAAAAGGTTACGTCAACCGGAACAGTTAGTGGAGAACAAAGATGGGTAAAAAATGATATCCTGCGCTACCTACTTCGGTAAGTGGTAATAGGGAACGGAAATAGCTTTGTGATAAAAGGAAGACCTCGGCAAGAAGTTATCGATCCAGATTAGGGCCAAATTTAAAACCATCATTCTGAGTTGTACCCACGCCACAACAGAGGGGAAAGATGTCCAAACCACGGAAACATTCTACGGACTTCTCGATAAGACTAATGATAGAAGCCCGAAGTACGGCAGCAATATTGTTTTTAGCGACTTACGCCTAATTCGGAAAGGAGGTCATATTTGGTTTGACGGATGGGAGGACACAGCCTGCACGACAGAACTTCCGAAAACAAATTTAGACTGATCGACTTTGCGGTGCTGGTGGTTGTGAAGAAAAAGCGCATTAATAAAATTGATTTAGTGAGGGTAACCACGATTAGTAAATATAGATAACATATGACAGCCATTTTTAACATGGCCGCCCTGACAGGCGTCTCAAAAAATGGGTTTTCTTAAGGGTTTTTAGACTTTGTGGTAATTACTTAAAATTTGTCGCATCCTATAGCCCTCAACTTGTTGATTGCAAATATAGCCATGACATACAATAGGATAGGAAAACAAACGGGCCAGACTCCAAAGGAGTCTAAGATCGAGTGGTCATATGTACCGTATGAACAACAATTCTCCGGCCTAAAGAGTTTCTGACTCCACCTCGTATAAGACTGCGACTCTGACAGACGGCTCCAACAACTAAGGGTTTGAAACTGAAGACAGCTGACAGAAGTTGTCTGGAGAAGCTTCTTGCATTAGGAACAAATCAACACCGTCTTGAGTCAGTGATTAAAGGCGCTAATAAAAATGCTGTGACTCCAAATGCATTGGATAAACAAGAAACACATCTCGACCTGTGACGTCAGTGGTCTAAAGTGGTGGAGTGCGTAGTGCACACGACTTCTAAGACTGAGCTAAGATCTGATAGCGTGGGTTCGATTCCCATGGTGTGCATAGAAAGTTTTTCATAATAAAATTGGATTAAAGCTCAGCACCACAAAATGGAGACTGATGAGTGCATAAGTGGCAAAGCACGAAATAGCTATATCTCCAGCCAAACAAGAGTGGTAGCGCCTTTAAGTTGTTGTTGTTGTTCAAACATTCAATGAAATTGGAATAAAGAATGGTCAAGTCTAATAAGCTGACATTCTAGTACGAATAGTACAATAATAACAATAATAATTAAATTACCTTATTTGTGGCTGAATCCTTTAGAGGCCCCATGATTCTATCATATGTTTGATTGGCATACCGCTTAACCGTACATTTCGAATTCTTATACACCAAACATCGTCCATAGCCACGATCAATCGATGCCTTATTCAAAATAAGAGCATCTTCGATATCATAACCAGAATAACTCATCACAGCAACAGTTGCATTCTGTCCAGCAGGCAGCTTATCAAAATTCGTCAATTCAATAGTACGTGACTTGACCATTGGAGCTTGTGGGTACACCAGATTGTACATTAAAGTATCGATGCGATTTTTTTGATTATAACCAATAACACCCATTGCTTGTTTACCCATAGCACATTGATAGGTATTACGGGGACTCTGATTGTGATGAGGATAGGGAACCAAACCAGCACAAACTCCCAACAAAGTAAATGGTTCTACTTCGAGATGGGTTGTGTTCTCAGCACTGATTTCGGCTTCGTTCCAAGATATAAACGAGTCATTCTCCTCGTTAACGTCAAGATACTCTACCAGTCCGTCGGTAAGGAAATCCTCGAATTTTCGAACGCCACGTTTCAGTTCGTCAATGTGGCACTGTTGAACCATTGGTTTTCCCTTGACCACAATGATATAAGGACGGCAGAGTCGACCACCATCCGTGTGTATGTAAACACATCTTTGAGTGTAAGAAGTGTGAATGGAAACAAATGGTCCAACCAGACCTTTCCGTCTCATCATCCGGAACACCTGGACCAGCCGTTTGTAGCAGATGGTCACTCCCAAAATGTTACCATTGATGAAGACCATGAAAACTTTGGGATTATTGATGGCATCTCCACCAATCAAGCGTATGTCTTCGACTCCTGCATTGAATGCAAGTCGAATCACTGGCCCTTCATCGACTTCTGTTGTGATGTGAGTCATCAGAGCCAAATTCTTGACCAAGCCACAAGCCTCACCTTCGGGAGTATCGGAAGGACACAACATACCCCACTGACTGGGCTGAAGAGAACGAGGTCCAGACACTTTTCGGGTTTTCTCGAATTGTGAATTCACCCTTGTCATCATGCCCAGGCAAGAAATGTAACTCAGTCTCGAGAGAACCTGGGTTACACCGGCTCTTTCCATTTTGAAACGCTTAATGGTCCAATTACCAGAGGAAATGGCCGACTCCAAGCCGACGGTTATTTGTGCTGCACGCATATGTTTGACCACATCAAACTGGGCAGCTTTGACCTTGGGAATATTCTTATCTGCGATCATTTTCAATTCCCAGTTGAGTCTTTTGAAGAGATCCTCAAACATGAGGGATATCAGGGAACCCGCCAACTCTAGCCTCTTGTTTCCATAGTAATCTCGATCGTCGAAGGCCTCACTGTTCAACTCTGCAGCCATGACTCGCCGAACCATTAGAGAAACATAAATTGATTTGATTTGGAAATTGAAGTTTTCCACTGGGACGTGTGCCAGGATGGTTGTCATTAATAGCTCCCTTGCTTCTTCAGCTGGAGTTTTGTTCTTGGAAGCAGATGTCTGAAATCGTTTTACCACTAATTTCGATCCCATGTACTCGAGAGCTCGCTGTTGAGTAAAAATTTTTAGATTGAATGCTTCCATCAAGGATGCAGAAAATCTGTTCTGTGTTTCTGTGTCAGTACCAATGAGTGACATGATTTCTTGGTCTGAAATGATGCCCATTGCTTTGAAGATGACAACAATTGGGATGTCATCAGTCATAGAGTTATGCTTTAGACAGTATTTGCCGTGTTTGACTAATACCAAAGTTCTGGATTTCTTTTCGTGAGTGGAACTGGTCACTTGGCACTGAATTTGACCGTTAAACTCTTCCGTGATCATTTTATTCCATGACAACTGTTCTTGAATGAGAATCACTTTCTCTTGTCCACGAACAACGAAATAACCGCCTGGATCTAGTGGACATTCGTTCATTTTGGCCAATTCGTATTCAGACTTACCACTCAAAACACAATTTGAGGATCTCAACATTATAGGCATTCGTCCAATGAGTAAGTTATTTCGGATGATTCTCTGGGAACCTCTTGTGTATTCGATGTCTACAGTGATTGGCGCTGAATAAGTGACATCTCTCAGTCGACACTCATGTGGAGTTGTTGGTTTTGTGATATTGAATCCATCTTCTATGTCTGGTGTCCCGACATTGACATCCAAGTATTTGAGGTAGAACATTGGATCGGCATCACTCTGGACGGTCTGGTTGGCTTGTATGATCTTTTTAATGTCCAAATTCACGAAATGATTGAATGAATCGATGTGTTGTTTGACGAGACCCTTCACTTGCAGAAATGCCGGCACAAGTTTCCATTTTTCTTCAAGTGGCTTAATAGGTTTTGACCAGGATTTTGGGTCACTGTCCCACTGGTTATTTTTTTCAGGCATACTGCAGGAAATATGTTATGTTAAAATCTTAATTTTCAAACTATTTTGTTTATAAAACTCACATGGCAAACGAGAAGCCTTTTTCTCAAATTTTTCAAATATTTTTGTATGGCAAGAAACGTCAAAATATTTTGATTACACTTCACAGGGGTGTCGCTGAGGTTGTTGTTGTTACAAACACTAGGGACAAAGAAGTGCGACAAGAACTTTTATATGAAAAACGCTTTGCACTTCGTCGCATTTGGGGTGGATACTCTCATAATGACGCTGGGTAAATAAATTTAGCCTTTGTCGTGTCGCACTGTCGCACTTTGGTTTGGGTAAGGCCTAACTAGTTTCTGTAGCAACGACAAGAAAGGTCTAAAAGCTGAACAGAATGCATCGCATTTGAACTTATGACCGAATCGCTGAGCGATGAGCAATGCCATTCTGTTCAGCTGCCAGGCCAGCGCAAAAAAATTGTTTACACAGCGGCATACACAGTACCCACAGAAAACACTACAAAACGTTTTTCTTATGAAAGGCCTTGTCTCAATGTCGCACGACAAAGTGACAAAAACTTTCATATAAAAAAACGTTTGGCGCGTTTTTTTTGTTAAGTTGTTTTGTTGTGCTACACTGCCCGGCGAAATTGCGATATTTTAGTTTGGTAAGTTGACTCTTTTTATAACAACATTTCTATGCTCTTTTTGTCGTGGCTACTCTCATTATGTAGCTCTGTGTAAGTAAAATTTGTTGTGTAGGTTTGGGAGGGCCTTATGGAGGGTGTTGCGTAACTGGTAGCAACCACTGATCTCTATAAAACACTGGATATTGGATTCATATAAAAAAATGACTCCAATTGAAGAACTGATATAAACTATTATAATCAGTCCATCTCATCTTTTTTTTTGAGAAGAGAGATAGAACTCTGCTGAGGTATCTTGTCAGTATAACATTTTTTAGCTGTAGAACAGTTTTATTTGTTAAAGCGACACGCAAAACCAATTTGTCTCTCTCTGTCACTTGTATAGAGCGAGATAGAACTCTGCTTTGGTACCATAAAATATCATCTTCAATTTGACTCAGTAAAACTGTCATACTTAGAAGGGAATCCACTATCCAGTGTTTTATAGAGATCAGTGGTAGCAACTACCTGAGACTGGTGGAAAATTTGATTGCTTGCTCTTAAGGGACATTTGAATAAATAGTTAAACCATGGTACAGCTTTTTGTATCTTCTGAAATCGGCGGTGAAGCTAAGGTAACGCTGGTTCAAGGTTCATATATCTATTGAAATAACTAAGTATATGCCTGAACCAGAGTTAAACCACAGCTAATCCGTGGAAATTAGCGAATTATGATCCTGCACCAAGGCAGAACAACGTGTGTACATCTGGCCCCTCAATGAATTTCACAATTTCTGAAAGAGAAACATTTTAAATTCATTTGAAAGTACCGAACCGCTTTTTAACATTCCTGTTTTATAACTGTTATAATTATTATTGGAAATTCAAAAACTGACAGCACTTTCGCCTTCAAAAAATTTTCAATTCGCTTGAAATTTACAATTCGCCGCCAACTCCTCATCGAACTGTCATAATTGACATTTTCCATCGACTGTGCGAGTTTGTGACGTGTAATTTTATCTAGTGCGAGTGCAGAAAAATTGAATTTTAATCTTAAATTATTTCTAATAATTTCATTTTTTGGGTTTAATCCAATTAAATAAAACAAATTAATAAAATGGGTAATTTCCGACGTGAAAAAGAAGACGAGGATGAAGGTAAGTTTTGTGGAAAAGTCATGTTTCTATCTATGACCGGGTGTTTTTTTCTTTTTGTTGTCGAATGCTGATGTTTTTTTGCTTTTGATTTATTGCAAAATATATTTTTAGAGAAATTCGTATTAAATAAACAATAAAAATTGTTGAAATACTTTTTAAACTTTGGCATAATGTTTAGTTTTGTATAGTTTTTTTTGCAAACCTAGTCCAGAAATTTCGTATAGATTACCTACCTACCTATAACATATGACGAAATATCAACACACCTTCAAACTTACTCTTGTTTTAATGCCAACGTTCTCTTTCCTCTATCTAGGTATAAAAAAACATGAACGTAGTTTGTTTTATTCCTGAAAATCTAAAGTTAGATCTTAAATGTCCTCGAATACTCATACCCACCTACCTACTTTGTACTTCATATTTCGCACAGATAGAAAGAAGTAAACCGTCTTGAAGTAAACATTTAGGATTTAGGTAAATGGTAACATACAAGAGGTGTTTTTTGTTGTTGTTGCAAAGCCCTCCCCAGTCAACTAGAATATATATTACAAAAACACAACAAAGAAAAGTTAAATCCAGCTGCCGATATAAATGTTTGACATTTTTCAATTTTATGTCAAAAATTGGCAGCTGCATTTAACTTTTTCTTTCATCGACAGCTTGATGTTGTTTTTGTAAAATAGGTACATGTTAGAATTTAGATCCTACTGCACTGCTCTGAACGGTTGCTATGGAGGTGTCTGCCGGAGCGGAAAATTCTCCGATTTCATCCGAATTTAAGAATCTTTATTTCGAAGTATTCTTCCGAAGAGTAAAATATCTCCGATTCGTATAAACCGGAGAACTTTCCGCTCCCACAGATATTCCGATAGGGCCGACTAAGATTTTCGGAATCACATGACCATAAACGCGTATATGGAAATCCCTTCAATTATACAGACCCAGAATATATTTAACGCCGTAGGAAGGGTTTACAATGCTGATCCTAATACTTTGCATTCTGAAATAAATACCAGCATTGCAACCAATATCAGGAAGATTTTGAAAAATAAATACATATGTAAATATGCTTATCATTTTCCATTTCCTTTCTAGTCTCTACAATTTGTTTTTTTTTTCAGCCCGAATAACGATTAATTTCTGAAAGTTATTTGCAATACATCATACAAAATCAACATAGACTATTTTATCCTTACCCAACAAGAACCATTGATACTTTTATTAAATATATATTTATATAAACAAGAATACAATCCGGTAGAATCACGGGTGGTCATAAAAGAAGTTTATTTATGGCATGAGGGAATTTTTTTCTTATATTCACCAAATAATATGAACATTAAACCATCGAGTTTAAGTGGACATCCCTCTGAATAAGAAGTACAGCCAGCACTTTAATCACGAATGCACCCCTGAAAAACTTTAGGCGTAGCTTATAGCCCTTCCTGTACTTCTTATTCAATAGGACATATTGTGAAATTTAATAGTCAGGCCAGTTATAAAATCCGACTCGAATCGTATTTGATTTTTGTATGTCTCATTTCAAGCTATTGCTTTAAGATGTAAATAATTTCGATGAGTATTTTCGGTACATTGATGCTGTTAAACTCATAGTAACAAATGGTTAATTGAAGAAAACTACTTGGTTCTTATGGCAAATTCATGCTGAGTTTTATGGCTGTACTATTATTAGAAGGTGGCTTAAAAAAATTACCTGTTGTACTGAAAATAGAAACTAAATAAAAAAAAGTTGTCGTTTTAGCTTGTTGTTGTAAGCTTGTTTTGACATTTAATTCAACTTTAAAAAACAATGGCAGTTGTGGCAAACTATTAAGATCGAACTCTTTGCTGCGAACTGAGGTCTTTGATTTAATTCTTTTAACTTTAAAATACATATTTACGATGTGATTTTATTGATTCCTGATTAAGCTTCATGCTTCAAAAAAAAACTTTAAAAAAAAATTCGAAAACGAAAAAAAAGTGTTAATTATTATGTGCTATTACTATAAGGAAAGTTTTTGCCTGGTGACATAATTAAGAACGTTCTTTAAATTTTAAAATAAATGTATATTTGATGAGTAACTGCTTAACAGAAAGAGTATTTTTTTTATGTTAAGATCATTTTATATAAATATGCAGACAAAAACGGATAAAATATGAGCTGCACACTTGAAATGCGAGAATTTATTGTACAGAAGTACTTCTAACTGAAATGTCCTATCAGTACAATTAAACAAAGGCATGTGTTCTTAAAAGTTGTACGCAGGCTAGAGGCTTTGAAATTCCTGAAAAGCAACAAAGAGACTAAAAAAAAAACATACACCAAAAGTGGATTGTCTTGATATCCGTCAGGGTAGTATACCTGCAGCCGTTTGCTTAAAATCTCCTCAAGAAATTAGACAAGACGAAATTGGCGCCTAGCAGAAGGTTTTCGGAGATGCATACGTGCAAAAAGAAATATAAAGCGTAGGTTTGAGTTCGCGAGAGTACATCTGAAAAAAGCTCTCCTTTTAGAATTAGAGATTCAGGAGGGACATATCTGACTTAAACATCTGTGGATACTAAACCTTGCGTTGTGTGGAACGAACTTGAAACGAACTTGATCCAAAACAAACTATTGTAAGCACAAAGCGCGTTGACATGATTGTCACTCTTTATGGGACATTTTATTGGAGTGCTGTTACCTCTATCTAGCGAATTCAATGACAAATGTATCAATTTTATTTACATGGACTGGACATATTGGAGAACATAATAAACACTTTTGCGTTTCAGTATATCACTGTTATTTACAACTTTTTAGTTGTTTTGAGGATGAAAATACTTAAATTTAGCAAGGCCATTGCAAATAAAGGGTCTTAATCCGATGGAGAACTTGTGAGCAGACTTAAAAAGAGCTTTGGAGAAGAAAAAAATCCGATTTAATTAAAAAAAAAAATCGAAATAATCGACAAGGAATAGAAGAACATTACATAAAACAGAATCCAGGACTTGGTTGTTATACTACCGGTCCACTGTGAAGCTGACTTTTGGTACAAGTCTTAAACCACAAGAGCAATCGTTTTTAGGCTATGCATGCATGTATTAACTATAAAAGCTTTTAAGCTAACAATTTCATAATAGAAGTAACTTATAGAAATCATAGTGTCATAGCAACATGTTGTTATTTAGCCTTTGAAAATAAATTCCCCAAAGCCCAATGAAAATATTAATTATTATTAAAAGATCCAAGACACGATGCCAAGTTATCGAAGGAATCAAAAATGTTAGAGGTCTTTGAAGTACTCTATTAAAAATACTAATTTTAAATTTGTATTTTCAGGTCAAACCAACATTTATCAGAACTTGGAAAAAACATCAGTTCTGCAAGAAACGCGCACATTCAATGAAACACCAGTCAATCCAAGAAAATGTATACAAATCTTGACTAAAATCCTTTATCTGATTAACCAGGTGAGTTTTTTTTAAATCTTGTTTTGTTCTTTAACTGGTTTTAAAGCAAAAGAATTGATTAACAGGGTGAAGTGTTGGTTTCTATTGAGGCTACCGATTGCTTCTTTGCCATGACCAAGTTGTTTCAATCAAAGGATGTAGTTTTGCGTCGTATGGTCTATTTGGGCATCAAGGAGCTCAGTTCAATTGCTGAAGATGTCATCATCGTAACTAGTTCCTTGACCAAGGACATGACTGGCAAGGAAGATCTTTACCGTGCCGCTGCCATTCGCGCTCTATGCAGCATTACGGACAACACTATGTTGCAAGCCGTTGAGCGATACATGAAGCAGTGCATTGTGGACAAGAATGCAGCTGTTTCTTGTGCAGCATTGGTCAGTTCTTTGCGTTTGGCTGGACAGAATGGCGATGTGGTCAAACGTTGGGCCAATGAAGCTCAAGAGGCTCTGAACAGCGATAATATAATGGTGCAGTATCATGCATTGGGTTTGCTCTATCATATTAGGAAATCCGATCGATTGGCTGTTTCCAAGCTGGTCAACAAATTGACCAAGAACTTCCTTAAGAGTCCTTATGCTGTGTGTATGTTGGTGAGTTAATAATTTACTTAGTATTGTTGGTACTCTCTTTTTATGGCTCTGTTTTCCTTTCCTTAGATTCGTATCTCATGCAAGTTAATCGAAGAGGAAGACTTCAGTAGTGATGAACTATCCGAATCTCCTATGTTTACTTTTATCGAGTCCTGTTTGCGCCACAAAAGTGAAATGGTAATTTACGAAGCGGCCCACGCAATTGTCAATCTAAAGAACACAAATGCTCGAGTCCTTTCGCCGGCTTTTAGTATTTTACAATTGTTCTGTTCTTCACCGAAAGCTACTTTGCGTTTCGCTGCTGTTCGCACTTTAAACAAAGTTGCAATGACTCACCCGGCTGCTGTGACAACTTGCAACTTGGACTTGGAAGGTCTGATCACCGACTCTAATCGTTCAGTTGCCACATTAGCTATTACCACTTTGCTCAAGACTGGAGCAGAGAGTTCAGTTGAACGTTTAATGAAACAAATCTCATCATTTGTTGCTGAAATCTCAGATGAATTTAAGGTCGTTGTGGTTCAGGCCATATGCGCTCTTTGCACAAAATATCCACGCAAACATACCGTCCTCATGAATTTTTTGAGTGGCATGTTGCGTGAAGAAGGTGGCTTGGAATACAAAACATCCATTGTCGACACAATCATCACAATTATTGAAGAAAACGCCGATGCCAAAGAATCTGGCCTCTCACATCTTTGTGAATTCATCGAAGATTGTGAACACACTTCGTTGGCTGTGAGAATTCTTCATCTTCTTGGAAAAGAGGGACCATTTGCCAGTAATCCATCGAAGTACATTCGTTTCATTTACAATCGAGTTATCCTCGAGAGTCCAATTGTGAGAGCTGCCGCTGTTACAGCTCTTGCTCAATTCGGGGCATCGTGTCCAGCATTATTGGCCAATATTATGGTTCTCTTGGGTCGATGCCAAATGGATCCAGACGATGAGGTGCGCGATCGTGCAACTTATTATTGGTACATTTTACAATCAGACAAACAGGATCTCTACAAAAGTTACATTATTGAGAGGTCGAATTGTTCGCTGCCGTTGCTTGAGAAAGCTTTGATTGCTCACTTGAATGGCGAATTAACTGAACAGTTTGATATGTCTGTTGTACCCAAAGCAACTATCATCAAAGAAGAAGTATCTAATGAAACTATGTTGATTTCAAATGGTAAGTTTATGGTATGCATTTTATTCGAGGTCTTCGAATACAAAATGTTTTTCAGCTCCCCGAGTACCCAAAATCACCCGCGAAGAAGAAAGTGCTGCTCGATTGGCACAGTTGCCTGGAATTCAAGTACTTGGTCCCATCCACCGAACTACGACACCCATTCAACTTACCGAAAGCGAGACCGAATACACTGTGCAATGCGTTAAACATATTTTCAAAAATCATATAGTATTCCAGGTGAGACCCCACTTTTTCAAGTTTTATTTATTTCTTTCAATTTTGTATTTTTGTCTTTTGTATTTCCCAGTTTGATTGCCTCAATACCCTCTCCGACCAAATACTTGAAAATGCCCGAGTTGAACTAACCATTCCAGAAGGATTCACCACTAGAGCCGTCATTCCTTGCCCTAAGTTGCCATACAATGATCTAAAGACAACATTTGTCATTGTGGAATTTCCTCCAGATGTTGGAAGCTCAGCTGGTATATAATTTATAAAAGATATTTCAAAGGAGTTAAGATTAAAGAATTTTTTTTTATAATTTTAGCTACGTTTGGTGCAACCCTCCGGTTTGTTGTAAAAGATTGTGATCCAACTACTGGCGAACCAGATTCCGAAGAAGGTTACGATGACGAGTACATGCTGGAGGACTTGGAAATTACAGTTGCTGATCAAATACAAAAATCAAAGAAGAGCAATTTTGCTGCTGTATGGGATGCAGCGAATACCGAAGGTACACGAATTCTTTCTTTTTAAAATAGAAGAACTTTCTCATCAAAAATTTTCTTTAGAATGGGTTGAAGCTGAAGATACTTATTCTCTGTCTGCTGTTAACACTCTACAAGATGCCGTAAATACAATATTAAAGTTTATTGGGCTTGGAGCTGCGAATATGTCAGAAAAGGTCGCCGAAGGAACACACACGCATACACT
The DNA here is from genome assembly GCA_948107695.1 of Meliscaeva auricollis. NCBI lineage: Eukaryota > Metazoa > Arthropoda > Insecta > Diptera > Syrphidae > Meliscaeva > Meliscaeva auricollis. The sequence goes on along the minus strand of OX403616.1, from coordinate 79,797,040 downwards.
TCTATGTTCTGGTATGATCACTGGCCAAATTAAGTTTAATTAATTTTTTTTTAAACATTGTTGTTTCCTTTATTTGACTATAGGCACATTTAGAGGTGGTGCAGAGATTCTTGTACGAGCCAAATTAGCCCTTTCCGAAGGTGTGACAATGCAATTGACTGTCAGAACGACAGATTCCGATCTAGCAGAGCTAGTTACATCGGCAATAGGATAAAACAATTAATTTTATTATTTTTTTTTCTTTATTTTTAGAAGCCTATAAAAATAAGAACTTTATTCAAGGCTTCAATGTTATTTTTCTTCATGTTCGTTAGTTTTAAATTTTCAATTGCTAATTGAAACAAACAAAAAAAAAAACACACATAAAACATTCAATGAGTATAAATGTAGCATTTAATAATTTAATTAAATGAATGCATAAATGTTAAATGTAATGATTTTTCATTTCTATTTTTTTTTTTAATAAAAATAAAATTATTCATTTTTATGTTATGAGCATTATGAATATTAGTAGTAAATAAATATATATAAATAACTAAGCAGAACAACAACAGTTATTTTCTTTAGATAATTTGCTAGCCTACCCCGATCGAAATCAGAAAAGTTGTTGCCACATAGAAATCCTTTGGAATCAGCGGTATTATGTTAAAATATGATATTCTCAATGTTTCATCTCATCTTCGTAGAAAATGATACCTTTTTTGTGAATTTACTACGATAAGGATGAATAATATAATACCACCGTGTTTAGATAGTTAATGCCATCTGATGCAACATGCAAAAAAAAGCCTTCCAACCAATTTTTTTCTGAGCAATAAAGAAAGAATTTGTTTCGTTTAGACTGTAGGGGCAATGTTCGCAAGTTCCATCAGTAGTTGAAATCACTTTTATCGTTAAAATGCCATTACATAAAACGAGAATCGTCTTAGTTGAACGATATTCTCTTTTCCTTACGACTGCCATTTAGCTATCGTTAGGCTTTCGTTTTTGAATTTCTTCAGTACCTATAGACCAGTGCCAATAAACTGTTAGCAAAATATGGATAGTGGGAATAATTAGGAAAAATGAATTACCCAAACGAGTGGAATCAACATAAAATATCCATTCGATAATTTTTTCCCTGATCGCTACAACTGGCCCATTACTTAGCCTTAAAAAAGAGGATTTAACAAAAAAGAATCCATGTTAAAATTTTCAAAAATCCAAAATTTTTCATCAACATTTTTTATTGAAAATTAGGCTATTTTTTTAAATATGTACTAAAAAAATCATATATTACTAAAAAAAATGTATAAGTAAAAAACACAGCATTCTATGTTAAAACAAAGTTTCATCAAAAACCAAATACATATTTTCAAAAAAAAGATAAAAATAAAAAGAAAACAAACGTTTTTGGTATTTTTCACAATATTTTTGATGTTATATAGAAAAATTACCTTAACAAAAGTTGTAGATCTTTCTACCTACTGAAGATATATGTATGTAAGTAAATCGTAAAAACCCCCCACCCATCACTTTCCCCCAATCTGTGAGTGGGCAATTTAATTTTCCTCCTTCATATACCATTCATTCTAAATTTCCCCACCGCCCTCATCCTGATAATAATTTTTTCAACTTTTGCGCTCTGAAAACTGGAGTGGGTGGCGAAAATTGTGTTTTTTTACGATTTCAATTAAAATTAGATTTGGGGCCTGTTTCACCAAACACTTTTTACTTTGCAACATAAAAATTAAATGATGATGTTTATCATGATTTGAGAAAAAAAAAATCATGATTTGGCCGAATTTGGGAAATTATTTTTTTTTCACTGTCACTGTCTTACAGTCACAGTGAGACAAGTCCCAAAGTGGACCTATCAAATTTTCTTGTTCCCCCTTTTCTAAAAAAAAAAACTTAAAGCAAAGGAGAATTTTGATCCTCTTTTAATTTATTTATGAGCTGATACACTTTAAATGGTGGTGCTTTTAACTTCTAAATAACAAAATCGCTAAGTTAGTAAGTAAGTAAGATTTAAAACAAGAAACCCGTTATTTTTGGCAAGTGATACTTTTTAAAATTGCAATATCTTCTAAAAGATTGCTCGTAGAAAAATGTCATAAATTTTTTTTAGGGAAGCACAAATCTTGCATAATAATAATAAACACTAATGTGCCAGGTAACGATTTGACTGGACTACTTCTTGCCCTGTGCTTCTGTGCTTTTCCTTGATATAATTTGAAAAACCTTTGATACTAACTATGTCAATGTTTTTTTATGTTTTTCTCTATGTTAAATATAATGTTTTAATGTTAGTGTATGTTTCTCTCCATGCAGACTAAAACCAAATTTGTTAAATTTATGAACTATTTGTCAATAAAACCATGTGCTGAGATTGGCATATTAAGTGCCGAAATGCATAAAAATTAAAAAGTGTTTTTTTTAATTTTTAATTTTCGCTTTGTATAGCTTTTCATTACAATTCAACAATATTCATTGATTGTTTAAAGAAATAGTGAAGTCATTAAAGCGGTTGGACTGATTTTCTCATATCCTGATACCAAGATTGAAATATATCGACTCACTTTTGTTTTCATTTCCGAGTTGGAATAGAGTTTAAATAAAGAATAATAATAAAACTAATCCTGCTTTAAAAAATATTATGTGGTGTTAATATCTTATCAGAGAAATATGTTATGATATGAATATAAACATTATTATAGATAAATCAAATGGGTTGACACTAAAATTAAATAAAACTTCGGACAGTGGGCAGAAAGACACTTTTCGTTCAATGACGAAATTTGTTTCAATTAGTATTTTACTGTTTTCTTGCTCTTCAATTTTCAACCTGAATAAAAACAACCAGTGATGGTCTTAAGGACTGGACGATATCCCTAAATTTAACTGTAACATGGCCAAATTGTCATTCATCCGAATGACGCATTTCCTAGAAAAAGGTTAAGGTAATATCTGCACTCTGTGCACAATGCATATAGTTTCTCGTCATTGCAACCAACAAAATATGTGATTCACTGGCCCACTCAACCATTGTCACCACATGACGCGAAAACATCAAGTAGGTCCTACAGATGCAGCTAATTTAAATAAATTGCAAACCAAAAATAAAATTTTTCGAACTAATAAGCTCGAACATCTGCTAAAAAGTGTTTGTTCGAAATCCTATAAGATATTGAACAACAATATAAATGTACCTTCTTCAGCTTCAGGCCCTCCCCCATGTTTTGTATCACTTTAAAATACAAGAAATTTATTTTTGGAAAACTAGATACAAATAAAACATCAGGAGGGGGTCCCGCTCCCAAGATGATGCTAACAGTCATTCGCCATCACAATTCTCGAACTGAGATTTGTCGCTTGATCTTTTTGTGTATACACAAAAAATAATAATATCATTCGAACGTCTATAGTTTTTGAAATTTTATTTTTGCTCCACAACACATGAATGGAGAGAGGTAAAGTCTTTTGGCGTTTTCAACCTTTTGCTGGCTTTGGACAGTTTTCGAAAAAACAAACTTGCTCAGTTTGTAATAAAAGTTTCTCGCGGCCAGTCGGTAGTCTATCGTATATATTAATTGCAGTGCGTGCGTTTCTGTCTCGTGGGTATTTCGAAATATCCATACATTCGTTTCAGGAAATAAATTTTCCAGACACCATATTGCCAACAACAACAACAACAACAACAAAATATCTGAGTAAACGGCTGAGAAGCGCGTGCGGTTAAGATAAAATCATTCCGAGTTATTATTGAAAATATTTTAAGCGGAAGCAAGATGTTCAAAGTATCTCAAGAGATTTGCTTGAGCACGAATAGTGAGGCAAAACAATCTGAGGAAATTGTTTTTGGAAAATATCAGAAAACACCTGACATGGGTGGGTATATTTTGCAATTTTGTTTTGTTGTTCTTGCCTGTGTGAGAAAAATTTAGAGAAGTAGAAATGTTTTGGAAAATTTTATATTTTTTATGGAAATGAATTCAATTTTTCCTAGGTTAGTACAAACAAAAAATATTTAATTTCGATCAATCAATGTACTTTTTTATCTAACAATATCATTTTTATTTGTTAAAAAAAAAGGAAATAAAAGCAATTTGGGTAGTTAATCCAACAATAAACAGCACTAGAACCAGAGTAATTAACTTTTACTCGTAAATACAAATTTTAACGAACAATTGTGTGCTTGAACTGTGGCCCATTGCACCAAACTAAAAATTAAAATCACAATATTGTAGTTGCACTTTGTTCAACAAAACTGCAATTTTTCGTATGGATTTAAAAATTTGGCGCAGTAGAATTTGTTAATTGTTTCACAATTTCCATGGATAAGTGCTTGCTTATTTGTAATTTGTAAGTTGGGGCGATTTTCGGGCATTTTCCATGTGTTTTAATTTCTTTTTGTTAAAATAACATTGTGCGACAAAACTAATTTACGAGGGCCGAGACCTTTGACGTTTGTTAGAGCTTTTGTTGCACTGCTTACAAAACAGTAGGTATGTAAAAATTCCATAAAAAACCCAAAATCTTAGCCAGGGCCAAAAAACGTCGAATTTTCACCAATTCTAGATTTTGTTACTGTTTTGGAATTTTTTTGTGATTGGGAAAATTAAAGAACTTAAACAATTAAGTTACGCTTACAAAAAAAAACAATCCTCGCAATATTAAATTCTACATGTCAACCTGGCACATAATTAAATTTATTTTGCAATTAGATTTTTATGATCCATCCAATTGGAGAGGTCATTGAAACTCGGTACCTAAAAGTTCGCATTTCTTTCTGTATATCGTGAACCTTTCTTTTCTTGGCCAATTTTCGACCGATTTTCATAAAAAAATAACTCTTTTGGTTTGGAAATAAAAATTTATTTAGAATAAATTTTTTAAACAGCATGTTGTTTTTAAAGCATATGGATGTCGAAGTTGGGCAAATGATGGACAGTCTTAAAATTGTTCAGCTTATACAGCCTTTCCAGTTATAATTGATGGTATAGTGATAGCATTTCGAATAGAAATATTGAATTGGTCAACCAACTCAGCTGCAAACTTGTTCGTATAGTGCTGGCATATTTCCTAACAACATCCCAAAATATCAGCGATCTGAAATTTTTTGCGACCTAGAATGTCTTGGTATTACTGGCCTATAGACCGTTGGCATTGAATTGTTTTTTAAGGATCAGGCTCTCCCTTCGGTTGAGAAACTATTACCAAATAACTCAAAAAATACCCTAATTTTTCAGATTTTTATTTTGACCCCTGATACCGTCTGTAGTTTCTTAAAGTTTCTTATTGAAATACATATAGGATTTTATTTCAATAAGAATAATGCAGTTTAGAAAAAAATTAAAAAGAATAAATTCGATTTTCAAATGGCTTAACCAGCTTCTGAAATGAATTTATACTCAAAACAAAGTATACAATTTTTCACATTTTTAGAAAAAAAAATTTGAAAATCATAGAGCCGTTTTTTTAAAAAAACTATTTTTTGTATATTAAATTTTGCAAGGACTTAAAAAAAAAAAAATTGGTACGCCTTTCTTAAGATATTATTTATCAACGGCAACTTAAGAGCTTTCATGTAAAAAAAATCGTTGAAATTGATTGAATCATGAAGGAGAAAATCAGAATTTAAAGAAAAACGGTTCTATGGCAGGTACCGTTAATACCGGTTTCTGGAAAAAATGCTTTTCATTTGAAGATAGACCTTATCCAAAAAAATAACCATGATTTTTGTAATCAAAATCATAGGAACCGTTTTTAGAAAAATGAGTTCTTCTTAAATCGGTATATGACAGAAAAATAATTCAAAAAATGTCTCAAAAAAACGCCACATACCAAGTTCGAAGTAAATCGACAAGTGGCTTCAGACAGACAGACAGACAGAACTTTCGGACCCACGTTTTCTCATATCCTACCATCGTAATGTCATGTTTGAGTGTTATCTCAATTTTTTTTTTGTACGAATGCATAACTTGATATACATACAAGTTAACACGATACCTAACTTCCTTTCCCACACCCAATCATTCACCTCATTTCCTTTCCCATCATACCTTTCCAACCTTATTGAATGTCAGCACTTTTGCCTCTTTAATAATTTGATATTAAATAGCAATATTATAGAATCAGTATAATAAAAATGCAATCATTGAACTTATAAATGAAATAATTTTATATTCGTAGAACTAACAACAAGTAATGTCAATTTAGCAATAATTTGATATTAAATAGCAATATTATAGAATCAGTATAATAAAAATGCAATCATTGAACTTATAAATGAAATAATTTTATATTCGTAGAACTAACAACAAGTAATGTCAATTTAGCAATTTTATTTTCTTAGAATTAATTCATAGAATAATTATAATGAATTGTTATAAATAAGAGACATTGAATAAAAATTGTTACTTTTTAGTCAACCGTCAACAAAGTTGTTTTCTTTTTGATCGAGCAACGCAAGACTCGATAACTGGCGCCCGAGCTAATAATATCTACCCGAAAAATAAGTGCTTTAAAAATTTTGTGAAAGGTGTTATTACTTAAGAACCACCGAACAGAATACATAAGTGCTTAAACCCATTTGTTAAAAGGTGTTAGAACATAAGAACCACCTTACAAATTCTGTAAAAGTGAAACAGAAACAAAAAAAAGGGAAAAAATTTTATTAATAAATCTGTGAAAATAGTGAATAATAAGTGACACAACACAGAAACTTTTTTAAACAAATAAATCTGTGAAAATAGTGAATAATAAGTGACACAACACAGAAACATTTTTCAAACAAATAAATCTGTGAAAATAGTGAATAATAAGTGACACAACACAGAAACATTTTTCAAACAAATAAATCTGTGAAAAGACAATTTAAAAAGCAGCCGTGAATTACAAAAACGAGGAAACGCATCAAACAGTGGATAAACCCGTGCCCGAGTACCGAAGGAAAAAGGATACAACGGAAACCCGACGATGCTGATATTTTTGTAAGGTTTTTTTAAAGAAGTATATACTATTATATTATTATTTTTATATTTAATTAAAAATATATATCTTATCAAATAAATAAATATTCTTCTATTATATAAGAACTAAATTTAAATAAAAAGTGTTTAAAATATATCTAAAAAAAATAATAAATAAATAATAATAATTCTTAGATCATATTATAAACTATAACTGTTCCATAAATAACAATCAAAAACTATTGAAATTAAAAAAAAAAAAAGAGAAAAACTACAACTCTGAAAAAATCTATATTTGTACAAGTGGAAAAAAAAATCATTTAACTTGATAATAATTTCTTGAAAAAATATAAATTAAAAATTATATAAAATTATATACACACCTATCCTTTTCCCATATCCATTCCTAAGTAAAATTAAATAACATGTCCGAAATCGAACAATTAAGTGACCTTGTTAGACAACTAACAGGGGCTGTTAATACCCAAATCGAACAAATTAAACTAATAAACAATAGACTAAGTCAAGTTGAGAGTAGGGTAACACCACCTCAAAATGTAAACAATAATCTCGCTCTTCCGAGAACGGAACAAGAGCTTAATGAAATAAGGAAACTCCCGGATTGCGTAAGGGATCTCCAAATCTTTGACGGAAACGCCGTCCAGTATATTTCATGGGTCCACAGTGTGGAGTCCATCTTAAAAGATTACGAGATCGTAAGATCAAAACCAATATACAGAGCCATCTTACAACATATACGTCATAAAATAAGAGGTCCAGCCGACGCTGCCCTCGTATCTTATAACATATTTGATGAAGACTGGCTAACAATTAAAAAATGTTTGTCGCTGCACTATGCAGACAAACGCGATGTTCGCACCTTGGAGCACGAGCTCAACTTACTCACACAAGGTCGCAGAACAATTGATGAATATTACGCTAGGGTTAATCATCAGTTATCCCTACTAATTAACAAAATCAAGGCAGAAGACTACTGCCAAGAAACAGTAAATGCCTTGACGGCTAATTACCGTAACAGAGCGCTAGATATCTTTATAAGGGGCCTCAACGGTGATGTCTCTAAAATGCTTATGATTCAAAAACCCCAAACTCTGCCAGAGGCTTATACCTCTTGTTTGGAGTTTCAAAACCTCAACTTTAGAAACTTTCAAATACACAATCATAATATAAATAATAAAATCACTAGTCCGAATAACCAGATGTTCCCTCGGAAATATCCAGCAAAAAATGTGTCCCCTCAATTAACTCCAGCGGAAAAATCACAAGTATATAACCAACGATACTTGGATCAAAAAGCAGCTGTGGTTAATGCACCACCTCCTAGGCCATCTAACCCAAAGCCTCCCCAACCAATGGAGGTTGATCAGTCAATTCAATCGCGAAGGATAAACTACATGAATCGACCATCCGGCAATGATGATCACAACAAGAGAACCAATGGATCCGAGAACTTACCGAGAAAGCAACAACGTGTTTTCGCTACTAATACAGTAGATGATCAAGAAGACTCAAACGAGCTTTTACAGGACTACTATTACTCTAAAGAGGACGAAAACTATGAAGATAACGATGAAACTGATTGCACAGACCTAAATTTTACGACGGAAGCCTCTCTAGCGTACCATACCTAGAGTATGTAACTAGAGACGGTAAAATGCTAAAGTTCTTGATAGATACTGGAGCGAATAAAAACTTCATATCTGAAAAAATAGCGTTTAACACTAAACCAGTCTCAAAACCATTCAAAATCCAATCTGCTGCTGGTCAGTTACAAATAACTGAAAAAATCAGCGTCCCATTTTTCAAACCTATAAACAATAACACACTCCTCGATTTTTTTGTTCTTCCAGGACTAACATCGTTTGATGGTATCATAGGTGATGATACTCTAAAAGAGTTAGAAGCTATAATAGATAGAAAAAATAATACTCTTACAATTTCAAACATTAAAATTGATCTTAAAGAAAAAGCTTCGAAACAAGTGAACAGTATCCAAACTAGTAACGATGAACAAAATACGATTCAGAATTTATTAAAAAAACACGAATCTTTATTTGGACCTATTTCCGACAGTGGTACTATAGACACGAGTGTTCGTGCGGAAATAAGAACCACTACTTCCGATCCAATTTATACCAAATCATACCCTTATCCCGCTAACCTTCGATCTGAAGTCGAATCACAAATTAATAAAATGCTAGCCGATAATGTCATAAGACCCTCTAAAAGCCCATATAATTCACCCCTTTGGATAGTTCCAAAAAAACCAAATGCGGCAGGTGAAAAACAATACAGGCTAGTAATCGACTTTAAAAGATTAAACGCAATAACCATCCCAGACGCCTATCCCATTCCCGATATAACAAATACCTTAGCAAGCTTAGGTGAGTCCAAATTCTTCACAACGCTTGACTTGACATCTGGCTTTCACCAGATAAGAATGAAAGAAAGCGACATTCCAAAAACCGCCTTTTCTACAGCTAATGGTAAATATGAATTTACTCGGTTACCATTCGGTCTGAAAAATGCGCCCGCTATATTTCAGCGAATGATAAACGACGTATTGAACCCTTTAATTGGTAAGACTTGCTATGTCTACATAGACGATATCATCGTCTTTGGGAAAAACAAATTTGACCACTTAAAAAACCTCGACGAAGTTTTGTCTTACTTGAAAAAAGCAAACTTAAAAGTAAACTTGGAAAAGTCGAAATTTTTGAAAACTCAAGTTGACTTTTTAGGGTACATCATTACCCAAGAAGGGATTCGTGCCGATCCCGCAAAAATTTCTGCTATTCAAAAAATTCCTCCACCAATAAATTTGAAAGAACTCAAAAGCTTCCTTGGTCTTGCATCTTACTATCGCAAATTCATCAAAGACTTTGCAAAGGTAGCAAAACCATTGACAAATTTAACAAGAGGTGCAAATGCACAAATTAAAGCAAACCAATCAAAAAAGGTTAAAATTGATCTTGATGACCAAGCCTTAAAAGCTTTTAAAGACCTTAAAGACATGCTCATTTCTTCAGATATTTTAATATTTCCTGATTTTGAAAAGCCTTTCATTTTGACAACCGATGCATCTAATTACGCGATCGGAGCTGTCCTCTCTCAAGGAGACTTAGGCAAAGATAGACCTATCACTTACATATCCAGATCACTGAACGAAACTGAAGAAAATTTTTCAACAATCGAAAAAGAAATGCTTGCAATTGTGTGGGCACTGGACAAGCTAAGGACATATCTTTATGGTGCGAAGAACATCAAAATTTTCACCGACCACCAACCCTTAACCTTTGCATTGAGCAACCGCAATAATAACGCGAAGTTAAAAAGGTGGAAAGCAAGAATAGAAGAATTCAATTATACACTAGTATACAAACCAGGACGTTCAAATGTCGTTGCAGACGCTCTTTCACGACTTCCCGTGCTTAATATGTTATCTTCATCTTCAACTGCAACTCAACATAGTGCTGAAGAAGACAGTAGTGATCTCATTCCACACTGTGAAGCACCACTTAATGTTTTTAAGAACCAGATTATTTTCTCCGAAGGCAATGAAATGACTTGCTATGAAGAACCACATCCCAAATACCAGAGGCATTACATAAAGATGCAAAATTACGACAGCAATACATTAATTAAAATATTAAAGGAAAAACTCAACCCAAATATTTTGAACGGTATAAAAATTCCAGAGAAATTTATTCAACTACTGCAAGACGTTTACAAATCCACTTTTAGTAAATATAAAATAAGAATAACTCAGAGATTAGTGACAGACATTAATAATGAAGACAACAAATTTAAAATAATTCAAGATGAGCACAAGCGCGCTCATAGAAATTACATTGAAAATAAGAACCAAATTATGGAAAAATACTACTTCCCTAAAATGACAAGTTTAGTAAAAAAATTTGCAAATGCTTGTGACGTTTGTCGTTCAAATAAATATGACCGTCATCCCCCAAAGCCTCACCTTCAGCCTACACCAATCCCTTCATACCCCACTGAAATATTACATATGGACATCATAGAAATCAAAAAGGAAAAATTTATTACTTGCGTGGATAAATTCTCCAAGTTCACAAAATTTTTCCGTATCAAAAATAAATCAGCTTTACACATTCGCGATAAGATAATTAAAACAATTCATTTTTTTTCTGCCCCAAGAATCTTGGTCACGGATAATGAAAGTAGTTTCATTAGCCCTATTGTACTAAATTACATAGAAGGTCTCGGTATTAACGTTTACTTGGCACCTCCACAAAAAAGTGAAGTCAATGGAACAATAGAAAGAGTTCATTCCACTATAATCGAAATTATAAGATGCCTCCAAAAAGAATACCCAAACTTATCTATCAAGGAAATTGTGAATATTGCAACCGATAGATACAATAATACAATCCATTCGGTAACAAAGAAAAAGCCTGCTGATATCTTTTTTGGAAGATCTCAAAGAATTAATTATCAAGGTTTATTAAATTTCAAAGACATTGTTAATGCCGATCTTAAACATGAGATCAAACGCAACCAAGAAAATCTGTTAAGAAGAACTAATAAGAAAAGATCCCCACCTAGGAACTACAATTCTGGTGAAATTGTTTTTAAAAGAGATAAGCAAATAAAAGGAAAAGACAAACCTATGTTTCACAAGGAAACAGTAGGATTAAATAATAAAGTTACTATAACAACAACCAACGGTAAAAGGATTCACAAATCACACCTCAAAAATATACCTTCTATTACAGATTAAACATCTTGCTATGCGCGGACGCTCTAGTAAACATTTATGAATACCAGAGTCCATTAGTGGCAATTAAGCAAGGAAATGGAAGAATCATCAATGGGAATTTTAAAATCATTCATGTCATTAACTTAACTACTTATGAAGAAATCCTAAATAACATCAGAATGGACATTAAACATTATGTACCCAAAACAAGCGCATACCTACCGCAGCTAGAACTTCAACAATCAAAAATAGAAATGTTCTTAGAACAACTCCAAAGCACTAGATCAAGGAAGGAAAAACGATCAATCAACTGGTTAGGATCTGCTTGGAAATGGCTGGCGGGTAATCCAGATGCAACAGACTGGGATACTATTGTTTCTCAAAGCAACAAATTGGCTAACAACAGCAATAGACAATATCAAATAAATCAATATTTAAGTGAAGTAACTGACACCCTTATTAATAAGTACAATAAAATAATTGATGATATAAATGTGAATCATACCGAGAAATACGATCAAATTATTTACAACAAACTTGGCCTTTTAAAAGATGAAATAGGTGAAATAGTACTTGCAGCGCAATTCGCGAAAAAAGGAATTGTGAATTCTAATTTATTTAACAAAGCCGAAATTGCAGATATTCTTTCAAAAATGGAAACACTCCCATTTAAAAATGAGCTTCAGGCTATAGAATATGCTGAACCTGTAATGCTTGTTAAAAATTCTATCCTACTTTACGTTATTTGCTTGCCTCAAACTGAAGATACAATTTTTAATAACATTCTCGTTAGACCAATAATAAAAAATAATAAAAAAGTACATCTTAACTTTTTAAATTTATTCATTTCACAACACTTTAAATATGGTATAATAGGGAAGTGCAGAGAAATTGAGGAAACCACTCTTTGCAGTAGATCTCAACTCCAAAAATTAGCTCCAGACGATTGTGCACTAAAAATTTTTAATGGCGAACAAGCAAAATGCGATGTTAGCTTTGAAAATAGACCAGTAATAGAACTAATTAATGAAAGCACACTATTTCTTACCAATTTTTTTGGCAACATTACATACAGTAGACATTTTCGAAACCTAAATGGTACATTTATTATTAATTTCTTTAACGAATCCATAGAAGTAAATAATATTAATAGGGAAAGTAAAATTTACCACATAATTCCACCATTGCTTCAAGATAATCTTACGGAAGGTCAAATAAGACTAGATCTTCAATATTTACATAAGCTACATTTGGATAATGTAGAAAAACTTTCGTATATATCTTCCAACACTGGATTATTATTAGGCTCAGATTTAACCATTCTCTTTATTAGTGCAGTAATTAACTTAGTTTTGTTCATTTTCATAAGACGACAGTCAAAAAATAAGAAGAAAGTTATTATTCCTCAATTTAATCCAGTTCTCAATTTAGACGCACTCAATTCAATTTCTTCCCAAATTCCAACAATAGAATCGATTAAAACCTAATCTACGAGACGCAGATACTTAAGAAAGGGGGAGTTAACACGATACCTAACTTCCTTTCCCACACCCAATCATTCACCTCATTTCCTTTCCCATCATACCTTTCCAACCTTATTGAATGTCAGCACTTTTGCCTCTTTAATAATTTGATATTAAATAGCAATATTATAGAATCAGTATAATAAAAATGCAATCATTGAACTTATAAATGAAATAATTTTATATTCGTAGAACTAACAACAAGTAATGTCAATTTAGCAATAATTTGATATTAAATAGCAATATTATAGAATCAGTATAATAAAAATGCAATCATTGAACTTATAAATGAAATAATTTTATATTCGTAGAACTAACAACAAGTAATGTCAATTTAGCAATTTTATTTTCTTAGAATTAATTCATAGAATAAGTATAATGAATTGTTATAAATAAGAGACATTGAATAAAAATTGTTACTTTTTAGTCAACCGTCAACAAAGTTGTTTTCTTTTTGATCGAGCAACGCAAGACTCGATAACTTACATATTGTCCTACCTATGTATATCGCGAGTAAAAAAATGGGCAAGTTATTTCGGACATTGCTCGTTAAAAAATTCTAAACATCATTTTTTTTTCTAGGAAAATTGGATTCAAAATATTTATAATAATGAATAAAACTGTTTAGGTATTTTTTTGTTGTCTATAACAGTTAGGCTCATTATTGATTATTGGTAAGAAATCAGAGAATAGAGTTTTTTTGCCATAATTTTTAAAATTTTCAATTTAAACCCGTTAAATCAATAAAAAGTCTAACTACTGTTATTGACAAAAAAATAGATTTATTGAATTTTTGCTTACAAAATTTTTAACACTAATTTTTCAAAAAAAAAAATGAATTTTAGAATTTTTTTTTAAATAATAAGCCAGTTCAGGTTTCCTGAGATCTCAGAGATTTTTACTTGCGATATAGGTACTAAAAGGCAAGTTTAGGATGCGTAAAAAATGGTCATTACGATGATAGAGAATTCGAAAAAAGTGGGTCTCGGAATTCTGCCTGTCGGTCTGTCTGTCTGTGTATACCTCAGGCTACAGCCTAAACCGCTCAACCGATTATCTTTAAACTTGGTGAATTTTTTTTTTAGGACCAAAACTAACGGTACCAATTATACAATTAAAGAAAAGTTAACTTTTTTCAAAAACGGCTGTAACGATTTTGATTAAAATTTTTGTAGGGTCATACTTTTGGAATGAAAGAAATGGAATGAGCAAGTTTTTTTAGCAGAAGCTAAAAAACGAATCCAAAATTTGTTCTGCTCAGTTTTTTTACAGCAAATTTTCTGAGGAATCCTGTTCAGGTTGCTAGATTACTGAGCTCTAAGAGATCTCAAGAACGTGAACTGGCTTAATATCTACGGGTACCTATAACCCGTAAATATTAAAACAAATATTTTTTTTCCTCGAAAAGTGACATATTTTACAATTATTTCCAGCCATATCCAATTTTTGTCGAGTATATTGAGCAGAGGTTAAAAAAACTCTGCAACATTTGTACAAAACAACCTATGTATTTTCTATAAGAGTATACATGCGGTATAAGGTAAAATAAAAATCTTAAAAGTTAAAATCTCAGAAGTTTTGCCCCAATAGAGCTTGATCTTAAAATAACGCATGGTTAATAAGTATGGCAGGTACCGTACCTTGCTCCAAAATAAATAATTCCAAAAACCCTTTTAAAAAGTTTTTTATTAACTTAACTAATTTTATTCCTTATTATTTTCAGACATTTATCCCCAAAATAGCAACAATATTTTTATTGCTCCAGAATTAACAGATGCAACTCGAGTTCAACTTTTTCATTTTCCAAATGGAGCAGTGCGAATAGGCAATGAAGTATGTTTTATCGTCAAACGCAACGGAGTCAAAGGAAACTTTGAAGTTAAGGTTAGTATAGTTTAGTTTTTATCTAACTTCATATTTGACTAATATAGCATTGAAATTTTAGCTTGAGAATCCATTAGGAATTGTAATCCCCATTCCACTTAGAATAGTTGATCCAGAACGTTTAGAAGTGTCATTCAACTTGAATCAACTAGGCTTGTATCGAGTCCATATAAGTTGTAATTCTGTAACATTGCCAAGATCACCTTTTATGATTGTCGTTATATCTGGAGAACCTGAAAATCAAAACAAAGCCGAAGGTATGTTTCTGAGATAAAAACTAAGGTCACTTACTTTTTTTTTTGATATTTTCTAAGTACCTGTTTTCAAGTCTGATGCATCCAAGGTGACATATCGTGGCATTAACCTAGATACGATTAAAGTCAATCAACGTAACGAGTTTACTATTGATGGTTCAGAAGCTGGGAATAACATTCTCTTTGTTGGCATATTTGGACCAAAAGGACAATGCGATGAAGTTGTTATAAAACATATGGGCAGAAACATCTACAGAGTTATATATCAAGTCCAAGATCCTGGAGAATATATACTGGCTGCAAAATGGGGCGATGATCATATTCAAGGATCACCATTCAATTTAACGGTTCGGTCATAAACAATTTGTTTGTTGAATTCGGGAACGTAATGTATTTTAGAATATAAATTAGTTAAGTTTAAACAAATATATATCCATTTGATAAAATTTTAAAGCATCTGTCTTTCCAATTTAATCTTGTATTGTTTTCTTTTCCTTCTTAATTTTTCTAGTAAATGCAAACTTTACTTTTATAATACATGTATATACACGCAGACCCGTGTGCGCGTTGCTAAACACATTTTATAAATATTTTAAAACTAACTTATGGTCTTTCCTAATCCTAGTATTTATATTCATTAAGTTTTATTTAAATGAGTATTGCAGATGCTTCCGAAACGATGTACTTTTGCATCACCTTTCTGTGGCAGAAAGGCAGAACAAGGTAATAACATTTTAGCAAAAAAAAATGTGTACTCTGCATATTATAATAAAGTAACTTTGTACATCAGACCTTGCGGTTTTTTCGGTTTAAACTATTGTTTACAAAAAATGTACATTATTTCGTATACCGTTTTTGTTTCAAGTTTTAAATATTAATACCAATTTGTAGTCCAATACTGGAAACCAGATGCGAATAGTCTTTTGGTTTTCAAGAAAACTGAAAATAACGTGGTCTAGGTCAGTATTTAGTGGAAAGGCACCCAAATTTCAAACAACAAAGTTGTAAGATTTCAAAATTGTAACATTTTTTTACTACATCTAGATTGAATAGTTTATTATTAGTATATCATATTAATATGCAAAAAAGAGTGAGTTTAATAAAATAATTAACCTCGTTGTATTGTTTTGTGTTTTTTTAATATTCCGATCAAAACTGATAGAATTATAAATTAACCCAAGGCAGAAGTAGTAAGAAACATTTTTTTAACTGTCTATAAATTAAAAATAAAGACAACAACAATAGGTAATTGTTGCTTTTTTTTATTTTTTATAAATTCTCAAATGTATTTAAATTTTTTGTTTTTTTAATATGTCGAGAAATGAAAAAAATATTTGGCGCTAGCTTCAGAGATAAATTCAAATGAAAGAAATATCAAGAAATATTTGTTTTTCATAAACTTTGTCTCTCTAAATAAAAGGATTTGAAATACATCGATTCGAAAAATAAAAGGAGGAAAGGGGGGGGGGGAGCGCCTAGGAGGGGAATACGCCATTTTTGTTATTGATCTTCAAGGTTTCAAGGAACAATAAAATGAAAACAAAACCCTGTTAATAATTTGTGTAATGTACCCTCTATTTTTTGTTTAATTTGAATGAATGTACTATTAAGACTGATAAATTTGTAAAAAAAAAGTTGAAAATCGAAAATCGAAAAAGTTGAAATTCTCTAACTGGTTAAAAAAAAAATGATATGCTATTTTAAAGAGAATATTAAACATCCATAACCAAAATTTCAAAAAAAAAAAAATAAAATTACCAACAAAATGTGAGCATTAGGGAAGGGTTTGAAACGAGAAACCGATGCACATTAATTTTAAATGTTGGTGACTTTTTGTTATAACAAACTATTATTGAATGGGCTTCAGGTCAAAAAGAAAATATTTGTTTCATTTGGCCTGAAGCCCATTCAATAATAGTTCATTAATTTTAAATTTCTGAATATTGAAATGGGAGGCAAAACGGATCCGGGTAATGTATTTACATTCGCGTAGTACGACTGATGAAGGAATCTCTCTACTTGACGGTACATCCGAAGGTAGGCTCATGGGTAGTATAAAGTGCGAGTATTACGGAGGAATTGCTTAAGAGGAGGAATGCAAGTAGCTGTTTTATCAGAACACTGATTATGAAAATAGCGATAGAACAGAGACAGGCATGAAGCATTACGTCAGTTCTCGAGACAGGTGTACCTGATTGTTCAGCTGTTATAGATCTGTCACCTATCATTTTTATCTCCAAAAAACTCAAGTAGGTTATAGGAGCACCCTTCATACTAAAAAAAGAACTGTAAATAATACCAATTAGGTATTTAAAAATTATAAAGATTTCTTCTACATACCTATAAAGATTGTTCGAATTAGCATTCAACAACATTGTAGTTTTTTACTATTGAAAGATTTGTATAGAATTTATTCACTAGAT
Source organism: Meliscaeva auricollis (assembly GCA_948107695.1). Classification (NCBI taxonomy): domain Eukaryota; kingdom Metazoa; phylum Arthropoda; class Insecta; order Diptera; family Syrphidae; genus Meliscaeva; species Meliscaeva auricollis. The sequence continues at coordinate 79,779,247 of OX403616.1, read as the reverse complement.
TTAGAAAATGTTTCCACTTTAGATGATTTCAATCCGCTTTAAAGTGATTCTATTAATGCAGTTTTCAGATATATCTTATCTACAGTTACATTTGGTACCCACTGTTCATTATTTAGAAAGAAGTTTGCAATTTATTCTACCTATGCACATCTATTTCATGAATAAGCTTAAAGACTTTAAATTTCTTCAATGTTCTTTAAAAATAATGATTATTCGGCAACTCTTACATTTTCTTTTTCAATGATAAAAAGATTGTATCTTTTGCTTTATTTTTCTGCTCCCGCATCCTTTTCATCTGTTCATTTGATATGCCTGGAAACAGTCATCAATTTTCCCATAGCAACATTTCCCCACTTCCACGAAAACCATTATCGTCTTCTTTGCCATGCACAAGCAACTTCTCCTCCGCCTAATGATGATGATAATGGCCTCGCATTTAGATACATTATTTTCGTTTGCTTTCCATGCATAACACAACATGAGCGAACAAAAAACCCATCAGTGTTGTGTTCCGTTCGCCAGCAATATTAAATCCTCTTGCAATCCCGCAGAGAGCTTGTACAAAAAAAAAACTTGATGATGATTGCGATTGGGACTTTTGTTGAAGGAACGAAAGCCAAAGCCATTATCGTTAAATTACTCTACATCTCCCCAAACTCCCCCATAGCATAACACGTTACCTGCTACACAGAAACACCACCACCAAACGACACGATGAAAGAGACAACACCACCTGCTACTGATGAAGATAATGACCGAAAGGTTTTCCTTCCATAATAATTCCGTTGGTTCGAAGAGGAACATCATTATTGAAGGAACTGCGTATGCTCATTGCCATTAAATTAATTACATCATTTATTTTCAGAGAAGTACAACCAACTTTTCAGTCATATCGCTCGATATGTTTCCATCCCTCTTTCTCTCTCGCTCTTTCTCTCTGAACTCCATCCAACAAAACCTATTGGAGAGTTCATTGCAGTTTCGAACTTCATGTAAAGAAGTGCTTTTATGTCTTTATCTCGCGTTAGATTAAATAAAATTCTTTTCTATTTTTTATTCCAAATATAATAATCAAAACAATACTTGTGAAATTGCATAAATCTTTTTGATAGCACTGTCAGAATTCCTTGAGAGCAAAGTGACAGCGACGCCGCCATCACTATCGCGCTGTGTGTGTGGATCTCAGTATACAATCCAATCCAATTGACAAATGGAGTTTTCTGTGCTTTTTACTCTTGCACGTCAGTTTGTTGGAGATGAATTTTAATGATCATTGAAATTCAATAATTACAATCATTAGTGCACTTAATTAGTTTGATATCGTAATTGTGTGTATGCTTGTGCAGGTATTGTTTTTTTTTTTTCTTGTGTTGCTCCATCTTCTGGCTCTGTGGTGCATTTGTCGTGACTTCTGTCAAATTTTGATCGGAAAAGACTTGGAAGTCATCGACGAAGGAAAATCACCCTGGCTGTTGATTGGTCATGGATGTAAGTTTGGTCGTTTTGGTTTCTATGATGAAGAGAAGAAGAATAATGATGATGATGATGAGGATGGCCATTATTTTCAAAGTTTGATTGAGAATCCATTACGTTACTCAATTTGTGTGCCGTCGCCATCGCCGTGTTGTGTTGATTGCGAGATGGACAGACATCTCTTATATCGTATTGACATTTCCAGTTCGCACAGAGTACGGTGTACTACCTACATCTCATCAGTCATCAACCCAAACATAAATTATGATGCGATTTTTTTTTAATAACTCTCATCATCATCATCATTAAAGAGAGCAACTAAATTACTTTCATTTAATCTTGTTTTTTTTTTCTTTTTGTTTATTCTTTTTTCATTGTTTTCATCGTTCTGCTGGCGCTCTTCCATTTGCAATAACGACACTGAACTTCATACAACAAACACAAGGGCCGCGTAAACGGGGTTAGTATTCAATTTTCATACTTTTTTATTATTTGTTTATAAATAAATTGTGGTGAAAAAGTGGGAGTGGTGCGTAATAATTTTTTTGATTCCTAATACACATATCAAGATAAAATGAAGTTCAAAGTATATATATTGATTAAAATATTATGTTGAACTATCCTGGTGTGTTATTCTGTGTAATTAAAACTGAAACGAAGTGATTTGAAGAAAAGTAGTGAATTTATTGAGAAAAATTAATCGTTTTTAGAGGCAGACAATTTTTTCTTCCATGGTCCATCATTTTGTATTGCATTAGGTACTCTATACTCCATCTCTCTATCTCTATATCTGTTTCATTTGCGATAAATGTGTACCTACACAAATTCATAGATGTTGCATACCTAGTTCAGGTTTATGAGAAAACAAGAAAAAAAAATAAACAAAAATCGTGAAATGCCGATTTAAGTTCCATTGATGTGAGTTAAATTGCATATTCAAATGCCGCATTTGTTGTAACTCTTAAATGATACTGAATAATATCTTCTGAAGTTCAGACATAAGTAAACTAAACTTAACATTAAAAAAAAAAAGTTAAAAATATACAATAATTACTACTAATAACTTTAAATTGATGGTCATTATAAGCTTTGAAAAATCTGGTGTCATCGACAACAACAAGTAAGTCCAGCAAGTGTTTTTCAATCGTATGAATTGATTATGTTCTTGAAAAACAAATTCCAAATAATGAAACACTTGCACTGAAGACATATGCTTCGTTCATAAAAAATCAAATACTTAACATGTTTTATAAAAAAAATGTGGTAGCATAATGTTTTTGCAATATTCCTTAAGCTTATAAATACTTACTTTAAATAGAGACAGGTACAGCTACAATCTTACATTCTTACCTTTCTGGTACATTATAATGTCCGTAAGTATTTACTACCCCATTTTGTATGATAAGTGTTTTTCTTATGAGAGCTGATGAATATTTACCGGGTGTCGGTCTTTTTCCTTATATTTTCTGAGATCATAATTACTACTATATTTCATGTCAATAAAAGTTCTAATTAGAACCAAATAGATCTAGAGTTATAAAAAAATATTTAAATTATTGAAATGAAATTTGTTTTCTCATTTTGATTAAATCTCAAAGGAACTCCATCTCCCACGAAACGGTTTCTCCTCATTGAACTTGACATTGAGTGCTTGGAAATGTTTTGTTTGTTTGTGGATTGCGCATAAAGATTCATAGCACCTTTCTTCTTCTTTTCCGACGATTACTATGATTTCGACTTGTAGCACCAGCTCTTCCATGGATTGTTCCAATGTTTGCAATTGTTTGAAGTTTCTGATCTATTAACCATATCATTTTTTGTTAAGGAATTTTGATTTGATTAGGTGTATATAATTTATTTTTTAGTAAATTTATCTGTTTTATATTTCGTTTGTCGTGATACATACTACTTAAATCCAGGCTTGTTTTATTTCATACTTAAATACATTTAAATGATATTCATAAGCAAAATTTAAAAAAATACTGTAAACAGTATTTTGAAATAGTTCTTATGTAGTAATTTGACCTACAGTATTTTGAAATGAATTTTTGGATTTATTGATAGTTTGTTCACAGCGGGTTAAGGTCTTATGGCTGATTTGTTCACAGCGGGTTTAGTTTTTAGCATACTTTTCAATTCTTTTCAGAAATTCTAATTAAATGGCCCTTATCAACCAAAATCGGTTAATTAGCTTAGGTAATCCATGATTAACAACTCAAAGTCAACTCAAATCATAGATTAAAGATGATCAAATGTGAACCGATTGGTCCTAATATGTATATTTTTTTTTAAATACAGAATTAAGATCATACAGTGGTAGCCATACAGCATTGTACATCATTACCATATAGAATTTTGTTTTTATGCATTTTGACCCGCTCCCGTTCTTGTTAAAGATTAGAAGACAAAAAAAAAAACACTGATAAACATGTTTCTATGATTTCAAATCACAATCAACAAAAACTTTGAGTTATGATTTGTTTTTACCTTTACCAAGAAAAAATACAAATATATTATGTATGTCTTTAATAGAACACATATGAACTTTTTTGATGGTCGTTGTAATTTAAGAGATCAAACTCTTTTTGTTGTCTGATACCATTTTAAAACAATTCAAAATAATGATCAGGTTCAGTTTATTTCATTATAATTTATGATTTTGCTGTCGAAGGTGTTTTCACTCAAATTTAGCAATGAATACAGTAAACAAATTATTCTTAAACAAAAATATTTTGTCTTATATTAATTTATGGTATTACATTTATAAACAAGTAAATAGAAAACCTGCTTTTAAGTTTGGATTCTAATGGCTTCCACCCTATATCGTCTCCAAGTTACCTAAAAACATTCCCTTGAAATATTTTAGTACTGCTATTAGATTAAGCCGTGCTAGTCGGAAGATGTGATACTGGGAGGAGAAACGTTGATTTCTTAAAACTCATAGAGTTGACACCTTGACTACCCCTACAACTAACCGATTGACTTGACATCATAATCTAAACAAAATGACACCAAAATCAAGGCAATCATCAAGATATAAACTATATGTATTTTAAAAAGTCAACATTTTTAGCGTTTAGAGTGAGAAGACGTTAAGTGACATTTTCAAACAATTGAGTAATCAAGGTTTAAAGTTTTTTTTCTTCATATAAATTGTATGAAACCTCTGGCCTGACGTTATCTAAAAAGATTTCAAAAGTGGCAGATAAATTATACTAATGAAACAGAAATTTAACTTATAGTAATAGCGATCAGTAAAATTCATCAGTACAAAATTTCTTTTGGATAATTTTATCTGTTAAACAAATATTTGACACATGAAACTAATACAAATCGGTGGTAAATCAATTGCAATATTATTTTTCCCAAAAAAATAATCCCAGGAAAGAATATTTTTTGTAAAAAAAGCATTCATATATTTTACTGATGGAAATCAATTTTCATCAGTAAAATAAATAAAAATATTCTTTATATTCTTTCCTGGGATTTTTTACAAAAAAAAATATATTAATTGACTTGCCATCAATTGTTATTAGTTTCATGTATCAACTATTTGTATAACATATAAAATTATCAAAAAGAAAACTTTTACTGACAGCTTTTTACTGATCGCTATAACTGCCTCTTAACAAAAGAACCTTCATCTCAGAGAAAAAAGTCAAATTTCAAAAAAAATGGCACTTAACACCTTCTCATTCTAAACGCTTCCTTCTCCAAGTATATTACATCATTCGACTGTCACGGCTTAATCTAATCGTATGTCAAAAATATCTTAAGGAAATTGTGGGCGTGGAAACCATTTAAGTTCAAAAAAGTCAAAATTACGAGCCAGTCTAAGTACATAAGCCAGTACATAAGTCTAAATCAATCTCGTCCTTGGTAGGGAAAATTTAATTTTATTAAATCTAGATACAAGTTTTCGTGATGAACCGGAAATCGTATTTAACAAGGGCCAATATTATGTAAATCGAAATCGATCAAACGATTTCGTGTTCACTATTGATGTCCCTATTTTTGTTTTCTTATATGATCGAGCAAAAGCAATAACTATTTGCCAAAACGATAGCGTCCGGTCGTAAGCCCCTGTATAGGTTTATGTTAAACCAAGTTGCAATTTGCAACTGTTACTTATCAAAATTGTTTTCTGAACTAATCTAATTGTGAGATTAAAATTTGTAGTGTTTTTGTGAGACTTCGTAGCGAATAAATGTTTAACCTACAACCCAACAACAAAAACACACTGGGAACTAATTTCCTTTTTTTTATAGCAAAAGTGAGTTGGTTCAGGTTAAATACTTTAAAAAAATGCAAACGAAATGGTATGGTCCTGTGGATGGAACTAGTAATAGCTTGAAATTTTGCACACATTTGTGAAATTGGTCGTATTTCTGTAAATACCGAAACCTACTTCAAAATAATATTAATATTAAAATTGTTTCAAAAGGTAAGTTTGAACGGGAGCAAAAACAATGCAAACACATGAAAACCTTTAAAAAATGACAGATTTCTTTCTTTGAAATATTGTATATAAACATGTTAATGTTCTGTAAGGACCCTTTATTGGCAATAACGGCATAATAACTTAAAAGTTTTCGCTTACTAATCTCTCAGAATACAGGCTCCTATTCACTTGCTTCACGATTCAGAGATTCTATTTTCCATCCCAAAACATAAAGGTTTTTCTCGTCTGAGAAGTTTCTTACGAGCTTTCTGGTGTGGTGTGTCCTGAATCATGATCGTGTTGGAATAAGCTCTTTTTATGGATTTTGGACTCCAAATTTTGGTTAAATTCGATTCGGTTTACAGAAATACGATCAATTTAACAGCTGTGTGCAAAATTTCAAGCTATAACCACCCAAAATAGCTTAATTTTTGCTTAAGAGAGGACCAAAAATATTCGTTTGCATTTTTATTGCTCGCTACTGTACATACAAAAAGTGTGTCAACCGCATTGATCTTAGGATAGTTTTCGTGAAATTTATTTGTTTACTTTACTTATTTCTCAGGAAAATACGGCTGCTATGAAAATTACCCTTTCACTATGAAAATCAAGTGGCGCTGATAGGAAAATAAACTTCTATGGTCTCGGAATCTGTGTATTCGAATTAAAATTGTTCTGGCTTACATTACAGAATCTTAATATCCCAGCCAGAATGGCCTGAATCAAAATTATTTACAATTTTTCGTAGAGGACCGGAAATTGTATTTAACAGTATTATTGTACTTACCTGTTGCCTTGGTAGGAATTTCATCAGTAGCTCCTTAAATTAAATTAATTTTTTGAACATCATTTTTTGGGAATTATAAACTTTCCAGTCTGTTTATAAATTGGGCACAAATCTCTAGCAATGAGATAGTTTACAAAGTATCTAGTTAGATTAGCACGTAAGATTCTATTTTTCAATTTTCTAACAAATCGGGAAAAACCTATTCAAGATGAAATTTATAGTACAATGAAAAACACTTACCGGCTTATAAGAATATGTTGTAATTTTAATGTAGTTCCTCGTTAAAAAATATTGACTCGAATCGGAATCCAAAATCATTCACAAATTTAATTTTTTGTTTCTCTTTAAAGAATTTAATTCAAAAATTACAAAAATACGAAGTTCAATAAATACAGGGATGGCTATATGGCTGATGTATACAAGAAATGCAGGTGCTGCCAATTAACTTTAATAACAAATTATCAGTATTAACGTTGATGTCACACTGATATTTTTAGTTCTTTTACACTTGGGGCCGAATTGTCGCATACGAAAACGAACGAATGTTTACGATCGTTCGTTTAGAACGATTCGGCCCCTGTGCCGAGATTTAGCTAATTCGAAATCGAGGCGAGTGAGTGAGATGAGTCACTTTTCGTCGAATATCGATTTAGCTAGCAAAAGTGAGTGAGTAGGTGAGTGGAATGAAATGTCAGATTACTCGCCTGATATTTCGAAGGCGAGTTTGGAATGTGTAGGTAGAATTTATACTTTTCCATGAGTATGCGTTATGTTTTTTTTATTATGTCAAATATTGAATGTGTAATTGACCTTATTAAACGTCAGAAAATAGTAAGTTCGGAGAGATATCAATGTTTAAAGTTTTAGTTGAATTATTGCTGGATAATTTTTTTGAGAAACACCCTACGTTCAATATTGAAAAAATCCTGGAATTGAATCTTCTCGTCGATAAACCAGCAAGCGCACGAGTTTTACCACCACCACCACTAGGTATATCAGCAAAATCATGAATCATGGTTAAGCCACAGGAGTAAAATTAGAACAGAGGCAATCCATTTAACGGGGCCGGCGAAGTTCGGAGCAACATCGTGATCACCAAAAGAATAGTTCAGGTATAATGATTAACAGAATCAGAACGAACATGAAAATCAAAATAGCGACGGTTGTAAACAAAAGAAAGAAAGTGGTGAGTTTCGTTAATGAGTCAATAGTTTTACATCATTTAAATTATTTCAGAAAACATCGTGCTGTTACAAACAGCCGAATAATAAATCCAGCAAACAGCAAAGACCATGTGAAAAAGCTAATCTAGATGAAAATCGAGACGAATAAATAAGCGCGTAGCCTTCAAAGTAGCAACATTAATAGCAGCAGCATCGTTTATTCAACAACAACACAAGCAGCAACCACTTATGAGTTCGACAACAACTCAAAAGTTAATACAAAATCGGTTTATAATCGGTTTCCAAGCTAAGGACACTTACTGTGTTCAAGAGTCAGGGAGTGCCTACAGTGCCACCGTCTCAAATTATTTGATAATATTATTAAAAATGAATATTTTAAATGTATTCGGCGATAATAATGTAATGATATATTTGACACCAAAGTTTGTGTTCTTTTCTATTGCAAATAATAAAATTAAATTTTGAACCATTTTATTATAAGTATAAAAAAACAAGCTTATTCTTTTCATCCAGATCATATTCCCTTTTTGACCAGCAATTGAAAAAGTTAAGGACACACGAATTGGATCCAATACACGGTTTCTTTAAGTGCGTCATCCATCATAACTTTTACGCAATCAACGGCTAGTAACTCTTGAATCCGTAACCTTTAGTCAGTCAATAACCTTATAATTTCCAAGTGGATCTAGGGGATGAAACAAATTAGCACGTCATAAAATATTGAACTGGTTGCCTGTTTTTTTATGTTTTCAATGGAAATATAATGAGCAAAAAGCTTACAACAACACAAATAGTTGCCGAAATAATACCAAGAATCACCATGATCTACAACAAAGTTCTTGGCAATCCTTTCCGTGTTTATTTACCTTGCTTCCTCACCTTATTGCTTTCCTGTAGGTTGATCGTCTGAACAAAATCTTTTGATTTTCTTTTGAAAAATTCCGTGATTTCCTGGACACGTTCATCCAGAAGTTTCCTACAGGAGTTATTGTTAAAAAAATATTAATTAAGATAAATTTTAGTTTAGAAATTTAGTTTTACTTAACTCTGTTGTTTCTTCAGCCGCTGAAGCACTTGTTCTTGTTTTTGTGGGTTCTCCTAGATGCTAAAACGTGTCAATACTTATATTACTTTCTGCAATATTTGTTGCAAAACATTTAAATTTTAAACAAAATTACCATATTTCCTGCTTTCCTCCACGTAAAGCTTTTTTGTAGCCTCGCAGTTCAGTTTTGCTGCATTTTCTTGAGAATTACCTATTTTATTTTTCTTAAAACAGATGAATCCAATTATCGACCTCCAATCTGCAAAAATATAAAAATATTAATAAACAAATAATGACAATTTTAAATATGTATACAAAGATGACATTTGTGATGAGTTCGAAACAAAATTCGAACTTACTCATTCCATGAAAATAGCTAAATCGCTTTCTCGAGAGAAGTGAGATGAGTAAGGCGAGTTGGCGAGTCATCTCATTTCACTCGCCAAAATAGCTAAATCTCGACACTGGTCTCCTTGACCAATATTTCATAGCATGCAATATTTCACAATATGAATATTGCCTATGGAACCCCACTTATTGCTTGCTATAAAAAAGTCGGCCAGTAAGTTCCAAACGAATATTTAAAAAAATTATTCCGGCTGGTTCCGGAGACAAATTAGGAAAAATGATTTTAGTATCTCATTTTGTATATATCATTATGCCTATACAAAAAAATTTACCGACCTTTACCATTCAAAAATATCTGTGCATCATAAAATAAAAAAATAATTATAAATAAATTTTTAACTATGTTACTTATAATAAAACTTTTATTTTACAGTACGAAAAATTTGGAAAGAAACGTCGTCAGTGGGAAGACTCTGGAGTACATGAACTAATAAAGCTTTGGAAGTGTTGTGCTTATGAACTTAGAACTATCAAACGAAATGGACACCTCTATGTGGCTATGGCAAAGCAGTTATCTGCAATAGGAGTTCCAGTTACAGCACTAGAAGTTCATTTTAAAGTTAATAATTTAACGCAACGCTATAGGTGAGATTTTCATTTCATTTGCTTTCAACTTCCATGCTAGAATACCTCTGCTAATTAAAGGCTTGCCCAAACCAAAGTGCGACAGTGCGTCACGACATGTGCGACACGATTTTTATATGAAAAACGTTTTGCGCTTAATAGCATTTGGTGTGGGTACACCAAAGTGCGACAGTGCGACACGACAACGCCAAATTTTATTTACACAGCGTCATATGACGCGATTTTTATATGAAAAAGTTTTGCGATTAATCGCATTTGGTGTGGGTACTCTCATATGACGCTGTGTAAATAAATTTCGGCGTTATCGTGTAGCACTGTCATGTCCCAAAGTGGGACACGACAGTGTGACGCTGACGCTGTGTAAATAAAATTTGGCGTTATCGTGTCGCACTGTCGTGTCGCACTGTCGCACTTTGGTTTAGACAAGCTTTAAGATTCTGGACTACATTTACCATTTAAAGGATTCAGATTTGAGATTATAAGAAGTAATGCATAATAAATGAAATATTTGTTTTCAGACAAGAATCAAAAACCTACGAAACTACGGGAATTGTGAGTACTTGGAAGTTTTACAGCTTAGTGGATGATGTATTCAAAAGTTTATCCGGCCATACATCTAATACACCTGGATTCAAAACGTCTGTACTTTTTACAAAATTGTTCAAACCGAAATAAAGTAAATTTCATTTCAGTGAAAAAAGAGTAATGACACCTGCAAGTAATGCAAGTAGCATATCCGATTCGTCAGTTTGGAAAAATTCAATGTCCGAGCCAGAATTTAGTAATAACTCCGAACCTTTCTACAAGTAATTGTTCCTCTTTCCATAAGCCTATACATTTTAAAAATTTCAAATAAAATGTTTTTTTTTTTTAGAACCGAATATATGCAACCCCGTCATTATATGGAGCCCTCCTCGCATGGAAACTCCACAAATCCCTCTGAAGTTCCGGCATTCATGAGTAATCCCCGAATGAATGAGAGTAATATGAATCCAATGACACCCAGTGTACCCAATGGTGGTGATGATGATTTTGTTGGTCGACTGAGTAAAATTAAGAAATCTGACGACTACGAAAAATTGGTGGATATTGTTAAAAATATTGTTGATAATTACAAAACTGGACAGCCAGACAAAGTTGATTCGTTTACAGATTTTTTAAAATCTTACCTACGAAAGTGGCCGGATCGGATGCAGGATGAGGCAATAAATCATATAACAAATTATATCATTGTCAAGAATATGGAGCATACAATAAGCAGCGCAGCTGCTAATAGACAATAAGGAAAACAGTATAATGGAAGTGTAATAATAGGTTTATAGAAAAGGAGAACTAAAATGATGTTTTTTTTTTGTAGGATGTAAGACATGCGTAAGAATGTACTTAAAATTGAATATAAACTATATTTAATAGAATTAATTTGACTGAAGTTATTATTTTAACAGTTGAATGGAGATCACAAACTGGTAATCGAAGAGTAGCGGTACGAGTTTCAAATCGGAAAAAGGCTGAAAACTGTTCCGTTTGTCCATTCATAGAGGATTATTTTTTGAGTGCGGCTTACATCGAAATTAATAACTGAATATAGTCACATCATACAGCACTCCGCTCAGTTTCGTTGTTTTTGGCTGGAAATCAAAACTTTTTGATTCCTGGCGAGGCATGCTGGCGAGCATGCTCACTTATGTGACCCCCTCCCCCCTTTTAAAGAGTTAACCAAAGTGTTTGTAGTGCGACAGTGTGACACACATAACCATATGCCTTTCATGGAATGCACAAGGCTCTACTCCCAGGGAGTCAGCTTGATTCGTAGTGCCGGCATTCGTAATTAAAGAAATTATGGAACTTGAAAGAAGTAGTTCTTCGTAGCGATAATATAGTTCACCGGCAAGTTCCATAATTGCTTTGAATGCGAATATAAGTACTGCAAATCAAGCTGACTCCCCGGGAGTAGAATATTGCGAATTCCATAATAGGCATGAATATTTATTTACACAACGTTGTACTTTCAAGGGAATACACTATCCAGTGTATTATTACAGAAAACAGTGGATTAACCACACCAAACACAACAAAGCGCAAAGCGTTTCTGATGTCAAAGCCCTTGTCGTGCGACAGTAAGACACTTTGGTTTGCGCAAGCCTTTAAGGATTGCCCAAAGCAAAATGTCGCATTTGAAAAAGATTTCATATGAAATCGATTTGTCGCGTTTGGTGTGGGTATTCGCATATCGTCCCGTTTCTGCGTGAACCACGTATCTACGAAGCAAATTTTGTTTAGTTTTTTTTTTAAGAAATTTTAGTTTTTCTCGAAATTGAATAAAAAGAAATCGAATTAACTGTAAAACATATTAATTGAGGTTATTTCACCATTTATAATTTTTTATCTTCCTTAAAGGCTTATCCAAACCAATGTGCGACACTCATGACAGCGTCATGAGAGTACCCACACCATATGCAATTAAGCGAAAAATGTTTTTTTACATAAAAATTGTGTCGCACATGTCCTGACGCACTGTCGCACTTTGGTTTGGGCAAGCCTTTACTCAAAGTTTTCCAGCGATGTCTAATGTTAAGCAAAATCTTTTAAAAAATTGTAGTTACGAGGTTCACGCAGAAACGGGACGATATGACGCTGTGGTGTGTAAATAAATTTTATTGTTGTCGTGTCGCACTGTCGTGCAATAGAGCGACAATTTAGTTTGGACAAGCCTTTTAAAAAGATGGTTAACCTCATGGTCTAAAGAAGACAAGGTATGCTCTATATGAGACGAAGGGTCACCCTATATATTTTATGTGACGTTACATGGAGTGACAGCCAATTGTGTTGTCATTATTTTTTGTTGATTTCGTTTATCTAAAAAATTGAAATTTTTCATTTCAGATGATGATGATGATGCAGACGAATAAATTGTCAAGCTTACCCTTCCTTCTTTATACCATGGCTTAACCTTAAACCCAGAATAATCGTCTTGCATTTTGGTTTTGGATCATAATGAAAACATGGTGTAACAAAAGCATTTTTTTTTGTGTGCCCGGAACGCATATCATATGGAACTTCTTCCCATGCTTTCATATTCCAGTGTCATATTTGACAGCTGTCACTTTTCTCCCGAACCAAAATATATTTTATAAGATAGATTACTACCATTGTAAATGCAAATTATTTGTAAAATAGTTTAACAATTTGTTCACTGAAAATAATAAATTTAAGGCAATATGTCGTTACTACCGCCACCACTAAAGCATGAACCATCAAAGCAAGCAACATTTTTTCAAGATCAAGAACTAGATGAATTGGCAAAGCATTTTATCGGTAGCTTCCAAAGGTATCAATTCACGAATCACACTTCATAATATTATGTATGGACCATAAACAAGGATTATACAATTTTTGTTCCAGATATCGGGAAAATATAATAATACCAAGAAATCTGGGTCCAGTTGCAATTAAAAGTGACCAAGAAAAACTAATCGAATCAACTCTGGAGAGTTGCGGATTTAAATCAGTGATGGCATGTGTTATGGGTAGGTGTTCACCCGAATTGCTTGAAAACGTTTTGAAAATGTAAAATTTATGATTTTCTTCAGGCTACGGTTTGGGTGCTGCTATTGGACTGTTTAGTGCATCGGTTAATCCAAATATAACAGATCCAAATGCGAATGAAAAACAGCAAACGGCCAGACAGATTTTTAGAGAAATGCGCACAACTACACATTCGTATGCAAAGAACTTTGCTATGATCGGAGCAGTGTTTTCAGCCGTAGAATGTACAATTGAATCGGTAAGAATGAAGAATAAATTTGCATATATTCTTGAGAATGATGCCATTCATTTGTCCATAGTGTCGGGGAAAAACAGATTGGAAGAACGGAACCTATGCTGGTGGAGTAACTGGGGGAATAATTGGACTTAGGGCTGGAGTTAAAGCTGGTGTATTGGGAGCACTTGGTTTTGCTGCATTCTCAACTGCCATTGATTATTATATGCATCAAAGATAAATTATAGACAACAATGTAAATTTTAATTGTTAAATATAGAGCTTGAGTGTTAGGAATGTTTTTGAATTTTCCTTTTTTTTTGTCTAAACGTATGTAAACCTGCTAGGAATAGCAATAATTTGAAATCAAATTGTATGTATCGAAGTTTTCAGAATATATGACAAATCTGATTCAACTGATTTCTGTATGGAACTTTTTGGGAAAATGTGTTGGAGACTGGAAACTCTTCTTAAAACATATTCTTAAAACATTTTCATTTATAATTTAGATCTGTTGCTCGATTCCCGATCTGTGAAGCTGCTAAGTGAGAAAAAAATATATCATTTCAGTTTTCACAACAGAATTTTAATTTCATCCGATTTAAGATGTACGGGTAACAAAATTGAAATTTAGCATGAAGATGTGAACGTTATTCTTATATCAAAATGTCACAGAACGAGATTCGAACCTCTAACTAACTTTGAAGTAGATGAACCCATTGTATCGACCAATGTGAAATGCTTTTATTTTACTGCATTTCGTAGTTGTTTGTAGCTAGGCTTGCAATTTTCCGTTGGGGCTATTTGAATCTCTCTCTTTCTCTAACAACCAATCGTAACAATGTTGTCAAATGAAAATAATGTATCATAGTGATTTCTAGGTAAAAGGCTTCCTCCCTAGTACAAAAACTGATCAATTCTAAAACCTTTCCTAGGATCTTTGACATTTAGTTTGGTCTGTATCTTGAAAGATATTTTTTATTTGAACACATGAATCTGAAAAGAAATTATGATGCTCATCGCTGTTTTAAATTTGTTTGTTAATAATGAACCTATCACATAAAAAACCCGATGAATATATTAAAAATATATTTCGTTATCTTTATACTTGACTTTATCACAAATTACATCGACTTAATTTTAATTATTACTTTTTTTTTTTGGAATAAAATATTATTTTTTATTTAAAATGTATTCAAATAGAAGAGCTTCTTATCTCTAAATGATCTCCATACTCCATCCTAGTTTCGAATTAAAATCCATATCCACATCAAATATGCTAACAAATGCTTTCAGTTGAAAGCATATAGCAGCAAGAGGATAGTGCAAATTCCAATGACCAGTCCCAATATCATCGAATCGCGTCGTTTTTTGATGTTTATCCTTTGAACCAAGCTGTGGAGTAAAATTGGAGAAAAAAGGAGTAAATTCGAATTTAAGAGCACGGAGGGCTTACCTAGAAATCAAAGGAAATCGGTTTGATATATCGTTGAATCTGGTCTGAAGACGTTTGAATGATTGTCTCTGTGAGAGAAGGTGTTCCTTTGTCTCCATAGCGATGCTGATCTGGTCGTTTACCAAAGAATTAGAGCTGCAATCGAGAGTTATTTGCATTTATTTCTATTCATCGAGAATTTGTGTGTCTTACCTGTTGATATGACTACTTTCTTTCAAATACATATCTCTCCTGCTAAGTCCTGAACTGGATGGACTGTTGAGATTTGTTGAAAGTCCAGAGCCACGCAATAGCTCTTCCCGTTCCATGCGAGTGGTGTGATTGGCGCATATTTTATTGAACTCTTGCCGGTAGCCTTGTAGAATTTCTCGATGGCGTTGCAGAGTGTGTATTGCAGCTGCTCCTGACGTTGGAAGTTCGGACATGTTCTCGTTGAGAGAAGAAAGCTAAAAATCGTTTGGTGATTCATTACTTTGTTTTCAGAAATAATTTTAGTTGAACAAGAATCAAACCTTATCTAACATTTGAGCAATCTCCTCGGATAGTGAGTCGAAGACATGTTCGCCAAGGAGTGGTGATGTATCTGCTGAACTGTGACCCCCCGAACTCGACGAGCCTGCACCTATTTTACTAAATGCAACGAGTTTCAAATCAATTTCATTCTCTAGGTGCCTGGCTTGTTTGCGGAGTGCTAGAGCGAAAAAGCAATACGAATTAATAAAGTTTATTTATTAAGATTTGTTTTATTTACCATCATAATTTGAGCTACTCATTTTTGTTACCAAAAATGAAAACAAAATAATTTTATGTTCACAAAGGTGAATAGTCGCTTTCGGTTGATTTTTTTTTTGACGTTAATGAGAAATGTCATCAATCTGCACTGGAATGTTTTGCAAACATTTGTCAGTTTTTAACTATGGAGTGATGTTTTTTATTAACTTTAAAATATCTATTGGAAACACAATTTTCGATTTATAATTTCTAATAATTGTTTATTTTGTACACTTTTGTATCAATTGAAAAGTAAAAACTATTTTTTTTTGGTGTAGTCCATGAACAAAATAAACAACTTGTAAGTTGTAACCAGAGACGGGAAGGAAATATTTTTCCAGTAAACAAAATGTCAAACCGAATACAGAAGCGGGCATACTAAATGTAAATGGTTTACTTCACTATGCAGTCATGATAAACAGAAAACAAGGTATGCTTACTATGAACGCCATGTCGCCATTTTGGAAAACTGATGACGTAGTAGTCATCTCCGATGCTGACAATCGAGTTTTTTTCAGTTTCATTGTTGTTGTTTTCAATAAAAAAATATATTTTTTTCCAAATCCATACCTGACGTTCGGGCGAACTGCCCATGAGAAAGATGACTATGACGTCACAGAAAACCTGCCAAAAATCTAATGAGCATACCTTGTTTTCTGTTTATCATGTATGCAGTCTTGTGTCACCTTAGTAAGGTTCTCCGACACCAAATTGTGATACAATATATTTTAGGCATGATAGCAGAAAACAAGCTATACTCATTAGATTTTTGGTAGGTTTTCTGTGACGTGAATTTGGAGAAAACTTTTTTTTTAATTGAAAACAACAACAATGAAACTGAAAAAAACTCGATTGTCAGTATAGGAGATGACTACTACGTCATCAGTTTTTAAAAATGTCGACATGGCGTTCATAATAA
Organism: Meliscaeva auricollis; assembly: GCA_948107695.1. Taxonomy (NCBI): domain Eukaryota; kingdom Metazoa; phylum Arthropoda; class Insecta; order Diptera; family Syrphidae; genus Meliscaeva; species Meliscaeva auricollis. Next base: position 79,762,418 of record OX403616.1, on the reverse strand, counting down.
GCATACCTTGTTTTCTGTTTATCATGTATTTTATGTACAAAGCGATGGCGACATATAAAGGCTTGCCCACACCAAAGTGTCGTTGGTGTTTGGTGCGGGTACTTCCTAAGTACTTCCTAGACGCACTGTCGGGAGACAAAGCGACACTTTGGTTTGGGCAAGTCTTAATGCTAATGGCCGGTTTTACGGACATTTAACAGCTTTAAAAATTCAAAAATGACGCTTTTTGTGTGGAACCAGTGTCACTTTATAATTTAAAAGCCATACCAAAAATTATACACATAAGATTTTAAAAAAATTAACAAAAAAAAAAAAAAAATGGTATGCCATTTCAAGATATTTTATTTTTTATCAACATCAATCAACAAATTTTTAACTTTTGAAACATAAAATGCACGACTGGGTCACACGTTCTTGCTCTCAGGGTCAAAGGTGTTGTGGACGTTAAAGCCTCTTGTATACATACGTAAATATTTAAAAATATAAATAATTTTATAAGAAATGTAAGAAAAGTTAAAATTCATTACTAAAATGACTTAAGCAACTTCTTAAATGTTTTTGAGCCCCAAACTAAGTTTATTTCTTTCAGAAAGATGAATTTTGAAGATCGTTAAAGCGCTTTAAAAAAAAAATTGGTATGCCATTTTTGGGAAACTGTTAATGGGCATATAACACCAAATAAAAATTGTTTTTTCATAGGAAAAAATAAATTAAAACTTTTTAAAAATCCAAAAAATATTTATTTAATTTTTTTTTTATTATTAAAGTTGCTGTAAAAATTTTCTACGAAATTAATCAAAATCGTTTTTGAAAAAAAATAAAACTTGCCATATTGGTTATATGGCATGTATACAGTTAGTTTAGGTCCTAAAAACAAATTTTAATTTCCCCCTGGTGATTTGCCCAAAACCCTTAAATAAAAAGTTTAAGGAAAATCGCTTCAGAGGCTTAGGCTGTACGTAGTTCTATATAAAGAGAGATGGACAAACATACAGAATTGCCGGACCCACTTATTTCCCATTCTCTTTCATCGTAATGTTGTGTTAGATTGTTATCTAAAACTATTCCTAATTGTACTATATCGGAAGTAAAAATTGATTGAACCATATTCTAAAAAAAAAGGACATTTTACTAAGCCGCCGCCGCCGTTAAGGCTTGTCGTCAAAAGCGGCTATGATGATTTGTTTTAAGGAAACCGTAGGAGCAGTTTTTGAAAAATGTTTTTTTTTCTAAAACCGGTATATGGAAGTTACCGTTATTATTGGTCCGAAAAAATTAATTCACAAAATCCATCTGGAGAGTCAGGAAAAAACGCTGTATACCAACTCAATTCCCAAATTTGTATCTTATGTTGCTTCAAATTCCCAAATTTATTTTCTTAACATAACAGAAACAACATTGGTCCTGGGTGACGTATCAGGAAATGATATTTTAAATTGATTTTTTTAACTGTTATTTCCTATGTGCAATCAATTTCCTTTAATATCTGAAAAAAAAACGGTAAAGAGAAGACAATTTAATCCTATACACAATGATTCACTTTTCAGCTTATAACAAAAGAAAAAAAAACTTGAACCTATATCTATGCCTTCTTTAATTCATCAATAAGCTTTGTCATTCGTACCTACCGTAATTCGTAAATCGAATTCAAATGAAAATGAAATGGTTAACAAATTCCTTTTTCATTGGTAATTCATAGGGAACACCTCTTTAAGCCGAAAAGTCAACAAGTCAAACCAAAAAACCAAGTGGCCGAACCACTTTGAGTACAGCTAGGAAGAAAGAAAGGAACACGCTTTAGTTCAGTTCATTCAAAACGTGATCGGAGGCCAAACCTAAAGCATGTAACAGGTCTATACTGCATAATTCCACACAATTGTCGTCAGCGGTGTGCATTTAATTCGTTGATTTTTCTTTCTTTCTTTAAAATCTTATATACGGTTAACCGAAGCAAAGTGAAAAGTGTTGAAGCGGGTTAATGCCGGATAGGGGTAAGGGATGAGTTAAAAATTGATTTAAGGGTGAATCAAAACAAAAGTGAGTGGAAATAGGGTTAATTTATTTAACTCAAATATCAACACCAATTACACCGGCATGCGAATGAGGATTATTTGTAAATTGTGTTTTTTGTCCAGCATTATAGTAGAGGTAAATCGATTTATAATTTAATTTGTTTTATTCGTGGATATTATGCAAACTTTTTAAGATATCGGATTTTCAACCTCCAAAAATCACTGCTTTTGTGATACTTTGGGTAAAGATACAGTTAAATTTCAAAAAAATTATATTTTTTGCAAAACTTGCAATGCGCTGAAGTCAAATTTAAATTTGTTGAACGTGTTATTAATTATTTGGTCTAAAAAACAGTGTGCAATAAAATGGTCTTGTTCCTGATATTGAAATCGATCACAATAACTGTATTGTCTCTTAAGAAAATTTAAAAAAAAAAATAGAATTTAACCAAAAAATGACAGCTTTTAATTTAAGCAATTTTTTTTTTTAAATAAAATCCGTCCAAACACCAAATTATTGTTAGTTGTTTTGTGTTTAAAAACATAATAATGTACAAAAATGAAACCAAGTTTCATCAATAGAAAAATAAAAAAAAAAAACAAAAAATTGTTTTTGCCATTTTATTCAATATTTCTGGAGTTATTTATCTAAAGATTTTATTTGAAGATATATTCTTTGAAAATATTCTTTCTATCTACAACTTTTCGTCGCCCACTGCTTTTGAGAGAAATAGTAAAATAAAACGATTTTATACACCAAAGTTCTGTTTCAATGACAAATCAAATGGTGATACGAGTACCTCAACCATTGACAAAGAAAAACAACAAAACAAGAAGAGTTCTAACCATGAATCATATTTTTGTTAGCGGTGAATCATTGTTATTCTCTTAAAAACGGAGTTAATTTCTTTTTCGCGCAAAGTATGATATTGGAGAAGGAGAATTCAAGATCATTTTAAAGATAAAATTTAAACTCTAAAGGAAATTAATCAATTTAATTTGCAGCATCCTTGGTTTTTATCTTCTGAGTCACTGTACTGTGCAAGTATGTAAAGTTACTTCCATATTATGTTAATAATTTCTAAGTTTTGAAAATTCAGTTGGATTGTAGCAAAAAAAAAAAGACTGGACTAGAATTTTAAGCTGATTAGCATTAATCTTTTTAGAAATATATAGGTAGATAAAAATGTATGATTTGAAAATGCATGTAAATGTATGAAAACGAAATGTCAAATGGTTTCATCATTTGATCAGCGATATACAAAATTGTATAAATAGTAACGTTTCTATATTAATTTTTGCTGTAGAAAACAAAAAATGTTACACATGTGCCAAAGTAACCGTTTAGGTCGATCGAAACGGTCACTATGGCGTATGTGTAACTTTTATTTACAATTGAATTGAAAACAATAATTTTTATTGCTGAAAAAATAATGATACTAGTTGTAAATATAATTGTAATTGTAATTGTAATTGTTATTGTAATTGTAATTGTGATTGTAATTGTAGTTGTAATTGCAATTGTAGTTGTAATATTAATTGTAATTGTATTGTAATTGTAATTGTAATTGTAATTGTAATTGTAATTGTAATTTTAATTTTAATTGTAATTGTTATTTTAATTGTAATTGTAATTGTAATTGTAATTGTAATTGTAATTGTAATTGTAATTGTTATTGTAACTGTAATTGTAATTGTAGTTGTAATTGCAATTGTAGTTGTAATATTAATTGAAATGGTAATTGTAATTGTAATTGTAATTGTAACTGTAATTGTAATTGTAATTGTAATTGTAATTGTAATTGTAACTGTAATTGTAATTGTAATTGTAATTGTAGTTGTAATTGTAATTGTAATTGTAATCGTAATTTAAATTTTAATTGTAATTGTAATTGTAATTGTAATTGTAATTGTAATTGTAATTGTAATTGTAGTTCTAATTGTTATTGTAATTGTAATTGTAATTGTAGTTGTAATTGCAATTGTAAATGTAATTGTAATTGTAATTGCAACTATAATTGTAGTTGTAATTGCAATTGTAATTGTTATATTAATTGTAATTGTAATTGTTATTGTAATTGTAATATGTAGTTGTAATTGTAATTGTAATTATAATTGTAATTGTAATTATAATTGTAATTGTAATTGTTATTGTAATTGTAATTGTAATTGTAATTGTAATTGTAATTGATCGGCGATGCAAAAAAAAGCAACTAAAATTAAACGCAAAACTTCAAAGAGAATAACAAGTATGTATTGTATTTAATTGTATAATATGACCAAGACAAATTCGATGTACCAAATTGCGGACTGTATAATTATTGATGTTATCTCGATGGTGGTTGCTGGTAGAAGAGATCGATTTGTGCAAATATGCATGGGATGTCTTCTCCCACAATTACCATTTACATACATAGCAGGTGCATAAGCTTCTTATCATAAAGCCATAAAAACTTAAAACAAACAACAAGGGATTACAAACGGATTATGATAAGAACAAAGCATAGGGTATTATTCGCAATGTTTGGCAAATATACAAAAAATTAATCAATGAACAATTTTGATAAAAAATTAATGAAAAGTAAATAATAATGAATCTAAACAATTTAAACAATAAAGAATAACAATAATAATAATTTTATGAAGATTAGCTCCATTCCTGAACAGTAATTGTAATTGTAATTGTTATTGTTATTGTAATTGTAATTGTAATTGTAATTGTAATTGTGATTGAAATTGTAATTTCCCCGATTTCATCAAAGTTTTTTTAGATCCAAATTCCTTAAACACGAAAAAAACTTTTCATACACCAGCCTCACACCCACCCCAACTCCAAACAGTAGGCAGTATGCCTCCCCTATACGGTATTTTGTTGAACGACATTTCAATTAGTCGGCCATTTAACTAATTGAATTTTTTGTTGTCGCCATTTTGGTAATCGATGTTTAACAATCGACACTTAAAAGGTCGACATATCGGACCCAACCTATGCAACTCATCTGAGGAAACCCAAAAAAACTCAAAAAAGCTACAAAGAGCAGCAATGTCAATGAAACTAAAACATATAATACTATGATGTTCCCAAGATAGTACAAAATGTTAATCATTTTAAGTAAAAAAAAAATATTCAAAACAACACTGCGTTTTCGGTCCCAACGCTAGTTTTCAAAGACACATTGTTAGCTCTGGCTAGGTATTTTATTTGCCAAGCACGAATATAAGTCTTATATCTTGGGCTTTACAATGTTATATAAATAGGATTAACTAAAATTCCTTACATTGTGTTATGCTTTTGTTCTTGAATTGTGATAATATTAACGTTCGGTCTGATTTAGCAGATCCACTTGACAGAGAATAAACACTTACTTTCATCGAAATCCGTCTAAAGTAAAATTTTATAAATCTCACGCCTATTTCAATCTTCTAATAAAATGCTATTTTTAGTTATCAAAATTCAAAAGCCCTTGTTAAAGGTGTGTTATCTGTAAGAAAGATAAATTTATTTTTAAAATTTTTTTACCCATACTTATCATTTAAGTGTGGGTAAGGGAATATATTTAAGTAATAATCAAACTTGGTCTGATAAACGATTGTAAAAGATTGACGACAGGGTACACATATGTATGTATATCTTATCGTTTTTCCAACTGAATGATAAGGAAATATTTGTAATACCTAATAATAATAATACAGCGCAGCGGTATTCAGTTCCTTATCACGAAAAATACGGACAAATATTTTTGTATTCACTCCGCACTTACTCGTATTGCATTTGGAATTAAATAGCGAAAATATAAAATTAAAAACCTTTCTTCAAAATAAAATGCATAGGAATAAAGCATTATAATAATAGAAATATAGCAAAAAAAAAAAAAGGTGAAAAGTGCGTTTTCTGAACGGGAGGTGTGTAATAAAAGCAAATAACAGGGTTAGGTAGACAAATCAACAAGCCCATAATAAGTAAATATGGATAATATCATTATTATATTGGTGAGTGTTATAAATTATTGATTAAGCATTAACTTATAGAATTTTCGTTCGAAAAATCCAAAGCAATTGCAAGTGTTTTGTTCTTATTTGCTTCCTTTTTCTTACCAATCTACAAAATTCAATAATAATCTACAAAATTCAGTGTTTCGTTTTTTAATCAGCCCTATTCTGAATGAAAACTCCCGGGGAAATGTTTTTGGGAGAAGAGCTCACAATCGAAAAGTTGCAACCAATTTCGTTCTTTTTTCACTTTTACGTTATTCTGAACACAAGGGGAACAAATAACAAGCGAAAACATAATGAAATTCCGGGAATATTTCGATTTGGAGCCCTTCTCCCGAAAACATTTCCCCGGGAATTTTTGTTTAGAATAGGGCTGAATATAACTTATTAACAAAACCAGATCATTCTATGAAGTTTTAAAAAAGGATAAAATTCGTTTTCAAAGAGTAGGAATACAATCTATAAGTACAAGGAAACCTTATCATTATCATTATCACAATTTGTACCTATAATGTCAAAAAGTGGACCTTACGCCTAAGCGGTTTTCCCCGGAACCCTTAACATGAATACTTTTCACAAATTTTGATGCAGCTGAAATTTGGCATAGGATTTAATTCTTTATACAAAATCAACAAAAATATTACCTCATATCATAAATCAATAGATAAGGATACTTAAAAAAAGTTTAAAGTTATCAAAAACGTAAATAGACTATGGCAAAACGAGATAGCGAAATTTTTATACGAAATATGTTTTTATTTTGTTGTTGCAGAATTGATTGGGAAATAAACACCGTTTCGTTTATTAAAAAAATCTTTTATAGAAATAGGTACTGAACTTTGTACTCACTGTCATCCGTAGGATCCCGGTGGGCAAGGGTCCGGCAACTTTGGGGGCCCTCTTAACCGCAACAATGGGTGGTATGCATTATATGCTTTTACTGAGGATTTATTAAGTAAATACTTATTTTGGTGTGCTGTGTGCATAAACATAAAGTAAATTCTAAAAATTCAATATTTACTTCATAGTAAATAGAGCCGACAGATTATTTTGGGAATGGAGATATAACCTTAATGCTAGAATGCAGCTCAGTAGGGTCATGTATCCTGATTCCTGATACCAAATATAAAAGTCTGGCAGGTTTATTTTGACGCCGGGCGCGACTATGCGGAGTTATGCAGTTTTGCAGTCTTTCTGTTAGAGGTGGGACTAGCTTAATTTTAATTAAAATTTTAGATATTTGACATTATGCTCTGTCATTTTCCCTGAGCCTGGAGACTTTAAACTTAAAAATTCAATCAGTAGAACTCAAGATATACCATAAATCATTTCTGTTCTTTTTTGAGATTTTTTTTTTAAATGTAAATAATTGTCTTTTTTAATTGGTAATACGGAAGAGGAAGAGCTCTCCGATTCTGGAGGCAAATAAAACAGCAAATCAGTTGTGAAGTTTGTTTGTGACTGCGTTTGTAATATAAGGTCTGTTTGGGTACTCGCCAAAACAACGAATATCTACTATTTTTGAGTCCAAGTCCTGTCAAGTCTGTCAAGAGAGAGCGCAATGAAAGAGAAAATCATTTCCCCCCTTTTGAAAATATCTGCCCAAAGAAATTCTTACGGTTGAAATATGAATTCTGTCAAATTCATTTCATACAGCAAAAGAAAAAAAGAAAAAAAAAAAACAATAAAATATTTTGAAATTTCGGGAATTTTAAATAAATTAAATAAAATTGAATCATTGTATTCCCGTGTTTTTGAGCAGTTTCGGCCGTATTTGACAGTTTCATTTCCACGCTAAAAAATTGAATTGAAATTTGAAATTGAAAATATTTCAGCCCAAACAGTTTTCGATCGGATCATAAACTGTGTTTAATGAATCTGTTACGGACAGAAAAAAAAACAAAAAAGATCAGAAAAGTACATGTTTTTCTGTTTCATGGGAAAAAACCTTACCCCAAATTGTTCTACAATCCACTTTGTGTTCCATTTTGTTTTTCAGAACAATTTAGGACAAAATAAATCTGCCCTTACTTTTGAGGTAGAGCAAGTTCGTGAAATGTGTCAAACGTCAGCTTTTTTGTGTGTTTGGGATAAAAATAATAAAATACAAATACAAGTGGTACAACATGTGAATTTTTCTTAGAATTTTTTTATTGAAAAAATTTGAAAAATTGCTTGATTGATATCAATTAGAATGAAAAATCATTACAAAAAATAATTTTTGAAATTGAATGTGCACAATTGATTGCCAACGTCAAATTTATAAAACACGAAGCTGGACTTTTCTATTCTTTTTTTGTTCTGATAGTTTTTACCCACTTGTGCTGTTTGGCTATGTCCTGATTTAGATTTTCTTCATCAAACACAAAACTATAAACACCAGACAAAATTAAGTTAGAAATATTTGATTTAACTCCAAATACACTGTTTTTATCATCAATTATAAATTATTTGTTTTTTTTTTTTATATATTATCTCGCAAATGCTTATTCTGTCACGATTTAAACAAAATTTCCAACAATAAACTCAATTATTTTGACACTTAAATTACATGTGTGTGAGTGCTTCTGGTTTCGGTTCTATACTTAAATCCAGAAAAAGAACTGTCATGCGAGGCCAATAAAAACAATTACCAATCGAAAACGCCATAGAGCTCACCCCAGCTTCACACAAAGGCAGCAAAATTGCACTTTTTAAGTCCGAGTAGCCGCGCGGCCCCAAAATTATACTGCCTTTTAAGCCTTGTATACAGTTTACAAAAAAAAATTTTGTCGTTTAAATTTTTTTATCAAACTGTGAACCAACCCCGTTAAAAATTTTTATCACCACGGATATTTTTCGTGCAAAACAATCTCAATGACATTGTTTTGTGTAAAAAACGAAGATAGAGATAAAATTCTTTTAAATTGGTTTTGTTTGTCCGGGTTGTCAGTTGTGTTTTTTTGATATTTTGTGGAAATTTAATAATACATATATGTATGTAGGTATTCGCCTGGTTTTGTATTGATGGAAGTGAATAGTGAAGATTGTCTTTTTGAAATAATTATTTTCGATGACACTGAGAATTGCCCTGAGGCCAAGAATCCTAAAAAAAGAAATAGAGAAAATGAATATGATAAAAACACAAAGTGTCTCCCGAAGTTACTAAATATAGCAAAAGTTTCGATATTAAATAAAATAAAAGAAGTCTAAGCTTCAGAGAAATTTTTTTCACAACATTTTTTTTTTTGTAGAAAAGAATTGTATACCAGGCTTTACTTTTAGATTTGGTATCAGGATGCATGAACCTAAAAAACTGCATACTCACATTTTGGTTAGGTATATCTCCATTTCCAAAATAAGCTGTCGGCTGTTAAGCGACCCATACGGACGACACTTGTGCATGCACTGGTGTTGGTGCGATTGGTGTCGTGTGTATGGCGAAATTCAACACCGGTGCATGCACAAGTGTTGTGTGTATGGGCCACTTTAAACTGTCAGGTTAAAATACCAGTATGTACTTCCTTCGGATCTGCACCAATTTTAATAGAAATCGTTAAAGCTGTTTTTAAGAAAATTGGCACTTGTGATTGGAAAACGACATTACTTACTTACTTCAGACCTTATTAAATCCGGTTCGCTGTATTATTTTTATAAAATTAAAAGTAAGAAAAGTGATTTACATGATTATTTCCATGATTGGAATACTTGGAAATAGAAAGTATCCCAGTTCAGCTCCTGGCCTATTATTACATTCATTTATGCAGTGATAGTGGGGCAAATTTATTTTTTCACACGCTTTTTAAATTTAATTGGGCAACAGCGCAGCGGTTTAGTAAAAAAACTTTTAACAAAACTTTCAGAATTATTTGGAAATCAATAGGGGTACTCGAGCAAACGTGGTAAACGTGGTAAATCTGCTAAATAAGGTAAACATGTCAAAATTTGTATGGAAATGACAGTTAGTTCACCAGTTATTGTACTTTACCATATTTACCAAGAGTACCAGGTTGCATGAATACCCCTAATGCTTTATTTCACAAAATGCAGTTTCTTAATTTGTGTGCGTTCGTAAATTTGGGGATTGTTATTAGGTGTGTTTTTTTGTACGACCGGGCTAAGTTGGACGAAAAAAACGCCTCGGGGCTTAACCAAAACACTTGGCATCATTGTGAATGAAATGACAAAAAAAAATGAAAAAAAATTCTGATTTGTTGAATTGTTTCCATTTTGTGTTTTAATAAATTCAATTACATACTTATAAAGACATTTCAGAGCATTAAATACACACACTTTAAAATTTAAATGAAATAATTTGAAAGAGTTAAGAAAAATACACAATTTAATTTTTTTTTCTGCACCAAACGCCATCTTTGTGTTTTTATATTCATACAATTAATCGATAATTTTGGTGTTTTCATACAATTTATCGATGATTTAACAGAAAGTGAGTTGGTAGCACAGATTTTAACCCCTTCAAAGAGTTTAGCCCCGAGAATTCTCGGGCCTTAGCAGCTAAGCCCCTCGGGCTAATTTGTTGTTGTATTTGACAAGTAAATTGTTTAGCCCCGAAAGCGTTTTTTTCGTCCAACTTAGCCCGGGCGTACAAAAAAACATATCTATTGCCAAGTTGGCCATAAACTAGGAGCACTTTAATATTCTTATGATTCGCAACTTACAAGAGTGTTGTGTATCGTTTGGGCATTATACTTAAATAGCAACTTGGACAACAAATTTTATCCGTGGGGATGTAGCTCAGTGGTAGAGCGCTCGCTTCGCATGTGAGAAGTCCCGGGTTCAAACCCCGGCATCTCCATTCGTAGAAATCTTTTTTTTTTTTAAATAAATAAAAGAATTATTGTAACAGAGAAAGGGTGTTTCTTCGTGTGAAATAGAATTGATAATTTTAACTATAATATCAACTACCTACCTATTTGTGCTAGGTCGATGACAGTTGGCAAGTTAAAGAGTTGGTAGCAGAAGGTATCTGTTTGTTAGCAGGCGTGTTCTTGGTTTTATTGCCTGGCGAGGTTTTAAGAAAATTAAATAATAATATTCAAGGTCTTAGGAGGCAATAAAACCGATTAGGGATTACATCATAAAATAGTGGTGATGGCTTTTATGAATGGCTCAGCTTTATTTGAAAACGCACCCAGGAGTGCCCCTCTCAAAATATCCCAAATTAATTTAAGGCTGCTTCTAATTATCGTTTCGAACTGAAACTGTGTACATTGTGTAGTTCGGGTGACAACACAACATTTCGGCAGTGCGGACCCAGGAGGGGGCACATTCCAAACAAATATTATCCTACTGCTGACCCAAGTGAGGGGCATTGGAGGACGAAACACCCCAAATCAATTTTAGCCTATTTCTAATTATTGTACGAACTGAAACTTTGTGTATGTATGTTGTTCGGATGACAAGGCAATATTTTGGTGGTACGGTGACGGTCCTAGGAGAGGGGCATTGGTGGAAACTTTTAGTTATCTTATAGAACTGATAACGACACAATATTTCGAGGGCAAGGATTCAGCTGATCATTTTATACATTTTTGCAAAATTTATTTTACTTTTATAATTCACAGTATACCTAAAACAAAACAATTTAATAGTATTTGCTTAACATTATTTTTCTTTTCTATTCAGGTTTTAATGTTAACTTTGATATCCTTGCAAACATCCTTTGCACAACACGAAGATATACCTTATCAAAATGTAGAAAACATTTGTGAAACATGTAGTTGTATGAATGCACCGGATGCTGATAAAAAGTACCACCATCTGTTGGATTGTTCAACAAAAAATTTCAATCATATCCTGGCAAGGTGGCCAAAAGAATTTGGCACAAATCACCAAGGTTCAATTTTTTAATAAGTCTTATTATTAAAAATTTAATAAATATATTTTATATTTATTGATTTTTATTTTGTCCATATAGGAGTGGAAATTGTTGCAACATTTTCTGGCAATAGAATTCAACTTTTACAACAATTGCCTGCAACTAATGGAACTTTGTCGTTTAGCTGTAGACATTGCAGCATTAAAGATGTACAAGCTCCAACATTTATGGATGTTCCCAATATTATTCGATTGGATTTGAGCTGGAATGAACTTACCTCGGATGCTTTGTCAGCCGATGTTTTTCGAGGACCATACAAAGATACAGGATATGAACCGATTAAATTGCGTGATTTCGATTTGAGTCATAATAAAATAAGTTCATTGCAAAGCCACTTGTTTGAGCATACGCCAGATATTCTCAAATTAAATATGGGCTACAATATGTTAAAGATGATAGATACCACTACTTCAATAGCTATATCTTCAGCAACTTCGCTAGAGGTAAGTCATTTTTGGTATTCCAAAATATTTGAACTTATGGATTAAAAATTACGGTTCTTGTCGGATTTTGTTGTTACTTGCGATATAGGCACAAGCACTAGATAGGGCCGGTTTAGGGCTAATTTGTTCACAGCGGTTTAAGATTTTAGCACAATTTTCAAAGGATGTAGTTACAAGGCTCATGATTAACAACTCAAACCATGAGTTCTTAGAAAAAAACAAATAGTTTAATCGAACATTCGACGATTTACAGTTGGCAATAATCATGGATTTAAGATGATCAAGGGTGAACAAATTGACCCTTAGGATTCGAAAAAAAAATTACCTCTAGATATCGATAAGACATGACATTACGATGATAGAGAATGCATGAAAAGTGGCTCCTGCGATGCTGTCTGTCTATCTGCTGATTGAAAATCTATAACTTTGTTGTTTTTTAAGATATTGAATTTTGTTGAATACATCACAATAAATTCTGTATTACTTCTGACTCTAAATATTTGTTTGATTTTGATTTGGTTGAAACATAAAAATTTTGATTTTGAACTTTGTGTTGCGGCCATTAATAACAAAAGACCACATATTGCAAACGTCAGTAGCAATCGAAATGATGACACCCGAAAGAAGTGGGCACGATTGTGCTAGAAACATGATATTCTGAACCTTATCATTTTCAACTGTAATTATTTTCGTCGTAACTTCAAGGTCCGCAAATATTCGCAGCTGATTTTTAGGCAACGATAGCTAACCCCTAGAAGTTTCGTCAAAATTAAAACATCAAGAAATGTTAAGCATAATCCTTAAATTTGAAAACAACAATTATTTATAAATCAACAATGCATAAGCTTCCTAAATACATATGTACAACAATAGTTGTGTTTTATTCAACACTGAGTAGCAATTCAGAATTTTCTTTGTCGACATTAGACACTTCAATAAAATGTCAATGGCAATTACAGAAATTTCCCAAGATATAACTTGGACCCGTATAAATCAAATTTAAGGTCAGTGTAAATGTAATGGGAAAAAACACCCTTTCACTCATGATACGCATGTTGTCCTTAACAATCTTGTTTCAAATGAAAATCGGATAATTTTTAGGAATTCTTGATTAATTTAACACTATTTTTTACAGGGTGTTTTGTGGCACAAAAAAACAGCCTTTCACCCAAAATATTTGAATGCATTCTTCTGGTTCTGGATTCTCATGAGAATTGAAAGCTTCATTTCAAATTTTATTAATGTGCCATTATTATTTTAAAAAGGCTTAAACTAATATTTTACTCGTTGCACCGAAATATATTTTCCATCATTGCATACAAAATTACAATAAGTTACTAACTATGAACATGGTATTTTAAAAGTTTAAGTGACCTCTACTCCAAAATGCGTTTCGCCTAGGTACAACAATGGGCTCATCAGTTAGATGTTGTTGTACCCTTTCTATGCTGTAATTTTAATATGAGTCGGTAAACATCGACCAAATCTTTTGCGTATTAGAAAGGGTACAACAACATCTAACTGATGAGCCCATAGTTGTACCTGGGCGAAACGCATTTTGGAGTAGATGTCACTTAAACTTTTAAAATGAATTTAATTCATTCACTCCACTTAAAATTAAAAATAAAAATAATTTGTATTATTTATTAATTTTTTTCTCTTCATTTTTATATGAACATGATATGCATGTGGTCTTTTTTATTCGTGTAATGAACATCGGAATATCTCTAGCAATTTTTTTGAATCTACCATTTACCTTACAGGGTGTTTTGGTACTTGTTGGCTTGTTGCACAAAGTTCTTTCTCCCTTAAAAAAAAAATACCCTTTAAACCAATATATTTTAATGCAATCTTTTGTTTCTTGGTTCTCATTGCAAAAGAAACGTCCATGCCAAATTTAACCACTAGTACCAATAATGGTACTATTAGACGCGGGTTTTCTGAAAATAGGAATTTACATAAAAGGGACTGTTATAGCCACTTAGAGAATTTGTTACAAATATACAAATGAGCTTGTTTTAACATTTAAATTGTCTCTTAGGGACAATTAGTTCAAAAGATATTGCTGAACCAAAAATTGCATTATTGATGCAGTTTTTTCAAGATGGTAGCCAAATATGGGATTCGTTGGGGCTTTTGGGATATGGGTAAGACTATTGCTTCTAACGATGTCCACTAATTAAAATGCTGTAAAGTATTTTGTCTGGGTCAGGCCTCTTTTGGATTTTGGTAACCAGCGCTGTTTCACACGAGTCACCTCTTCTGAAACCTGATTACAATCTTTCCTATAATTTTTTCAAGAGTTAGGGAGCATTCTTATCGACCTTAAATCTATTGGCATCTTCGAATTTATTTTACCAAAAAATAATAATTGACTAATATGGAATATTTGTCAAAAAATACAAATTTTTAAACTGTTTTTCCAACATCCTAATTACATTTTTGTTTTAATAATTTAGTCACTTAAATATAATTAATAAATTTTAATTTGTTTTTCTATAAATTTCAGTCCCTTGATCTCTCTCATAACGACTTAGAGTCCTTACCAACAACAATGTTCAAAAATCTCACAGCCTTAAAAGTTCTACTACTTCAAGGCAACAAACTAAAAGCAATCCCAGCTAATTTAAACTTATTGGGAAGAACTTTAGAATATTTAAATTTTGCCAGCAATTCTTTAAAAACTTTAAATGAAGTCAACTTTAATGGATTTAAAGTCTTACAAACATTAAACATTAGTTCTATGAATGAACTTACCTCAATTGCAAAGGGTACTTTCAGCCATTTGGAATCTCTGGAATACCTATATTGCACTCGGAATCTTCACCTCACTACGTTTGATGTCGATGGATTGTTACACTGCAAAAATCTTACAATCGTAAGTATACTTACTTGAATAAAAAAAACCTTTAAACCTTTTTAAACATTCATGTTGCAGTTAGATGTTTCGTATTGCAAATTGGAAGCAATCAAAATCGATGTAGATCTCTCCAATGACTTACCCACAAATTTTACGGCCCAATGGCCAAAATTGCAAGCAATCGAAGTTGTCGGCAATCCCTGGACTTGTGATTGTAATTTAATGAAAATTCTTGAATTCTGTGGCAAGGATGTATTCAAAAACGACATTAATGCACGATGCCAATGGCCCTTTGGACTTTCTGGCATTCGAATCTCGAATTTAACATCCGAGTTTGTTTGCAATTTACCCAAGGAATATATTGTGCCAGAAGAAATCGATCCACCAAAATTCTTGCGTCGGCGATACATTGCATTGACAATTGTCACAATAGCATTGGTTCTCTTTGTTGGGGTTCTTGCTGGTTTTGGCGTAGTTTATATACACCGTCGACTGAAACGTGATGATTTTGGTATAGCACCAATACGATATACCAGTGTTAGAGTAAGCAATCAGTCTGCCATGTCAAATATCAAATAGAAATTAAAAAAAAACCCTATTTGATAATAACGCCAAAGAAAGACATTAGATTTTAAGAACAAATAAAATAACATAACTCACTTTTTCATTTGAATTTTTTATAAATAATTTATTGAAAACTATGTTAACAAAAGGTGTACTTAATGATTAAGTTCTTTTTTTTTTGTATAAATAAAAACAATTAAAACTTAAAATTGAGTGTTTACATTTTTCTTTACTTATTTTTGTTCGACATTTAAATTTTTAACTTGGTGCTTAGCGTTAACATTTTTAATTTTTATTTATTTGTTCGATATTTTTTCAAAAGTTTGATTTAAATTAATAATATAGGTAAGCAACATTAAAATAATCATTTTAATATAAAATTATAACTTTTAACATCAATTGACATTTTTTTTAAGTTTAATTTAAGATCACAATTTAAAAAATCGTATAAATTAGAGCATAATGCCTATTACTGTCAAAATTACAATTATTGTTAGAATTGCAATAACGAGCAAACATCTTTTTGTTTTATTGAAAACTGACTTGCCAACCTATAGTGGATAATAAATATTTGTTGTTTTATAAATAAAGCTAATTACGTATTAGGAGAAACAATATTAAGGAACACTTATTTACAAATTCTAGAAAAAAACTAAGAACAATTTTTTTTAGCAAGGACACTTATTTACCTTATGTACAATTATGTAGTACTACATATTTATGGATTTAATTTTCATAAAAAAAGATATATATGTTTTTAGTGGCTTATTTACAATAGTAATAATGGATTTGTTTTATTAAAAATAAAAATATAATAAATCAATAAATTTATTATTGTTTCGACAGAGAAGTACCGTCTGTGTTTTTAAATATGTTATGCACTTTTCAAATACTTTTATCCCAATTAAGACTGACAATTATTATTAACTGACAATTGATAAAAATTGAAATTTAACAACTTATAACTGAATTAAAAAAGGTGTATCCATTTATGTGGGATAGAAACGGACTAACGACGACTACAGATATACACAAGAAGAAACATCAAAACGACAAGAACGTACAGACCTACACACAGACAGAACAGAAACGACGCACACGAGAAAACGAAAATGCAAAAGAAGACCAGTTAGTCTATTCAAAGGTTCTGTTCAAGTCAGTCGCATTCAAACGCAAAATCAATAAAAGCAGTCGCATTCAAACGCAAGCAAAATATAGTAAAAATAAGCAAATTAAAGTGAAGTTAAATTAATTGATGTGCTTGTGTATTTATTTGTTTTCCGAAAAGAAATTACATTTACATTGATGCTAACCGTTGTTATGTGAAGAGTTGGTTATTTCTTAAAATTAAAGCTGGGTTTTCAAGTACCAAATTTTGATATTAATCAATTATTAACTGATAATTGACAATCATAATAGAAGTGTTCATCTTTCTCTTTTGAATTCAAAGGATAATAATAAGTTAAGGAATGCAAATTCCATTACAGTAAAATGATAAATCGGACATTAGAACATACTTTGATGAACAAAGACTATTTTGATAACAACATGCGTTTTCCCGGAAAAAAACAGCTAATGTCGCTAATAACGGCAAAAGCTTGTTCGGCTGATAAAAATCTATAACAAGATCGAACAAGAACACTGATGACTAAATCCTTTATTCCAAAAATATGTTTTCATTATTAGTAATAACAATATCATATTTTTCTATTTAAGATCAACCATTCTATTGTTTCAGTTTAAGATTGGATCTGAACAAATAAAGAGTTCTTTTTAAAATCCTCACTACTGATGGAAAAATTATAATTGGCGATCGCATATTAAAAAAACATAAAAACAGAGTATGGTAATATGTTGAGTTCAAGTTAACAATTTAATTTCGAATAATCGAAAAAATTAAGTATGGCAAATTAAGATTTTGTGTGGTACAACGAATAATCCACAACCATATAAATGTGGGATCACCCTGTTGCTATCGATTAATTTTATCTGGTCAATATACTCACCACACTTATCCACACCAAGAAGAAGAAGAACCGAAAAGAGGGCACTCTCATTCTAAACCTCAACGTGTTCAGACGCTCTTATTAATTAATTTAAATAAATCCTACCTATGTACATATATTATTTCTTTTCTACATTGCTTAAATCTATGAAATCTTAATCTTAAATGTTCTATGAACTAATAAAACTTAAACTTTAATAAAAACAATCGGAATAAATTCCAACATAAATATAAGTATCCTATTGTAGAAAGGAGAAAAAAGTGTATTAAGTATTCATAGAAAAGAGAACAAAAGTGAACAAGTGCCTTTGCAAAATAAAAAAAAGAACTTGACCATATTAAAGTTGAATGTCAGACCCGAACACTGTTCTCACCAAAGAGGGAAAAGACCGCCTAAACCAACTTATTCGACGAAGAACTTTCCTAGTAGTAAAGCATTCACCCAGTGATAACCAGTGAAAAAAAAAAATATGCAAAGCACACCACTAGTGATAATAATAAGTAAAGAAACACGTAACAACAGTAAACACGCCTGTACCCGAGGAAACAGTCACCAGGCTTATAGGAGCAGCGATCAAGATCCTTGAAATTGCCAATTTTGACGCAATTATTTCTAGATTAGATTTGTGAGACATAACTTAGAACTCAGTGTCTTACGACAAGGCAACACGACTTTAATTTAGTACTTCATCGTAGTGAACCGAAAACTGACATTATGTATAAACAAAACAATTGTTCATTTCAATAGCACTGCAACAGAATTACAACACATCAAGTCAACAACATATGCAAAGCTGACACTGCAATTAATATTATTATAGCGACTCCACTGGGTCAATCAACTGGGGATATTGTCGTTTTGTTTTGTTTTGGTTTTCTGGTTCTGGTGCAAGTGTTCTAGATAGTAATATTTTGCAATTAATTTGTAATAAGTAATTTGTATTTTAAGCATTTTTTATAAAAGAATGAATGAAATCATAATAAAGTATCATTTAAATCATTAACACATTAACTTGACAGAAGTCTTTTGGTGGATGATAAATTGAAAATATTCTCCGTTCCTTGAACAAGTTAAAGTGCTTGTTTAAGATTAATAGATTATCAAGTTTAAGTGCTTGCTAATCACAATTATTAGACAAACGAGTCTAAACAACAATCATGGAACACAGTCACTAATTACTTAAGAGCAAACTAAAGTAAACAGGAGTAACGTGAAACTTCATTACTAATTTGGTAAGCCAGCCATCAAAAATTGCTTGCTACAAAAGGAAAGAGAAACTCTATCATGAGATCGACTGTCTACAAATTTTACGTGAGTACAACGCCAACATAGGTGATGTCGATTTGATGGATGCCTACATGGGTCAAAATAGACTTCAAATAAGGACTTGGCGACAAGAATTTTCTATCATCTTTTGAATATGGCTACAACAAATGCGGAACACCGAAGAGGTGTTCCTTTTCAATTTTAGTTTGGAAATCTCCCGGAAGATTCTTTACGTCGTTCTTGAGACATTTCTCAATAAATCTTCTTTTAAAGACTTTATCTTTTAGTCCGTATTCAAGTTAAGGAGCTCTATTACCACTGAAATTATAATTGAATTCGTGCCCCAAACGCCAAAATGAGAAACAGCCTACTAAGCACGTTCGAGGATCATATTACACTTATCCAGAATCCCGACGACATCATCATGACATCATCCTCTCTCGATCAACAACTTAATAAAATAAATAGTAGGTACTCAGAAGAGTCTTTGTTGAGTACAATTTTTTGCAGTTTTAAATATAGAAGTTGTAGTAGTTTTAAGCCTTGAAATTAAATAAACATTTTTAAAACTTACTCTATGTAAAGAACAATTTAATCATTAACACTGTTATTCCAATATAACGAAAATGTATAAACAAAAGTTATAAAAATTATTACACATAATATATATTGTAAATAAAGTAGTGCAAAAAACATTATAAAACAATTAAAACATTATAAAATAAAATTTAACAGTTTTATAAATAATCACACTCAGTGGCGAGTGCGCAAACCTTTTTTTTACCTGACCACCGCTTGGGGCACGTAGTTATATGTATATGTGGTAGATAACAAATAAAATACAAAAAATAACTAAGGAAAATAGTTTATACCTATCATAAAATAATAAAAAGTAAATTTGTGTTTGTGTTTGTCTTTATTGAAAGTTATTTTTAAGTTAAAACTAAGAAATCAACTTTCTTTTAACTAATTTATGTAGAATTACTTTAATCTTACAGGAACACCCTGCTTTGCAATTAACTCCTGTGCCAATCACCCGAAGCAAACAACAATCGTATATCGTATAGAGAAAATAGTTTATGCCTATCATAAAATGATAAAAAGTAAATTTGTGTTTGTGTTTGTCCTTATTGCAAGTTATTTCACTTCATTTCTTATTTTGTGAATGCATCATATATGAGTCTCATATTTGATGCATTTGGTTGCCTGTAATACGTTTATGTGTGGTGTACACCCAGTGTTTGATGTATCTACATATTATTTTTGATAAGCAGTTTTAAGTAAAATTCAATTGAATAAAGTCAGCTTTCTTTAAATCCGTGCATTCAAACTCTTTTATGTTTTGAAGCATAACAAGTGCACTGAAAATAAAATCTTTTTCATTTAGGCAACCTAAAATACGTTGAGCTTAAAAAAAGTCTTTTGATACAGATCAAAGAAGTTTGAGAAATACAATGCTTTGGTGAGAACTTAGATACGAACATTTATGTAGTTGAACCTGATCAAGAGAGGGCGCTTACATCGAGTCTAAATCAATTTTGTACTAAACTCGGTTCAGTGCTTGTAGCTACTGAAAGTAGTGCGTTCAACTATTTCTATTATTATATTTTGTACATGTATTAAACAAATTAAACACAAAAATAAATTAAGAAAATAGTGAATACTATTATAAAAAGGGGAAATTTGTGTTTGTGATTGTCTTTATTGTAAGTAATTTTTAAGAAATATTTTTTTTCATTAAGAAAAAATTGAAATCCTTGTTTGTTTTTTTTTTGTCGTTTTAATTGGTTGATTCACTTCACTATGAGACTATACAACAGTACCGATATACATACATTGTGCCTCTATAAAAAAAAACATTTTATTTCAAATTCAGACTTATTTTGGAGTGGTCAATCAAACCAAATATAGTCTTCATTCAAATGTTGAGGCAGCGCGTCGATGCCTGTATAAAAATAATTTTTACGATACATGTCAAGTAACCGAAAGAAAATTCATGTGTGTGGAATGTGGATGTTAATCCAACAAGGATTTCATAAAATTAAAACTAGTAGGGGAGGACGGGGCTAGAAGTAACAGGGGTAAATAGTTACAGCTAAAAAAAACTGCATTCTCCTTAGAAAAAATGTTTCTTTTTTCCATATCTACCCGTGTGTGATTTTAAACAGATAATTGACACTGCCGTTAAGTACATCAATGACAACATAGGAGTTTTAAGCTACACTGGGCATGTTTTAGAGAGTAAGAAAGTGTTAACGGTAATCAAACCTTTTATTCTACTAGATATTACTATATGTCACACTGTGACAACATCGACCTCTCAGGGTCTCCAGCCACAGAAAGCGGAGAAGAGCTTGTCGAGACCCACCAGTTGTGAAAAAGACAAGAAAAAACCACGCGAGAATCCGAAAGATCAACACTCACCCGAGATCGGCTCACTCTCAACACATATGCAAAAGTTGATAAATGGAGTTCACTTAAGACCCAGGCGGATATCCGGAAAGCCTCTGTTGATAAGTTTAAACACTGCAGGATTTTCAGAGGATCTAATAACAAATTTTTATCATGATAAAGATCCTCCTGACTCACTTATCAATCTTATCAAAGATATATTAAGAGATCAAAAGAAATACAAAAGAGTTGAAACTACTCACTTTTTTGATTTGATGTGAAATTTTTACCTTTATTTATCTATATAAGCTTTTGAATAACCTATGACATACAGTGCTGAGTGTTTTTTTTTTATCATGCTGTTGTGTTTTGGTGTTAATTGTGTGTATTTGTTAATATCTGTGGTTTGCGAGTTTTTTGAATATTTTGTTCTTTGTGAAAAATTACGTGCCGGGGCACAAAGTAACTGTTACGTATGGCAACACTGGCCATTCGTGCTCAACAAGAATAAGATATAAAATAAAAACTGTAAGATATTCAGTCTCTCTTGGTATCTGCCAGAGAGAAGATATAACGCGTCCCTTTTATAAAACGAGATCAATAAAAGTGGATTTTTTAATATAATTTTTCCCACATTAAAATTTGTGGTGTTTTATTTATAACGGAATCGTACATTATGGTCCTTCGAGTCGCGATAACAAAAAAAAAAAAGCCAGGTGTCTTACAAACACCATTTCAGATATTTTTTTTTGCGTCTGTTGGTGGTGCCTTACAAACACCATCAACACAAAATTTGGGTTGCGTTCATGATGGTCTCTTACAACCACTATCAAATATTTTTTTTTGCGTCTGTTAATGGTGCCTTACAAACACCATCAACACAAAATTTGCGTTGCGTCCATGATGGTGCCTTACAACCACTATCAAAATATTTTTTTTGCGTCTGTTAATGGTGCCTTGCAAACACCATCAACATATACATATAAATTAATAGGGCTAACCACCATCAAAATTTACTCATTGCAATTAATAATGTCTGCGAAGAATCGAGAAAATAAAAAAAAATGGTAGTTGTGTTTGTTTTCTACTATAGAATTCGTTCTTTCCTTTGCTTTCCAACGAAAAGGAGAAATCAAAGCGAAAACATGCAGGAGCATGTAGAAAAATAAATAATGTGCTAAGATTACTCACACAATAACAATAATGTAGAGAATAAAATTAAAGAAAGCGCACTTGGCTGTGCTCTTACACAGCACTAAAATACTCTCTAAAAGCCTTTTCACACCAAGCCAAAAACGCGGTTTATGGTAAAAAGTTTTCAAAAACCTGAAAAGCGTTCACACCACAAGTTTACAGGTTTTTGTTTGACGTTTAAAATATTTTGACATCCAAATGTCAAGTTTTCGATGGGATTTAATATTTGTTGTTTAAATCAGTTTGAGCTCACAAAATTGATCAAATAAAATGAACTCTCACAATTTAAATATAATTTTAATTCATAAACACAAAACAGAGGAATATATAAAAGTTTTACAAAGCTTCTTCCTCTTTGAGACACCAAATACAAGGAAAAAACAACTTCGAAGCATCCAGATAGCTAAATTAGTAAAGATGAGAAAAGAGATTTTTGATGAAATAGAAAAACTCAACTCCCAGAGGACCATTTGGACAAAGGTGATTGTGGTGAAGACACAGTGAATCACTTCCCTGGAATCTACTTGATCCGCTTCGGCAACAAATTTCAATTCGTGAACTCCCTGGGATGAACTGTATTACCGATCCACGAAATTACCTTGTTACTATCTACTAAATTGATTGTGCGGGGATCTTGCGGCAACTTTTTTTTTTTTGTTATAATTTCCAAAAAACAATTCCCGGAAAATCAATTTTTATGTTGAAAGGAATTCGACATTATACTTTTCACACAAAAATTTTTCGATTTTTACTTCGATATTGTGAGTTGCACAAAAATTTCCCATAACTCACAGAGCAAATATGTATTTCTTCCTCATCTTTTTGAATCCTCAAACTCGCTTGCACTAACGGGAGTATTGCTTGAAAAATTTTAGTGCGAAAGTGGACCAACAGATGATCAAAATATTGATAAACGATTTTTTGCACCTTTCAATATCGATATCAAAACATCGATATTTTTTTCCCAATATCGATTTTTTGAATCGGCTAATGTCCCAACCCTATTGACACTTCTTTATTCTTCTGCAGTTTGTTTACAAAAAATTCAGAAAACAATAAAATTATGGTTTGTGCAAAAAATAAGAAGTTGCTGTGTATTTTAGCATTAATGCTAGCGATGAGAAAAAATTCGCGACGAAATCGTCGATTTCAAGTACATCCTTTGTATCGAGTTCGAAAGCAGCAAGGAGAGTACTTCTCATTGATTCATCGACTCGAACAATTCCCAATAAAGTTTTTCGAGTACTTTAGAATGAGTCAAACTCAGTTTAATTTAATTCTATCAAAAATTAACGTAGATATTAGACCTAAATATTGTTTATACGC
Organism: Meliscaeva auricollis; assembly: GCA_948107695.1. Taxonomy (NCBI): domain Eukaryota; kingdom Metazoa; phylum Arthropoda; class Insecta; order Diptera; family Syrphidae; genus Meliscaeva; species Meliscaeva auricollis. The sequence continues at coordinate 79,738,485 of OX403616.1, read as the reverse complement.
GCTTGACAACATCAGCGCCAAAGAAAAGCTGGTTTTGACCCTCCGCACAGTGTGTGATTTCGCTCATCTAGCGGAACTTAACTAATTTTTTTTGTGCCTTTAATTTTTAATTGAAGTTGGCAATATTATTCATAGACAACCGGTTTATAACATGGCATTCAAATTTTCAATTTTCCATATCTCAACAAAGAGGTAGCGTGCCTGGGAGTGAAGCCTTTGTTTACATTCGAAAAAATCACTGAGTATTTCATTGATCTTGCGATTAAGCGTGTGTCTCAGTGATAAAAGTTATAAGTATCAAATTTTGGGAATTAGTTCTTTGAAGGTAAGAATTATTACATAATTTAAAGTGTAAGTAAGTCATTTTGAAAACACAATTTCAGAAGCCTTAATTTAATTTAACTTTGTTTTTAAGTTGAGTTTTAAAAATGTATCCTCGTGTAGCTTTCGTGAAATCATTTTTTTTATAACCGTTAATTCATTACCTATCAGATTGTGTTGAATTTGGCTGTGAATATTTGCGGTACTCATACATTTTTATTTAATTTTCGATGGTATATACAGTATGAAAAATCGTGAAATTTTTGAAATTTGGCATCATAATAGAATGCAGAAAAGAAATGATCTCATTTATGAATATATATTAGAAAAACACAATGTTGAGGTAGATCAAAGCCTAAGAAGTTTGAAAATTTTTGTCAGTAGTTTAAGTAATAAAATAGATATAAAATGGAAAAATAGCTTTCGAAAGCTTTCAAGGTTTCTTGTTGTAAATGAAACATGGCTTGAAAGGAAATTATCCATTCCAGATCATTTAAATAAGCTGTTAGCTTCTAAAAGTTTGACAAATCCTAGGCCATGTCGAATAGGACGACCACCAAAAGATTTTAATAGGTGCCACCCAAAAGTTCAAAAACGAAAAGTGCAAGATCTGCTGAAAGCAGCAACACCTGAAGAGCTTATGGTGGCTGCTGAAGTTACGGTTAGGGCAAAAGGTAAGAGAGATGCTGCGAATTTAATCACAGAACTGGCCACTTCTTCACCATCTCGCGCCACCAAGATTAATAGAAACCGTGAATCAGTCCCTTCTCATCCAAGAATGTCCCCGGAACAGGCCTTGTCTATGATCGTAGATAATAAACTTAGCACTAGAGTGTATAGTAATTTGTGGAAAACTAACAAAAGTATTGGATGTAATGCCTATCCTCCATATCATGTTGTCCAAAAAGCCAAAGAAGAATGTTATCCGCCAGACGAGTCCATTACCATTATGGAGATGTCCGCTGAGGTTGACCTTCAAGCCTTGCTCGATTTAACAATCAAAAAAATCTGCCTTGTTCAAAAAGATGTGTTTAGCCAATTAAATTCACCTTTGTCGCTACGTCTCCTAACGAAATGGGGCTGTGACGGGAGTTCGGCTCAAAGCCGTTACAAACAAAACTTAAATGATTTGGAATATAGTGACGAACATCTTTTCTCCATTTCCCTAGTGCCTCTCCGGTTAATTGATAATTCGTTGAAAGTTTACTGGCAAAATCCCCGTCCAAATTCCACACGATTTTGCAGGCTTGTACGATTTGTATACAAAAAAGAAACGAAAGATGTGACTAAAATGGAAACATCACAAATTAAAAGACAGATTGAAAACCTTATACCAACTCAGCTAAAGATCGAAAACTGCGACATTATATGCCTTTTCTTGACCATGACTGACTGATGGGAAAGGGTGCAGCACTCTTTCTCAATTTGACTCCACACAAAGATGTTTTATTTGTGGAGCAAGCCCAAGAGAAATGAATCAAACTGCAGTTGCTCTTCGTGTGCCTGATGAAGAAATGTATTCTTTTGGCATTTTCCCCTTACACTCCTGGATCAGGGCTTTTGAATGCAATATCCATATTTCATACAAGCTAGAAATTCAAAAATGGCAAGCAAGAACCAACGAAGAAAAAAATTCTGTGGCTGCAAAAAAAAAGATTGTGCAGGAAAAGTTCCGATCAGAAATGGGTCTTTTCATTGATATGCCGAAACAAACTTGTGGGAATACTAATGACGGCAATACTGCCGACGATTTTTCAGAAATACCCAGAAATCTGCAGAGATCACAGGAATAGATGTTGATTTGATTTATCACTTAAGAGTAATTCTTGAAGCCTTAGCAAGTGATAATGAAATTGATTCTCAAAAGTTTGCAGCATATGCTGAAGAGACTAAACAAATTTATTTGAGGAATTACTCATGGTATTATATGCCTGCCAGTATTCATAAAATACTGCACCATGGTGAAAAAATTATTCAGAGCTGTATTCTACCTTTGGGACAACTTTCAGAGGAGGCCCAAGAAAGCAGTAACAAAGAGTACAGACGTTTTCGGGAGCATTTTAGCCGTAAGACTTCTAGGGAGCACACTAATAGGGATGTTCTAAACAGATTCCTTTTATCTTCCGACCCCTATCTATCAAGTTTTACTACAAGTGCCTCTCGGAAACAAAAATCCATTCCTCATGAAACAAGACAATTATTTAATTGTAAGCGCTATTAATTTAGTTCCGCTAGATGAGCGAAATCACACACTGTGCGACGGTTTTCTGTGCACGGTCGGTATTCTTATTTTCTTTTCTTTTGTATGTTCCGTTCTGTTTTTGTAAAGGATTGAAGATGAAAAATAGAATGAGTTACATCGATTCGTATTTTTTTTTCTGTTTTAGGTAGAATAGAATGAATTACATCGAGGCTCGTGCGAAAAAAATAAATGCACGAGAGTCGGCGGTATTTTTTTGTCTGTTTTAAGTAGAAAAGAATGAATTACATCGAATCTCGAGCGAAAAAAATAAATGCACGAGAGTCGGCGGTGTAGGTATTTTTTTTGTCTGTTTTAAGTAGAAAAGAATGTATTACATCGAATCTCGAGCGAAAAAAAGGAATGCACGATAGTCGGCGATGTAGGTATTTTTTTTTTCAGTTTTTCCAAATTTCATAGGAAAAATGTGAAAATGAAATGAAGTGGTCACAGTTTCATGAGATGCTTTTGAATCGGTCGGTATACGGAAGTCTTTTGTTTTTATTATTTAATTAATTTAAAAGTGATATAACATCAAAATGTATGAGAGTGAAGACGAAGATCGTGTAAATTCTTTATTAGAAAAATCTTTTAGTTGTTATAGTTATGACGAAAAAAAAACAATTATTGATGCAGGGAGGCCAACACCAAATTTAGAAAACTTAAAATCAACATACAAAAAAGTGGAAAGGAATATACGCGATAATTTAATTTTCATTTGTACAATCAACATGATTGGTTGACGGGGTCGGTTAAGCGAAACAAACTTTTTTGTTGGCCGTGTTTAATTTTTCAAATTAATGAAAAAGAAAAAGTGTGGAGCACTATTGGCTATACTGATCTCAACCATTTGCATGAGAAAATCCCAAAGCACGAACTTTCGATTTCGCACATAACAAATGCTCTTTCATTAAATACTTTTGGAAAAAATAGAATAGAGTATTTATTTGATCATCAAAAAAAAATTTCTGCAGTGTTTTAATGAAAATGTATCAAAAAATAGAAGGGCTTTTGAGGTTTTAATTAATGCAACTATTTTTTTGGCTGTTCATGAGTTGCCATTTAGGGGTCACGACGAATCTAATCTATCTTTAAATAAAGGTAATTTTAAAGACTTGTGTGAATATACAGGCCAATACAATCTAGAATTTCAACAATTCTTGGGAAATTCAACAATATTTAAGGGAACTTCTGCAACGATTCAAAATGATTTGATTGAAGCAGTAAGCAATGTGTTAAGGTAGCGTTGCCATACGTCCGGGTTTTCCCGGACATGTACTCTTTTTTGACTGTGTGGGGGACGTCCGGGATAGTTTCTATTAAATGTCCGGGATTGTACTCTTTTTCAACTTTTTATACTACCACTGCTTGTTATGCTACACTTTGCTTTAAAAAATAAAAGAATCGATATTCATTTAAAAAAAGTAACCAAACAGATCCAATAATTGAGAAAGTAAAATTATGAATGAACACATCTTTTGAACTGTCATGTTATGTCAAAACAAAGTTATCTTCTGTCAGATAGATTTGCGCTCGAAAGTGAATGTCATTTAGATTTGCGCACGAAGTAAAAATTAAAAACACAAACATTTTTAAGTCATATGGGAAAGCGTTTCAAGTAATGTATACACATATTGCAAATTGTTGTTATATTTAATTAATATTTGTATAAAATACTTTTAGCTATACATAATGCCGAGAAGAAAATGTACTTTCAACGAGGAGCTAAAGAAAAACTTTCCTTCCTTCAAAAAAGGAAAATACGACTGGGAGGTGAGCTGCAGAATTTGCAATTGTACGCTCTCAATTGCAAATAAAGGAAAAAGTGATATTAAAGAACATATAAAGTCTTCAAAACATTTCACAAATCTACGAGCGTCAACATCGTCGGCAACTTCAAATTCCTATGTTGAAAAAAGACCGACAGAAGCGAATCTAAAGCATTTAAAAGCAGCAGAGGCAACAATAGCCTACCACACAGTGTTTCACCACCAATCTTTCAATTCACTAGATTGTACAATGAATTTGAATCAAAAATTGTACTTTGACTCTAACATTTGCAAGCAGCTCTCTTGTGCACGGACCAAAGCTACAGCTATCATCACAAATGTTATTGCTCCGTTTTCTATATCGCAGGTATTGTACAATTTAAAGAATATTTCTCACGTAAGTGTTCAAACCGATGCGAGCAACCATTTAGCTCTGAAAATGTTCCCTGTTTTGATAAGATATTACGACTTTAAAAATGGTGGAACAAAATGTAAACTATTAGATATAGTCTTCGAAAAAAATGAGCAGTCAGAAACAATTGTCCAGCTTATTGTTAAAACCCTTACACAAAACAGCTTGTTATCAAAATTAACTGGCTTTTGCGCCGACAACTGCAATACCAATTTTGGGGGTCGACAAAGGAAAGGTACTAACAATGTCTTTTCAAAGTTGAAATCTTTAGTCAACCAAAACATAATAGGTGTAGGATGTCCACCTCATGTATTGAATAATGCTATTTACCATGGATGTGATACGTTGCCAGTCGATGTAGATATAATTATTGTAAAAATATATAATTATTTTTCTATCTACACGGTCAGAACGGAAAGACTTAAAGAATTTGCGGAATTTCTTCACAATGAATACAAGCCTCTTTTATACCATTCAAAAACAAGATGGCTTTCTCTCTATCCTGCCGTCGAACGTCTTTTGCTTATGTACGAAGTCCTAAAGACCTATTTCGAAGACGTGGAGAATCCCCCAAAAACTTTACAAAAGTTTTTCCAAGACGATTTAAGCGAGGCTTATTTATTTTTAGTACATTCTCTGATGTCAACATTTAATACTAATATTCAAAAACTTGAAAAACAAGATATTTCTATTATTGAAACCGTCGAAGATTTACAAAACCTTGTAAACAATATACAAGAGCGAATCAATAATAACTTTGTTCCACTCAAAATTAAATCCATTTTGAAGAAGCTTCATGAATCCGGCTATAATGAAAAAGTAAAACAATTTAAAAATGATATCAATAAACTTTATGATGTCACCATTAAATATATTGAATCCTGGTTAGCACCTTTTGAAGAATTTAATGTTTTCTCATGGATGCAGTTCAACGATAAGAATGTTAAGTGGGAATCAATTGAACCCTGTTGACTTTATATTCAGGAAAAAGGTGTTAATATTGACGAGAGCAAACTATTTGATGAATTCTGTAATATTAAGAGCTTTATGGCAAATCTATCTGTATCTAATTTGCAAAACTTAAATGAAAAATGGACAGATTACTTCAAAAGTTGTTCTTCGTCAGAATTATATAGCGAATTTATTAAGATTGCAGAATTTTATTTTGCAATACCAAGCCACAACGCAGACGTGGAAAGAGTAACAAATTATTACCAGAGACTATAAATGGTATAATTTTAACAAAATTTAACTTTCAAGAAGAGAATTGTGAATCTTTTTACGACTTAATTGCCAATAACAGAGATGTATTGAACAGTATTAGGTCCAATGAAAAATATAATTAGTGTGATATCGGGGATTGTTGCCACACGGTCAAATTTATGCTTTTAATAATGAAATGAAGTTCCTAATTTTCTTTTGTACCTTAAAAAAATGTGATTTTTGTTTAAGTTTTATTAAAAATGTTTTGTTTATGGTTTTTTAAAATAAAATTATGCGTTTTATTTGTCCTAGTTTTGTACTCTTTTCTTAGTCCTTATTTGTCCGGGAAAGTCCGGGATTTTGAATCTCAAGTACTAGTTTCGCTAAAACTTATCTGGCAACCCTATTCACGGGACGCCACTGGTATATATGTTATCATCATGTGATGAAGGAATTTCGATCAATGAAAACACTGGAAAACCAGAAATGATTATGATTTATAATCAAACAAAGGGAGGAGTGGATACGTTTGATCAAATGTGCTCTATCATGTCCTGTAGCAGAAAGACAAACAGATGGCCTATGGCTATGTTCTACGGGATGTTAAATATAGCTTGTATAAATTCATATATCGTATACTCCCATAACATCTCGATGAAAGGCGAAAGTGTCTTGAGCCGTAAGAACTTTATGAAAAGCTTAAGTACAAGTTTGACCTCGCCATATATGCAAAAAAGACTGGAGATGATGTAGGCAGGTGACTTATTTGAGAGACGGTATAAGCAATTTAGTTCCTGGAAGTGGCTCAAGCTGAGAAAGAGAAGTTCCAGATCAGCATTTACCAAAAAAACAGACTTACTGCACATATTGTCCATATAAAATAAGACGAAAGGCGAGTTCTTCCTGCAGAAAATGCAAAAAAATAATTTGTAGGGAGCATAATATTGACTTGTGCCTTAAATGTTTGTGACTGTTTATTTTGTTTTGTTTTTAACTTTATTTATTCTTTTACTTTTTATTAATAATGAATGTGATTTTAATGTACTAAAAGTATGAATTAATTTTTAAAAAGCTTAAGCTGTGTTATTTTTTTTTTTTTTGTGAAGTATGTCTTTTTTTGTTAATTTAATTTTAATTTAATTTTTATTTTTTTAAATAAAAAGCAACAGTGAAATAAAATGTTTCAACGGTATTTCAATGAACTGAATTAACTATTAAAAACCATTCCAACAACCTTCTCACAATAGCTTAGAAAATTGAGCGGTTGAAAGTGTATGCGTCAATTTTAAGCATGCTTATCCTTAGTGTAGGAAAAAATAAGCTTATGTTTCTAGGGTTAAGAGAATTTATAGTGGTTTATGTTCTCTACGGCTTTTTGGGATGGTGTTACATATTTTAAAATATTTTAATATAATATTTTAGTCGATTTTGTATAAAAAAAGAACTCATATAGTCACATCCGGACCCTTTAAATAGAGTCAGCACATTCTTAATTCTTATGCTTCTCATAAGAATGCTTTTAATAAGAATCTTATCTATCTTTGAATTCGCAGAATGCAATGCAGCACTTTTAGCTGCAATGCATTCTCGCCCACAACTTGCTGCTTGCTTCTCTTTTAAGATACCTATTGACACCAGTTGTGTTTTGATCGTCAGAAGTTGAAGTTACAATACATAGTTATTACAAATTGAAATAATAAAATATCATTTTAAGAAAAGCAAATAAATACATTTTTTTTAAATCAACCACGGCACCCACGATCACTGGCGACGAGGATTAAAAATAAAAAATATAAAGAAGAACAATAAAACCACACTCAAACAACAACAACAAAATTTGTGCCCAAAATCGAAATCCCTATTTGAAGAAGTGACAAAGAATTATTGCAAAGCGATGGATGAGCACAAAAGATGTAATTCAACACGAAATAGGATTGAAAATGCAGGAAATGGTGATTATTATTATTAAATATTATATTTTAACTAAACATAGCTGTGCCAAAAAGAATTGAAGAGAAAGAAAAATAAATAAAATAAAAAAAAAAGTCTATGCCATCTACCTAGTGTATAATATTTGATGAGCAATTCATTAATGTGTTTTCCCAAAATGAAGTGAAAAAAAAAAAAAACAAAACTATAATTTTTTTTTTTTTGTTACAATTCTTATTTTAGTATTTTATAACGAAATATAAGTGAATTTCATGAATACCTGATCATAAAATAAATGGTCTATTTGAAAAAGAAGGCGACAAAGTTTCCAATTCAAAATTGTAAGACAAAAAGCAAAACCCTATCTAAATATTGACAGAGATACATAGTGCAAGAAGAAAAAAAATAATATAGCTAGCTAAGCTGTTTTGAATCAAATGACTGCAGTGAATTTTTTTAATTGTCTTTTAGTGTATGTTTTTGTTAATACATATAAACAAAAATTATTCATTATTCAAAATAAAATCATACATTTTTTTTTCTCCACATTATTATAACATTTGTTAAAAAAAAAAAAAAAAAAAAAAAAAAAAAAAAAAAAATGGCTAATTCAGTAGAAAATATGAATTTAATTCTTAATTGTATTAAGAACATACAAGACTTTGACGGAACCGACAAAAACCATTTAGTGGACTTTCTACAGCAGGTTGACTATTTAATTCCTACGATTGATAGCTTTGACGACAACAACAAAAAAGTTCTAATAGGTTTCCTTAAAAATAAATGCGTTGGACGCACACGTCCAGTTCTCCAAAGACACGGCTTAATAGAAAGCTGGAAAAGAATCAAAGAAATTTTGCTTGAGAATTTCGGTGAAAAAGAAAATAGTTTCACCTTAATAGACAAATTGAAAATGTGTAGAGTAGACTCTACTATTGAAAAGTATTTTTATGAAATAAACAAAATTACCAGTAGAATACATATTCGTATTCTATCACACGGTGACACAAACTACACAACTGATGAGGTAAACAGGATAGCTCTGAATGTTTTTAGAGAGAATCTTCCAGAGCCTACTAAAACATTAGTTTTTAGTAGAAACCCAAGTACACTAGATGCCGCTTATAAAATAATTTTAGAAGCGCGTCACCAAAGTTATACAGCATATCAATCAAACCATATCAAAAATAATTTAAATTCGAATAAAAATCAATCAACAGGAAATCCATACAGAGGTAGGAGCAATCAAAATTCCTTCGAATTCCAAAGAGGTACTAATACGTTTAGAAACAGAAATAATCAAAACTTTAATGAGAATCAGGAATCAAGTAACACATATAGAAATATTAATAGGAATAATCAAAACTTAAACGAAAACCAAGAATCAGGAAATACTTACAGAAATATAAATAGAAATCATCAAAACCCTTTTGATAATTATGGGTCAGGAAATACGCGTACTAGTAGAAATTATCAGAATTTTAACGTCAACCAGCAAAATGGAAACCCCTTCAGAAATAATTCCAATTCTAACCAATATCAAAGATCTGCTAATAGAAGTAGAAATCAACAAAACAGTGGTGCACGATCCACAGAACCAATGGAATTGGGAAATTTTTTAATGGAGAGCCCAAACACCTTCCCTATATAATAATTAATACTGAAATTAGAAAACTTTACTTTATTGTTGATACAGGCGCAGAAGTCAGTGTCATTAAACCTCAGATATGTCACCCAAAATGGAAAAAACAAGTTCACATACCAGTGAGATCGATCGGAGATAGTTTTGTTTTAAATACAATGTGTTCAATTCCAGTTTTCAAGGAATTCAATGAAAACGAAGATGTTTTTTGCGAGTTTCTAGAACACGATCTCAAAAATAACTACGATGGAATAATAGGTAATAATATTCTTAAAAGATTTAATGCAATTGTAGATTACCCTAAACAGCAGTTAATATTGAATAAAGCAGTGCTTAAGTTGTATTTCGATAAACAAGAAGAAATTTATGACAATCTTGCATATAATAATGAAAATGTAGTAGAAATTAATTTTAATAATGAGGTGGGAATCAATAACAATATAGGTGAATTTATTGAAAGCGAGCATTTAAGTGAACATGAGAAAGGTTTACTTTACAGTGTTTTGAAGAAATTTAAAAGAACATTTTACAATGAAAATGATGATTTATCGTTTACAAATGAAGTAAAGCATCACATACATACAAAACATGAACTACCAGTTTATTCAAAATTATACCGTTATCCGGAAGTACATAGGGATGAGGTCGATAGACAAATTGAAGAAATGCTTAGGCAGGGTATAATTAGGGAATCTAATAGTCCTTTCAATAGTCCAATATGGGTAGTTCCCAAAAAAGAAGACCTTTCAGGTAAAAAACAGTGGCGCATAGTTATCGATTACCGAAAACTTAATGAGATAACAATAGAAGACCGACAGCCTATGCCAAATATCGAAGAGATATTTGATAAATTAGGTCGATGTCAGTACTTTACAACGCTGGATCTCGCTAAGGGATTTCATCAAATTGAAATGCATCATAGCGACATTCATAAGACCGCGTTTTCCACATCCAATGGTCACTACGAATTTCTTCGTATGCCATTTGGATTGCGTAATGCACCTGCCACATTTCAAAGACTGATTAACAATGTATTAAAAGAATATATTGGCAAAATTTGTCTTGTTTACCTGGATGACATTTTGATTTTTTCAACTAGTATTGAAGAACACATGGAATCACTATCCAAAATTTTGAAACGATTAAGAGAGGCTAATCTAAAAATTCAATTGAATAAATGTCAGTTTATGAAAAAAGAAACCGCATTTTTAGGTCACGTGGTTACACCTGACGGCATTAAAACTAATCCTAAAAAAGTTGAAGCTATAGACAAAATACCACTCCCGAGTAATCAGAAAGAAATTAAAAGTTTTCTTGGCATCACAGGTTATTACAGACGGTTTATTAAAGATTACTCTAAAGTTGCTCATCACCTTGTTAAGTACTTGAAAAAGAATACCAAAGTCAATAAAAAAGACAAAAAATTCATAGCTGCGTTTCATAAGCTTAAAGAACTAATTAAAAATGATCCAATTTTAGTACACCCTGACTTCAAAAAGAAGTTCACATTAGTAACAGACGCCAGCAACTATGCGTTAGGGGCAGTCTTAACCCAAGATAATAAGGCTATAAGTTTCGCAAGTCGATCTCTGAATGATCACGAAAAAAAATATAGTACAATAGAGAAAGAGCTTTTGGCCATTGTTTGGGCAACCAAACATTTCAGGCCTTACTTATATGGAAGAAGTTTTGTGGTCAAAACTGATCACAAACCATTAGTTTGGTTAAATTCCTTAAAAGAGCCCAACATGAAATTACAACGTTGGAAAATAAAATTAAATGAGTTTGACTTCATAATAGAGTATATTAAAGGCAAAGAAAATGTAGTAGCCGACGGGCTAAGCAGAATAAACTATGAAAAGATCGACAATGCAGATGAAGTTTTAATAAATCTCAACGAGATCTTTGATGACGAAATTGACACCGTGCACAGTGCAGACACTGACAGTGCCGATTTTATATCTATTACTGAAAAACCACTGAATATTTTTAAATACCAATTCGTATTAAAAAAATCAATAAGGGAATCCACGACAAAAAAAATTATTTTTAAAAAGAAAATACGAACCACGTTGTATATAAATTCTGAAAGCAATTTATTAGAATTGATGAGAAATCAATTACCCGAAAAAGGTTTAATAGTTGTATTTTGTGAGGATAATGAATTGTTTTTGACTTTTCAAAACAATTACGTAAAATATTTTTCAAAAAATAAAAATCTCAAAATAATGAAAACTAGTAAAGTATTGGAAGATTTAACCGATAAAGAAAAATTGTTGAAAATCATTGAATATGAACATTTGAAAAATAATCATAGAGGGATTAACGAAATATTCCTAGAAATGAAAGCTAACTACTATTATCCAAACCTTCAAAAAGAAATTCAAAAATTCATAAATAATTGTAACATATGTAACTCAGCTAAATTTGACAGGATGCCTATAAAACATAAATTTAATATAACAGATACCCCTGCAAGACATAACGATATTGTTCACGTAGATATATGGTTTCCTATGCGAAATGTCATGTATTTGACAACAATTGATAAACTCACCAAATATGCTACGGCTCACCTTTTAGAGGACAGAACATGGATTTCAATTACTAAAGCACTTAAAACCCGAATGCAATATTTGGGAAAACCAAAACTTATCGTTACTGATAATGAACTAGACACAGTTTCAATAAGACAATTTTTAACTTCCAATGACATTCAACTTCATGTCACAACTCCTTATTTGAAAACTGGCAATGCTGACATAGAACGCTTGCATTCAACATTTAATGAACACATAAGACTGTTTAATGCTGATCCTTGCAACGAAGATAGTCTTGATGAAAAAGTTTTTAAAGCGGTTGTTTTATACAACAATACAATTCATACAAGTACAAAAATGAGGCCAATAGACTTTATAAACAATATTATTTCAGAGGAAGAAATTACCTCATTGTCTAAGTTATTACATGCAAATAAAACAAATAAAATAAATAAGTTGAACGAAAACAGAGAAACTGTTACTAATTTTGAAAATGAATTCGTTAGAAATAATAGAATAGGGAAGTCAAATCCTAAGTATATAAATATAAAAAACTATAAACAAGCAGGCAATCATTTGATATCTGACAAACATCCAAAAAAATCTTATAAGAACCAAGTCAAACGTAAAACTAAATTCCAAAATTATCATTACAGACAAAATGATGACGTTGGCAATTCTAATGCTGTTAGTTCCTCTAATCAGCGGACAACGAATTGACATTACCCCAATTCATAATGACAATGGGTATACCATTGTCAGATTCGAAGAAACTAAAATAATTGATCATTACAATAAGTTTTTACACATTGTAAACATATCAAAATATTTAGAAGCGACAGAAGCAATTGAAGCAAGCTTTCAATCCCTTAAAACAAGTAATTCAGTAATGGAAATCGGAATGACAATTATTGAAAAAGAAATAATTTCAATAAAACAAGAACTGTATTGCTTTAGAAACTACATGAAAACTACACGCCAAAAGCGAGGTTTAATAAATATTTGGGGTAACGGTATGAAATTGTTAGCAGGAACTATGGACAGTGAAGACTCTAAGCAAATATATTCGTTTATGGAAAATGTAGAAAAGAATATGAAACAATTAACTGACGAAACGAACAAACAAGTTGAAATAAATAATAATATGATTCAGAATTTTGAAACCATCAGAAAGCACATCATAGAAAACGATGTGAAAATGAATCAATTTTATAAAAACATTTCGACTTTGACAGAAGACATTCTTTTTAAGACGGACAAAAACTCTTTGATCCTACAGCTTTACATGTACTCATGTAATTTAAAAAATGAAATCTCTAAAATTAAAGACAATATTTTGTTATCAAAAATAAATTTACTAGAACACGATATGTTTAATATTGATGAAATGAGAGATTATAACATAACTATTGAAATGTTACCACTTATAAAAACTGCTGTGCTATTAAAAAATAATCTTATAATATTCGTTGTATCAATTCCGATATTTTGCAAAGAAAAATTTTATAATTCAGCCATTATACCTATTCCAAACCTAGATTCAATGGAAATTGAATTTGATATAACATTTGTAATCATAAATGAGATGAAAATTTACCTCTCAAATACAGAAAATCTTTTAAAAAATAATTTAATTCCATTTCCGAACAAATGTATAAGAAATCTTTTAAATGAAAATAATGTTTGTAACTATAAAAGTAATAAAGAGACTTCAATAACAAAAATTAACGAACACACCATTGTAACTAAAAACCTGGGAGTCATTGAAATTGATCAAGACTGCATTGATCAAAAAATTGTCATTAAAAATCACAATATTATTAGTATTGAAAACTGTACAGTAAAATTAAAAGAATTCGAAATAAGTGTAAAACAGAAAACTTATTATGAAACTTTTGTAATACCGCATTTTATAACCAATACAAGTAAAATATTTAGTAACTTTACATTATCTGATTTAAATTTAAGGAATATTGAAAACAGAAAATATATAAAATATGTTGAAAATAACCACAAGGTAACTTCAAGTTTAACTTTTGTATTAATTATGTTAATTATAATTACAATTTTATTATATTTTAAATGTAAATCTAAAGGAAAAGCAAGCAATACTATTGAATTAAAAATTAATCCTTGTTCAACGGAGACCGTTGAATCTATGGGGGGAGGAGTCACATCCGGACCCTTTAAATAGAGTCAGCACATTCTTAATTCTTATGCTTCTCATAAGAATGCTTTTAATAAGAATCTTATCTATCTTTGAATTCGCAGAATGCAATGCAGCACTTTTAGCTGCAATGCATTCTCGCCCACAACTTGCTGCTTGCTTCTCTTTTAAGATACCTATTGACACCAGTTGTGTTTTGATCGTCAGAAGTTGAAGTTACAATACATAGTTATTACAAATTGAAATAATAAAATATCATTTTAAGAAAAGCAAATAAATACATTTTTTTTAAATCAACCACGGCACCCACGATCACTATATCATAATTAAGAATATTATAATAATCCAGGAGGAATATATTATAGTTCGTTTTTATTATTTACCGAGAGGACTCGGAAAGATTTTTACTAGAAAGTAAATGATATGTGTGTCGCGGCCAAGACCGCAAGGATGAACATGCATTGAGATATATTTTTTCTCGAATTTTGTTTTTTTTTTTTTATTATTTCGCTAATAGGGTAACTCCCTAGCAAAAGGAGAAGAAAATATATAAAAATTTGCTAGGAAGCATCAAAGGGCTACTCAGGAGAGTACTAACGATAATAAGTTAGAGCCCAAATAAATCATATTTTAGGAAAAATATTAAAATTAGCAAGGAAGCATCAAAGTACTAACGATAATAAGTTAGAACCAAATAAATCATATTTTAGAAAAAATATTAAAGTTAGCTAGGAAGCATCAAAGTACTAACGACAATAAGTTAGAACCAAATAAATCATATTTTAGGAAAAATATTAAAATTATCTAGGAAGCGTCAAAGGGTTGCTCAGGAGAGCACTAACGACAATAAGTTAGAGCCCAATAAATCATATTTTAGGAAAAATATTAAAGTTAGCTAACTATATATATATATATATAACTATATATATATATAATATATTATATATATATGTTATAACAAAGAATAGTGAAGCCAGCATATTTTAAAAGATAACTTCACATTGAAATACATTTGCTTGCCTCAAACATCACATTCAACGGATGCATATCCGCTCAAATGCTGATGCACACAAAAATCATTATATCAATATCACATTTAGACTCCCAAGAAAATAAGTTTGAACACTGGATGTCTGCGACATTCAAGTTAGTCTTTTTAAGAACCTCAAATAATAAAGTGAACTCCAGAGCCTTGTCTCTTGGAGATATAATTTTTAAAAAGTTTTTTATTGAAATAAAAACTAAAAAATTATATATATAAAAAAAGGAGTGTACAGCGCAAGCACAAAATGCCAAGACATAGTTGAATTGACAGCTTACACATTACATACAGAAACAAATAAAATAAATTCTAGGAAGAAGAGCTCATTTTCCGGGAGGAACAAAAATGCTAAGCGTGAGCACAGATGCCAAGACATCAACGCCAGGACCGCAAGCATAATTTCGAAAAAAAATAACTTTTTCGATTAAATCAATAAAAAGAAAAAACTAGGAAGTTTACCAATTTACAATTTATTTTCCTTTGAGGACGAGGGAATGAGGAAAAATTGTTATTAATGGTTATTAGGAAATAACTAAATAAGGTAGGATAAAAAAAAAATGGTAATTCATTAACTGTTTATAATTTACACATGCACGTTGCTCTAATGGGAAAATTAATTTTGGGTAAAAAACATAGAGAGAGGTAAACGGGGGAAGGGGAAGAGTACAACAAAATATTGAATTAGGAAATTCTAAAAGACTATTATTTTCTCTCACCATTAAAGGAAAATCCCGACAGAAGCCGGCCGCTCCAGAGGCAA
The DNA here is from genome assembly GCA_948107695.1 of Meliscaeva auricollis. Taxonomy (NCBI): domain Eukaryota; kingdom Metazoa; phylum Arthropoda; class Insecta; order Diptera; family Syrphidae; genus Meliscaeva; species Meliscaeva auricollis. The sequence goes on along the minus strand of OX403616.1, from coordinate 79,722,461 downwards.
AAATGTAAGGAGACAAAACTTTTTCCTCATTACAGAGGGCAATCACCAGGGCGCTTAAGTTCGGGGAATCGGAAAAACTAAGTGCGGCATCCCAGGAGGGATTGTTAATTCGAGCTGAGCGACTCATCCAGGTATGGAACAAGGCAAACGAAATATTCTTACAACTGGTGGAGATAGCTGGGGACAGCTAGCTAACCATACTGGAGGACCAGATGGAGGCCATGGAGGCCGAATATTTCAAAACAGCAGAAGTGAATAAGTATTTTAAAATCTATTTTTCGGACTGGAAAACTTATTAAAACTTACACAAATGTGTAAAAAAACTATAAATTTTGGTTTTACAAGTTTCAAAAACAATTTTTGTACTTTTCAATGCGGTACAAAGGCGGTAGTAAGAAAAAAGATTTTCACTTTTTAGAATAGTACAAGAACACTGGTATACCTATGTTTCACATGAATCAAAAAATTACTTGACTAATATATGGCGAAAATAATAGGAAATTCTTCATTAATGAAATGCATGTGCACGAAAGTGCACACAATTATATATTTAATATTTCATTTCAAACAAAGCATATGTTATTTTGATCGGACGGTTTCTTCCTTTAAAGTTTCAGTGGAGCAGCAGGCTCATTAAATATTTCTGGGCGTCGATACATTTGGTCCTTCGAGCCGGATACGATACCCGTGCGCAGGTATAACGGTGAAGAGGAGATGGTGCGAGGATAGCGCAGCAGGAGCGTGAGCAGGAATATGGTCGTCGCCATGGAGGGTTGTTTTGTACAGGGCTGCAAGAAGTGTGTAAGAAGTTTTGCTTTTTTCTTTAGTTGTCTGACAAGAAACTGTTTTCTTGCATCAGATTGCGCAGGCACTTTGCAGGCATTTTGGTTTTTTATATTACAAAAATCCGTTAAAATCAGGAATGTGCTTGCATACTTTGCATACATGCATAAAAAATACAGTCCACTCAAAAGCAGGAATGTGTTTGCATCCTCTGCATACATAAATCTACGTTTCTTTGAAAGGCATGAATGTGCGTGCGTAAAATTGCGAAACAAGAGAGAGGGGAGATAAAGCGACCAATACAGGCGCACTCACATGCAGGAAAAAATAAAACCTGAATACTGGAAATCCAGTTGTTTACTCAGTTTCCTCAGTCATCATCTGTCTCTTTTGTTGGTTTATTTTTGTTCAGTTGATTTACATTTTAAAGTACGCGGTCGACTGTGACAAAAATCAAACAAGAAAAAACATAAGGTTAGTGAAGGGGCAATTGCCAGCAGGAACGACCTTCTTATTAGCATGAAGGTCGGCAGGAAAACCGTAGAAGCAGAGGAAGAGTACATAAAAGCATGCACTTCCTTAAAATGCAGGATTGGTCAGCTCATGATCGCAGGAGCAAGCGAAGGACCCCCCACTGTGGTGCAGGTGAACATGCAGTTCTCCCCGCATGATATCAAAAACACTGAAAACTGGAAATCCAGTTGTATACTCAGTTTCCCTAGGCAGCATCTGTCTCTGTTGTTGGTTAATTTTTGTTCAGTTGATTTACATTCTTTAAAGTGCGCGGTCAACTTTGTCAAAAATCAAACAAGAAAAACCAAACGAAAAAAAAATCTTTTTAAAAACACAGGAACGTATATATAATAAAAAGGAAAAGCAGAAAAAATGGAAAGGCACAATTATGAGTATTTATTCGAAAAAAGCAGGAACACCATTACAAGGATGTTGGCCTACACCAACAAGGACGGCTTTGAGGCAATGTCGCAGGAAGAGCTAGAAGTTAGGGTGGAGGCGCTCAAGGATGCCTGGCAGCAGTTGCAGGTTAGTGAAGGGGCAATTGCCAGCAAGAACGACCTTCTTTTTAGCGTGGATGTCTTCAGGAAAACCGTAGAAGCAGAGGAAGAATACATAAAAGCAAGCACTTCCTTAAAATGCAGGATTGGTCAGCTCATGATCGCAGGAGCAAGCGAAGGACCCCCCACTGTGGTGCAGGTGAACATGCAGTTCTCCCAGCATGATGTCAAAAACACTGAAAACTGGAAATCCAGTTGTTTACTCAGTTTCCCCAGTCAGCATCTGTCTCTTTTGTTGGTTTATTTTTGTTCAGTTGATTTACATTCTTTAAAGTGCGCGGTCGACTTCGACAAAAATCAAACAAGAAAAAACATAAGGTTAGTGAAGGGGCAATTGCCAGCAGGAACGACCTTCTTATTAGCGTGGATGTCGGCAGGAAAACCGTAGAAGCAGAGGAAGAATACATAAAAGCAAGTACTTCCTTAAAATGCAGGATTGGTCAGCTCATGATCGCAGGAGCAAGCGAAGGACCCCCCACTGTGGTGCAGGTGAACATGCAGTTCTCCCAGCATGATGCCAAAAACACTGAAAACTGGAAATCCAGTTGTTTACTCAGTTTCCCCAGTCAGCATCTGTCTCTGTTGTTGGTTTATTTTTGTTCAGTTGATTTACATTCTTTAAAGTGCGCGGTCGACTTTGACAAAAATCAAACAAGAAAAAACTAAACGAAAAAGTTAAATCTTTTTAAAAACACAGGAACGTATATATAATAAAAAGGAAAAGCAGAAAAAATGGAAAGGCAAAATTATGAGTATTTATTCGAAAAAAGCAGGAACACCATTACAAGGATGTTGGCCTACACCAACAAGGAATGCTTCGAGGCAATGTCGCAGGAAGAGCTGGGGGAGTTTGATGGCAGTTATACGAAATGGCAGGGTTTTCGAGACCGATTTGTTGCTGCGATGCATTGCAACGACAAGATTGCGCCCGCCTACAAATTCGCATACTTGAAAGGGTCACTGGTTGGAAGGGCCAAGAATGCGCTTGGAGAATGGCAGCTCCCTGAGCACAATTACTACGAAGCATGGAAAAGAATGAACGGGGTGTACAACAAAAAGTATACCACTTGCAGGGAGCTGTTGAGACAGTTTTTTAAACTGGCCACACTGGAAGGAATACCGAAAGCGGCTGAACTGCAAAAAAAAATGGTGAATACGTGCCATGAAGCCATGCGACAGCTGGCAGTGCAAGGTGTCCCAACTGCGGATTGGGACATGATAATTATTCACGTCCTTCATGAAAAGCTGGATGCTGATACGGCCTGCAGATGGGAGTTGCCAACAACCAAGGAATTCTGTCACATCCTTGACAAAAGGGCAGAAGAACTTGGCAGTGCAATGGACAATCACAGGAATGACATTCAGTAGGTGCCAAGGGTTAATGTAAGCAGGTATGGCAACGCAGCCACTACAAGCAGGAAAAGCAGGCAGCATTATCAAGTAAGCAATAAGAAGTGGCTATGCCATTTATGCAGGTCAATAAAGCATCCACTTTGATGCTGTCCACAGTTCGGTGCGATGGGGTTAAAGGCTAAGCAGGTGTTTGTGCGGCAGAAGGAATTGTGCCCAAACAGTCTGAAAACAGGGCACACAACAAGGGACTGTTACCAGGGACCTTGTATAAAATGTCCAAAACTCATCTCATTTAAATTTTTTGATTTCAGATAATATTTTCCTAAAAGAAAGCTGGACCAGGGACAGAAACGAGGCCGACAGGCAGGAACAGGAAAACCACAAAACATCTTGGGTTCCTGGGTATGTAATTTTTTTTTATTAAATTCTTATTAAATTATTCTATTTGAATGATAATAATTTGAAACAAATTTCGTACTTTTATAATGTACTACCTTAGGTAAAGCAAAATTATTCTAAGACTTTTGTAAATCGTAATATACATACTTACTCAGAACAATTTAGCTTTACGCCGAGCGACGATGTGTTTATTAACTCAATCTAGCATTTAAAATTCATTTAAAATTTTGATTTCAGAAATATTTTAATCAAAAAAGAAGCTGAACAGGGACAGAAATGAGACAGAAAAGCGGCAGCAATCCAAAAAAACCACAAAACAACTTGGGTAAGTCACTTTTTTTTTAATGTATTATTGAATTATTCTACTTTGATAGGTACTACCTTAGATATAAAGCTTTCCATATGTGGACAATGTTTATAAAGAAGTTTACATAGAACCAAAGAAATTCACGAAAAAGGGGAAGGGAAAAACTTATCAAAATTTCGATTAATCATAATAAGGATGATAGTTAAATTTCTAATTTTTAAATTTATTCATCTCTAGATTTGCATTTGAAGTTTTTTGTTTTAAAAAAGGAATTCTAAGATTTTGTATGGGAACTCATTCAAAACTCGTTTCAAGGTTTTTAGGTGTTCGTTAAAACCAATCAATATTTTCAGTTAAATTTTGCCTTTTCAGATTATTATCGTTGAACTATGTTTTAACTACGCTCAACTACGTAAAAAAGTAGCGAAAACGAAACTGCAAAGTGTAATCGTCTTAAGGACATTGTGTTTCCACCTTGCATTATTCAATTCAATTCAACCAGTTTCAAGTTCCATTTATTCAAATTACTTCATTCAATCATTCAACCACCACCAACTTCACTCAAAGCTGTCATTAATTTTTTTCATTCTTTTTCTAACATTCAAGCCATTCGCTCACCAGTCTCCATTTGCTTTTGTTAAAATTATCTCAAACTAACTCAAAACTAAAAAGAAAAGTTAAATTCATTGTTATAACTTATTACTACTTAAAAACTAAAATAAAACATTTATATTAAAAAACAAAGAGTGCGTGTGCAGTATTTTTTTTTTTTTTTTGGAAAAGTGGAAATCAACCAACAAAGGCAAGTCGGCAAAGTGTCGCCGTTCAACAATTATAGTGTATCCACATATGCGCCGCCACTGCCCATTTAACAAATGAGTGACAAAAGTATGCTTAAATTACTGATAGCGTGGTACGCTTAAAGCACTAAAAAACTTAGGGACTTATACCACCACATGGTGATCCTGCAAAATACCAAATGCTAGAAATAGAAATAGTGGGAAAAATACCTGGAAGAATTGAAGAAGAAGAAGATCGAAGAATACATTCCCGAAGGGCCAACACCGCCAATAAAATACACACCGATACTAACGACTGCTGGCCAAAATCGATTACTATCCTTCAATATCAAGAGAGGCAACAAAACCAACAACAAGCTCGAAGGTTTTATTTCGTTTTCTGAAAACATTGCCCCTAACCGTGACAGATGTTTTACTGTTATGTGCTACTTGTGGTCGCAATAGATTCGGCTAAGAAGAATAAGAGCGCTTTTACCATGGCTGATTGGACTCGTATCTTTAAATCGGCAAGATCATCTAAGAAAGATAAAAAAAGTGAATATCAAGTAAGTCTACTAAAATTCTCTGACTATTATAATCTTAAGGATCTAGCAGCAACCACAATAAAAAACCGAAACAAAGACGAAAGTGGTGTAAAGTGTCATGGCTAAAAATAAAATGCCTGAAATATGAAAAAGAATTTCCTGTTACTTTATTTTACAGATACGACCATACATGTGATTATAAAAAGATAAATGTAGCTGGAAGAGGTCGTCCAAAGAAAATAGTAGAACTAAAGTCAGCATACTTTGATTATATTTGCCAATTTCATCAGCAAAAAAGGCCGACATTGTTAAACTTTGCGAAGCTGGTCTGATTTCAGAGGAAATAATTCCATGGTACAAAAGTTTAACTACAAATAATTTTATACAACCTGAGCGCTTAGCAGAGCCATCCAATGATGAAAGCGATTTGGAGGTTGAGTAAAATAGTTTTTTTTTTATTAAATAAAAATGTTTTCTCCCATTAAATAAAAATGAAATACCTGAGAAAATAACGATTCTGTTGTTCATTATCTCCCTTCGTGTTTGTGCATTCGGCAGGAAAAATTCATTAAGTGTTTTAATTTGTATTTTCTAAAAAACTTATGAATTTAAGGCGAAAATGTATAGTCTATTATCATAAGGAAACTATTTCTTATGTTTATCTGCGAAATAGCATCGATAACTAATAAAATAGAATTTTAATACTTAATTATTTATTAAAACCCCATTATCTCCAATTAGCTCTAACAGCAATTAGTGAATTTTACTTGTCAACCGACGTAATAATTAAATATAAAAACGAAATCAATTATAATGAGGATTGTTTTAAACAAATAATGAAAAAACTAAAAGTAGACTGGAAAGACGATCATGCAAAAAAGGAGTTAATTGACATCTTTAGAAAATATCAAGAAATTTTTCATTTAGAAAACGAACCACTAACAACAAACAATTTTTACACACAGAAAATTGAAACTTCAGATAAAACACCTACATATATTTAGAATTGGCCTACTCTGTAGGAACTACGAACACCCTGTAGAAAACGACAAGACAAACGACAAAATAAACGAATACGAATAAAGAAGAATAAGCGTCCCTTTTCACTCCGTCCTTTGAATTCTTAATTTCCTTTTCTTTTTTGTACAAAAAGTTAGTCAATCACGAGAGTCCGAGAAACAAGCAGCTAGTTTCACATCACCCAAATTATTTGTTCAGTATTAGTTGATGACTAGTTGATAAAATTTAATAAACAACCATTGTAAAAGTATAAAGTGGCTATTTTATTTTAAAAGAATCCTAAAACCCCTAGAACCACGAGATAAAATCCCACATATATATAAAACTATAGACTTCCCCATGCACATTAAGAAGTCATATCTGAGCAAGTTGAACAAATGTTCAAAGACAACATAATAGAGCATTCAAAAAGCCCTTACAACGCACCTCTATTACTAGTACCAAAGACAAATTGTTACGGTAAAATTTACCGCAACAATGACTGGTCTTTCTGTCCCTTTCTTCCCGTTTGTTTTACAGGTGTTTCCTTCGATTTACTGAGAGAGACAAGGGCAGCCATGGGTCATCAGCCATTGGTAATCTCTTTCAGTAAATTTGTAGAAACAATAAACTTGATCTTAGCACCTAAATTGGATTGGTGTGCGAATCGACGAAGTGCACTCTGCTATTATACCGAGGGAGTGTGAAGTAGTAAAATCGGCCGACAGGTGGTCGAGCCTTAATTATGTAAATATGCCGACAGATGGTCGTGCCTTAACTTCAAAAATCGGCCCAGAGGGGGTCAAACCAAACACATAATTAAAACCGCCAAAAGATGGCCTAACAAAAACTGGTTGATGCAGAAGACTGACCAAAAGATGGTCGACATAAAAGTATATTAGTATACGAGCAAAAGCACGGGTTACATTTGGTTCCCGATTGCTGAAGACACTCAAATTTGAGTATGGCCGAGGGCCCAACATACCTATATATATTTTTGTAAAAGATGGAACGCTAAGGTTATTTTTCTATTCCCCCAAATCTAACAAAAGTCCACTGGTATTAATTTTAGAATCGCGGTGAAAAACAAGTGATTGCCAACTTTCCTACAAAAGAAAAAAAATGAATGGGGATCTTTGCCAAGTTTTTCTCATTAGTAATCCTGGTGGGGACAAATGCATTTTGTTAGCCGAAATTAGATTGTTTTAACTTTAATTCTTTTCTTTCTTTTTATCTTGAAAAAAAAAATGGGGATGAATGGCTGAATGCGTTCATGGAATTCCCGCCACTGGAAACGATTCAGCTGCCGGCGAATTCCATGATGATAACGCAAAACCATGGGAGAACGAGAGTGCGAGTAGGTAGGACCGTTTGATTCTGACATGGGCGCTCTGCAGCCAATGAGCTGAGAGTTGCTGAATGACGTGATCGGAATCGGCTGTTCCGGATTGGCCGAAAGCACTGGGGGTATGAGAGCGAAAAAGGATCGTCCAGGAAGAAAAATTTCGGGCGTTCACTTTTTAAAACTGGCAAGCTCAGAAGAAAGATTAAAATTGGAAAATTGTAAAAAAAAAAAGATAATAGTTAGAAAAATTTTAAAGTGGTAAAGAATTTAATTTCGGCAGTATAGTTTCGTTAAATAGTGTTCGAAAATAAAAATTTTTAGTGGTTGTTAAAATTAATATTTTTGAAAAAGAAAAATTAGGAGGAAAATTGGCAGAGTGGTCAAGGGTGAAATTGGGGTTGGAAATTGGAAAACAATAGGATCGTTGGCAATCCAGAAAAAAAAAGATAAGTAGTTTTTATTTATATTTTTCATTGGTTTTATAATTCGTTTTATCTTGGTGAATTTTGAATAACCTTTTGCTTAAAAATCCGTTGGCTTTTGTTCCGGTTTATTTTCCCGAAATTGCGGGACACGCGACCCAGTTAGTTTAATTTTTTTTTAACAGTTCGAAAAACTGAACTTAGCGTTCCATTTTAATAATCTAAAACTCTTTGTTTAATTGGTCGAAAAGATTTTGGGTTTTTGCCATACTTAATTGCAAGGTTTCCCAAACAAATAAAAGCTTTCAAATCTCCACTAGAGAAAGTAAATTCGTTCTTTTTATTTTTAATTTTCCATCGTCGTTTTTCGCTCCAAAAGGTTTGTAATTTCCTATCCAAAAAAAATTGCTGGCGCCCTTTTCATTTTTAAATTTCAGTTTGCGACGCCCCTGGTGAAAGTAAGTTGGAATTCAAAATTTTTTATTATTACCTTTTATTTTATTTTAATTCGCTCATTAAATTATAATCATCAAATCATAATATTCGCTGAACCCATCCCTTGCTGATTTAGCCGTGGTGGCAGCATATAAATTTGCTGTGTGTGTTACACTTTTTTTGTTGCTTTGAATTCGCTGAACAAATTCAGCTCATAGTCATCATACCGTCGTCGTCGTCATCGTCATCGCCATCAAAGTTGTCAGTCGCGATTTTAAAATTTACTTTAATAAAAATAATAATTGTAGTCGGAAAAAGTGTAACAAAATGTAACCGACAAAAAAAAATGGAGAGTAGTAGTAGACTACAGAAAGTTAAATGACAAAATAGTGAACGACAAATTCCCTTTAACTCGTTTAAAAGACGTACTTGACAAACTGGTTTTCAACATTAGATATGACTAGTTCTTTTCACCAAATAGGACTACACAAAGACTCAAGACCACTTACTCGGGTTCTCAAGCAGGTGGGTATTCGCAGCCTACATCGCTATCCGAATGCTGGCAACAGCATCATTAATGACTTCTATGTCGAGGATTACATGTCCGGTTATGTTTTCTTACGAAGATGCTTGTCAAATTAAAGACGAAATATGTGAAATTAATCGGAGATGGAACTACGAAAGGCCTCGAATTCGGCAGATTTTCTAGACAATCAAATCGGTTCAGGGAGCCGAGAACCCTCCACCGATCTGCCGATTGGAGAAAACAGCATTAAAACTCTAGGCTTGCTATGGGACACAAAACTCGACAGTTTTAAATTCAGCTTCTGTCTACCTGTCTTACCATCTCAGGTTACCAAACGGCAAGTACTCTCCGAAATTGCGCCCATTTTTGGTCCTATGGATGGCAGATTGTGCAACAAGAGGTTTAATGCGTAAACAGTTGCCAAATTTAGACATTTGGTGGAACGGGCCTTTGTTCATCCGGAAACCCGAATTGGAGTTTGAGAAACTCATGGACTTTCATAAGATCCCGGAGGATAACGTTGTCGTGTTTTTTACTTGTGCGACAGAGCCCAACTGGGCTAACTTTTCTTGTTTTTATCAATTACTGCGCGTCGCACAGTGGGACGACTCATGGTAATAATTAAAAAATACAACTATTCTAGCGGTACTTTAAATTAATTGGTACCTAAGTGATCCCTTATATATGAAAGCTTAAAATGCATTAAAATTTTTTGCATTTATCTATTGGTTAAAAAGTTATAGACACGTAAACATAGCCTTTTTTCCGTTTTTTTTTTAAGAGTTATAAGGTGATTTTTTGTGTTACATTTAAGTGCTCTGCAAATATATTTCGCGTGGGAGTATTAAATTAATAATGGAGAATATTAATAATCAAGGTATTTATAATAATATAATTTTTTAAAAAGGAGATTTTTTTCGTGTGTTTTTTTTAATGGTGATTAAAAATGTGTTGGTACGGTATGAGAAAAAATTTTTTTTTCCAATTTTAAGTGGACTTTTCAAATTATGGTCAAATACGGTTGTTGGGGTTTTTTTTTGTTTTATCATAAGCTATGTGTCTATTAATCGAAATCAGTCCGCGCCATTTTAAGATAAATGACATTTTTAGGTTCAACTGCGTTCATCAAGAATGGTGACTTATTCACAATATGGCTCGATAGTGCACATAACAGGAAAATTTCAAACGTTTGCAACAAAATTAAGCAGTTGTTTGCATTAGAAGAGCTTAACGAAATAGAAAATGCCAAATTGGAAGAAACTTCGAGACTTTTTTGTGTCAGTTTAAAGCGAAAATGGCAGAATTGCCAGAGAAAGAAGGACAGGTTTATGAAGGATAACCAACGATGGCTTAACCTTAATTTTTTATTACCAGACGAATTATTAAATTCGGTAAGTAATAAAACAACCCTTTATTCGGAAATTACACTTCTAAAATCTAAATTATTTGCATATTGTTATACTTAAAATAATGAGATTAAGATTTGTTTGATAAGACAGTGCTATTTTCGAGTTCAGTTGAAAAATCATTCCAAGTTCTAAAGCAAACTTTTTCTGTGTAGTTAACTCACAATACTCCGGGAACTAGCAATGTTGGAAGGCCTCATAAAAGCTTTGAAGAATGCGGTGAGCGAACTAAAAAAAGACATGTTCAAGAACTAGTGTTGCAACACATCCCAGATGAACTAAGCTATGCTGCTAAAATCGCGACTTCAAAGTCTCCGAAAAGAAGTGAAAAGGTCTTGTCTTTGCAACAAAGCTTGGCATTATTCCTTGACTTGGGATTCTCAAAGCGGAAGTGCACTCTGCTCAGAACTGTCGTCAACAGTGTAAGCAAGGACTGTTTTCCCAGCTACTACCAGCTTAAAAAATATAAAGCAGAACTTTTGCCTGAAGTGACTTCTGTATCGGAGACTGTTGCTAAAGTTAATGTTCAATCCCTTTTGAATAAGACAGCAAAGACAAAATATCAAAAGAAAATCAATGTTCAAACTGGTTAGAGAACTCGGGACATTCTTTTGATCTTATTTGCAAGTGGGGATTCGATGGTAGTTCTGGCCACAGCAATTATAAGTGTAAGCTCTCTTTTTAAATACAAAGAAAAAAAGATATTGAATGGCTGTCGGTGAAGGGTCGCCTATGTGTACGTGTGTGGATGAAGCAACGCTTCTCGAGTTCATCCCTCTCATTTTTTCATTCGATTATAAGTAGTGAGGCAGAACGGATGTAAAAGGATCAACAAAGCAATAAATTGTGTAAAAAAATAAATAAAAAGTGTTTTCTTTTAACAAGTTAAAGACTGGATTAAAATTCAGAAGTGGGATATTATCCAAAATCAGTGACATAAAGAAACAAAATATAATTAAAACAAACAAAAGAGTGTAAATATACATGTGTATATATTTTAAGAAAAAACAAATAGAGATAAAGCCCTCGCGAGTAAAAATCTATTTTTGCGGAAAAAAAAAATTTTTGATTAAAATATAATTCAAAACCGACGACGCGCAAAACGATAAACGAAAATATATACCTATATATAATAAACCGACGCGACAACAAAACAAAAAGCGACGCGCAATTAAAAAAACGCAATAAATCCCTAAAAAAAAAAAATTATAAAACAACACCCAAAAGATGGATACACACGACGACATCGCGAAAATACATGGGTACAATGTCGCTCAACTGAAGGTATGGCTGAAAAAGTTAAATCAAAAAACACCTGGTACCAAAAGTGAGCTTGTATTGAGGCTGCTGTCTATACCCAATCGTGGTGAATACCCCGTTGCAGTAGCTCACACACATGAAGTTGATGAAAACTAAAATCAAAGATTATATCAGTAATTGCCTGAAATGTATAGTGTTCTCTAAAAAAGCAGATAAACACGAAGGACTCTTGCATAGTATCCCAAAAGGTCAATTACCTTTTGATACAATTCACATTGACCATTTCGGCCCAGTCACCATAAAAGCATCAAAGAAAAAATACATATTCTTAATAGTAGATGCATTTTCAAAGTTTAGGAAATTGTATGCGGTGCGATCAACAGATACAAAAGAAGTTATAACATGTATGAAATCTTACTTCTTTTCATATAGTAGACCTAAGGTAGTAGTCTCAGATCGAGGGAGTGCATTCACATCAACAAAATTTGAAGAATTTCTGAGGGATAATATACATATATCAGGTACACCATATATTAAATTGTAACCAACCCAGCTGTGCAGATTCCCTTTGGACTGACCTGCGTCATGTGCTTCTCGGCCGATCCGAACCTCTACCCGACTGTGTGAGTGGGCCCCATTACATCGCTTGTCCTTCATCCACCATAAATACATATATCAGGTACACCACATATTAAATTGTAACCAACTCAGCTGTGCAGATTCCCTTTGGACTGTCCTACGTCATGTGCTTCTCGGCCGATCCGACCCTCTACCTGCCTGTGTTGTGTGTGGCCTTCATCCATCATAAATACAATATCTCAGCTGCGCCATGTGATTCTCGGCCGACCCGACCCTCTACCTGACTGTGTGAGTGGGCCCCATTACATCGCTTGTCCTTCATCCACCATAAATACATATATCAGGTACACCATATATTAAATTGTAACCAACCCAGCTGTGCAGATTCCCTTTGGACTGACCTGCGTCATGTGCTTCTCGGCCGATCCGAAGTTCTACCCGACTGTGTGAGTGGGCCCCATTACATCGCTTGTCCTTCATCCACCATAAATACTTATATCAGGTACACCACATATTAAATTGTAACTAACTCAGCTGTGCAGATTCCCTTTGGACTGACCTGCGTCATGTGCTTCTCGGCCGATCCGAACCTCTACTCGACTGTGTGAGTGGGCCCCATTACATCGCTTGTCCTTCATCCACCATAAATACATATATCAGGTACACCACATATTAAATTGTAACTAACTCAGCTGTGCAGATTCCCTTTGGACTGTCCTACGTCATTTGCTTTTCGGCCGATCCGACCCTATACCTGCCTGTGTTGTGTGTGGCCTTCACCCATCATAAATACAATATCTGAGCTGCGCCATGTGATTCTCGGCCGACCCGACCCTCTACCTGACTGTGTGAGTGGGCCCCATTACATCGCTTGTCCTTCATCCACCATAAATACATATATCAGGTACACCATATATTAAATTGTAACCAACTCAGCTGTGCAGATTCCCTTTGGACTGTCCTACGTCATTTGCTTCTCGGCCGATCCGACCCTCTACCTGCCTGTGTTGTGTGTGGCCTTCATCCATCATAAATACAATATCTCAGCTGCGCCATGTGCTTCTCGGCCGACCCGACCTGACTGTGTGAGTGGGCCCCATTACATCGCTTATCCTTCATCCACAATAAATACATATATAGGGTACACCATATATTAAATTGTAACCAACCCAGTTGTGCAGACTCCCTTTGGACTGTCCTGCGTCATGTGCTTCTCGGCCGATCCGAACCTCTACCTGCCTGTGTTGTGTGTGGCCTTCATCCATCATAAATACAATATCTCAGCTGCGCCATGTGATTCTCGGCCGACCCGACCCTCTACCTGACTGTGTGAGTGGGCCCCATTACATCGCTTGTCCTTCATCCACCATAAATACATATATCAGGTACACCATATATTAAATTGTAACCAACCCAGCTGTGCAGATTCCCTTTGGACTGACCTGCGTCATGTGCTTCTCGGCCGATCCGAACCTCTACCCGACTGTGTGAGTGGGCCCCATTACATCGCTTGTCCTTCATCCACCATAAATACATATATCAGGTACACCATATATTAAATTGTAACCAACTCAGCTGTGCAGATTCCCTTTGGACTGTCCTACGTCATTTGCTTCTCGGCCGATCCGACCCTCTACCTGCCTGTGTTGTGTGTGGCCTTCATCCATCATAAATACAATATCTCAGCTGCGCCATGTGCTTCTCGGCCGACCCGACCTGACTGTGTGAGTGGGCCCCATTACATCGCTTATCCTTCATCCACAATAAATACATATATAGGGTACACCATATATTAAATTGTAACCAACCCAGTTGTGCAGACTCCCTTTGGACTGTCCTGCGTCATGTGCTTCTCGGCCGATCCGAACCTCTACCTGCCTGTGTTGTGTGTGGCCTTCATCCATCATAAATACAATATCTCAGCTGCGCCATGTGATTCTCGGCCGACCCGACCCTCTACCTGACTGTGTGAGTGGGCCCCATTACATCGCTTGTCCTTCATCCACCATAAATACATATATCATGTACACCACATATTAAATTGTAACTAACTCAGCTGTGCAGATTCCCTTTGGACTGTCCTACGTCATTTGCTTTTCGGCCGATCCGACCCTCTACCCCTGCCTGTGTTGTGTGTGGCCTTCATCCATCATAAATACAATATCTCAGCTGCGCCATGTGATTCTCGGCCGACCCGACCCTCTACCTGACTGTGTGAGTGGGCCCCATTACATCGCTTGTCCTTCATCCACCATAAATACTTATATCAGGTACACCACATATTAAATTGTAACTACTGAGCGAGCTTTCGAGCAGTAAAGACGTGTTTTATTTGGTCTGCGATTATATTTTAATAAAGGTGAAATTAAATAATTCAACTAAAAATATGGAAACGGAGTGTAAGAAATGTAGAAAACGATTCAAAGGTGAAAGAAATATAATGTGTAGTGGACTTTGCAGCAAAGTATTTCATGAAAAATGCAGTGGTCTAGCCGACTATGATGTGCGTTCGGTTCACGAAAAGAAAAACCTCGCCTTCGTTTGCGACGACTGTGTAGACGAAAGAAATGCAATTTTCACAACACTGAATGATATGCTTAAGTCGATTAATGAAAATAAAGAATACGTTATGAAACAAGAACAAATTGTGCGCGAAATTCTTGAAAAGTGTAACTCATTCAGTCTCAGTGAACCTAAAAGTGCAAGTTCAAACACTAGAATGAAGGAAACATATGCGAGTCAGTTACAAAAAGAGCCTTCAATAATAATTAAACCGAAAGCGAAACAAACGGGCGAAAAAACAAAAGAATATCTAAAAAAGAATGTTGACCCATCAAATCTAAAAATTAGTGAAGTGGCCACAAGACATAATGGCATTGTACAAATATCTTGTGCTAGTGAAATGGACAGAAGTAACGTAGTTAATGCAGTTGAAGAAAAGCTTGGTACAGAATATGAAATAAAAATACCGGTGCTGAGAAAGCCAAAAGTGATCATATCGGGTGTAAGTGAGGAGATTGAAGAGGCAGAAATCGAAAAAAGCTTAAGAGCGCAAAACGGTATGCTTGCCGCGAGTGAAATCAAATGCATTAAAATAATTTAAAAAAACGGAGAGAAAGGGAGAAAGAATTTTGTGTACTATAACGCTGTGGTGGAATTAGATAAAGAAAGCTTTGCTAAAGTCATGGACGTAGGAAGAGTAAATGTTGGATGGGATCGGTGCAAAGTATTTGAATCAATAATAGTGAAAAGGTGCTATAAATGTTTAGGTTTTAACCACATATCAGCTGAGTGTAAAAATAAAAGCTGCTGTCGTAGATGCTGTGGTGAGCATGACATCAAAGATTGTGATAGTGCGGAGACAAATAAATGTATAAACTGTGTAAAAATGAACGATAGACTTGGTTTGAATCTAGATATTAATCACAAGACGATGGATTATATGTGTCCAGTTTATTTGAAGAAACTGGATGGGGAACGAAGCCGGGTGATGTATTAGCAATTAAATGATAATATATTTAACAAAAAACCTTTAGCTTATTTAAACGGTGTGCTCTTGAATGTACAAGGGATCACTGGTAATTTTGAGCTAATTGAAGAATTAGTAGATGAAAATAAGTTTGATTTTTTATTACTCACGGAAACACATCTAACGCCTGAAATAGAAAAATGTGAAGTATCTTTAAACGGTTATAAGATCTATAATTGTTTTAGTAACTCACGACACACGGGTGGGGTAACAATTTATGTTAAAAATGGTATAAAATCAGTGGAAAAGAAAACGTAAAAATAAATGATGAAAGAGTCGAATGTGTCCGTGAAATCAAGTATTTGGGAGTATATATTGACAACAAGCTTATATTCAATGTTAATTATCTGTGTGCTAAGATATCAAAAAAGATAGGGTTTTTCAAAAGAATTCGTAAAAATATAACTCGAAATTGTGCATTGACTGTTTATAACACGTTGATTCTTCCACATTTTGATTATTGCTCATCGATAATATATATGTCAAACATAGAAAACATTAGAAAACTTCAAATATTGCAAAATAGAGCGATGAGAACAGTGCTTCACTGTGAATTTAGAACGCCAATACAAGAAATGCTATCAAATCTCGGATGGCTAAATGTTGAGCAACGTTTAAAATTTAATGCTTTATTGATGATTTTCAAAATAAAAAATAATCTGTATCCTATTTATTTGCAACGTAATGTTAGTTTTTTAACAAATTCTTTTTATAATTTAAGGAATATCGGAGACTTTAGATTGCCACTGTACAGAAGAACTGGTACGCAAAAGAACCTGCTTTACAAAGGAGTGCAATTATTTAATAATCTGCCTACAAACCTCAAGACTGAAAGAAACCTAAATATATTTAAGTCTTTATTGAAACCTTTATTAAAAAATAATTTAGTCTAAAATCACTTATAGTTTTAAGTATTAACTGATGTTAAGAGTTTTTTAAACTAATAAAATACACAAAACAAAAAAACAAACTCAGCTGTGCAGATTCCCTTAGGACTGTCCTACGTCATTTGCTTTTCGGCCGATCCGACCCTCTACCTGCCTGTGTTGTGTGTGGCCTTCATCCATCATAAATACAATATCTCAGCTGCGCCATGTGATTCTCGGCCGACCCGACCCTCTACCTGACTGTGTGAGTGGGCCCCATTACATCGCTTGTCCTTCATCCACCATAAATACATATATCAGGTACACCATATATTAAATTGTAACCAACTCAGCTGTGCAGATTCCCTTTGGACTGTCCTACGTCATTTGCTTCTCGGCCGATCCGACCCTCTACCTGCCAGTGTTGTGTGTGGCCTTCATCCATCATAAATACAATATCTCAGCTGCGCCATGTGATTCTCGGCCGACCCGACCCTCTACCTGACTGTGTGAGTGGGCCCCATTACATCGCTTGTCCTTCATCCACAATAAATACATATATAGGGTACACCATATATTAAATTGTAACCAACCCAGTTGTGCAGACTCCCTTTGGACTGTCCTGCGTCATGTGCTTCTCGGCCGATCCGAACCTCTACCTGACTGTGTGAGTGGGCCCCATTACATCGCTTGTCCTTCATCCACCATAAATACATATATCAGGTACACCACATATTAAATTGTAACTAACTCAGCTGTGCAGATTCCCTTTGGACTGTCCTACGTCATTTGCTTTTCGGCCGATCCGACCCTCTACCTGCCTGTGTTGTGTGTGGCCTTCATCCATCATAAATACAATATCTCAGCTGCGCCATGTGATTCTCGGCCGACCCGACCCTCTACCTGACTGTGTGAGTGGGCCCCATTACATCGCTTGTCCTTCATCCACAATAAATACATATATAGGGTACACCATATATTAAATTGTAACCAACCCAGTTGTGCAGACTCCCTTTGGACTGTCCTGCGTCATGTGCTTTTCGGCCGATCCGAACCTATACCTGACTGTGTGAGTGGGCCCCATTACATCGCTTGTCCTTCATCCACCATAAATACATATATCAGGTACACCACATATTAAATTGTAACTAACTCAGCTGTGCAGATTCCCTTTGGACTGTCCTACGTCATTTGCTTTTCGGCCGATCCGACCCTCTACCTGCCTGTGTTGTGTGTGGCCTTCATCCATCATAAATACAATATCTCAGCTGCGCCATGTGCTTCTCGGCCGACCCCACCTGACTGTGTGAGTGGGCCCCATTACATCGCTTGTCCTTCATCCACAATAAATACATATATAGGGTACACCATATATTAAATTGTAACCAACCCAGTTGTGCAGACTCCCTTTGGACTGTCCTGCGTCATGTGCTTCTCGGCCGATCCGAACCTCTACCTGCCTGTGTTGTGTGTGGCCTTCATCCATCATAAATACAATATCTCAGCTGCGCCATGTGATTCTCGGCCGACCCGACCCTCTACCTGACTGTGTGAGTGGGCCCCATTACATCGCTTGTCCTTCATCCACAATAAATACATATATAGGGTACACCATATATTAAATTGTAACCAACCCAGTTGTGCAGACTCCCTTTGGACTGTCCTGCGTCATGTGCTTCTCGGCCGATCCGAACCTCTACCTGACTGTGTGAGTGGGCCCCAATACATCGCTTGTCCTTCATCCACCATAAATACATATATCAGGTACACCACATATTAAATTGTAACTAACTCAGCTGTGCAGATTCCCTTTGGACTGTCCTACGTCATTTGCTTTTCGGCCGATCCGACCCTCTACCTGCCTGTGTTGTGTGTGGCCTTCATCCATCATATATACAATATCTCAGCTGCGCCATGTGATTCTCGGCCGACCCGACCCTCTACCTGACTGTGTGAGTGGGCCCCATTACATCGCTTGTCCTTCATCCACAATAAATACATATATAGGGTACACCATATATTAAATTGTAACCAACCCAGTTGTGCAGACTCCCTTTGGACTGTCCTGCGTCATGTGCTTCTCGGCCGATCCGAACCTCTACCTGACTGTGTGAGTGGGCCCCAATACATCGCTTGTCCTTCATCCACCATAAATACATATATCAGGTACACCACATATTAAATTGTAACTAACTCAGCTGTGCAGATTCCCTTTGGACTGTCCTACGTCATTTGCTTTTCGGCCGATCCGACCCTCTACCTGCCTGTGTTGTGTGTGGCCTTCATCCATCATAAATACAATATCTCAGCTGCGCCATGTGCTTCTCGGCCGACCCCACCTGACTGTGTGAGTGGGCCCCATTACATCGCTTGTCCTTCATCCACCATAAATACATATATCAGGTACACCACATATTAAATTGTAACCAACTCAGCTGTGCAGATTCCCTTTGGACTGTCCTACGTCATGTGCTTCTCGGCCGATCCGACCCTCTACCTGCCTGTGTTGTGTGTGGCCTTCATCCATCATGAATACAATATCTCAGGATACCCTTTGTTTCAATAGTCCACAAAATAAGAATAAATCTCACAAGCTTTCAAACTTTTCAAACAGCCATATCACTATCAGATGTACTTGTCTCAGCGCTTTCAATACGTTTGTATTGGTGAAACTAGTTCTGATTTTCTTGAATTGACGTCAGGTGTTCCCCAGGGTTCCATACTAGGTCCAATTTTGTTTTCAATATTTATAAATGATCTACACTGAGAAAAAAAATTTTTAACCGAGAGGCTTTTTTGGTGGGTTAAAAAAAAATGTGTTAAAAATAACGTAGTCTTATTTAAAAACTACGTAGTCATTGTTGCTAAAAATAGCGTAGTGAACTCGATTAAAAGAAATTGTTTAAAATTACTGTTCAAGAAGGTTATTTTAACCAAATAACTTGTTTATTTTTATCTAGAAACTCGGTTAAGATCAAAAACCAGGATATTTTATTATTTTACCGTGTAACTTGGTTAAATTAACCAATTAACAATCTACTTGTTTGAATTTACCTAGAAGTGAAGTTGTTTGAATTAAATAAGAACGTCGGTTAAAACAACACATTTGTTTATTTAATTTTACTACTCCAGATGGGTAAAATTTCAAATAAGTAACCGAATTGCGACGGTTAAAATTACTAACTAATGGGTTATTTTTACTATATGATTTTTTTTTTATTTTCTGAGCCTATTTAATCGTTTCAATGGGTTAAAATTACCGTTTAGTGTGTACTTCTAAACGAGCAAAACTGCTGACTGTTGCTGTTCTAACACTAATACTCATTTACATTTCCAGATACTAATACTTATAACACAGCATCCTTACATATTTAACCCTTTCGGTGTGTAAAATTAACCGAGCAGTTGGTTACTTTTTGCATATGAAGTTGCTGATCAGTTTTCAGATTTCCTTCTCATTATTCTTCTTTCTCTCAGTTTACAAGCAAGTACAGCGTATAGTCTGTGGAAGTAAGTGAAAGTGTGCGGTTGGTGTTTGTTTAAGCTCGTGACGATTTTATTGTGTTTTTAAATCTGTGCCTTTGAACTTTTTTTTAAGTAAAGTGAGATTGATTGATTAAAGTGAGAAGATTGTGATTTGTGAATTTCAACTTTTTTAAGTAAAGTGGTGTACCAAAAGCAAAGAAAAGACTTTGAAAAATTAATTGATTCAAAATGGACGAGGATGTTGCTTGCCTGTTGCGGCAATGGGGCTTAGAAACCTACATAAGTAAATTTGAAGGTAAGTTTTTATTAAACAATTACATTTAAAATATATTTATAACATATAAGAAATTATACCTAATTCAATTTGAAAAAAAAAAAACAATAAAGATTTAGTTAGCAACAAAATCAGATTAAACATGTCATTTTTACTGAGTGATTCGTGTACTTTTACCTTTTAACTAGTTTATTTTAACCGAGTAAGTGGGTTATTTTTACCGACTGATTCATTTACTTTTACTAGCTTACTAGTTTATTTTAACTGAGTAAGTGGGTTATTTTTACCGACTGATTCATTTACTTTTACTAGCTAACTAGTTTATTTTAACAGATAGAGTATATAATTTCAACAAGTAAACATTTTACAATTTAATCGATTCAATTTGCTAACTAAATCTAGTGATTAATGCATATTTTCAACTTATTTTAATTAACACACCAAAATGAACACATACCTACAAAAAAAAATTCTGTATAGAAAAAATAGTTTATGCTTCACTCAAAAAAAAAAATTTAAACCACTTTGTAAGATTTTCTGAAAGCAGATTGTATGCCAAACAGGTTCAACCACGCACACATGTGAATTGACACTTGTAAGGACGGCAAAACTGCAAACAAAGAGTAGATAGAACAAGAAGGAAAGCGTCACACACACAACAGCATCTGTCCACAAGCAGATTTTATAAGCACCACTTTATTTTGGAATTTTGAAACCAGTTTGAAAACCGAAAATAAAGAAATGGTGTTTTCAATTGCACAAACGCATCTTTATATTCAGCTGAATGTGTATCCTAGATAGTAGATAGAGATTTTCTATTCCACACAATCATTGCTTTGATTGCTAAATGTAAAAAGAACTCTATTACCATGTCTGAGTTTCTATTAAGGTATTAAGAAATGAATAATTTTCAATACGTTTCGGAGTGCTTTATGAATGCTTAATACTTATTTGTTTTTAATTGAAATAATCATTATTATTGTTATTTTGAATGCTACGTGACTTTACATGTAATTACGTAAATGAAACGTTGATTTCTTAAATGTAACCTTTGGCTCACGTAAATAAAAAAAGGAAAGATCAAATTTTGATTATTTGTTTAAACAAATGGAGGGTGCGGTGCAAGAGAAGAAGGCCTTTTCCTTCTTGTTCTTTATTCTTCTATGACTGCATACTAAGAAGAAAAACAAAAAAATTTAAAAGAAAATCAAAAGTAAAACAAACAAAAAAAAAATTGCTCTATCTGAAGCACCTTTTCAAATCAATCTTTTTGTGAACTTGAACTTGAAAAGTTGAAGCACATTTTTTTAAAACTCATGCTAATTTGTTATCTAATGACAACTCTGTGCATGAAGAACATTTTGTTAGAAGATAATATAAAAGCCAAATGCCAACTGATGAAGTCAAAGTTCTTGGCTGTGGTATTCACATTAATTTTGAATTTATTTGAAAATGATTGAGAACATCTTCAAAAGTATTAAAATACCATTTTTCTCTTAACTTCATTCTTACCACAGAAAACAATATTACATCGATGGCAATGGTACTTCTCGGACCTGAAGATATAAAAGAGTTGTTTTCAAGTATTGGCCATCGAGTTATATTTACCAAAAACTTGGCTGAATATAAAAAACTAATGTATCCGGATGATACAGGCGCATTGGTTAGTTGTGTACTTCTTATTTTTGGATTAGTAATATTAACATAGAGTTTTTATGATTTACTGCAGGGTTTTGATTCACAATTATCTGATATCACAATTGATTCAGCAAGCATAACCGAATTCCCCTTTAATGAACTTATTTCATTCACCGACGGAAGCAGCAAGATTGAGAAACCTAAGAGCCCTGAATCATTGAAAGACTCAACAGATACAATCGTACGTTTTAAGTTTTTCTCTTAACTTTATTATAATTTAACATTATATTATTATTATGTATTAATAAAAACTGGATCCCATTGGGTCTTTAAAACTTGTGAAGAAAATGAGTATGCATTGATAAATAATTTCCTTTCAGAGCTTAGTAGAACTGCTTGAAAGCACACTGGAAGGCAAAGCTTTGCTTTCAGTTTCAAAAACTGCTCCCCTCGAAAACGTGTCTCGGCTAAGACTTGTCCGTTTAATTGGAACCCACATTTTAAAAAACAATGCCGAGAGAAACATAACTGCCTTTCTTTTGGTAAACATATTTTTTAATTACGTAAAATAACATGTACTAATTTTGTCTATATGTTTTTCTCAGTTACGAAAGGATTTTGAATTTTTATACCCCAACAATTTTAACGGGTTAGTGGAATACTTCCCAAATAATAAAAGCCTGTTGTTCAAAACAGCTGCCCAGCGATCAGGGAAAGATAAGTGCATCCAAAACTTATTGTCCCTGAAAAAAAGTAAGTTGACTAGCCTTAGATTTAGATATAAGTTTACATTGAATGACCATTTATGTAGTTATTTTTTCTAAATTATCAATTATTTTTTCTTTATTATCATTATTAGGTTCTGAGGATACAAGCAACCTTGCAGCATTGCTTCTTATACCCTCCCTACTATCCGTAACAACAATACGGTTAAAGGGAAGCAGCAAAAAGGTCTGGAGGCCTTCAAAAGCTGAGGTGCGAGAGGCATTTGTAACACACGTTACGACTGACCCTGGAGTTAACGAGGCCATAACTTTGAGAAAACGAAAAATAAGCGTTTCTGATGGGACAGTATCCTTATTGCAGGTGCTAGTAGCAGAACTTAATGAGCTTTATATTGATTTAACCAAAGAGCCTCTTAAACCAAAATTTCACAATCTCCTTCATTACCATACTGCTCTTACCAAATACGGCCCATTGTCTTCATTTTGGTCAATGCGCTTTGAAGCTAAGCATAGGCAGTCGAAAATGTCTGCAAAAGCATCATGTAACAGAATGAATA
The DNA here is from genome assembly GCA_948107695.1 of Meliscaeva auricollis. Taxonomy (NCBI): domain Eukaryota; kingdom Metazoa; phylum Arthropoda; class Insecta; order Diptera; family Syrphidae; genus Meliscaeva; species Meliscaeva auricollis. Next base: position 79,699,175 of record OX403616.1, on the reverse strand, counting down.
TTACTCTTACTCTAGCAATGAAACATCAGTTACAGCTTAATGAAATATTTATTAAAGGAACACTGCCAAATACACTTTCTGTTGGTTCTGAAAGGAATATGCTACCTTCACAAAGAAAGCTTATCTACTCCCAATTACAGTTAAACCCCAATAAGACTTTAACTGAAGTTAATTGGGCAATGATGTCTTCAATACGCTATAAAAATGGTTCTATTTTGGTGAAGAATCTGGGAGAAGATGGCTATAATTACGATTTTTGTGTGGTAAGAAACATACACTTATAAGATTTTAATCAAGTGATCTTTACTTGCACTTTACTAAAAACTTTAGGCTTTGATGAACACTATTTTGCTTTTGAGGTAGAATATCCACAAAAAGAAGAACAAGTCATATTATTTTTTGAGTCACTTCCTAATCCTATTCCTAACACAAGAGCTATCCTTTCAAGCGGGAGACAATATATTGTTTTGAGAACCCCTTTCTAATATAAGATATAATCTTTTTTCAATTATATTTAAGTTTATTTGTCTAACATTTCTATAGAACAAGATAAAGATATTATATTTGATAATGTAAAAGTAAAAAAGGAAAAATGTGTAAATACATATATTTATTGTTATTTGTTATTTAAAGTATATTAACCTTAAGCAAATATTCTGTTTATATGTAGGTATATATAAATACTAATAAAACTTTCTTATCATTATAATCATTAAAAAAAATATTTTTTTGCGTACTTTATATACGTCAAAACAAAGGAAAAGTTAGTATGGCCTCTGCTACCGCTAGAGTAGAAGTAAGTATGTAAATTTAACCGAGTAGATAGGCTACTCCAACCAAGTAAGTATGTAAATTTAACCGAGTAGATAGGCTACTCCAACCAAGTAAGTATGTGAATTTAACCGAGTAGATAGGCTACTTCAACCAAGTAAGTATGTATGTTTAACCGAGTAGATAGGCTACTCCAACCGAGTAAGTATGCTTATTTAACCGAATAGATAGGCTATTTTAACAGAATAAATAGGTTACTTCCTTTAGTTCTAAAAATTATAACCGAGAAGATGGGTTGTTGCAACTAATTAAGTTTGTAAATGTAACAGAGATAATGGGTTATTTCAACTGATTTAATATGTTTCTTTTACTAACCTACTTGGTTACTTTAACTCACTTATACTAAAAATAATTTAGACCAATTTAACCGAGAAGAAGGTTAATTAAAATTTAGTACCCTTCAACCGAGTTAGTGGGTAAAATTAAACAATTTTTTTTAATCGAGTCAACACGTGTAAATTTAACCGGGTTAGTTTGCAGATGCTATATTAGCAGTTAATTTTACACGAGATTTACGTTATTTTTAACCGATCATTTTTCTGCGTGTATAGGCATTATAAAACGGATCGAACTTCTCTCCAAAAAAACGTTGCGAGTTATGATGCATACGCAAGGATATTCAATAATGAATTTAATATTGGATTCTTCGCACCAAAAAAGGATCAGTGCGACATTTGCGAAGCCTTTAAAAATTCAACAGGAGAGGAAAAGGAGCAGTTAGAAGGCTCTTACAAGCTACACTAGGAGGAAAAGAAATTAAGTCGGGATGAAAAGACCAAAGACAAAGAAAACACATCCGACTTAGTAGTAGCCACGTACGACTTACAAGCTGTTCTTCCAGTTCCTGTTGGACAATCATCTGCTTTTTTTTATAAATCAAGACTTAACTGTTACAATTAATTAAATGTAAGTAGAATAAGTAATACCTGCATAATTTAACTGTTAACATTTCAATGATGCTAAAATGTCTTTGATTTTCACTTTGCAGGTATCGGAGATGCAAAATGACCACACTGTGTGTTATTTCTGGCACGAGGTATTAGGAAACAGAGGTTCAAACGAGATAGGATCTTGCGTGCTTATGTTTCTTCAAGAGTTATCAGTCAATCGTCCAGGTGCAGACGTTGTGTTTTACACCGACAACTGTGGCGGTCAGCAAAAGAATAGGTGAAACAATTACATACTTAAACTTCCTAAAAATAGTAAAATTTTGACGAGATTTTGATTTCAGATTCATAATTGGAATGTATTTGTATGTAGTAGAAAATTTCTCAATAAAGTCCATAACACATAAATTTCTTATTCGAGGTCACACACAGAATGAAGGTGATGTAAGCTCTCTTTTTAAATAAAAAGAAAAAAGATATTGAATGGCTGTCGGTGAAGGGTCGCCTATGTGTACGTGTGTGGATGAAGCAACGCTTCTCGAGTTCATCCCTCTCATTTTTTCATTCGATTATAAGTAGTGAGGCAGAACGGATGTAAAAGGATCAACAAAGCAATAAATTGTGTAAAAAAATAAATAAAAAGTGTTTTCTTTTAACAAGTTAAAGACTGGATTAAAATTCAGAAGTGGGATATTATCCAAAATCAGTGACATAAAGAAACAAAGTATAATTAAAACAAACAAAAGAGTGTAAATATACATGTGTATATATTTTAAGAAAAAGCAAATAGAGATAAAGCCCTCGCGAGTAAAAATCTATTTTTGCGGAAAAAAAAATTTTTTTGATTAAAATATAATTCAAAACCGACGACGCGCAAAACGACAAACGAAAATATATACCTATATATAATAAACCGACGCGACAACAAAACAAAAAGCGACGCGCAATTAAAAAAACGCAATAAATCCCTAAAAAAAAAAAATTATAAAACAACACCCAAAAGATGGATACACACGACGACATCGCGAAAATACATGGGTACAATGTCGCTCAACTGAAGGTATGGCTGAAAAAGTTAAATCAAAAAACATCTGGTACCAAAAGTGAGCTTGTATTGAGGCTGCTGTCTATACCCAATCGTAGTGAATACCCCGTTGCAGTAGCTCACACACATGAAGTTGATGAAAATGAATCCGATGAGAGTGAAGACAACAAAAATTATGAACACCTAAAGAAAAAAACTACAAACGAAGAGACTGATGAACGAACAGAATAGTGTGATGATGATGATGATGATGAGGATGAAGCAAATGAGGGACATGCACATGAAAGCAAATATTTAAAAAAAGAGCTGCTAATGAAAGAACGAGAGATAAAAAACTTAAAACGAGAGGTCGAACTGTATAAAAAAGAGGTTTCGTTACTCAAACGAGAAAATGAACTGCTGCAAAAGGAAAACACACAGTCTGACAAAAAAAAAGAAGACCATCTCGACAGTGGCATAAAAGAATTGCTACCCGACTTCAGTGGAGAAGGTTTTGCCCACTGGGAGATGCAACTTCGTAATTTAATAATGGCCTATAAACTTGACGACAATTGTAGTAGAATTTTAATTTCACATCGATTGCTCTAAAATGGTTCCACTCGAGGCATGACATCATGCAGATAACAACTGAGGAGTTGCTCAAAGAGATGGGCAAAATATTTAAAACTAAAGAGAGCCGCCTGTATATGAAGAGAGAGTATGAATTTAGAAAATGGCAAAATAATGAGAGCTTCCAACAATATCTGTACGATAAAACGATCGGTGCCAGCAAATTGTGTCTCGACGATGAAGAACTGCTTGAAGACCTCATCGATGGGATACCAGACGTTCATCTAAAGACACAGGCGAGGATGCAGTGTTTTACCACCATCAATCTACTGGCCGAGGCATTTAACAACATCAGCCTCCCCAAACCAAAACCTCCACTATTGACATCCACACAGCGTCCAATGGCATCAACATCGACACAGCGAAAACCATCGGATCCAACAGCACCAGAATCCAAACCCATACGATGTTTCAACTGCAACTCGTTTGGCCACACAGCTTCAGAGTGTCGAAAATCAAAACGACCTTGGGGAGCTTGTCACATATGTTCAGAGATGGGCCACTTCGCAGCTACATGCCCCAAAAGACATGCGGTTGTAGTTCACCACTTCCAAGAGGAAGAAGAAAATGAGTTTGTAAGGCATATTTATTTTAATTTTAAAGTGATGCCGTTCATAGTGTTATTGAAAAGTCACTGAAGAAAGCCAAAAAATCGGGACCAATATACGTGCCCGACCAATATGTGTCGATCATAAGAACAGCTAAAAAGAAAGGAAATGCTTTCATAGTTGTTCCGGATTTATCAACATAAATGTTGATTTACTTCTTTATGAATTAACTAACTAAATTTACCTTTACTAAAACTGTTATACTAAATAATTTGAATTTAATTATGCTTATGCTAAATTTCCTGATTCACTGTACTTCGAATTTGCTTACACAGTTCATGCATGTAAATAAAACCAGTATTTTGTTATCAAAATTGTAAGCGCATCGCAACAGCGAATTGATATGAGCTAAGCTCTAATCTCTTTCTTTTTGGATCGAGACAGCATCGAGGAAACACCTGTGGTAAAAATAAACATAAATTTGAATTGAGGAATTTATATTCTTTTTTTTTTAATTAATTTATAATTCAATTCAATCAATTCGGAAACATAATTTGGTCCTTCGAGCCGGATATAAATAAATCTGAATCATCCCTGTGGTGAAAATTATTAAAAGACAATTCGTTCGGTTTATTTGACATTTTTGCGAAATCGAATTAAATTGCAATACATATATTCAAAGTGTGCGTATTAGAATTAAAACACGTGCAACGTACGGTTTTTTTGTGCAATTTAATTGATAACTTTTTATCGTTCAGATATTTAGAATTTATTTTTTCACTTATCGAAAAATGAACAAAATCAAAAAGAAGATTTCGGTAGTAAAGAGGTGTTTAACACAAACGGCTACGTTCGCTGAGAACATTTCCGATGCTTTTGATATCGAGCTAATTGAGCTTCGATTAAAGTCTCTCGAAACCACATGGGAACGGTACAAGGGGCTCATTGACGAATTAATCGAATTTGTTGATGATGCCAACTTTGAAGACTCAGATATCGATATATCTGAGTATGAGGACAAATTTTCAATTGCCCATTCGACTTTAACTAAGACTCTTCGAGCGCGTGCGCCACCTCCACTATCTACGGCTACGTCACAAAATGATTCGGTTGTCGAAGACCTAGCGAGGCAGCAATCATCTTTTTTAAAATCCTTTAAAGACTCTACTAAGTCAAAAACGCTTTCACTTCCAACTTTTAATATTCCGCCATTCACTGGGGACTACAAGGATTGGCCGTGTTTTAGGGATTTATTTCTTGGATCGATAGAAAATCGGGATGACTTATCACCAACTCAGAAATTTCGATATTTAAAGTCTTTACTTCGGGATCGTCCTGCAGATTTAATAAGCAAAATTCCGGTTTCGGATATTAATTATGTAGACGCATGGGAACGATTAGTTAAACGATACGATCGGTCAAATCTTATCGTTCATTCACATATTCAGGATTATCTGTCACTTCCAAGTATTTCTTCGAATAATGTGGGGCTTTTGAGAAAGGTTTCTGATGGTGCTGATGAGTGCATTAGAGCTTTGAAAGCACTCAAGGCTGAGGGTCGTGATCCATGGTTGGTTTATATATTGCTGCTTAAGTTAGATCAGGATACCAAGGAGGCGTGGGCAAAAGAGGTAGGGTCTCGTGATAATTGTGAAATCAAGGAACTGTTGCATTTCCTACAACTTCGCTGCGATGCATTGGAATCGTGCCAATCGCTTAATCGTTCGGAACATATGCGCCGTAAGAATCCAACTCCTATTCGGGCTCACCTTGCTGAAGCAAAGCCTAGTTCCTCACGTTGTCCAATGTGTAGTGATGAGCATTTGTTGGGTCAGTGCACTAAATTTGTTGCTCTTTCAACCGAATCTCGCCGGGAGTTCGTCAAAACCAAATCCCTTTGCTTTAGTTGTCTCAGACCAGGACATTCTGTAAATAAATGTCGTTCATCCTATCGCTGTCGTTTGTGCAAATCTAAGCACCATTACTTAGTACACCCTGAAGGTGAGGCCACTTCATTTGCTAAACCAGTGATAGATTCTGCAACAGAACCTGTGGCAGATGCAGATAAACCTTCAGGTTCCGCTATTGTTAGTAACCATTCACCATCGAAATATTTAACCAATCGACAAACCATTTTACCAACTATCGTTGCCAAGGTTATGGATATTCAAGGAAATTTTGTTAGCTGCCGTGTTTTATTGGATTCCGGGTCTCAGAGTTCGTTTATTTCGGAATCGTTTGCGCAAAAACTTGGTCTGCCTCGAGCACATGCTCGTATTCCAGTCGTTGGATTGTCTGCCACCGAAGCAGGATACACAAGAGGGTGTGTTTCAATCAAATTGTATTCGCGAATCAATTCCAGAACCCTTCCAGTTGACGCGTTTGTTCTTTCAAAACTTACTTCAAATTTGCCCACTTGTTCTTTCGATACTTCTTCTTTTACTCATATTCGTAATTTGGACCTCGCTGATCCTACATTCAATATTTCTCGACCTGTGGATGCCTTAATAGGAGCAGATAAGCTGTGGAATATTTTAGAAGGAAAACAAATCAAGGGTCTTGAGGGTACACCATTTGCTCAGAGCACGTTTTTCGGTTGGATTATTACTGGAGAATGTCTTGCTAATCAAAGAGATTTATTGTTTTCTTCACTTTCTTCAACTGTCGATATTGATCAGAGTTTAAGAAAATTCTGGGAGCTGGAAGAGGTCGGTCCGTGTTCTAAATATTCAGGTGAAGATCTTGCAGAGAGTCATTTTCGTCAAACCTTTTCTCGCTCGCCTGACGGTCGCTATGTTGTTAAATTACCATTTGTTGACGATGTAACTCCTACATTTGGTAATTCTCTTCACGCTGCTGTTTTACGTCTACATTCCATGGAACGTCGTTTTTCTAAAAACAAGGAACTATTCGAGTCTTATTCCAACTTCATGCGTGAGTACTTGGAACTGGGACATATGGAGCGGATTTCACCAGAAGAACTGGTTCGAACATCGGGTCACCAATTCTATCTTCCACATCACGCGGTATTCAAAATGGATAGTTCTACTACAAAACTCCGTGTAGTTTTCGACGGATCATCGAAAGATTCTCTTGGTCGTTCATTGAACAGTACGTTGCTTGTAGGTCCTTCAATTCAAAGAGATCTTGTCGGCGTTTGCTTAAGATTTCGTCAGCATCGGTACGTCTTTTCAGCCGATGTTGTAAAAATGTTCCGTCAAATTTTGGTTGATGGTGATCACACAAATTTCCAACGCATTGTATGGCGCGAAAACCAAGGAGATGAGATTCAACATTTCCGACTTCGTACGGTCACCTATGGGACAGCATGTGCCCCATTCTTGTCGATTCGTGTCCTTAACCAACTAGCTCAGGATTATCGTTTAGAATTTCCTAACGCCTCTCAGATTCTTCTTAATGATGTTTATGTTGACGATGTGATGACGGGCGCTGACTCAGTTGATTCTCTTTTAAAACTTCAATCTGAATTAGTTGCCCTGCTCTCAATGGCGAAGCTCAAACTGCGGAAATGGAGCTCAAACTGTTGGCCTTTTCTTGTTCATTTACCTGCTGAGGATTGCGTACATTCGTTAATTGACACCGAAGGATCTAATAACTCTGTGAAAGTGCTGGGGATGTACTGGGATCCTTATAGAGATGAATATTTATTTAGAATGAGCTCACCTTTGCCAGATATTCTATCAACGCGTCGAACGCTTCTTTCGGAAATATCGCGTATTTTTGACCCACTTGGATTTCTAGCTCCATCTGTCATTTCATTTAAGGTAATGTTCCAAGAACTTTGGACACCTGAATTGAACTTAGGATGGGATGACCCTTTACCAACTGATGTAGCTGATAAGTGGGTCTGTTATCGAGGTGAACTTCCATTTTTTCAAGAGATACGTGTTCCTAGACATGTATTTTCATCTTCGGAAGATATTGAATTACATGGTTTCTCCGATGCTTCGTCTGTCGCTTATTCGGCCGTGGTATATATTTTCGCTGTAAAATAGATTCTGAGAACTATAAACTTACTATAATTGCAGCAAAAACAAAGGTAGCTCCTTTAAAACCCGTGTCCATTCCGCGTCTTGAGCTGTGCGGTGCTCTTCTTCTCTCTCGGTTGCTTGCTCGTGTAAAATTAAGCCTTACTGCAAACATTAAAAAAACAATCGCTTGGTGTGACTCTGAAATTGTCTTACACTGGTTGGCTTCTCCTCCTCGTCGTTGGGCCACCTTCGTCGCAAATCGTTGTAGTGAGATTCTTGAAACTGTTCCACGTAGCTCTTGGTACCATATTTCATCTGAAGCAAATCCAGCAGATTGTGCGTCGCGTGGAATTCTGCCTTCAAAACTCCTAGAACATACGCTCTGGTGGAATGGTCCAAGCTGGCTTAGCCTCTCCGAACAATATTGGCCGGTATCGCGAAAGAAGGTGTTACGAACCTTGGAGTGTGAAGCGGTTAAAACCGAAGAAAGAAAGATGCCGCAACATGTACTATTTTCATCTTCGGAAGATGATTACCTCAAATCGGTTTTTGAACGATATTCGTCGTGGTTCTCACTTCAAAGAGTTATAGCTTACTGTCTCCGTTTCAAATACAATTGTTGTCAGAAGAAACTTAAGCGTGAACGCCGCGTAAATCAACTCAGTTTGTCTGAAATTCGAGACTCAAGAACAGCCATAATAAGATATGTCCAAGAGATTTCATTTGGAGATGACATTCAACATCTTTTATCCCATAATCAGCTCCCTACAAAATCAAAACTACTGCGATACTCAGCATTCATTGGATCTGATAATCTTCTACGAGTTGGCGGAAGAATAAAGAATGCAAATATAAACTATAATCTTAAACACCCTATAATTTTACCAAACAAACTAAACATTTCTTCTCTTATAGTGACAGATATTCATATCAATAGCTTGCATACCGGAGTAACTGAAACGTTTGCAATCGTACGCCAACAATACTGGATACTTGGTAGTCGCAACCTCATTCGCAAGGTGGTTTTCACTTGTAAGACTTGCTTTATGCAAAGCCGCCTTCGAAGTAACCAGTTGATGGGTGACTTACCTGTCGAACGAGTTCAACCAACGCGACCGTTTATGAATTCAGGGGTGGACTATGCCGGCCCTTTCACCATAAAATTTTCGCGTGGTCGAAATCCAAAGCTCACAAAGGCATATGTGGCGTTGTTTGTGTGCTTTTCAACGAAGGCTGTGCATCTGGAGGCTGTGAGTGATCTCACAACCGATGCTTTTCTTGCAGCCCTAAGAAGATTTGTTGCTCGACGAGGCCGGTGTGCCAATCTCTATAGTGACAACGGCACTAATTTTCAAGGCGCACGAAGATGTCTGACAGAGATGCACAAGCTAGTGATGTGTGAACAGTATAATAGCATCATATCAACATCACTCTCTAAAGAAGGAATTAATTGGCATTTTATTCCACCCTCTGCTCCCCACTTTGGTGGTTTGTGGGAGGCTGGAGTAAAATCGATGAAATTTCACCTTCGTCGAGTAGTTGGTTCATCTATATTAACGTTTGAGGAGCTCTCCACAGTGTTAAGTCAAATCGAGGCAATTTTAAATTCTCGTCCTCTTTGTAGCATATCTGACAGTGATTTGAATCCACTAACACCAAGTCATTTTCTTATAGGTGAACCTCTTACATCTATTCCAGAACCAACCATTGAAGGTACACCCCTTAATCGGCTAACTCACTGGAACCTTTTGCAAAGTATGGTGCAAGGATTTTGGCGGCGTTGGCATATGGAATATCTAACAACCCTACAAGATCGAAAAAAGTGGCAACAGTCAAAAGCTAATTTACAACCTGGAGACTTGGTCGTGATAAAGGAGCCTAATCTGCCTCCTACTAAATGGGTACTTGCTAGAGTTGAAGATGTTACACCGGGTGCTGATGGTATTGTTCGAGTTGCTACAATCAAAACAGCAAATGGTACCTTCGTTCGACCCATCACAAAATTGGCGCTACTCCCTGCCTACTGAAACATTGTTCCAGGGGGGGCGGGATGTTCCGGATTTATCAACATAAATGTTGATTTACTTCTTTATGAATTAACTAACTAAATTTACCTTTACTAAAACTGTTATACTAAATAATTTGAATTTAATTATGCTTATGCTAAATTTCCTGATTCACTGTACTTCGAATTTGCTTACACAGTTCATGCATGTAAATAAAACCAGTATTTTGTTATCAAAATTGTAAGCGCATCGCAACAGCGAATTGATATGAGCTAAGCTCTAATCTCTTTCTTTTTGGATCGAGACAGCATCGAGGAAACACCTGTGGTAAAAATAAACATAAATTTGAATTGAGGAATTTATATTCTTTTTTTTTTTAATTAATTTATAATTCAATTCAATCAATTCGGAAACATCGGATCAGCTCCGATACTCAAAGATGATTACTTAGTAGATGGGTTTTTGTGCCTCGGATTGAGACTAAGAACTCGATGCTCAACAGGATGGTTCGGATCTAATACAATAGAATTCTTGGAAGAACATTTCAGTCCCTCAGAATCAATTTGTACTGATCATATTAAAAAAGTGATAGAAGATCAAGAGCATATCACATCTTACCCCCCTGAGTCATGTACATGGTTGAAGACATCTACAGAAGTGACAGAAGTAATTAAAATTACAAAAAAGAGTATGCTTTATGATCCATATAAGAATATGGCTGTTTCAGAGTTATTCCCGAAAGGGCACTGCAATTCTAATTTTTGCCCTACAATGCACTTAGGACTTTTTTGGATTCCAAATCATCACCAGAAACCTGAGTGTATCTCTAAACACTTAGATCAAGTCGTTTTCTATGCAAAAAGCTCTACTCAAGATCTCGTAGACATTTGGAGCCCTGACTTTAACATTCCATCTGGACATAAAATATGCCTATTAGATTTTTGTGGAGTTACAGGCTTATTGTTTCATGACGGCACATGGATAGGCCTTCCACCTGCACCGGTATCTTCTCTTACTCAACTAGGGTACAACTTCCAATCTATCACAAAATGTGATGAAAACACCCATCTCAGCTTGATGGAGAAAGAGTACACGATCCATGTTGCTGAACAAAGTATACTAGATAAGTTTATGGAAGCAGAGTGCTTGAAAACAAAAGAGTCTCTTTTATTAGGAAATCCAGTATCTCGTATCCAACTGCAATCTCTTGCCCCTCGGGTCCCTGGTCGTCATAGAGTATATAGACTTTTAAATAATACGTTAGAGACCGGAATCAGTGATTATCGCTTAGTTAACTTAATGGCTTCTACGGGTAACAATCCCATTGTGGTGAAAGATGGAAATAATAAAATAATAAAGTACAACTACTGGGTAGCAGAAGATGTTCATCATGTGATAGATGGACCTAATGGACTTTTTATATACAAAAACACCTTGTCCTATCACAATTCTGACATGGTTGATTATCAGAGAGCCTTATCATTGAGTTTAAAACAAAAAATCGACCTGCCTGGATTGCAGGTCCATAAGACAATTCCTAAACAAATACCTGGGGTGATTTCTATCTATAACAAAATAGTAGAAGAAGATCTATATGATAAGGAAAGCTTTCACTGGTCGACAATTGTCTCCTATATATGTTATGGGGTCCTGGGAATTGGCACCTTGATATTATTGTCCTTTCTCTGGAAATTTTATAACTGCTTCTCTAGTTTATGTGACAAATCATACTCTGGCAGACAAAGAATCGGTAAAGAGTTAGATGCCTTCTATAGAGCATAAATAACGTGAAAAAAAAAAAGAAAAATAATTTGACAGATATTCATATCAATAGCTTGCATACCGGAGTAACTGAAACGTTTGCAATCGTACGCCAACAATACTGGATACTTGGTAGTCGCAACCTCATTCGCAAGGTGGTTTTCACTTGTAAGACTTGCTTTATGCAAAGCCGCCTTCGAAGTAACCAGTTGATGGGTGACTTACCTGTCGAACGAGTTCAACCAACGCGACCGTTTATGAATTCAGGGGTGGACTATGCCGGCCCTTTCACCATAAAATTTTCGCGTGGTCGAAATCCAAAGCTCACAAAGGCATATGTGGCGTTGTTTGTGTGCTTTTCAACGAAGGCTGTGCATCTGGAGGCTGTGAGTGATCTCACAACCGATGCTTTTCTTGCAGCCCTAAGAAGATTTGTTGCTCGACGAGGCCGGTGTGCCAATCTCTATAGTGACAACGGCACTAATTTTCAAGGCGCACGAAGATGTCTGACAGAGATGCACAAGCTAGTGATGTGTGAACAGTATAATAGCATCATATCAACATCACTCTCTAAAGAAGGAATTAATTGGCATTTTATTCCACCCTCTGCTCCCCACTTTGGTGGTTTGTGGGAGGCTGGAGTAAAATCGATGAAATTTCACCTTCGTCGAGTAGTTGGTTCATCTATATTAACGTTTGAGGAGCTCTCCACAGTGTTAAGTCAAATCGAGGCAATTTTAAATTCTCGTCCTCTTTGTAGCATATCTGACAGTGATTTGAATCCACTAACACCAAGTCATTTTCTTATAGGTGAACCTCTTACATCTATTCCAGAACCAACCATTGAAGGTACACCCCTTAATCGGCTAACTCACTGGAACCTTTTGCAAAGTATGGTGCAAGGATTTTGGCGGCGTTGGCATATGGAATATCTAACAACCCTACAAGATCGAAAAAAGTGGCAACAGTCAAAAGCTAATTTACAACCTGGAGACTTGGTCGTGATAAAGGAGCCTAATCTGCCTCCTACTAAATGGGTACTTGCTAGAGTTGAAGATGTTACACCGGGTGCTGATGGTATTGTTCGAGTTGCTACAATCAAAACAGCAAATGGTACCTTCGTTCGACCCATCACAAAATTGGCGCTACTCCCTGCCTACTGAAACATTGTTCCAGGGGGGGCGGGATGTTCCGGATTTATCAACATAAATGTTGATTTACTTCTTTATGAATTAACTAACTAAATTTACCTTTACTAAAACTGTTATACTAAATAATTTGAATTTAATTATGCTTATGCTAAATTTCCTGATTCACTGTACTTCGAATTTGCTTACACAGTTCATGCATGTAAATAAAACCAGTATTTTGTTATCAAAATTGTAAGCGCATCGCAACAGCGAATTGATATGAGCTAAGCTCTAATCTCTTTCTTTTTGGATCGAGACAGCATCGAGGAAACACCTGTGGTAAAAATAAACATAAATTTGAATTGAGGAATTTATATTCTTTTTTTTTTAATTAATTTATAATTCAATTCAATCAATTCGGAAACATCGGATCAGCTCCGATACTCAAAGATGATTACTTAGTAGATGGGTTTTTGTGCCTCGGATTGAGACTAAGAACTCGATGCTCAACAGGATGGTTCGGATCTAATACAATAGAATTCTTGGAAGAACATTTCAGTCCCTCAGAATCAATTTGTACTGATCATATTAAAAAAGTGATAGAAGATCAAGAGCATATCACATCTTACCCCCCTGAGTCATGTACATGGTTGAAGACATCTACAGAAGTGACAGAAGTAATTAAAATTACAAAAAAGAGTATGCTTTATGATCCATATAAGAATATGGCTGTTTCAGAGTTATTCCCGAAAGGGCACTGCAATTCTAATTTTTGCCCTACAATGCACTTAGGACTTTTTTGGATTCCAAATCATCACCAGAAACCTGAGTGTATCTCTAAACACTTAGATCAAGTCGTTTTCTATGCAAAAAGCTCTACTCAAGATCTCGTAGACATTTGGAGCCCTGACTTTAACATTCCATCTGGACATAAAATATGCCTATTAGATTTTTGTGGAGTTACAGGCTTATTGTTTCATGACGGCACATGGATAGGCCTTCCACCTGCACCGGTATCTTCTCTTACTCAACTAGGGTACAACTTCCAATCTATCACAAAATGTGATGAAAACACCCATCTCAGCTTGATGGAGAAAGAGTACACGATCCATGTTGCTGAACAAAGTATACTAGATAAGTTTATGGAAGCAGAGTGCTTGAAAACAAAAGAGTCTCTTTTATTAGGAAATCCAGTATCTCGTATCCAACTGCAATCTCTTGCCCCTCGGGTCCCTGGTCGTCATAGAGTATATAGACTTTTAAATAATACGTTAGAGACCGGAATCAGTGATTATCGCTTAGTTAACTTAATGGCTTCTACGGGTAACAATCCCATTGTGGTGAAAGATGGAAATAATAAAATAATAAAGTACAACTACTGGGTAGCAGAAGATGTTCATCATGTGATAGATGGACCTAATGGACTTTTTATATACAAAAACACCTTGTCCTATCACAATTCTGACATGGTTGATTATCAGAGAGCCTTATCATTGAGTTTAAAACAAAAAATCGACCTGCCTGGATTGCAGGTCCATAAGACAATTCCTAAACAAATACCTGGGGTGATTTCTATCTATAACAAAATAGTAGAAGAAGATCTATATGATAAGGAAAGCTTTCACTGGTCGACAATTGTCTCCTATATATGTTATGGGGTCCTGGGAATTGGCACCTTGATATTATTGTCCTTTCTCTGGAAATTTTATAACTGCTTCTCTAGTTTATGTGACAAATCATACTCTGGCAGACAAAGAATCGGTAAAGAGTTAGATGCCTTCTATAGAGCATAAATAACGTGAAAAAAAAAAGAAAAATAATTTGACAGATATTCATATCAATAGCTTGCATACCGGAGTAACTGAAACGTTTGCAATCGTACGCCAACAATACTGGATACTTGGTAGTCGCAACCTCATTCGCAAGGTGGTTTTCACTTGTAAGACTTGCTTTATGCAAAGCCGCCTTCGAAGTAACCAGTTGATGGGTGACTTACCTGTCGAACGAGTTCAACCAACGCGACCGTTTATGAATTCAGGGGTGGACTATGCCGGCCCTTTCACCATAAAATTTTCGCGTGGTCGAAATCCAAAGCTCACAAAGGCATATGTGGCGTTGTTTGTGTGCTTTTCAACGAAGGCTGTGCATCTGGAGGCTGTGAGTGATCTCACAACCGATGCTTTTCTTGCAGCCCTAAGAAGATTTGTTGCTCGACGAGGCCGGTGTGCCAATCTCTATAGTGACAACGGCACTAATTTTCAAGGCGCACGAAGATGTCTGACAGAGATGCACAAGCTAGTGATGTGTGAACAGTATAATAGCATCATATCAACATCACTCTCTAAAGAAGGAATTAATTGGCATTTTATTCCACCCTCTGCTCCCCACTTTGGTGGTTTGTGGGAGGCTGGAGTAAAATCGATGAAATTTCACCTTCGTCGAGTAGTTGGTTCATCTATATTAACGTTTGAGGAGCTCTCCACAGTGTTAAGTCAAATCGAGGCAATTTTAAATTCTCGTCCTCTTTGTAGCATATCTGACAGTGATTTGAATCCACTAACACCAAGTCATTTTCTTATAGGTGAACCTCTTACATCTATTCCAGAACCAACCATTGAAGGTACACCCCTTAATCGGCTAACTCACTGGAACCTTTTGCAAAGTATGGTGCAAGGATTTTGGCGGCGTTGGCATATGGAATATCTAACAACCCTACAAGATCGAAAAAAGTGGCAACAGTCAAAAGCTAATTTACAACCTGGAGACTTGGTCGTGATAAAGGAGCCTAATCTGCCTCCTACTAAATGGGTACTTGCTAGAGTTGAAGATGTTACACCGGGTGCTGATGGTATTGTTCGAGTTGCTACAATCAAAACAGCAAATGGTACCTTCGTTCGACCCATCACAAAATTGGCGCTACTCCCTGCCTACTGAAACATTGTTCCAGGGGGGGCGGGATGTTCCGGATTTATCAACATAAATGTTGATTTACTTCTTTATGAATTAACTAACTAAATTTACCTTTACTAAAACTGTTATACTAAATAATTTGAATTTAATTATGCTTATGCTAAATTTCCTGATTCACTGTACTTCGAATTTGCTTACACAGTTCATGCATGTAAATAAAACCAGTATTTTGTTATCAAAATTGTAAGCGCATCGCAACAGCGAATTGATATGAGCTAAGCTCTAATCTCTTTCTTTTTGGATCGAGACAGCATCGAGGAAACACCTGTGGTAAAAATAAACATAAATTTGAATTGAGGAATTTATATTCTTTTTTTTTTTAATTAATTTATAATTCAATTCAATCAATTCGGAAACATAATTTGGTCCTTCGAGCCGGATATAAATAAATCTGAATCATCCCTGTGGTGAAAATTATTAAAAGACAATTCGTTCGGTTTATTTGACATTTTTGCGAAATCGAATTAAATTGCAATACATATATTCAAAGTGTGCGTATTAGAATTAAAACACGTGCAACGTACGGTTTTTTTGTGCAATTTAATTGATAACTTTTTATCGTTCAGATATTTAGAATTTATTTTTTCACTTATCGAAAAATGAACAAAATCAAAAAGAAGATTTCGGTAGTAAAGAGGTGTTTAACACAAACGGCTACGTTCGCTGAGAACATTTCCGATGCTTTTGATATCGAGCTAATTGAGCTTCGATTAAAGTCTCTCGAAACCACATGGGAACGGTACAAGGGGCTCATTGACGAATTAATCGAATTTGTTGATGATGCCAACTTTGAAGACTCAGATATCGATATATCTGAGTATGAGGACAAATTTTCAATTGCCCATTCGACTTTAACTAAGACTCTTCGAGCGCGTGCGCCACCTCCACTATCTACGGCTACGTCACAAAATGATTCGGTTGTCGAAGACCTAGCGAGGCAGCAATCATCTTTTTTAAAATCCTTTAAAGACTCTACTAAGTCAAAAACGCTTTCACTTCCAACTTTTAATATTCCGCCATTCACTGGGGACTACAAGGATTGGCCGTGTTTTAGGGATTTATTTCTTGGATCGATAGAAAATCGGGATGACTTATCACCAACTCAGAAATTTCGATATTTAAAGTCTTTACTTCGGGATCGTCCTGCAGATTTAATAAGCAAAATTCCGGTTTCGGATATTAATTATGTAGACGCATGGGAACGATTAGTTAAACGATACGATCGGTCAAATCTTATCGTTCATTCACATATTCAGGATTATCTGTCACTTCCAAGTATTTCTTCGAATAATGTGGGGCTTTTGAGAAAGGTTTCTGATGGTGCTGATGAGTGCATTAGAGCTTTGAAAGCACTCAAGGCTGAGGGTCGTGATCCATGGTTGGTTTATATATTGCTGCTTAAGTTAGATCAGGATACCAAGGAGGCGTGGGCAAAAGAGGTAGGGTCTCGTGATAATTGTGAAATCAAGGAACTGTTGCATTTCCTACAACTTCGCTGCGATGCATTGGAATCGTGCCAATCGCTTAATCGTTCGGAACATATGCGCCGTAAGAATCCAACTCCTATTCGGGCTCACCTTGCTGAAGCAAAGCCTAGTTCCTCACGTTGTCCAATGTGTAGTGATGAGCATTTGTTGGGTCAGTGCACTAAATTTGTTGCTCTTTCAACCGAATCTCGCCGGGAGTTCGTCAAAACCAAATCCCTTTGCTTTAGTTGTCTCAGACCAGGACATTCTGTAAATAAATGTCGTTCATCCTATCGCTGTCGTTTGTGCAAATCTAAGCACCATTACTTAGTACACCCTGAAGGTGAGGCCACTTCATTTGCTAAACCAGTGATAGATTCTGCAACAGAACCTGTGGCAGATGCAGATAAACCTTCAGGTTCCGCTATTGTTAGTAACCATTCACCATCGAAATATTTAACCAATCGACAAACCATTTTACCAACTATCGTTGCCAAGGTTATGGATATTCAAGGAAATTTTGTTAGCTGCCGTGTTTTATTGGATTCCGGGTCTCAGAGTTCGTTTATTTCGGAATCGTTTGCGCAAAAACTCGGTCTGCCTCGAGCACATGCTCGTATTCCAGTCGTTGGATTGTCTGCCACCGAAGCAGGATACACAAGAGGGTGTGTTTCAATCAAATTGTATTCGCGAATCAATTCCAGAACCCTTCCAGTTGACGCGTTTGTTCTTTCAAAACTTACTTCAAATTTGCCCACTTGTTCTTTCGATACTTCTTCTTTTACTCATATTCGTAATTTGGACCTCGCTGATCCTACATTCAATATTTCTCGACCTGTGGATGCCTTAATAGGAGCAGATAAGCTGTGGAATATTTTAGAAGGAAAACAAATCAAGGGTCTTGAGGGTACACCATTTGCTCAGAGCACGTTTTTCGGTTGGATTATTACTGGAGAATGTCTTGCTAATCAAAGAGATTTATTGTTTTCTTCACTTTCTTCAACTGTCGATATTGATCAGAGTTTAAGAAAATTCTGGGAGCTGGAAGAGGTCGGTCCGTGTTCTAAATATTCAGGTGAAGATCTTGCAGAGAGTCATTTTCGTCAAACCTTTTCTCGCTCGCCTGACGGTCGCTATGTTGTTAAATTACCATTTGTTGACGATGTAACTCCTACATTTGGTAATTCTCTTCACGCTGCTGTTTTACGTCTACATTCCATGGAACGTCGTTTTTCTAAAAACAAGGAACTATTCGAGTCTTATTCCAACTTCATGCGTGAGTACTTGGAACTGGGACATATGGAGCGGATTTCACCAGAAGAACTGGTTCGAACATCGGGTCACCAATTCTATCTTCCACATCACGCGGTATTCAAAATGGATAGTTCTACTACAAAACTCCGTGTAGTTTTCGACGGATCATCGAAAGATTCTCTTGGTCGTTCATTGAACAGTACGTTGCTTGTAGGTCCTTCAATTCAAAGAGATCTTGTCGGCGTTTGCTTAAGATTTCGTCAGCATCGGTACGTCTTTTCAGCCGATGTTGTAAAAATGTTCCGTCAAATTTTGGTTGATGGTGATCACACAAATTTCCAACGCATTGTATGGCGCGAAAACCAAGGAGATGAGATTCAACATTTCCGACTTCGTACGGTCACCTATGGGACAGCATGTGCCCCATTCTTGTCGATTCGTGTCCTTAACCAACTAGCTCAGGATTATCGTTTAGAATTTCCTAACGCCTCTCAGATTCTTCTTAATGATGTTTATGTTGACGATGTGATGACGGGCGCTGACTCAGTTGATTCTCTTTTAAAACTTCAATCTGAATTAGTTGCCCTGCTCTCAATGGCGAAGCTCAAACTGCGGAAATGGAGCTCAAACTGTTGGCCTTTTCTTGTTCATTTACCTGCTGAGGATTGCGTACATTCGTTAATTGACACCGAAGGATCTAATAACTCTGTGAAAGTGCTGGGGATGTACTGGGATCCTTATAGAGATGAATATTTATTTAGAATGAGCTCACCTTTGCCAGATATTCTATCAACGCGTCGAACGCTTCTTTCGGAAATATCGCGTATTTTTGACCCACTTGGATTTCTAGCTCCATCTGTCATTTCATTTAAGGTAATGTTCCAAGAACTTTGGACACCTGAATTGAACTTAGGATGGGATGACCCTTTACCAACTGATGTAGCTGATAAGTGGGTCTGTTATCGAGGTGAACTTCCATTTTTTCAAGAGATACGTGTTCCTAGACATGTATTTTCATCTTCGGAAGATATTGAATTACATGGTTTCTCCGATGCTTCGTCTGTCGCTTATTCGGCCGTGGTATATTCTCGCTGTAAAATAGATTCTGAGAACTATAAACTTACTATAATTGCAGCAAAAACAAAGGTAGCTCCTTTAAAACCCGTGTCCATTCCGCGTCTTGAGCTGTGCGGTGCTCTTCTTCTCTCTCGGTTGCTTGCTCGTGTAAAATTAAGCCTTACTGCAAACATTAAAAAAACAATCGCTTGGTGTGACTCTGAAATTGTCTTACACTGGTTGGCTTCTCCTCCTCGTCGTTGGGCCACCTTCGTCGCAAATCGTTGTAGTGAGATTCTTGAAACTGTTCCACGTAGCTCTTGGTACCATATTTCATCTGAAGCAAATCCAGCAGATTGTGCGTCGCGTGGAATTCTGCCTTCAAAACTCCTAGAACATACGCTCTGGTGGAATGGTCCAAGCTGGCTTAGCCTCTCCGAACAATATTGGCCGGTATCGCGAAAGAAGGTGTTACGAACCTTGGAGTGTGAAGCGGTTAAAACCGAAGAAAGAAAGATGCCGCAACATGTACTATTTTCATCTTCGGAAGATGATTACCTCAAATCGGTTTTTGAACGATATTCGTCGTGGTTCTCACTTCAAAGAGTTATAGCTTACTGTCTCCGTTTCAAATACAATTGTTGTCAGAAGAAACTTAAGCGTGAACGCCGCGTAAATCAACTCAGTTTGTCTGAAATTCGAGACTCAAGAACAGCCATAATAAGATATGTCCAAGAGATTTCATTTGGAGATGACATTCAACATCTTTTATCCCATAATCAGCTCCCTACAAAATCGAAGGACCAGATCGAAAAAAGTGGCAACAGTCAAAAGCTAATTTACAACCTGGAGACTTGGTCGTGATAAAGGAGCCTAATCTGCCTCCTACTAAATGGGTACTTGCTAGAGTTGAAGATGTTACACCGGGTGCTGATGGTATTGTTCGAGTTGCTACAATCAAAACAGCAAATGGTACCTTCGTTCGACCCATCACAAAATTGGCGCTACTCCCTGCCTACTGAAACATTGTTCCAGGGGGGGCGGGATGTTCCGGATTTATCAACATAAATGTTGATTTACTTCTTTATGAATTAACTAACTAAATTTACCTTTACTAAAACTGTTATACTAAATAATTTGAATTTAATTATGCTTATGCTAAATTTCCTGATTCAC
Source organism: Meliscaeva auricollis (assembly GCA_948107695.1). NCBI lineage: Eukaryota > Metazoa > Arthropoda > Insecta > Diptera > Syrphidae > Meliscaeva > Meliscaeva auricollis. Next base: position 79,678,444 of record OX403616.1, on the reverse strand, counting down.
TGTACTTCGAATTTGCTTACACAGTTCATGCATGTAAATAAAACCAGTATTTTGTTATCAAAATTGTAAGCGCATCGCAACAGCGAATTGATATGAGCTAAGCTCTAATCTCTTTCTTTTTGGATCGAGACAGCATCGAGGAAACACCTGTGGTAAAAATAAACATAAATTTGAATTGAGGAATTTATATTCTTTTTTTTTTTAATTAATTTATAATTCAATTCAATCAATTCGGAAACATAATTTGGTCCTTCGAGCCGGATATAAATAAATCTGAATCATCCCTGTGGTGAAAATTATTAAAAGACAATTCGTTCGGTTTATTTGACATTTTTGCGAAATCGAATTAAATTGCAATACATATATTCAAAGTGTGCGTATTAGAATTAAAACACGTGCAACGTACGGTTTTTTTGTGCAATTTAATTGATAACTTTTTATCGTTCAGATATTTAGAATTTATTTTTTCACTTATCGAAAAATGAACAAAATCAAAAAGAAGATTTCGGTAGTAAAGAGGTGTTTAACACAAACGGCTACGTTCGCTGAGAACATTTCCGATGCTTTTGATATCGAGCTAATTGAGCTTCGATTAAAGTCTCTCGAAACCACATGGGAACGGTACAAGGGGCTCATTGACGAATTAATCGAATTTGTTGATGATGCCAACTTTGAAGACTCAGATATCGATATATCTGAGTATGAGGACAAATTTTCAATTGCCCATTCGACTTTAACTAAGACTCTTCGAGCGCGTGCGCCACCTCCACTATCTACGGCTACGTCACAAAATGATTCGGTTGTCGAAGACCTAGCGAGGCAGCAATCATCTTTTTTAAAATCCTTTAAAGACTCTACTAAGTCAAAAACGCTTTCACTTCCAACTTTTAATATTCCGCCATTCACTGGGGACTACAAGGATTGGCCGTGTTTTAGGGATTTATTTCTTGGATCGATAGAAAATCGGGATGACTTATCACCAACTCAGAAATTTCGATATTTAAAGTCTTTACTTCGGGATCGTCCTGCAGATTTAATAAGCAAAATTCCGGTTTCGGATATTAATTATGTAGACGCATGGGAACGATTAGTTAAACGATACGATCGGTCAAATCTTATCGTTCATTCACATATTCAGGATTATCTGTCACTTCCAAGTATTTCTTCGAATAATGTGGGGCTTTTGAGAAAGGTTTCTGATGGTGCTGATGAGTGCATTAGAGCTTTGAAAGCACTCAAGGCTGAGGGTCGTGATCCATGGTTGGTTTATATATTGCTGCTTAAGTTAGATCAGGATACCAAGGAGGCGTGGGCAAAAGAGGTAGGGTCTCGTGATAATTGTGAAATCAAGGAACTGTTGCATTTCCTACAACTTCGCTGCGATGCATTGGAATCGTGCCAATCGCTTAATCGTTCGGAACATATGCGCCGTAAGAATCCAACTCCTATTCGGGCTCACCTTGCTGAAGCAAAGCCTAGTTCCTCACGTTGTCCAATGTGTAGTGATGAGCATTTGTTGGGTCAGTGCACTAAATTTGTTGCTCTTTCAACCGAATCTCGCCGGGAGTTCGTCAAAACCAAATCCCTTTGCTTTAGTTGTCTCAGACCAGGACATTCTGTAAATAAATGTCGTTCATCCTATCGCTGTCGTTTGTGCAAATCTAAGCACCATTACTTAGTACACCCTGAAGGTGAGGCCACTTCATTTGCTAAACCAGTGATAGATTCTGCAACAGAACCTGTGGCAGATGCAGATAAACCTTCAGGTTCCGCTATTGTTAGTAACCATTCACCATCGAAATATTTAACCAATCGACAAACCATTTTACCAACTATCGTTGCCAAGGTTATGGATATTCAAGGAAATTTTGTTAGCTGCCGTGTTTTATTGGATTCCGGGTCTCAGAGTTCGTTTATTTCGGAATCGTTTGCGCAAAAACTCGGTCTGCCTCGAGCACATGCTCGTATTCCAGTCGTTGGATTGTCTGCCACCGAAGCAGGATACACAAGAGGGTGTGTTTCAATCAAATTGTATTCGCGAATCAATTCCAGAACCCTTCCAGTTGACGCGTTTGTTCTTTCAAAACTTACTTCAAATTTGCCCACTTGTTCTTTCGATACTTCTTCTTTTACTCATATTCGTAATTTGGACCTCGCTGATCCTACATTCAATATTTCTCGACCTGTGGATGCCTTAATAGGAGCAGATAAGCTGTGGAATATTTTAGAAGGAAAACAAATCAAGGGTCTTGAGGGTACACCATTTGCTCAGAGCACGTTTTTCGGTTGGATTATTACTGGAGAATGTCTTGCTAATCAAAGAGATTTATTGTTTTCTTCACTTTCTTCAACTGTCGATATTGATCAGAGTTTAAGAAAATTCTGGGAGCTGGAAGAGGTCGGTCCGTGTTCTAAATATTCAGGTGAAGATCTTGCAGAGAGTCATTTTCGTCAAACCTTTTCTCGCTCGCCTGACGGTCGCTATGTTGTTAAATTACCATTTGTTGACGATGTAACTCCTACATTTGGTAATTCTCTTCACGCTGCTGTTTTACGTCTACATTCCATGGAACGTCGTTTTTCTAAAAACAAGGAACTATTCGAGTCTTATTCCAACTTCATGCGTGAGTACTTGGAACTGGGACATATGGAGCGGATTTCACCAGAAGAACTGGTTCGAACATCGGGTCACCAATTCTATCTTCCACATCACGCGGTATTCAAAATGGATAGTTCTACTACAAAACTCCGTGTAGTTTTCGACGGATCATCGAAAGATTCTCTTGGTCGTTCATTGAACAGTACGTTGCTTGTAGGTCCTTCAATTCAAAGAGATCTTGTCGGCGTTTGCTTAAGATTTCGTCAGCATCGGTACGTCTTTTCAGCCGATGTTGTAAAAATGTTCCGTCAAATTTTGGTTGATGGTGATCACACAAATTTCCAACGCATTGTATGGCGCGAAAACCAAGGAGATGAGATTCAACATTTCCGACTTCGTACGGTCACCTATGGGACAGCATGTGCCCCATTCTTGTCGATTCGTGTCCTTAACCAACTAGCTCAGGATTATCGTTTAGAATTTCCTAACGCCTCTCAGATTCTTCTTAATGATGTTTATGTTGACGATGTGATGACGGGCGCTGACTCAGTTGATTCTCTTTTAAAACTTCAATCTGAATTAGTTGCCCTGCTCTCAATGGCGAAGCTCAAACTGCGGAAATGGAGCTCAAACTGTTGGCCTTTTCTTGTTCATTTACCTGCTGAGGATTGCGTACATTCGTTAATTGACACCGAAGGATCTAATAACTCTGTGAAAGTGCTGGGGATGTACTGGGATCCTTATAGAGATGAATATTTATTTAGAATGAGCTCACCTTTGCCAGATATTCTATCAACGCGTCGAACGCTTCTTTCGGAAATATCGCGTATTTTTGACCCACTTGGATTTCTAGCTCCATCTGTCATTTCATTTAAGGTAATGTTCCAAGAACTTTGGACACCTGAATTGAACTTAGGATGGGATGACCCTTTACCAACTGATGTAGCTGATAAGTGGGTCTGTTATCGAGGTGAACTTCCATTTTTTCAAGAGATACGTGTTCCTAGACATGTATTTTCATCTTCGGAAGATATTGAATTACATGGTTTCTCCGATGCTTCGTCTGTCGCTTATTCGGCCGTGGTATATTCTCGCTGTAAAATAGATTCTGAGAACTATAAACTTACTATAATTGCAGCAAAAACAAAGGTAGCTCCTTTAAAACCCGTGTCCATTCCGCGTCTTGAGCTGTGCGGTGCTCTTCTTCTCTCTCGGTTGCTTGCTCGTGTAAAATTAAGCCTTACTGCAAACATTAAAAAAACAATCGCTTGGTGTGACTCTGAAATTGTCTTACACTGGTTGGCTTCTCCTCCTCGTCGTTGGGCCACCTTCGTCGCAAATCGTTGTAGTGAGATTCTTGAAACTGTTCCACGTAGCTCTTGGTACCATATTTCATCTGAAGCAAATCCAGCAGATTGTGCGTCGCGTGGAATTCTGCCTTCAAAACTCCTAGAACATACGCTCTGGTGGAATGGTCCAAGCTGGCTTAGCCTCTCCGAACAATATTGGCCGGTATCGCGAAAGAAGGTGTTACGAACCTTGGAGTGTGAAGCGGTTAAAACCGAAGAAAGAAAGATGCCGCAACATGTACTATTTTCATCTTCGGAAGATGATTACCTCAAATCGGTTTTTGAACGATATTCGTCGTGGTTCTCACTTCAAAGAGTTATAGCTTACTGTCTCCGTTTCAAATACAATTGTTGTCAGAAGAAACTTAAGCGTGAACGCCGCGTAAATCAACTCAGTTTGTCTGAAATTCGAGACTCAAGAACAGCCATAATAAGATATGTCCAAGAGATTTCATTTGGAGATGACATTCAACATCTTTTATCCCATAATCAGCTCCCTACAAAATCAAAACTACTGCGATACTCAGCATTCATTGGATCTGATAATCTTCTACGAGTTGGCGGAAGAATAAAGAATGCAAATATAAACTATAATCTTAAACACCCTATAATTTTACCAAACAAACTAAACATTTCTTCTCTTATAGTGACAGATATTCATATCAATAGCTTGCATACCGGAGTAACTGAAACGTTTGCAATCGTACGCCAACAATACTGGATACTTGGTAGTCGCAACCTCATTCGCAAGGTGGTTTTCACTTGTAAGACTTGCTTTATGCAAAGCCGCCTTCGAAGTAACCAGTTGATGGGTGACTTACCTGTCGAACGAGTTCAACCAACGCGACCGTTTATGAATTCAGGGGTGGACTATGCCGGCCCTTTCACCATAAAATTTTCGCGTGGTCGAAATCCAAAGCTCACAAAGGCATATGTGGCGTTGTTTGTGTGCTTTTCAACGAAGGCTGTGCATCTGGAGGCTGTGAGTGATCTCACAACCGATGCTTTTCTTGCAGCCCTAAGAAGATTTGTTGCTCGACGAGGCCGGTGTGCCAATCTCTATAGTGACAACGGCACTAATTTTCAAGGCGCACGAAGATGTCTGACAGAGATGCACAAGCTAGTGATGTGTGAACAGTATAATAGCATCATATCAACATCACTCTCTAAAGAAGGAATTAATTGGCATTTTATTCCACCCTCTGCTCCCCACTTTGGTGGTTTGTGGGAGGCTGGAGTAAAATCGATGAAATTTCACCTTCGTCGAGTAGTTGGTTCATCTATATTAACGTTTGAGGAGCTCTCCACAGTGTTAAGTCAAATCGAGGCAATTTTAAATTCTCGTCCTCTTTGTAGCATATCTGACAGTGATTTGAATCCACTAACACCAAGTCATTTTCTTATAGGTGAACCTCTTACATCTATTCCAGAACCAACCATTGAAGGTACACCCCTTAATCGGCTAACTCACTGGAACCTTTTGCAAAGTATGGTGCAAGGATTTTGGCGGCGTTGGCATATGGAATATCTAACAACCCTACAAGATCGAAAAAAGTGGCAACAGTCAAAAGCTAATTTACAACCTGGAGACTTGGTCGTGATAAAGGAGCCTAATCTGCCTCCTACTAAATGGGTACTTGCTAGAGTTGAAGATGTTACACCGGGTGCTGATGGTATTGTTCGAGTTGCTACAATCAAAACAGCAAATGGTACCTTCGTTCGACCCATCACAAAATTGGCGCTACTCCCTGCCTACTGAAACATTGTTCCAGGGGGGGCGGGATGTTCCGGATTTATCAACATAAATGTTGATTTACTTCTTTATGAATTAACTAACTAAATTTACCTTTACTAAAACTGTTATACTAAATAATTTGAATTTAATTATGCTTATGCTAAATTTCCTGATTCACTGTACTTCGAATTTGCTTACACAGTTCATGCATGTAAATAAAACCAGTATTTTGTTATCAAAATTGTAAGCGCATCGCAACAGCGAATTGATATGAGCTAAGCTCTAATCTCTTTCTTTTTGGATCGAGACAGCATCGAGGAAACACCTGTGGTAAAAATAAACATAAATTTGAATTGAGGAATTTATATTCTTTTTTTTTTTAATTAATTTATAATTCAATTCAATCAATTCGGAAGGAATTAAACTATAAGGACTTTTACGATTTAAAGTTGCTTTCTGAGGAAATGTGTTTTAATATTTCCAAAAACATTAACCGCGACCCCATTAAAATATAAGAAATTAAGCTTTTACGCTTTGAAAAAGGCAGTAATGTATACTTTTACAAAAACAAATTATAGCGAAATAACTTGGGAACAAGTTCTGTTTAAGTCGATAAACGGTCGCTCTTCTGCCGCAAAGGAGTTGCAAGGTATACAATTAAAGCCCGCATATACATCAAAAATACCATTGGCACCCAGAAAGAAAGCAGATTTATTGAGTTTACTAAAAAGAAATATCATTCCAAGTTACTATGAGCCTTTTTTTACCGGCATTTTTTAAGTTTAATTATTACAAATCACTATTCTGTTTAGTATATGTTTAGTACTAAAATTATTATTAACACTGCTAGAAGCAGACAAAAATGACTGAACTTCCAAAAACTGTGTTTAATTATTATCCTTGAATAAATAGTTTTTTTCATAAAAAAAAAAAAAAATTTATGTTTTTTTTTGATTAAAACCGTTTTCAAAATGTTAAATCGTGTTTTCCGAAGAACCGAATTACGTCATTGTACCACCGTAGGTGCGATATATTCAACGAAGGGAGTTAATTGAAGCATTAGCTACGGCTAATTCATGAAATATTCCTAGAATCAGTAATTTTGCATTTTCCGTTCACATGACACAATAATTCTAAGAACTATTTTTATTTCAACATGTGAATGCAATCTTGTACATTGTTAATGCAAGCTTGCATATCACAAGTTGAAAGCCGAGGTATAGCAATTAATAAAAATAAATATGAATGTGGGATGGGGCCTTACCCTTGGAGCAGCCTTTTACAAAATTACAAGACGAACGGAACTAGTATTTAAACGTGACATAAACAGACCAAACAAACTTAACGAACGAACGACGAGGTAAAAGGAACATGCGCCCCTCTCTATTCTTTTCTTTTTTGCTTTTTAATCCTCTTTTTACATTTGCGGTTGTGTAAAAGATTCATTCGAATCGCAGGAACCAGGAGAAAAATTGGTTTTGCCACACGTCCTCACATCGTTTAAAATCCATTTTAAATTACTAAGTTTTAATAAAATCCTACATTTTTATTATCAAGTCGTGTTCGTTTAATGGAAATCCTACATTTTGGGGACTCTAACGGAGATTGTGAACTTTAAAGGGCATCATCCCTAAAATATTAGTGTCGCCACGGCAGAGAGAAAAAAAGTGTATTCAAATTAGAGGACGCGATCGAAAAATTTCGAAAAGACGAGTGAAAAATTATAATACATAATATAAAAAACCTAAAAAAAAAAATCCTTGATTTCCTTGACCGCAACGGTAAGAGATACAACAATGGTCTTCAAATGTCGAATGTGTTAAACTCGTTTTTCGTTGAAAGCATTGATGAAATAAGAAGCAATATTCCAAATAATCCTTACATTAACTTGATACCTGATTATTACTATCTAAATTTTAAATTCAACGAAAGAACTTCAAATGAACTACATTCAGTGTTAAAATCAATGAATAATAAAAAAGATACAAACGGAGTTAATGTTAAAATGTACTTGGATTCCTTTAATATTTGTGGTGATATGTTGTTAAAAATTGTGAACCTATCTTTAGTTAGTGGTGCGTTCCCAAATTACTGTAAAGAGTCCCTTGTGGTTCCAATTCCAAAAATGAAAAACTCTAATAAAGTGGAAGATTTTAGACCAGTTAATATGATGAACCTTGAAAGTAAAGTCATCGAAAAGATTGTGTATAACCAACTACAGAATTATTTAGAATCGTTCAATTTAATATCATGTTATCAATCCGGCTTTAGAAAAAATCATAACTGTGAATCCTCAATCTGGTCATTACCAAGTGGAAAATTGACATCCACGACAAGAAAGTGGTAGTAGCAGTTTTCTTAGACTTAAAACGAGCTTTTGAAACTGTGGACACAATAATTTTAATTGAAAAACTGAAAATGTATGGTGTATGAAATACAGAATCCCAATGGTTCAAATCATATTTAAGTAATAGGACTCAAAAAACAAAAATGAACAATGATATTTCAAACCCTATTCCTGTGATTCATGGGGTACCTCAAGGATCTTCGCTTGGTGTGTTGCTGTTTTTGGTGTATATCAACGATATGGAGAATGCTATCCAGTTTTCAAAAATTGTGCTGTTTGCCGATGATGCGTTATTGTATGTATCTGGTAGTAATGTTAATGATTGTATTGATAAAATTAATTCAGATTTACAAAGTTTGCAAAATACTTAAGCTATGATATTAAATAATAGTAATAATAGAGCATCTAATATTATAATAAACAATCAAATTATTGAGATAGTTAGTGAAATCAAATATTTAGGTGTAATTATTGATGAAAAACTCAATCTAAACGCACATGTTAATTATATATTCAAAAAAGTATCTAAAAAACTTTACTTTTATAGTAGAATTAGGAAGAAATTGTCAAATATACATCCACTTAAGTATATAATACGATGATAAAGCCACATTTTGAATATTGTTCTAGTGCGACATCAAATTTTGGGAGTGGAGGTTCACCCAAAATCTGAGTATGCAGTTTTATAGGTATACGCGTCCTGATTTCAAATTCGAAAATCTGGCAGGTTCATTTTTCAGCCTTCTGTAGATTAAGGGGTTTTAAAAAACGCTATAATTCCAATTCATCTGCGAAAAAGGTAAATGCACTTCAATTGAAATTTGTAATATTGAAACTGAAGCTCTGTCATTGTCCTAAGTCTCGAGACCTCAATCTTGACGATACGATTAATTGAACTCAAGATAAATGCTATTTAAGGAAACCATTTTTGGAGACATTTCTGTTTTATTTTTTGTTTGTTTTTCTAATCTGAAAACTCTTTAAAAAAAGACCTGATATGTTCTAACTATCAGATCTTTTTGATTGAGGTTTATAAACTGAAAAATAATCCTACCAGACTTTCGAATTTGAAATTAGGACGCGTATACCTAACTGCATACTCAGATTTTGGTTATACCTCCAATCCCAAAATTTGCTGTCTACTCTTAGACTATTACTGCAGTAAAAATAGGAAATAGCAGGCTCAGGGCAAATGGAGCCTGCTAAAAGATATCATGATGCCTTAAACAATGTTTAATATAAAAAAAAAGACCTATTTGGCTTAGTATGCAGTAGAAATTTAAAGGGATTAGACAAGAAATAAAAGCTATTATTATTGTTATTATTGTACTATTCGTACTAGAAAAGCAATGTTATCTAGAGAAAGTTGACTGGTTGTATGTTTCTTTAAGAAAATTCTGAAACACTTTCAAAAAATATTGTTACCTTTTAGCTTGGAATATTTGTATTTTAATCAGATTTTAAAGCACTTTAAAAAAACATTAAAAAATATTTCGAGTTCGGTAACTCAAAAAATTAAATTTGTTGATAATTATAGTCTTCCTTAATATTAGTAAATAAGCCACTGTACATACAAAATATAATTTAAAAATCAAAGTTTCTATTAAATTTTACTCTGTACAAATTCCTTTTGATTTATATAAAAATGCAAAATGTTTTTTTTTTGTTCTTTTGTGTGTTTTGACCCTAAAACTAGATAACTACTCGAGTATCTCTTCGTTTGCAATTTTCGATGCATTTTGTGGTGGTAACTCAAGTTGAAACAAATTAATTGATTCTTTTTGTGCTAGAAAATTTCTCATTTCAGCAAAGTTGTCGCGTTCTTTGATTTTTTTGCTTCGCTTTTCAACTTCATCGGCCGAACCTTCATCGCTATCACTACCCGATTCGTCACATTCAGATTCAAATCTGTTACTGTTTTGGTTGTTATTATTGCCTTCGGGAGCAAAAAGTTCATCAACATTGATGCCCTTGGCTTCAAGAACTCGACGTTCTTTCTCTAACATCTCTTGTCGAATTGGATCGATGCGATTTTTTAGCTGCCTTAAAACTGGTTTAAATTTGCCTTTGGTTACACGTTTTTCAAAATTTAAAATCTCTCTATCGGCACCACTTTCAATTTGGTTATCCAACTCATTTTCAGCTTGCTCTGTGTTTTCTTCAAACATATAAGCATAAAAATCATCTGATTTCACACCGCCATCATTAGCTGAATTCTCATGAGAAATTTCTACACGCAAGATACTTTCGTTACCATCAGCAATTGCATCATTTGTTGTTGATTTCTTATCACCTAATAATCTATCATCTAGTTTACTACTTAAGAATTTATTGTAAACTAACATTAAACGATGAAAATCATCAAAACATACCGATAAGGTGCCCTCAATCGCACGCATACTATTTGCAACATCAATTAGATCTTTGCTCTCGTCCTTTTGCACAGCTTCTGTTTCGGTGAGTCTTTGTAGGGCTTCGTCTAGTTGTTGACATTCTTCAGCCACTGCTACCATACAGGAACTTAATTTCAATGAAGAACTTTGTAGTACGGCTACGGGCCCCGATTTGTAGCGCATTGTTTGTTTTTGATTAAATTCACTTGCCTCGAGTTGTTTCTTTTTGCGTAGATCAATTGATAGATTTTTAAAGTGATTCTCTTCTTCTTTGACTAGTTGGCGTATTTGGTATTCAACATTGGATATGTCTCCACTTAGGTTTGATAGTGATGGTTTTTGTGAAATTGTTAGAGCCAAACGAAATAGGTATTGTGATTGTACGTAAGCAAAAATGTTGTAAAAGTCCTGAAATATAAAAAAAACAAATAAATATGTTAGTATTTTTGTTAAATTCTGTTTTTTATTAGACGAAAATTTTTATTGTATTTAAACTTTAGTTTTTCTTAGCAACGGCTTTTACAATCTCTATAAATATGGCCCTTGGTCTCTCAAGTGGGTTTTCGATCCTTCTCAGAAATTTAAGTGCATTTTCTGATCTGTTACAGACATCTGCGGATGCATATTTCATATGCGCTAGGGTTCAAATAATTGTCCACTTCATGACAGGATTGAAGTGGAGACAATAATCGGTGTCATGTCGTCGGCTGATATATACGCCAAATCGTATTTTTTGGAAAATCGAATTTAAAGGTATGACAGTCTATTGCACAATAACCTACCGCTGGGATGTTTATAATTTGGAGATCATTTATTAATCATCGTAGAGTAGACCTGGGTTTTTGTTCTTAAGCACGGCAGAGGTGTCTACCCAACATCGCCTGTAAGATTTTGTTGCTTTTTTTTTTTGTGTTACAGATAAGTACCTTTTTGCTAAAATTATCATTATTTTTTCCCAACGTTTAGTAACCATGCACTTGAAACAGTACAGTAAATTGCAAAGGACACTAGCGAAACAAAAACAAAATAGAATTTTCTTATTAACATGTAGAGTTGTAGCTTTTCCAAAGTCAACGATGAAGATGTTCTGAAATTATTTTTATCGATTAAATCGTATTCTGTTGGTTTTGACGACATTAACCCTGTTTTTTTAACAGCTACTCTTCCCTACACCTTAAAATATATTACACACCTCTTTAACACTGTTTTGATGAATGGAATTTTTCCATCCAGCTGCAAACGAGCAAAAATGGTCCCTATTCCAAAAACTCGAAATGAGTATCGACCAATTGCTATTTTGCCGTTGAAACAACGAATCTTTAACCATAAGTCGGACATAAGAACAAAAAATTCGCAAAGAACTGCTCTTGCTTATTTTGCTCATTAAGCTGACATAGTTGTTTTAATTCCACCCCTACCCCTCCGTGTACATCCATTTTTTTGACACACAATAAAAACAAAAAAAATCGGACCCTATCTAGCAAAAAGTGTATGTTCGATCCACGACTGTTGTGTTCTTTAGACCTGTTAGTTTATGTTTTTCGCTGAACTAAATGAGAATGAACTCTACATTCATGATATTGACATTATAAAATAATGCGTTTTCCTTGCATTCTGTATATTCTTAATTTTGGTAAATTATAGATCACTTAAAGGGTAAACCAACAAACCTATTACTCTAAATTTTGAATGACCAATTAACATTTGGCCCGTCCGTAGACACTTGAAGAAGTGTGATTTTGGAAAAGCCATAAATTCACTCTCTAAATATCGATTACAGACCAAGCCTTTGGTTTTATCGAAGTAACGAACGATCCATTTGATCTTCTACAGAATATAATTCTTGAGACTTATTTATCGTAAAAATATATCCAAAATTTCTGTTGACGAGTTTATTGACGATCTTGTAAGGTCACAATTGGATTTCAGCGGCAATTGAATGTGATTTTATGAATGTACACAATACCTATATTTAGTTACGTCCTTTGAATTTGGTTTGCATTATTTTGACGAGTTTCTGAGATGTAATCTTAACTAAATGTACGCTCAGGAAAAAGATTCTTATGTTAAAAAGTGAAAAAGAATTTCAGGGAATTAAAAAAAAAATAATACAGAAAAATAAACCCTCACCGCTTTCCAAATTCCCTGACTTTCATTGACCAAAATAGTAAGGAAAAAAAAAGTAAGCGTAAGAAAAAGTATGGATTTTTTTCTTAAATGTCTTTTGGTTAGACATTTGCTGTCATCTCTGATGGCTTTGATATAAATGCAGAAAAAATATAATCAACTCACCTTAATATTTTTAGGATTGTAGTCTGTGATGTTGTTCCTAAAGTAGTCGCACTCCTTCAAGTCCTCCATTGGTGAATAATGTTCAGTGAATCTTGGTGGAATTGGATGTAACATTTCCAATTTTCTCGTTGCATCAAAAAGAACTTCCACAACTTCTTTTATCGAAGTTATACAATCCCAAGCTCTTTCAATTTGCCTCGATCTACAATTAGCAAAAACAAAAACAGTTTGTTCTGCTTTTCTCATTGGCTGGGGTTGCTATATTACTCACTCAATCAACTCGGATGCCTTCATGACTAGGACTTCATTAAAGTAAGTCATATTGCGACGAATGCAATTGCCAAACTCATCAATGCTTCGAATTAAATTATCCAAATCACGTTCAACGACTTTGTTGCGAAAGACGAAGACATTCTTGACTAGAAACAAAGCACTGAAGCTAGCTGTGAAGAGAACTGATGGAATCAATGTGAGTTTCAGTGACTTGGGTGTAATGAAATGCTCCAAAATGGTTGACCCCAATAGAACACATGTATTTCGTGCAGTGAAAATCTCCACATTCTTCTCAGTTACACTGGTCTCCTGCTGCTGCAGAAAAGACAAGCAATGTTCCAAGGATTCGACATGATCGGCTAGAAGCCGTTTAGAATATAGAATTCGTTGTATGATTCTTTGGGTGATTTCCTTTGATCAAATTTCCACAAAATTATTAATAAAGCAAAGAAAATTTATTTCACCAAAAACTAATGTAGGTACTTACATGCTCTTGCTTGAGTTCAGCAACTTGTTTTGATATATCAAGCTTTAAATTAATAAATTATTTTACAAAAAAATCTATTATTGAGTAAAAAGACAACTAACCTTCATTTTTATTTTGGTTTTTATCTAAAGTTGGTAATTTTTTGATGCGGAAAAGTTGATAGTTCATTTATTTTCAATTTCTTTTCTAACCTCCAAATGGTTGCAGGGTAAGAAAAAAAAAGTTTTTTTCTTGTTTTATTTCACATCTGCTGCTGCTGCATGCGCACTACTTCATAACTGAAGCCGACTGTTTTTGCTCCCAAATTAAAAAAAACAAACAATTGCTTTTATCGGAAACAAAAATTTATAAATTCTTTTTTGATTATTTTAAAAGGTAATGTTTGATGTTTTTCTTTTTAGGCAGACAAATATGAAATGAATTAATAAACTTTTTAATTTTTGTTTTAATTTCTGCAGCTGCAACTTTACTTAAATGCGAACGCTGAACCTTTGTATATAAAAACTAGTTTTTATATACAATGGCTGAACGGCTGAACACCTGAATGACTGATGGAAAACTCCATTGGAATAAGAAAATGAAACCGACAATGTCAGTGATGCCAAAAGTCTATTATGTTACACTTCGAACCAAAACTATTACACCCCGTATTGACGAGCATACATTTCATATCTTGCCATGATAACTACTAAAGATATGACATTTCGCATGTTAGGTGTTGGTTGTCAGACTATCGTGACGTCAGTGACGCTCAATCATAGGAGGAAAGTAAATATTTTTGGCGCAATTTCACTCTATTTCTGTACTTACACTTTGGTATAAGAAATTTGCATAAGGTGCACAAAAATGATAGATCGTATAGGTTGCATTTAATCAAGTAAAAAATCATAATGGAAGAGGGATGTATCTCCCCCCATTTCTAAGAAACTATGATACATCAGAAAAAAAACAAACGTAGCTTGTTTTAAAGCTAAGTACTAATTGTTTAATATTCCTTATATTTTAAGTTGTTTAAAGTTTTTGAAATATTAATTTTCAAACTCAAAACTTAAAAAAAAAAAAAAATGGTAACAAAATATTTCAATTTGATTTTATCAAGTTTTTTTTTTACAACAAGTACCTACGTCTGGGCTAAGCTGAACAAAAAAAAAAAACGTTCTTGGGAAAAATTTCTAAAACGTGTAAAAAGCCTTATATTTTGGATTCTAAAATAATTGTTGTACCTACTTTTTTCAATAAAGAAAAAAAAAAAAAAATGCAAATGTAAAAAATTGTACCTAACACGATTTTCCAACATTTTTGTTTATGCACATTTATGTTTCTGGCATGAGGGGGGTTTTCAACACTTTTTTTCGAGAGAAATTCACGACTTTGGACGTTTATTCTGTTCTGCTTCAAATTCTTTAAAATTATAGAATCAGAATGAATGACAACACAAAAACAGCAGATAAGAGTATGGTTGCAGCACCTCGTAAATCCGAATTTTCTTTTTGAAGATTACAAAAAGGTATTCAAGAATTCTTCAATTTTTTTTAACCAATAACTTCAGTAAAAAAAAGTTGTCAGATGGATTATGGTGCAAACTTGGTTTTAAGACTTTTAGATCAGCCTCGCTATCCATGACAAAAAATCCATGACAAAAAATAAATAATGACCATGCCTCTGCGCGCAAGGTCAAATGACGCTTTGACTGCACTAGAGCAAGAAAAAGTCGATTATTGGGTAGGTACCTAGGTACACTTTCAATTGGAATTAGAACCAAGAGAATTCTAAACATAACTATTTTGAAGGGAATACACTATCCAGTGTATTATAGTGATGATTATTTGATCTTATTATGTGACATTTAGGAAATGCTTACTCCTTTGTAGTTGGCTAATGTAAGAGCATCTAATTTTTTTAACGATGGGGCACACGCTGAGGTTCCATTCATTGGGAATGTTTTCATCCGACCAGATTTTACAAAAACTCTCTTGCTGATTTGAACCATTCGGCTAGTAAGTCGTTCGTACCAGATACGTTACCTAAAAGGTTTTAGCTTGACAATCGCTAACCGTATTTTCTGTAGGTCACGTGGATGGAATTTTCGCACATCGTCTTAACACGTTCGTTGAATCTGCAAAGTTAGAATCCTCCGTATCCGAGGCTTGTTGCTGTTTCGGAACCCATAATTTTTTTTCCCTGATAGGGAAGTTGAAAGTTACCCTAGCTCCAAGAGAGAAGCGCCGGATAAAACCACTCCTTCTGGGGAGCTCCTCCGTTGTCACCTAGATGAACGGAGAATAAGTGCTTTTGTGGTCACATTCGTGTCCCCTCTCTCGGTTGCTTTTTGTTTCTGCATTAAACGCAGTTTGGCCAGAACTAGTAAGTGACGTTGATAGGTATACCAGCTTATTTGGAAAGGACACCACTCTGTTTTCAAATACAAAGTACAATTTACTTATAATAAATGACATTTGAGTTTGGTTTTTGCTGTCTCTTCCATTATTAGCACAACTTTGTGAGATTATTTTTTTGTTTTGCAATTTGTGAAACCCTACATGAATGGAATACTTACTTTTCTGCTGAGTTTCTTAGTACCAACGATTAAATATTTCGTTTCACATCAGCCTTGAATTTCTTCCATTGAAAGCCTTTAAATTTTTTGATTATACAAATGGTGCCCAATTATAAATTTCGTATCACATCAGCCGCGTACTAGGCTTTATAACAATCAAAAGTACTTGCAAACAATTTTAATTCTAATGACTACACTTCCAAAATGATCAATTAATTCATCATCAATTTATTTTTATTCTGGCATGCATATTTTAAAGTAATAAAAATCCTCAAAATAAAAAAAGAAAAAAAAAACATTAACTATTATATAAAACTAGATTTTTTTTTATTTAACAATTTTATAATCTAAAAAACACAACAAAAATTAACAAAAACTCATAATATTTAATTAGAATAATGAAAAAAAAAAAAAAAAATCAGAAAAAGAAAACTAAATGAGTATGAAGATCAAATAGCAAGAAAAGCCTTATTTAGACGAGTTCAATTAGTTTTTTTCCTGATTGGTATAAAATCGTTGAGTTTTTTTTTGTAAACAAATTCTTTATCCCCTTCCTGAATATTTTTTTTTTGTAATTTTATTTTTTGGTTATTTTAATGGTTGATGGTGGTGGTGGTGGTGGTGAGTGTAAGATAACAATATAATTTAAATATTTCTTAGTCACTCAATACTTTTTACAGCTTATTACTCCATTGGTACACTTCGGGAACTGCAGGTGGATAGTTAAGTTCATACATTTGGGACTTAATGAAGGCCTCCTTGTCTGAGGGCTCTGGCCTTACTGTTGCAAGACCTATAAAATGTACACAACCCGTATGAAAATTTATTAAAATTCAATAGAAAAAAGTAAAAACTTACCATTTTTATAAGCATACTCCATAACCTTTACAGCTATCTCAATAGAACATTGGGTAATGGCAGACAATGGTGGATAGAGACTGCCCTTGGCTAGATCCTCTGCCGAACAGATATCAGCCAATTTTTCAGCCGAAATGAGGAATACATCTTCGGGAATGGTCAACATGCCAGCACAAATTACTCCCAACGCAACTCCCGGGAAAATGTACGAGTTATTACCTTGGCCGGGATAGAACGTCTTGCCATTGTATTCGACAGGATCAAAGGGTGATCCTGAGGCAAAAATACATTTGCCCTTTGTGTGTGTGTATGCTTGAATGGCAGTGCATTCAGCCTTGACGGTGGGATTTGAGAGTGCGAAAATAATTGGAGTATCATTGAGTTCGGCCATTTTTTCTAAAATCGCTGGTGTAAATGCCCCTCCAATGGCGGCGGCTCCAATCAATATGTTTGGCTTAATGACATCAACTGCCTCTGCCAAAGTGTCAACTGGTTCATGTTCATGTGCAAAGTGTAACTTGTGCTCTGAGAGCCCACCACTTGGGCGATTTTTAACAATCAAACCCTTACTATCTACCAGCCAGACATGTAGTTTAGCCTCTTCTTCGCTCAGACCTTCTTGTTTCATGGCCATAACGCAAAGATTTGCAATACCCAGAGCAGCTTCACCAGCACCTTGGAATAAAATTGTATTCTCCTTAAGACTTGTATTTTTGATCTTAAGCGAAGCTAGGAGACCTGCCAAGGCAACCGCAGCAGTTCCTTGGATGTCATCATTGAAGACACAGTTAGTGTCACGATAGCGGGATAAGAGACGGAATGCATTTGCATTCCCAAAGTCCTCAAACTGCACCAGGCAATTTTGTCCATAACGTCTGGTTACAGCTTGCATGAATTCCTCCAGGAATTCATCGTACTCTGCACCAGTGACGCGCTTCTGACGAAGTCCAATGTACAGAGGGTCATCCAAAATCGATTGAGTATTGGTTCCCACATCCAATGTTATAGGAAGGCATTGATGCGGTGGAATACCAGCCAATGCTGTGTAGAGAGATAATTTTCCACAAGGAATGCCCATACCATTGGCTCCGAGATCGCCCAAACCAAGGATACGTTCCCCGTCTGTCACAACAATAGCTCGAACATCATTTTCTGGCCAATTCTAGATAGTTTAAAGCTTAATAAAGTCTTCGTTCATTGGATTTCTACCATTGATTTAAAAATTACCTTCAAAACATTGTAAACATGACCCTTGTCCTTGATGGTTATGTACATTCCCTTAGGATTTTGGAATACCAGACTGAATTTCTGACATCCCAAACCGACAACAGGAGTGTAGACGATTGGCATAAGTTTGCCAATGTCAGCAGCCAAGACATTGTAGAACAAACGTTCGTTACGGTCAGCAAGACCATTCAAGTAGATGTATTTGTCTAGATCATTTTCCAAACGATCTAACAGAATGAGAGCATGTTTGACTTGTTCGTCAAGGGTTTTTACAACAGCTGGTAATAGACCTTGAACGCCCATCAATTGTCGTTCTTCAAGTGTAAATGCAAGGCCCTGAAATTATACAAACAAATAAAGATATTTATAAAAGAAAAAACTGCATTTGAGAGTAATGTTGAGGATATCAATCAATTTACTGAAACTTCTGGGTCCTAATATACAAAGTTTCTCCGACCTTCTTACCAAAACTTAACTGATATGGAGGTTTAAACTACAAAACTGGAACTAGATGAAAATGTTTTCAGAAACTGACTGAAATGTGTTCACCTCCTCGTTGCATGATCGATAATGCTATTCTTGTAAGTTGTAACCAAATCTGTCAGATTTACTAACTCGTAAGGTATCGTTACGCACGATGAGTGCAAAAGGACTAAAACACGTTCTAGACAAAAACATAAGGAACGATTTCAGGCTAACGCCGACAAAGAAGACCGAGCCAACCTTGGCTGTAAGAGTCTAGCTGTAGCGGATGTCAGAGTGTTTTTTCTAGCGGATATCAGAGTGCGGGGTCTGAACGACTGAATCTCAATTCGTAATCTTAAATAACAGAATTCAAAGCTCAACTATGTGAACTTTGCTGGTGGCACTAGATCGATTGAATTGAAGACAACAGTCCAAACAAGAAGATCATCGAAGCTCTACACTCATGGTTCGAAATGACAAGAAACCCCTTTACTCCACTTTGAAGACCTAGCTTTATCGCATGTTAGAGTGCTTGGTCAGTTTTGCCTATCATGTACTTCAATTCCAACAATTTTATACTATATTCTTCAATTCCTTTATAATGCAGCTGGGAGAAGCTGATGCTCCGCATGTATAGTAAGCTGGGCTGGGACGATCACTAAAGAAACCTGATAGCAAATTTTCTTGCCTTGAAAGTCTATGCGTTGAAAATATACTGCTTGTCTAGTTAATTCCCATGATATTGAAGCAGAGAGTGTGTTCAACGAGGAAATTGTTAGATCAGAACAGAGCAGATCAGAACAGTTGCGTTAAAAACGTCAGTACAGAAAACAACAACAAACACATTTGACCAGTTCTCACAAATCTGTTCTGATCTGTTCTGACTCAAAAGCAAGTACAGAAAATCCTGCTCTAAACTGTTCTAGACAGCGTCATTGAACAGCACACTAGAACAGTCTAGAACAGAAAAACCTCATTGAACAAAAAAAAGTTGTACTTTTCTGTTCCGAACAGTCCAGAACAACGGCATTGAACACACATAGAATGTCCTCTAAACCAAGAGTAACAAACAGTTCCTGCAAAAATTTGACAGGTGAAGTGGGAGTGTAGGTAGCCTTAAACTGTCAAAATAAATGTCAATACGTCCCTGCATCGAAGTTTCCATTGATTTCTAAACATCATGCTGAAGTAATTTTTTATAATTTTAATAATTGACGTACACAAACTTTTATTGGTACCTTACATTAAAACTTTGATCCAGATCACGCTATTAGCTGTTATCGCTAACCACACCTCCAATCGAAAATTGCAATATCAAATGTCACTAAGTTAGAGTGTTTCTTTATTATTCGTGCCTTTATGGCCTTCAATACTTTCAACTCAAAGCACTGTATCCCAGAAAGCAAAAACCCAACAACAAAATATGATACACAACTTTGTTTCAAGTTCAATGTCATTTAAGTCTCGCACACGTACAACCAACCTGTGAATAATACAAAAATCACTCTAGTTTCAGGTAGAGATATCTACCCAGTGCTGCTAGCCTACTATTAAAATGCTTCCAGCTTTTGTGCAACCAGTCATGCAATATTTATAAGCTTATGGCTGATCGTCTGATGTAATTTTTTTACGACTGGAACAAAAATTTGCTCATGCAATCGACAAGGTTTATGAAAGAGAGTGCGTTATGTTTGAAAAAATAAATTTAATTGAAATTCGCACATGGCCAGTTAAAATATTTGAGGTTTTATATTTTATTGGAGCAGATTGTAATGTAATTAATAACAAAACTTGAAGTAGGTTTTGGTTGGTATTTTGCATTTTTATTTATTAATTAACAAACTTGTTGACTTCCAACACTTAGCTTTATTTAATTGCAATAAATTAGTGCATTATTGCTTTCATTTGACTTCCTGTTTTATTTTTAATTCATTATGTTTCACAATACAAGCGTAAAGCGATCGTAGATATTTGGCAAAGAAATATGGTTACCACTTGGTTAAATGAAATCGTTAATTTTTGTATATGTCAAGATTTTAAACCAAGATCCACAACAAAAATATTAAGAATATTAATGCATCGGTGTAAGCTCTATGTAAACGTGGTATAATGGTTAATTATATTAAAAAGTTAAGTATCAAAAGTTAGATTTTTTATAAAAAAATTTACAGCTGCAATTTACAAGATTTACCATGTTTACGCAGAGTTTTCGCCTTTAAATGGATAATTTTGTTTTTCCTTAAAACAGATATTTTTAAGATCTTAATACAATAATCGAGAGTCAATGATTTCAAGATCTCAAATTGAAAAGCAGCACGATGGATATGAACTACATAAGACCAAATTATTATTGCTCGCGACACTTGCCTTTGGAGTCAATTTTGTAAAATTTGTTTCTCTTTCATGCGAATTGCTAGTTTGTAGTTGTAAGTATAGCTAAAAGATTAGTTAAAATTTATTTACAAATACTACCAAAGGAACATACTGTTTTTGTACTTTTAATGACTTTGAAGTTTATTTAAGAGAAACAAATGTGGTCAGTAAAGCAATTATGAAGGTACAGTTAATTACGACTATTTAGGTAGATACATGTTAATCGCAAACAAAGAAAACTAATAACAACAAGATTCATTTCATTTTGTTTTACAAACAAACTATTAACTAGTAATTAGGAAAAACATGCCTTGACAACATTAACACTAGTCTCATAACCTTGATGACTTTTTATTAGACCGAGAGCCCGTCAGAAATTTCTTTCCGGAGAACTTATTTCAACATTCTTTTGAATAAAAACTACAAAACCACATCTGCAAAAAATAATGTTTATAGGTACTCCTAATAGATTCTGTAGATGATGAAGACATTTTCAAAAATCCATATGTTGTAAAAAAAAAATCATCGATTTTTGGATAATTTCAGAACTAAAACATTTTAACGGCCTTTAAGAAGCCAATTTCCAACACTTTGAGACGAAAATAAAACTTTGTGAAGCTAATAGTTTACGAAATATTGCAAATTTTACCGAAATCGAATATATTTTTATTTTTAAGTTTGTTCCGTGGAAATTTTATTGGATATTTAATGGACATTCCAAGGAAATTGAACTGAGTGCCATTTAGTGTTTCGTAGGAAAATGTTACCTTAACAGTGATAGTTATGAAACAGGAGTAATGGATTCATATAAATATTCCAGAGAACATGAAGTGTGCCAAGGCCCAGTTTCAAGATCAACAAAATATTTGACGGACAGCAAGAAAGTTTCCAGTATTTACCACTTACGAGTAGGTGCCAATTACTCAAATGTGAAAATTGGTTCTAAGTCTTGCATAATTCATAATTTCTTTAAAGAAATTAACCTTTTCTATAAGATTCTTGAAAGATCCTTTCTAACAAAACTTTTTAAAATGAAATTATTTTGCTAAGTTCCTCGATTTTTGGTGTGAGTGATAAAGTGATTAATTTTTAAGAAAGGTCATTTTAGTAAGTATGAGTTATAAAATTCTTACAGTTCCTATATGGGACGTTTGGAAATTAATTGTAATAAACATTGCTGTTTTTTTTTTTAATAACTATGATGCCAATAAAATATAGATCTTACTTTAATGTTACCAAAAAGAATTTTGTTTCAAGACGTTTTTTTTTTTGTTTCCATCTGATTTATTTTGCATAGGTTTGTTGTGGTTGAATCATCTTAATGAATGTGCAAAATTATTTAAAGTGGTAAAATATATCTTATCGAAAGACAACACTAAAATAAGTACATTCTCAAGTATTTTGTTTAGTTATTTTCCATATCCATTCGTGTCGTGGATCGTGATGTGTACTTTTGTTTGTTTATATATTTCTAGTACACAGATTTGCAAGTCAGGTATCACAATCTTCTAAGTTTAACAATAAATAAATTCGTTCGCTTATAATCTAATATTACGTGCTTAGTTCTTCTTATCTAAATGAAAAACATATATATCAAACTTCCGTAGCAAAATATTTTAAACTATAAATTTGAAGAATAAAATGAAAAAAAAAAAAACCCAAAAATATCTTCGATCCTGATTGAAATCAGATATTTTCAGTACCTATCACTTAGAAAAAAAAGTATTATTATCCCAAGAACTTTCCATTGTTGTAAGATTGTGAAATAAAAATTGTTGACTCAACAGAAAGTTCTTGTAGCAACAAATATGTAGTTCTTAATTCTTAAGGAATCCAAATGTCAGTTTAGAATCCACTTTTTGATAGAACAATTTTTACATTGTTATTCATTTTCAAGAACGGAAAATTGTTATCCCAAAAATGAAATTGTTTTGTCAACTATTTTTGCTGTCAAAAAACTCTTTCAAGAATGACATTGTTGGCCGAACAACTCGTTATTGCAGTAACAATCACTACCAAGAATAAACATTGTTGACATAACAATTGGGACAAGACATAAAAATATATTATCTTGGAAAGATCAAGAGCTATAATATGCATACCAAAAAATATTTACATCAAAAAATGTAGATCAATTTTAGACGAACAAAATGGAATTATAGCAGGCGAACTGTCATTTTTGTGCCAGTAAAACTGTTTCAGGAGGCTTTTTGACGCTTCCGGAATTTTCTGGACGTCCAATCGAAAACGGCATTATAGAGTCAAAATACCATAGATGTTGTCTAGGCCGTTACTAAGAAAGACTGGGGTTTATCCTATGTAATTTAAATAGGATACACCCCATTCTTTCTAAAACTATGAATGTGGATAAGCAAAACTTAAGTTCAAAAACGGTTTAAACGTTTTCAATCAAACCTTCTAGTACTGGTATTGTTCATATTAAGCCACCAACTATTACACTTTTGCAGGAGGTTTACCACAAATTTACTTATTTGTAACAAATTTCCAATGAGGACTTATATTGATCTTCAAAATAATGGAAATATTCAAAAGCAACAGTATTCCGCATCTTGCAAAGTGTTGGTTAGGCAACTTGTCAGTTTTGAAAACGAATCGTATCGTCTTTGCATTTCAACAATTTGTTCAAGAGTGGCATGGTGATGTGCCTATTCGGTACATTATTACCGCATAGCTCATATAAGCAAAATAGTTTGCTTGTAAATGGTCAATTAAGAAAACCAGAGAATATTTTAAATATTGTTATATAAGAAAAGAAGCCCACCTAGAAAGGCATCAAATTGGAATTCTGTTCATTGTTTTAATGCAAATCTTTTATGAAGAAGATTGCTTTTGTTTGTGCAACTTTAAAAATGCATTCAATATTCAAAAAATGCAGCACTAAAATTAGTTTTGGAGAATCAAGTGATTCAAGTGATCTTTCTGATTTTTTAGTTATAATTCCTGGTGGCAAGATTTTTATGGTAGTTTCACTAACAAAATTTATACAGGTTTTACTAAGTCACCTCAATTCACAGCTTCAAAATATATATTTGAATAAGAAAAACAAACTATTTGTGATCTGTGTAATTCCATTATCTGTGTTTTGATGTCTAGTAAGATCAACAGAAATGATAAACTCGAATAATATCTGCTGTGTCATATCAGCAAACATTTTATATAAAAATTTCAAAGTCCACAAAAGTTGTTTATAAATCCATTTCTTAATAACTTTATACACTTGTTAGTATAATATCCTCATTATTTATTTGTTTGTTTAAAATTAATAAAAAAAAAAAATGTTAAAAATCACATTTTCTATTTTATTTTAAGACTTTGCAAACTAAAATTAGTCAAAACTGGATTTATCTATTTCTGTTTGGTAAAGTCTGATATGTGTTTTTAGCAAATAATGTACGTATATTACATTTATGTCCGTACCTACATAATATCAATCTGATTAATCAAAAGTAACATTTTATTTACCCAATTTTTTTTAGTAAAAAGCCGGTAAGGTACTTAGTTTTTTGCAATCTAATCTTGGTCTGTCTGTTTATTTTAAACTGCGATTACATAATTGGGTTTTTATTTTTTGCTGACATAACTTTTGATAATATCATAAAATAAAAGCAAAAACAAAACCGATAAGGTTATTGTTAGCTTAAAGAAGTTTAAAAGAATGTAGATATTCATTTTGTTTTTTATTTTTATTTTGTTTTCCAATAAAACTAATGCATATTGCAAGGCATCAAGCAGGAATTTTTAGTTTTAAATTTGGAGTTTAAATTTCTATTGGAGGTTTACTTAGATTTCAATTGGTTAATACCTTTTTGTATAATGTTTAATGTAAATAAGACATCACAAGATTTAAAATTTTACTATCCAGACGGAATTCTGAGAAATATTAATTTAAATAATTAAGCTATCGAGCTATTGAGCTAGTTTTGTGTTTTTAATCATCGTGATAGATACATGTTTTGGTTTATTTTCAGTATTATCCATTGTATGTTTTTATTGTCTAATAAGAAAACAATAAAATATCTAAAATTAGATTTTATTATCTTCTATCATGTTTGTGTTTATTTATGATTCTTTTTTTTTTTTTTAGTTTTAGCAAGTAAATGTAATTTTAAATTTCTTTTAATAGAACACTTTTGTCTTCAATTAAACTCCTAGACGTTATTGTTTTTTTTGTTTATCTTTTTATAAATAATAAAGGCGGTGATTGTCTGAAAAAATTATAAGACCTTCTGTTTCCAACAGTTTTTGGTTGTTAATAGCATCGGGAATGCGTTCCTATCTAGAATATTTATGCTACTATGTATACATGGAGTAATTTCAATCACTTACATTTGATGAAAGTTCAGTTAAAAGCAAACAAAATTTAATTTTTAAACGTGTTAAATATTTTTTTTTAATTTCATTCGTGGCGGTATTGTTAATGTTTTACAATACATATCAAAATGGACAAAAATAGTTATAATTATGAAAATTGTTGACATGCTATGCAGCAACATGTGTTTCGAACTTTCACCTCAATTTCAAAGTTATGTCCACTCTACTCAAAAGTAAAAAACATTTTTTTCATCAGCTTCTGCTGTTGTTCATACCTAAGAGCGATTTTTTTTTATTTATTTTTAAATTTATTTAATAGTATTTTTTGTGGTATATTCTATGCTTGCTTTTTGTTTTTCTTTCACAATTAATTTAAAATTTGTCCATTATTTTATTACTTTTTTATTGCTTTTAAGGTCTAAAAAGTCAATTTGTTTTCTTCTGGTAGAAATTTAATTGCCCTCAATCATATTTTTTTCAAGGATTATACTATAATTACTCAAATCATATTTTGGTTTGCAATAAAGTAAATTTGTAAAATAGTTTATAGTAATGTTTCATTTAGGCCATGTAATTATGGTTCATTCATTTGAAGATTTTGCCCTACAAGATCATGTAAATCTAATTTTTGTTTTGTTTTTTGGGTATCGGCCCTCAATCTTGAAAGTGCTTTGCTCGATTCGACATTTTTAATTAAAATTGTTGAAAACATGTCAAGGCAAAAATTGTAAATCAGAAAATTATATAGCATTTTTTGCTAACATCTGTGCTTAGTCTGATAGAAGCCATGCTACAGCCTGCAAAAAACTGAAAAAAAAAAAATTAATGAAAACCGTGAATGATGCCCTCCCCCCCCTCCCATACTCATATATGAAAATTGCCAAACAATCCAAGATTGGGGTTTGGCTTCTATCTTGAACAAACCGCTACCGGGGGTGGGGGGGGGGGTTTGAAAGTTTATCAAGTTAAAGAATTTATCTTTATACAATCCATTTGAGACATGATTTAAAGTTATTTTTACTTGCTCTATAGGGCAAGTATTGGTTTCGTGTCAAAAAAAAAAAAATTGAGGTTTTAATCAAAACCAACATTACGATGATGGAGTCCGAAAAAGTGGTTTTCGTCATGCCTCCGTCGGTATGTCTGTGCATCTGTGCGTCTGTGCGTCTGTGCGTCCATCTGAACACTTCTCCACTGCCCAAAGGCGTGGAAGGATTTTCTTCAAATTTAGTACAGATGATTTTTACGTAATTTCGAAAGTTGGTTCTTTTTGTTTTTGAATATCTCATCTAGAACGAGTACCTCCCATACAACATTTTTGAGTTATTCGTATTTTATGAAAAACGGCTCTAACGATTTTGATTAAACTTTTTGATATGATTTCTTCAATAACGATAAATTTTTAGAATTTTTTTCAAAAAAATCTAACGAGCCGTTTTAAAAAAAAAAATATTTTTTTTATAAAAAAATTTTCAAACGATTTAAAAAAAAAATTTGGTATGCCATTTTGAAGATGGCTAATATTTATTAACATCTAAAAATAAAATTTTGAAAAAACACAAATCATTGACCCAATATGGAAACAAAAATAATTTTTCAAAAAAAAAAATCCAAAAAGTTCCCGTTTTAAAAAAATATTTATTTTTGCTTATTTGTGCATATCTCTCAATACCTACACACATCAGATGACCAAAAGCTAAAATTTTCAAGCTAAGTTAATACCTACATAAAATAGCTTGCGATCCAGTCGTGCATTTTATTAATGTTGGATTGAATAAGATTAGAACCCAAAGACGACTAAATGCTCATCCTGTCCAGAATGTAAATGATGGTAATGTAATGACGTAATGACGAACTTCGACATGAATTTTTGTATTCGAAACGTTCATGATAAATTTGATTACTACCATTATTTCAGCTTAAAAGCAAAATCATCCACTGACTAGACTATACTAGACCAGTTAAGAAAACAAAAGAAAACTTTGAATGAATAGAAAATCTAGAACTTCAAAAAAATATTTAAAAGTAAGAAATGAAGCTGTTAAATAAAAAAATTTTAAGTTTACACATCAGCATGCAAAAACAAAATCAAAAGTTCAAAGCAAATTTTAGTCGCTTTTGGGCTTAATTCTGTTTCATATCTTGAAGTTAATGACTTCAAATTACCGTAGCCAAGACAAAAATTGCTCTTTTTCCTTAATAAATTTGTACAAGAGACTACAAATGCAATTTTGTTGTTTTTTTCTTCATGTTTAACTGTAAACTAGGCTTTATGTTCTTCACAAGTTAAACGGAAAAATGAAGTGGGACATGACTTGAAACTTATCAATTTGTCAAATATTATATTTAAAAATATATGTAAACTTTTACTTTTATTTACATTAATGAAATAAAGTCCGAATTTAATTTCATATAAAAATTTAATATTTCCTTTAAAGATTTTCCTGCAACTTGTAAAAGTGTTAGCTTTTATTTAAGTAGGTACATAATGCAGTAAACACACAGTTATCTCATTATTTGGATCATACGTTTTGTTCCTTTCTTATCATAGTCTAGTCATGTTATTTAAGCATCGATTTTATTAACACTAAGCTACAGCTCGCCATTTCGGTAATCACTATCGCAAGTAATAAACTAAAAAGTAACATGATTGAATTTAATTGATAAAAAGGTGATAAGGTGTGGGCACTATTTATTTGATATGAGGTAAACCATGCCTGTCTACACATTACGTTATCTAAATATTTTTTCTTTGAATAAAAAAAAAAAAAAAATAAATAAAAACACAGGAAGACCAGACTGGTTGTCAAATACACAATACATAAAATGACCTTGTTCACTGTCACCCATACATAAAAAAAAAAAGAATTTAATTGAGAGCTTCAACTATAGAAAGAGGTAATTCTAAGATTCTCGTACCTACCCTACTCATAAGACATGCGTTCTTGCAATGATTGTATTTTATCAACAATAAAAATCAACCCTTAATAGAAATGAGAAAAAAACATCTGCTTCCGTGAGAACAACTGACAGTAAACTTGCTCGTTAAAGCGCATGAACTTGAAGTAGGTATTCGTCTCTTCGTTTTGGTCGCTTTTATTTTTTATTTGTATTTTTCAATAATAATGCAGTTCAATAGAACTGTGTGGTATGACGTAAACACGATATATAAAATTGTAGTACCTGCGTGTAGGGTAGGTTTGATTGAAGAATTCAAGCTCTTGTAGCAAGGAAACTGAATGATAAAGTGCAAAATCTGTACTGTTGGTGTGACCAATAACCTTCACAAAAACTCTTAAAAAAACTAATAATAATATGTCACAACAAAAACATACATATAGCACGGGAGACTGGAGGCATTCCGTGACGACTCATAAATTAATCCCGGTTGCTATAGTTTAGTTAAAATCATATACAAATATGCAAGACAACTGTTTGTTTCTTGGTAAATGTGTCCGTGACAGGGCGCCAATTTTGTAAAAGAAATTAAAATTAAATTAAGTCATTTCGTGACGGCTCAAACTTTTACAGCACGTTACTAAAATCTCATGGGTTTCAAAAAACACTGGTCAGCTGTAGGGCCAGCGGTGGAATCATCGACATCTGCGTTCTCATTTTGTCAACAATTTGAAAATAATTGAAACTTATAAAATAAAATAACGCTGGTCACACCAATCGAAAGTACAAATATTCACCCAGAGCGAGCAAAGCCCCCTCAAGAATAAATAAATTCGAATAAATGAATGAAGAAATAAATTCATAGTGAACCCTCTCGCAGCCAATGAAGTTTGACCACATAAATATAAATTTATTTATCTAAAACACAAAGTGGACGACAAAAAAAAAGTTTCCATTCTTTTGATGGGGAACAACAAAATCTAGTTGTTTTCCAAATTAAGTTTATCTTCTTCTATCTAAAAAAAAAGAAAAGAAGATTACATGACAAAATATAATAATAAGGTACTTAAATAAGTACATAGATATACAACAGATGATAGATACCCTTTCTATGGTGTAATAGAAGGTACAAATACATTTAAATGTATCTTTCGCAAGCTCTCAAATTATTGCCAGAGAGAAATAATTATAAATGCTTGCTTCAAAAAGCTGATTCATGTTTCTTTCAACATTTTTAGTGTTTTTTTTTTTTGCGAAATAAATTAGTTTAAGGCAAAAATACATTTTCTATTCAAATGTTGAATTAAAATTCAATTATGTAGAAGTGAGCCGTCATGCCGAGACGCTCACAATAGACTAATGAATCTGATTTTTTTTTCTTCTTTTGTAGATACGAACTACCCATGCCCTTTAGTTGTCATTAATATTCAAATAAATGTTTATTAAAATTAACAATTTATTCAAAGAACTTGTCCTTCGAGTTCGTAATTCATACGAAATACTAGAAGACACAAATTGGCAATTTTTTTTCAATCGATTTTTCACTGAAAAACGTATGTCGTTTCGAACAAAATTTCAACTGTCAATCTTATTGATTTTTACCTCCTGGTTAATTAAAAAAAAAAAAAAACTTTCACATTTGGAAATTTTCCATCACCCACATTCATATCCTAGACCTAAGTTCTACCACCTACCTTATTGTATCGCTTCTTTGACAGCCGATCCAGTCCAGATAGACTTCCGGTAACATCATTATCGCCACTGGTACCCCAAAGACCCAATCGATCACGATTATTTCCTGCAGACATTGTTTTTAGTTCTTCCCTGTCAGTAACTGTCGAAAAGCCTCGTAATTTATCAATGTAACTGCTATAAGCACGATGACTATTTTGAAAATAAAAATTTGAACTATTTTGATTTGTAGTAGTTCTAGTTGCGTCCACTAGAGCAGCAGCAGGAGAATACGAATACGACGACGTCGGCAACTGAGTGTTTCGATTCGAACTAAATTTGCAAAGTTTTGCCACACCGTCTGTGAGCTCGCCGCTGCCAGTGCCAGCGCAAGCAACACCGCCACATCCAACCAGGGTCGTATGATGTTCGTGATGGTGTGCTTCTGTCATGGTATTTGTAGGGCATACGAACCTTTTGTCAACGGCAGTGGCGGCGGTGCTGCCATCTGCTGGATGAGGAGGGCAGGTGACAGAATTTCGCATGTAATGGACATTATTGTTGTAGTGGCAACAACAATGCGATGCGTGAGAGGGGATTCCTCCGTTTGTGACGTCATGGCTCGATGTTTGCTGCTGTATGCCGGCAGCAGTCATGCCGCAAACAGCTGATTGATTCATTTGAATATTGGAACAATTTAGATTTTGACATTGGTGGTTGTTCACCGGAATTGTTGTTTTATATATTTGCTGTTCTTGTTGTTGTTGTTGGAGCAGCTGATGATTGGGAATGGAGTTCATTTTGCCATTTCCATTGCCAAGTAAGTGTTGAGGTGGATAGATAATGTGTTGGCTGTCGCGGTGGCGCTGATGGCGTTCCCCATTCGAGTAGGCACCATGATGACCATGTGAGCCATCAAGTGCCGAGGGGGATGAATGGTCACTGAAAAGGAAATTATAGTTTTTGATCAATGAGTAAAGCTATGAATTTTATTAAAGATGATAAATTATTAATTTCTTTAACGTTTTTTTTTTTTCTTCAAATTTAATTGGAATACATTTTGAAGTAGGTAGAAGGTTTTTTGAAAGTTAAGATTGTTCATTTATTGGCGATTTTTTTTCTTTTTTTGTTATTGTGGTGATTTATTTGAAGGCGTGCGTGACTTAATGATAGATTCCACAAAAAGTGACTTTGTTAATAGATGATAGCTTTGAGTTATAAGCTTATATTGAGCGGTAATGTTGAGTCATTAAAGAGATTGAAAGGAAAAAAAAAAGAAAAAAACTAAGCAAAAAGAAAACACAAATGCATGACTGAATTGCACGATATTGTTAACTAGCTAGACTCACTTGTAAGACATGTGGATAAAAAAAACCTTCATAGGTTCTTGAATTATGTAATCATTTGCTTAGGTTACCGCTTTAAGTTAGATTTTGTTAGATATTGTGTTAAACTTAGCACAGTACAGGGTGATTTAATGCTTTAATATACCCTTATAATAACCTTGGTGGCCAAGATCTTTGTGACCTCTGGCCTCTTATCACTTTTTTTCACAAACAAGCTTGCAATAAAATCTAGCAACAATACTTGCGATGTCAAAATAAATACAATACGTTTTCGAAAACTTGTCTTTTAGCAGAAACAAATAAAAATTTTTGTTGCATTTCTAAAAATAAAAATCCACGGGTGGCTTGTGGCAGTAAAATTAACAATAGCTGTATTTAAAACCAGTTACATTATGATTGAGGAGACTTTTTTTTTATTAAAATGTTATTTGAATTATCTAGAAATATTTGTTTTAAAACATTCACTAACAATAACTTATGACGATAATTATTAATTAGCAGTAAATATTCATCGAACGTTGTGTTAGTGAACATTTTAATGCAAATTTTTTTTTTATAATTATTTTAAAATGCAATTTGTGGTGGAGGTATAATTATTATTTGCAATCTAGGTGGATTTTATTGAAATAAACAGTTGTTAAGGTTTTATCATAATTACTACCTACTTATCCATTCTTTATGTATAGGTGTTATCTTATAAATACAAAATATCATTATTTCAACGTACACTGTGGCGTATGAGTGCTTTTTTTGGTATGTTTGTTTTGCAAACAAATTCTATTTGTGTATATCAATCACTAATTTTATCTTATCCTTACATTAATTAATTGGTTTTCAAAAACAAAAATAATAAAATTATAATTCAAAAATACAAACAATTTTCACATCTAAAAAAAATAACGCCAGTTCTTTATAATAATTTAATGCATACATATAAAATTCAATTATTTATACATATGTTTGTACTCAATGGACTCGAAAACTGTTAGTCAGATAATTAAACAAATTTATTAAATTTAATGTAGGTAAATTCCGAAAATGTTCCTGGGCTAAACAATAATTGGAATTGGCAAATTGTCAAAAAGTTTTGCATTCTTGGCAGGCTTACCGAACAAATTATTAAATGGACAAAATAGAGGATAGAATTTCTTCGATTATGGTTGAAATAGTAACACCGATAAAAGCGTTTAATACCGCAGAAAGAATCGTGGAATACCACGAAATACAACAGAAAATAGCTGGGATCATAGCTAAATACAGCGGAAAATAGCATGGAAAGTTATAAAAAACGTGCTATGTACCGCGGGTAAAGATGTTCAATAAAACCGAAAAAAGCATTGAATAGTGGTTAAAGATCGTGCAATACTGGTATAAGTTGGTGGAATACTACGGAAATAAGCATGGGAAGTCTTAAAAAAAGTACTACTAGAAGAAAGTATAAAATCCCAGGGAAAAAAGCATGGAAAGTTTCGAAAAATAGCATAGGAGGTAAATAGAGTAAAAGTGAGAGCAAGCGCAAAATGCCACGGAAAATAGGCGCGGATTATCGTGGAACACTAATGAAAGGAAGGGAATGTCATGAACAAAATGGCATTTAATACCGCGGAAACAAAAGTGGTAAGTCACGAAAAAGAGTGCAAAAAACCGCTTATTAATGCACGCTTAACAGTGAAACAAATTGGGAAATACTGGTGAATGATCTAGGAATACTGCAGGTACATTAGGTGCCAAGGTTAAAAATGTCAAATATCACGAAAAAAAGAAAAAGAGTAGAAAATTGCGAAATAAATTGTAAAAAGTCACGGAAAATATGTGCAGAATATTGGTGAAATATCGTGGAGAAAAGTGTGGTAAGTCACGAAAAAAGCATGAAAAGCCTCGTGAAAATGCGCGTAAAACATTAAAAAAAATGGAAATATTGTTGAATAATCATGGAGTACCGCGGGCAATTGCATAGCAAGTCATAAGAAGCAAAAAAAAAAAGCATGATGGATAGTCGTGGAATAAAGGGTGGCATAAACCAAAACGCGACAGTGCGACACGGCAACGCCAAAATTTATTTACACAGCGTCATATGAGAGTACCCACAAAATGCGATTAAGCGTAAAACGTTTTTCATATAAAAATCGTGTCGCACATGTCGCACTTTGTTTTGGGCAAGCCTTAAATCATAAAAAGTCAAAGAAAATAGAAGCGAAGTATCGTAAAAGAGCATAATACTGGTGAAATATCGTGGAATACCGCGGATAGGGCAGGACAACGTGTCTCCCGGGTCAGCCAGTAAATAATAAAAATTATAATAATTCCTTTCAGAAATATCAATTATTTTTTTTTTATTTAACAATGATTAAATGGCGTGGATCTGGTGAATGTTTTGGAATCGTCATAATGGCAAGGTCTCAAAAATTATCACCTGGCCGTTGGAGTCTTTATGGTACAAAAGACTCCCTAAGTTATAAAAAAATCGAGTCATCGTTAAAAAACTAATTTGGTAAGTGAGAAGTTATAGAACCATAAATACAGAGCAAAATCAATTATTAAAATACAAAAATCACTCATACGGCATAGTGCACCTTACTATAACCAACGTTGAAATACATATTAACGTTTTTTAGTGTTTTTATATGTATTTGTCTTCTCAATTACATCACTTAATATGAAATTTGCATTGAAAATAAGTATAAACTCCACGACAAATTGCAATTAAAAATAAATTAGGTCTTTAAATAGCTATGTAAGTTATAATGTTCAGTAACAAACAAAGCTTAAATATTTAACTGTTGATTTATTAAAAATGATGACTTTATGGCTGTCACTTATATTGTTAAGGAGTGTCATAAGAGAAATATAAATTCTCAAAATCAAGCAAGATTTATACAAAATTATTAAATCTTGAAGTAACTGGTTCTATTACTTTTATTGTTTATTTATTGTATTTCCAAAACAAAGCGTTTGGTAAAATTTAAATAAACAAATGAAAAAAATATTACTTATAACTTTTTAATAATCTATAAAAATATTTGCATTCTATTATTGCTGAATAAATAAAAACAAAATTGAAGTAACGGCAGTTGAACTGCTTGAAATATGACGTAATTAATAAGTTTACTTAAACTGATAACTTAAAATTGAGTGTTAAGTGGTGCCTATGATTTTAAAAGTTAAAGTGTTAAACTAAGTTTGATTTGTAGCTCACAAGGAACATGTTGAAATATGATATCTGATAGACGATAGGAGTAAAGAGTCTTTTATTTATTTAATTTTGTATACCTTTGTTAACAAAGGAAATAAAGTACAACCTTTTTATTATTTTAATAGCTTGCAAATTGTGTTTTATTTTAACATATTTTCTTTACTTAAAAGCTTTTTAAAATTTTAAAAACAACTTCAATGTAAGATCGTTCTTTTAAAAAGAAAGAAATATTTAAATACTATTAGTAACGGCAACTGCTTAAAACCTTTTTTTGTTTTTGACCTTCTCTTCAACGACTTAACCGATTTTTATATGGAAGCTTATTAGCAGCTTTAAGATTATTTAATATTAAAATGTTCAAATTAACAAATTTTTTGATTTTTGAAATAAACTTTCAATTTCTTTTGTTGTTCAAAAATTAATATTTCGAGAACGCGTCACTTTTTTTTTGGTTTTAATTGTAAATTTATATTTTCTTGAAAGTATTATATATCAACTTTTTACTAGCTGTATAGGGCAAGTTTTGGTTTCGTGTCAAAAAAAAATTTTAGGTTGTAATCAAAACCAATATTACGATGATGGAGAGGTCTAAAAAAGTGGAAATTTTCCATAATTTTTAGTTGTTTTCGTATATATCATTATACTGGCTCAACTGATTTCGTTCAAAACTTCACACCAGGCTGTTCTCATAATTCTTAAAAGTATGGCATATTAGTTTAAAGAAAAATAAAATCATTTGAGAAGTTGTTTGAGTAGTTGCAGGAATGAATTTTATGTTTTTTTTTAAATTTTTTTATAAAATTATAAATTAAAAAAAAAAAATTGTATAAAAGGTCTTAACATTCGTAGCAACTTTAAGCATGAAGGCACATACGTGTCACCCAGTCGTGTAATATATTTCAATGGAAATCGTAGGAGCCGTTTTTGAGTAAAAGTAAACTTTTCGAAAATCATCATGTGGCATGTGCCTTTATTTGCTTCTTAGACAATTGCAAGAACAATCCTCTTGGACAGTGGGGTATATGCATAAAACTGAAGAAAATACTTGCAACATTTTCTATGTCTTTTTTTGTACTTATTTTATATTGTACAACTCGTACTCAAAACTTCCAAAAAAGTACCTAAAGATGAGGAAATAATTTATTTGGTACTTAAATAGATGAGCAATAGGGACTTGCAAGAAATGTATTTTAACAATATCTATAGCACTTTCCATGGACGATGTGTAGACTTATATGCCCATATGATAAAAAGATAGCACTTTTTCAGACCTTTAATATCGAAGAGGTCAATAAATGTTTCAACGATTAAACCATTCTGTTTTTTTAACGAGAAAATGTATGATGTAAAATACCGAATACATTTTCTTCAAGTTAAGATTTCTCGGAAAAGAAAGATTTAAACTGTAGCTTAGAGACAAAAATTAGTGCTTTTAGAAACCGTAACAAATTATGCGATTACAAATCACCTCGCGTAAAAACTTTGATTCGAAAAATACGTTGTTTTTGATTATCAAACTGAATATCTCAAGATCCAAATGAGATATAAAAACATTATTTAGAAGAGTTGTTTTTTGGAACAACTAGTATAAAAAACTAGTCCTTCAAGGATAAAAACATCAAAAACTGCAGAAAGATTCAAAATTTTCCGGTTTTCTGCAATTTTGGTTAGCAAAATCTAGAAATGGATTTGGCCTCTTCAAATTAAAGAATAAACATATAAACACTCCCACAAATACTGACTGTATTAATAAATTTGATATAATGTACGTACACATTGATTTGAAATGAAATAAAACACAAAACAAATACTGGCACAGGTAGATAGGTACTATACTTACTTGATTGAATTTGAATGCAGTGACCTCGATGCTAGACGAGTAGCACTTTGCCCTAAAAGGCATCTTGTTTGATTATATAGGAACATCGATTTACTTTTAATATTGTTTTTATTAAAGTTTTTCTTTTGTTTTTTTTTGTTTGATTTTAAACGGCACACAAAAAAACGGTCTACACAATAAAATAAATTAAATCAATTTATTTATTAATTAATTAAAAAAACACTACACTTTTTACAGAATAAGAAATTATTCTACAAAAATAATTCTTTTCTCTGGATCAAAATAAGTTAAAATTCCTTTGGCTATCTTAAAGAAAAAAAGACTGTCGAACCTATCACAACTTATTTCACAACAATTGAATGAGATGACGCTAAACAGCTGTCATCATTAGTTACGTTTTCCCTTTGAAAAAAAAAGAAGAAATTTAAAAGAGTCTGCAAAGCACACATTCTTCCACGAATTGTTCATTGGATTTTGTGGTTCCATGCCATTATGGATGAACTCAAAATGACTTCGTGCATAACTAAACGTACGATACGAGTCGTAGCAAGTGAATGAAAAAAAGTCTGACGTAATAGATTCACATTTAATGGCAATCGAAATTTAATGTTCACTAAACTGAAATAAAATTAAGAGCAAACGAAATTGAAAAGAAGAAAACGCCAGTTTGATAGTTAAGTTTGTTTTTTATTTGGAACATGAATTATATTTCGATATAGACTGTCATGCCATGCGTAGTAAGTGGCAACTGATTAAATTGTCACACGTCCTTAGTGTGATGTATACCTAATGTATCTATTTAAAAATGTCGAATTAAACTTGTCTGACATCATCTGTAAAGAGTCAATGACTTCTTTAAAAAATTACGAAATGTCATGTCATGACACATTATACACACACTGACTTAATAATGACCTTGACGGAAACTACGTGAACTTTAAATCAGTTTTTTTCAAAAAAAAAAAAAACTTAGGGATTACTAACAACAAAATGATAGCCTAGTCACAGTGGAAATAGTTTTTATTTTTTATGAAAAATGCAAAGTTTTTTGCGGAAAAATGTGCTGTTTTGTTGTATATTCGAATTCACAAAAAAGACTAAAAGAATTGCGTGTAGGAAAAAATAATGTAGGGTGTCGTATAGTCATAATCACATTATAGTGAATCTGAGGGTGGGAAAAATCAATTAAGGCTTTCCATTAGAAAAAAAATTATTTTACTAAAATTGAATCCACTATGATTGATTGTTTGAATTACAAAAAAAAAAAAAAAATCTATTGTGAACTTTATGTTATTTAAAATATCTATTCTACTGTATTTTTTTTTTCACAGATAATGGATTGCCGGCAAAATAAACAACAGCTGATTTGGACTTTAAGCGGGTGGTACGATAGATAACACGTTCAAGTATAATGACAATGACTAACTATAGAGGCTATATTATTGTACTTTGAAGCTGGCTGATGATCGACTGAGAAATTTAACTTTAGGTCACAATTATTATTATTGATGATAAGATGTTTTTGTTGGAATGTTCTGTTTTAATTTGCAGTCAACTAAACAATGTTGAGATTATAATTTGTAGATAATAATAATATTCGAGATAGTGTTAAGAAAATGCATCTATAAAACTAGTGGTCTGCTGATCGTATGATGTGTGTCAGTTTTAGTATAGTGATTTATTTTTGTATTGTACTAAAATTTTCACAAAATGTATGGGTAGAGTGCCAATATCAAGGATTGTCTTACCTTAATAGGAAAAAGAAAAAGATAAATTTTTTATTTCTTCTATGATGCTTTTTACTTTTAGCAGCATTAAAAGTGAATTTAATTATTTCGCCTAATGTTTCCAAATGCAGTTTTACAATGTTTTAATGAACATTTGAATGAAAGTGGAGTTATCATGTTTCTACAAAAAATAATAAAAACGAAATAATAAAAATCACAATTCAAAGAAATAGGATTTTGCAAAGGGGTTGGGGGTTTAATCTTTCATATTTATAACCTATTATAAGTTTTTGACAGAGGCTGTGACTTTGGGATGAATAAATATGTCAATTTGACTTGTTTTTTATGTTTTTGTCTAATAAGTCCCTTTGACAGGGTTTGTTTCCTCCGAAGACACAACCTTATTTATAAACTTAACGTGTGAGGTTTGCAATATTAATTATAAGAGTTGAATAAGGGTTTTTATTTGTTTGTAGCACTGCACTACACAACTTATTCTTTTTACCTATTGCATGTTAGTTTAATTGATAGTTGAAAAGGAAAATTGTACAGTTATGTACAATTGTACATCCCAGGTGGGGTTTTATTTGGACTAGAGCTTTTAAAAGTTTTGTACACCACAGATCACTGACTTGATAAACGATGGATTCGCCTTTTGTTGACAATCAATAATGGGGATATGGGCGTGACATGACGTGATGGGACATGGACTGGACGTGGATTATGTAATAGGCACCAACATTTCATTCGCTTGAAGTATAATCCTAGGAACTGTCAATGTCTAAAAAGAATGAAAATGAGAGCGTCAAGCTATTGGGATTTAAGTGACGTCATCAAAATGGTGAGTGTGTGCGTTAGTTCATAAACGTCTTCCTAACTTAGGACTACATTAAACACGTTAATTAAGTCAGATTTGCAGCATCTGCTGTTCATAAACAACATTAAGCGAAATTTGTATGGCTGCAGAGTTAACGAACAAATTTATTATATAAAGCTCTTGATAGACCCTAGTCCAATTTAATTTTATGTTGATAATGTTAAAAAATTCTAATGTTAAAAAACAAATATTTTGGAAAAAAAATTTATAAGAATGGTGCAAAAAAAATTTCCATTTTTCAGTTTTAACAAAAAAAATTGACGTGATTAATATTTAAAACAAATTATCGAAGAAAATAAAATATTTCCAATTAGAGTGGTGCAATTTTATTGTGTTAACTTTTTCAAAGAAAAAACAAAAAAATGGATTTTAATGACACAGGAAGTGTGTGAAGCGCGTTTACTAACATAATAATATTTAATTGGTTATTCTTACATTAGGGTGGCTCAACAAAATAGCTACTTTCTACATTAACTGATGGAATAAATTGAAATTGAAATATCTATAACTCTAGCCATGTTGGTGGTAGTACTTTCAAGTTATTTTTGTTCAAAGATTAATAGGAATTAAAAAAAAAATCACGTGGTTTGCACTTTTGCTTAACAAAAGTTGTTCGAAATAAGCAAATTTTTTTTTGGTAAATTTGTTTCAATATAATATAATATAATTTGGATGTTGGTGGCCTTTTGAATGGGCTTCAGGTCAAATGAAACAAATATTTTCTCATTGTCACAACGTTTCCTCGATGTCATCATCATCAGGTGAACAATGGTTTCAATATTAGCATTGATATGGATATATGTTAAAAAAAATGTTTACAAAATTTTCACAATACAGTACGAAATTACAATAATTAATGTTACATTTACTTTGTAAACAGTACAAAGTTAAACAGACAAGTAACATGTCCTACAAATAAAACAGAAATGGAACAATTATATAAACATAAAACGAATAGAGATCATATTGCAGAACTTTTTCATTTTCTCTTCCATCGATATATTATTTGTGTTAATCTTACCAAAAACCATCGAGTAACAGCTGATTTTTCATCCTTTTTGGAAAATCATTTGATTTCAATCGTTTCATTAAGAGAGAAACAATAATATTAATTTTGGTATGAAAATGAAAACGATTGAAATCAAATGATTTTCCAAATAGAATCATGTTTTTGTACCTCTTAAACGGCTGTTACTCGATGGTTTTTGGTCCGATTAAAAGAAACAATATATCGTTCGACAAAAAAAAAGTATATTTTTAAAAAGTTAAAGTATTACAAAATTAAATTTAACGTTATCGATATTTATGGTATTATATGAAAATAGAGGAAAAAACATGTTTTCTCGAAAACTCTTCTTTGGAGAAAATCTTGTTCAGCGAACCAAAATTTGTCCAAAAACAATACTTTTTTATACAGGTACTATTTTCATGTAAGCTAGTGTTATCAATCCGGGTGATTATTATCTACAAACTTTTTATGAAATTGAAGATTTTTTTTCTCCGAAAAATTTGTTTCAAATATTAATAATGCATAGATTTTACTTTGATTTCCACAAATAAATGTAGAAAATATCATTTTTTGAGCCACCCTATCAAGCATTATTAGGCATATCATTTTAGAAAATCAAACAAATCAGACTTTTAATTCAAAAAAATTGTACTTAAACAGGCCATAATGTTGACTCCACAAATTCTGCGTTGTAAGTGTTTTCATAAAAGGATGAGACAAGAAATCCGATAGTACTATCACAGATTTTTTGCATTTATGAATACATCCTATATAACCTTGTATTCTGTATATTTTTAAACACTTTTCTTATCAAACATGCATAGATGATTTGACATTGATTTTGATGTTGACTTATCATCTAAAACGCGTCACCTTAGTGGCGATTTTTATCCATTCTTTCATGAATTTGAAGTCATGTTGGCCACGCTCCCTAATTAGACACAAAATTTAAGCGTGTAGCTCGATTTGGGAAAGTTGATTTTTGGCGGGATCTTTCACTAATAATAACACAGAAAACTAAAGCAACGCCGACATTTTGTCATAATTATTACAAAAACACAATATGACAGATAAATGATATAAAGTGTAACTATACAACTATACATTGAATGGCATAACATGTAAATTAAGAAGCTCTGACAGTGACAGTAAGTAAGAGTTCAATTTGTAAATACTGTGAATAAAAACAATGAAAACGTCATAACAACAAGTTGTGGATCTTTTTTCTTATCAACATCTATTTGTATCTGCTCTGGATGGGTGATTTAAATATTATTTCCAGTTCATATATTTGTTTACAGTCCGATGTGGCATGAAGGGGTTACTGTTGCTCTTCAATTTATTTTATTTGTTTTTTTTTTTTGCAAACACAAAAAACATTCACAATACCTATGCATATAAACATGCATTTACATCCTCATCTTTATCTCACGATCTCTATATAATACATAATAATGTATCTAAGTAAAATGATGTCATGAATTCACATTGAAACAATGAAAACATTTTAATTTTTGCCATAAAACTGAAAAACAAAAAAAAAAAAAAACAACAAACTGAGAAAAGGAAAGTTTAACAAAACTCAGTTGCTTAGCGGCAGGGTCACCATGGAAACTACTAAATTCAATCACAAATAATAACACCACCTTGTCTGTGTGCCCTCGTAAAACAATTTTTTGATAAAATGAAAAAATTTACTTCAATTTAATTAATCAGAATGTTGTCAGCTGATGGCTGATGGCCTTGAATCACTTGTGTATTTTGTTTGTTGCATTGACAGTGAAAAAAGTACCTTAGGTGTAATTATTTTCTATAAATTTGCCGATTCTAAACTTGTCACGATTTAAATTTTCTATTGTGAATTAAAGAAGCACTCTTTTGGGGATAATATTTATTGGGCAATGGGGGAAGAGATGTCGTGATGGATCACAATTATTATTGTTTAACAAAGAAATAATTTTTAATTGAAATTTTCCCGAAGACCGCTTCGAATTAAGCAACAAATCAAACTACAGCATGAATGTTGAATCAAAAAAATATCAACGCTACTTCGAAATCAAAGAAAACAAATAAAATTTCCTTCCTTTCTTGATTGTGGCGAGCGTTTACGTCCCTATTTCTTTATCGCCTGCGTCATGACTGTGTGTAAATATATTTACATTTTGCATTATTTTTGAATAGATTCTATTTTTATTCAGTTTCTAAACTTCTGCCAGTCGATGACTTGATTTTGATAAACTTGCG
Source organism: Meliscaeva auricollis (assembly GCA_948107695.1). Taxonomy (NCBI): domain Eukaryota; kingdom Metazoa; phylum Arthropoda; class Insecta; order Diptera; family Syrphidae; genus Meliscaeva; species Meliscaeva auricollis. Next base: position 79,636,352 of record OX403616.1, on the reverse strand, counting down.
CAGGGCATTTTCAGGCAAGACAAGACACAAACAATAACAAAACTTTCAAAATCGAAATGAATAAATTAGTAAGAGTGAGCACCTACCTATCATGGCCGCGATGTTGCACCGACTTTTTGTCCTTACACATTGAACCAGAGTTGCCCATCATGTAGATAGTTTTTAGTCTTAACTTGTTATTTTTTTATATATATTTTTTTCGCACCCACTATCACTGGTTTAAATAATTTTAAAATTATTTTTTTTTCTACTTTAAACACACAATTTTGTTTTGCATTCGAATAATATTTTTTTTTGGTTCACTGAATGTTAAGTAGTATGCATGTTAAGTCGATTGAATCCAGTCTGAAACTGAACTCACCTGGCTAATTGTTTTCAAGTCGCGGTTTTTTGTTTTAGTTGTTGTTGTTTGTGTTTTACTATAAGTAAAACTTTAACAAATGTTGTGCAAAAACTGAATTAAAACTTGTTATGGTGTCGATGCTATACTTCGACTTGCTAGCCAGTATGTTGCCAACTCTCCGGCTAGAGTAATTATTTGTTTTTTTTTTTATCTAGTTTACACCTTATGCATAACAAAATGAGTTAAGTGATAGGTATTTGATAGAAAAAATAAAATTAACAATGTAGTGCATTGAATAGGTAAATTTGATGTCCCTCTACCTTCACTTTTATAACTTTTGAAGCAAATAATGGCAATAACGTTAGATTTGTTAATGATGCCCTCATCACTTTGCTGTTCAAAAACAATGACTAATGGTTAGGGTTTACTCAAGAAATTGACCTTGTGGTCACTTGGTCGGTCGGTACTCGTTAAAGTGTAACGGAGTTGATTTGTAAAAGTTTCAGTTAGAAAGACTGCCGAAGCTTAGGGTAAATTATGATATATTTGTCCACTACTTTGTGCTTAAAAATATTGAATGAATAAATAAAAAACTGACAAGATTAGAAGTAATAAGTTTTTGAGTGTTTCATTGTGAAAAGGTACTATCTAACTCTTATTAAGGGTCGAAATCAGTCTAAAAAGCCCTGTTGTTAAAATTATTTAAGCTGACGGTGAGGCGAACAGTGGGATGAAATAGGATTCTAGAGCGCTAAAAGTCAATTTGAAAAAAAAAAACAAAACATGACCCACACAAAATCAACCATTTGATTTTGTTAAGCTTCATTCACTTTTCTGTTGCTTTTCGAGTTCCAATTGAAGCACTTTTAAGTGAACTAATTAATTCGTTCAGTTCATCTTTGTAATCTGCTAAATTTATTTCTTCGTTAATTTTAATACAAAAAATAACAATCGATGAAAAACTTAAAATTAAAAAGATGTGATTCAATGGGACAACTTATACGGCTAGCTATTCCACAGACACAAATATACACCAATACTGTAACAAATAAAAATCAATCTGAAACTTGTTCGATTTCATAAAATTGGACTTTTCTGAATCTAAATCCGGTTTCTGAAAAATTCTATCAAACACATTTTTTTTTAAATTAATTTAAAAAAAAATGTGATAGCTTTGTAGAAAAGAGCTCTCTTAGATTTGGTTGATCTGGTTTATATTCAAAACTATATTGAGTCGATTCCGCAGAAATTTGAAGGACTTAGTTCACAAAGCATAATCTAAGACCTGACACCCAATTTGTTTTTATTCATCAATTTATAGTCACATTCTAAACCGTTATTTAAAAAAAATCAAAATAAATTTCAAAATTCCGTAATTTTTGGGATGTACACTGCAAAAAAAAAATTTAATTTAGAGAATAGTATGGAATTTCTATACTCTTGATACTGGCCAAATTAATTATGGTGTAAAGAAGGTAGTAGTCAGAGGAAAACCAAATAAAAAAAGGATGAGCTTTATGCTTTTTAAAAAAAAACTTCATGGAAGTTTTTTTTATTGATTTTCAACAATTTTTTGTAAAGAATCCAGAAGTCGGACACAAAATATGTTAAGATATAAATTTAGGAATATATATTTACTGTGATTAATTTTGTTGGAAAACTTCAGACTCATGCTCAGCATCCGAAAAAATTAAAGTTAACCATTACAAATTATTACTTCAGAACTTCGGATTCAGCGTACTAAAATCCTTTAGATTTCGGTGCAGACCAGTGTATTTTGTTTTTTTTTTAAGAGAAAACACAAAAATAATTTTTATACAAATTCTAGTCTTTTTTTCTAGGAAAAAGGAGCAGACTTTTCTGGCAATCTTTCCAGAGTTTTTAGTCTCTTCCATATTTAGAAATGAAAAAATGCCAGAAAATGAGATTATGGTAACTTCTCCATTGGTTGTTTATTTTGTGATTAAAAAAATATAAAATATGCCATTAAGCTATATGATCAACAAGTCGTACAAAACGTACTAGGTCCTCAAAAAAGAACAATTATTTTTTTTTGTCACCCAGTGTCAGTTGTTATTAAATTATTAGGTCTGTTTGGGTACTCGCGAAAATTTCTACTATTTTTGAGTCTAAGTCCTGACAAACCTGTCAAGAGAGAGAGTACTGAGAATGAAAATAATTTCCCACCTTTTGAAAATGTCTGCCCAAAGAATATCTAGCGGCTGAAATATGAATTCTGTAAAAATCATTTCATACAGCAAAACAAAAAACAATAAAAACGAAACGAAAAATGAAAATGTCGGGAGTTTTAAATAAATTAACAAAAAAATGAAAAACACTAAAAAAGTGAATTAATTAATAAATAAAACAAAAAGAAGGCCGATATTTTTGATCATCCTATCCAACCCTACTCTAAAGAATTTGACAGATCTCATGTTTCAGTTAAAAAAGTTCCCAAACACCCCTTTTGTTATGTATTTGTAGCTTTTCATTATGCTTTTTTATTAAATTTATTTACAATGCAACACAATAATTGCGTGCAATGTGGGAATAAAGTAACAAAACGACAAACTTAATGACCTCAATATGCACGCAATCGAGTCGAGAGTTTAGTACTTGGCAAATTTAATTTTTTTTGTCAACTTTATAGAGCCATTGATTTCAATAAATTGTAGTGAGTTATTACTATACAAAGTATATATTGTATATCTGAAGATAGTGGATTTATGTTATTGACATAGCGATCGATAAAATCAATATTTTCAATGCATGAATGTTTTAATATTTATAAGTCACCATCAGGCGACAGGCATGCGTTATAGTGTTGACGAAAAATTATATTCGTTAATTTTTTATTATTTAAAAGTACATACTGATAAAAAAATTAAAGATTTTTTTTTTATAAACTAAAAGTTTCTTAAATTTTCAACTTAAATGGTCACTATGGCGTATGAGTAATTTTTACTTGCGATATGGGTACCATATATTAAATTATGCATTCGTACAAAAAAAAAAAAGTTGAGATAACATTCAAACATGACATTACGATGATGTAGAATAAGAAAAAAGTGGGTCCGACAATTCTGTCTGTCTGTCTGTATGTATCAGAGACCACAGCCTAAACGGATGGGTCGATTTACTAGACTATCCCCAGACGTTTTTTGATTTTTTTTTACCAAAAATAACGATACCTGTCATATACTGGTTTTAGAAAAACTAATTTTTCTTAAAAATGATTCCTACGATTTCGATTTAAGAAATCATTGTCATTTTTTTGGATAAGGTCTATCTTTAAATGAATACCATTTTTTTTACCGTTATTAACGGTACCTGCCATAGAACCGCTTTTATTAATTCTGATTTTCTCCTTCATTACTCAATCAATTTCAGCCAGTTTTTTTTTTAATACAAATGCTTTTAAGTTGCCGTAATAATATTTAATAAAAGAAATTTCAAAAATTATTTTTTTGGATTTTTAAAAAAAGTTTGAATTTTTTTTTTGAAAACTATTCAATATTTTTTTTTTTTCAAAATTTAGGTTTTAGATGTTGATAAATAATATCTTAAAAATGAAATACCAATTTTTATTTATAAAAGCCCATGCAAAATTTTACATAGAAAAAATAGTTTTTTTAGAAAACAGCTCAAAGGATTTTCAAAATTTTTTTTCTATAAATTTATCATTATATAAGAAATCGGATTGCATACTTAGTTTTGAGGTTAAATTCATTTAAAAAGCTCTTTTAGTCATTTGAAAATCGAATTTTATGCTTTTTTAGTTTTCTTTTCTAAAACTGCATTTTCAAATTTTTAATTGAAAAGGCTTAGCCTAAATAGTAACTTTATCTTCAAGAACAAGTACATGCGACCCAGTCGTGCATTTTATTTTTTTAACAGAATACTCTTCGAATATGCTTTTCACTTGAGTTTTCATAGCGTTCCTCTGTCCACCGTGACTTGGAGACTACAGCTATAAGCTATTGCTAAATTTGATTATGAGTAAGGCCCATAGTGTTTTGTAGATTTTTGCTTCTCAAACCCCTGTTTGAATTATAATACCTTTCAAAAGAAAAACAACCGACTTCAAATTTAACACTTTTTATATTTTCAGTGCCAGTGTCAAAACTGGACACCCCATGAAGACCACCAGCTTGCAAATACAAAAAGAATCATCAAAATCGATCCACCCGGTTTAAAATTCTGAGGTAACAAACAAAAAAAAAAAAAATACAGTCGAATTGATAACCTCCTCCTCTTTGTCGGTTAAAAATTAGAATATCTACTTTGTCTACGTCATTTTTTTCAAAATATATAATATAATAAGCTCTAATTTTTCATTTGATGCCAATAAAGTTAGTAATCACTCTGGGGCTCTTGTAACGGATAAGTTCCACCTATTAATATACTTGAGCCCCTTAAAAGATCTCAATCCGCCACTGAAAATGAGTAAGTTATATACGCGTCAAAGCCAAAGAAGATTATATCAAAGTGTTTTTGCTGACGATGACGTCTTGCAAAATATATTCGCGACTTCTGTAAATTAAAATTGCTCAACATTATCTATGTATGTAGGTAAATCTTAAACAAAAAACTAAAAGTCTACGCTACTATCTCTGCTAAATGATATATTTGCTAGAAAAGAAACGCAAATACCGCTAAGCTCAAGCATAGTGGTATAAAAATTGTGCAAACGATGAGATTCCTTTTTTTTATTAAATTTTTTATTAAGATTTACTATCTGATTAGAAAGAAATTCTTGCAAATCATTTAAAAAATCATTCAAATAATAGGTTTACTCGTGACATTTACAGTTGTCGTCGTCAAAAGGAAGTAGGCCATTTTTTTGTGTGATTTAAAAGGCTTTAAATTTAGTTTTTTAAATATGAGTTGTTGAATTTTCACTTGTCACAGCAACGACGATATGAAATATTGAGTTTAGAACCTGTCACCTAGTGACATCTAGTTTATGAGGCTGGCTAAGATCATCAAGAGTTTTTAAGATCCTTCATAGTGGCTAAAAAATAGAAGCTCCTAAAGTGTTACGGCATCGATATCGAATGCATCATTTCCTAATCGATTAAGTTGAAAAATTAAGATTTATCATATACATAGTTAAGTGATTAGTAACATAAATACCATTTTAAAAGTGAAAGAAATATGACATTTCAAGCTGTCAAATGTCATTTACAGTAATCAGCTGGCAAACAGATATATTGTCAAAAGTGTGAAGGTTCTAAAACTCAGATGAAATGCAGCGATTCGTTATCTAATATTCATTCAGTTTAACATGACAAATTTTTGGTAGTGGCGCACTTGATATGTTAGAAGCCAAACGTACCTGCAAATAACTATCTCCACGTGACTTATCATAAGGCCCATAGAAAAAAAAACCATTGCTTGAAAAAATTGTATTGCTTTGTCCTTACATATGTTTAGTTTTTATACATTACTTTATTAAACGTTTTCAGGTATTTAGTTCAATATCGAGTTCAAAAATACTTATTAGAGCTGTAAAAGACTGCTGTCAATTTATAATACAGTCAATTCATTTGCAGTTAGTTGGCTTTAATTTTTACTGCAAGTTAGTTTTTCTTCTAAGTACCTTAACTGCAAAATATGCAGTTAACAGTCAGTACTAAAATACTGACTTGTCAGTAAATGAGAGCAGATAATTGACTAAAAATACTGCAGTACTTTTTGACTCGTTTTAGTGTTTTATTAGAAAGTTTCTTGTACTGGAGTGTGATTTATTATACCAGTCTAAAAAAATACTGCAGTTAAAAAATTTTAAGTCAGTTAACTGCTTTCATTAACTGTTCAGCCAGTATTTAATTTTTATTGTTTTAGTGCACCACAAATTAATTTACACAAAATTCTTTGGCAGAAACTTCTTGGAATAGGTTTGGACTTTGGTGGATACCATCACTGATTGGCTCTATGCTATTCTGATGTTTTCTGTCATTATAAAAATCAAAACTGATTTTTTGTTTCTACTAAGGAGCATTCTTGAAAGGTCAAATCATTTATTTGACACTTATAATGAGTTCAAGGCAATTACTATTTAAAAAAAAAAATTATTAAGATTTCCGCTACGTTATACAAAATATATTTTTAAAACTCGAATTAATGATTAAAGTATTGAATAAATTAATGTAATTTTTGTTTTCATTATTTTTTTTAGATATCCAATTATGGATCCTGTTAAAAACTATCGGCTTTATCTCTTAACATTCTGCGGTAAACACTCACTTTTAATGAATATCTTACTCTGAGTTTTTTTTTTTGGTAATATATTGATTATTATGATTATAGCTTCTTTGGGGAGTTTTTCTATTGGAGTGTACATAGGATGGACTTCACCTGTAGTACCAAAACTGCGAGAACACACTGGAGATAGCCCATTAGACTTTGGTATTTCAAGGTCACAAGAAGGCTGGATTGGTTCCTTGACAGCAGTTGGAGCATTCTTTGGTGAGTACGAGAGTACAAATATTAATTTTATTATTTCCTTCACAGTCGGAGAGGCGACCGTAGTATTACTTAGCTCATAAGGTTAGAGATTTAAATTGGTGTCAAATGAAAGATAAAATTAGTAAAATAAGAAAACCATAAATTAAAAAAAACATAGGATGGGACTTTTAAAATAGGTAAATCAACTAAAAAACCCACTCAAATAGTTCTTATTTTAACAAAATAGTATAGATTTTGGTGGATCTAAAGGCTAAAATGTACAAAATTTTAGCCCTAACTCTACTACTTTATTTAAAAAAAGTCGGATGCCAACTCTTAAATTGGTAAAAGTAACCCTATTTGAAAGCAAAAAACACTAGAATGACTCAATTTTTAGTCAAAATGTACTATATTTGTCAGAATTATAAACATAAAAACACACCAAATTTTAAACTTGGCTATCTAAAACTTGGTGTGTTTTTAGATTTTAACTCTGTCAAATATGGTACATTTTGATTATGAAAAATTAATGTTTTTAGGGTTTTTTTTGGCATTCAAATAGGGTTACCGCATGCTAATGTCCATTTAAGAGTTGCCACATGTCATTTTTTTTACAAAAGTTTTCCCCAATATTTTCGGAGTTGCCATTCATTCGGAGCTGCCATTCTTAAATATTGACATGCATCAGCAAAATTATAAATGGAATGACAAAATTTCTTTGTTACAAAATTATTGAATTGATTAAGTCCCTCATTGCACCAAGTAAAAAATCACAATTCACAATCACTTTTTCAGAAAAATTGTAATAAATTTAGCGAATTCGGTTGCAATAAATTTAGAATTCATGCATAAAATATGTATAAATTTGTCAAATAAACCACATACACAAATTTGAAATTGTAATTAGTAATTTGTAGTTTGGTGCAACGGGGCACATTTTAATATTATTTTGTTCCCCTTCAACCAAACACCGTTTCGCCCAAGATAATTTTATGGACTCTTTAGTTTAGATTCTTTGTTCCTATATGGCTAATGTAACATTTTAACAGGTTTCAAAATAAAAAAAAAAAAAACAAAAAAACAAATAATTGATGTACCTACTCATTGATTTTTTTTTCATGAATGATAAACAAATCGTTTATACTTAATTTTTAAACGTTACATTCATACAATGATATAATTGGTTTCATGGGACTCATCAATTAATGTCCTCCTCAAAAAAAAAAACACCCTTTCACCCGATATAATTTTATTGAGTCATAAGGCATTTTTACCACACATTTTCATCATAAATGTACCTATGCTGTTGGGCTTATTTCACTCATGCCACTCATCCCCTTAAAAAAACACCATTTTTCCATTTTAAAAAAAATTTTAAGTCAGTTAACTGCTTGCATTAACTGTAAAGTCAGTATTTTATTACTGGCGATATGGGTACCTATATATCAAGTTATGCATTCGTACAAAAAAAAGTTGAGATAACAATCAAACATGACATTACGATGATAGAGAATGAGAAAAAACTGGGTCCGACAATTCTGTCTGTCTGTCTGTCTGTCTGTTCGTCTGTATGTATCAGAGACCACAGCCTAAACGGATGGGTCGATTTACTTCAAACTTGGTATGTGGCGTTTTTTGGAGAATATCCCCAGATGAACGACAAATTCGTTTCATCGTGTTTTCTGTAACAACGTGACATAAAAATATAAAAATTATTTTAGGATGCTAAACATTGAAATCCGTCGAGTTGTTTAACAGTTGCGCATGTAATTCAATGCAATCATGTCGGATAAGAACTTGTGTATTTTAATAATTATTTTTATGCAGCCACGTCTATTTTTTTTAATATTGCAAAAACTATACCAATACAAACAAAAGCATCCAAAGCTAAATATTTTACATATTCAAAATTAATAATTTCGAGACTCATAATACATAAGTAACATCAGCATTTGGCTTGGGAAGATGAAGGTTAGAAAGTAGAGTGCTTGATTTGATGATATAAAAGGTTTTTAGCCCAGGATGTGTCATCTAAGGTCGATATGGTACGACGTGCTCAATTGATAGGAGCTCTTGGGTTTTACGAACATTTAAAGCTTTTATTTTTTAAAACCAGATATAAACTTATTTGTTTAAATTAATCTTTTTTTTTTTGTTTAATAGGAGCGCTAATTATAGGATTTGTAGCTTCCAAAATCGGTCGAAAATGGACAATTTTAGCAAGTTCGATATTTTTCGCTACATCATATATTTTGCTAATTTTTGGTGGAAATATTTGGTACATTTATGCAGCACGTTTACTTCAGGTTCATTAATACATATTTTTTAAGTAGAATTTATTTATTTTTAAAATTTTACAAAATTTTAGGGCCTAGGAGGAGGAATTGCAAATGGCGTGATTCCAATGTATTTTGGTGAAATTTCAACTGATGACCTTCGCGGAGCATTGGGGTCGATGTTACAACTTTCTTTGAGTTGTGAGTTCAATATTTGTATTTTTGTTTTATACAATTTTTTTTTTAAATTATTTTTTATTTTATTCAAAGGTGGACTAGTTTTTGTGTTTAGTATTGGACCCTTTGTCAATTATATGACTTTGCAGTGGATTTGCCTATCGATTCCAGTTTTGCAATTTTTAGCAACAATTTTCTTCATGCCAGAGACACCGTACTATTATGCAATGAAAAATCGCAAAGAAGATGTTATAAGATCCCTGAGATCTATACGTGGACAAAGCGAAGCAGCTACCGAAGCGTTGATGAGTAATATTCAAAAGGAAGTCGACGAATCAATGTTGAAGAAGGGATCCATTGTTGATATATTCAGAAATCGTGGTTATAGAAAGGCTCTTTTGATTGGCTGTGGTCTATTGGTTTTCCAACAACTATGTGGTACAAAAGCAGTGATCATCAATAGCCAATCAATTTACAGTAGTGCCAATTCGAGTCTAGATCCTGCTATTGCTACAATTATCGGTGGACTGGCGCAACTCGTTTCGAATTTCCCAACTCCCTATTTTGTGGAACGGGCTGGACGAAAAGTAGTTTTGCTGATATCAGCATCAGGGATGTGTTTGGCACTTTTGACATTAGGAACATTCTTTTACATTCAAGATTTTGGTGATGCATCGCAAATTCTATGGCTTCCAATTCCAGCAATGATTGGCTTTAATTTGTTTTTCGGCTTTGGATTTGGTCCGATTCCGTGGGCAGTATTGGGTGAAATGTTTCCATCAAACATCAAATCCAGTGCTACATCGATTGCCTGTTCGGTTAATTGGATAACAAGTTTTGTTGTGGTGCGATGGTTTCCAGAACTAAATGCTTTGGGACCGTATTATGCATTTTGGTTTTTTGGTGGAATGTGCGGATTGGCGATATTATTTGTAATTTTTGTTGTGATAGAGACAAGGCAAATAAGCTTACAGACTATTCAAGAGAAATTATTGGAATAAAATGTTTAGGATGTAAGTGTAAGTTACTGTACTTGTAATGTGGTGCGTTCTTATAAATAAAGGATGATACGTTTTGTTTTCTCAAGACCTTATCGTGGAACAACACTTCATCAGTTGCACTAATACCTAGAGAGTGGTTAGAAAATTTGACCACTTAAATGAGATTAAGATTTATTGGTGGTTAAATCTGATAAGTTGTGGAACTTATAACTTTGAGATTTTTCTTACACAAGCAATTGAAATATCAGAGGCGGCAAGAAACATTACAAAAATTAAGGATGGCATTTCATTTTTTCCTTGATTAGCTCACAAGATGTATCTTCTTCAAAAACATCAAAAGTTTAAGATAACATCAAAGGTAGGAGAAATAAGTTTGTTTTGATTCCCTTTGATAGAATTAAAAAAAAAAAAATCACAGTCGAAAAATAGGTATTAAAGGGAAAGTCAAAGAGAAAGAGGTAACTGTGGCGTATGAGTGATTATTTTGCTTTTAGTCCATCCCATGCATGCACTTTTAAGATTGAAAGTTCTTGTAGACTATAATGTTTAAAATCTGTGATTCTTCACACAAACAATCAAAATTGTATATCGTCGCTGTTTAAGAAAACCGGCATAACTCAAAAAACGTGATTCTTCAGAAAATGAGTTTTAATTTTTTGAGTCATACGATTTTTCATGAAAAGGAAACATGTGGAACAAACAATTGGAACAAACTCCTTCTAGCGGGATTGCAAAGTGATACATCATGATTTTTGAGTTATGCCGGTTTTCTTAAACAGCGACGATATGCTTTTGCCTTCATGTAAGTATCTACTAATTTATAAACAATTATTATTCATTTAACAGCTATAGATATGCAACAAAATTTTCCAATCAGTATACATTACATATATTCAATTCAAACATCACAATGCAAACAGTTTTGTTGCATACTCCTGGTCAAAATCTAATCATTTTATTCTTAATTTTCAGTTTACTTTTATCTTATCTTTTATTTTTGAATAAATGAGTCTGTTTTAAATCCTAATCCACCTTCGAATTTCTACGAATTTAAAGATATTTTTGTAAGTATAGCCGTTGAAAAATTTATAAAAAAAATTCCATACATTGGACAAAATCTAACTGAAGATTTTTAAATGCAATTCTGTTTATTTGGAACAAGTAAAGTCTATTCGCAGATCTTTTACGTGTCAATAGTATTTCATGTACAACTTATTAGTAGATAATATTGTTCTCTATACACAATTTTTAGCTTGTTTTCTTTTGACTGATCGCTTTAAAGTTATCGCCATTAAGAAAACGTAAAATTACAAAAATGTCTGTTTTTAAAGAATTACTTAAAAACGGCGAATTTAACTGAAAACATAACTGAAACATACATACTTGCAACAGATTGCAAAAAGGTAAAATGTCGAAAAAATAGTTATTTTTCCATATAACTCATAAACTTATAAATTTGACAGTTTTTTTTTGCGATATAGGTACCTACTTAAAGGCAAGTTTAGCATTTGTAAGAAAAACTGAACTCGAGATAACAATCAAACAGCACATTACGATGACAGAGAATGCAAAAAAAGTCGGCCTGGGAATTCTGTCTGTCTCTATCTCTACAGCTACAGCCTAAGTCGTTGAAGCGATTTTTCGCAAACTTGGTAGTCAAGGGTTTTTAGTGATTTCCTTGTTATAAAATTGATTTTTTTTAAGACCAAAATTAACGGCACATGCCATATGACGGAAATGAAAAAACTATTTTTTTCGAAAACGACTCATACTTTTTTGATTAAATTTTGTATCTCTTAATTTTGGAAAAAACACAATATTCATTCATCGGTTAACAACGGTACCTCGCTTTAGACCCGTTTTTTTCTCTTTTTTTTGATTTTCTTGTAAGCTTAATGAAAGTTTGTAAACAAAATGTTTTCAACTTTATTTCATATAAATCATGTCAGTAGTTTTCTGGACAGCCACCTTAACCTAACCTAACCTATTTCATATCAAAATTTTCAAAAACATTTTTTTAGATTTTTAAAGAAAGTTTCAATCTTTTTTTTTTCAAAAACCAATTTTTCGAAAATGATTTTCAACTTTGATCTTAGTTGTCCATTACAATTTGCTTGATAATGGCTTACTATTTTTTTTTTTTACAAGGCTTGAGTATTTTTAAACATTCAATTTTTTTTTTTTTTTAAACGGATCTAGCGATTTTTAATTTCTTTTTTTAAAAATTAATTTGGAGCTCAAAATTAATTAAGAAGTTCATTCTAGTGATAAATTTGTGTTTTTTTTTTAATTTCTTATAAAATTATATATTTTTAAAAACTTATAATATTAATAATATTTTTGGTGTCTTCGAGTAGCTCGGAGCTCGGCACAAATTTTAAATATAATGGTAGGATAATCGTCAGTAAGACATTCATTTGAATTGTATAATAAACGAAAAAGCTGTCACTATTTTGTCATTGATGTAGAGTTAATGACAAAAATAATTACATTTTTCACTCGTATAATTCTGGCATAAGAGTTTGAGCCATCATGAAATGACTTCATTTTTTCATTTTTCAACTTCAATACCCCCTCACACATTCGGTATCTGGGTTCATATACCTATAAACCTTTATACCTACCCACATTTTGGTTATATCTCCACACCCAAAATTTGCTGTCACTCAAAATGAGATTCGAGACTGAGATAATGCTTTTTGCCATCTAGTTAAAGATCTTATAGAAACGTATTTGAATGTTCTAAACCAAAATGTCACCAGGTATTATAAGTAGAATTAAGACATTGTTATTAGATTTAGCAATGAAACTTAAGGATTACATATACTTACCTAACCTACCTCATCATTCTCGAAAAGACAATTTTCGATAAAAACTTAACTATTTAAAACAATCTATTTGAAATCGTTATTAGATTAATGAACCAAGCAGCTATAAATGTTTACTCTCTGATTAGCACATCATTAAAAAATAATCTTCTTCCGATAAGGTATTTTTATATCGATAAATTTAAATATAATGCATAGTCAAGTTCAATAAGCACACTAATTAAGATTACCTTCCGCGAAATATGTATTATGTACAGCACACCTATTATAATTATCAGTCTCGTTGCTATATTTACTCAATTAGATTTTATTGGAATAAACGAATTTCTCTTCTATATCCAGTTGCAATCGCAATTGAAAATCAAGCGATACAAATTCGAGGTATAAATTTGAAGCGTTTATGTTTATATTTACCTTAAACAATGCAAACACTTTGACACAATTTAAATTGAAAAAAGTTGAAAGTGGTTATAGATTTGTATACACATATTTTCAAAAATATGGCAGTTTTTTTTTTAAGGCAGTGGAACACACATGGGAGATGTTTGATTTTCCTTTTCAGATAACACTAAGGGCATTGTTGTGAATATTTAAGACATTTTAGATTGAAACAAAAATTTTCTGGGTCAAAATAAAATTGCATTGAACTATATTAGCCGTGTTAAATTCAACACTGAGTATAGCTTCTCAGTGTTTCATTTTATGCGCAAAACATAAACCAAGAGCAATATAGAAACTATTATGATTATACGAAGACAATTTTGGGCTCAAATTTTGGAATATTCAGCTTTTTGAGCACTTAGCTAAAATTTTCCAAAGAAGTGCAAAATCTTTGAAAATTTCACGAACTTTCCATTTTTGGCTATGTTGCGTAACGAAATTTTGTAAGCAAACCTTCAAAAAAAAATTCAGCATCCCTAAAAACATTAAGAATGAAAAAAAAATCAAAATTACCCAAAACTTTCCTAGTAAGAACACAATTAAACTGTATATGTATTATTATATGCACGAGCACCGAGTTTTTACTTTTTTAAATTATAAATAACGGGTTTTAAGAAGTTTAATATATATAAAAACAAACCTTTCTCTATTATGTACCTACCGTTAAAAATTAACGAAATAAAGTAATAGATAGAAACCGTTTCAAAATATCAATTTTTTTTTCTCAATACAAATTTAAAGTAGTATTCAATTTTTTTGAAAGTTGGCTAATTCTTAAAATCGATACATTAACCCTGAAAATTACAGTTACATATTTTTTTTAAGAGTTGAAAATATTTTTAAGCAATTGTGTGATTAACTAAAAAGAGACCTGTTAACTTCCCTCATCAAGAATTTATATAAAAAAAAAATATAAAAAACAAACAATGATTTTTTTGAAAATTGTGTAATTACTTCACTGTCCTGGTGAAAATAATAAAACAAAATTATTCAGAAGCTATTTCCTACAAAATATCATCAATTTTGACCAAAATTTAATTTTTTTAGTCAGTTTTTCTTCAATTTTTTCATTCTTCTAAATAATTTTGTTTTATTAGATATAAGACTTAATAAATAAATAATAAAATGAAAAAAGTTCTTAAGAAAATACAAACATACAAACATACAAAATAACAAACATAAAAAAATACAAAAATACAATCATACAATCACACAAATATAAACGAAAATTATTTGGTTTTAATATTCAACCCTAAATAAAAAGTACTTTTTGTACCAAAAACAGATTGAAATAAAGTGTAAACTCTGTCTAATGGTTGCTTCTTATAAAGTTTGGTCTGCTAGGAATTTCGAAACATTTCAATGCGAATACGATCGTTGTTATGATTATCATCAAAGATACCTGCCATGTCAGTACTCAGTACGACTTTACCACTCATTTGAGTTGCAACAAAATAAAAATGGTTATTAGTATTTGTCGCTGTTAAGCAATTCTGCAAGCAATTCTTGCTTATAAGTATCTGTCGCTGTTAGGCAATTCTGCACGTTTTTTTTTGGTGTTTGTTTTGTTTTTTGTTTTATAGACGACGAGTTATTTTGTTTTGTTAAAAAATAAACAAATAAATAACAATTAATTTTTATTGTCAAAATTCTTTGTAATTTCCAAGCTAAAAATGTATCCCAATGATCTTTTTGGAAAATATCGTGTTGTTTTAATTGCAATATGTGGTGAGTTTATTTTTTTGTTTGTAAAAAAATCACTTGTTTAAATAATTAAACAAAAAACGAAAACATATCAATTCGAATATTCAAGTTAACATGATGAGTTTTACTATTGGAACTTATGTCGGTTGGACGTCACCTGTAATGCCAAAGCTTCGAGATCAAACTGCAGATAGCCCATTGAGTGTTGGAGTTACTGCTGCACAGGAAGGTTGGATTAGTTCGTTGACATCAATCGGAGCATTTGTTAGTAAGTTTGATAAAATTAATTTGGCAGATAAATTCTATTTGGGAATACATATTTTATTTTTTGTATATAAATAAGTTGAAAACAGGTTCTCCAAAAATAAAACACTATTAGTAAAAATGGAGATGGAGTATAGGTACAATCAGACACTTCATTTGTAAGAGCTTCATTAGGTATTTAAATTTGATGGTAACGTACGACTGAGGAGTGTTTACAAACAAAAGATCTTTTTCTGTTGTCGCGCGAATGACAGTGCAAATCGTAGTTTGATCCAAGGTTATGTTTTATGTAGTTTTAAATAATTTTAGATTTGTTCTTTAATTTTAACGTAATTTAGACACAAAATAATCATGCCTTAAATAAATTGGTAGCCTTGTTTATTAAAAAAAAGAAAACGATAAACGCTATTACTTAAAACAATTATACCACTTGCTTTAAGTTATTTTGGCTTAAATTTTTCAAGCTATTCAAATAATAAATAAAGTTATTTCTTTTTAGACGCTGCAGTTCCTTATAGATTTTATTATTCTGATATACATAGTCATTGTTTATTAATTAATTAAATATTTGAAAAAATAGAGATAACATTTTTATACTTCAACATTTTTTGACTTTTTACTTCTTTGTTTCTTCATGCTTTATCAATTACATAGAACAATTATATAAATAAATAAAACTGATTATGTTTATAAGGCTTTTGCCGCATCGACCATAAACTATGATGGCAGAAAAAGTTCCATCTGACACAGCACAATTGTATATGAATATTTTCTTATAATGATTTGCTTTTAGATTTTAGAAAAACAAATCTTATTTGATTTTTGATAACTTCATAATATTTTATTTAGCTGATTATGAATTGGTATAAGACATTTTTATATTGGGTCTTTTTTGCGTGACAAAAGGTAGAGTTATGTGGTTTTCACACGGAACCATAATCGACAAAATCTCATCGAAATCTACTAGATTTTGCATACATTTTAGGTTTTCAAAATCTTGTTTTTGATCTAGATTACGACGGAATCTCCTACAAGATCTAGGTACTTGATTTTCTTAGCGGAGACACATAAGTATATAACACATTGTTCTCTTTTGTATAACACTTGTAGCATTTTTTAGCAGCGAGTCAAACAAAATCTAGTTTATGTGCTGTGTGAACAGTTCAACTGGATTTCGTAATCTTGTTGCGAAATTTGGGTGGTTTTAACAAGCTATTATGAGAAGGTCTATCTGTCTTAAAAAAGAAAAAAAAAAAAATCATCGGAATGGACCTTTTTGTATCTCATATTTTCGAGTTCAATACCGCAGTTTTTTTACACAAAGCATGCAGATTGTATCTTTTTTTTTATCTTCTTTGAAAAATTTAAGATTCATCATATCCAGCACAATTCTCTAGCAACTTAAACACTTAATCTTTAATTATAGCAATCAATGCAGACTAAATAAGACCTTTTTTATTGATGTAGCTGATGTAGATTTACGATAAACAGTGTTATCTTGAAATTTTCCAAAGGACTAGAAAAGTATGTAGTGCAATTAAAAAGTAGAGTTTTGCTCAAGGAAACATGCCCCTAGCAACCTACACTATTAAACACATTAAATACCAATTGAAGAAAAAGTGTCTAATTCTTGAAACAGTAATTAACATAATCTCAATTGAAACGAAAAGAATAATTACTTTTGCATATATTTTAAATTTCCAAATTCGGTTGGATAGCTAAAAGGTTATTTTGCATAGTAGCTTACATTGATTTAGCTTAATTTTTATCAGCTGAAAAGTGGTAATGAAAAGTTGCTTCTGATTTGGCTTACTCTTGAGGATAACCCCAACAAATTTTACTAACAAAATGTTTTTGTTGCAGAAATAACTTACTAAATATATTAAATGGTTTAAATCAGATTGCTTGAATTAGAGGTGCCAAGTCGGTGTTTTTGCTCGATTTATTTGAAAAACTGATGCCCGAATTGGGCTCGAACTTTGATAAACAATGAAACTCGTTCGAACAAAGACATCGACTTAGCACCACCAATCGAAGGAATCAGTTCGTGCATGTTATTTTACAAAGCTTAGCAATTAGGGTAAAATTGACAACAAACTAGTTGAATATTCGAAAAGAAAATCACTTATTGAAGGCTTGGGACAGAGTTCCAAGAAATTAGAAATCCCAAAATTGAAAATATTTATGTAAGAAAAACAGCATTTCAAGGGATAAGTACGCAAATCCTTGTCTTTGTACTCTTGGACTAAATTAAACAAATGAAATAGTAATTAAAAACTAAATGTCTGCATGTGAAGTTGGCATCCCGACCCTAAATGCAATTTTTATTTTTTTCTAAAAGTTTGTGGTCCACTTTCCCAACGATGACAAATGATAGCCTGCATTTTTTGTTCGTTTGCTTAGTTTAAAAGATATAATTTAAAATAGGTATTTTATTCATATATTAAAAATCACATTTCTTTTTTGTTTGTGTCTCAGTTTAAAAGTCGATGATTAAACATTGAGGCTCATTTGCCTAAGGGTAGCCCAGCGTTTATATTGTCAGCCCAGCCATATTTCAAAAGTTAGGCGAAGAAAAACTATTTTACTGCAGAAAACATCAAAATTAAGTTTTTTTTTATTGTAAAATTCTTAACTTTAACTGAGGTTCATTTGCCCACGATAAGTTCGGATAGCCCACCTTTATTTTCGAAGTTATAAACGAAATATATTTTTTTTTCACCTTAAAGACCACAAAAAAAAACGATTTTTGTTTTCAGTGTAAAAATTGTTAATTCTAATAAGTGGTTCATCATATCCTCGGATAAATGATAGAATAGCCAAATCTTATTTTTCGTTAACACAGTTCAAAAAATAAAACAAAAAAAAAAAAAAAAAAAATTATCAGCACAGCAACAAAAAAGCAAAAAAGCTGTTTTTACAATTTTTACCAATGTTTCGTTCGGCGATTTATGTCGAAAATTGGATTTAACATCGGCTTAACACAGCCTTACACCATAAACAACTCAGCAAGAAATCAGAACTACCGGATTTGACGCAAGGTCTCCTTACTGGACTATCTAAGATTTACGAAAAAGTTTCAGTAAATCATGGAAACTATGATGAAATAACCTAAATAGTAACATGGTCCTGGAGGCAGGTGTGGGGAAACTTTTGTCCCCTGAGCCCCCCTCAATACACCGCTGCTCCTACCTAATCGACTTTTTTCTTGTTTGAACTTAACCTACTCGTTGCTGCCTTTTGTCATAATTTATCCGATTAAACCTTTATAATACAAAACTTCAATTACTTGCTGGAAGTATCTACTCGAATTGGATGTGTGCCCTGTACAAAGATTGTGAAGTTGCATGGTTAGGTTAGGGGTTCTTCAAACAATAAACTCTCATTTTTTTTTCTCAATACATCAACTAATTTCTTTAATAAACGTAGGTTCACTGTTTGTTGGAACACTAGCAACTTATATCGGACGGAAATGGACACTTCTATTCAGCTCAATAATCATAACTGTTTCGTATATATTTTTAATATATGGTACTGATATCTGGTTTATATATGTGGCACGTTTTCTACAGGTAAGTTCCATTCACAGCGATTTCCTTTTCTCAAAATAAATTTATATTTTTAAGGGTTTTGGAGGTGGATTTGGAGCAGGTTTGGTACCAATGTATGTCGGAGAAATAGCTACCGATGACACCCGAGGGGCTTTGGGTTCTCTCATTACAATTTTCATTGTTGGTATGTTAAAGGTTGGTTTTAATAACAATCGCAGTCTTCTAACCGTTTTTTTTCTCACTTTTTAAATAATTATATTTTTTTTAACAAAAAAGGTGGAATCCTCTTCACTTACATAATCGGTCCATATGTGAATTACTTATCATTGCAACTTTGTTGCATGGCTGTTCCAATATTGTTTTTTGTAACATTTGTATTTATGCCGGAAAGTCCTTACTATTATGCAATCAAGGGACGGAAAACCGATGTCAGCAAATCCCTACAAATGCTACGAGGAAAAAGTGCTCGAGATGTGGAAGATGAAATGATCAAAATTCAAACTGAAGTCGATGACTCCATGGCAAATAAGAGCCGATTAATCGATATTGCGCGAAACAGCATTTATCGAAAAAGCGTACTGATAGTATGTGGTCTGCTGTTCTTTCAGCAAATGAGCGGTACCACTGCAGTGACATTCAATGGTCAATCGATTTTTATGGGTGCCGGTTCGACTTTGGATCCGGCTGTTGCCACAATTATTCTTGGTGTAGTTCAGCTGGTGTCTAACCTTTTGACTCCGTTTGTTATCGAACGCACTGGACGTAAGAACATTTTGTATGTTTCAGCAGTTGGAATGGGAGTGTCTTTGATAGCACTGGGAACGTTCTTTTACATTCAAGCATTCAAAAACGCATCGAATATCCTTTGGCTACCAGTTCCAGCTCTCATTATGTTTAATGCTTTCTATGGTTTTGGGTTCGGACCAATTCCGTGGGCTGTGCTTGGTGAAATGTTGCCTTCGAATATCAAGCCAACTGCAACGTCGATAGCATGTTCATGCACTTGGGCAGTGACTTTTGTTGTAACACGTTGGTATCCAGAGATGAATGCTTTGGGCGCCTACTATGCATTCTGGATGTTTGCTGGCTTTTGCGGTTTGGCAATAATTTTTATTAAGTTTGTTGTTATTGAAACAAAAGGATTGAGCATACAAATGATTCAGGACAAATTAAAAGGCTCAGAATGATGTTAATTGATTTAGAATAAACGCAAACTCAAAATATACATTACATAGTTTATGGCTTTAATAAGTTAACCTGCAAAATCACATCACGATGTTATTGTTTTGTTAATTGAATAATTTTAAGAAAAGATATTTTGAATAAGAAAATAAAAAATATAGTTTTAACAATATAAAAGCATACAAAATCTCAAAACTCTGCCTTTGTTCTCTTGTTTTCATCAAGAAGATTAAAAATTAAAATTCTTTAGAGATCTGTTTGATTGTTTTAAGTTCAACCGATATGTATGTATCGATTAGATTAAGAAGCTTTTATTGTTTTAGTTGATTGTTTGTGCTACTGATACCCACGGTACACATATTTAAAGGTAATAGTTGTGTTAAATAAAGAAAATCTAGATCCAGAACAGAGCAGAACAGCACAAGTGGGTTAAAACTGCAAATTTTTGCAATGCTTCTTAAGCCCGAATAATTGATTGCACTTTAAACAAATTCAGACTAGTTTAAAGCGAAAGCTTTGCCAAAAATGTGTTTTTGTTTCTGCAAATCGTCGCTACAGAGCAGAACTAGCCTTAGTCACAAATACTATAAGTTTTTATTATTATTATTTTGTACTTAACATACTGACAAAACGATTGTAGTTTGGAAGACCGTCTGGGCACTGGGCCACGCGGAATACAACTGGTATTAAGCTAGAATAAAAATACCGATTTTGAGAATTTTGGACTTAGGCTAGTTCTGCACTGTAGCTACGAAATGAAATCTCTCTTTACCAAAAACATCACAAAAACAGTGTTTTTGGGAAATTCAAAATTCGATAACTCAAAAACTTTTCATGATAGAGCAATTGTGATACTAGACTCGAGTAAATGGGGTCAAATTCTTTTGCAGAAGTTTAATTTGGTTTCTATGACCATGGTCATTGACCCACTGCTGGCTGATATATTACGGAAAATCTATTTTAAATATAATTGTTAACTGTTTTTTTTAGTTTCTGACAATGTTTTGTACAATAACTGTGTTGTTTTCTTGCTTAATTAAAAAAAAAAAAAGTAGATTAAACAAAAAGAATCTATTTATCTCAAAATTCTCAAAAAATCAAAAATCTTTTCGTCATTTTTTTTGATTGAAGGATAAGGCTACTTTTTCAAAATAAATTCGAACAAAATAAAAAAATTAATATTTTGTTAAAAAGAAAATTTGTATAAATTAAATATGCACCAATATACATTAGAACCAGGTTTCATCAAAATCTAACTATTTTTGAAAAAGATAAAAATAAAAAACAAAACAAATTAGTTTTTGGAATTTTTACAATAATTTTTAAGGTCATATAGAAAAATTATGTAAACAAAAGTTGTAGATCTTTTTACCTACAACTCTTTTTTTTTTTGCTACGGGGTCTACTTTAGATAGAAATCGTTAAAACACGATATTCGACACCCACAACACTTTTTCACCCACTCACCCCTTTTCCCCCAGTCTGTTGGTGGCAATTTATGTTTCCCCTTCCATATACCATTTATCCTAAATTTTCTCACCGCCCTTATCCTGCTAATAATTTTTGCCAACTATTGCCCTCTGAAAACTGGATTGGCACTGGTCTGAATCGCATGACTACAAAAGCAAAGGAAGGTATATTATTTATAAAAGCAGATGGAAATACAATTTTTTGTTCTTTCAATGCATGTGAAATGAATTATAGCCTACTTAAAGGAGCTCTTTAAAATACAAATATTGATTGAAAAATATGGTCGAAGTCAACAAAATATGTGAGAGTTGCCGCTCTATTTCTCAATAAATTATTTCACTCAATTCTTCAACATTTCAAGTTTAAAAAATAATTTTCAAGTTAAGCTAGAAACTTTCCGAAAAAAGTGCAACATGAAACTGTAACGACCATGACTAATTTCAAAATTAGTTATATTTCGCATTTTCCTCAAACCTTTAAAACTTGAATTCATAAAACTAGTTTTGGATATAAAACTAGAAATTTATAAAACCATAAATACTTGGTTTTAAGAAAGACAAAACTAGTTACGGTGCTGTTTCTAATGATTCATCTATTTATTTCAATGGACTTGAATACCGTCAGTCAGATAATAAAACAAATTGGTGAAAGTGATGTACTTATAGGTTAAACTCCAAGAAAGTCCTGACTCTTGCGTTAGAAAATTTTGCTGCAGGCGGTCCTCTTTTTAAGTTATATGCACATTTTAAATACATTTCGGTATTCTTGGCGTTATGTGTTTGTTGAAATTGCGGCACAAAAAAAGCGAACAAAGTTAGGTAGAAAGCCATACAAACCATAAAAATTCGCGGAAAAAAGCATGAAAAGTTGCGGAAAAATATAAAATACCGTGGACTACCGTTATAAAAAGCGTGGAATACCGTGAAAATACCGAGCGCGAAATACTGGTGAAAGATTGCAGACTACAATGAAGAATAGAATGGGAAGTCATGAAAAAACGCTTAGTACCGCGGGAAAATACGTGAATTACGGCGATAAAAAGAACAGAAAGCAAAAAAAAGCTTGTGATATTGGTAAGACATCAGGTATAAACCATGGAATACTTTGCAAAATACAGCAGTCGCAACGTTCATTTATCACAAAAAAACACAATTTTCTCGCACACAATCAACAAATTAAATTACAAAAAACAATTAACGTTAGTTTCTTGGGGATAATGAAAAAAAAATTTAAGTCAAATGGTCATAAGCTCAAAAATACAGCTCGTACATAAATAATTTTAGGATCACATAAAAGACAAATATGATTTCTACGACTTTCGTCTTATAAGTTCACCACTACAACTAATTGTCTTGGAGTATAAGATTAATTTACCTTTTTAAAAATGGCGGACTCCGACTGAGGTGGCATTCCAAAAAACACAACGTAAACTTTTTTAATACCCTTTTTCTAGATTTGAACAAAAAATTGCCTTCCTGTATGGCGTTCCACGAAAAAGTCTATCTTTCTTGTACTATTTTCATTTGACTTTGTTTAAAAACTTATTTATATGGTTCTCTTAAAATACCTTATATTACTATGTCTATTTTTTATCTTAAACAATCAGCATGATTACTATACTGCTACCGATTATTTCCAAAAAATACTTCTTGATAACAAGTACGTGAATATTTTTTGGGGATAAGAAATCTTTTAGTTTGCTTAAAATGATGGAGATGTGCGTATTGCCAAAGAGAGTCATCTACTAGTGATACTACAAATTATAACCACGAACCATCAGAATTATAGTTTTTGTTCCATATAGTGTTATAATTAAATTTTAACAAACATTTCAAAAATGGATGAAATAAAAACATACCGAATGTTTCTGGCTTGTGCTTTCGGTAAGTCTAAAATAAACTTTAATGATTTTGATGAACTCATAAAAGATTTTCAAAAGCTAGCTTGGGATATTTTGTGCATGGAATATGCGTGGCCTGGACATCACCTATGATGCCAATCCTTCGTGATCACTGTGATGATAGTCCATTGGCTGACAAGATAGACAAAGCCGAAGAAGGATGGATCAGTTCACTTTTACCTGTCGGTGCTATAATTGGTAATTTTTGTTTTCTACAGAAGTAAATGTGAATTATAAAGAATTGATTAAAATGCAAAATCTGACTGTGTCAAGGTTGTCCCATTGCTGGGCCACTGTATAATAGAATTGGAAGAAAATGGACACTCCTCTCCAGTTCGTTTCTCTATACTGCTTCGTTTATTCTGCTGATATGTGGAAATGATATCTGGTACATATACGCTGCTCGAGTTTTGCAGGTTGAAGAACTTTAACATTTCTTATTAAACTGCGAAATAATTCAAATTTATGAACTTAAAGGGTATATCAAGCGGATTTGTTACTACAACTTCGACAATATACATTGCTGAAACATCCACTGATAATCTGAGAGGGGCTATCGGAGGTCTCATGACAATTTTATTGATGGGTGAGTTGAAAATTTTTGAAATATTGTCACTTATTGAAATCTTGTTTTTTGATCAAGGTGGAATTCTTTTCGTCTACTGCATTGGTCCTTATGTTCATTATCTAACTTTGCAATGGCTCTGTCTGGCTGCTCCAATTATCTTTTTTGTCACCTTCATTTTCATGCCTGAGTCACCATATTTCTTTGCGCTTAAAAATCAAACCCAAAACGGTATCAAATCACTCCAATTCTTGCGAGGTCAAGGTTCTACAGCAACTGAAGAAGAGATGGCAGGAATTCAGAAAGCAGTAGACAGAGATATGTCAAAGAAGGGTAACTTCGGTAACATATTTAAAAGTCGTGCCTACCGCAAAGCATTCCTCATATGTACGGGCTTATTTACATTCCAACAGTTCAGTGGAACTACAGCTGTAACTTTTAATAGTCAATCGATTTTCACCAGTGCTGAATCGAGCTTAGACCCAGCCATTGCGACAATACTTATGGGTCTTGTACAACTTGTTGCCAATCTTATCACTCCATTGGTTGTAGATCGTGCTGGACGTAAAATAATTCTCCTGATCTCAGCCTTGGGAATGTGTTTCTCCTTGGTTGCATTGGGAACATTCTTCTATATTCAAGAATTCGGAAATTCTTCCAGCATTTTATGGATTCCCGTTCCGGCTCTCACTGTTTTCTATGGAATGTACGCACTTGGTTTTGGGTCAATTCCAAATATTATCATGGGAGAAATTCTTTCAGCGAATATTAAATCAACAGTATCATCATCTGCAACTACCTGCAAATGGATAACAACTTTTATTGTGACTCATTGGTATCCAGAAATAAATGCTTTGGGTTCGTATATAGCGTTTTGGCTATTTGGAGGATTTTGTGCTGCCGCTTTCTTTTTTGTTCTTTTTGTTGTGGTGGAAACAAAGGGATTGAGCTTACAAAGAATTCAGGAAAGATTGCATGCTGCTTGAGTTTTGTATTATTTTTAAAATTTTATATAAAAAACTTAATTTGCAAACGATACTACATTATTTACTTAAGTATTACACAATTTGTTTTTATTTAACCTTTGAAATTCTTTAAAATTACATGATGCCTAGACTAGTCATGGAACATTAAGTCTCAACTCGCTCGAGTCCTTACAGTGCATGGAATGAAGAAAGAGATTTTCATATGGGATATGGTAGTTTGTACTCCAGCTTTGAACGAAGCTCGTTTTTATAGATAACAGCTAGATTAAAAGGGGAGGTCAATTTCTTGCATCGTCGGGTCGAAAGAAACCTAAGCACTTTGCTACATTGTTGGCAACGCACGTCAAGTACACTAAGGGAAAGCACAACATAGAAAAACAAAACACTTTAAATCAAACACGGAAATTTTAAAATCAAAAACGTTTTCACTTTGAATACGCGAACGAAAAACAAAAATTACCATCGCCCCCACCAGTATACGAACCTGCTATGCTTGAGTTACCATCTGACAGTCATACCTATTGTGGTATACTCTCTGTTGAAAATAACTTTCACAACCGCAGAATAAGGGTGTAAGTAATCAAACGAACATAAAAACTGAGTGGACTTTATCATCAGCAAAACAGGTAAATCAGAAGTCTCAAAAAGTACATTATAGAAATGAATAGAAATGAAAATAAGGAAGAGTGTCGGGGACAGAACGGAGCCCTGGAACACAATAAAATTTAATTTATTGGTTTCAGACTTGAAACCAATACGACTTTTATTTTATGAAAAAAAATTTAATAAAATGCACGACTGGATCTCACGAACTTGCTCATGTAGTGCAAAGCGATTTTATGTATTAACTTAGCTTGAAAATTTTAGCTTTTGGTCATCTGATGTGTGTAGGCATTGAGAGATATATCCACAAATAAGCAAAAATAAATATTTATTTACAACGGGAACACTTTTTGGTTTTTTTTTTGTTCCATATTGGGTCAATGATTTAAAAAATTTTATTTTTAGATGTTGATAATAATTAGCCATCTTCAAATACAATACAATTTTTTTTTAAATCGTTTGAAAATTTTTAAATAAAAAAATATTTAAGAAATCGGCTTGATAGATTTTTTTGAAAATAATTCTAAAAATTTAACGTTATTGAAGAAATCATATCAAAAAGTTTAATCAAAATTGTTAGAGCCGTTTTTGATAAAATTCGAATAACTCAAAAATGTTGTATGGGAGGTACTCGTTCTAGATGAGATATTCAAAAACAAAAAAAACAACTTTTGAAATTAAGTAAAAATCATTTGTACCAAATTTAAAGAAAATCCGTCCACGCGTTTGGGCAGTGGAGAAGTGTACAGATGGACGCACAGACGCACAGACCGAAGGACGGCATGACGAAAACAACTTTTTCGGACTTCTCCATCATCGTAATGTTGGTTTTGATTAAAACCTCAATTTTTTTTTGACACGAATCCAATACTTGCCCTATAGAGTAAAAATTAATTGAAAAATATTAAATTAAGTACATTGGTAATCCCAAACTTTTCCGAACGGTTTTTTTTTTTTTTACAAGAAAGTGTAAAATGTTGATTTTTGCAAAAATTTTTGCGAAGTTTAGCTTATCCTCATTATCCTCAACATTGGCGTCTACAGATTCCGATTATGTTGATAACAAAAGTTATCGTGCTTACAAATTTGCAACGCCAATGACGACGAGGCCGAC
The DNA here is from genome assembly GCA_948107695.1 of Meliscaeva auricollis. NCBI lineage: Eukaryota > Metazoa > Arthropoda > Insecta > Diptera > Syrphidae > Meliscaeva > Meliscaeva auricollis. The sequence continues at coordinate 79,609,497 of OX403616.1, read as the reverse complement.
GACAACGGAGCATGCATATAACATAAAATGCACGACTGGATCGCACGTACTACTGAATAAAGTTTATAAAAATTAATAATTATGTTAGAAATTAAAAAAATATACGGTAAGCAGTTATATATACATATTTATTTACAAGAAAAGTGGAACATGTGTAAAAAGAATAAAACTAATTTTAACTTTTTTTTTTTTTTTGGTTTTTTTATTTAATTGACTATACGTTTTTTTTTTGAAAACTTAATTAGATTATTTAAGGTTATATGAAATATCTGTGCACAAGTTTAAGTCAAAATCGCTTAAGCCGTTTACGAGTTATTCACAAAAGAAATACAAAATTAATAAAATTAAACAACTCTTTTGTTTGAGTTTTTTGAGAAAAATTAAAAATGCAGTTTTGTTGCAATTACTGAACACAATAGATAAATAAATTTTAAAGAAAATCTTTTGAGCCGTTTTTTTTTTTAAATCCAATAACTCAAAACCGTTGTATGGGATTTATTAGTTCTAATTCAAAAACAAAAAAAAAAAAAACTTTCGAAATCACGTAAAACTCATCTGTACAATATTTGACCACGAGTTTGGGCAGTGGAGAGGTATACAGACGGACGCACAGACGTGCAGACACACAGACGCACAGACCGACGGACGGCATGATAAAATCCACGTTTTTGGGATTCTTCATCATCGTAATGTTGGTTTTGATTAAAGCCTGAAATTTGCTTTTGACACGAAACCAATACTTGCCCTATAGAGCAAAAAAAATGTCTCGAAAACGCGTTTTCTTTACTTTTCACTATGAAATAGACTAATTTTGAAAAAATAAAAATGTGCGCCAATCGCTATATTTATACTACCCGTGTTTTATTCAGCACTGAGTAGCAGCTACTCAGTGTTTCATTTTATTCGCAAAACAAAAACAAAAAAAATGCTGATTAGTCGAATTTGTTTTTGTTTTGCAAATAAAATCAATCACTGAGTAACTACTCACTGTTGAATAAAACACGGCTACTATACACTATGTATGTGTACGGAAAAGTAATAAACTAATCAATATGATTATTACAAGTAGGCTTATAATGATTTGAGGTGCTTCGACCCCCAATGTGCCTTGTCCCTGGATCCACACCGCCAAAATATTATGTTGTCATCCGAAATACATACATATATAATATTTACTTCGATTTTTGGCGTTTACAGATTCCAATTATCTTGATTCTAGCAAAGGCGGCGCAAGCATATACAAATTTCTTGAAATCGTATTTTCTATACGTTTCATGGTGTTTCACGATGAAATTGACTATTTCTGAAAAAATGTAGTTAAATTGTGTATTTACCAGGAAAGTTTTGGGGTAGTTTTAATTTTTTCACACTTTATGTTTTTTGGGGCTGCTGAATCCGAATAAGAGGTTTGACAAAAAAAAATTCGAGACGAAACATGGTCAAAAATGCAAAAAAACGCAAAATTTTCAACGATTTTACAGTTTTTGGAAATTTTTACCATGAAGGACTTAGTTTTACATAGCTGTAAGCTAAAAATAATCCTTCATGGTAAAATTTTACAAAAACTGCAAAACCATTGAAAATTTCAGTTTTTTTTGTATTTTTTACCATTTTGGCCGAAATTTTGTTGACAAACCTCATATTCGGATTAAGCACCCCCAAAAACAAAGTATGAAATTAAGACTAACCCAAAATTTTCCCTCTATAGGCACCTTTTCGATCACAAATTGACTGTATTAATTACACTACGTATACGAAAAAAAAATATCTAGGGCAAAATTCTTACTTTCTCCAAAACTCTTGTTATTCAAGTACCTACTTGTAGTTTTGTGTTGTAGGACCCTCATCCAGGATCTGAAGTTCAATCAATAGCCATAAATCCTAAATAATTAGTCAGCAAAATTCTATGACGTTACGGTTTTAAAAGAAGGTGATAATTTCGTGTAATATTATCTCGAAAACATGATGTCATAGATTTTTCTGACTTCAGATTTAAATTAAGCAGTTTAAAATACTTTAGAAAAGTATATTTTGGTGTCATTTAAAAAATTATTTTAACTATTTCTTTTTTTGAGTCATGGGCTTAAAAAAGTTGGCAACCTGTATGACCTAAAAGAAGTCAAATAAAATGAACGATTGGATCGCATGTACTTGCTTAGGGTAAAAGTTGCTGTGGATGGTAAAACATAAAATGCATTACTAAAATGACTTAAATAATTCGTTTTGTTGCCATGCTGCTGTGATAATTTAATTTCCTCAATTTCCAATCGTCCAAAATTTAATTGGGCAATTTGACTTTTTTCAAAACTAAAAATATCAATTCACTCCTAATGTAAATTTGTGATCTGCTGCAATTTTTTCTGAGAGGTTTTCACATTATGACAGATTGCCTTAAAATGTTACGGATATGGCACCGATGAAAACGTTTTAATTTTGTGAGCGCTCATTACCCTGAACACACAAAGTGTGCAATATTTTTGACCTACATTATACATTTCCTAAATTTATGAATTCAATAAATGCTGATAAACTATTATAATAAATAAAAAAATTGTTAATCTTTTCGTTTGATTTCGTTTACTGGATTACTTATTTATATGGTTCTCTTAAATTTTATTGATATGTTTGCTCTTTATCTGAAAAATTAGCACGATTAGTAAAAGCTATTAATCTTTGTTAGATATCGAAATTGGCTACTACTGCTACCAATTATTTCCAAAAAATATTTCTTGATAACAAGAACGTGGATAGTTTTTGGGGATACGAAATCTTTTAGTTTGCTTGAAATGACGGAGATGTGCGTGTTGCTTAAGAGAATCATCTACTAGAGAAGATACAAATTATTACCACTGTCAGAATTATTGTTTTTGTTCCATATAGTGTTTATAGTTTTATTTTATTCTATTTCAACTTAAATTTCAAAAATGGATAAAATAAAAACATACCGAATGTTTCTAGCTTGTGCTTTTGGTGAGTCTAAAATGAACTCTTATTACTTTGATAAACTCATTAAAAGACTTTTAAAAGCTAGCTTGGGATATTTTGTACATGGAATATGCGTGGCCTGGACATCACCCATGATGCCAATCCTTCGTGATCACTGTGATGATAGTCCATTGGCTGACAAGATAGATAAAGCCGAAGAAGGATGGATCAGTTCACTTTTACCTGTCGGTGCTATAATTGGTAATTTTTGTTTTCTACAGAAGTAAATGTGAATTATAAAGAATTGATTGAAATGCAAAATCTGACTGTGTCAAGGTTGTCCCATTGCTGGGCCACTGTATAATAGAATTGGAAGAAAATGGACACTCCTCTCCAGTTCGTTTCTCTATACTGCTTCATTTGTTCTGCTGATATGTGGAAATGATATCTGGTACATATACGCTGCTCGAGTTTTGCAGGTTGAAGAACTTGAACATTTCTTATTAAACTGCGAAATAATTCAAATTTATGAACTTACAGGGCATAGCAGGCGGATTTGTTTCTACAACTACGACAATGTACATTGCTGAAACTTCCACTGACAATCTGAGAGGGGCTATTGGATGTCTCATGACAATTCTAATGATTGGTAAGCTTGGAATTTTGGATACATTGATAATATTATCAAGGTTTTCTCATTTAAAGGTGGAATTCTTTTTGTCTACTGCATTGGTCCTTATGTTCATTATCTAACTTTGCAATGGTGCTGTCTGGCTACGCCGATTATCTTTTTTGTCGCGTTTATTTTCATGCCTGAGTCACCATACTATTTTGCACTTAAAAATCTTACAAAAACCGGTATTAAGTCACTCCAATTCTTGCGCGGTCAAGGTGCTACAGCAACCGAAGAAGAGATGACAAGAATTCAGAAAACAGTTGACGGAGATATGTCAAATAAGGGTAACTTCGGTGATATATTCAAAAGTCGTGCCTACCGCAAAGCATTCGTCATATGTACGGGCTTACTTACATTCCAACAGTTTAGTGGAACTACAGCAGTGACTTTTAATAGTCAATCGATTTTCACCAGTGCTGAATCAAGCTTAGACCCAGCCATTGCGACAATACTTATGGGTCTTGTACAACTTGTTGCCAATCTTATCACTCCATTGGTTGTAGATCGTGCTGGACGTAAAATAATTCTTCTGATCTCAGCCTTGGGTATGTGTTTCTCCTTGGTTGCATTGGGAACATTCTTCTACATTCAAGCCATCGGAGATGCCTCCAGCATTGTATGGATTCCCATTCCAGCTCTCACTGTTTTCTATGCAATGTACGCGCTTGGATTTGGGCCAATTCCAAATATCATCATGGGAGAAATTCTTCCATCGAATATTAAATCAACGGTGTCATCATCTGCAACTACGTTCAACTGGATAACAACTTTTATTGTGACTCGCTGGTATCCAGAACTAAATGCTTTGGGTTCGTATATAGCGTTTTGGCTATTTGGAGGATTTTGTGCTGTCGCTTTCTTTTTTGTTCTTTTTGTTGTTGTGGAAACCAAAGGACTAAGCTTACAACGGATCCAGGAAAAATTGCATGCTGCTTGAATTTTTGTTTAAAATTTGTTTTTAAATATAAATAATAAAACGATATACATATATTAATTTTTTTTTATTTTTGTTGTAACCTTTGAAGTCTTTCATTGAAAACAGAAGCATGTTTGTAAGTTTTTGTTGGGTTTTGGTTGGAGGGTGTTATTGTTAATAAAGAGATGATTGTCAGAAAATAATCACTTGGCTTAGAAGAGGCAAGGAACCTATTTCGACTTTAGGACTGGAACCCATGATGTTTTTTAATGGGCTTCTTCATTTTTTATATAGGAAAAGGAGTGGGTGTTATTTGGCTTATGTGTCTTTTCAATTTATTCAGAATCGCTGAATTGGATGAACAATTTATCCCTCTCACAAAGAGAATCATTTCACTGATACGTGTGTACAGGAGTGCCATTTGTTGTACAAGTAATAAGCCCATTCTTCATTTAATGTTGATTCTACACAAAACAAGTTTGTTTTGCAGTAGCGTCGTTTTCGTTAGTTCCATCTTGAGCCTCTTTCACATCTATTCTTGTTAATAGATCTTAAGACGTTATAAGCTATTTGGAAGCATTATTATAGTAGATTTATACAGGCTGTTGCCTGAAATGTCAGGAAGTTCCTCTAACAAGGGTAGGATACGATCTTTGGGTCACCAATTCGATTAATTTTCGGCACAAGTGTGGGTTAAGTCCAGGAGTATAACAGGTGCAAATAGTAAGGCGCACTTCTAATTTGCGAAAATAAACTTTATTTTGTTTGTCTTATAAATTCTTCCAACATGGTAAAGTTTTAACTATCAAATTTTTCTCGAAAAATAGGTTAGTGCTCGTCTGATAGATATTTCCTCACCTAATTCCAAAGAACGTAGTTCAGCACCAAGTTTAGCCTTTTTCTTGCCATAGTTTCTTTCACCTGCGTTAGAAGTTGGTGCAGTTTTTTTGGTTCAATAGAAACTCGCAACTTGCCATTGACCTACAAAATCTTAAGAGCTGTCGTTCTTATATGTTCATCTTATACTTCATGCATTATTTTTTTAATGAAAGAGTATCCCACTTCTGATTTTGTGAACGATTTATTGATTTTATTTAACAAAAAGTTGAATATCAACCATTTAGTTTGAATACGTGTTTTCGAATGCGTAATTTAGGACATAACAATTAATAAATACTGCTTCTCATTTAAAATAAACTGATAAAAACATAATAATATACAACATTATAAGAGTTAAGCAATTAAAAATATTACAATTAAACCAATTTTTTTAAAGAAACATTCCACTTCAGCTTAGTTTTTCTTGTATTTCTTGCAAACTGAGTCCTTTAGTCTCAATAACTACAAATATAACAAATATAAAAGCTAAGCCACATAAGCCTCCGAACGTCCAAAACAAGTAATATGATCCTAGGGAATTCAAAATCGGAAAGAAACGCACCAACACCAAAGTTATGGCCCAACCAAGCGTGGTAGAAAAAGATGAAACAGTAGCTTTTATATTCGATGGAAGGATTTCACTCAAAACCACCCATGGCACTGGACCGAAACCAATTGAAAACATTGCATTGAACAACATTAGAGCAGGAATGGGAATCCAAGTTATACCTGAGGCATCTCCAACTGCTGCAATGTAAAAGAATGAACCAAGTACGATTAATGAGATGGACATTCCTAGGGCAGACATCATAAGAATTCTCTTGCGACCAACTCGTTCAACAATAAACGGAGTAATAAGATTTGCCATTATTTGAACCACAACCACAATTATGGAAGATAATGCTGGATCTAATGGTGTTTTGGCGCTAATAAATATTGACTCAATATTGAAGGTTACGGCATCAATACCACAGAGTTGCTGAAATGCCAAAAGACCGCAACATATGAAGAATGCTTTCCTGTTGGGTTTGTTCCGTAATATTTGGGGCAATGTTCCCTTTTGAGACATGTCCACATCGACTGCTGATTGAATCTGCTTGATCTCATTTTCAATATCCCTGCCACATTGACATCGAAGAAACTCCAGTGATTTGACTGCTGCTGATTTTCGCCTTTTCATTGCATAGAAATATGGTGTTTCTGGCATGAAGAAAAATATTAAAAAGAATACAATCGGCACAGACAGACAACAGAACTGCAACTTTAAGTATGTCAAAAATGCACCAGTCGTATAGACGTATAGAACTCCACCTGGAATCAAATCAAAGAATCGATTAGTTTAGGCAAGATTTGTAAAAAAAAAAACAAAATTTACACAACAAGAACAATGTCATCAGGGAACCAATTGGGCCACGGTTCACATCGGTAGTTATTTCAGAAATGTAAATAGGCATAATAGTACACGTCAGTCCCATGGCAATTCCCTTAAACAAAATAAATACACATAATTGCAAATAAATAAGTTGAAGAATTTTATTAATTTACCTGCAGCAAACGTCCCACATAAAGGTGCCAGACTGTACTTGCAAGCAAAAATAAAAAGTATGCAGCTGCATATAGAAAAGCACTCAATAATAAGGCCCTCTGTCTGCCAATTTTATTTGCTAATGGTCCGGCCATGGGGCACCCTACAAACATTAAGAAATCGGTAAACAAACTGTTATAAAAATACGTAATATTATGATTTTTTTTTAAGAATGTTTAAGTTTTCTTTTAAAACTTCATAGGTAGGAAACTTTTTGTTTGAGTTCATTTTCGAGGCCCCAGCGAAAGAATTTCCTATGTGGAATTAACCTTAGAGAGAACTGCGGTATATTGCCAGAGACGGTTCACGGTGGGAGTAGTGGGGGCCCTATGCTCTTTTAGGGGATAACAACGGACTTAACAAGTCTGCGAACCTTGTCTGGATACTTTCAGACAGTATAAAATACTTTTATAGGCTAATGTGACATATTAAATGCTTGGGCGGGTGGCACGTAATTGTTTTTAAAATCAAAATTGCTCTGGACGTTATAGCTTCTTACATAAAGTTTTTTTAAAAAAATATTTTTTTTAAGAAATTACAAAAAAAAAATAACATTCATTACAAAAATGACATAAGCAACTTCTTAAATTATTTTGAGCTTAGTTTGGACTAAGTTTTCCATTTGATTTAATTATAATCCAATAAAACTATCAAAAATAAAAAAAAAATGGAAATATTGTATACAAAAATCGCTAAGAAGAATTTTATTATTTTATCTTAAAGAGTATCTTTTGTGGATTCTAAAGCCACAAAACTCGAGCAAAAAAACCCTCTGCGTCGTCCACCAGACTCTTCGTGAAGTTCAGAAAAGCCGGAATAAAAAAAAATTTAAATTTTCAAACAATCACATTTTCTTAGTTTGATTTTCTAAAAAATCAGTGCCAATTGTTTTGGTACAGAAAAAAAACATATTTCGATGTCAAATCTTGACGCATGATCTCGGGAAACGATAACATCGAAGGTACCGTATTTAAAAATGGCTTTAGCCATTCGTTCATTTTCATTTTTGTAATTTTTCCAACAGTTAACATGTACCGTTAAAGTCTTCTAATATTCGCATATGATCGAGGTTGCCCCTTGTAAACGCAAATGAACGTTAGGTAAGTAGGTATACCTCTTTTTACAACCTTATAGTTTCGTAATGGACTCCGACAAGGGGATGGTTTGGCCTGCCTCCTCTTCAAGAGGGACCATCGTCAACAGGTCCAGCCAGATACTGGCTTACGCAGACGACATCGACATCATCGGAAGAACCGAACAAGCTGTACACGATTCCTTCATCCAGATCGAGCAGGCGGCACAAAATCTGGGGCTGCACATTAGCGAAGGTAAAACAAAGTACATGGTGGCGTCGAATGCGATAAGAACAATCAAGGTAGCGGAGCACGAAGTGGTGCAATCCTTTGAATATCTTGGGTCAACAGTAGCAGCCCATAACAACATAGAAGAAGAAATACGCGGGCGGCTTCTCAAATCCAACAGAGCCTACTACAGCCTGTCAAAGCTATTCAAATCCAGAAATCTTACCATAACTTCAAAACTGCTGCTGTACAGTACCTTGGTCCTGCTAGTACTCATGTATGGATACGAGACTTGGGTACTAAGCAAAAGGCACTGTGACCTCTTAGCCGCGTTCGAGAGAAAAGTCTTACGGAGAATTGTTGGCCCCATATGTGAGGAAGGACGATTCCGGAGACGGTACAATCATGATTTGTACGCAATCTACCTTGAAGCAGACATAGTGACAAAAATTAAGCTCGGTAGACTCCGGTGGGCAGGGCACCTAGCTCGTATGAGCGAAGAGGAACCTGCTCGAAAAGTCTTTTGTGGCACATTCTATGGTAGACGGCAGCGTGGTAGACCATACTTGCGCTGGAGAGATGGCGTAGACCAGGACGCCCGAAGCCTTGGGGCTCGAGACCGGGATAGGTGGAGAGACTTGTTGAAAGCGGCCAGGACCGGACCCCGGTTGTCGAGTCGATGATGATGATGATGGTGATAATTTCGTAATGAACTACATTACCAAATAGCTTTTCACATATAAAACAAAATAGTGCTATAAAATTTAATGAAAATATCTAGCCTAGTACCAATAATGGCCGAGAAAATCAAATAAACGTTTTTTAAAGCATTTTTCGAAATGGCGTACAGCGCAGAGGGTTTTTTGTTCGAGTTTTGTGGTTTTAGAATCTCCAAGAGATACTTCTTAAAATAAAACAATAAAATTCTAATTTGCAATATTTGAAGATATGTTTTACTAATTTTATTTGATTATTAAGAAAGATACATTTTTAGATAAAAATATTGAAATCGTTAGAGCCGTTTTAAAATTTTTTTTATATACATATAAAAAAATTCTAACTTTGTATAAGAAAAAAGTTGGGATGTCATTTTTAAGAAAATATTAATTTACATCTAAATCCAAAGTTTAAAAAAAATCATTGACCCGAAAAAAATTTGAAAAAAATAAAAACGGTTCTATGCGAGTTACCGTTATCAACCGATGAAAAAATACTTTTTGTATTTAAAAAGAACGACCTTGCCTGTTGTAGTTCACACAAAAATAGCTTCATCTCTAGCCATAGTCTTGGTGGTAGTTACTTCAAGTTTTTATTTGTTGTTCAAAGATTAATAAACATTTTCATCATTTGGCAGGTATGCCGTAAATTTTTGTCCTAAGTTTGAAGAAATTCGCTTCAGCGGCCTAGGCTTGAGCTTGAGATATGGAAACGATAGAAAGACAGGCAGACAGGCATTTTCATTTTTTTTACGAATCATAATCTTGGTCTGTATTATACTTATATCGTAAGTAAAAAATGCATGTCTAATTCTATCACTTTACAATTATTTATTTAATTTTCATAGGGAAACTCAACTTCGTCGACTCGGCCAAAACATCACGATGGATAGTTATAACTTCGAAGCAGTCAAGGACTTTGTCTACCTGGGATCCACTATAAACTCAAACAACGACATCAGTGAAGAGATCAAACGGAGAATTACTCTTGAAAATCGCTGTTTCTTCGGGCTGAGGAGGCATTTAAGTAGTAAAGCCCTCTCTCATAGAACCAAGGAAACGCTATACAAGACCTTAATCATCTCGGTGCTGCTATATGGGGCAGAAGCATGGGCGTTAAAAGATTCGGATGAAAATTTGCTTGGTTGCTTTGAGAGAAAGATTCTTCGAGTGATTTTTGGTCCTGTGTGTTTCGAAGAAGTATGGAGAAGAAGATTCGACGACGAGCTTTACGGGCTGTACAGCGACGTTGACCTGGTTAAGAAGCTGAAAATACAGCGGCTGAGATGGCTGGGAGACGTGGAGCGTTGATGTCCAACGCACCAGGCCGACCAGTCTTCGAATTCAACCCTGATGGTGTACGCAGCAGAGGGAGACCGCGTAACAGGTGGCGCACACAAGTGGAGAACGACCTATCACGTAAAATTTATCTACAGAGTTTCTGATAATGAAAGCAATAAAGTTCTTATCTACTTTCTCACCATTATAACTCAAATTTCAAATCGAATAACAGATTGTCCGAATTGAAAGTCTTATAAGCTCTGATATGTATTCGTATAAATACAAGTAAAGTACGCCATTCTAACAGTATTTTGATAATAAATTGATAATATAGAAAGATTCAAAACTGAGCGATTTGTTTGAGAACTCACCAATTAAAGCTCCAATCGCAATAGAAGAACTTATCCAACCTTCCTGCATGGGTCCAACTCCAAATTTCAAGGGACTGTCGGATGTGGCATTCCGAAGCCTTGGCATTACTGGTGATGTCCATCCCAAACATGTTCCAAGTGCAAAATAAGATATATTTGCTAAAAGATAAACACTCCAACATTATAGTGAATAAGTTGATAGTAAAATCGTTTTAAGACTTTCCACTTAGACTGGCTAGGTAAACGTTTTGTTTATTCTTTAGTTCCATTTTTTTTCTGTAACACCTTCACTGGAAGTTTGTGATTCTAGACTGAATACACCAAAGGTGTGTTTATCATCAAAAAATCCAATATAGCCTCTTAATTAAAAAAAATTACGAGAGATAAACAGAAAAAAATCAAAAAAAAAAAAATTTAAGAATTTACCCTCACGATGAAATGGCACTTAATTTGTTCTTATAATCTAATTACTCACAATCAACAACAGCATGATTTAGTTTAGTAAAATAAATTTGATAAATTCTGTACATAAAAAAATCTATCTTATCTTAACGCGATGTCGTTATTTACTTACAAACTGGTATCGTCCATGCTAAAATCGTCTATCCCAACATCTTTACTCAAGGTAAAAGGTAGATGACAAATTCCTATCTAGCTGTTGTTTTTTTATTGAACAGCTATTAACAATTAACTCGAAAAAGGCATGTTTTCGCTTTAGATAACAGCAACGGCATACGTAAGTAATTGAAATTTTGACATGCGATGGAAATTGCCTATTAGAGATAATTATTCATGATCATGATTATAATATGCTTGATGTACCTACCCCATATCAACACTGTTGTGTGTATTTTGTAAAGCATTATTAGCGCCAAGGCGCAATGGATTTCGTATCACCAATTGAAATAGAGAAGTTTCCTTTATTTACATGCGTTATAAGTAGGTACTTTAGGGCAAGTTTAGGATTCGTTAAGTTATGGAATTCGAGATAACAAAATGCTTTAAACTGATATTCGGATATCTCCAACACTATCCGGATATTCGATAATTCAGATATCTGGCACTATCGAGATATTTGGATATCAAACACTACTCGGATATAATTTAGATGTACGTTTATCCAGATATCTGACAACATCTCTACGTTCAAAGGACATTAAGTACTTACTTGTTCTAGGACCTGATTGGTCAGATGTTACTGAAATTTTAGTATATTTTACGTTAGGTCCCCTATATGTGCCAACAATTCTAACATTTTGCCACTGTATTATATTATTTGTAAGTTTATTTTAAGTCAAATTGTAAGTACTATGTTCAATAAAACAAAATTGAAAATATTGATCCTTAAAGAGTTAGTACTACCTGTCACATTCGGATATCCGGATAATTTCGGATAATTGAAAGCATTTTCAAAGATCAAGTAAGTTAAGAAACCGGAATAAACTTTGTTTAACACATAATTCATTACTGTTTAAGGAAGATTTTGAGAAATCCAATGGCATACCAATAATTTTCCTAAAAATGATTATACATTCTTATTACGAACTAGCTGAGGCGGCAGTCGTTGTATGTACTATCATGCACTTTAATTTATGTCTTATATTTAGTGTCTTATTACATGATCTTTTATAAAATTTGTTTTTAACTGAACGACTCTTTTTAATAGCTTCTAACCCACCAGACTTTTCGTTTTCAGTAATTGGCTTAAAAAATAATTATAAATCTTTTTATTCAAGTGCTTTTGGATACACATTATTGGAGACAAATAAGTTTGAAAATAGTGTCGTGGAAAAAGTGCAGAATATCGAGGTGAATGATGAAAAGTTTTGGAAAGAAAAAAGTGTAAAATATCTCAGAAAAAACTAATAAGGCCACTAATAAATGCACGGAAAATATAAGTCGTGGAAAAAGCGCATTGTTTCTTATCAGCTTTTTCCATGATATAATATGTTTGATGTCAGCTTTTTTCACCAGTACTCTACACTTATTTTCACGTAATTACTGCTCTGATCTGAGTTTTGTGGAGCTCTAGATCTTCCTTCAACTTGACTTCTTGGCCACTGCTCAATGCTGGATGGCTAGTCTTTATAAACCATTTAGCGGCTGTTTGAAGAATCTTCTCAGGAAGGTCAGTATTTTTCCTGTATGCCCTTATGTATTACTTTCTCTAACTTTAAAGGGTCCATGACGGATAGTGAGACCACTCCTTGGTTTTTCCACAATTTAGTAATATTTCTTAAGTACTCTTGTTTTTAGTTTGAGAATTTGTGCATCTTCTTGACTACGCGGTTTTCATGATTTGTTATCATATAGCGTAGAGTTTTTCTTGTTTCTATTTACATATAGCAGGAGCAACCTTATGGCCTTTTCTTGGCAAACTAAGAAAATTTTAAGTCAAACAAAAATTTTAGTACAGAAGTTTCTGTGGGCCTCTTCACGCGAGACTAATACTTCCAGGGGTAAGAGTATTTTTTCTCGTTCTTCCTCTTCAAAATTGGAAGAACATTTTTAAGCCACCCCTTTTGCACTACCGCCATAAAAACTTCTTTTACCCTCGGAAGAATTAGTCTCGTCTGAAGAAGCCCTGTGAGTCATAGTACCTTATGTGGGTCTATTTTGTCCATTATAGGATTTCTTTACCTATATCTTAAGAGATAATAATTTGTTACCGTTATTTCTTTCGGTCTCTATGGATTACAGGTCTACATTAAAAAATTCTCTTCGGGGTATACGCCCCCACGTTGGATATACGCACATGCAGCATAGCAGCAACCAGAATATCGCTCAAAACGATGCATGTTAACTCATCAGAAGGCATAGTCTGTAAACCTATAGGAGGAGTGTCTCCCACCTTTGACATGTTGGCTGTTTATGTTTTTGTTAAATGTTTTAAAACTGATGCTTCAGAGCGATTTCATAGCTTTCGCCTTAACTTTCTAAGAACGTAACTCAGTGTCACAGTTCCTGGATCGAATAAACCCAACATCTATCTAAGATCCCTTTTCGGTTATCCAGTGCCATCACATCGAGTTACCGAGGAGCTTTATGCCACCTGTTAGACCTAGGGTCCTGTAATGCACCCAATTAAATATTCAAAATTAAAATTAGTATGTAGTTCTTGCAAAAACAAACAAAAATTATGTACAAAAAATAAAATTATACTATTAATTTCCTTGTAATTTTTCTTGAATTTTCTGCAAACTTAATCCTTTGGTTTCAGTTACAACAAATAATATGAAAAAGAATGCCAAAATACACAATCCACCGAATACCCAAAATGCATAAAATGAACCTAGGGCATTCAGTTCTGGATACCATCGGGTGACAATGAAAGTCACTAGCCAATTAATTGTCGTCGAAATCGATGAAACTGATGATTTGATGTTTGATGGAAGAATTTCTCCCATTACCACCCAGGGAACCGGACCAAATCCAACAGAATAAAGAGCATTGAAGAACATAAGTGCTGGTATTGGAAGCCACAGAATTCCAGATGGATCGGCAAAAGCTTGAATATAGAAGAATGTTCCTAGAGCCAATAAAGCCAAACACATTCCAAGAGCTGAGATCATTAGAATCAGTTTACGTCCAGCACGTTCAACAATGAATGGTGTGACAAGATTTGCTACAAGTTGCACGAGTCCTATTATGATAGTTGCTATGGCAGGGTCCAAGGTAGACTTGGCACTAGTAAATATCGACTGACTGTTGAATGTTACTGCACTGGTACCACTCAGCTGTTGGAATGTTAGAAGACCGCAAACTATTATGAAGGCTTTTCTATAACCTCGATTGTAGAAAATGTCTTTGACAGTCCCTGTATTGGCCATATCAGCATTAACTCCCGTTTGGATTTGGTTCATTTCATCTGCCACTATATTAGCACTTTGTCCTCGAAGAAATTCCAATGATTTGATGCCTTCTGTTTTAAGTCCTTTCATTGCATAGAAATACGGAGTTTCTGGCATAAAAGAAAAAGCAACAAAGAACACAATTGGAACCGCTATACAGCACCATTGCAGAGTCATGTAGGTCACAAATGGACCGATACTGTAGACGTAGAGAATTCCTGCTAAAGTTAACCAAAAAAAAAAAATGTATACTGGTCTTAGAATTAAATCCTCTCCAATAACGAAAAACTTACAGACCATAAAAACTGTCAGTAGAGAACCAACTGGACCACGGGTCTTACTTGTTGCTATTTCGCCAATGTACGTTGGCATAGTTGTGCAAACAAGGCCTACTGCTGTACCCTAAGAAAGGTTTTTTTGGAAGTAAAAGATTACTAATGTTAGTAACCATAACTTACCTGAAGAATCCTTGCTACATATATGAACCAAATGTTATGTGCAATTAGAAGAAAAGCAAATGCAGCTGTAAAAAAACCTGCACTCGATAGCAAACTCCATTTTCTTCCAATTCGAGCTGATAATGGTCCAGCAATTGGGCAACCTAGAAATATTAAAACACACAGTAAAAAATGTATAAAACTATTTTGAAGAGTTAAATGGGAACAAGAAGTAAGTCTTGAACATTTGCGATGCCAGTAAGTAAGTTTTAATAATTCCCATTAAAACTGCATTCCACCATTTGACCACCTCATCACGTACGTGTCGTTAGCACTAGCGTTTCGTAAAGAAAAAAAGTCCAAACAAAGATTTGACGAGTTCTCGAAGCTACGATTTTAGTACTACTTGAAAAAGATACTCATGGGAGTTTTTAATGCTGAGATTGTATGACTGGTACGAAGGTCAAAGTCTTCGCCTCACAATATACCATTTCTAGAAAAGGCACCAGAGCTATCGAAATTTTACCAGACAATTGCTGCTAAGAGCTTGTCGAGTCCCTTATGGTGAAACTTGGAATCAAATTGCAATCGATGGAAGTCACTGAGCGTTCTTGACAGTATGGAAGAAAAACGTTGTTTGAAAAGAAGAAAAAGCAGCAAAAACAGTGTAGGATTCAGCAGGAATCAGGACCAAAACTGTTTACTTTGGGTTTGATTGTTTGATATTGGTGGTTGAGTCTTTTTAGTGATGTCAGATTTACTGATGTAACAGGAAAGGTGGACCCATCGAATCAATGACACAAATGTTCATTGAAAGAGTGGCATCCACTTCTTTTCCGTTCTTCAATAATAAATAATTCTTCAGAAAATAACATGCCACAGGCCCTTCTAACAAGTCTTTAATTGGGGTTCAAGAGGCTATTTTCAACCTCTTTGTCATCTGGTTAATAGAGCCAGAAAAATAAAAAAGACATTTATGATGTTGAGGCATGTTTAAGAGGCATGTATTTTTTCAGAAACTTCCAGCAAATTATCGTTTCTCTGATGGCATACCTAGTGCTGAACAGTGGCATGTGAGATGTGAGAGTGGCAGGTGAGATGTGTCCTTTTGTATCTCTTAGTGACCAAATTAAACAAAGATTTACGGCAAGCAAAAAGAGAGGCATCATGAACTACAATCATATCTCAACTTTGTTAGAAGGTTCACGAACAGCACTAAAATTGCCCCTAAACATTCAATTCAATAAGACATCATTATGTAATATAGCCACAAAAAACCATGCAATGCCTATGAAGTTTCAAACGTATTTCACATAAATGATCTTTGATGGGGGAAAACGATTGTAGAATTGCAAAAGAAGAAGTGAATTGAAAAAGTTTTGAAAACCATACATTTTTTAAGTTGTCAAGGTTTTTTTCTTGCGCTCGCAATAACTCTAAGAAATAAAAGTTTTTTGTTTAGTTTGCATTCTGCTTGCGATGAATAAGAAGATTATATATTTAAATATCAGTGAGCACTTACGTAAATACTAAAAAAAAAAACGTTTAAAAATTTTAGACTTGAAAATTTTGCAAACAAAATTTTTCATCTATTTTTTATACGAAGCAAAAGTCGACTGGCTCAAACTATGTGCAAAATTTTTCACGAAATATAATTATTATTCATTCAATGAATTGTTAATAAGGACATACATTTTAGACTTATATGATGGAAAAAAACTCTATTAAACTTAAAAATGTAAAAAAAAAATGTTACACATACGCCATAGTGAACAGTTAACTTAAACCTCAAAATATAATAAAAAATATTTATCGTTCACGAAATTATTTACCCAATTTTCCAAAACTCACCAATAACTCAGTTGTGCAACCCGCCATTTTATTAACGTTATCTTAATCTCACTGTTTTTGTTTTGTCAATGTTAATAAATTATAACAAAGAGTTTCTACGAAGGGAAAGTATTTCAAATACTGTAATTTGGAGGCAAAATAAGTCCTTGATGACATATTACACCAAATTTAGCAATAGAAATTCTTTCCAAGAAAATATAATCTTAAGATATCAACGATAGCAATGACATTAAAATCTTCCCTATTGATTTTTGTATCTTTAAGAATTTTGTGTGGTTTTAAAGAAATGTCCCAGCTACCTCATCACTTTTAAAAAAGAACAACACCCTAACAATTTTGCTCACCAATCCTCTTATGAAATTATGCAACTTACCAATCAATGCGCCAATGGCGATAAACGAACTTATCCAACCTTCTTCAACTTGTCCAATACGCCCAGATAATGGACTATCTGCAGTATGATCTCGAAGCTTTGGAATAATAGGTGACGTCCATCCTATGCATGTTCCAAGTGAAAAATATGCCAAATTTGCTTTCAAAAAAAAAAAAAAAAATCAAAAAATGGTAGTACCACTTGTCATGATTTATTTTTATTACCAACAACACTAACTAAAAAAACGCGATGCTCCTTAACTGGGTCCATTTCATCTACTAAACAGATCTTATAAAACTCTATTAATTAGAACACTTTTTGTTGATGGAAAACAGATTGTTATTCTTATTTCTATTGGAAAACATTTCTTCAAAATAAAATCAAATTTGCCTCAAAAAAAATACTTTGAATTAACACACTTTAACAACACGTCAACAGCATAAATAAATTAAGCGATGTTGATTCTAGACGGAACGTTGTTTCTTTGATATTGGCTTGCTAGCATTTATCGAAATAACATTGAATTTTACTATCTTTGCTTACAATTTTTAAATCGCTTTATGATTTATTACAATGACTGTTGCTGATAGTTTTAAAAAACTTTATTTTTTGTTTATAAAAAAAAAACCACTTATCTTTGCGCGCTGTATTTCGAACGCACCTTATTGTTATGACCAAAAGATATTTTATAGTAAACAAAACGAACATAAACGCATTAAGTTTTTGATTTGATTTTAATTTGCAGAATAATTGAACTTTCCGAAATTAAATGATAAAGTTAATTTGAAAAAGAGCTTTTCTGGTGTATCGCTGCAAAAAATAAGTTTATCTATAAAACCTTTCTTTTCACCTGTTATAAGTAAACACTCAAACAGTTAATAAAAAGCATCAGAGAGCAATTCTTGTGTCGATTATCTTGCTAAATTGATTAATTCGAGTGCGTATATTAAGGGGGAGGGAGTTTTAGGGGTATTATGTATAATTTTTGTTGCCAATGATATTCCAAAATAACTGCGTCTGAAGCCCGATAGTGATGAGAGACTTCTACCTGTCAGGAGAGCAGAGCTGTAAAAGACTGCAGTCAATTGGTAATGCAGTCAATTCAGTCGCAATTATTTGTCTATAATTTTAGCTGCAAGCTAGTACTGCTACTAAGTACCTTCCCTAACTTCAAAATAAGCAGTTGGTAGTCAGCAATAAAATAATGACTGTAAAGTTAATAAAAGCAGACAGTTAACTACAAATTAATTAAATGCAGAACTTTTTGACTGGTTTTAGTGTTTTATTACAAAGTTTTTTTTGTACCGTTGTGTGACTAAAACCAGTCAAAAAGTACGTATTGCAGTTAATTAATTGTTAGTCAATTAGCTGTTTTCGTTAACAGTACAGTCAGTACATATTTGAATACTGACTACTGACTGTAGTTTTACGGTCAAAGTATACTTGGTGAGACAAAAGATTAAACTTAGTATTTTTAGTGAATTAATTGCAGTACCAAAAATACTAAAATTTTTAACCATGATATTGAATTTATTTATTTGGATGATCAATCAATGTCAAAAAATTAATATTTTCAAATAAGCCTAGCTAGTTTTTTTTACCAAAAAAAAACAAAATTATAAAAAAACTAGCAACTAGCAACTCTCTTCTAACCCCTTCCCACTATTTTCTGTTTGATGCACATGGTCACTTAAAATATTCTGATAATTAATAAATAAAGTTTCAAAAAATAATATCAACGTTAAAACTTCACGTCATCTCTGTTTTGTGAGAACAATAAGACAGAGAGAAACTGGTTCCTTGTTTTATAAATAGCAGTTTTTATTTATCCAAGTGGGACAACTTTTTTTGTATCTACGTAATCTGTGTATTCATTGTAATTAAACTGTATTTATACTTAATTCGAAATTCTACAGAAAAATTCTCAATTTAGTACTTGAGTATTAGGGAAAGTATGATAATGTTGAAACGAATATTGTATAATTTTGTTCCAAGCATTGGGGAGGTCATAGCCAAGTTGGTAGATGAATTTTAATTGCGGTGTAGGTGCTACAAGCACAAGGATTAGTAACAATCCGACATGACAGTACGATGAAAGAGAAAACGAAAATAGTGGGTCTCACAATTTTGCCTGTTTGTCAGTATCTCCGTAAGTTCTTTCTATCTTGAGCTACAGGTTTCCCCCTCTAATAAGGAAAATAAACTTTTTTGTAGGACCAAAATTCATCAAAATAGAAAAACTTACTTTTTTTAAAAACCAATGAGGGAATAATCTTGTTTGCAGGTTATACTATTTTTCTCTTTCTAGTATTGAAATTGGTCAATACTATGATACAAATGATACATATACAAGTGATGAGTGGAAATACATATGTGTACAACATTTTACAGGTTTGTACAGTCAAAAAGCTTATTTTTTGCTCAACACGAAATAACTTTTAACTCAAACCATGCAAATTTATAATTTAACAGTGTACAATGCTATAAAAGCTTCATTATTTTGAATTAATTTTGATAAAAATTTATCAAAAAATCTGCTTTGGTCGTCACAAACACAAACAACTATACCAGTGGAGAAGGTATCGTTATCTCAAAAAAAGGCCAGAATGTATTTTTAATGCAGTGAGCAAGCTAAATTTCCCTTTGCATATCAACTACTAACTATTTATTTAAAAATAATAAATACAAATTTGTATTTTTAATCTTCGACCAATAATTTATTCATGATGAGCTAAGAACATGAACTGAACATAACACATAATGTGTGCTCTAATGCTATCGATATGCTTAGGTACCTATCTTCCTCTTGATAAAATCTAAGAAATAAATATTATGGCTGTGGCCAGATAATTATTTGATAATATTTGGCTATTATTATTTTTATCAATTTCTTGCTAAAATAGTATTTCAAGTTAGTTTGTGGTCAATACATGAAATTGTTTTTTTTATTTTCAAAATGTCGTTGATAATCTAAATTTTAATATAAGCTATTATGAAGCAATGAAGTTGTAAATAGAACTTTTGACTATAGAGGAATCCGACACCGACTCTGTAAGATTAATGTACGTTTTTTTTATATTGTTTTTTTTTTTTTTTTTTTTTGTGAATAAAGCCCCCACCGTAACAAATACATAAATTAAATATATACAAAAAAAACTGCTCAAAACAAACATTTTTTCATAAAAACTGCATACAAAATTAGTGAATTCTTTCTATGCACTTAATTTTTTGACTCTCAAAATCACATTATGAATACAAAAATTTTGTTTATTTTGTTGTTTTAAATTTGTGTTTATTTTGTTATTATAATTTCAGTATCAGTCTTATAGAAACATGGATTCAGTTAAGAAATATCGAATAATTTTAATAGTAATATGTGGTGAGTATGAGTATGTTTTTAAGTTTTTGTTTTTTTTTTTTTTGATTTCGCAGTCAAATTCCAACTAACGCTTTTATATGATTTTCTTCAAAGCCAACATTTGTAGTTTTTCTGTGGGAACCTATATCGGATGGTCTTCTCCTATATTGCCAAAATTAAGAAATGCATCTGATGAAAACCCTTTGCCGGAAGGTATTACTCTGACAGAGGAAGGGTGGATACTGTCGTTAGCGGCCATAGGAGCACTATGTAGTAAGTGTCAACCTCTACGAGAAGTCGTTACTACTATTATTTATTAATATGATATTGTAAATGGTACAATGAATTTTTTAATCATAAGGAATAGTCTTAGAGCCGACAGCTAATTTTGAGAGTGGATATTATAGTCAAAATTTGGGTATGTAGTTTTATAGGTATGGGCGGGGCGTCCTGATTTCAAATTCGAAAGTCTGGCTGGTTGCTTGAACGAAATTCTATGATTTTCAGACGATTAAAAACGCCATAATTCCAACTCGTGTGGGAAAGATAAATCCATCTGAAAATTAAATGTTCTTTACCTGATGGCATCTGCCACCAACTTTACATGTTTTTGGGAAGTTTATAGTTGGATATATATAAACTTTGCATGATAGAGCAATTCTAATACACGATAATTTTTTTTCATAAAGATAAGAATAAAAAAAACGGTAGTAGGTCAAAATTCAGCTTTTCATAATTCACCTTTTTTTTGAAAATAACTCTGCTATTCAAAATTCTGCTTGTTTTTATTTCTGTCTGTCCGAATTCTGCTTTTTAAAATTCTATCAATTTGTATTTAAGAAAGAAAATCCTGCTAATTCTGGTTTTCTTCACCAAAACCCTTTTATACAAAAAAATCAAACGAAAATATTTCAATAAATGTTAAATAATTGGATAAGTTGCCACTTATTGTTAGTTAGGCAAAGAAGAAATAGTGAGGCAAAAATTAACTACTACTCAATGGATCATTAAGCCATTTTTCTGACAAAACTGACAGATCTTCTTCAAGAACAAAAATAATACAAACTTAATAGAAAATTACAATCTATCTCCATCAAATTCCAATCAAGAAATAACACCGATACTATCCCACCACTTACATATGTCATTGTTGACATTTATAACCCAGATCATCATTTTTGGATTCTGTTATCAGATTGATTATTTTCCTCCCTGTAAACAAATTTCGACTCCAACCCATAAAAACCAAAAAAAAATTGTTTTTGGCACTATTCACAATATTTTTGAGGTTATACATCAAAATTATCGAAACAAAAGTTGTAGATCTTTTAACTTTCTACAATTCTTGTATTAAGTTTTATTTGATAGAAGATCTTCTTTTGATAGAAATCGTAAAAAACACAATTTTTGACACCCACACAACTTTTTCGCCCACCCTATACTCATCCTCTTTTGTTTTCTGCCACCAACAACCTCCCACTCAGTTTAAATCCGAACCTTTAGTTCAGGAACTTAGTAGGAGTTGGTAGATAGAAGTTACTTTAGAATTAAATCAACAACTTTATAAAATGCACTTAACACCAACCAAGATTAAAGAAAAAATATTACTTCTTCAATGAGATAAACAGCATTGAAAGCGTTTTTTTGTCCTCTCCGTTACTTTGGAATGACAAATATACTTTTCTACCACTCTCTTACCTGTTCTCATACTTATAAATTTTAACTTTTCTATCCAAAAAGCTTCCATCATTGCTGGTCCTACGGCCGCTATAATTGGACGAAAAAGGTCTTTACTGCTGAGTTCAATGATTTTGCTAGTTGCGTACGTTTCAATGCTGACAGCTCGATCAGTTTGGTGGATGTATTTAGGGCGTTTCCTTCAGGTAATGAATATTTGTTTACCAAAGAAACAAAACTAAATCTATAATAACATTACTAAATGTCTTTTGAAGGGTGCTGGAGGTGGATTTCTGATAACCGTTTTGCCTATGTATGTTGGTGAAATTGCTACTGATGATGTTCGAGGATCCATCGGTTCTTTGATGTCACTTTTTATGACTGGTAAGTGAGATACTTTTTAGAACTAGATCAACGAAATCATTGAAATTATATTTCGTTCAATTAATAGGTGGAGTTTTGTACGTCTACAGCATTGGTCCCTTCGTAAGTTATTGGACACTTCAATGGTTTTGCCTGGCAGTCCCTGTGATATTCTTTATGATTTTCTCCTTTATGCCGGAAAGTCCATATTTCTACGCAATCCAAGGAAACCAAATCAAAGGAATCAAAGCCTTACAATTTCTGCGAGGACAAAGTTTTCAGACAGCTGAGGCAGAAATGATTAAAATTCAAGTGTCAGTGGACAATTCTATGTGCAACAACGGATCGTTGCAAGATATATTCCGAAAAGAAGTTTATAGAAAAGCTCTGATCATATGTTGTGGACTTTTAGTATTTCAACAGCTGAGTGGTACCACAGCAATAGGTTTCAACAGTCAGACAATATTTAGCACTGCTAACTCGACAATAGACCCAGCCATTGCGACTATCATCATTGGACTTGTTCAACTAGTATCGAATCTCCTTACTCCATTTATTGTGGACCGAAGTGGTCGCAAGATGATTTTATACATCACATCTGCTGGCATGTGCTTGTCTCTGTGGATTCTTGGAACATTCTTTTACATGCAAAAGGTTAAAATGGCAACTGGATTGAATTGGATCCCAGTTCCAGCTCTGATGTTGTTCAATTTTCTTTATGGTTTTGGATACGGTCCAATTCCATATGTGGTGGCATCCGAAATGTTTCCATCAAATATCAAACCCAAAGCAATGACCATTGCTTCCTGTGTTAGTTGCATAACTAAATTTTTAATTGCTCGATTTTATCCAGAATTAAATGCCCTTGGACCGTATTATGCGTTTTGGGGCTTCGGAGGATGCTGTTTGTTGGCCCTGTTTTTCGTTTACTTCTTTACAATTGAAACTAAAGGCATAAGTTTGGAGGATATTCAGGATAAATTATACAAAAAGCGAAAATCCCAACAAATTAATAAAAAAGAAATGGGAAAATGTCTTAATGTCCAGTAGTAATAAGTATAGGAAACTAGTTTTCAATAATTTAAGAAATAAACTCCCACACTTAAATCCTGTGATAGCATACCGTAGCAGCCTTACTTTTTTTTTTGATTGTTTAATATAATATTTAGCTACATCGACTTACATCATTTAGGTTGAACTTTTCCAAGAACATGAGAAAATTCTTACTCAATATAATTGACAAATTTTAAAACAAGTTTTATATCAAAACATGTTTTGAGGAGGTAAAAAGTTCAAATTTCTCAACGAAATGGTATTTTAAGACTCGGAATCTTGGATATCTAAACTCTCCAAGACGATGGCTTAGTTGTGGAAAATCTGCATCTTTTAACTTCTTCAAAACATGTTTTCATTAAAACATGTTTTGAAAATAGTCAAAAATGTGGCTGTTATTAGATTGGATCAAAAATTTGTTCACAAACTGGTTTTCAGAAACCCTTGGAGCAGCTTGAGAATTGCTTGAGGATGCAGAAACAATGCAATTTGCATTGATCCATTTTTATTAGTTCAGGAAGTCAATCCGACCGATAAACTATAGATATGATTTTTTTGAAGCTGGGATAATCGAAAAGTCCATCGAATCTATTGAAGTGGGGAGCTAAGCATTATTTTTTGTTGTTTTCCAGTGTTAGAGCATGTAGGTTGTTATGAAGTCTTACACGTTATTTAACATTTCCCTAAAGTTATTTTACGTTTTAAAAATTGAAATATTTTCTTACACGAAACCAATACTTGTCCTTAAAAGCAAGTACAAAATTGAAAGTCATTGCATAATTGCTGGCGGAGTACGAAGTGGAGAGAAAAATTAATGCAACTTTATTCCTCAACACAATGCGCTTTAATAAACGCATTTTTAGGCGTTTTACCATTTTTGCTTATTTAGTTATCTTTATCTCAGACTTTTCAAACAATTTTCAAAAGTTACCTTTTACAAGTATTTACAATCAAGTCAATGTTACTTTATATTGCTTACATCAGAAATTTTTTAAATTTTTGATCAAGCTCATTTTGTCTTTTCTAAGTCCCCCCTGCTCAATTTCTGACAAACTTAAATGTTCTACGATGGTAATGATAAGAAGTTCTCCATATATTTGATAAATAATTAAATGAATATGGATCGCCCCTGAAGTGAAGATATCAAATTTGTCCTTTATACGCACCGCAAAACTCTCCAATGTGCTAAGTTTTAAGGTTCTATGGTAACTGGAAGTGCTCCATAATATTGATGATCTGTCAGTCAGGCAGTTAGTCAGTTACAGTCTTACTAATCTTTGAGGTTCTGTATCTCATCAACTGATCATTCTTAGTGACTGAAATTTGATGAAGAAGTTTTTCCTGACTAGCTAACTTAAAGTTTCTGTCTTCATTTGTAAATACAGAAGTTAAAGTGGGGTTGAAAATGGCCTAAGTTGGTTCCTGTAAGTAAGAGTATGGGTGTAGTTCAAAAGGAGACATCAGAAGAATTTGGCTGGGACTACCGACCCTTTGTAATACTGCTTGTCAAAACACTGATATACTGTGATATAAAATTTTTTTAATACAAAATTAATTTCTTGTTGACCAAAATACTGTATTTTAAAATACGCGTTTATGAACCAATATGATAACTAAACTCTACAAAACAGCGTTGAAACTTAATTATTAAATAAAGTTTTTTTTTTTTTTATAATTTGGACAGTGAAATTTTCCACCTCCATTTTTTGGCCCTTATGACCACTTAAAAAATGTTAAAATACATTTTATGCAATGAGGAACATATTTTCTGCGCAACAAGTAAAATATTAACGTAACCATCTTGAAAATAATAACCATAATTAATAAAATGGAAGAAAATAATTATTAATTTAAACTAAGTGACAAGTTTTAAATGAAATCGGTTGACACAGAAATGATATACAAGGAAATAACTAAAAATTGGGGAAAATTCAAAAAACGTGTTCATCATGTTTCCTTTATTCGATTTTTTAGAGAAAAACTAAGAAAGCAGGATTGTTACAATCATTAATCACATAATATAAACCAAGTTTAATTGAAATCGTTAGAGCCGTTTTTAAGAAAAATAAAATAGCTTCAAATCGTTATATGGGGAGTATTTGTTCTAATCCTTGGAAATTACAAAAAAGTAATCTGTACTAAATTTCAAGCAAATGTGTCAACCCGTTTAGGCTGTAGCTCTCTGTACAGATGGACGCACAGACAAACAGATGGACAGACGAACAGACTCACAAACCGAGGGACGGCATGACGAAAACCACTTCTTTGGACTTCTCTATCATCGTAATGAATGTTGGTTTTGATTAAACCTCGATTTTTTTGTTGACACCAAACCAATACTTGCCCTATAGAGCAAGTAAAAATTAAGCTTCCAATTATTAGGAGAATCCAGGATCAGAAGAGTTTATCTAAATACTTTGCTTTCAGTTTAGTGAATATATGATCTACATAGAGTTTTCTATTATTGAACTACCTGCAAATGTGCAAGATTTTACGCCTGTTTTTTTTTTTTTTTAATATAACCAATTTTTTTCCAGCTTCTGTGTTAAAAAAATATTTTTTTTTACACATCATTTAGCTAATTCTGATTGAAAAAGACTATGAGGTATCCTCGAAATATAATTCAATATCCAAGTCAATTGTACTTGGCCCTGATTCCATCAGTCTTAAGTGCTTTATCTGTTATCTTTTTATTTCTAGATCTGTCTTTTCCCAACTGCATTGCCCTTGACTTCGTTTCAATATCTTACACTTTTCTGCATCCACACCTCCAAATCTTATCTTCTGCAAAGTTTTTTTTTTTTTTTTCATTGACAGGTTTATTGTTTTACGACAGACCATCATTTTGTACATTGAGATGATTTTAACGTATACATGTATGTTTATATTATCTTCATATTTTTGAGGTAGCAATATCAAATAGTTATCATATAAATATCTTAACAATATTCTGACATATTGACAGCAGTTAAGAAAGTTAAGTTGACAACATTTAAGGAAGCACCTTTTTTAATATCAGAGACAATTTTCGGGGTAAGTGCATTTCTTTTATAACATTTAAAGTTTTTAAGCAAACTAATTTTTTGGGATGTTGTTAGAATAGTCGATTATTACAGTGTAAGACCAAGTTTATATAGCATCAAAAAATCTGTCCCAACTGAATGTGCACCAAAAACCTCGAAATGTTTTACCTTTTTCTAGTTTTTTTAAATGTTTCTTTAATTTTTGATTTGCAAAAACATAGAGTATTGTACCATAGTTTTTTGGTCATAAAAATCATAAAGTGTCATATTCGTTAATTAAATACATGATTTTCTAGTAAATGTTGTTATATAACAGGTATGGCTTTTAGTATAAAATTTATTTGTGTATTTGTGAACAAAGAGTGTCACTAAAAATATTTCGGTCAAAAATATTATTTTATAACAGGCAACCAAAAGTGTAAGAAGATTTATGTTTAAAATGTTTTTTGTAGGATATGTAGTTGATGAGAAATTGGCCCCTGAACTTGCTATAAATTTTATGTCTTTTTTGAACTGTTACACCATTTAATTTCGCTACTGCCATTAGAAAATTACTGTTTTTATTTTGAAAAATTTATGGTCATGGGTTTTTGTGTATTTGGTTTTCTTTTTATATGCACAAAAGTGAAAAAACTGCAGCTAAATTTAACAATGCGCACAGCCGTAGTATATTTGAAAAATAAAGAAACAAAAGTTGGTAGGCAGGATTAACAAATGAAGGGCACAGAAAAAAAAACGGTATAAGTCCATTCTAATTTTCTAACCTATTTTGAGAAAAATGCAATTTAAAACTGTGTTTTTATTAGTTTTTAAGAAAGAATTAAATTGGTTTTCTAAAAGATAGGATACCCTCAGAGAGTACTTAATAAATACTACCATACCAGACTTTATTATCAGTTTAATTTTGATAACAAGTGAACATGGACGGTTTTTTTTCCCTGAACATTTTTAAAAATTTGTATGGAAAATTTCATGTACCTACTTAATTAATGCATTCAGAGTCAAATATGTTTTACTCATTACTCTCATTATGGAATAACTTTTTTTTGAATAAAATTAGGTACTGAAGAATGACCAAATAGTATTATTTTATTTTTTTAATTTTTACGTTTCTTCATATTAATTCTTGCATAGGGTTAATTGCTCATTTGTTAAATAATATCTGTTTACTTGAAAAAATCGTATGTTAACAAAATTTAAAAAGAGTCAATAATTCGTGTTCTCAAAACAGGTACATATATAATATTGTTGAGTAAATAAATGAATAAGAAAAAAAAAACTCCTTTTGTATTACATCATTTTCTTTCTACCATCTGCTTGACTTAACCGACGATTTCCAACTGATATTTCGAGAAAAATTATTGTTTTTTTCCCAGAATTAAGCCAAAGTTGATTGATCTTTTGAAAAATGTGCTTTTATTTACAAAATACATGCACATAGGCAAATTGTGGACTCATAAAAAAATCGCATTCTCGATAATAGTTCATCATGACGGAAAATGAGTTCAGAAAATCCTTGTGTTCTTATTTTAAATATTTTCTTTTCATTTGAACTTTAAGTTGTAAAAGTTTTCAGTAATTCATAATGAAGAAATATTATGGGAAATTGTCAAAAAAAAGGGAAAATATTATGTATGAAATATGTATCTGTTTAAAAAATAATGCATAAGAACTTATTAACAAAAATTAAAATGTAAGAGCGGTACAATATAATGTAGGACAAATAATGAGAATGAGTTGATGGGGACAATAAGTTATATGAATGACGAACTTATTTTTATAACAAATAAAATTTTCCCAGCTCATTGATTTAAAACCTTAACATTTGCGTTCACATTATCGTTAAAAAAAGGGATATTAATTTTTTATTTTTCCAGGAGCCAGGTTTCAAAAAAATTGATCAATTTCATTCGACTCAGTTGGAAACTTCATTTAACATTGTCTTCTTCTTCTTCATGTAAAGTATGTTCGTTTAAGCTGCTTAATTTTTATCGAACCAAAAGAATATTTACTTTCATCAACTTTACATCGATCGATCAATCTACAAGTAGTTTTTAGACGTGCGCGGTCTTAAATTGACCTTAAAGCTAATTAAATTTTATCAACTTCACTGTCAATAAAATCTATCAATTTTGAAATCTTCCAAGATGAACAAACGCACCTCAGAGTTTGTTAGTTATTATTCAAGCAGCGATTCCGAAGTTTGTATTCAATCGGTTAATTAAAAATATATACATAATAATTTATAATATTTTATTATGGTTAGCATTTTATGGCTACTTATTAATATTATGTTCTAATAAGTTGATTTTAATGTACATATATGGAAGACCGAAAACTTTCTTTCGTGAAAAAAAAACTATTTCGGTTAGAGCGGTTGATGTAATTTAAATGAAACTAGTTGAAATAGTAATGTCTTTATTTTAGAGTTATAACTTGTTTGTACATACTCGTATGTGGTTCATAAATAAAGTATAAAATTTGTTCAAATACGTATTTTTATATAACTAATTTTAATACGATAAATCTTCAGGAGATACAATTTTGAGTGTCAAATTTTTGATTTACCTTGGCTTTTTTCTATTGGGACCGGGATTTAATTGAAAAACTTTTCGGATCAAAAAAAGAAGAAGAAAAACACTTATTTAGTCACTGTAATAACATAATTAACTTATGATTTTAACGTGTGTCGGTGGGTGTTTTCTTTAAGCAGCATTTAGTTCCCATTACTCCTATGCGCCATCGCGTTTGAATCATAGAGATTTATTTTAGCTGTCTTCCAGCACTTCCAGTGTTTTTGTGTTCACTGTGGCGTATGTGTAACATTTTTTTTTTATGCCGGAAATATAACAGGCATACTGACAAGTTCTTCTGCAGCTAACCAAATGTGAAATTATTTGCGCTTTGTTGACGATTACCAACATTTAGATTATTTTGGTTTACCAATGAAAGATTTACATACAAATGAATTTATAATGAATATTTGTGTAATTTTCTCTGTTAAATAAAATAAAATGCACGACTGGATCGCACGAACTTGCTCTCGTAGCTCAAAGTAATAATATATTTGCTAGTCATTGAACAATTAATATTTTGTTATTTTTCGAGAAAGGTCCAATAACTCGAAACCATTATATTCGTTCCAATCGAGATATTCAAAAACAAAAAAAAAAATTTCATGCAAATCCGTCAACCCGTTTAGGCTGTGGCTCTCTGTACAGATGCACGCACAGACGAATAGACAAACAGAACGAAGCCTTAAATTTGACAACTGTGTATTTGTCTCAAAAATTACATGTATCTGTTAACGCAAAAAGCTTAAAATTATATAAAAAACTGAGCCTTTTTTAATTAAATTTTCTTGAGTGGAATACTAATCTGTCCATTATTTTAGCAAGACTTTATCCAAGAAAACTTCAACCTCAAGCAATTTGCTCCAATTAAAATGCAGTAAAATAATTTTGTCCGACTCAAAACCTAGCTTTAAGTAGGTATTGCATATTTATTCACCTAAAGAAGGATAGAGCACGACGAGATATAAACTTGTGCCCATTGGACAAAAATCAAGTCCTAGGATTAAAACTTAAAATAAAAATTCTAGGATAAGACCTTTTAAAAGTTTACAACACCAAGGTTGAAATCAAAAAGGAATAGTAAAAAGTTTTTTTTGCCGCGTTGCGTTGATGACAGGGGGAGGGGTGTAGGAAAATCGGACTTATGATTATACAAAAAAATTAATGCACTACTCTTGACCTTTCCAACGATATAGGTCACTATGTGTTACACAAATGGGACGGAACACCCCTATTTTATTGCTATAATACAAAAGTTTCGTTACATTTAAAATTACGTCGAATTAGTTTTTTTTTATCTTAGAATAAAACAATTTTATTTGTGTTGCCATCGTTTTTACTTAGGTCTTAGGTGGTAAGTCGCATTGGTTATACATAGATAATGTCGAAATTTGTTTTTTTTTTTATTTCTTACTGGAAAAAAACCTGTTTATTTTATATGTTATATTTTCTAGTTGTTGCCGTTTAGTTAATAAACAATTGATTAAATTAATTAAATAATTATGGATGACTACTGAATTTCATTTAATAACCGGAGCTCACTATATTAAAACATAGCGCCAATTCATTTATTACTATTATTTGCATAACTATTTTGAAATGAAATTTAAAAAAAAAAAACTTTAAGAATCATATCATAAAAGTTCTTCTCTTGATTTAAAATTTAGTCAAGCGAATGAGTGAGCTCGTTCATAACTAAATATTTTGTTGATACATTTCTTAATAAAACTAAAAAAAAAAAAACAATACAGACAATAAAAAAATAATATAAATAAATAATTTTAGTGTTTTAATAGTTCATACAAACATTTTTATAACTGTGAAATATGAAGGCAAATATTGAGGTGATTCAAATTAATTTGTTTTCTGATGTTACTAATAAACCGTTAGTTATTTTTTTGCTTATATGTATTCTGTTTTCCGTCTGGCTATTAACGATGCTATGTTGTTTTACTATTTTAATATTAGAAACCCGTTTAAGGGGTTGTTTTAGATATTTTATGAGTTCCTGTAAACGAGTAAAAATAAAGCCGGCTACAAAAAGTGCGTGATTCATCCAGAATGTATTTTTTCTTTTTACTTGCTCCATAGGGCAAGTATTGGTAGAAAAATTTCGAGAATTTAATCAAATACCAAATTACCAAAATAATTTTTTTTTAAGAATTCCCAAAAAAAGAATTTTAACTAGTTTTGCTAAAAACCTTTTGTGTAATAATTTTCATTGAAACTGAGAACAAATGAAAAAAAAAGAGAATAATATCGAAAACCGATAATTTTCTTTTTTATTGTGAAAGTTCGACCTTTCCTATTGTAGTACCTATAAATATAAAAATTTTAATCAAAATCGTAAGAGCTGTTTTTGAAAATAAATAAAATATTTCCATATTCGTTATATGGCACGTAACGTTAATTTTGGTCATTTAAAAAATTTCAATTTTCCGAATATGAAATCACCCAAGACCCTTAACTACTATGTTTGAAGAAAATCGCTGCAACAGGGATGTAGCTTGAGATAGAAGCAAGCAGACAGACAGACACAAAATTGGTGTTACCAGTTTTTTCGCACTAAAGTTTAAAATTAGAGTTCAAAATTGTTTACCAATCCTAAAATTACCCCAAATTGCCTAAATTACAAGTAAAAAAGGAATCGACATTATAGAGCACTAAAATTAAAATGTTGTAGAGTAGTAAGTACCTAGTAGAAAAGCTATTTTTTTTTCATTCTTTCAAATGGTTGGTTAATTTTGACCTAATATATATGGACGTCATCAGCATTCCAAAAACACCCATGTCAATGCTTGAATACCACAATTTTGTGTATTTTTAAAAATGGATAGTAACTTTGGACATCATTGACCAGATGAACAATTTTATAAGTGTAAAATGTTCAAAAACATCTATATAGATGAAACTAATGCAGCGGTGGACTTATACTAAAATTTTATTTTAATTTCATTGCTAAAACTTCAATAACACCTTTCCTATATCAACATATGTTCATTTTTACGTTGAAGTATAACTTGGTTCAAATAGAAGTTATTCTAAAGAGAGAGTATAGCAGAAAAGGTAAGACTGTCAGCTGGTAACTGACGCACCTAAAGTTGGCCATGATTTTTTTGCTCGCTTTTGCGTATTCAAAGTGAAAACGTTTTTGATTTTAAAATTTCCGTTGTTGGACCCAAATTTTTAGCGTTCTATTTTCATTTAAAGTGTTTTTTTTTTGATTCAAAGTTGTTTGTTCTCTCAGTGTAGAAACAATTAAAATTATTTTCTTGGCGATAAAGAAAAATGCAAAAACTTAAACAATTTTTTTTTTTTAATAAAGTTAAATTGTCATGCACAATTTCAAAATTACAGCCTGCATTTAAGCTATTTTAGGTGGCAAATAAAATACAATAATATTTTCTACAGCTTTGGTCTTAAAACATCTCCACGGAGATAAACGTAGATCGATTCTTGAACAACAACAACAACTTAAAGGCGCTTCCACTCTTGTTTGCCCGGAGATATACCTATTTCGTGCTTTGCCACTTATGCAATCATCAGTCTCCTTTTTGTGTTGCTGAGCTTTAATCCAAGTTGTTCAAACATTCAATGAAATTGACGGAATAAAGAATGGCCAAGTCCAATAAAGCTGACATTCTAGTACGAATAGTACAATAATAACAATAATACTAAGATCGATTCTTGTTTTTCAAAATTGCGGATTTCTCCAAGAGGGTGGGACGTCCCGAAAACCAAAACTTAAATTTTCTTTTACTAATTTAAAAGTTTGTGATTTTTACTTGCAATTTAAGTAATAAATTAAGCTTTTTTTGTCATGTGGAAATATAGAAGCAACCGATATTATTTTATATTCTTTTCTAACAGTATTTGTCATATCTGAAACAAATAAGTCGATTTCATGCAGCCTCAACGTTATTGTACAACAAAAATTTCAAAACTTAGCAAATTTTGTTATTAATTTTTTTATCGATAAAAAAATTAAAAAAAAAAATAAAAAATACTTCTCTTGATACCTGTATTAATATTTCACCTTCAAATTTTACAATAAATAATAGTAGTTATTAATTTTATTAGTTACATAATATGAAGGCATTCATTTTTTTAATGTTGGTAAAACATGTCATGTTTAAAAAAAAAAAAAAAACTTTCAAAGGAAGCAGGCATACGCAGTTTAATATTGACCAATATTTTGTACAGTCTTGACAATAATATAAGTAGTTTTAAAGTGAGTGTAAGAATGTTAGGAATGTTAATTGATTAAAGCCAAGAGTATGACTTCAACTTCAACATGTCATTTTATTTATTGATCGTTCTTTCAAGAACAAAATCATTAAAAATACATGAAAATATTAATATTATTGACAATTCTTTTAAAAACAAAATCAAGGAATTATCAAGCTCTGGACAGAAAGGCACTTGAATTTCTTCAAGTATCACTGTCTAATTAAAAAGACATCAGATTATTCAATATCTGTGATTTTATCAAGCGGCATCTAGTTAAAGACTTGGGTATTATCTAATTATAATTGCACTGATAATTTGTTTTTGCATTGGCTTGAGATTTTTCGTTTATAAAGTGAAACGAAACCGCGGCGCATCCTTGAATTTTATTTCTGCATTCAAGTAAGTTTGCCGCAAAGTTTCGATGATAATTTTAATTGAAAATTAATAAGATTAACTAATAAAATAATACGTGTTGAAAAATTTACCAATATCTGATTCTTTCAAAAATTCGAATTACGTGCAAGTGATTTTTTTTTTTAACTTGAAGTAAAATTATGATTTTTTTGTATTTATATTTAAGTTAATTTATATAATTAAAGACTTCATCATCAACAAAATCATTATAAGTTTGATTTAATATAGCTTTTTACGGCCTTTATAGCTTTTTATGGTGCTAAGTTTTTTACTTGGCTGAATTATTTCAGTAGTATATAGAATTTGTATTTCTAAACCTTCATTATAAGTTTGATTTGTTTAAAGTTTATGGACAATAGAGAAACTTTGTTGGAGAAACCAAACCACCCAATGGAACCAGTCAAAAAGTATCGCATTTACATGGCTGCACTAAGTGGTAAATTTAAT
Organism: Meliscaeva auricollis; assembly: GCA_948107695.1. NCBI lineage: Eukaryota > Metazoa > Arthropoda > Insecta > Diptera > Syrphidae > Meliscaeva > Meliscaeva auricollis. The sequence continues at coordinate 79,575,197 of OX403616.1, read as the reverse complement.
TTTTTTTTTGTAAAATCTTAATTTAGAATCTTAGAACTTAGAACTTTTTATTTCAAAAAAGCTAACATGGCATACTTTTCACTTGGTACAATTGTCGGATGGACTTCTCCTACGATGCCAAAGCTTAGGGATCACACTTATGATAGTCCATTGGCGTTTGGAGTTAGCACAGCGCAGGAAGGATGGATTAGTTCCTTAGTTTGTTTTGGCTCTTTGGTCGGTAAGTAATTATAATTTTAAGTTTTGATTTAAGATTGGATATATTGAGGCATTATGAGCACGAGCTTGTTGTGTTCCTTAATCTCAAAAATGTTGCAATATAAATGTCTTCTTAAATCAAATGTCTTCTTGAATCAAATGTCTTCTGGAATCTATTATTCCAAATAAGAAAGAAATTATTAAATTTTCTTAACTTAAAAATAATAAGACACAAAATTAATTAATACATAAATGTGATTTTTTTAGAGGTTTATATTGGAAATAGAAAACAAATGATTGCTTCTGCAAAAGCTGTTAATGAAATTTCTTTACAAAAATAATTTCTTAAAAAAATTGAAAATTATAAAAAAATTATAAATGAGTAAAAATTAAAAAAATGAAAAAAATGTAAATATAAATAAATAATATAAAATAAGGATAAATAAGCATACTAACGAACTTGTTAAGTTAGTAATATCAAAAAGATCAGTTTCAGTTTCTCTTCTCTTCTCTTTAATTTTCATTTTCACTTACTTTTGTTTTAGGATATTTTTTTTTTTTTTTTTGTATGCAAAATAGTTAGTTAGGAAGTATACCGTATAGAAGTTTTCTGTCTGTGATCTATCTATGATTACAATGAAATACATTGAAGTTTTCATTAATTTTTCCTTACTGGTTCATTTCTGCCATAATCAGTTCTATGATAAGGTTAATGAAATTGCGGTACCGATCTATGAGAATGTGAGTTGACGCTAATGCTCATAGCTTCAAGAAGTCAAATTTTATTTAAAAATGCAGTGCAATGTTTGCTTTCAATCTTGTTTTTGAATATTTTTTTTTTTTTTAAAGGGTATAGTTGTCTCACCTATAATTCAATTTTTCAATTATTCATTTATGTCTCCCTCCTCCCCATATGGTATGTGTAACCAACATGAAAAAAATCTCGAGATCTTCAAAAATTCTATTTTGTTCAAAAATTATGGGAAGTTGTCAAGAAATTTATGTCAGGAAAATTAAAATAAATTTAAACATTTTGTGTACGTACAGACAAGAAATAAGCCTAAGGGCATATTTGCACATAACTTACCGCGGAAAATGCAAAAAATAGCTCACATTACTTACTAACTTACTTAGATCCTCAGATCTTTTTGAGTCTGTTTTAATCCCGTCCACTACTCCAACGCATAATCGTGAACGGTTTGTGGAAATACACCGCAGTTCTCTGAAACTCTTTCCCAGCTTCTCGGGCGACCCGATACTCTAACAGCCTGTGTAAGTGAATTCCACTGCTTCGCTTGGAACCAGTAATGCAATCGTTGCCGCCTTTTCGAACTGCCACTTACGTCGTCGTATAGTACTGTCTATTGATTCTTGACCCTGGAAAATGGAAAACATAAAAAACATAGCAGTATAACTCTAAAAATGATACAAGAAAAATGTGTGCATTATGGCGTATAATTACCTTTTTTAAACATTTTATTATTATGTAGGTACCCATTGAAAAATTATTTTCTTCAGAGGAAAGAGTTTTGCCCTTCGTCACCAATATGAATGTCCAAGAAATTTTTTATGAAGCCGCACAAAACACAAAATTGAAGAGAATGAAAATAGTATGTAGCACTACAATGTGAAGTTGAAGCTGAAGCGAAAGTTGAGTCAACTTCAACTTTTTACCACACAAAGTGCTTCATTTTGACAATTTTCGTATGGGATCGCCCTTTTAGAAAGTCACTCGTAGTATTTTGTTTCTTATATTAAAAAAAAATATTCTCAATCAAATACCTCTTACGTGGGTACCTGTTGTTTAGATTTTTATATTTCGTTTTCTGTTATTTCCCTTTTTTTAATTTTTCTTCTTTCTTAGTTTTTCGATTATTTCGCCCCATGGACATTTCGCATTTTATTTTCTTGTTTTTCCATTACATGTGCAATGAGTTACTTTAAATAAAGATCATTTCGATTAGGGTCATTTCTTTTTTTTGTTTACTTGGACCTTAGGTTATTTCGTTAAATTGGTTAGAATCGATGGAAAAATCGCCGTCGACAGAGTTGACACCCTAATTTCTTTACAAAAACTAAATTCTATTTAATCTAATTTTTTTTTAAATTTACACAAATGGGCAAGGAAAATTTTGAGTATGAATGGAACAACACTTCCCAAGTGCGAAAAGTTCAAATATCTTGGATCTATGATCAACAACCAAGCTTCTTGTGATGACGACATCAACCACCGAATAAGTGTAGGGTGGATGAAGTGGCGCGAAAACTCTGCCATCTTCTGTGACCGAAAAATGCCCCCTAAACTGAAAGGAAAGCTCTATACTGCAGTTGTTCGCCCAGCACTTACATACGGTTCACAATGTTGGACAATGTACAGAACGTATGAAAGTAAGCTGACAGCAGCTGAGATGAAGATGCTTCGTATGACAGCAGGAGTAACAAAGCTTGATCGAATCAGAAGCAAGAAAATCCGAGGAAGCCTTCACGTCAAAAACACCATCTTGGATAAAATACAGCATGACCGTTTAAGCTGGTACTGTCATGTACAAAGACGAAACCCTGAGAACCCGGTTCAAAAGGCGATCGCTTACGACGTTCCAATGCAATCGCGAAGAAGAGGCAGGCCCAAGAACTCATGGAGAAGACAAATGCAACGACAACTGCATTCAGTTGGCCTTAGACATGGAACAATACAAAATCGAGAAGCCTGCCGACGTTTCCTGAGGTCAACCCGGCGAACCCCACATGCGGAGCCGTAGTGTGAAGCAGTAGAGTGGGAGAGTTGTGACCCCATCCGAGATCATGACTATCGTCGATAATGGAGAAGAAGAAGAAGAAGAAGATGAAGGATTTGCTTTTGATTTCGTTTAAATTAATACTAGGTATACTTATTTAAAAAAAAAAAAAGTTATAAAATAGGTAAATTCAAGAAATATTTTAAATTCATTTTAAAATATTTCGTCATCCTTGTTTCGTTTTTGTTTTTTATGGATATTAAGAGCCTAAAGACGTTAAAATTCGAGGGAATTTTAACGCCTTTAGATTATTAACATCCGCAAAAATCAAAAACGAAACAAACGACGGCGAAATAATCAAAATCGAAATATACTAGAAACAAAATAATTCCAAAGCAAAATAAAACGAAAATAAAGACAACAAAAAACTAAATCAGAAGAAAGCGAAGTACGAATCTATCGAATTAAAGGAAAACAAAACAATTAAAAAACGAAGCAACAAGGATGCAAAACAATAAAAAGGAGAAACGACTTTGGCGAAACAACAAATAAAAAAACGAAACGAACCATACCCTTCTTAGGTATCACTGATTAAAATAAAGTGTTGTTATTTTAGCTGTTCGACTGATATGAAAATTACCTCCAATTTCGGCCAATTTTTTCGGGTTAAGTCGGACATTCAATTGCTATTGTTTTTTGAGTGCTTCTCGCTGCTTCTTCCTCTTCTTTTTCAAATGATAATGTTGGTACAATACCAATTGTATATCTTAACTATCCATAAAATTGTTGTCGGCCACTCAATTTCAAAAACTCAGCAATATCTTTGAACACAAACGTTTTCGAGAACTTGGTTCTCATCTTCAGATTCTAGTAATTTTTTATCAAAAATTTTATTAATACATATTACAAAAAAGGGTCTTAAGAAAAAAAATTTGGTACAACTGAAGATAAGAATTAAAGTTCTTGAAAATGTATATTAAAATAATAAGTAATTATTGCAAGAGTTTTCTAATTATGTAAACTTGTGCAGTTCGAAAACGAAATTTTATAGGTACTTTAAATTAATTAGATTAAACTTGATAATAAAAAAAATATATGTACAACTCATCAACGTCACCTTTTAATTAAACATGAACGAATCTCGATTTATTAAGTTCGTTCCTATTGCCATACCTTTAGTTAACTAAAGTTCCCATTTTTCATATGTGTGCTGCTTGCATTGTTAACCTTTGATTATTATTATTAAAAGTTTTTATAGCTCTTATCATATATAAATTAAATAACATCCTTACACTATTTTATTTTAATACCTATAGCAGCGCCTATTGCTGGCCCTTTAGCTGGAAAGATTGGACGAAAATTATCTCTGCTTTCAAGTTCTGCGTTTTTCACAGCCTCATATATACTATTAATGGTTGGTGGATCAATTCCCGCAGTATATGTTGCCCGTTTATTTCAGGTATTTAAGATTTTTACCATCACAGTAAATACACAATCAAGCATGCTAACTTTACAACACAGGGTCTTGCAGCAGGACTTGCAGCTACAATCATGCCGATGTATATTGGTGAAATAGCAACCGATGATTGTCGAGGAGCTGTTGGATCGCTGATGACTCTTCTTATGGCAGGTATGAGTCTTAATTAAATTCAATTCTATTTTATTCATAATAAAAAATGAATAACCTTGCATTTTTAAGCTGGCATTCTTTATGTCTACATCATTGGACCCTTTGTGAGTTACATGACGCTGCAGTGGTGCTGCATTGTCATTCCAATCATCTTTTTTGCAACTTTCATTTTTATGCCTGAAAGTCCATACTATTATGCGATTAAGGGAGAAAAGAAGAAAGCACTTAAGTCTCTGCAATTTCTACGTGGACAAAGCCCCAAGGTTGTCGAAGAGGAAATGAACGAAATTCAGAAATCTGTCGACGAAGCTATGTTAAACACCGGCACTCTCTTGGATATCTTTCAAAACCGTGGCTACAGGAAAGCTCTGCTAATTTGCGGTGGATTGCTTATGTTTCAGCAATTCAGTGGAACAACTGCTGTACTATTCAATAGTCAATCGATCTTTAGCAGTGCCGAATCATCACTAGACCCAGCCATTGCAACAATTATCATGGGACTGGTTCAACTTGCTGGAAATCTTCTAACACCATTTGTAGTTGAACGTACTGGACGAAAGATGGTTCTTTTGACCTCAGCAACTGGAATGTGTGTGGCCCTTCTAGGACTGGGAACATTCTTCTATGTTCAAACGTTTGGTGATGCATCGGGTCTTCTTTGGATTCCAGTTCCGGCTTTGCTGTCATTCAATGCGTTTTATGCATTCGGATTTGGTCCAATTCCATGGGCCATAGTTGGGGAAATGTTTCCATCCAATATCAAATCAGTTGCGGCATCTTTTGTTTCTGTGATAACATCACTCGTATCGTTTGTGGTGACACGTTGGTATCCCGAACTCAATGCTTTAGGGACTTATTATGCCTTTTGGTTTTTTGGACTTTGTTGTATTTTAGCTTTTCTGTTCGTAGTTTTTGTGGTAATTGAGACAAAAGGTTTGAGTTTGCAGAGAATTCAAGAAAAATTACAATCCAGGAAACGTTCTATTAGTTCTAACCTTTCGTAGAATTAAATTATCGTTGAATTTTGATATAAAAAAATATTGTTATTTTGTTGAAATAATATTAAGCTTAAAATTAATTTACAATATTTGTACGTTGTTATAAATAATGTTATCTTTATAATTTGTTGTTATTTAAATTACAAAATTAAATAAATATAATTTTTAAAATTAATAATTCAAAAACTAAGTTTTAAAAATTTGCAATTACTAACGGGTTTTGTTATTCTTAATTTTTTGCTTTACTATTGAATTTATGAATATTTGAAAAGAAAAAGTCAATCTTCAATCTTCAGCACAATTCTGTTATTAACTTTACTCTCAACTTATGGTACAGTTCAGAAAAACTTATCGGTATGATGAAGGTAAAAATTGAAAAGTAAGTGATTAAGTATTGGCTCCTTATAAGTTTGTTTTTAATTTAAGAAAATGTTTTCCAAAGTACATAGAAGGCATCACTTGCAGTGGCTTACCATGGCGGAGTTGATTTAAGATAAGTGGTTTTCGTCATGCCGTCCATCGGTCTGTGCGTTCGTATATCAATCTGTACACATCAGCACTACCCAAACGCGTGAACGGATTGCCTTCAAATTTGATACAGCTAATTTTTATGTAATTTCGAAAGTTCGATTTTTTTTTTTGTGTTTAAATTCTCATGTAGAACGAATACCTCCCATATAACATTTTGAAGTTATTCGAGTTTTCTCGAAAACGGTTCTAACGATTTTGATTAAACTTTTTGATATAACTTCTTCTATAAAGATAAATTAAAATTTTTATTTTTTGAAAAATTGTTCTACTAGTTTTTTTTTTATATTTTTACTTGCTCTATAGAGCAAGTAATGGTGTCATGTAAAAAAAAATTTGAGGTTTTAATCAAAACCAACATTACGAGATGGAGAAGTCCAAAAAAGTTGTTTTCGTCATGCCGTCGGTCGGTCTGTGCGTCTGTTCGTCTGTTCGTCTGTGCGTCCATCTGATCTGTACATGAATTCATGATTTGCATGAAATTTGGTACAGATTACTTTTTTGTAATTTCCAAGGTTGGTTTTATTTTGTTTTTTGAATATCTCGATTAGAACGAACCATATAACGGTTTCAAGTTGTTGGATTTTTTTCGAAAACGGCTCTAACGATTTTGATTAAACTTAGTGTATTTTATGTTATAAGTGATTGTAACAATACTGCTTTTTTAGTTTTTTCTCAAAAAATACGAATAACGGAAATATCGTGTTCATGATTTTCGGGATTTTTTTAATTTTTTTTAGTTATTTCCGTATTATATCATTACTGGCTAAACTTATTTCGTTCAAAACTTGTCACCACGTCATTTTCATCATTTTAAAAAGTACTTTGTATTTAGTTTTGAAAAAAAAAGTTTGAAAAAAAAAATTAAACAAAAAAATGATTTTTTTTCAGTACACAAATATATACATAATAATTTTGAGCTACAAGAGCAAGTTCGTGCGATCCACTTGTTTAAAAGAACATTTCTTCAAAACACAGCAGTCATCACATAAATTGCTTTTGTTTCCTATATCAAATCAAATGCCTGGTTCTGTCTGTCGTTTTGTGTCCGTTGTTTTTGAAATGAATTGTAAACTAGGCCTTAGATGTATTTTTTTGGCAAAGTGCGTATTTTACAAACAACATCGAACTTCCAATAGAAGCAAATGTACTATACTGAGGAAATTTTTTGCAAAAAACACACCCAGGTATTGTTAGTTATTTAGTTAATTAGTTTTTCAAGTAACAAGTGAAACTAATGAAAGCGATTTTTTGTTGTTGATTTTTCTCCTATATTTTCTAAAGCTAAACATTTTTAAAAATGTAAATCAAAAGCGTTTAAAATCTAGGCAACTTAAGCTATAAGATTTTAGAACGTGTCGTGCAATTTGTTTAAGCACTACTTTGTCCGATTTTCATAAATTTACAAAAATCGTATGTTGTTCGTTATTTTGTGATGTAATGCAAATTTGGCAAAGTGGTATCAGGTCAAACCTTCTAAAAAAATAAAGTGAATCGATTTTTAATTTTGCCGATAACAGCTCCATTGATTTCGGATTAAATTTGTATCTGTAACATTTTTTTCTCAATAGAAACAAAATGTATAGCCTTTTAACTTATGTATGTACCTTCTTAGAATAGAGAGAAGTGTTGAAGCACTGATGATACTAGCCACCGAATGCTAATGCACACTTTTTTTTGTTGAGTTGATTTAGCACCAAAAAATAGACTATGTGTATTATAATAATTTCACGTAACAGTACAAAGATGAAAACATTTTTTAAAAGATAGTCACATTCCTAACGGGTATATGATAGGACCACATGTAGATACCTAACTTTAAAATGGGTTAATTTTTAGGCGGAATATGCACTATAATACCCACTCACGGCGGCGTCAAAGGGCGTTGCTAATAATATACCTTTGAAAACAAAAACAACCGAACTTATATTTATGACTTTTAATATTCTCTCATGGATTCCATTGTCGGAACAGGACCAAATTCAAATGGGACGCCCTACTACTACTTTTCAAATACAAAAAGAATCATCAAAATCAATTCACCCAGTCAAAAGTTCTAGGGTAACAAAAATATAAACAAAATAAAATGCACGACAGGGTCGCACGTACTTGCCCAAAGTAGTAATATATTCGTTAGTCATTGGACAATTCAGATTTTGGTATTTTTCATATTGGAAAAAAAAAATTAACCAAAAAATGTTTTTTCTTATTTACCTAATTTTTTTTTTTTAATATTTTTTTTTTTTTTTTAACTAAGTAAACAATACTTTTCAAAATCATTAAAAGAACCTGTTGTCAAATTTTAAACGAAATCGCTTGAGCCAGTAATAATATATACGGAAATAATTAAAATTAATGGAAAATTTCTCGAAAAACGTGTTAATCATATTTCCGTCATTCGATTTTTTTGAAAAAACCTAAAAACCCTGTATTATTAAATTCACTTATTACATAACACATACCAAGTTTAATTAAAATCGTTAGAGCCGTTTTCGAGAAAAATCCAATAACTTAAAACCATTATATGGGAGGTATTCCTTATAATCGAGATATTCAAAAACAAACAAAACAAAAAAACCTTGGAAATTACAAAAAAGTAATCTGTACAAAATTCCACGTCAACCCATTTAGGCTGTGGCTGTCTGTACAGATGGACGCACAGACGAACAGACGAACAGCCGAACAGACGAACAGACGCACAGATCGACGAACGGCATGACGAAAACCACTTTTTTGGACTTCTCCATCATCGTAATAATATTTTTTTTCTACACGCAACCAATACTTGCCCTTATAGAGCAAGTAAAAAGAAATTATGGGTATCTACTCATAAGTTCTTTCTATGAGTGGAATTCCATTCATAGCTTACAAAATCTTTGAAGCATTTTTTAAAAATCAATATTGTTTTCATTCAAACTTATCAGTGAAGTGGTAATATGAGGGTAGGTTGTAAATCGCTTACACGGCTTTTGATGACATTTGTAAAATAAAAAAACAAAAGTGATTTATAATGCAAAATTACCAGTACTAAAAGTATTACAACTTCTCAAGGGTTGGGATTGCGTAAAATTTTGTAAACAACTAATTGAAAACAACAACAAATAATAATAATTTCATGATAGTTTTGAATGCTTTAAATATATGTACATAAATTTGCATGTAAGAAGTTTCTGCCTTTAAATTTAAATTGTAAGCTAATTACTTTACTGAAATGAGGAATCATACACATCACAAACAAAATTGCTTTTGAGTTATATGAGTTTGAAAGTTTATGATGGATAAAAACGTTTAGTCGATTGCTACCAAAACCGTTTGCAGCTACTGATTGTTTTGCATGACTTTTAAGAATACCATGTCACGATGTATTGCATTGCATGACCACTTTTTGACATTCTCACGAGCTATTTTTAACAAATTACCTTTGTTTCGGATCAAATAATATTTATCTTACAAAGTTTATTCTTCTTTGTTGTATCGATCATTATTGAATGTTATCAGTCATCAGTGTCATTTAATTTCTTATTATACAAAACTAATAAAAAACAAATAAAAGATCAGGGCTGGATCAACTTCAAAAGTATTTATGAGTGAAACAGTCGGATAATCTATTTACAAATTAATGAACAAATTTCTAAGATTGAAATTTAATAAAGCATTTTATTTTTTCTGTTTGCAATTTTTTTTTAAGTTAAACATTTCAAAAAAAAGATTGACTGAGTATAGTGAAATTTAAAAAAAAAAATTACACAAAAGTTTTAAAGCGATTAGTTCTTTATATGGCAAAAGGTGTTTCTACAATATATTTCCTAGAAATACCCCAAAAGATAATATATTTATATCTACAATTTGCCATCTTAACAAAAAAACTTAAAAAGAAGATCGATGGAAAACAATCTTATTTTGAAAATGATATAAGGTATTACTATTTTTTATAAAAATAAAAAAAAAAATGATTAAATAATAAAACACTCCACGTTTTCACCAAAACAGTATATTATCTCTCTTCAATAGAATCTATTATGTATTATTATTTAGTAATTTGTTAGCACAATGAGCAATCTTGATAAAATCACACTTGGAGTGAAATTCGAAAGGTTTTAATTATTAAAAATATAATTGATTTTAGTCTTCGGTTTGATTTTGGGACGGTTAAAGAAATGGTCTAAAGAGATTTCTTGTGTTTTTTTTCACCGTTACCTAATTTCAATAAATGTTATTTTATTACATTTAAATTATTCGAAGGATTTTTTTCTTTGAATAGCAACATAATTCCTTTTTTTGTGTTGCATCGACAAGTTGTGAACTGGTATTTCGTAATCAAGTAAAGTGTAAAAACGACAACAGTAAAAAGTTTTAAAAATAAGTGAATTTTGCATCTACAAGGACAAAGTGTATATAGAACAAAAGTAAAACAAGAAGTTCTTAAAACAAAAATTGTGAATAATTTCAATAATTTAAATGATAATTGTGAACAATTAATTACTTCGTTTCTATTTTATTGAAAATTCATTAAATTAAAATGGAACCAACAAAAAACTATCGTGTTTTTCTAATTACTTTTTGTTGTAAGTCGATTTCAAATATGTCTGTTTGGTGTAGATACTGATTAACTTATAAGTTAAAATTATGTAGGTACTGCGTATAAAGCTTCTGTTTTCACTAATCGATATAGAATTAATCTGATATTTTCTTGTTAAAATAAGTTACTTATGACAATTTTGATTTCATATATTAGTAGTCGCTGTTTCTTGTATTGTTTTTTAATTTGAAAGCAAAAAACGTTTTGGTACAACTGTTCCGAGTGTCCGAATGGTTTACTCAAAATCTGTTTTGGACTTCTTCATAATCATAACATTTTGTTTTTGTTTTTTTGTTATTGAAATGGCGGCGTCATTGGAGTGCGTCACTATAGACTTTTTGAAAAGCTGAGCGTTAAAAGATAGTAATTTAATGACGGTATTGATAAACGGTAATCTGAGATTTACTACCGTCTGTACGAAATCGTTTTGACGATTGATAATTTGGTTTCCGTAACTAGATTATCATCATAACGCTATCGTCCAAATAATTGTTTTTGTTCGATGATGGCTAAATACATATACACACTACACAGAAACAGTAAAAAAAAGTGCAAAATAGATAAATAGTACCTACCTACGCTCTTATCTTATGCTTATGTCTTATAAAGGGTTTTTCAATAAGAGGTGTTATTTTGATATTCAAAGAAAAATGGCATTTTTGGAGATAAATGATCGGATGTTTATTTCATTATAAAGAGGAAGGTATTCCGTTAATAATGGAACACAACATCAGCCAAATTGCCGCCAAGACCACGCTTACAAGACCATATCCTTTTCATGAAATTTTCCATAATCAAATCCCAAAGTGGCTGCCCTATGTCCTCGATAGCCTCACGAATTTCATCTTTGAGGTCTTGAATCGACGCTGGGCTGTTGGCGTAGACCTTATCTTTCACGTGGCCCCAAAGGAAGAAGTCGCAAGGTGTTAAATCACAAGATCTCGGTGGCCAATTGTGATCACCTCTTCGATAGATAACACGGTCCGGAAACTTTTCCCGTAAAATATCGATGGTTTCATTGCTTGTGTGGCACGTAGCGCCGTCTTGTTGAAAGTAAACGTTGTCCAGATCAATACCATCCAATTCAGGCCATAAAAAATCATTAATCGTCTCTCGATAGCGCAATCCATTGACCGTAACTGTTGATCCAGCCTCATTTTCGAAAAATTAAGGTCCAATGACCCCGCGGGACCATAAACCGCACCAAACAGTCACACGTTGAGGATGGACAGGCTTTTCAACAATAACTCTTGGGTTTTCCGAGCCCCAGATGCGACAGTTTTGCTTGTTGACGTAGCCTCCGAGGTGGAAATGGGCCTCATCAGTCAAGATGATTTTTCGATGAAATTCCGGTTCAGCCGGCTTGAGTTCTTGTGTTAACTGAACTTTATAAGCCTTAAGACCCAAGTCTTTATGCAAAATACGGTGTTATGGCGTTTGTGGAATGCCTAATTCCAAAGAACGACGAGGAATGGACAAACCTGGGTTTTCTTCAACACTTTGGGCTACAACAGCAATATTCTCAGTTGTTGTTGAGCGACGTGCACGGGTTTTATTCTTCACATCACTAACTTGTCCCAGCAGCTCGAATTTGTCCACCAAATTCTGTATTGCGGTCCGACAAGGTGCTTCACGACGACCCAAAAATGTTTTAGTTTTACGAACCGTCTCTTCCAAATTTTCACCATTTTTATAGTGAATTTTAATAATTTCAATGCGTTGTTGAAGCGTGTATCGTTCCATTTTTATTAATAGCGTAGTTTCTACTTGTCAAATGTCAAAAAATGACAGCTTCAGAAGTGACAGCTACCGAAATAGCGGGCTATATTCTTATTGGAAAACCCTTTAGTATTGACCGTGAAAGGGCTGTATTGCACAAAATTTTCGGTTGCGCAATAAATTGAGATATATTAAAAAAGTTTAATGTTCTCTGAATTTAACTCAATACTTTTTGTTTCCAAAGCGAGGCAGACAGAGAATAAGCAAAGAGACACAGAAATAATGTGCAGTAATATTGAATCGTGTATGAACGACCCTTTTTCGCACAATATTTTTGGACAATATTCTTGAGCAAACAGAATTGTGTCGTGTAAGGCGGGCATTAGGCAAGAACCTTAGCTAAATTGTTATGAAAATTATTAAAAATTCAGCTACACTACATTTGTCATGACCGGCGTTCTATTTTTTCTTGTGTTACAAATACAACCATGTTTATATATTCATCTTATGTAGTATTATGTATAAGATTTTTGAATTATCCACATGCTTTAAAGATGCGCTCATGCAATGTTGTAAAATATGATATATTTTATGAAAAGTAAATGCCAAAAGGAAGTCAGTTGCAAATGTGTTTTTTAACTTCAAAAATCTTCCTCTCCACAGGCTTTATAGTTTAAAAATGTATCTGCAGCCAAAGTATACATGCAATAGATTAATGAAAAATGGTAAAATACAACACTTTTATTTTTAGAGCTTTGTTTTATATAGTTTTTGAGATACACTACAGGCCGAAACGTGAGCTACACTACCGTCACTTGTTGTTTCAAAGAAAAACTAAAAACTTAAACTACAGAACATAAAATAGCAACTTCAAAACTACTATTTTTATAAAAAAAATACTTAAAATTTTCTTCAAGTATTGAATAATTCTTAACATTTTTCATTTATAACGAGTCTTTAAGAAAAAGTATAATATTTTCTTTAACACTTAAGAATTAAACTGGAAATATGATAAAATAGTTAAAACAGCAACAGAAGTGAAATTATTGCAAAGATAGAAACTAAAATTGAGTGGATTATTTAAAAAAATGTAAGAAAAAAAAAAAAAAGTTGACGACGACATTTGACAAAGCAAAAAGTTTCGATTGATGTGCTTCAAGTTTCACGTAAAAAAATTACAAAGGCAGAAGAGATGAGGTATTTTACAAACAAGATCCAAGAACAAAACTAAAGCTATACTCTGTCTCACAAAGATTATCAGTAACAGAGGAAATATGACTTTTGCATCTCAGTTTGGTTGTAGTATGTCTAAGTATGTCGCATATAAAAAGCTTGGAGAAAAGCTTTTCCATAAGCTGTGTACTAAAAATCTTTGTAAAACCTTCTGACTCGCAATAGAAGAGATTGCAACTTAAGCGCTTGTCTGAAAAGGTTTCATGGAAAAGCTTTTAAAAAGCTAGTCTGAGAAAGCGTAGAGAGGTTAAAAATGCATATGCATTAGGACATAATATTACCTTTACAACAAAAAATAAGTGCTCGTTTACTTGAAAAATATAAGAGGTTTTTGTGTGTTTGATGGTAGGACTTTGGCGACTAACAACCATCTCTGACAGACAAATCTTTGATTTTATCATGTGTACCAGTAGTTTTCCATTAAGATTGAGGTGACTCACAATTGATGAATTCATTAAACGGAAATGTAAGCTGCAGTTTTTACCTCAAATTCTACAAAAAATTTAATTAATTTTAGATAAAGTACTGGATTTGCTTTCTTTTATCCAATGTTTTTTTCATTTCCAAGAAAAAAGCACGTCATCCATTACAGGCCTTGCCAAAATATATTTTTAGCGACCGGCTCTTTTTCGTGAGTTACACTACAACAATGTTAATAGCAATATTATAATTATTAAGAAAGATAATAAAGTTTTGAAGTCGGCATCATCTTATTAATTCTCTTAATTAGCAAAGTTATTTTTGTGTAAGCTGGAGTAGAACTTTAAGTAAAATAAGAGAATTAATTCTTTTTATTTTGTGAGCTACGCCACAACAGGACATTGTAGTGTTATCAATTGAATATTTCTTTTTAACGTAATGCTTGAATAAATTGTGAACTGCATAAGTAAGTCGATACTTAAATAAGTGTAATGTTCTTAATGCCAATAATATTTCAAAATACTAACTCGGTAAAACTAAGTTAAAATCCTCCTTAAAATTCACTTTCTTTTGATGCTCACCAAGTCATTTTTAAAACGGACTGTATTGAAAAACAAACAAAAAATCAAATTGTGTTGCTATTATGAATGAATGAATATGAATATGTATTTAAGATATAGCAGTATTGTCATCATACTGAAGTTCTTAGAATGTTGTTATTTGTATGTTGGTAAATATAGGACAAAAAATTATAGATAAAATATTTTTTTATATAATTTTTTTTTGAAAAATTAAATACACAAAACTTTTTGAAATCATAAAAAGAACCAGTTGACAAGTTTTAAATGAAATCGGTTGAGCCAATAATGATAATTATGGAAAATTTATCGTGTTCATCATATTTCCGTTATTCGAATGTTTGGAGAAAAACTAAACAGAAAGTACTCACAATAAGTGGCTCAAAGTTATGTGAGGTCACTGTTCTTGATAGGCTTTAAAAGAAAGAACTAGCCAATACCCTATATATTTGTAGGCCTAAGCTTACACTCTAAAAAAAAAATACTATATTTCTTTGAAAAAAAAACCTTTAATATCTTCAAATAAATTGGGCTACAGCTAAATTTTTTCTCTCAATTTTTTTTTAAGCTAGCATTTTGTACTTTTCTTTCGGAACCGTTTTTGGATGGACATCACCAGTTATGCCGAAACTAAGAGACCCCACTGGTGATAGTCCTCTGGAAGACGCTCTTAGCAAGTCAGACGAAGGTTGGATTGGTTCATTAGCTACAGTAGGAGGACTCTCAGGTATGCTCTAAAGTCTTATGAACAAAATTATAAATTATAAAGTAGAGAAATTTCACAACGACCTTCAGGTCTATAGTGCCCCAGTTAAGACCTTAACAAGACGTTCAATTTTTTTTTTTTTTTCATCTAGCATCCATATTTTCTGGACCAATAGCTGGTCGAATTGGACGAAAAAAAACACTTCTACTAAGCTCGATATTTTTTGCACTTCCGTACATTCTCTTTATGTTTGGGAAACGAGTTTGGATCATATGTCTAGGTCGATTTATTTTAGTAAGTGTATATAATCAAAATGAAAACATCAAATTTGAAAAAATAAAGAACTTATTAACGCTTAAATTAAAGGGAATTGGAGGAGGACTTACTTCCACTACACTGCCAGTTTATATCGGTGAAATAGCGCCAGATGATTGTCGTGGAGCTCTATTGACTTTATACAATTTATTTATGATTGGTAAAGTAAGACATCAAATGATATATGTAATTGCCATTTCTTTATTTTTTTTTGTAACTTTTTCAGGTGGAATTATTTACACCTTCTCAATTGGCCCATACGTCAGTTATATGACGTTGCAATGGTGTTGCTTTGTCATTCCTGTGGTCTTTTTTATTATCTTTTGCTTTATGCCTGAAACTCCATACTTCCTTGCAACCAAAGGCCGTAAAAGAGATGGAGTAAAGGCTCTCAAGTTTATTCGTGGACAAAGTATGGAAGCAGCCAAAAACGAAATGAACATGATTCAAAAATGGGTTGATGAGACAATGTCCAATACCGGGACGATATATGATATTTTCTGCAATCGAGGTTACAGGAAAGCTTTAATTATAAGTTCTGGTCTACTCATCTTTCAAGCCCTTAGTGGAACTACTGCGATTACATTCAATTGTCAGACAATATTCATGAGTGCTGAATCAAGTTTAGATCCGGCCATAGCAACCATACTACTGGGTTTAGTGCAATTAATTGCGAACGGTATAACACCGTGGTTTATTGATTCACTCGGACGTAAGATTATTCTCTTAATATCAGCTGCTGGGATGTCATTGGCCCTATTTACACTTGGTACATTCTTTTATATTAAAACTTTTGACGATGCTTCAAACATTTTATGGATTCCTGTTCCGGCTTTGGTCTTCTACTATGCTGCCTTTGCTTTTGGATTCGGAACAATTCCATGGGCGGTTTTGGGTGAAATATTTCCATCGAATATAAAGTCTGTAGCATCATCGCTCGCCACCATGAATGTTTGGTTAATGACGTTTATTGTGACACGTTGGTATCCAGAACTAGATGCTTTGGGATCTTATTACGCATTTTGGATCTTCGGAACGCTGTGCGTTGTGGCGATATTTTTTATAATTTTTGTAATGGTCGAAACTAAGGGGTTGAGTTTGCAAGAAATCCAGGTTAAGTTACAAAGCTCGAAAAATTCGATAAATAATGGAAAAACATATCAAGGGTTTCCAACTACTGTATTGGAAAAATTATAATTTACTGATATTTAAGAATAAATAAACATATTTATGTACACATAAAAAACACAGTTGTAAAATTTTATATCAATTTATTTGTCATGAAAATCAAGAAATAAGAAATCATAAGTCTTGGTCTAAGGGCCAATTTCTTCACCCATGATCTTCTTTAATCTATGATTATTGCCATCTGTAAATCGTCGAATGTCCACTTAAACTTACTTTTTCGGAGAATTCATTGTTTGAGTTGTTAATCATGAATGAAGCTAATCAACCGTTATTCGTTACAAATCTTTCGTAAACTTAGAAACTAATAAATATTTTAATATACAAACCTTCAAACTTTATAAATTTCTTAGACCAATAAAAAGTGAAATGCGATTATGACCTAGAAACATTTTCTCTATTCCGAAATTTGCTAAAAATGTTAACAACCATTTCCTTCCTCACATTAATTAGGTACAATATTTCATTGTTAAATTTTCCAAGAACTGTAAAAACGTTATAATTTCGCAGTTTTTTTTTATGAATATTTTACCATGTTGCGCATCGAAACTTTGTTAAATCCCTCAGATTCCGGTTCTAGATTATTTAAATTAAAAAACTGATTACTTAAATTAGGATTTTATTGATTGGGTTCAGTATAACTCCTAGTTTTATAATTAAATAACAGTTAGTTGGTTGAAATTCCCCTTAACAAGTTTAATGTAGGTGCAAAATATATCAAATTGAAATGCGACACTATAAAACGACCGTTCCGCTATCGAAGCACATATTCTATGTTGTATTCATGCATTTATTCGATAGCAACTTCCTCAGAGATAAAGTTAATCCTGCAACGAAAAACTGCTTCATACTTATCTCGGGTTTATTTTTTCCCAACTAATTTCTGAAAAATGTATCCTTCAAGATATTTATTTATCTGTATAGGTTATAGGCTAAAGAATACTATCGAACTTAAGATTTTCAAATGTTAAGGGACAGCAATATGTGTGGAAGAGTCTAGGCTCAAAAGAACTCGCGACGTAGTTTAAGTTAGTCAAAGTGAATAATAGTACCTATTAGGACAAGTAATAGTAAGATCTGATGCTAAAAAGGGAAGAATAAAACATAAATAAACAAAATGCTATTAATCTTAGACAGAAGACAGAACTCTGTAACGTTTTGTTCTTTTCCAATATTCGAATAATACTGTAAGCACCTAACCACCTAACTAACTAAACTGTTGTAAGTTCAAAACATGTCAGTATAAAAACTGAGCTTTATTTTTAATGTTGGAAAAATAATTACCGATGATTGTATATAATTAATGCAAATTTAAATTAAATCAAATTGACAAAAGATATAATCTACTCTGTAAGTTTACCTGTCTGACTAATCTTATTTAAAACACATTTTGTTATGTAGTTACACTTAATTACATTTGTTATGATGGCTAGGGTTTTTCTTTTTCTTTTATAATGTAATGTTTTCTGGGTTCAAAATAAAACTTATTTCCACTTGTTACTATACACTTTTATTTACTTTCAGATTAATAAACACTATTATCTTAAACAAATCGTTTCGCTATTACTCTTTACAATTTACAAGAAATAACACTTTCAAATTACAATTTCACAAGTACTTAGTCTTATCACTGTCAAAATTAAACTGTCTCGATCTCCTTCTATGACCTCGTATTTATACTCCTCTCATTTCTTCTCGAAGGATCCAGAGATCTCCAGTTTCGTTAAGCAAAAGAGACAAATACACACAGACAGATAGAGACAGATATAGACAGATTTCGTTCCGTTCCATTTCGTTTCGTTCGAAGTTCGGATGAAAGCGTTCAGAGCTTTAGTCATTCATCATAACCAAAAAGACCTACATGTGTCATTTTGTCTGGGTGTGTTCGTTCCTATATTCGTAACAATAAGATACAGTTTTTTATTTGTTTAACAATCCTTTCTTGAAAGAAACCATCCTTACATAAATTAAAAACTTGACAACTTTTTAAAATGTCTCAAAAGAGTTCCATAACGCAACATCATCGTGTTATTCTTTTTATTGTTTTATGAAAAATTTGAATCAACTTGCATTTAATTGATAAACAACGAATTTTGCATTTGGAATGTGTTTTGGAAGGACCTCTCCGATAATTTATCTATGTTGCGCGTTTCATCCAAGTATGATCCTTTTATCAATATTGAAAACGAAAAATATTAATTTCAGATTTCATCTCTCGAAACAGGGCATAGCGGGTGACTTGTAAGTGCTGCACTACCAATGTACATTGGTGAAATATCAACATAGCTATCAACAGATAGCATGCGTGGAGCACTTGGTTCCAGTATCAGTCTTTTTAATGCTGGTAAGTCATACTTTCTAATCATTCCGAAGTTACCCAACAAAAATTAATACGGAAAACATGAGAAATCACTGAAGAACTTACACAAAATTGTTTTTTTTTTGCTTGTTGTGCATAGTCCAAAATATAAACATTTTGCGCTAAGACCGTTAATTTAGAAAAAATTACCAAATTTATGGCTTAGTCTATTTTTGTATGACTTCTGGATTCTTCAAAAAAAAAAATGCCCTTTTGAAAAGCACAAAATATCCTTTTTATTGGGTTTTCTCTGATTACTGCCTTCTTTACACTCTAATTAAATTTGCAAGTATCAAGAGTAAAGAAATAGGATGCAGTGTACATCCTAAAAACTACGGAATTTTGAAATTTATGTTGATTTTTTTTTAAATTACGGTTTAAAATGCGACTATACATTGAAGAATCAAAAAATCAAGAATTAAAATCAATAAAAAAAAAATTACGACACATATTTTTTTGAAACCAGATTTAGAATCAGAAAATTCCAGTCTTACATAATATAAAAAAATTATATGAAGAACAAAAAAACTTAATTTTTTCAGACCAGTGTTATCTTAGAGCCAGAAAAAATTATTAAAAAAATTATTTGACTTAAAGCCTGAAAAAATCGTTTTTCATTTACTTTTTATGGATTTCTAAAAATGTCGCGTTCAAACCCCTGAAACTGTCAAAAAAAGCTTTATTTGAATCGATAAGGGGTATAAACATTAATTTTTCAAGGTATGGTTTTGTATTTTTTGTTAAAAGAATTACTTGAAAAAATATTGAAGAAAGTCCCCCCGAAGTGAAATCCTGGCTACGGGCCTGCACACACTAATGACTGCTCCAGGTGGAAAATTGATGGTATTTTAACTCTGGTACTAATATCATGGTTATGTTGAGGCATAGTCCAGACTGCTCGTTCGGGAGCTAGAGACTATCTTACCTTTAATTTCGGACACCAAGCACCGAAGTACTTGGCGGCTGTTAACGTAAACTTTTTAAAAACCACCACATCCAGCACGAACTTCCACAAATAGAAAAACCTCAAATAGAAAAACCAGACCAAAGTCCTAAGGCTTTCAACTCCCATGCTAACAGAATTTTTAACTACAACCGGACGAGTGCCTAATCATGTGAGTTACCGGTGATGGTGCACACAAACACACCAAGTGGCACAGGATAGAATATCTGATAATCACATTACGGACACTTCATCGTTTATACGAATGTGCAACCACCTAATTAGAACATTACCATATAAGGGCTATTCCGGTAACGCCCGCTGGGGTGTACCCAAAGTACGCCACGCAGCCGCTGCCACCAAGCAAAACACTCCACCACTAAATATCTTTGTTAACCTTATAAATTTAATTAATTACTTTAATGGCGCATTTCAGCGCAAGCAACCATGATTTTTCAAAACCCGTAACTCTCTTACGGGCGGTTTTAAAAGCCAGCACCCTGCATCAACTTCTTTTCATCTTTCATTTTCTTTTTTTGCTATCACGTGTGTCGGTTGATCACACTAACGGCCAATACTATTTTTCTCCGACAACCTTCACCAAAGTTCTTCATTCCTCAGACCAATTTCCTTGAACCGACTAATCCAACACTTCTTCATTTTACTTTCTTGGTTGCCCGGAATGTGACACCTCGACACACGCTGAGGCTATCTTCGCTACTGATTGATCTTAATAAAATTCATCTCGACTTTTTATTTGATGGAAGATCCTGCCTAAAAGGCACCGGCCAGCGCAGCGGGTGGTGAGCACGGATGTCTTGTTGGAGACTCCGGCATTGCATGCCGGCTTGAAAGCACCTACACTCAGTCACGAAAGTTAGTATACACTAGACTTATAACAACGCAAGATTATGGTGTGTATTTGCTTTTGTGATTTATTGAAATTGGGAAAATTAATTCATTAAAATGCTGAAGTTTATTTTAAGAAAAGAGCCTTTTTGAGTTTTTTTTCCATAATCTAGATTACTATTGGGCCCAGTGTATACTAACTTCTGTGACTGAGTGTACGTCTAGATTTATTTGTGTAAATTCATCAGAATCCTTCAATTTAATTTTTTAATGTTTTCAAATAACAATTAACGATGATTGTATATAATTTATACTTTAAATTAAAAAAAAAAAAAAGATAACCCCTTTCAAAAGTTTACCTGCATAATGACTAGTATTATGAAAAATATTTTTTTTTTAGTTCCAATTTGTTAAGACAAAAGCTTGTGTTTTAATTTGCTTACTATGAATTTCTGAATTGAGTTAAGATGAATTTTTAATTTATATACTCGTATTAGGTATTTTAAAGCCGTTGTATAAAATTCTAACTGTATAACTATTAAGTATGTCTCAAAAGAATACGAAAACGATAACAAATCACCGGGTTATTCTTGTGGTTATTTGGAGTAAGGAAATCTTGCTATGCGAAATATTGTATACTTACATTGTTATATTATCAACAACAATAGTTAACATGGTGAACTTTGCATTTGGAACGTGTATTGGGTGGACATCTCCGATGATACCTAAACTACGAAATCAGGCATACGACAGTCCACTTGCTACTGGATTGACAATAGATCAGGAAGGTTGGATAGGTTCATATATTTGGATTGGAATTCTAATGTGTAAGTCTTGTAAAATGTAAGGTACCTAAACATGTTTCGCCACAAACACTTTTATTTAATGCAAACTGTTTCACTATTAATCTTTACAATGTCACAAAAACTTATTTCTATTACTGTCAAAATTAAACTGTGTTGATCTCCCGCAACGACCTCGTATTTTTACTCATCTCATTTCTTCTTGAAAGCTCTTGAGATCACTAGTTTCGTTAAGAGAGAAAGATAAAGACAGAGAGAGACAGATACACTATATTTCGTTTCGTTCAGTTCGCTGAATGAAAGCGTCCAGAGTTAGTCATTGCGAAGGATTTACATGCATCATTTTATTTAATTTGCTCCTAAATTCGTTACAATTATACTTAAAATCGTTCAAAAATAAATTTTAATTATACTTTGCGGAAGTATGTTTTAACTGATACGTTTTACAATATTATAGCGACCCGGTTTCTTTTATAGCTTTCTGTTCAATACTTCATTACAAAAAAGTATAATATTTTCTCCTCCTTGAAAAGCTTCCGTTGTTAGTGGACAATTGGGTGCAAAAATTGGAAAGAAACTGACTTTAATTCTGTGTGCAGCTCTTATCGCAATCTCATATATTCTTCTCCTTCTTGCAACAGAAGTATGGTTTCTCTATCTTTCACGTTTTATCCAAGTATGATCCTTGTATCAATGGCACTATATGTATACTATAGTTTTCATCTCTCGAACCAGGGCATAGCGGGTGGATTTGTAAGTGCAACACTACCAATGTATATTGCTGAAATATCAACAGATCATATTCGTGGAGCACTTGGTTCAAGTGTCAGTCTTTTTAATGCGGGTAAGTCATATCTCATATCCCTTCGTACCATTCTAATCTAAATTTTGTGTTCTTTTGGTGTTTAAAGGTGGAGTCCTCTTCGTTTATTCCATTGGTCCTTATGTAAGTTACATGACCATGCAGTGGTGTTGCCTGGCTATTCCGATGATTCTCGTCGGAACTCTAATCCTTATACCGGAAACACCATACTATTTGGCAAAAAAGAGACGAACATCGGATTTGATGAAATCCCTGGAATTCTTGCGTGGACATAAAGGAGCAACTATCGAGGAAGAGATGAAGGATATTCAGGCTTCAGCTGATGCAGATACAAATAAAAACGGTTCAGCTATGGATATTTTTCACGACCGGGCCTCTGTAAAGGCCCTTGTCATATGTTGTGGACTATTCCTTTTTAAACAATTAAATGGAAATACCGCAATCATATTCAATAGTCAAACGATCTTCGCTAGTGCTAAATCGAGTTTCGATGCGCCAGTGGCTACAATTATCTTAGGTCTAACCCGAATGATTGCAAACTGCTTCCCTCCCTTTCTTATTGAAAGAATTGGACGTAAGCTAATTCTCTTGATTTCATCTCTGGGTATGAGTTTATCGTTGTTTGCCTTAGGTATCTTCTTTTACCTTCAAGCATTTGGTGATGTCTCACATCTCATGTGGATTCCCATACCAGCATTAATAATTGTGAATATTAGCTTTTCTTTGGGATTTGGACCAGTTCCATGGGCTATGCTTGGTGAATTATTTCCCTCAAATGTCAAACCAATGGCTGCGTCTATTGCGTGTGCAACTGATTCCATTTCAAATGTCTTTATAACGCGTTGGTTTCCAGAACTTAATGCCTTGGGCGCATATTATTCGTTTTTTTTGTTTGGAACTTTAACAGTGGTCTCAATATTTTTCATTAATTTTTATGTAATCGAAACAAAAGGATTAAGCATGAAAGAGATACAAGAAAAGCTTCGTTCGTAGAATTGAGTGGTGCATTGAAATAGTATATATGATAATGATAATTGATAACAATGTAACTCAGAAATTGGATCTAATTAAATGTTTTTTGTCCTTAATTTATTTATTACTTTACACAAGTTTTCATTTTTATTATCTTCAGTTAAGCCTATCTTTAAGGCCGAGGCCAGTAAGTTGGTTATAAATTATTGATAATTAGACTAGTTTTCTGAATTTTTTAATTGAATTGAATATTAATTAATTAAAATGAACAAAAAAAAAATGATTTTTAGATCACACGACTTGTGTATACACAAATATTTGGGTGACGTGAAATAATACCAAACGAAATAAAGCCAAATTCCAAAAATTTGGCTTTATTTCAGTTTGAAAAACGAAATAAGCCCAATCAGTTTGGCTTTATTTCGCTTTAGAAAACGAAATAAAGCCAATTTGGTGTTATTTCGATCGAATTTTTCGATTCCCCAAATTGACCCTTTCGTAATGGCTTAATATTTTTTTCACTCCCCATATCTGATCGTCAGTTTGGATTTTTTTAGTTATTATCCTTTTACAAATTTGGCGTTATTTCTATTACTTTTTTGGCATTATTTCGTTTTGGTAATTGAAATAAAGCCAAATTGGTATTATTTCGTTTCGAAAAACGAAATAAGACCAAATTTCAGATTTGGTGTTATTTCATTTGGTATTATTTCACGTCACCAAATATTTGTGTATTTTTGCAATAAAAATACACAATATCATCTGAACCATAATTCGGATGACACCAAATGATACACAAATCGTGTTTATAATTTCATTTTCTGTCATCCATTTTGAGGTTCATATGGTTTTGTGCATATTTGAGTCAAAAATAGTCTACTTCTCTTAGTAGGTATAGCGATTGACACAACAATTTTTTTTCAGATCTTGTCTATTTCATCGTGTAACACCATGAAACATATAGAAAACACGTTTGCGAGACACTTTGTCGTGTCGGTGTGAGTCATTGGCGTTAGAAATTTATGAACACTATAACTTCTGTAAGAGTAAAGATCATTGGAATCTGTAAACTCCCGTTAAGTATTAGCTAAACTTAGGTTCAGTTCGAAACTCAGCCATTTTGAATAAAACCTTCCTGTACTTTTCATAGAAAAACCCTCCAAAAATATCGAAACACCCCAAATCGATCTTAGCCTACTTACAATACTAGTATCGAAGTGAAAAATTTTACATATCAGGCTTGTCATATTGGGCTATTTATCGGAAATTGGGCTATATTTTTTCAAAATTGGCGGCAGCAGTTTCAGTATGAAAGGCCAATCATAATTGGGCTATTAATAGCCCAAATCTATTTATGGGCGAAATTTATCAATTTTCGTACAAATAAATCGTATGAATAAAACACTTTTCTCGCTCTAAATATACCCTTTTAGTAGACCACAATTTGCAACCACATTTTATTCACTGAACAAACTTATTATGTTTGTCACTTCTAATCAACCGCAACCGCAAAAATACATTTTATATATATACAATACATACATACATAAATAAATTATCTTTGTTTTTTTTTTTTATCAAAATAAATTGTGATTGAATTGGGCTACTATTACGGCTCGATTTTGGGCTACAAAAATTCTAAAATTGGGCTATGGAACTAGTTCTGGACATGACATATGTAGTTGACGTGACAACATTGTTGGCGTTTTGAGTTAGGATCAGTTTTGACATCTTGGGTATAAACAGTATTTTAATCTTTATCTTTCGAAATATCTCTCGCTTCTTAAAAAAAGCTTGAGAAATTAAATATACAATGGAGCACCACAGTACAAAAAACATGTTATTACATATAAAGATAAATTGACATGATGTGCCTATCGTCACTTTTTGAGAAAATAACGTTTCTTCCAAAATAAATGTATTCTTCAGAAAAATAAACAATTTTATTTCAAAGCATAATAGTTGCTTTACATATCTTTTTTTTATTTTTTTTATTTAAAAAACTTTCATCTAAAAACAAAAAAAAAACATTAAAATGCATTACTGTCAAAATGCTCAAAATGTAGATACTTCAATTGGAGTTAACACTGTATTCAGGAGTTTAACAGAAGTGGCCAAGTTAAATTAAAATTTTATAGATTGATTGAATAACTTTGCAAAAATATATAAATGTTAGTTTTCTTCGTAGAAATAATTTCAAAAAGTCCTTTGAGACTGCAGAACTAAAATTTTAAGAAAAATTAAATTTGAATCAGTATGGATAACAAAATATGGAATTTTAGGTATTGAGACGGATGATAGGTATAACCTCCTGGTAAAGAATAAGGCTGATTGACTTTGTGGGTTATATTCCATGGCTATAATAATACCTTTCAAAAGAAAAGAAGAATAACAACCGACTTCAAATTTAAGAATTATAATCTTTTCTCATGGATGCCATTGTCAGAACTGAAACAAATTGAAAGAACTGAGCTAATAAACACATGGAAGAAAAAAAAAACAAAAAAACAATAAAAAAAAATAAATTGATAAACTCCTCCTTTTTTGAAGTCGGTTAAAATGGTGAATTCTAAAAATATTGCTGTGAATGAATGTGAGATCTTGGGTAAATTAATCTTTTCTTAGCAAGAGGAAACCACTGTAAAAGAAATTAAAGCAAAACCTAAATGGACAGAAATTGTAGTGCATTTGATAATATACGGGCTCGTAGCCGGGGCAAGAGATTTCAATGTCCGAAAAGCTCAACTCTGTTTGATCACTGGGTTTGCAAAACTTAAGTTTTTTTTTTGTCCTGAATATCATTATGTTTTTAAATTTTACAAGATTTGACTTTTTTTGAATCTAAATCTGCTTTCAGAAAAATTGTGATAATTGATTTTCTAATTGATTTTTAAAAAATGTTATTGTTTTGTAAAAAAAAACGCTTTCTTAGATTCGGTTGAAATTTAAAACTGTTAAGTCGATTCGACTCAAATGTGGAGGACTTGTTTCACTCATGATAACCTGAAACAAGCTTTGTTTTTATTCATCAATGTAACCACGCATTTTGAACCTTTATTTAAAAAAAAAAAAACACAATAAATTTCAAAAATCCATAGTTTTTGGGATGTATAATTTCAAAAAAAAAGAACTCTAATTTGAAGAATAGTGGAATTTCTCTACTTGATATTGGCTAAATTGATTAGGATTTAAAATGTATTTTTTGTGTTTTGTAAAATTTAATGGATTTTTAACAGCCGTACAAGAAATTTATTTAAACATAAATTAATTATAGGTGTCTCTTATTGTGTATCTTCTACATAAACCGTTTCAGCGAAAAATGTTCAAATTTTCAATTATACGCTAAAACAAAAGTTTTTCGATTATTTCTCATTATTTATCACGATTCCCGTGAGAATTTGCTTGAATAACTTCATTATGGCTGATTAGAAAGAAAAAAAAAAAAGAATTGAAGATGTGAGTCCTAAAAATTATAAGGTTACTTAAAAGTTCAACGCATAAATACCCAAATGTTCTTAAGCTTATTTCATTTCGAAACAGCGTTTACAATATCAAAATTTAATTTTTTAATTCGTTTTTTATTTTTTAATTTATTAAACTTCATTATTTGTTCATCATTGTTATTTGTGAAACTCATTAAATTGATTAAATTTTTTCTATCTTTGACCAAAAAAAATAAATCATTACACATTTGCTGACCATTTTCTAAACTTACTAAAATTTGGGAGCAGTTTGTGTTGACGCGTTAATTTTTTTGTTGTCGAAGGAAGCACTCATAACCGTTGGCTCTGCAAAGCTTAAGTGTTTTAATTATTAAGTTTGAGTACATTAATATAGCCGATATGGTTGCATTTTGGAAGTGTTGTTTTTTTTTTATTTATTTAAGTTCTTTTGTTGCAAGATAATAATAGGTACCTACTTGAGGGTACTTTAATGTTTTTGCTATACATACATATGTACACAAAAGTGGTTATAACTTTATTAATATCACAGATTGATGTGTACATTCCGTATCACTTGAATGGCCTTACTTGTAGAACATTCTCAAATCAGCGATATTTGTACACTTTGGTATAATTTTATTAGGTAAATTTAGTCTAGCGGCTAGGTAACACAAGGGGTATTCCTATTCATGCAACCGGGTAAACTCTTGTTAAACATGGTAAAGTGTTAAACCTGGTATACGAACTGTCATTTTTATACAAAACTTGACGTCTTTTCTACATTTTCCAGATTTACCATGTTTACCATGGTTAGATGAATGCCCTCTTATACTCACTCCTATTGCGCTTGTAAACTATCAATTATTATTCAATTCGTAAAAGTTTTGGTAACAGAGAATAATCCTTAATGCTGTTTATTGAAATAAAATTGATAAATTTTACTGAAAAGTTGTCCAACTTTTTAATTAATTAGATTTTAAAGTACAAAATTTCAGTTTTTATCAATTATCAATTGATAGTTGACAATCCCAATAGGGGTCACTATCTCTCATATTTAATGAAGTTTTAGTGGATTTTTAATGTTAACGGAAATTTTTCTATTACAATTTCGTTTGAAATTAATTAAAAACACATTTTTTTTTACACAAAAATATCCGCTCGCCGCCGCATTTAAATGCTGAAAATTTCAATTACTTGTTTTTTTTAAGAAAACCCTTTTTGTTTTTGAAGTAAATCAAGTAACAAAGCTTTAACACCCCCTCAAAATTTTAATTATGTCAAAAATATGGAAACGTCAGGACGTTTCAATAAATCTAGGCATACGTGGTTTCAGGCCGATGCGCTTTCTGTAATGGTTTCAACTGAATTCTTTTCATTTGCATAGGAATTTCTTTTAACCTTTGTAGGCTCAGCGTAAGTCAAACCCGTGCAATTTCATCAACAAAGCTGGAGAAGCTTGGTAGCCCAGGTTAACTGTCCAACATGTTGACTTTCCAACCACGTTTTAATCCACCAGCTCTATGAATTGGTGAGTTTTCTAGCTCGAAAATAATTTTCCACTGTCTTGAATAACCCCGGTATTGATAAAAGTTGTTTCCAGTATGGTTTTATAAGATTTTGCTTCTACTTTACAGTTAATAAATGCTTAAAGTATTGTATGCTCCATACCATTATTGCTTCCTCTCTGCGAAATACATAGTAGTGTTGCCTTGCCACTCAGCAAAAATGTCCTTATACTTATACCGCAAAGTGTTACACAAATGGCCGATTTAAGAATGTTTTACAAGTGAGGCTATTCCAGTGATACCGACTGTATGTACCTGATTTCGTTTGAAGAGGAGTTCCGCAGTCAGTAAGAATTATCGACGACAGTAGGTACCTACGCGTTGCTTATACAGTTAATTAAAAATTTGTATATCATTTGTATAGAACAAACTTTCTAGCTATATGGCCATATTTTCTTTTTGAAGGAGTGATTTGCTGCAAAACCTTACGAAAGTGAACAAAAAATATATAAAATTTCAGTATAATTCCGGTAGTTAGTTATTATAAACTGCCACCCAATCTATAAGATAAGCGTTCAGTTTTCGCCAACTCGTTTCTTACACCTCTCTTCCACCATAAACAAATTTTTCGAGTACCTAGCCTAAAATGTATCTTGCAGATACACCGAAAAAACGTGGTGTCATTTTAGCGGCTATTTGTGGTAAGTTAAAAAAAGAGTAAGAAATAAAAATATGCTTTGTGTTATTTATTTATTTCAATAATATTTTGAACAGCCAATATTGCGATTTTCACTCTTGGAACTTGTATAGGATGGTCATCTCCTATAATGCCTAAGCTTAGTCAACACACCTATGACAGTCCACTTCCAGAACCAGTAACAGTTGTTCAAGAGGGGTGGATAAGTTCGCTTATCACTATTGGCGCCGTAGCAAGTAAGTATTAAATGGATATTCATTACAAAGTCAAATATCGTATAGTCGTGTCAGGAAATAGGTAAATATCTCCTCCCTGTAAGTTAGTTATTTTAAATATTAACGAGCATTTTATTTTTCAATAAGCTTCCCTAATAGTTGGACCATTGGGCGCAAAAATTGGAAAAAAATCGGTCCTACTTCTTGGTGCTGCTCTGATCGAGATTTCGTACATATTTCTTATTCTCGCAAATGATGTGTGGATGTTGTATGTTGCTCGATTACTGCAGGTAATTTTTTTTATCATTTATTTAGCATTTGTATAAGCTTCTGTTTAAATTTAACAGGGTCTTGCTGGTGGGCTTTTGATTGTCACATTGCCGATGTATGTTGGTGAAATTTCAACAAACGAAATTCGAGGAGCCCTTGGTTCCCTAATGACTCTTTTTATGCTTGGTAAGTTTCCTAAGCTCTTCACAATTGGTTCTTTAATTATCTTCTCTTCTGTATCTTAGGTGGAATACTCTACGTTTATTCAATTGGTCCCTATGTAAGCTACATGACCCTACATTGGTGCTGCATGGCTATTCCAATAGTTTTTGTTGGAAGTTTCATCTTTATGCCAGAAACCCCATATCATTTGGCAAAGAATGATCGCAACACTGATTTGATGAAATCCTTGAAGTTCCTGCGTGCAACCAATGACAAGGCTATAATAGAAGAAGAGATGAATCACATTCACACCTCAGTCCATGAGGATGCATCTAGAAAAGGTTCATGCTCAGATATATTCTGTGATCGGGGCAATGTTAAGGCTCTTGTTATCTGTTGTGGTTTGTTGATTTTTCAACAATTCAGTGGTACAACTGCTGTAACATTTAACAGTCAATCGATCTTTGAAAGTGCCAAATCAACTATAGACCCTGCTTTGGCTACCATTATTGTGGCTCTTACTCAATTCGTCCCAAATTTACTAACACTGTTTGTTATAGAATCGTTTGGGCGTAAGGTTATTCTTTTAACTTCGGCTATTGGAATGTGCTTATCATTGTTTGCATTGGGGATATTTTTCTATGTTCAAGAATTTGGTGATGTTTCTGCCATCATGTGGCTTCCAGTGCCAGCTCTTGTTTTGTGCACTGTTTCATATGCGTTTGGTTTCGGTCCAGTTCCATGGGCAATACTTGGTGAAGTTTTTCCGTCAAATGTCAAACCAATAGCTGGGTCAATAGCATCAATAGCATCTTGGACATCGTCTTTCTTAGCGACACGTTGGTTCCCCGAATTGAATGCCTTGGGGCCATACTATGCATTTTTCATCTTTGGAACGATGATGCTTATCTCTATAATCTTTATTTTTCTTACGTTATAGAATCTAAAAGCAAATCTAAGTTCTTAGAAATATAAATGAAATAGATACTACCGTTTCTGAATTATTAATTAGTTGTGATAAGTTTACGCTATGAAATTTTTGTTATTAAATTTTTATTTAATTTATTATAATTAAAATTTAAAATTTACTTTTAATTCAAATTTTCAATTTACATTTTGTAAGAAAACCGATATATGTGTGTAGATAATACGAATATAATGAACGAAATCAAAATAATTTATGTACTGGCATATTTACTTTGGCGGAAACTATATGGTGGAGTTGAAAAATTTAAATGTCAGAAATTGTAGCTAATTAAATAATTATTTGTTGTGGGTTATTGAGATTTCCCACAAAAATGAGTCTGAAGTTATCGGACAAAATTTCAAATAATTATGGTTGGCATCGAAATTTATAAATTTCAAAATTCAACTATGGGGCCGTATATAGCGATCATGAAAACGAATCTGGAAATATTTTAATGGATTTTTATGTTGTTTTCAGTCGTTTTAAAACACAATTACAACATAAATCAGTGACAAATAACTCAAGCAAGATTTAAGATAAGCTTTTTTTTAAAAAAAAAGGAAATACTTTTTTACACAACAAATATGTGTTTCCTGGTCACGATTCTTATTCCCTTTCCATTACACCATCAGCAAATAAACATCTCATTTAGAGCCAACAAGAAAAAAATGTATATAATTTGAGGAAATTTTTTCAAAGTATAGTACTCAAAATGTTATTACATTTTATTATTATATTTTTTATATTTTTGAAAAAAAAAAATACAGATATGGTCTACCTCTAGAGTTTAAAAAGTAATTCCTGACCAAAAAAAAAAAATAAAGACCTTCAATATATTTTATCAACCAACATCCTTAAGTTTGAGAATCCATACATTTTTCCACCACTAATGGACTTAAGAACATAAAATTTTACTTTCAATGTTCAGCTTTTTAGACTGCGAGAACAGATAACTAACATGCTTAGATTAAATATGGGTGAATTCGATTCGATATCGATTAAAGATATTCGTATTTTCTCGGACAGCCAAGCAGCTATTAAATCTCTGGATTCTGTTTCTACCAACTGAAAAAAAAAGTCTTTAACTGTCAAACGTCTCTGATGGAGATGGCGCCGTAGTTTTCTGCCGTTTGAATTTATCATATTATCCTCTCGAAATAGAGGTGTTTCGAAATGTTCACTCACGTGTTTACTGATTAAACTTTTCTTCTTTTCAAGTCCCGATTAATTTAATTCAAGTCTTATTAAACTTTTTCAAACGCATGCAGTTTCCACTTATTCACATTAGTTTATAAAAAAAAGCATTCCTATACGGGATAACGCGATGTCCTTTAATCCCATCAATATCAATTTAATTAAGCAACGCGATGTCCGTAACTCAATCATAAAATAGTCTCGAAATTTTTTTTCCTTAAACCTGGTTTCAAAATTCATCTAACTCGACTTGGACCAGAAAATGTTTAGGATTTTTTTTTATCGAAGGACCAGCACTTGAGCACTTTAAATCGAAAGGGCAACATACATAATTTTTCTCTAACAAAATCAGCAGACAATAAAAAACAAAGCTTCAATAAAATATAAAATCAATGTTTAATTCTGATAAGGTACTTATCTTGTTGCAGGTCGAAATCCAAGTGGAAGAGCGCTTGAGAATAAGAGAACAGAAACTGTTATACGATAAATTTTTATGAAATCACATATTGATATACACACCCAAAGTATTACATTTACATGCAGAATTGTGTAAAAGAGTTAAGAGAATTGAGTGAAAGTTAATTAAGTTTGATTTTATAATTCATAGGGTAAATTCCTTGTAATTGACAATTAATAACAAATTGAAGTGCAAATGAAATTAAAAAGTTTTCAATAATTTTAGATCTTTAAATATTCTTGAACAAGAGGCATAATACAAAATTGTTTATTTTTTATTGATAAGATTTTAATGATAATAATCATTTGTTGAGATTTTAGAATAACTAATTAATAAATTATAGTTGTACCTAATATCTACGGTTTATTGACCCATAATCTAAGTTAGTTTATGAGGTGTTCACTATAAGAAGTTCTGATATGATTGTATCCGAAATTAGGTTGTCAGTTACTTATGAGCTTTTGAGTCGAAGAGAATCCTACAAAAAAAGTGTAATTTAACAAAAAAAAAAAAAAAAAAAACAACAAGATAACAAAAACATAAAAATAGTTCTAAAGTAGGAAAAAAAAAACAATTTCCGTGAAACTGCAAAGCTGCTTCTAATTTTTAAACCTCCTCAATTTTTCGAATATTCGAATGCAATTGAGGCGACCCTAAGCTAACTTCAATCTTGAACAATTTCAACAGATTGTTATTTCTTGTATGTATCTTATATTTAAGTATAACGTGTTACTGGTGGAACAGAATACGAAATTCGCTATAATACAAGATGTCAAATAAATATAATAATAACTAATGTAGCAAAGAGCAACAGAGTAGGTACGTAGCTGGCTTTGCAGTCAAACCAAAACTTGTCAAAAAATTATTAATCAAGAATTGAAAGGTGCGAAGAGAATTTATTCTCGTTAAAATATTTCGTGTGCTTCTTATAAAAGAAATAAATATCATATCTCATTTAAAATTCTTGAAAAACCACATGAAAAATGTCCAAAATTTACTTCTGCTGTAGCTGGAAGTTAAGGTCAAGTTAACTTGTAATACAGCGATCTTCCTTGCTACTGCTACAGCTACGTACCTACTGTGGTACCATTGTACAAGCTTGTGATGCAAACTAAAGCGACAGCTACATCATTCTGTTTCACCAGTTAAGTGCTAAACCAAATTTTAAACCAATTGTTACTGTCTAGATACTAAAACCTAAAAAGTGGAAAATCATATATTTACCTACTCATCAAACGTTTTTTAGTAGTTTTTTTTTATAACTTTTAGAGTGTGTATTGCTGTAAAAAAAAATAACTAAGCTCTTCCTTAGGGTAAAGTGGCCACCCATGGACAGTGGGATACTTTCGACAGCTCCCCTCAGACCAGAAATATGAAAAATAAAAATATTAGGAAATCGTGGTACAAGGTTTGTTTGTGTCGTAAAATTAGAGAGAATGTCTACGTTCATGTGGAAGACATTATAAAAAAAGCAGTTTCCTTGCTGTCTGTTTATTCTAAATTTTGGTAAATAATATAAATCAAAAAAAGGATTATCCAACTAACCAATAAACTCGAAATTCGAAAATGTACACATTCATGCTTCTGGCGTAATAAGGACGTTATTATCTCTGAGGCCGAAGTACGAAGTAAAATTCATTTGCGGTACCTTTACTTTTTTATTCGTGTCCTTAGTGCTTCCTTGCAAAGAAGATGTGTTTAAAATACAATGCTTATAGTATTAATTTATATAGTTAAAGCACCGACTGCAAATTTTTGTAATGGAATGAGATGTGATTATGAAATATTATAGGAAGGCGTGCCGATTTCAAATTCGAAAGTCTACCACTTATTTTTCGCGATTTCTATTATTTTCAAATGCATTTTATCCAATATATTTGAGAAGTACAAACACATTTTAATAACGTTTTAATGTTGCTCTGTCATTTTTCCTAAGTTTTAATACCCCTAATTTGATGATCCGACCATTAGAACACAATATAAATCTTTTTAAGCGTAATCTAATTTTGTACTGCTACCCAGAAAGAAAATGTATGCGAGCCTTTTTTTTATTATGTTCTTAAGCAAGCAAGATAATCAAGAAAATTACAAATTATTGAATGTTATTAAAAAACAAAAGCGGGTTTACCTTACTTATAAGAAGTTTAACGTATTATCGTAGATTTTTGTTATAATGTGCGTTTTAGGAGGGTTAACTCAGTCAATAAACGTTAGTCAGTACGCATATTGCTGATAAACTTAATGAATATAATCAAATCATGCTTAGATATTTTATTGATAATTTGTAATTCAGTCACAAGACCGTGCAGTGGGGTGGGATAGGTCGTTTTGAAATCATCATCATCATTGCTCCCTTTTTTACTTACTTACTGGCAACCGATTTAAATAATTTTGGTCTTGTACTATAACAGATTATTATTTTTCATTTTACAGCGATATTGAGTGTTTACGTAAATGTTTTTTTTTTAAAAAGGTAAGCTTTTAAAAATAGAAAGAAATATGAATAACATTAGTAAACCCAAACTTTTCCGTACCGTTGCAAGCATTTTTTTTTTTACAAAAAAAAGTTTAAAACATTGATTTGTACCAAGACTTTTGAGAATTAAGTATTACAGTTTTAGGACACATCCATTATTTTAAAAAGCAATACCATTGTATTGTTCATTGGAACAATTAAAAAAATGCAAATTTGTCGTACTCCAGTACCATTTCTGGAAGGTTTTTGTATGAAAAGTATAAGAAGGCTTTTTTTTTCAAAATGGCTGAATTTCGAACTAAGTTTAGGCAATCCTCAACTTTTGGCCTTTATAGATTCCAATTATCTTGAATCTATCAAAAGTAATCGTGTTTAAAAATTTTCAACGCCAACGACGACGCTTACACCGGCACCTGTACATACAAATGTCTGGAAAACGTGTTTTCTTCACGTTTCATGATGTTTCATGATGAAATAGATTAATTCTGAAAAAAAAAAAAAATTTGCCAATCGCTATACTTATCTTTTACACTACGAGTACGTAAAAGTAAAAGTCTCGGATCCATACATGAGTACTGGCAGGACTATGGTCCTGTACAGCAGCAGTTTTGAAGTTATGGTCAGATTTCTGGATTTGAATAGCTTTGACAGAC
This sequence comes from Meliscaeva auricollis, assembly GCA_948107695.1. Lineage (NCBI taxonomy): Eukaryota > Metazoa > Arthropoda > Insecta > Diptera > Syrphidae > Meliscaeva > Meliscaeva auricollis. The sequence goes on along the minus strand of OX403616.1, from coordinate 79,539,585 downwards.
TGTAGTAGGCTCTGTTGGATTTGAGAAGCCGCCCGCGTATTTCTTCTTCTATGTTGTTATCGGCTGCTACTGTCGACCCAAGGTATTTAAAGGATTGCACCACTTCAAATTCGTGCTCCGCTACCTTGATTGTTTGACCAACTGTTCTTCTCGCATTCGACGCCACCATGTACTTTGTTTTACCTTCACTAATGTGCAGCCCCAGATTTTGTGCCGCCTGCTCGATCTGGATGAAGGAATCGTGTACAGCTTGTTCGGTTCTTCCGATGATGTCGATGTCGTCTGCGTAAGCCAGTATCTGGCTGGACCTGTTGACGATGGTCCCTCTTGTTGCCGTGCTAGAGTCACGGATTGCTTTTTCCAACCAGGTTGAAGAGGAGGCAGGCCAAACCATCCCCTTGTCTTTAACTCTATTATTGGATGTTTTAATGTATTTTCTTGAAATTCGATAATTTTTAAAATGGCCATCTTAACTAAAATTTTATGATTCAGTAAAAACATACCGTTATTTTGAATATTTCTAAATTAGGCCATTTTATTTGGGGCTAACGGTTAAGGTTCAAAAAACCAGATGTGTCTCAACAGTACTAATGTCGACTTTGAGCATGTCGGCGAATCATTTTTGTGGGAATTAGTTTGACGTTAAGGTCTTTTTTCTTTCTTGGATCTACGATACTTAAGATCAGATAAAAAAACTGTTTATCTAGTTAATTTTTTCAGTTTTTGTTTATAACTAGATGCAACTATTATAACGTCTAGAAATTAATGGTTTGTAGGCACTGATGTCAACCCTCTCAAGCCCCAATCTTGTACCCTACCAAAATACGTCTTTCTAATACGCAAATGAGATCAGGACGTCACGTGATATTTTAATATCTTGCAAAGTTAGGGCTAGAGATTTTTTTTTTTTAAACGGAAGGGCACTACCAGAAATAAGATGTATATCAATAACGGTCATTTGCTGATACAAAACGCAGTTACCAAAAAAACTTTCGACACACACACGTCATAATATGAAAACAAGAAAACCTGACTACGGCATTTACTCCAAATTGCAGACTAAATTATGTACATATTACAAAGTCTTTATCGTTTTACGGGAATTTTATTAAAATTCTTTTTTTATAATCATTTATCGGAAGTTCGAAATAATACAATAATTATAATTCAAGACATCAAACGGAATGACAATTTTTAAGCGCGCAGGTATACGTCATACATACGTTTTGCACAAGAACGGAAATAAAATTCGCAAATTTATTCACGCCACTAACGATTAAGGTTGATGACACAAAAGCGTATATTATTGTTTTGTTAGTATTTTTAATTCATTTTTATTTTAATATTATTAACATGACTTTTTCGTCTCAAGCCTGATGCCGACTGAAACTGAACGTGTTCTGATTATGTAAAGTAAGGTTATATTTACGTTTAGAACCAGGAATAGAATCAACGGAAACGTGCTTAAAGTTATTTTTATAAACCAAACAACAAAAATGTTGTTTTATAACAGAGGATCGAAGGTTTTTCAAGCACAGTTGATAACTTGAAATTGAAAGTGCAATATTGATGGAAACGGTCGTGCACACAGGTGTCCATTCAAATTTACAATTTATTGCAAAAGTGTTAGAAACATTTTGTTAAAGTTAATTTATATCACGAAATAATCGTAGCTATTTAATTTTAAAATACTTGTGCAATTAAGTAAGTGATCAAACAAAATACCTATTTGGATATTATTATTTTAACGGTTGTGATAAATTTACCAAGTTTTTTTTTATTCTTTATTACTGAAGGTAGTTTATGTTCAAGTGTTATATCTCAATAAAATATTTTAAAGCTTTCAATTGAAGCTATTTACAACCAAGTTTAAACTTAGATACTTACACTTAATTTTACCCCAAAACCGTGTCCTTCGTCCATATAACTTCGAAAATACAGCAGTGACATTCTGTGTGGCAGAAATGAACAGCAGTTTTTAGTGTGTGTAGAAGACTTGCTTCACATAATTTGAAAAACTAAAGAAAATTTTCTGTATTTTTATTTTTTGAGGTTTTACAATTTTCGCATGATGTCACCGGTATAATCAAAATTAGTTCATTAGATTTTATCAAAAAGATGCTTAAAAAAACTTTAATCTTATTAGACTTAATTAAATCAGATTAAATGGTCCAATTTTAGAAAAGTGCAACTACCGAAATACATTTATGCATCATACATTCAATGTTAAGCAAGTCAATTGAAGATCTTCTTTAAAGAAAATGCTTTACTTATTGTTATCTTAGCTACTGAACTGGATTACAGTTACTTGTATTGAGCAGTCGCATAGTTTGAGGCGGATCAGTTGCGACTTGGAAATGGATAATTTTTCTCAATAATTACTTATATTTCGGTAAATTTTCCCTATGGCATTTCAAATGCTTTATAATAGAAAAATGGACCAGCAATTTTATTATCTTCATTTTTATACAAAATCTAAAATAGAAATCTTACAACAGGTATGTAGTTTAGTGTTCCTTGATGACAGTGACAATGCCTTCTCATCATTCTCATCATCATCATCTCATCAAAAATTTAATAACACTTAGAATAAATTGTAACGCTACCAATTAGACTGTTAGTTGAGATAAAACTGTTCTATTTTTAGAATAAAAAAAAACCATTACGAAATGCAAAGTGTAAATAAACGACAATTAATCAATCAAAACTATTTAAGTAAAGTGTCTTGTTAGTCTGTGGATTTATTTTATCCAGAGCGTGTTCAGAATATCATCACAAAGTTGAATTCAAGTTAGTCATTTTGATTAGCAAAATTAACGTATCTAAATTATTTCTAAAAGTTTAGTTAAAAATGTACTTAGAAAGTTTAACGAAGTAAAAATTTAATCAGTAAAAAAGTGTTCTAAAAGCAGAGGTTTGAAGTTACTATTTATTTGAAAAACATGGAACTATAACTACTACAAAAATTATACAATAAGTCACTCGTAATTCATTGTTTGCCCGGAATTATCTATATAACTGTTTTTTTTGTAAGTTCTTAAAGAAGTGAAATGAAAGTTTTTCCACACACTCGAAAAAAAAATCAATTGTGTTTTTTCTAAGTTAAAAATATTTATTTGTTTATTAATTTTTCTTGAAAGGTGTCCTATCCAGTGCAAAGTTAATAGAAAAAATAAAATTGATACAAAAAATTCTGCGAAGATGATATAAAACTTGTCTTGTCCTTTGTTTAACAATTTGACAAATTTTTTGTGCATTACTTTTTGAAATATTAATTATTATCCTATTGCACTTGAAGTTTAAGTATACAAGTATAAGAAGTAGAACTTATTAATTTTGGTTTGGTTTTCAGGAGCTGGAAAATTGGCTTAAAGACTTTTAGATAATTGACCTCTATGTGCAAGCTCAAATGAATAGACTAAACTACTTTGTGCAATTTACTTTTTAATTGTTTTTCAATTTATAAAATAAGTACATTAGTATATACTTAATATTGTTTTTAATAGCATTGTTCCAACACGCAGTTTAAGCCCGTAAGAATTATCAGCAAACAAAAATGAGCATGCTCTTGCCAATTTGCTGATATTTTGACATCGTTATGGAACATAATTTACCTTCCATAAAATTCATTTGCAAATAAAGTAAAAAATCATGAATACAAAAAGAATTACAAAGTCCTTAAAACGAACTATAAGAACTTGAGAAATTAAAAAGTAAAAGTAGTATGTATGTGTTTAAAGTACTTAACTACTTAAGTACTTAATTTCACATGTTTAAGTATTTTTCCGGAATTTATAAGTACTAGTAGATTGACTGGTACCTACTTACAGAATTTTTTAGTACATAAACAAGGAATTCTACTTTCCTAAAAAGCTCTTGTATTTGTACTTTACAGACAGAAAAGCACTCATGACTTTATAATAAACATAGTAATCATTTCATTTTAACACAAAATATTGAATGAAATCAATTAAATTCCCATCAACTAGCGTAAGAAGATATGGTGTAAAGTAGAATGTACAGTAAAAGTACTATACATTCTGGTTTTCATCTACTCAAAAGTACTTTACATCTTCAAAGGAATACGGTTCATATGTATGACTTCAAATTTAAAGGTTTTGTTATTCTTAAATAAATCAACCACATCGCGAAGTGGCATTTCACACAATTTAATAAATAATTGCAAATTTCGCGGGTTATGAAGATTTTAACTGTCTTTTTTGGGTTCGCAGTTTTGGGTTTATCAGTTTTTCAAATTAATAAATTATTCACATATGAGTAAAGCGTCATTCAAACAGCAAACAACATTCCTTTTCAAAATTCTTAAATTGGTTTTACCAAATTCAATGAATAGAAATCATGTTGAAATCATTTTTCAATTAAGCCAAACTCTTAATTCCTGGTTTGGTGAAAATGCAACATTTGATTCCATTCATTGATTTAATAAAAATCATTACAATTACAAATTCTGGATTTCGGATCAAAAAACGTGTTTTGGGTATTAAAGCCATTGCAAAACATCTAGTTTCGTTATTTTATTAATTTTACATACTACTTTAAGACCTTTTCAATGATATATTTCGTTTAAAAACCGGAATTCATAAACCCCAAGACTTTCAAAAATTGTGTTTTTGTTATTTCATTTTTTCAACTTTTACATAGGTTTTAAAAAAATGAATATAAAAAACATATTCATTCTTTTAAAATCGATTAATTATTATTTCAAAACAATATTTATTTCAAACCCAACGAGGTATTTGTTATGAAAATCGGGAAAAAACGAAAAAACGATTTCAACCAAAATACAAAAATTTGGAAGTTTTGATATTAAACAAAAAAGTGAGTTTCGTTTAACTCTCAATAAGAAGATGGAAACTTTACTCAACCTTTCGATTTACTGTGTTCTTTAATTTTATTTAATTTTTGCCCGAAAACAAAATTAAGGTATATGTAGGTACATTTGAAAAAAAGTGACTAACTTAGTTCTTAAATCTTAGCTAGGTATTGATAAAATTTTATTGAAATTGCTATTTTTTTTTATTTTTTTTATAGTTATACAACTAATTTGCATTTTTTCTTTATTTTCAGTTTCCGGCTACTCTCTTTTTACACCCTTCTTCCTCCATAAAGAAAAATATCAAAAAATCTAAAATGTATCTTCCAGATTCACCGAAAAAACGTGGTGTCATTTTAGCAGCTTGTTGCGGTATGCTTAACTAAAGAGTAAAAATATAAATTATGTTTCAATTCGTTTATTTTTATTTTCAACAGCAAATATGGCAAATTTTGCACTTGGAACTTGTATTGGATGGTCATCTCCCATTATGCCTAAACTTAGCCAACACACATATGATAGTCCACTGCCAGGACCAGTAACAGTTGCTCAAGAAGGCTGGATAACTTCACTTATCACAATTGGTGCCGTAATAAGTAAGTATCAAATGGATATTCATTACAAAGTCAAATATCATAGTCATTCATTAGTTTTACGCATATCTTCTATGGACTTCGGGCTTTTTTTGTACAAAATGTTGTCGATTTAAATATTAATGAGAATTTTTATTTTTCCAAAGCTTCACTTATAGCTGGACCAATGGGTGGAAAAATTGGAAAAAAAATGGTTCTTCTTCTGGGTGCAGCTCTGATCGAGGTTTCTTACGTATTTCTTCTACTCGCAAATGATGTGTGGATGTTGTATGTTGCCCGATTACTACAGGTACGATGTTGTTGTTTTATCTATTATTATAAAATGTCTTATATAAACTTCCGTTCAAATGAAACAGGGTATTGCTGGAGGACTTTTGATTGCCACACTGCCGATGTATGTTGGTGAAATTTCAACAAACGAACTGCGTGGAGCCCTTGGTTCCCTAATGACACTTTTTATGGTTGGTAAGTTTCCTGAGATCTTTCCGCTACCTTATTTATTTATTTAACTTCTCTTCTATTTATCAGGTGGAATACTCTTGGTTTATTCGATTGGTCCTTATGTAAGCTACATAACCCTACATTGGTGCTGTTTGGCTGTTCCATTAATTTTTATTGGAACTTTCATCTTTATGCCTGAAACCCCGTATCATTTGGCAAAGAATGATCGCAAAACTGATTTGTTGAAATCCTTGAAGTTCCTGCGTGCAACCAATGACAAGGCTATAGAAGACGAGATGAATCAGATTCAGACCTCAGTCATTGAGGATGGATCTAAAAAATCATCATGCTTAGATATTTTTCGTGATCGGGGCAGTGTTAAGGCCCTCGTTATCTGCTGCGGTTTATTAATGTTTCAACAATTTAGTGGCACAACTGCTGTGACATTCAATAGTCAATCGATCTTTGAAAGTGCCAAATCAACTTTAGACCCTGCTGTGGCTACCATTATTCTGGCACTCACTCAATTGGTTTCGAACTTTCTAACACCGTTTGTTATAGAACGTACCGGACGGAAAGTTATTCTTTTAGCTTCGGCTCTTGGAATGTGCTTATCATTGTTTGGATTGGGGGCATTTTTCTACGTTCAAGCATTTGGTGATGTATCATCCATCATGTGGATTCCAGTGCCAGCTCTTATTCTATTCAATATCACATATGCTTTTGGATTTGGTCCAGTTCCATGGGCAATACTTGGTGAAGTTTTTCCGTCAAATGTCAAACCAATAGCTGCGTCAATAGCCTCAACGTTTTCTTGGACATCGTCTTTCTTAGCGACACGTTGGTTCCCTGAATTGAATGCCTTGGGGCCATACTATGCATTTTTCATCTTTGGATCTATGATGTTTCTCTCAATAATCTTCATTTTATTTTATGTGATCGAAACTAAAGGACTCAGTTTTCAAAAGATTCAGGAAAAATTACATTCTTAGAAATGTAAAAAAAACAATGACTCTACCGCTGCTGTATTAGTATTGTAGTTTGTAATTAGTTTAAGTTATTATATTTTTGTTATTTGTTATTAATTATTAAAAGCCGGCATTATTTAAAATTTAAACTTTACTATTTTTTTGAGATGATATCGAGAGTCGAAAAACACTGCTGGCCAAAATTAGCGAAACGCAGAAAAAAAATGGAAAATTTTAGTGTTTTTTTTTTATTTTACTGGAGTTATTAGTTTTTGGAAGAGGATTTGTAATTTGTTAAATAAATTCTTACTGTAGTTGGTTGGTCTGCTTCCATGAGGGTAAGCCTTGTCGTGGCGGAGGGGCTTACGGTGACTACTACAATGAAACTTAGAGCTTTGCGATCGTGGAACTTCTTCCTGCGTCACTATTTCCAGTCAGGATGAATTACTTGGTGAACACCTTATGATGGCTACTACGAACTATGACATATTTGGAGCGCAGGCCAATAAGGAGCTGTTTTATCCGGAAGGATGGGGGTTTTGCGTTGAAGTAACTTCCCTACCACGGAAAAAAGACTTAATTCCGAAACAAAAACATGCCTCGGATACAGATGATTTCAATGTTGACGAACTCAGCAAACGAAACAAGGACAACGAATCTGTACGTGAAATGTACTGTCCTTATACAGGTCACATGCAACCGAACAATTAGTGGAGAACCATGATATGCTTAGGAATGACGTAACAGCTATCCAGGAGTTGCGCATGGGATGGAGAGGACATGCGACGGGTGAAATCGTATGACGAAGGGAAGTGCTTCAAGGAACAAGCTCAGTGACTGTTTGGTTACGGTTTTGTGATAAGGGGAAGACTTAGGCAAGAAATCTTGAACTTTAATGCGGTAAGCGAGCGCCTGTGTTCAAGGCCCCCACGAACAGAAAAATACCCCAATCATTGAAGAGTTTTACGACCTCCTCGACCGCATGTACTATAAGTGCCCGAATTGGTAAAGATTTGCCAGATTTGGTAAAGAAGGAGAAATAAAGTTCGAAAATTGGAAAACACAACCTGCATGCCAAAACGTCCAATAACGGACTCAGGATGAAGGGCAAAATATCACGATTGCGATCATATAATTCCCACACCTCAATATAAACAAGGGGATTTGGCGATCATGTGACTTGATTCAATATGGAGAAGTTGTTTTTTTTTCGTCAAAAACTATTACCATAAGCTAAATTTTTCAGATTTTGAGAAAACACCAACTAGCTACTCGCGATTCAATCGAATGATACATAAGGTGTGTTTTTTTGTACGCCCGGGCTAAGTTGGACGAAAAAAACGCCTCGGGGCTTAACCAAAACACTTGGCAGCATTGTGATTGAAATGACATAAAAAAATAAAAAAAAATGTTTCCAATATACAAAATGAAATAAACAAAAAATAAATAACAAACATATTTTTCTGATTTGTTGATTTTTTTCCATTTTGTGTTTTAATAACTTCAATAACATATAAAGATATTTCAGAGCATTAAATACACACACTTAAAAATTTAAATGAAATAATTTGAAAGAGTTAAGAAAAATACACAATTTAATTTTTTTTTCTACACCAAACGCCATCTTTGTGTTTTTATATTCATACAATTAATGGATAATTTTGGTGTTTTCAAACAATTTATCGATGATTTAACAGAAAATGAATTGGTAGCACAGATTTTAACCCCTTCAAAGAGTTTAGCCCAAGAATTCTCATGGCTTAGCAGCTAAGCCCCTCGGGCTAAGTTGTTGTTGTATTTGACACTTAAATTGCTTAGCCCCGGCAGTGTTTTTTTCGTCCAACTTAGCCTGGGCGTACAAAAAAACACACCTATTTTTAAAAATGTGTGTTCATTTGCAATTCGCTATTGCAAACCAAAATATTTTTTGATGCTTAGTTGCCGAGATATCTGCATTTGAAGTTTTTCTGCAACAGTTTTGTGTGTACCATTCGGCTTTCAAGATTTTAATTCACATAAAGAAAGGTATTTCTACAGGCAATTTGTCGGTACAAAAAGGGCTTTTCATTAGGGATTGAAAAGACCTTTCTTTTGATGTATCAGTTTTTTATGTACAATTCGCTTTCAAGATTTTTTTTTAGTTCTCGTGAGATTCTGGCAGACATTGAAAACAGCAAATCAGCTATCGAACGAAATGAGATAATTTGTAGTGAAAATACTTTTTATCGAATTTGCTCAATTATCTCATTTGAGCTCTAGTCGAAACAGGCTATTAAAGACAATTTATCTCATCCACAAACCATACTGTGCTACCATCTGTAATTCAAACAAAATAGTATTTCTCATCCATATTGTTTTCTATTCTCGCACCTCGATTCTCAACAATGCCCACATTGACATTTCTCTTGTCAAAACTGACTTTTGAAATTTGACACATCAACAACACCCACCATTTCATCCAACACGAAGAAATCACAAAAAAAAATTAACAAAACAAAATTCATCATCAGAATGCAGAATCAATCGAGTTTTCGTTGTTCGTTCGGTAGGTTGACGATGAATTTCAATCGGATTAATACAAATTTTTCATAGTTTCTACTAAAAACAAAAAATAAATAAAGAAAAATAAAACAGATAATGAAATAGAATGCAATGTATTCTTTGTGCATTCGGTGCGGGTGATAAAAAATTCATAAAAAAAAATGCATTTCAATTCTGTTGTTTCTCCTCTGTGTCTGTTTTAACTAAAGTTTTTGTTTATTCAATTAATTTAATTAAAAAATAATATATATTCTTAACAATTTGTAAGAAAAAAAATTGAGATATTAGAAAAATTATCAATCTCCAAGCAGAAATCCAATTCGAACAACAAAGAAGTCAAAAAAATAAACTCCAAAGAAGAGGAGAAAAAAGTTAATTCTATTTTCGTGTGTACTTCGTGGTGTTTATTTTGTAGTTTCGTTTTTTTTGTTGTTTTTTTTTTGTCTCTGTCGACTTGTTTTTTCTTCTGGTTTGCTGCTTTCCGGCTTCTCGGTTTCTTCCAATTATTTCTTAATTAATTAAAAATTATTGTTTAATAACGCGCCATTGAGTGAGTTAGTGAGAATAGTGTGTCTGAGAGTCTGGTCTTTGGCGTGGTGTGTTGTGCCAACGCCAAGTTAAGTGCATTCATTGTGTTCAGTGCTTTCGTGTATTTTGTTGTTGTTATGGGTTCCTCCATACCATCATCGTTTGGCTTAATCAAAAATAAAATTAATCGAAAAATCATTGAAAATGTTGTTTCCCTTGCTGCTGGCACTAAATTAATTCATCAGATTGTTGTTCCAGCTGAAGCTGCAGCAGCATCAACATCATCGAATGTGTTGCAATCTAAAATGAGAAGAAATCACAAAACTGCCGTTGCTGATAGCAAACATGCAAACGCAATCATCTCGATGGATAGATTCTGCATTTCCATATGCAGTTGCTGGTTCCTGATTACACTTCTGGTTGTTGGAGTATTTGCAGTCGATGTGGCACAAGCCCACAATGAACAGACTTTAAGGGATAGCAAAGCTGATACAAAAGGTAAACGAAAATTTAATTTATTCATTGATTGATGAATCACCTGGTATATTTTTTTGTTTGGCTTGTATTCGATAAAGATATGTAGCTCCATACGAGGTCGTGAATTAAATTTTGTTGTTTTTCTTTTTTTTCTTTGTATCAAAACATGTTTATTGAGAGATTAGAAGACTCACTGTTCTACTTTCTGATTCGTTTCTGAAATGGAACCGTTATTAATGTAAACTTTTAGTTACTATGTTAGTCAACAATCTTCATTAAAACTTTGAGTTTGTTGTGCTTGGTCCGTGAATTGCACTCAGCGAATTTCTATAAACAAACTGGCTTTTCTATTCAAGATGTCCAGTTGACCAGAGCTCACCTCCGGGCTGAGTATCGAGCTCTCTCTGCGTTGGTCTCGGACTCAATTTTTTCAGAACGAAATTTTGAAAATGATACGCTCCTTTTGGCCAAGATAATCCGAAGCAGTAATGGATGGCCTATGTCCTTCCAGAAGATCACCACGGCCATAACAAGAACACCTTAGTAAGTTTTAATTAATCCCTTCAGTAGCTTTAAATCATTGGGACTAATGTCCCAGCCCATCATATGTTACATGTTTGACTTAAGGTAACCCTCTCCTGAATTACGCAAAATCTCTTTCCTCAATACTAGCCGTCAAAAGTTACTAGTGTGCTTTGTAATACGACCATTCAGATCCACGACGTATCCATTTATTGATGCGAAAAATTAGAAGGCTCCGCCAGAGAACTAACAATCAAGAATATTATTTGCGATAGAAAAATCTTTGGAATGCAATTCAAAGGGAAGCCCATCACTACGAAGAAGCAAAACTTTTACAATATTTCAAATTTCAAAAGATGTCTCCAAAATCTCGAAAAGTATCCCCATTCACTAATAGAGAAAAGACCTGATAAACACTAAAAAGCTGACCAAAATGCGTCGCTCCTCACTGAGTGACATCGCTGACAGATAAAATTAAGAATTAACCAGCAGATTCAGTAAAACAGAACATGGCCAATTTATTGAAATTTATCGCTGTTTACAAAAATTTAGGTTGGGAATTTTGCTGTAGATTGCAGATTCCTGAGATCTTCGGTATCTAATAAAAGTGAACTGGCTAAGGATGAGTAAATGGAGGTCGGACAAAAACTTTGGCTCTTATACCAAATTCTTTTCAAAAGACTGTACTGTTGTTAGCTAAAGTTAGTAACTTTGGTGTAATAGTTAGTCCGGATGTACAGTCACATAAGAGGTCTGGGATCCAGGTTGTTCCTTTTGCGAAAATCTCGCGAAAATCTTGCGAAAGTGCATCTCACTTTAGTGGTTTACATTTTACAGAAAATTGTAGATCCCCTTCATTCCTGCAGATGTACATGCACACAAGAATGGCTAAGAGTGTCTGTCACTCACTAGGCATTGGTTCTTCGTGAGTTCCAAGTACCAATAATGTAGGAACGCAAAAGTGTTTTTCCAAGAATTTCTTAAAAAAAAATTGAATTCTGTCAAATAAATGGTTAACGTAAAATAAATGGTCAAAAGTAAAGAACAGAAAATCAAACTGCAGTTTTTGATGTGAGTCACTTTCAAATAAATTGAATTAAAAGCAACAAAATGGAATTTTTAAATCATAGAGTTCCAGATTTTTTTCATATTTTTTACGATTTTCTTTCTCTTTGAGAGGATGGTCTCCCCATTCCTCTCAATTTGATGCATCTTAAAATAAGTTTAAGGTCTTACATTCATTTTGTAAGACTTTAACTTTAAATAGAATGAATATTTGAAACCAGAGACGACTTTCTTTTACGAACGCTTTATTCAAAGTGAAACTTAACAATTTAAGAATAATGTTTTTTTTTTTTAATTTGAGCCCATAATTATCTACGTAGCCTTTATAATTTCCAAAACATGCTTTTTCAAATGTAGGCCGGTTTTATTACACTATTGCTCAACTTGAGGCAAAATCGGTTACAAGCCTTGGTTTCAAAATAAATTGTTTTCTTTCAGCCAACGACCATATTAACCTCGCTGTTGGTCGTATTTATGGTGCTCTTCGAAAGCTAAATATGTTTGCCGGATTAACGCCAGTCGATGCGAAATTGAGAATCAGCAAATCCTTGCTCGTTCCTATAATTGAGTATGCTTCAGTAGTTTACGCCAAGCTTGATTCCATCGCTGTACATAAACTGCTTGTTGCTTTTAATAGCATAATTCGCTACATTTTTGGTTTGCAAAGGTTTGACCATGTTTCGCAATACCATCAATTGGTCCTAGGAAGCAGTTTTCAGCATTTTCTTGATGCAAGATGTTGTATTTTCTTGCATAAAATAATAAACAAAAAAACACCTTCATATTTATATGATATAAGTTAAACTTTGCCCATACTGCTCGAACCTTGAATATTATTACCCCCTTATGTACATATCTAAATTCATCGAGATTATTTTATGTTTATGCCACCAGGCTATGGAACTCCTTACCATTGTCTTTAAAACAAGTAGTAGGAATATTAGAATTCAAAAAAACATTGATTAACCATCTAAATTCATCTTAGCACACAAACAGTAAAAAGAATATATTAAATTTTTTTTTTTAATTTAAAATTGTTATTATGAAATGTATAAGTAAAAATTAAGCTAAATTTATTAAATTTCCAAGTCCAACTTAAGGTACTATAAAAGACTCAGTCTTATTTGTACACCATTTTAAAAAATAAAAAATTGAATTGAAACTCTCAAGTTGACCAACTTGAGAGTTAACCTCAATTCGAGATTTGAAACTCAGGTAAAAATTGAATTTTTTGTACTAATTTGTTTCTCAAATCCCCAGTTGAAAATCTAAAGTTGGCCAACTTCTGATTTGAAAAATATACCTGGGATATTTATAATCAAGAACTGTCATTTGCAAAATTAAATCTGCCAGTAAAATTATTTTTTTTTATGTGTTATGTTTTTTTCTAAGTTTATTTGTGAAAAGTGATTGGGCTTTGTGATTGGTGTAGGTTAAAAAGCTATGTATTCCCTCAAAAAATATTTCGCGATATCAAAACCAATATCACAACCAAAAACAGCACATTTTTTCACTGGCCAAATTAAAGAGTTTTCCAATAAGTACTTGACAACTTTTTTTTTTTTTTTTTCTTCAATAAATCGATTGTAAGGTATGCTGATGTCCATCAATTAGCACTAAAAGATGCAATAAAAAAAAAAACATGTTCTGCCCACTTTGCTCTGCTAACTTGATGAAACAATTCGGGCCAAAATAATCTGAGCGTTACTCAATTCGTGAGAACGCCGTGGAATTGACTGATTTGGACCGTTTGCTACGGTAGCCTGAACGACAGCAATATTTTCGACCAACCCGTTGTATCACTGACACGGCAACATCACAAAACGAATATGTAGACTCAAATTTTTGCATTTAACTTGTTATTGCCTGTCTGCTAGGGCGAGAATTACGACCAAAAATTTGTTCTTAAAGTTGCGGTCACCGACTCCGAATTTCGGTAGAAAATTTTTATAATTTGCAGAAGTTACTCAATCGTGTACTTTGTCATGATGAAAATGTTGATTTTACTGAATAAATTGACAATGACAGTTCGATGATTTGTGAAAGGGTGCGTTCACAAATTAAAACCAAAGTTGTCATGTCCCCATTGGAAAACCCTCCATATCATTTCGACTCATTTTGTTTTATCTTTGATCGCAGTCGCAGAAATTTACAAAACTCGATTGTAGTAAATAAAACTAATAGACCAAAATTAAGGCGTTTTTTGTTTGAATCTTTAGAAATTGAACACCAGTGCCAATAACTATTTGAAAAAAAAATAAATTATTAGCAGGTTATGGATGGTGAGAAAAATTAGGAAAAATGTTTTATGAAAGGGGGGGACAAATTGCCCACTAACAGATTGGGGGATAGAGAGTGGGTGAGCGAAAAAGTGGAGTGGGTGTCAAAAATCGTGTTTTTTACGACTTCAATCGAAAGTGGACTTCCTATCGAAAAAAGTTTAATGCAAGAGTTAAAGGTGGTAGAAAAGATCTACAACGTTTGTTCAGATAATTTTTCTATAGAACCTCAAAAAATATAGTGAAAAATGCCAAAACCAATTTTGTTTGTTTTTTATTATTATCCTTTTCAAAAACAGTATAGATTTTAAATGACTCAAGGTTATAACAAACAAATGTTTTTAGGGCCGCTTGTCTTTTAGAGATATCGAATTTTGAACTTCCCAAAAACATTGTTTTTGTGATGTTTTGGGTAAAGTAAAATTGCATTTTCAAAAACAAGACCATATTTGTGGCAAAACTTCGTTGCGCTGAGCACTAAACTAAAATTTTGTTAAGTGAAATTAATTTTTCCGGCTTAAAAAACTTTGCAAAAAATATGTTCTTTTGTTCTGAAAATGAAATCTCTCTTTACCCAAAACATCACATTCTAATTCTAGATTCCAGTTCAGAAAATCAAAATCTTTTGCAGAAGTTTAATTTGGTTTCTGTTACTGTCATTAACGGAAAATCGTTCTCGAAAATGCGTTTTTTTTTTTCAATTTTTGACAATGTTTACCACAATTATTGTGTAGTTTTCTTACTTAGTCTTAAAAAAGAAGATTTGTCCAAATAGAATTCATCTCAAAACTTTCAAAAATCAAAAATTTTTTCGTCAACTTTTTTGATTGAAAATCAGGCTATTTTTTAAAATAAATATGTCAAAAACACAAAATAAACAAAATTTTACTAAAATAAAATTCTATGAGTAAAAGCAATGTACGTTGAAACCAAGTTTCATAGAAATCTAGCTATTTTCGACAAAGATAAAAATAAAAAACAAAAAAATCGTTTTTGGCATTTTTTTTATCTATCCAAAAGTTGTAGATCTTTTTTCCATAGGAGGTAAACTTTTGATGGAAATCGTGAAAAAAACACGATTTTCGACACCCACTCTACTTTTTCGTCCCTCAATCTGTTGATGGGAAACTATTTTTTTTTCAAATGAGGACCACCAGCTTACAAATACCAAAAAAAAAACATCAAAATCGATCCATCCAGTCAAAAGTGCTGAGGTAACAAAAAAAAAAAATACAGTCCTATTGATAAGCCCTCCCTTTTTTTAAGTCGGTTAAAAAAAAATAATGTTTACGCGTATTTTATATGGAAATTCTTAACACGCTGAGGGCGAGTACTTAATATGTATTAATTTTTAGAGCTCATATTTTAGAGGAATTTTTTGTTAAGTATTTCCAACAGAAATAAGCTTGAGAAAAAAAACAATAGTCCCAAAAACAAAACACTCTTATGTACATTATACTACTTATTTAAGTTTAAACTCGGAGTAGATGCAAAGAGACTTCCCTATTCAAACAGTGTTAAAAATATTTTGAAATGACCCAAACCTTTGTATTTTCATAAAATAACTGAACAAACATTAAAAACCTATTGTTAACAGTAAGTTTCCTGTTTTTATATTATAGCTCAGTTAACTTCAAAGCATTTTTTTGGCAACACAGATGGACAAAATCAATTTCGTAAACTCCACATGGAAAATTGGTGGCGCCTTAAAAGAATATAAAAACTAAGAGAATCGATTTTCATTTACTCCAACAACTTTAAGGCTCCAACAAAGTGCCTTCTTATATGTGTGCTCGAAAAAAAAATGAAAAACAAATCATTTTAAACATGAGAACCTTGAGACTTGATTTTATTCTTTTTTTTTACTTGCGATATTTTTTGTTTGGTTGAGTGCTCTACTGCAGTAGCTTTGCCTTTTGATGGACTTGTTTATAATGAGGATAGAGGTTTAGAAAATGAAAACAAACCAAGTACACTCAGGTCATCTAGTTTTTTGTTTTTGTTTAATTTTGTTGCTATTTTAAAGAAGGTACCTACCCTAATTCCCTAGACTAGCAAATTTAAACAGCGTGACCACGAGCAGCAATAACCATGAAATAAACCCAACTCAAAAAAAAAGTCACTAAGATGATCATCAAGTTACAAAACAACAAAAACAATAAAGACGAGGAAAATTATTTTCAACTAGGGTGCAGGAGCAGGTGCAGATGCGAGATTGGAATATAGCTTGCGGTGTGGTCCCTTTCACTAAGATTTTTATGTTATAAGAACTTGTACAAGAGTGTGCTCTTCAAATAGGTACTTCTGCTTAAACAAAAGATAGGTACTCCTAACAAGTGTAGATGTACCTACCTTTTTACCCTCTTTTATTTTATTACTTTTAGTTTTTTTTTTCATTTGAGAAAATAATAAATTATATGTTGGAACAAAATGATGCTCCTGTGTTCTCTACCTGTTAAGCAATTTATTCTTGCACAGCTGGCGATATGGTGTAACTATTTGCATTGAAACTATCTTCAAATACACCCAGAATGTATATAATTTCGTTTGTTTTCAGACACAATAATTGTCACTTCTATTATTGGATTTACAATTTATATTTCAAAGATAAGAGATACCTACTTTTCTGCATGTGTGTCTGTGTTTTTTTCTGTAGAAAAGGAAGTTCATTAAACTGCTACAGGTAGGTACTCATAGGTAAACGTAACCTATCTACTTGGAAAATGAAAACAAAAGGTGCGAAGTCTGTGAAGTGCTAAACTGATTTGGAACTCTTTGTTCTTTTATTTTTTGATGATTTCACAATAGAATGTTGAAATTTAAATAAATGTTTGATTAAGATAATATATAATTATTATTGCATGTTATTTGAGCAAAGGTAAAATGTATTGAGTTTGTGTTTCAGAGTAAGTTGCATTTGCAATTTTAGAACGTTTTCAGTTATGAATATGTGGATAATATGACATCCTTAGCATTAATATAAATATAATGTGTCTCAGGGCGCTTCATATCAAAAGCATTAATACTTCAGGACCTGGTGTATAGTCACCGTCCGTCTACGTCCCGCTCGAGTTGGCTATGGCAAAAGTCAGATATGACAAAAGTAAACAAATCTAAGGCACAAACTTGAAATCAGTTGGGGTTTGAGTTTATATTGATTTACTTAATAAGTCTGCTGCATTGCTAAGTATATCTATTAACTTAATGTTTAATTATTTAGAAGATTTAGGTTATCGCAATAAGTTAAAATTAAACAAATAAACAAAAAAAAAAAGACTTAAACTTGTATGACATAAAGTAAAGGGTCTACTCGAAGCAATTCCGACCCTTCGTGTACAATCAGGATTTTCTATAGTTTTAAGTAAGTTTAATAAGTTTATACATATTCTATTGAACCGAAGTACACACACTTTAAACATGAATCTTTCACATTTTATTAGTTTTTTTCTACCGAAAGTGTACAAAATCTGTTTATAACACTTTATTATCATTACTAGGTCAGAGGTGGGGGTTGGAGCCCTGCTCTGGGCATCTGATTTTTTGATAGTAATAAATTTTATCTCAATTATTCCAAACTAATGGAGAGGACAAACAAACACTGTAATGCCGTTTTTCACATTGAAAAAGTAATATTTTTTCTTGAAACTTGATGAACCTACAAGTTTCATAAAAAAACTAATAACTGCCTCTGCCAGTAAATTTATTGAGATATTAAGACGGCAACAGAGAAGATGCGTACCAGCGTTACCACTTTCGGAAACAAAATTGTACTAGATTTGAAGAACAAAAAAGTAGTAAATTGAGGAAAATTGGAGTAGATAGCAAAATTAACTATTTTTACATAAATTTTTAAAAATAAAAATTTGTATGTTAAATTTTACTGAAGAAAAAACCGTGAAAAAACCATAAACTGAAATTCTTCAAGATTTCATTTTTGTATATACATAAAAATATAACCATTTTTAAATAAATTTAAGAAAGAAAAAGATTGTAAATTTATTTTATTCTATTAATTTCTATGGAAATTCTGAGATTACATACAGTATGCAGAGTGAAGTAGAAAAAAAGAGTAGATTTTGGCCTTCTTTCTTTTAACAATGTAGTAGATTTCAATATTTTGATGATGTTGCGGGAGAAGATTTTTAAATTTTTTTAAAAAATTGTAGCAAATCTACTACAACTGTAGTTACCGTTTTTCTACTCAATAACTTTACTAACAGTCATTAATTTTAGATGAAACTTCTAAGACGATAACTTTGTGAAGTGCCCTCAATACCCACCAAGTTTTAAGAAATTAAGTTTCAATATGATAAATGGCATTGCAAGCGTTCCTTTTTGTTACTTCAGAATGTCAACAATTCTTCAAATTCACAGAACTATAGTGCCGTGTAAGACACATTTACGTACCTACATTTTGAGTATTTTTAGCTAAATGCATTTTTATATCTTTTGTTCATATTTAAAATAAAATAATTTTTAAACAAGTTGTATACTACTTTTGAACTAAACTTTACTTTTGTTCGATCATTTGAAAATATTAAATAGATGAAAACAATTCATCTGTTACAATAACTGAAAAAAAATTCGATGTTACTATCTGATTGTTATAGAATCTGATAAATATATTCCTCTGGCAGTTAACTGATTGTTTATCTGATGATTGAAAAATCGGCTACTTCGTAATAGAGAGAAAAGACTTGAAGACCTTCGACTTTTATCTATTCACTGATTTTTAAAAATAATACATACGAGTAAGAATATGTGTCCAATAATGATTTTCATCATTTCCAATTTTTTTTTTTAGAGTTTGCAGTTTCAAGTCTATTAAATCTAATACCTACCTATCAGTTTTTCTTTTTATTTTGTTGCTACTGGTTTTAAATATTAAAGTTGTTTTCAACCATAAAACCATCTGCTAATGCACATTCCTCGAGCTATAACTACTGTTATTAACTGAGATAAAAGAAGTTAAATTAAAACGAGATACCAGCAGTTCGTAGATACCATTCAGCGTCAGGGATGTCCAAAAAATAATATGTCCATGATATGACCATAATAGCCACATGATTACCTACTTAAAATATTTCTCAGTTTTCGAAATAATTTACAATAGCTCTTGACTTTTTGGATATGAATATTTGTTGGATATAAATAAATGTTTTACCTAAAATCAGTTAACGTCTACTCTAAAAATGAAAAACAGTATTATATTTCTTTTATAACTTCATTATCTTACAGTTAGTGGAGTGATATAAATAAAGGGAAAATTTATTAAAGAATTATTCGTGTGTAAGAAAATCTTTAATCTTGACGAAAAATAAGAGAAGTAGTTTTTTGACATCCCTGATCATCGTCTGTCAGCGATGAGTTGATGCCTTGATAAAATTTATTGTCATCTGTCACCTGCTTGCGCTATTTGACATTTATCTCCTCACGACTCACGAGCTACACTTATATGGTTTCCTTAAATTTTCTTCATGTATGTACCTGCGTACTTTGTATGCGTTGCACAGCCATATACAGAGATGTCTATAATATTTACCGGTTTGTCTTATAAAGAAAAACACATTTTTATACAAAAATAACAACAAAAAAGATGAAAACAAAAATAACTGCAATTCAATGATCTCTGCTGTGTCTGTGCACTCTGACTTGACTTTGCTGCATTGAAGCTGCACCATTTTTCCAAGATGTATAGGGAATATGGGATCTCTCAGTTGTTTATTGTTTGTTGTTATATTTTTGTTGAAGCTAACAACAACAAAAAATCCTCAACATTTTCTTGTTGAAAAAAAAAAATAGCTAAGTTCAGCTGCTGGTCGCGGATACCATGCCGGACCAGGTGTTTAATATTTTTTTTCTTTAAAAGAACTTTGTGCTCGTGGGGGTTTTCAACAGCACGATTATCGCCAGTGAATAAAATAGTAAATAGCTACTAAAGATGATTCATATTTTTTGTTGTTGTATTTCTTATAGCCTCCACATTGTTCATTCATTCAAAACAAAACAAAAACAATAAAACATAATTGGCCTTCTTAAGAAAGAATAACGATTTTTCTGCGTCAGAATTTGTTTTGTTTGCGTTCTTCTAGAAATTAAAACAAAAAAACAAGAGATCGTATTTCTTATTGACATAATAAATATCATCTTACTTAAAAAAAACAACCGTTGGATTAAGAGCTTGTATTTAATGCAGTAACACGCGGCCATGTAAATTGTAGGTAGTAAATTATCATCTACATAATTTGCTAGACCGCTATAAGTATTCAGTTAGCTCTGCTTTAAGTAAACCCGAACCTATTACAGTGCAGGGGCTTTTGTCTACAAATCAATTAAAAAATAATAAATCATCTTAAAGAGTCCGAAAGTTTACAAACATCTAAGCGGTTTCAGATTTCTTAAGTTAATAATGTTTGTAGGTCATTTGAAGATGGTTGAAACTTTCGCCCCCTCCCCATTATCGTTTGAATTTCAAATTAATTTTAAAATACATTTTCAAACATTCCTGTTTTCTGCAACAATTCTTTTTTGGCTTTCTCACCGAAACATAATCTAGATTTCGGGCAAAAAGTAAAAAATCTACTAGATTTCCCATACATTTTCAGTTTTCAAAATCTTGTTGGTAATCTAGATTACCACGAAATCTGCTGCAAAATCTACTTGATTTTGTTAGCAGGATCAGATTTATAACACATTGTTCTCTTTTGTATAACAGTTAACATCTTTTAGCAGCGAAACAAAAAGAAATGCCAAACAAAATCTAGTTTATGTGCAGTGTAAACGGTTTACTGAGATTTCCGAAATCTGGTTGGCGTGAAAAGGCTATTGTTTTGTTCTATGTGTTAAAATTGCACTAGATATTTTTTTTTTGCATTTTTAGTACTATCTCATGGATTTTATATCATAAGTTCATAAGGCTTTGGTCTTTATTTAAGACTGGCTGCCTTTCCGAGTTAATAGGTCGCTGATTGAGTGATACAGCGTGCTCCGTGAAGTCAGAACCGTGAAATCAAAATTTTTAACCGGAATTGCTTTAATCGTTTTTCCATCGTTTGCTCACGTTTGTCCAACCAAAAAAAAATGGGTCTCGCAATTCTGTCTGTCTGTGTATACGAGGTACAGCCTAAACCGTTGAAGCGATTTTCTTCAAATTTGGTAGTTAAGGGTCTTTGGTGATTCTCCAGAGGATTTAAGGAAAAGTGATTTTTTATCAAAAATAGCTCTAACGATTTTGATAAACAAAATTTTACCTCTTTTTGTTAGTAACGTGATACTTTTGAATTAAAAGAAATATTTTTAGAAATCTAAATAATGGTACCCTCATAGAACCGTTTTTTCATTTTAGTTTATTTTTGAAACGAATTAAAATTGATTTTGATGATTTTTTTATACGGAAACTTCTTCATAGTCTTGATTATTTGGTATCAAAATTTTCAAAAAATAATTTTTTTGATTTTGAAAAATGTTGTTTTCAGGTGATTATTAATATCCTCTTGAAAATGGCATATCAACTATTTTTAAAACATGGTTTCAGCATTTTTATTTATAATTAAATATTTTTTTTATAACCGCTTAAATGATTATCATAATTATCTATTTTTCTAAAAATTAATTTTTCTATATGAAATCAAATTAAATACTTAATTTGGAGAAGTGATTTGATTAGTGTTTGTATTTAATTTTTTATTTTTTGACATTGACTTTTACCATAAGGGCAAGTACGTGCGAACCGGACTTGTATTTATTTTTATAAGAAAAAATGAAAAATCGTCTAACACCCCATAAATCATAACTTATCGGAACGAAACAAACGGCATTAATTTTTCCAACTCGAACGGAGTGTGGACAAATGACCTTTTCGGTAGACCGAAAGATCTTGAGGTGGACAAACGTATGCTTTTTTTCAATAAGTTATAGTTTAGTGGTGTTAGACGATTTTTCAGTTTATCAGACCTTCTATAACAAAAAAAAAATTAATTATTGTTTGAACGGAGGATGGACATACGAAAATTTTTCGTGAAAAAACAATTAAACCATTCCCGTCACAAAAATTAAGTTCGAGGTTTTGGCTTCACGTAGCTCTAATATTTATTTATGTTATTTATTTCAACAGAATATTATATTTCAGTTGTCTCCTGTTGAAGATTGTAGGTTTGATGAGCTACATTCTTCTGCAGTCTGTTGAGCATCAGCAATTATTAATTATTTCACTTCTTAGCCGATTTGCTTAGTTTTTTTTTTCATATAGGAGCTTTAACATTTAGTTTAGTTTCTTATCTTATTTACAAGTTTTGGATTAATTTCTTCAATAACATTTCTTTCTTCTTAAACATTAAATTAAGCCCAAAAATTCAATTTAAAACTTTTAAAATCACAATTTTCAATAAAATAATAAATTGTAGTTATTTAAATGAATTCATTTTTCAACTTTACTTGTTAACTTGAATTAGTTAGGTATAACTTAGTAAATGATATTTAGTAAACCCGTCATTTTTATCGTGTGTTTGTTGATGGATGACGTTTGGCTAAACGAGAAATTTTGAATTGTGTTGAATATTTTTATTGTTGTTATTTAAATTGTTATTTTTGTAAAGAAGATATATTTGGAATAAATTAGTTGCCTCTATTATTTTCTGATAAATGAAAACCAGAAATTCCAATTCAAATTATGAAATTAAATTTTACTTCAGGCAGTTTTTTTTGTTTTTATTATGATAAACTTGTTTGATATTACCACAAGCAAGTCAGTAGTACTTTATTTTTGTTATTTTTCCACTTTTATGTTTTTTTTTTTTTGACTTTCTGGCAATTTGTTATGAAAAGGAAAAAAACAAATTATAAAAATAATTATTATTTTTGATAATTTGCAACCGGTTAATATATCAAAGTTAAACAAAGACTTCAAAAATACACTAACTATTACTTATCAGTTTGGCTAATAGCCCGGGAGCCGTCACTTCTAGTGCCCTAGAGAAAAGTCAATTCTGAAGTGTTAAGAACATCAGTTTCTTACTCATAATGCTTGAAATGTTAGACTTATCGAAAAGTTGTTCTAGTAGAAGTAGAAGCCTTAGATCATTATTTACTTCCCCTAAAATTGTCCCAATAGAAAACCCATTGTTATAACACCAAAATATGCTCGTATGCTTCTATTCAAAAAGATATTTTGAATAAAATTTGACTAAATTTGTACAAAACTCATAAAAAAATTAAATTTATTTTTGAATCTAAAGAAAAATTCAGTAATCCACTTAAATAGTATAAAGTTCAGATTTTAAAATTTTTAAACATGCTTCTACATGCAACTCGAAGCAATTAGCGTCCTTATAAAAACTGGCAAAATGGCATCAAGAGTTTTCAAAGTGAAGTTAGCTTGACAACAGTTTGAATCCTTTTTTTTTTGGCCATTTTTTCACTTATTAGCCAAACAAAAAGATATTTTGAATAAAATTTGACTAAATTTGTACAAAACTCATAAAAAAATTAAATTTATTTTTGAATCTAAAGAAAAATTCAGTAATCCACTTAAATAGTATAAAGTTCAGATTTTAAAATTTTTAAACATGCTTCTACATGCAACTCGAAGCAATTAGCGTCCTTATAAAAACTGGCAAAATGGCATCAAGAGTTTTCAAAGTGAAGTTAGCTTGACAACAGTTTGAATCCTTTTTTTTTTGGCCATTTTTTCACTTATTAGCCAAACAAAAAGATATTTTGAATAAAATTTGACTAAATTTGTACAAAACTCATAAAAAAATTAAATTTATTTTTGAATCTAAAGAAAAATTCAGTAATCCACTTAAATAGTATAAAGTTCAGATTTTAAAATTTTTAAACATGCTTCTACATGCAACTCGAAGCAATTTGTTCTTATAAAAACTGGCAAAATGGTATCAAGAGTTTTCAAAGTGAAGTTAGCTTGACAGCAGTTTGAATGCTATTTTTTCACTTATTAGCCAAACTGATGTATTATTATATCCTAAAACCTATAAAAACGACCAGTTCTCACAGTTATTTCACTTCCTTGTGTTATTGAATTGAAAATTCATTCAATAACAAAAATACTGCTAAAAGTGTAAGTGCACAAAAAATTAATAAAAAAAAACAACAACAATATGTAACAATTCGTTTCTTATAACACAAAACGAAAGTTATCAAACATCATAATGAATGCATAAGCTTACTTCATAAGATTTTGATATCACTAAGCATAATTAGACTTGATTAACTGAAAGCATTTAATCAGAAAATATGGGTCGCAAACGCAATGCTTGAAAATTTTCCTCATTCTCTTACGGAAAGAGTGTGGGTGATAAATCACGAAGAAAATGATAATTACAAATTAAAACATGTAGACATTTTCATGAGTTATATCATGAAGTGCGTTTTTTTTTTTATTTAGTTTGTTCAATGCACCTTACTTTCAAGTTTTATTAAAACAAAAACAAATTTAAATGAACGGAGACATGTGAATATGTCGAACAGTAGAGGTCAAAAGTAAGTGTGCAGGTGTCGACGTATAAAATGAAGATTAGGCAGTAATAAAAAAAATGTCTTTATCACTATAACTGTAGGCACAAGAAATGGTGTCTGATAAGAATTTTTTTCATACTAGAATTTGCACTTTAACTATTGCTTTTTTAAATCTTTTTATTTTGCAATCACAAAGACCAGTACAGCTTCAAATTTTCCATTTTTCATTGCTGGCTAAAAAAATGTGGGGTAGAAATTCCCAAAATCATGTCTCTGATTTTTGGAAATGTTTTAAGACTTGAATTGAGATTAAGAAATATGCCTGCAGCACTGCAGTTGCAATGATCTTTAATCAAAGTCAGAACTCATAAATACATGCAAACTTTTTATCCCTGCTGTGCCAATCCTACTCAGTTCGATGAACTCATATTTTTTCCGTAAAACTCACCTGTGATTTGTTTATTCATTTCACTGATTTTACGGCCTTGATTCGATGACGAAAACAGACATTGCAAAAAATATTTACATACATTCCCCATCGCGTTAAAAAAAAGACAGTCAATATAATATCTAAATATATCACTTTTAATAGACATTAGAATTTCTGTTAAGAGCTTTTCAACTACACAAAACAAAAAATTATAAATACTTAAAAGGAACTTGGGTCCGGGGAAATTGCATGAGTCATTTGTGGCCATGACACAAAACGACAAAACACAAAACGACACACACAAAAGGGAAGGAAATAATATTCAGCAAAAAAAGGAAAACAAAAATTATATAAAAATAAAAATAAGGCGACATTCAGTGATGGGATGGGAGAAAAAACGAGAAGACTCCTAGCATGATATTTACTTTGAATATTAACTTTGTCTGGGTTGTGAGAGAGAGAATTTAGTTGTCATCGATTTCCAATGAAAAAAAAAACAAAGAAATTGCAGACTAGACGCTCGTAGTGGGCGCAGGATACGAAGTGATTTAAACAGGAAACAGAGCGTAATTTTAGTTACTGTTAAGCCATTTGTAGGAGGTTGTCAAATTATTTTGACAAAATTATTGAAATGAGTTTAATTGAAGATTTGAAAAATATATTAGAGAGGGCGGCCACTGCAAGAATGCTTTACTCATCGAGCTTATGAAGTGAAAGAAGACTATATTAGTAGGTACGAAAACCACAGGGCTTCCCGTCCGCATCGTGGCACGATTGGCGTGGTAAGGTGCATTCGGTACCATTTCTAAGATGTGGTTAAAATTAGTGTCAAATTAAAGGTAATGAAATCCAATTTTAAAATTCATACGTCTTCCGTGTCAAAATTAAACAGTTTCACCACAATGGCTGTTTTAAGGTTAGGTGCGATTTACGCAAGTTTTACTTTAAAAAACCAGCATGGATAGGTTTGATTCTTTGATTCCCGTGGTAAAAAAAAACCTTCATGCAAAATTGTATTATCGTACCACTTTTCGAAGCTGTCCGTTTAAAAACACAATTTTTTCAGTTTGAGTTTAAAATATTCAATTTCCCATAGGACGGAATTCATATTCGTTACTCAAGTCCATATTTTTCTCAACTCCATTAAGTTGAGTAAAAGCTTAGGCGTTGGCTCAACCAAATTCCATATTCAGAGACAATATGGAGGCTTGTAAGATAATCTTTAAGTAAATGCTTAAGAATTCCCTCAGAAATCTCAATTATGAATAGCAAAAGTGGCCAAAAATCTATTCAAGCGCTTATTTGAGAAAAATTTCGACTTGAGTGACGACTTGTTTATGAATTGCGCTATAAGACTCAGGAAAGCCCAAAAATTTGGAGACATATTCCTGCCTATTATGGAATTCGCAATACTTGACTCCCGGGGAGTAAGCTTGATTGCATATGCAGCAATAATGAACTTGCCGGGTGAACTATATTATTACTTCGAGGAACTACCTTACCATTTCCACTAACACACTTTCTCACCTGCGAGGAGGAAATATGGCTGAAATAAGTGCGAACCCCGCCGCAACGCATTCGACGGATTCTGTAATAGAGGGTGAATATTTAATTTTTTGATTCGTTGAACCATTTCAAAACTCAAAAACAAAAAAACCGAATTGATTTTTGTTTTAATCTTCAGGATAAGAAAAAAATACCTTACAGAGCTTCTTTAAAATTATCTACATATTTTAAATGTTAATTTAGGCGAATCTTTCTATCATCGTCTTGCTATCACAAAAAAACCAATGGAAATATGATTTAACGTCCTCAAATATTGAATATACCTCCACACTCAAAAGTTGCTGTCGATTTATAGATAAATAGTTGACATACTTTAATACTGATACGACATAATAAACATGCCCAGTTAGAGGTATTTTTTTTCTGTTTTGTACCTACTTAAAAAAAATTGCCTATTAACCTTTTCAACTAATTAATATCGAACACCGAGGGTTGAATCACTCAAGTAAAATATTTTCCCCTTAGAATTAACTTCAAATGCTTAATAAAAAAATAAACGAGTCATTCTATTCTCCATTAGAAATTATTGTAGGTGAAATTACACCCTAATTAATTGTTGTTTGTTTCATTTCCTGCCACATAACTGTATGAGTCACACTAAAACAAATAATATTTTGTCATTTTACTAATTATAACAACTTATAACCTTCAAAGAATCCTAACTTTTAAACTGTGTCAAATAAAAAAAAAAAAACAACAGTTATTGCCAAACGTTTCTCACAAACCAAGTAAAATACTGTTCCTACTAAATTTAGAAGAAATTTATAATCTAACCGAATGAACTGTCTTTCATTAATTATGGGATCAAAAGTTAAGTTACTTAACTTTATTACATTTTAAAATGAATTAAAAAAGATTTGCTTGACAAAGAAATAAAAAGTAAGAAGACCTATTAAAAATTGCAAAACTATACATTATGAGTGGTCAAGAATTTTGCAACTTAACTAACCTCGTTGGGTCACCCTGTGTGTGTGACAGATGAATGCACTCTCTGAAGCAACCAAGTCATTGACAAAAAAATATAAAAAGAAAAAAAAAACTATTTATGACAGGCCATTACTGTTAGTTGTTGTCTGTATGGGTTTGTGAACAGTCACCGTCAAAAGAAAGTTTGCATTTATTATTAAATCTTAAACCAAAAATTTCAGTTTTGTTGATAAAGAAGCTAATGCAAATGCATCGTCCAGACAGTTGTAATTTATAAAAGGCGGGTATGGGTCAAAATTTCGTCTACACTCCTACTATAACATACAAATTAAATATCTTTTGATTTTTAAGAAGAAAACAATTGATTTTTTTTTGGCTATTAATCAGTAATCATTGACTTTTTTCTGAAGAATTGTAAGCAAGCGACATATTTACCTTTGGTACCTTTTTTAAGCATTGGCGAACCTAATGGCTTTAGGACACACATAATATTTTGAAAGGTGATTTTATTTGGATTCTTTAATATAATCTTCCACGACTTTTTTGATGGCTTAGACCTTAGATAATCGTCTATTCCCTTTCTTTGTCGATATTGTTTCCAATATTTAAAATTGCCAAACCGTATTTTTTTCAAACGCAACTGTTAAGTATTTTCGCGACATACTTTTAGTCTATGTAAGTTCTTCTGAAGCCACATCATCTAGTTGACAGTAAAAATATAAAA
This sequence comes from Meliscaeva auricollis, assembly GCA_948107695.1. Classification (NCBI taxonomy): domain Eukaryota; kingdom Metazoa; phylum Arthropoda; class Insecta; order Diptera; family Syrphidae; genus Meliscaeva; species Meliscaeva auricollis. The sequence continues at coordinate 79,511,217 of OX403616.1, read as the reverse complement.
AAGAAAAAAAATATTGAAAGACGATTATGATGAAAAGACGACTTGTTAACTACGAGTAGGTATATGAACGTGCTATATCTATAAATACGCCATACAGAGTGTATTACTTTGCATAGGGTTTTGAGTTTAGTGGGTTTTATTAGTAAAGTTCAAGTGGTCGTTGTTATTTAGTTTCATTGAGCAAACCTAAGCAGTCATAATGAAAAAAAAAGAAAAAAAAAAAAAATAGTTATAGTGTGTGTAATTTGTAGAGCTAATGATGCGAATGAAGCATTAGCATGTACCTACCCACTCTCGCTTATAGGTTAGTTTTTATGTTTGCATGTTAATTTTTATTTTTTTGCAGTTTTACATACACACCACTGAGGTTAAATGAAAGCTTAGACATGTTAATTTACTTTCTAAGTTAAGAGTCATTAGAAGTAATGAGAAAATGAGTCAGTTCTTAGGGAAATAATTGACCCTTAAGTGATCTATGATCTAGTTATATAGACTTTTTCTTTTCCATAACATTTTTAAATGATATTTTAATGAGAATTTAAGGAACAACTGAAAATAAGTAAATGCAAAATGGATGAATTATCTTGTAAAAAATATTTTTCTAAAGTTTGAAATTTTGAAAACTATTCCAAGTCTGATTTATTTAGATATTCTAAAGAACGATAATTTATTGGAACATTTTTGAGAAAAATTATGATAATCTTTTAAAATACGTTATTCATTATTTATACTTTAAACAATAGACCAAAATTGAACAAATTTTAATGTGGTATTTTCAGTTTACGTTTTCATATATAAAATTGCGAAAAACATTCTACTTCGTGTAACTACTGACAGGGAATTACTAATTTTAGAGAAGAAACTCTTCTGCTATTGGTTTGTCCTAAAATCTTAGATACTAACTGCATTAAAAATAAAATTCACGAATGGATTGCGCGACTTGCTCTTGTAGCTCAAAGTAATAATATATTCGTTAGTCACTGAGCAATCCAGTTGTTGGTATTTTTCATATTAGAAAAAAAAAATATTATCAAAAAAATGTTTTTTTATTTACCTAATTTTTTTGAAAAATTAAATAAACAATATATTTCAAAATCATAAAAACAACCTGTTGCCAAATTTTATACGAAATCACTTGAGCCATCAAAAATATATATGGAAAAAACTAAAATTTTTGGATAATTTGTTGAAATTTTTGGAAAATTTGTTGAAATTTTTGGAAAATTTGTTGAAATTTTTGGAAAATTTGTTGAAAAACGTGTTAATCACATTTCCGTTATACGATTTGGTTGAGAAAAACTAAAAACGCAGTATTGTTACAATCACTTATTATGTACATACACCGAGTCTAATCAAAATCGTTAGAGCCGTTTTCAAGAAAAATCAAATAACTCAAAACCGTTTTATGGGAGGTATTCGTTACATCTGAGATATTCAAAAACAAAAAAAAAAAACAACCTTGAAAATTACAAAAAAGTACCAAATTTCAAGGTTGAAGGATTCAACCCGTTTAGGTTGTGGCTCTTTGTACAGATGGACGCATAGACGAACAGACGCAGCACAGACCGACGGATAGCATTACAAAAACCACCCTTTTGGACTTCTCTATCATCGTAATGTTGTTTTTGATTTCTTTCTTTTTTTTTAAATAAACTTATTATGCACTTTTTTTTATCATAATTGTAATAAAATTGTTTATTTACTTATTTTTCTCTTATTTTCAGGTAAGATTTGTCAACAAATAAACATTACTCTTTTGTAAGTAAATAATATCTTAATACATTTAATGTGACACAAAAAATTTATCTTTTATTTACCTATTTTTAAGAAACAAAATGTAGACACAATGTTAAGCTTCATAAGTTGATACATTTACAAAGTTATTAATATTTATATTATATTGAAATAAAATTAAAAAAATGTATAAATTTAGAAGAATTAAACACCGCTTCAAGATCCAATCGCAGTTTATAATTGCTTCTACATATAATGAAAACTAATCATACAAATATATTACCTACTTACTTAAGATGGCGTTTACTATCCAGGGTGAACCTCGGCCTCCACCAACAAATCTCTCCAATGGACCCTTGTTGCTACTAAAGCTAGAAATTTTTTTCAAGATTGTATCCAGAAGCACCTAACCTTTAGAAAGTATCAAATTGATTAAATTTAGTGATTAATAACTGCGCTTAAACCTAAAATAGCAGTTACGGCAGCGAATCAACTGGAAAATAATGCTCGAGATAAGTTTAATGCAAATAAGTTGCATTTTTGTTTTCTGTTAAGGCCATAAAGTTGTTACACAGATTCATTTTCTTATCTAAACTCACTTAAATACAAAGTGTTCTGAAATTGTAATGCGCCTCAAAGCTTTTATAGATTTTTATTTTACAAGCTTAAAGCATGAAAATTACACAACCATGAGTTACCCCACTGCCCATTGTATTAGCTCATAATAAGATCAAACCCTTTTTCATTGTTTTCATTTTTTCCTTAAGCCGGAATAAGTCAACACTACCATATCCACCTTATATCAGTAAAATAATATAATTCGTCATGGTTTTGGTTTAAGTGAACCATTGTTTTGAAAATCCGTAATCATTCAATCGAAAATTTCCTTCATGACCTATTTGATTGCATAATCCAAGAAATCAATTGGAATCTTGGCAGACGACATGAAAGGTCTTTTCAAAATTTATATTAATATCTTTTTGTTGTTGTTGTTTATCAGTTCGATTAATGAAGATTGTGAGAGGATTTGAGTCAAAAGGTTCAATTTTCCTATAAGGGTTGATAACTTAATGGGGTTTCCTGTACCTTTTACTATGTGTGCGTAATGCGTATGTATCTCTATCCTTGTAAAAAGGGCGAACTTGAACTCCTTAAAGCAGGAGGGTAGTAGGCAAAGATATTTTTGTTTTGCTTTCTGTTTTTTTTTTGTTTTTTTGTTGCTCAAATTGTGTTTTATCAAAATTAGATTCATGTGCTTTGTCGACATAATGACGTAATAGAATAGGGAACAATAACTAAGGTTGGTGTTGGTTGCTCTATATGAAAGAAAAGAATCTAAAAATGTATCTTTTATATTTTTTTTTACTAGTATTTTGCTTAGAAGACACAAAAGGGGTTGTTGTATTGGCAATGAGGGTTAGTATGTTCATGATGAACGATGATGTTTCATTCAATAATGTCGTTTTTGTTGTTGTACTTTCTTTACGACCAACATAATGAGGGTGAAATATGAAATGGTTTCTCGTTTTGGTGGATTTACTCTTATCTTGATTAAGCAGTGAGTACTTGTTGGGGAAACATTTACCTTTAAGACAATTCATATACACTTGAAATAAGGGTCGCTAACTCTGAAATGATTCAGAGTCTTAGACGGCACGTGGTGTTAATAAGTTTTACGAATTTAATTATCCGAGACAAATACATGTAGAGGAGTGCCTAGCTGAATTTACCAAAGCATGTCTAATTGTTTTATTGCACGGAGAATAGTTTTAATATAGGGGTTATTGAGAGGTTTTTTTTTTAATTTAGAGCAGAAGAAAGTATCATACGACAATGGAGAATTATAATTATTTCATTGATTTTTGGGCATACAAAACTTCAACGATGAGCTATATAAATTGTATTAAAGTTGGCATTATTATTGTGTATAAAATCAAAATAGAGTAGAAACAAATGTTTTTAAACCTTAAAGTTGTTCAAATTTAGCTTATGCCTCAATATTTTATTTCATCGCTTTTGTAATACTTTTAGATACTTTTTCGTACAAGTAGTGTATAAACGATACCTAAGTATAGCGATTGGCACAATTTTTTTTTTCAGAATTAGTCTATTTCATCATGAAACATCATGAAACGTAAAGAAAACAAGTTTTTGAGACATTTTTATGTGCGTATGCCGTTGTCGGCGTCGTCGTCGTTGGCTTTGAAAATTTGTAAACACGATAACTTTTGCAAGAATCGAGATAATTGGAATCTTTAAACGCCAAAACTTGAAGACTATTAAAACATAGGTTAAGTTTCATCTATTTTGAATAAAACTTTCCTGTAATTTTCATACAAAAACCTTTCAAAAATGTCACTTTTATATGGTACTAAAAATTTGCATTGTTTTAAATTGTTGCAATGAACAATGAAATAATGAAGTTGTCAAAGAACCGGAATACTTAATTGTCAAAAGTTTTGTTTGTTTTGTTTTGTTTTACACATTTTTGCAAAAAATCAATCAAATCATCAATATTTTTCCCTTAAAAACCAAACTACATAGATATACTTTTTCTATGGTTTCCCATGCCCGTGCCCGTGAAGATCAAGATTTTTAAAAAACGGTACATGCCGGTTTCCGAAACTAGATTATACTTTTCTCAAATTCTTTGATGCGTTAGAATCAAATCCAATCTAAGAATTCAAGCATGTGATGTTAAAAAATAATAAAATAAAAGTTTTTTTTTTGTCACACTGATTGAGAAATTCTTGCGAAATGTGTTTAAAACCAGTATTAAATATAACCCAGCATTTAAAAAAAACACTTGCTTTAGAATTTCAAATATGAATATCTCGAAACCTTTTGAAAAAAAAATGTTGGAACATTGTTCGAATTTTAAGCATCAGAAACAACTTTTCAGTTGGTGTAAGCTTTGAATTTGAACCACTTTTCAGTTGGTTTTTATGGTTTGAATTCGAACAATGTTCCAACATTTTTGTTCAATATTTTTTAATTTATCAAATTGGAAGAGTTTAAAACCAGAAACATGTGTAGGTTAGGAACTGTTTTATAAAAATAAATGAAAAAAGAAAAAAATATTTTGAAGTGAATGACAAAAAACATGATGTGTTAAGATTCAAAGGAAAAATGTCAGAAAAAATGGCTAAAAAAAGTAAAGTTATTTTCTTTTTTAGTACATTCTTAGAACTTTTTTTTTGACATTTTTGGCTTTTTGTGTATATTTCTTACACACTCACTCTTGATGTGAATTTTCGATTGAAACATGCCGTACTGCTCTGTTTCCTTTTTTAAAATATTAAAAAAGGAAAAAAAAAACAGTACATACGGACTCAAGGTTTAAATTTCATTTTGTACTAAGTTGTATAAAAAACAAAATTTTAAATTCTATGTTTCTCGGAATGGACAAACTTCATATATGCCGTTTTTCCCCTGCACCCATCCTAAAACAATAATCAACAACAATTGTCCAATGAATATTTTCAATATTATGACTATCTTCATTACATGATACAAATTGTATCAATATGGTGACGTAACGCGACGTAACGCCACGTTGATCAAGATCAGAAAATAAGTTCTTATTTTTAAAATAAGTTTGCTTGATACGTGAATCTTCTTTTTATGGACATACAAAATTCTACACGTTATAAAAAAAACGTAAAAACGACAATATAGAAAAAAATTGTTGAATAAAATCAAACTTTTTTTAATAAGCATTACTATTTGTCTCTAAAATGACATGCTGAAATACACCTTTACTCTTATGAATCACTGAAAATCACATTAACAGTGCTTAAAATTAACTTTTCCTTTATAAATGTGTCACTTTATAGTCCATTAAAATTTTATAAATAACAGAACTAGTAGTTAAAACAATCTCTATTGTCTTTTAATTGATATCTAGGGAACTTGTTGTTGTCAATTTAAATAAATTGAAACTTCATTTCACTTGACATTGATGACAAAAAAAAGCAAGAAGTTCTAATGACATTTTGAAAACAACAACCTTCAAGCAATCACCATTAAATCGTCATTTATAAAACAAGTGTAAAGGTGCAGTTTATCATGTGTACGATGACAATTTCCGTTTCAATTGCAAAATTATTTTTTCGATCACAAATAAAAAAAAAAAAAGACAAAAGCAATCACTTAACTTAAACTGTCAGTCAGTCAGTCAGTGTGATTCATTACAAAAAATTACTTGTAAAAAAAAACAAACAAAAACTAGTCACCTGTAATATCAACTACCATTGTCAGCATTAATAATTGTCTCCATAAGCCTTAGGTATACTTTTGCACGTACAAAAAAGTACCTAATGCTTCTGTAAACAAATTACAAATCACAACTTCATCGTCAAAAGCATGCAAATGTATTTATTCTGATTGCAAATTCATTCTTTGTAATAAATTTACAATTGAGAGAAAAACAAAATTGCAAAATTATTTAAACTTGAAACGTATACAATTGACGACGACGACGATGACGATGATGACGACGACTGACGGACGTACTCGTGTGCTCTAGCGTATCAATTCGCTGTCCCATTTTTTTCTCTTATTGTTTTTTTTTTTTTTTATTGTGTCGCTTATCACAAAGTGTGCTTCCGGGAAATCATGGAGATTTAATAAAAATGCATAATAAATATTTTTAAGAGCTTTAAGTTTTCATAATTTGAGTTTCATATTTGCAATTCCGACCGGCCGCACTATCTCGAACCCCAGATCATAGCTCCTTAGGCCTTAGGGCTAGCAGTGTGAAAACCCTTTTCTGTGAAATAATTTAGATCTATTGATGGATGTGTTCAATCGTTTTTGACTTTTTGTCAATAAATAAATGTCATTCATTTATTTCTATGCTTTACAGCCTGTACTGTTTGTTTTGTCTTGTAACCTTGAAGGTTTTTATATGAACTTCAATATTTTTTTTCCAGAATTATTGACTAACTAAGCACATTTTTTACCTGTCCCAACATTATACCTTACAAGGTATAATGCTATACACTGCTTTTATCATGAGTACTATGAAAAATGGTTTTTGATAAGACCTAATACAGCCCTGAAAATTCTTTTATGCACTTGGACAAAAGTTCAATACACTATCTACAAGTCGCTATTTTTTTTATACCACACTTCTTTGCAACGTAAAATTTGTATATAATATATACATATTATGTATCTTATCTGTCTCTGACTACCGGCAGACTAAACATTTAACAACAATTAACATTTTAATTGCAATTTCCAGCATAAAAATGTTAAAGAAGGGATTGCAACTGTAGGTACACGAGTAAATATACAAATATACATACAACAACTACCAGATCTAATGGAGAGCATGAATATTTTAATGCAGCAGTGCATAAACCGGCCAGCATGGCATATAACATCAAGCTAAATATAATTAAGTTTATATTTGCATTAATGCATTTGTTACAAGAATAGCCCGTTGTGCAATCTAAGAACACTGCAGGACTATGTAGACATGACACAGTGAGTGCAACAAGTAAGTTTCATATCAAACGGATAGTGATGTGGAAATAATTAATACGTAAATATTTACGTAGCACAGATAACGAAAAGACACCTTTTTTTGACGTTGTTTTATCCCTGAATGTATGATTCAGGGATAAAACAACATCAAAAACAACGTAAAATACTTTACTTTAGATGGCGCTTGCAATCCAGGTTGAACGAAGTGGAATGTTGTAAATATAAAAATGTTTCCCCTAAAGAAAAAAGTATACAGCCCTATTCTGAATGAAAACTCCCGGGGAAATGTTTTTGGGAGAAGAGCTCACAATCGAAAAGTTGCAACCAATTTCGTTATTTTTTCACTTTTACGTTATTCTGAACACAAGGGGAACAAATAACAAGCGAAAACATAATGAAATTCCGGGAATATTTCGATTTGGAGCCCTTCTCCCGAAAACATTTCCCCGGGAATTTTTGTTTAGAATAGGGCTGATAGTGAAGAGTTAATCATCTCTAAAACAAATACTTACTTTTTTTCAAATGATGGATTAGGATTCTAAAAGCCTCAAAAAGTCGAGACATGTCATCAATTTTAACTCGAAAAAACTTCAAATGGGAAGTTAATAATCTTATCGCTGCAAATATCTTGAACAAAATAACAAAATCGACTTCAAGCTTATTTCGTGAATAATGACGTAATGAAATACTGTTAAGAATTTGAAAAAAAAACAACTTGTATTTGTTGGAAAATGTATTTAGGTTTAAATATTAAGAACTGACGAGCTGACGGCTAAGCCAATGCTTAAAATTTCATAAGAACTATTGTTAATTTATAATGATAATTTGAATAAATGAATATTTGAATTGAATTGAATATTAAGAACCCAAGATTTTCAAGTTTTTTTTTTTTTTTTAAATAATTTTTCTCAATTTTTCGAACTTCACATTTTAAAAAGCACATTTAAAATGTGAAGTTCGACTTTCCAAATTCAAATTTTGATTGTATTTTTAACTAGCTAGCTATAAAAACAAAATAAATGCAATTACTTTTGAAAAAATCGCATCGTCTCCAATTTCTAACATATTTTAAAAAATCATATCTTATTCGATTCATAAGAAAAAAGGCAATATAGGTTAAGCTAAAAATAATTTTTTTTTTTTATTCAAATATTGCTTAGAACGGTCTTCAAAGTTCAAAAAGTAGGAGAAACACGTACCTACTTTTTTAATTTAATACAAAAAAAACTTTAAATAGTTTTGAAGTTTAACTGCAAAAGTATATATCTTTTAAAAGTACATATTTTCTTCTTTTTAAAACTGTGAACAAATCTAATTTTGGTTAAAAATTGACGGATTAAAATATTTTTGAAACACGGGAAACTTCAACAGTTTTTTGACAAGAAATCAAAATTGAGGGTATATATGGAAGTTTTCAAATATCATAATGTGATATCCTCAGTAATACCTACAACCTCTGATGGGTCAATTTAAAAATAATTTTTCACTGTAGCAAAGTGTTATTATTTTTAATGATAAAATAATATTTCATGATTTCTCAATGATTCTCTCGATATTAGATGTAGGTACCGAAAAAAACTGGGTTTCACCATGTTTTTATCTTAGAGCAGTTTTGACTTTGGATTCGTTATTCAGCATGCCCATATCCTTTTGAAAAGTTTTGTTTGGTTTAATATTTCTAATAAAATTCTCGTCAAACTAAATATTTTTTCTTGTCACATAAACTTTAGATTCTTAAAGCTAAATCACAACAAAACTCCCAACATTGTTATGGTAAATTGTATATTCATAGCACCACTCCTAGGGACACACCCGGTGCCAAAAAAAAAAAAAAAAAAACAGTACGTGGTCATTGTTCCCAAAACATCACAGTGCAGCAACGTGAACTGGACACAATATTTAATTAACTTAGTGTATGTTCAAGTTTTGCTTAATAGATATGCAGACAAAACATAAATCAGTTTTATGCAACACTCATACTCGAACATCTTTGGTCCTATGGTCTGTTAGACCTCATAAAAAAAGATGAAAGATTAGAGCCCATCTGACTTCTATGTACACATAAATGTACAACAAAGTACTTACTCGTATGCATATTAGTCAAAGGATTTTCATGATTTTGCAGAAAGAGGGTTTCATTTTTGGTGTTGGATGTTGTATCTTTTCCAAAGACATAAATAGTAGCCATATGGTTGCATACATTTTTTGACTTAATTTTTTTTTTTTTGATTTACCAAATTTGAATTTTTTTTATCGCACGTATGATGTCAGCCAAGAAAAAAAAATTAAAAAACCGTTTGATTTTTAGAAAAAAAAAAAAAACTAAAAGTACCAGTGAAATAGAGTGTATTTAGGTTTTTTTGAATTTCAACAAAGAACAAAATGTTATTTGATAAAACCTCGAGTTCAATTTGTTTCATTAGGTCTCATAAGTACCCCTCATTGAGCCATTCACAAATTCACACATTCCAATTAATCATAAGGGTTCTAAGTTTAATTGATATTTCATCACTTAATAGTGATGAAAATGAAAATTGCCAATATTGTTTTATTGCAGTCTATAATCGCCCTCTTCATTGTGACGGATTATTGTGAAGAAATGTCAAACGACAAATCATAGCAATTGACAACTGACAGTTGAACAAAAAAAAGGATACTAAGAGACCCTGGAGGGACTTACAGAGAAGTTACAACAGCTCTCGATTAAGAATGATTTAAATTTCCTTATACGCACTGCACCGTACATAAATTAGCTTGAGTCTCCTTATACCTCTCTCTCTCTCTCTCTCTTTCATTCAATATACTCATAAGTACATGCCATATAGGCTTATATCTCTATCCGTCATCAAGTATCTGTCCAGAGTCTAGACTCGAGTCTGAGACTTGTCACATTCTCTTCCAATTGAGTGAATGTTATTTCTCTGCCACTCGAATGTGACCTCAAAACACTCGATGTAATGATGATGATGATGAATCTTATGGATGGCAGCAGGAAGCTATTGTATTCTGTGTTTGATATTGCGTGCGTTTTATTGCGATGGATTGTTTTCAATGGTCCTCTCGACTTGTGGATTACAAAATCCCTCTGTTAGCTTTTACGACTATGTTGTGTGTTTTTTTGAAGATCATTCAATCATTTTATAGTGTCACATCCGTTAGATACATACTCGTACAAATTTAGGTCTTACACTTAAGTAACTTTTAAGATTAGCTACACATAAGGGGCTTGAGTTTTATTTTAAAAGCGCTTAGCTTAATGGTTGGTTAATTGAATGAAAGTTGTATATTTTTATCGCTTGTCAAGTGCATTTGAGTTTTATGGAACGAATTTATAGTGTACAGCGGACATACACGTACCAACACAAAGATAGATCGCAGCAACTGGCTATTTATTTTCTAAGGAATTCAATTGGATTTTAATGGAAGTGTAAAAAAAAAAACACATGAAATTTAATAATTAGTAAGTCAATGCATGTTAATTCATTTTAATGCGTTAATTTTCAATTTAGTTGCTTATACAACATAATAGAGGTTTTTTTGTATTAATTTGAAACTAATTCGATAATAATTTTTGTGCGGTTTGTGGTTGTTTTGATAAATATACTAACATTATTATGCAGTTGATGGAAATTATAATGATGACGAAATGTTTTTTTTTTTTTGTTGTGTTTGTTTTAACGTTATCGGTTTAAACAACCAGATCATGCTTTAGAATTAATTGAATAAAATTGCTGACTTTATGTTTTATATTTTTCATTGTTCTAACTGAAATGTTTTTTTGTTTATGTGAATTCTTATTTGAAACAAAAAAGGTGTGTCGAAATAAAGTAATGCCAATCGGGAGGTAGTTTTTTCGGGAGTATATTCTTTTAATAAAGGAAAGTTTACATTTATGTATGTTTGTTTGAAACCTAATGCATTTTTTTACCACTTAGTTTTTTTTAACCCTTTCAACCTTGAAATTTTTGAGAAAATCGAAAATCAAAAATCCCGAAGATAGCTTTTTAATTTAATAATTTATATATTTTAATATCACAAAAATTGGTTTTCAAATAGAGTTTTTATATGTTTTATGTTAAAATTTAACTAAATAATTTTATTTTCTATATTTTAACATCTTAAACATTTAGAAAAGTATAGTTTTGGTTAGGAAACAAAAAACTTTGTTTACCAGTATAAATCGAAAAATAAATTAATTTAAACAGAAGATTTCTCGGAAGAGAAATGAGTTATCGAAATGATTAAAACTGAATAAAAAAGAAGAAAACCAGTTCTTTAACAATCCGTTACAATTTTGACTGTGAGGTTACCTCCCGTTATAACATCGCTTCAAAATATTGAAAAATGCTTTTCTTGTGTTTTTCTAACGGGAATATTTCAAAAACTAGAGCCAATATGAAAATTCTGATTTTAGATTCGAGTTCAGCAACTCGAAAACCTTTAGAAACCGTTGTCAATGTCCGGGCAGCAAAAACGTTGTTGACCAGTGTTATTTATAGAACTGCAGTTATCTATATTTTTTGTATTTTAAAGAATTTATATAACTTTACATAAATGCCCGTTTCTGTGGGTGGGATTTTTTTTATAGAAAGTATCTATTATTTAAATCCGCTTAAATTATATTGAATTTTGACGCCTTCTGCGTTGAGCCAAATGTAATACTGGTTACTTATTTGGGATAAGTTAAAAAATAAGTCAATTTAAAACTAGGCTTGAAAAACTTATTGTCGAAAAATAGTTTTTTTTATCAAAATGGATACTTATACAAAAATTAAGTATCTAACAATTAGGAACTAGAAGTTTTCAATAATGACAGGCCCCACAAATAATGTAATTTAGTAGTCATTACCATGAGCAAAGTATAAGTTAAAATATATAAAACCTTGCTATATTGTACATAGTTCAAAATTTAAACTTGTCTTGTATCCAGGTATAGTTAAAAATAGTTTCCAAAATTATTTCTAAACGGAAAATCAACTTGAATTCTTATTATTTCAGCAGGTTTTCAAAAAATCTTCTTTATCCTCTTCCGTCCTTACTATTTCTTTTAATGAAGTTTTTAATAAATGTGAAGATTGTTCACATGGAGTCTAGTGCGTGGCTTGTAAGATTCATCATCATCGGCTCGACAACCGGGGTCCGGTCCTGGCCTCTTTCAACAAGTCTCTCCACCTATCCCGGTCTCGAGCCAACGCCATCCAGTTGCGCACCCCAAGGCTTTGGGCGTCCTGGTCTACGCCATCTCTCCAGCGCAAGCATGGTCTACCACGCTGCCGTCTACCATAGAATGTACCGCAAAAGACTTTCCGAGCAGGTTCCTCTTCGCTCATACGAGCTAGGTGCCCTCCCCACCGGAGTCTACCGAGCTTAATTTTTGTCACTATGTCTGCTTCAAGGTAGATTGCGTACAACTCATGATTGTACCGTCTCCGGAATCGTCCTTCCTCACATATGGGGCCAACAATTCTCCGTAAGACTTTTCTCTCGAACGCGGCTAAGAGGTCACAGTGCCTTTTGCTAAGCACCCAAGTCTCGGATCCATACATGAGTACTGGCAGGACCATGGTCCTGTACAGCAGCAGTTTTGAAGTTATGGTTAGATTTCTGGATTTGAATAGCTTTGACAGACTGTAGTAGGCTCTGTTGGATTTGAGAAGCCGCCCGCGTATTTCTTCTTCTATGTTGTTATCGGCCGCTACTGTTGACCCAAGGTATTTAAAGGATTGCACCACTTCAAATTCGTGCTCCGCTACCTTGATTGTTTGACCAACTGTTCTTCTCGCATTCGACGCCACCATGTACTTTGTTTTACCTTCACTAATGTGCAGCCCCAGATTTTGTGCCGCCTGCTCGATCTGGATGAAGGAATCGTGTACAGCTTGTTCGGTTCTTCCGATGATGTCGATGTCGTCTGCGTAAGCCAGTATCTGGCTGGACCTGTTGACGATGGTCCCTCTTGTTGCCGTGCCAGAGTCACGGATTGCTTTCTCCAACGCCAGGTTGAAGAGGAGGCAGGCCAAACCATCCCCTTGTCGGAGTCCATTAAAGATGTTGATTGGTCTGGATAGCAATCCGGCTATTTTAACTTGGCTTGTTACGTTGGTCATGGTCAACCTACATAGTCGTGTCAATTTATTTGGGATGCCGAATTCTCTCATGGCTTTGTAAAGTTCTACCCTGGCTATGCTATCATAGGCGGCTTTAAAGTCTATAAATAGATGGTATGTTGGGATGTTAAATTCTAGACATTTTTCCATCGCCTGCCTAAGGGTAAAAATCTGATCAGTTGTTGATTTGCCTGGAATGAAACCACACTGATAGTTTCCGATGATGGTTTTAGCGTATGGGGCTATCCGGTCTTGTAGGATAGAGGAGAGTATCTTATAGGCGGTACTCAACAACGTGATACCTCTATAATTGCTGCACGTTGTGACATCTCCCTTCTTATGTATGGGGCATATAATACCTTTTCGCCAATCTTCTGGCATTTCTTCATGCTCCCATACGTGCACTATGATGTCATGAATTGCTTGTCGTAATGCTGGCCCGCCGTGGTGGAATAATTCGGCTGGTATGCCATCGGCTCCCGGGGCTTTGTTTTTCTTGAGCCGTCCTATAGCCTTCTCAACGTCTTCTATGCTTGGTGGCGGTAGCATAGGGTGTTCATCTTGAAGTAGTGGAGCCTCCACTTCTGCTGTGAGCTGACCATTTAGCAATTCATTAAAGTACACTTCCCATCGCTCCAGTATGCTTTGTGGATCGGTGATCAGATTTCCCTCTCCGTCCTTGCAGTATGTGCAGCGTGGTGTGTACTGCGTCATGTTTCGGACGGATTGGTAGAACTTCCGCGCCTGGAGCGGACCTCGCTCTCGGCTGCTCTCTATTTCACAGATTAGGTTCTTCTCCCAGGCTGATTTTTTCTGTCTGTGAAGCCGTTTTTCTATTCTTCTGAGCTCTTTATATTCCTCTTCGCGTGCCCGCGTTCTATGAGATTGTTGCATTGCTCGGTACGCAACATTCTTACGTTCAGTCGCTAGCTTGCATTCATCATCAAACCAGTCGTTCCGATTTCTACGACTGCTGCCTAAGATGGAGTTGGCAGTACTAATGACAGTGTTCTTAAGGCGTGTCCACTTCTCATTTACGCCCAGCATACTGGCTCCAGGACTTACTCTCCCTAAATCAAGTGATTCTAGGGCGAGTCCTAACGCATTACCAAAGGTGTTACTGGTGTTTTCGTTGCGTAGGGCAGCCGTGTTGATTCGAACCTGATCGGCGGATGCAATGCGTCTCCGCAAGGCAATCCGCCCTCGGAAAACCATACCAACAAGATAGTGATCCGAGTCGATATTGGCACCTCGGCACGTTCGTACCGTCATCAAGTTCGAGTAGTGGCGACGATCTATCAACACGTGGTCTATTTGGCTACGAGTGACTCCATCAGGTGATACCCAGGTGGCTTTGTAGATATCTTTACGCGGGAACCTGGTACTCGCAACGACCATGTTTTTCGATGCTGCCAATTCTAAGACTCGAAGTCCATTGTCATTAGTGTTCTCATGCAAACTATGGGTGCCTGCGTAATGCCTGAATACCGGCTCCCGACCTATTTTTGCGTTCAAATCCCCAAGGATGATTTTGACGTCATACCTTGGGCAGGCATTGAGGGCCCTCTCGACTTGTTCGTAGTAAGTCTCTTTTTCTTCGTCTGAGGACTCCTCCGTAGGTCCGTGAACGTTAATGAGGCTGATGTTTGTAAATTTGCCTCGCACGCGAAGGGTGCATAGCCTTTCGCTTATAGCGTTAAAGCCGATGATGGTAGACTTCATTTTTTCGCTGACTAGGAAGCCTACCCCGAGCACATGGTGTTTTGTATGACAGCTGTAATATAAGTCATATTCTTTCTTCTGTAAAACACCATTCCCTGTCCATCTTATTTCTTGAAGCGCTGTTATGTCAGCTTTATATTTTGACAGGGTATCGGCTAGCTGCTGAGCAGCTCGAGCTCTATAGAGCGATCGTACGTTCCATAAGAAAATTCGTAAATCGTTTTGCCGTTTTCGTTGCATGGGTTGTCGTCGTAAAATCCGTCCGTTTCCGAGGCTTGTTGTCGGTCTCGTAATTCTTTTAGTTTTACGGGACAGGGAATTAACCTGTCGCCAACCTGTGGAAGCAGCCTGATCATATTAGCCAAACCTTTTTTTAAAAAGGCTTGTTTCTAGCGGCCGCCGCGGAGAGGCTATGATCACACTTCCACCAGTCCCGAATAGTTACGGCACGTGCATGTTTTCGTATGCTACATGTTATTCCCCCTATTCGTCTGATGGCTGACCGCCATTGTAAGATTAACCATCGAAAATTAGAAACCTGTTACATTACACTGTGTGACAAAAACATCAAGTTTTGTAGAGCTTGTTGAACTGATTACAAAACGGTAACCCAAAATCTTGACAAAAAACCCGTTTCTAGACCTTCATCCATTGCAATAAATTTAGCTTCGTGTAATTTTAACCAATTTTGGTTTTTTTTTTGAAAGAAGACATTCAGACCTTTTTTGTTCGAATTTCTGTATTTGTGTTGAAATCGTAAAATGTTTAACCGATTTTCATTAAAAATACCTCGATTGATTTGGAAATATGTAAATCTTATTTTACAATATGTTTTTAAAACAGCATGTTGTTTTAATAACATAACTATGCTTAAAATTGATGTCAAAGTTTGGTAAATGACGAAAAAAATGAAATTTTTAAAATTGTTCAGTTTATACAGTCTAGGTGTTAAACCAAACCAAGTGTTTTTTCGCATTGTTGAAAAGTTCTAAATGTCTTCTTTCCTAAACAGGAAAAATCCTTTTTTTGCCCCTAACTCCAGATTTTGACGTTGTTACAAAATTCTTAAATAACTTTTCAAAATCAGTGCAACAAGCTCTACAAAACGTAATAGGTCTCGGCTCGCATATATTTTGAGTGTCACAGTTTTATTGCTTTTATTAACATGCTGACATTACTAAAATATTTTCAGGTCAACCTGCATATTGCGTTGTTAAAGCTTAAGTTACGGAATTATGTTTATGTATTGCCATCTACAAATGTTTAAAGTAATGTTTGTTTAACCTAGATATTAGAAAACCGGCTAAGTTGAAATTTCGTAGGAAGTTTATTTTTTTCTCATTCTTTTCCTACAAAATTTGTTACTTTTCTTTCAGTTGACAACTATTAGCATCAGTATGAATTGAGTTACCTATAAGATGTTGTGTTGTTTTCATAGACGCATTCTTAGCCGTTATTAAGAAAGACTAGGTTTTATCCTGTTCAAATAACATTTGGTAATACCCCAGTGTAAGATAAACTGGAGCTTAAAAACGACTATGAATACGTCACATTTAATTTAAGGTCTTATCAGTTTATTGATTGACCATTTACAATCATTATATGGATGAATAACACATTTAAAACTCTCCAAATCACTCAAAAAAAAAAGAAAAAATCACTGTGAACAGAATTTAAACAAAATGTGTATGGCGTATGAGTGTTTTTTTTTATAAAAGTGAAAATTTCTTATGCTATTTTTTTTATTTTCGGAACTAATTATTTTTGTATTTCTTAGTCCAAAAATTGTTGATTTGGTCGTAAAAAATCAATAACCTGCAAAGCAATGCATATATTTGAATATTTTAGTTTTTCCTTGATATAAAATGCATAATTATATAAATATTTATTTTAATACCTGCCTGCCTACAATACCTGCCTACTACATCAATGTTAAAGTGTTTTTTTTAATAATTTTGTTTGCTCCATAATTTATTATTTTTGCTTTATTTAACAAATTTATGTTTAAAGCTATCCGATTTTCTTAAAAAAAAAAATGGAAAAAAAAGTTCCTTAAATTAGATTTTCATATTCGGCTTCCTTTTGGGTTATATTGAAACTGCACAAAAAATTTCCAATATTAGTCATTTTAGCAGGAACCCAATTAAGAACTTGAATCACTTTGCAAGCGTTCAATTAAAAAAAAAAAAAAAAAAAAAAACAGCATAGAAACATAAGCAGAACCAACAATCTTGAATTCCACTATTATTCCTTTCTTCCACACCAATTTATTATATTATTTGAAAATAATTCTAGTGAATAATCATCAGCGGTCAACTGGGTTTTATTGTTTTGTGGGACACTTTGTTGTCAATTAAAAAAGTTTAAAAGAAAATAGTTAAGTCGTTTGTTGTTGCCCTATTTAAGTTTTGAACAGTTTTTGGGGTGGGTTGGGTATAGCCTGACTCAAGACAACTCGACTCCAGTGAAACGTTAAGATATTTTTAGGGCAGTAATGCTGCAACCCAAATACTTGGGATCACTACATGATTTGGAATAGAAGCGAGTTTGGATCTATGCAAAGTTTTGTAATAATTCTTAATTTATGCTCTCCTGAGCCGAGTTGTCGTGAGTCGGATTATTTTAACCCATTATACATATATTGATTCGTTTTCGAGATATGGTGAACGAAAAAAAGTGTCACTAACGTACGAACGTTCACGAACACAGACACACATACACAAACACACACAGCTTTCTAAAAACGACGTATTCAGACTCCAGTTACCTCAAAACGTCAAGAAATGTCAAAATTTTCATTTCGACAAATCTCACAAATCACAATAAATTCCAATAGGAAGTTAATAATAATTTTGGTATAGTGCCCAAAATTATACTTCGGACTAACATAGATATTTTGAATTGAACATAAGTAGGTCATACGGATAAAATGGCATTGAATTACATTAAAAATATTCACTTTCGATTTTTTTTTGGTTTTATTTTCTTTTTCAATGAATGGTTCCATTAGGTATAATTGATCCGGCGAGTAAGAACAGTACAAACCCAAATTTTATTTTAGGGAAAACAACAAATATAAAAGAATTTTACAGAAAAACTAACAATTGTTTTGAAAAATAATGTATAGTATAATTTGGAGGTATGATAAATCTTTAAATGCACTATACATTATTTTTCAAAAAAAAGTTGATCGTTTTTCTACAAAACTCTTTTATCTTTAAACAAATAAAATATATTTCTTTTTAAAATTAAGAAGTTCGACTTGTACGGTTTTTATGCTCATCGATTCAATTGTAAGCCTTAAAGCCATATTACTAACTTTCTGACCACCTTTAATTTATTTCGAACAATGAATCGTGTTTTTTTTTTATTAATGAGTCAGCTCTTATTTACTATTTTATTTTATTTTTTTCATTAAAGTCAGTCAAATTTTCCATAAAAGTCAGTTTAATTAAAATAACCTTTTGGTTAAAGCGCCAATTTGCATATAATAATATCGAATCATCAAACAAAAAGGGCAACAAAAAAATTACTATTTCCGGAGCATTTCCGCAGACTGAATCTATTAATTGCACCCTCTTTTTTTGTTATGTCTTCGTTCCAAATGAATAATCAAGCTGAGAAATAAAAACAAAAAAATCTATCCAAGTTTTTTTTGTTATAATTAAACGCAAACTTCAATTTATTGGCTTATGTTGTTGATGAGTCAAGCGACTCTCCTGTCTGTGATACAGTAGGACAATCAATGAATCTTGGTTTGTACTTGGTTTGTATTAAAAAAAAAGAAACAAAAAAATGGCATTATCACCTAAACAGAGTAAAAGAAAGAAAAAAAAAAAACTGATACAAATCTAAATTCGAACAAAAATTTCACTAAATGACGCTCCGTTAAGCAGCTCATAGCTGATGAGACAGTAAAATGGATTTTAGAATCTTGCAATATAAATAAAGCTTTACTCACTATCTAAGTTAACCTGAAACCAAATTTTAATACCACCCATTCAGTCACATAAATTAAGGTACCTACAATAATTTCAAAGATACACATGAGTGGGTATCAAAACTGACTTGCACTCTTTAAACAAAAGAAAAAAAGTAGGTATCACTTTTGTTTCAATCCCACCCAATGTGATCGGAATCATGATGCGATCATGATAATAACTTTTGATTTTTATGCATATTCAATTCTTTTTTAGGTGCAGCTTATATCCACATATTTGAAACAAACGAAAAAAAAAACACCGCACTTTTATCGAAAGTGATAAATGAAACTATTGTAGGCGTTTGAAATTTCAAATTTTGGGTTAAATTTCTACTTCTGAAATCAAATTAAAAAAATATCTCTTAAGCGGTGTTATCAAGCGGAGGTTTCACCCTAAAATATGGGAAATATATTTGTGGAAGTAGTAGGCTAAAAGGTTTGGGTTGTTATAAAATCATTGAGTTAAAATTTTTTGATTTTGTGAGAGGTGTGTTGGAAAAGTGCTATTTCATGATATGGAAATAATAGTCACACTCGTCATATTTTAATATTTTGAATAGGATTTAAAAACAAAAAGGAATTTAATCGATCATTACCAAATAACAATACAAATTACTCTAAAATTACATGATAATCTCATTGTAATTAATTACTTAGCAATTACGAGGTAGAATTTAATTAAAAATTCAATTATAATTATTTTTTGTTAATGTAATTGCCAATTACAATTTAAACAGTATTTATTTATTTTCTTGATACGAAAATATTTTGCTGTCAGGAAAAAACAAAAACTAGTTAAGGTATTCATTTTTTATTCATTTCATAAAATTCACTTGTCCTTCATACAAATTGTTATTCATGTTTCAAAAAAATTCTATCCCGTAATTTTTTTTTTTTCTTTTTTCTTTTTTAAATGTGATTGTTTTGTAGAAAAGAGCTCTCTTAGATTCTGTTGACCTGGTAAATATTCAAAAGTATTAAGCCGATTCAACTGAAATTTGGAGGGCTTATTCCACATTCCTTAATGTAAACTCATATTTTAACTGTTATTTAAAAAAAAAAAAACACCACAAATCTACATGGAATTTCTATACTCTTGATTCTGGACAAGTTACTTATGGTGTAAAGTAGGCAGTAATCAGAGGAAAACCACTAAAAAAGAATATTTTGTGCTTTTCAAAAGGACTGATTTTTATTGATCTTCAACATTTTTTTGTGAACAATTTGATACTCGTACAAAAAATTGAACAAGACATAAATTTTGTAATTTTTTCTTCATTTGTTCTACATACAAATGAAGAAAAAATTACCAAATTTACAGCATATTTTTATTAAAATATAACAACTTTATGAGGGTGACTAATACATTTGGCCAAGGCTGTATGTCTGTAGGTATGTATCAGAGACCACAGCCTAAACGGATGGGTCGATTTACTTTAAACTTGGTATGTGGCGTTTTTTGGAGACTATCCCCAGAAATTTCTTGAATTTTTTTTTTGCAAAAAAATTACTGTAGGTACCTGTCATATACCGGTTTAAAAAAAACTAATTTTTCTCAAAAATGGTTCCTACGATTTTTAATAAAAAAAATCATTGTCATTTTTCTGGATAAGGTCTATCTTTAACTGAAAACCATTTTTTCCAAAAAACCGTTAGTAACGGTACCTGCCATAGAACGGTTTTCTTAAATTTTGATTTTCTCCTTCATGACTCAATGAATTTCAACCATTTTTTTACATGAATGCTTTTATGTTGCCGTAATAATATTTTGTAGAAAAAATTTCGAAAATTATTTTTTTGGATAAAAAAAAAAATTGAATTTTTTTCTTGAAAAATCATTTTTTCGAAAATGACTCAATATTTTTTTCAAAATTTAGTTTTAAGATGTTGATAAATAATATCTTAAAAATGGCGTATGCAAAATTTTATATAGAAAAATTGTTTTTTTTTTAAATCAAATTTTTCAATTTTTTTAAAAATGTATCATTATAGAAGAAATCAAATTGCATGTCTCGTTTTCAGGTTAAATTCATTTAAGAAGCTGTTTTAGTCAGTAGAAAATCGAATTTTATGTTTTTTTTTTGTTTTTTTTTCTAAAACTGCATTAACAATTTTTTTTTTATTAAAAAGGCTTAGCATAACTATGTAGTTACTTTATGTAAAAGAGCAAGTACGTGCGACCCAGGGGTGCATTTTATTTTTTGTACGAATCAAGTAAGATATATAATATAGTAACTATACCGCAAGTAAAAATTCATTAGAAAATAATTCGCTAATTCGTTTTCCTAATCGCTATAACCCGCCAGTAAGGAATGTAAAGAATAGTGAATGTTTTATGTTTCAAGTGGAGTAATGAATGAGTTAAGAGTGTTGCATGTGGCAAGTTTATTCTTCCAGTTAGCACAGTTTTTTCGAAGCTACAAAACTTGGTTTTCCAAATACCAAAATTAACTAAAAAAAATTGAAAAGAGTTTGCTGCAAATTTTGTCAGTATGCAAGTGATGACTCTTTTGTTTAGATCAAACCAATAAAAAACTACAAATTTGATCTCAAAAACTTATCCATTAATAAATTTTTGCGTTACAATTTTAAAATATAACTGCACTTAATGTGCAAATATTTTTTTGTAAACTAGTGATACTATACATTTTTTTAGAAATTTCAGGGCCGTCAGTCACAAACACCTGAATTTTTAATTTCCTACCTCACCTCATTATAAACAAAGAACTGTTTAAAATTCCAATCAATCTTGCCCAAGATTAATCACAAAAAATATTACGAATTGTTGTAGCGTGATTCTTTTGAATTTTAAGTTGCCATTTTTAATCTTTGCAATAAAATTTACACGTAGCGTTAGCACAATGATTTCATTTCATCCTCGATTCATAGAGAATGCTTACTTTTATTATTTGATGCGATGATTCGCCAGGCAAAACTACATACCAAAATTATAAGTCAAACAAAAAGATATTAATTTTTCAGACCTTCAGCTGTCACTCTTTGTGAAAAAAAAAGTTTCATCGATTTAGAGATTCCCCCATGCCACCTCTTAATTTTTCATTTGATAGAAAATAAAAACCGAAACCTCAAAATTTCTTTGTTTACGATTCTGAATAGAATTTGACTTTATAATAAAAGACCCAACGTTCCATTGGATGCAATGCATTTAAATGAAAAAAAAAAGCGCTGTGCCGTGAACATTTTATCCTCATCCACATCCTAATCGAATGACTGATGGATGCGCACGAAAGTGCGTTTTGTTTGGATGAATTGCATTTGCCAGATTGTGTGTGGGCGAGTGATGATGATGATAATGATGATTAGGCCGATGATGATGATGATGTTTATGATGACGATGAACATCGCATTGTTGTGCACTTATACTATGACTGCATTCAGCAAGGGGAAATAAAATAAAGTGCTTTTTTTCGAGGGCACATTTTTATAAATTAATGAAAGAAAAAAAAAAAAAAAACTAATGGAAGTGTGCACACAGAAATGATGCGAATGAAAAAAAAGCATTCGAGGTTATTGACTTGCAAACGAGAATTATGGGGGAGAGTTTTTGTTGTTTACAATTTATTGTAATTTTTATCAAAATAGGTTAAATGTAGATTAGAGTATGTTAAAATTTATTAAAGAGCGCGTGACCCGATGGAGAGTTAAAAGATAAGTTTATGTTTGACTTCTTTTAGAGAAGACATTTTTATGGTGATGTAAATTTAAAAATACCTTAGCTTTTATAAAGGGCTTTTAGATAGTATACCTAGTCTTAAATTATTTATAAAACTATATTTGTATAATATAGTTTTTGTTTTATAGTTGGGATATCTAAGAGTCATTGATTTTTAACTGTTTAATTTAAATTAAAAAAAAGCTTACTCAGAGGGTTGATAACTCTAAATTTATTTTTGTTTTAGTTTATTTTAATTGCTTGTTAAAATCATTATTTTCTTAATTAATACATTGGTGGACCTCTTCTTGCTTTTATTACAGCTGTTCAGCTTCAGTTTTTGGTATCATCCATAGGATGCATTTAGAGTTCATTATTTCCTTTGGTTCTCTTCCCCTTTCCAACATGCAACTTAAATTTTGATTCGTTTGATAAGATATCGCTGTTCAACGTGCCTTGAGCCCAAATAAGTTATCCTGCTCCCAAAGCAATCGTTCTTCTCTGACTTTTTATCTATCAAATTGAGACATGACAGGCACAAAATATTATCTTTGCACTCCGAATTGATTTTCCCTTTTTTGTACAATAAATTACTTTGGTTCTTTTTCCACTGCTATCGCGATCCTCATGCACCTCTTATTGACAATAAAATCGATTTTTATGTACTAAAAAAAAATTAAAAAAAAATCATATCTCGAAAACCAATCCGAAGTCTATATTTTAGTTTATTCTTAAGATAATTGAAACATAAATCACTGTATAACTTTATTTTCAAATTGCATTTCCTAGTTAAAAACTGCTTTTTTTTGCAACCCCTTTCTGCATCTTTTGAGGTTATAACTTGTATATTTTTAAATAATATGCAAGAAATTTTAATTCAGCCAATTATAATAACTTCTAATGAGATTTTTTAAAGTTTATCGCTAAAAAAAAAAACAAATAAAAAAAAGAAATAATGTTCGCTTTGAAAATTCGTACAAAAACTCAATTTTTACGTTAAATTTTTCATATATATATTTCAAATATTCCTCATGTTTTATAAAAAAAACATGTTCCTTTTACAGAAACATTCTACTTTCTGAGTCAATTCAATGTTTTTTTATTTATTTTACTAAAATTTTTCAAGACTGATATTAAAAAGCGATTTAAAGCATTTTTTAATTTGTTCTTGCAATTCAAGTTGACAGAAACTAGAGGCTATTTTGCAGTTTTTCTTTTTTTTTGTTTATTAGAAAAGATATTTTTGGTTTAGCTATTCATCAGAAAACTTAATATAATAGGTAATTATAACTTATGAAGTAAAATGTATTCCACGGCAAAAAACAAACATATTACTCTTAATAATAAAAAAATATCATCAACAAATTATGCAATCAAGTTGTTCCCTGTTAATTGCTTTTATTGATAAATTTCCAACAGCTATAAAAATGTTCTATAAGTGTAATAACTGAGAATTTGAAACTGCTCTCCCTTCCTCATAATAACAGTGCAAAAACTCAAAACTGTTTCCTATTGCTAAATACTTCCATAACTCTTTTTTAATTTAATAATTAAATACTAACAGTGCATTTAATTGAGTCAAATACTCCCAAGCCTTTGTCTTTAAGTTAACTTTTCCACGGAACAAATAATAAATAAAATTGTAGCAATTAAAAGGTTCCCTTAGTTCAAACCAAATTGAAAAAAAAAAACAAGAAAAAAAAATAAACGTATTTGTTAAACTTTTACTTTTATTGATTCCATGAATTTCTAAGTGGATGTGTATTTCATTTGATTCATCATCCTACAAAAAGTAGGTATATACAAATTAAAATTACAATGACCCAGTGAAAGGTGAGTCATTTAATTATCCCAGATGATCAGATATTCTCATTCAAGTTATTCCAACAAACTAAAGTCATCTTTTTGGCTCGTCAGAAAAATTTCTCATTAAAAGCTTAGGTAGTCGACTTTTGAATAAGAAAAAAAGAAATCTCGACTGTGTTTGTTTTTTGTTGTTGTTGCGGAAATTAGTTTTCTTGTTTTTTTTTTTATCGATATGGATGGCAATGAAAGTGGATTTTGTTCTTATTCACATTCTTTAGTCTTATTATATTACTTAGTATCAACTACTATTCAAGCCAACTAATAAGGTTGTAACAAATGATGGGCTAGAAAAATCATAAATTTATCCGACGAACTGAATTTTCATTTTTATATCTTTTGCGTATAAGCGTATAAAATAAAATAGGATGCTTGTTGGCACTTCTCAAGCGTTTTTGTCTATTAAAGAAGCGAGAGATTTTATAGAATGATAAAGAATAAAGCCATAATTACAATGGCCAATTTTTGCAAAAAAGTGCAAAATTGAAAATTTGAAACTCATTTTTCTGACCTGCAAAAGAAAAAAAAATTATTGTACTTTTGTGCTTTTGCAAAAAGTGGCAATTGTAGTAAAGCCCTAAAATGCTTTACATATCCAAGATGTCAAAATTGGTCCTTACTCAAAAATGCCAAAAATGTAGTATCGTCAATTTGTCTTAACACGCTTGTATAGATTTGTGCCAACAAATTGTCCTTTTTATAGAAAACAATTTTAAATTGAACAAAAATCTACTAAATTCCTATTTTATAAATTGGAGAAAAATAAAATTTCATAATGATATTTAACATTGTTCCTTTAAAGTTAATAGTTTCATGGCCAAGAAAGCACAAAACAAAGAAAAACTTTCAAACCCATAAAAACTATCTTGCTTGCATTCGAAAACAATAGAATGAAAATCTTTTTTTAACAAATGTTTTTTTGTATGTATGTTCAATTCATAGCCATACAAACAATATTATTCAAGGACACTACGCCAAGTCTATGCTTTTATATTGACTCACTCCCCAGTTCCATTATATTTATGTTCTTTGTTAGCAAACTAATTTTAGAGTTTTTTTTTTCAATTTTATTTTCACTTGAGAGTAAGAAGTCACATCCCCATGTATGCAATTTAGGTCATCACTTGTAATCGTTACAACAATTTTGATGAGCATTCAAGTACCTAACGAAAAAGATAATGTTATTGGTACTAAAAGAATATAGAATGTTTGCTGTTGGGTTATTGTGTTTTTTATTTTGGAATATCTCATTTTGAAAAGATACCTCCCCTCTCATGGAATATTTTTGATTTTGAATTCCTTTTTTTTAGGAAATAAGGTGTTGTCTTTTTGCCTAAAATTGCCATACATTTTGGTTATTCCCCTTAGCCAATTTTTTTTAACATTGTTAACCAAATACCTACCTATTTCTACCTCCTTACTAAGAATATTGTTCTTCAAATTAGGTATATTAAAATAAACTGCACGACTGGGTCACACATTGATGATACAGCTTCTCATATAAAGTTTTTAAAAATAAACTAATTTTATAAGAAATTAAAAAAAACAAAACATAAAGTTCTACTAAAATGATTTAAACAACTTCTTAAATTGTTTTGAGCTCCATAGGTATGCCATTTGATATCTTTGGAAAGATAAATTTTTAGAAAAAACATTGAAAATCGTTAAGGCCGTCTTTTAAACAAAAAAAAAATCATTTTGTTATACGAATCCTATATCGCAAGTAAAAAAATCTTGTCCTTTTTTATGACGTTTGCTCCTATTCCGCAATAGAAATCAGATTCCATTAAAGAAGCTTTTTCTTAGAGAATTCCCTCCTCATTTCTCTTTATCTCTATGTGCACAAGTACCTAATAAAGAGGGGCGTCAAGTCAACTAGCCAATGCGTTTAGTTTTTCTATACAACATAATACTAGCTTGGAGATAGTTGTACGGAAGCGGGTCAAAATTCTGGCTTCAAAATTCTGTTTTTTAAACGAAAATTCTGCTTTTCAAAATTCTGCTTTTTTTTTGTTCTGTCTAACAAAATTCTGCTTTCCAAAATTCTGCTTTTCAAAATTCTGGCAATCGATATTTAAAGAAAAAAATTCTGCTTATTCTATATTAACGAAAAAAAATATTCCTATCAAGTTTTTTCTAACTTTATCAACAAAAATTATCATAAACGTATAACAAGTTATATAAATGTATATAAAAAAAAAAAATTTAATAAACAAAATATAACAAAAAATAATAAATTACAACAAAAAGGAACTAAATAATACCAGATAGAACTGTTTTTTGCTATCCGCTTTAGATAGAATAAATTGCGAAACGCATTTTAGAGTTGAGGTCACTTGAACTTTAAAATTTAATTTATTAAATCACCCCAAAAATAAAAACAAAAAATAATTTTCATTATTTTATTTTTTCTTTTTCTTTATATAAACTTAGAGCAGAATATTAATTATAAAACAAAAGAGCAACCTTATATTCGCTAAAATAAATGGGATGATTATTTTACCAAATTCTGCAAATTATAAAAAAAGTTTGTAAAAAATTTTTATTTGCAGAATTTTGTAAAACAGAATTTTGAAAAGCAGAATTTTGAAAAGCAGAATTATGAAAGCAGAATTTTGGCAAAAGAATTTTGACCCCGGCAAAATTTTGACCCCAACCCTTGTTGTACATTAAGTGCTTTTAGGGCAGTTTGACTATAGGACATAAAACCAATGTTCTTACTCGGGTGGTTAACTTCAAGGTTAAAATCTGGGTATTTTACAGTGGCTTTAACTTGAGGCCAAAAGTTGCTGAAGGTACCTTCCGCTGTTCTCGATCGGTCTGTGTAGCATCTAATTGTGTTTTTTTATCATTCTCTTTTACTACTAAGTTGTTTTTTGTAGTTTTTTTTTAACAAAGTTAGAGTTGGTGACCATGACATTTCTTGGAAATTTGCTTCTGGAGATCTTGAAAGAAGCTCTTTTTCCCTTTTGCCTATGCATTTTCCAGTCCCAGTACCTACATATTTCCTTGACAAATCTCTTACCTGTAGTTATTTAACAGATCATTTTCTAGAAAATACCCCTAGTTTTGCAAAGAAACCCTATTTTTTAGGATAAGATTCATGACTGTCACAAAAATGATACCTACCTTTATAAACTTAAACAAAAAAATCGATATTATTTCCAAAAGTAGAGTTGAAATTTGAACCACCCTGTAAAAACAAATACCATGTTCCTGAAAAAAGTGAATTAAAAACTTTCAACGCAAAAAGAATTTCAAAACACACAAAATTCTCAGATAATTGTAACCCAATTAGTCCTCTTATAAAAACCTTATTTAAGAAAAAAAAAAAAAGAAAAACACTTTGTGCAACTTTTAACCCGGAAGCAACACAAACATTTTGTATTCACCGCCTCACTTTTATTTTCCAACACGTCGTAGTCGTCGTCATAGTGCAGTTGCTTCTGTACAAATTGAGTTCCATTCTAATTTTTTTTTCCAGCTCACAATAAATCATTCATTGGCCATTCACCCACTGCATCAAACTCTCGCATATGTACTATGTACCGTTGTGCCTTATACTCGTATCGAATATGTACAGTATCTACTCTACAGTCTATACACCCATTAGTTGATGTTAAAGTATACCATTTGTCTATGTCTAGGTTGATGGGCGAACATACGGAAGACAACTTAGTTTGGCCAAATACTTGTAATCTGACCTAGATTCACACAACTCAACACAAAACACACTCTCTGGCCGACCGACACATCAGCAACAACAACAACAACAACAGACAATACGTTAAGTTGTGCATCAACATTTTGCCGGCAGCAAACTGTCATCATCATCATCATCATGTGCATGGAATCGATAATCACCACATTTGTCCATGCATCGACTTGAGCTTAAGCTTCAGCTTCGGCATACAAAACGGGACAACAGAAGCCCCTCTCCTGCCGGTCGTATGGTTTTTAGGTTAATCATTTGACATTTAACACAACAGTTAGCACCCACTGAATTCTGTCGCACTATTTCATTTAACAAAAAAAAAAATTACATCTCTCTGTTTACAGGGAGTGTTAATTTAATTTTTTTTTTTACTTGTTTTAATGGAAAACCCGACTCTTGCAGAAACACCCATAATAAACAACAGGGTGATAAATAAATAAAATAAAAAGAACAATTTCATTTTGCTGTTAATAAAAACAAAAAAATAGTGAAAATGTAAAACACCAACCGAGAACTCCAATTTGAAGGACAAAATTTACATACAGTTTCTGATGTTATATATGACCATTTATGCGACTATAAGTTGCGGCAAAAAAAAAAAATGAAATAAAATAAAATGAAATTGGCACTCGGTGAAAGTTGACATGGACAAGTTTAAGCAGATTTATCGGGTTGGTAAAATGTGTGCACTAAAAAAAAAATCAAACAGAACTAAAAAATAGTTAAAAAGTCAGTGTAAAAAAATTGCAATAATATTTATGTACATATCAATGGGTATGCAACAACATAGTAAAAATCACCGTCATTACCATATTCGCTTGGGGCAGTTTGCAAGTGTGAAACGGCAGTGAATATTTGTACCTACATGAAGGTGTTTACCTTAGAATAATTACTCTCGGGTGACATTATTTAACTGCTACATAGTATTGCTAGGTTATGTAGGTAATACATGAAATAATATTTCCTAACGGAATTTTATTTTCATATAAAACTAAAGTTTGAATGCAGGATTAAAGAGGAGTCAATTCGGAGTATATATCTCATTTTGCGACATTTTTGGTCTTGTGGTGAATTCGACATTTTGAAAATAAGGAATTTTTTGCGATTTTGTTTTCCTTGTCTGTGCTTCAAATTTTCCATACATTTTTGGAATTAATCGTTTTTCTTTAAACCGAGTTGCTTTTTACCAAATCTTTCTTACTCCAAAATTATAATAACATTTAAATTGGTCCAAAAGGTAACCTTGATAGCGAGCAAAAAAAAAAGTGAAAACACGTGAAAAAAAATTAAAAATTAACATATTTTTTTTAGTTTCTTTCAACAAAATAAGGACTTAAACATGAAAATATTTTGTTAAGAACTCTTTATTTAGTTTATCTTAACATGAAACGTAAAGAAAACACGATTTTGAGACATTTTTATGTTCGTGTGCAGTTATCGATATCGGCATCGTCGTCGTTGGCGTTAGAAATTTGTAAACACGATAATTTTTTGTAAGAATCAAGATAATTTAAAACTGTAAACCCCAAAAGCTTAGAATTGCCTTACCTTAGGTTAAGTTTGAAATTCAGTGACTTTGAATAAAAACGTCTTGTACTTCGTATGCAAAACCCTCCAAAATAATGTCACTTTGTGTGGGGGAGGGGAATACTACAAATTTGTATATTTTTTTATTGTCCCAATGAACAATAGTAAGATTTTCTCTCAAAAGTTTTGGGTAAGTTTTGTATTGTATTGGTGAGGTCCTTGTTTTTTGCAAGAATTAGGTAAATTTATGGTAAATAAGATTGGATCAGATAGGTTAAGAACACCTTACTGCTCCAAATATGCTTACGAATTTTTTTTATATTTTTATGTGTCAAAATCATGTAGCTGTAAAATTTGATGTGAAGGCCTTTTTTTAAATCAAAATAACATTAATTTAAAATTTACTTCTGACGTACCCGTTAAAATAATTGAGATGAATCTCCTTATGTATTAACTTTGTTTGAAAAATAGTTAGATTTCGTTTTATTAAATCTAATATCGCCAAAAATCATTCCGGGAACGCTTCCCTGTCTCAAAAACAGAAATTTAAGTGTCTATAAAAAACAATAAAATCAATAAAATTTAGCTACCTGTATTCCCAATATTGCCAAGGTAAACTGTTTTTCAAGAATTCTCACGTGTTTACAAGAAAAAAAAATGACAGGATTCATTATTTCCATTTAACTCTGAATGTAGTTATAGTGACAAAATATTAAATTTGTATTCATCTAACGTGCAGGTGACCCTACAAATGATCTTTCTGGTATGTCAGGAATTGGTTTATCGTTGCATAAATAGTTTTCTGCAAAAATAAAATAAATTATTGTGATATTTGAAATTAAATTTGATATATAAGAAGCGTCATTTCGGGAACGCCTGTTTTGGTATGAATAAAGTTTAAAATTATAATTTTTTGACAATGTTATGATGAAAAATCAAGACCACTACAATAAAATCTGAAATATATTTCGTTTTTGTTGGAAAAAATAATAAACGGTAATAAAATGATACAAACGTCATTTTCGAGAACTTCATTTCGGGGAACGCTTTTGGGCTATGAATGAGTTATACAGAATTCTCGAAACAAATCTGTCTATTTTGGGTATTTTAAGACAGAGTCTACTCTAATGCAAATATGGCTTAAATATTGCGTTTTATCATAAAGATTGTAAAAAAAAAAAACTAAAAAAAAGATATCTATTTCTTATATATTCTGCAATAATAGAAAAACGGATTTTCAAGGATATATCCGTAAAAAAACTGAAATAAAGTCATATTTATGATTAATAAAGTTATATAAGAATATATAATTCCGATTGAAAAACACCACAGTCGTTTTGGAAAAATCCACCTTTTTCTGATAACTTCATCATTTCCGGGAACGCCATTTAATACATTTTTAAAAGAAAAATCTGAAAGTTTTATGAAGTAATTCCACATTTTATCAATGTACCAGTCCATAATACAAAATTCTACCCGTATGAATTAAATACTATAAAAATTGAAACAAAATTAGTTATAAGAAATTCACATATTTTTGTAAAAAAGCACAAAAAAAAAACCGAAAAAATTACATATAATTATGAAAACGATATTTTTTTATTTTTTTAAGAACTAAACTTAATTCAATTCGAACAAGTGATACTAATTATAGCTTCGTTATTCGAAAATATCTCTTTTTTAATGAATCTAAACTCAAATTTCAATATTTTGCGATAAATTGAAAAGCAAATAATTTTGAGGTCTGCCCGTTTATAAATCCATGATAACTTAAATCAACATATGACCGTAAAAACTTTAATATTAAACGAAGTTGATTTTTAAATGATTTGTACAATAAAATTTCCCAACTCCATGATTTTGGCCTCTAAGTCCCGTACTGATGGTTTTGCCAAGGTGTTCTTTAAAGACCAAAACAAATGGATGTGCTGTTTTTTCAGTCAAAGCTTAGTGCTGTTATTTGTTTAAAGAAAAAATAACAAAAGTTTTTCCTTTTCATAATTTTTGATTGTTTTTTTTTACCGGAAACCCTCATTTCAATGGTCCACACATTCAAGTTAAAGGTTTTGAGTTCATCTTCTTGAATTCATGGACTAATTAAAATAACCTTATCAACTTAATCCAATTTAACTCTTTCAGCTAATGAATCTGCGAAAAAAAAACAAAAGTAGTTTTAAATATTTTAGAATCGATTCCAAAAATTCTTTCTTATGTAGCTGAAAACTCTTCCAGTTTTCATTTTTAGACAAACCGATAGCTGAGAATGATAAAAAAAAACAACACAATCAACACTTGATATTAAAACTAAAATCAAACCATTTCGCCTAAAAACCTTTCCTTGTATCTTGTCTAGTATAAAAGAACAAAAAATAGGAGTGTTCCATCAAAAAGAACTATTCTTAAAAACATATCTAAACTATCTAGCTATATCTACTTTGATGTAGCGTGAGAATCTTTTATTGCACCCATAACGCTTTAGCTTTTACATCATCATCATGTCACTCTCACTGATAAAAATACAGTTTTCTTGAATGGTAGCCTAACCCATCAATTTTTCTTTTAAGGTGAAGCCTATGAAAGGTTTGTCTTGGGATATATTCACAACCGAAATAGCTTTATTGGTGTTTTTGAGGGTTTTTTCTATAATCGTTTTTTCTGTATAATGCAAGGTAAAGCAAATGTAGGTGTATATATTTTGTTTTTGTTAATTTATTGTTTTGTATACATAAGTGATAGGTTTGTCTGATAAGAATGACACACAAAGTGTTTATGTTTATCTTTTTAAAGTGTCCCGACTTATCTACATCTTGTACACTTTATGTCAACTTTGTTTAAAACATACAAGTGTGCAGCTAACAACTTTTATGTGTGAATTCTTGAATTGATAAAATATTTGTATCCAATTTTCCATATCGGTTATAAGTTAGATAAAAAGTTAGCAATCTTAAACGCCCAATATACTCGGATTTTGTATTTTGCCATATTTGTTACAGAATTTGCAAGGTCAACTTGGTAGCTGCTCTAGAATACTATAACCCTGCAAAAACTATACTCGAATATGTTTTTTTTTCTTGTATTATTACCTATTTTTCGCCTTGTTGTGGTTTTGAGAATTATAGGTTGAAGCATCCATAAATGGTTGAGTAGATTCCTCTCTGGTGCTTAAATCTTATAGAATTTACTTCTTTGGGTTATTTTATGGAGGCTTGAATGAGCTTTTATGGTGTTCTTATTATTATTTATGAAAAAAAAAAACAAGAAGAAAAAAATAAATAGTTTCTGCGGTTTGTTTATCAACCACATTAACGACACACCGCACATGCTGATGGTTGTTATTTGTGCCTGCAACTTCGTTACCTAGTATTTATGTCGAATATAAATTTAATGCAAATGCACTTAACCAAAGGAGAATGCTTAAAATTTATGGGAATTTCAAGATGAGAATGGGAAGGTGGCTGATTTAAGATTTAAAAAAAAATAAAGTATAGTTATTTGTGTCATATACGTGTTTAAAATAAGACTAACAACTGATCTACATTTTTGTTAAGTTTTATATGCTTAGAATGCTTAAATACTTATTATATTTTGCTTAAAATTATATATTTCGTTAAATTTTGAACCTACTAACTTATTTTTTTTTTTTTTTACTTTCAGGTAAGAAAAAGTATTTTGATGCTTGATCTGTGTCACAGAATTCTATGATCTTAAAACAAACAAAAAAGTAGGTAAATGGTTAATAATAATGCAATTTAACTATGTAATTAACTTAACTACAAAATATCTTTTTATATTATTTGCTCATTAGTGCTTGTTTAAAAATAATTTAGTAAGAAGAGTTTCTCTGTTATAAGGGCTAAAATCAGTTGCGTATCTCTTCATGAATCTATACATTTTTGGTAATTTAACTCAGAATCTAATGCAGTATGTGTTGAATATGAATACATGAAGATAGTAAACAAACATCTATGAAGTAGATATTTTATTTAATATTATTCGATATAATTTTATTTAAACATGAGTATAAAAAGTAAATTGCACGGCTGGTTGCATGTACTTGTTCTAATAACTAAAGTTACTTGTATTGCTTAGAATTTTAATTAAAGTTTAGTAAATTCAGTTTAAGACAAAAATTTCAAACATATAAATTTGAACATAAAACGAAGTATGTGATTTAATGGCCCTTATTAAAATGAATTTGCAGAAAAAAATAAACTGATGATATATATTTTCTTATTTTTAAAAGATTTTTGAAAAATAAAAAAAGAAATGGCATCCTATTTTAATGATATTAAACATCTTAAAACTAAATTTTTCAAAAACAAAAA
This sequence comes from Meliscaeva auricollis, assembly GCA_948107695.1. Taxonomy (NCBI): domain Eukaryota; kingdom Metazoa; phylum Arthropoda; class Insecta; order Diptera; family Syrphidae; genus Meliscaeva; species Meliscaeva auricollis. The sequence goes on along the minus strand of OX403616.1, from coordinate 79,477,076 downwards.
GTTATAAAAATCAAAAATAAAAAACTATTTTAGAAATACTAAACTTATGCAGCTTTAAAGCTTTCATATAAAAAAAGTCATTGAAATCGAGTGAGTTATTATAGAGAAAACCAGAATTTAAAAAAATGTTCCATGTACAGTTAATATTAAATAGTGGATTTTAAATGAAAAGTATTCCAAAAATGCCTCTAATAATTAATCAATCAAGTTATGCATTCGTTAAAAAAAAAAAGTTGAGATAACAATCAAACATGCCATTACGATGATAGAGAATGAGAAAAAAGTGGGTCCGACAATTCTGTCTGTCTGTCTGTCTGTCCGTCTGTCTGTCTGTATGCATCAGAAGCCACAGCCTACACGGATGGGTCGATTTACTTCAAACTTGGTGTTTTTTGGAGACTATCCCCAGACGTTTTTTGAATTATTTTGTTTTTTGGACCAAAAAAAACGGTACCTGCTAAATACCGCTTTTAGAAAAATTTAGTTTTTAGATGTTGATAAATAATATCGTAAAAATGGCGTACCAATTTTGTTTTTATAAAAGTCCTTGCAAAATTTTATGTAGAAAAAAATATTTTTTTTTTTAACGGCTCTAACGATTTTCAATTTTTTTTTTTTCTAAGAATGATAGAAGAAATCAAATTGCATGCTTCGTTTTGAGGTTAAATTCATTTAAGAAGCTGTTTTAGTCATTTGAACATCGAATTTTATGCTTTTTTAATTTTTTTTTTTTCTAAAACTGCATTTACAAATTTTTAATTACAAAGGCTTAGCATATCGTCCCGTTACTGAGTGAATTTCGTTACTACATTTTCTTAAAAGATTTTGCTTAACATTAGACATCGCTGGAAAACCATGAGTAAGGAAGATGAAAAAGTATAAATGGTGAAATAATCTCAATTAATATGTTTTACAGGTTATTCGATTTCTTTTTATTCAATCCAATTATTCAATTTCGAGAAAAACTAAAATTTCTTAAAAAAAACTAAACAAAATTTGCTTTGTAGATACGTGGTTCACGGAGAAACGGGACGATATTAACTTTTTTTTGCTTCAAAAAATTAATTTTTCTATAAGAAAACAATTTGCATACATAGTTTGGAATTGAAAACCTTTTAAGAAGTTTTTTAAGTGATTTAAGTAATGAGTCTTGTGTTTTTTTTTACGTTTCCTATAAAATTATTTATTTTTAAAAATTTTATATTAGATGCTTTCACGGCCATAAGAATGACCTTAAGAATAATTCTGTGCCACCCAGGCGTTCATTTTGTTTTGATTGAAATGGACACGAACAACTGTTTTCGAAGGTTAAAAATTTTGTCATGGGAAACGCAAATTATTATTGAAGCTTCAATTAGCTATCACAAACAATAAATGATTGAATTGTAATATTTCTTTGCACAAACAATTTTGCCAGTTATTTGCCGTCAGCATTCAAATTTACTCTTTTATTTAAAGAGGCGACAACTTATAATTTTGGTCACAAAAATCGGTTTCATTTAAAACAGTTATTTATATGGCATATCAATAAGTACAACTTTTTCAAAAACATTCTAATACTGCTAAAGCAAATATTAGCTTACGTTTTCATTATATAAATGGGCTAAAATTAGTTAAGCCACTATGGCTCTCAAGGCCTGATGTTGTTCGTACTGTTATTTACGTTAATAATTCAGGTAAAACAAAAAATTTAATGATATTTTTCATTTTTAGAATTTTTAAAACTACGGTCGGACATTTAAAAAATAAAAAAGGAAAAGGGGCAATGACGTGTCGACCTAAATGTTGAGCCAACTCTCTGTTGACTGAAATTTAAGAATATAATGGAAACAACCTTGATCATTAATTTAGTACTATTTTTTATATAGTATGGAAACACCAAACCCACCGTGTCGTGAATGGTGCGCTGTAAAATAATTTGCTATTAACGACCATATTGTATAGGAAAAGGGCAAGAGCTAGAATTTTAAATAGGCACCTTATAAGCGTTATGCTTGGAGCACCATTTATCTCCATCAATCGATCCATCTGCACAGTTAAAGCGTTCTTTGCTACTATCTACACCACAACTCCACAAACTCCCAAAGTCCATATAGCCCAAAGCAACGCATGTAAACACATTTTCTATTCTATCCGTAAAATCATGATGCTGCTGCTGCAGAAGTTTGTTCTTGGGATTCTGTTTCTGGTTCTGGGTGAGTCAATAGCATCATAGTGCAGAAGCTTGTTCATTTGTTTTTTCAATGAAACAAGAAAAAATAACAAGTAAAGAAAAAAAAAAAAACAATGTCTGCTTCAATTACTTGGGGCTTTGAACTCTTTTTCCATTCGTTTACAGAGCTCTCTACTCGTTTGGATTTCTTCCATCGATTTATGGACCATAATTCAACTTTACCAATATGGTCAGAAAAACGAATGCAACTTTACTTCAATTCAATTCAAAGCCAAAGGGAGATTGAACTTCAGGAAAAGAGGAAAAAGACCCAAAGAGAAATACATCATTTTGTACGTTAAGCGATTTCTAAGCGATTTTTGGACGCTTTTGTCATTTCAACGGATTATCTAGGATCGAGATTGCATTGTACATTCTCGGGTTCTTTTCTTATATGCTTGCCCAATTATGTCATCGTTTAGAATTCAGGCTACGAAATTGGTCTTGCGGAAGTTTAAACTGAAATAAGAAAGGGAATTTTGTTTTGTTCATACATACTTGCATTTGTGTGTGTAGTTTGTATTTGGTTTATATGGATGGCAATGCATGGAGGAAGGCGTGTAACAAAGGAAAGATGCATTTCCGTTTTGGGATGATTCATTGTGTGAAGAAATTGATGCTTTTTTGTTTGCACAGTTTGGTCGAACAGAGTTTTGAAAAAAAAAAGATGCAATTGAAAAGGGAAATGAAAGAGGGACTTAACCGTCATGGCTTAAACTGCAAAGGGACAGTATAATAATTGTTCCCATTGTAAATTTATTGACATGGGAAATTGTGGTTGAAGCGTTTAAAATCTATTCAATTGCGGTTCTATTTTTTTTATATTTGCTTTCTAACAACACGAAATGTCAGTCAATTTCAATTGAACAATTTTCAGGTAAAAATGAATGTTTTTGTTGTTGTTGTTAAAGTTACCATATTTGTATTGGAAATGAATAAAATCCAATTACTACAAATTACTTCTCTTTCAATTGAGAGTTCATTTACAAACTCATGTTTAGTGCTCTGAAGACCACTTACCGAATTTACTTGGCTGTGTCGATTCAAAATGAATTGCCACAAATCGGATCAATAATCCCACTATAACCGCAAGTTTTCTAGAAATTGCTTCAACTATTACAATTTGTTTTTAACATGCAATCCAAATGTAAATAGTTGGTTCTTAGAATGATTGCATACAAAAATTAGGGCGAACGTTTTCGCTGTTATAAAAAAAAAAAAACGAAAATTGGATATAGGTATTAGGTACACATGCAGATAAATAATTGTTTTTTTTTTTTATTTAAAAGAAATAGTTTTACAAAATTGTATTAAAGAATAACATTTGTGGGACAATCTAAATATACACGGGCGGAGACCTATCACGTTTTGTACAGCTTCTTCCACTGATTACAAAGCGGTATGTAAAAATTCCGTTACACCACCAAAATCTGTATTTTCGAACATCATCCATTGCAACAAAAAAAAAAAATGTTACCAAATTGAGATTTTTCTCCTGTTTGGGAAAGTAGACAGACATTCAGAGAAAATCTTTTTTATACAACTTTTTTTTTTTGCAGGAGGTGGAAAGCTTCAAAAGACACTTGGCAGTAATCGACACCAAGTAGTGTGGGACTCTTACCATACTAAAACCACCTCGAAATCTGAACCAATCTATGAAAGATCGACAACTGATTTTTCTTTCTCAATGTTTTAATCACTTTGGAGGAAGTTTTAAGTTTTAATACTTTCCGTGACTTTTAGACCATTAGCTCAAGTGGATTGGTTCTTTTTTAGTCTCCGAACATTGCTTCTAGTATTTAATACGGATTCCATTTTAGAGTTTTTATGACTGTGCAGTCGCTGATTATGTGATACAGCGTGTTTTCATACAATTTCTGTAAACATTTCTGTTTGTAGGTCACAATATAAATCGTGATCGCATTTTTTACACCATTTTTTCGTCCAATCTCTTACTATGTCGACTGCATGTTTCAATTTTGTTGCTGCCTTGACGGCGCATTTGTCAGGCACCAAAAATGCAGTACCTACCATCTGCAAACGTAGCCATAATGGCGTTATTTTCCACTATATATCCCTTGTATTTAGCAAATACAGGATAGGTCCTAGGACACTTCCTTGTGGAACACCGGATGCTATTTTCTTTAGTTCTGAATATTCTTGATCGTACCGTAGGTACTCTACAGAGCCGGTCTGAGATATAAAATTTTAGTATTTCATAGTACTGCCTGGGTAAATCCCTTGGCAGTTTGTAGCCAAACATACTTATTTCTCTTCTAGTGCTTTTTCAATTACATTCATTATTCTAATGAACTTGGTCTATCGTGGAATGTTTATTTCTGAATACAAACTGATGATTTGGAATTAATTCTTTCTTCTATAATTTTGCTCAATCTTTTTAGTAGCAATTTTTCAAAAACTCTCGCCATAGTTGGTATAATCGATATTGGTTCCGTAAGACGTCACTTCTGTTGGTGGCTTACCTTGCTGCTTGTATAACAAGTACTTCAGCATTTTTCCAATGATGTGGGACATATTGAATCTTTAGGCATGCATTTATTATGTATTGGAGTTTTATGAAGGCTTTTATATGCACTTCTTTCATAACCTGAGCGTGAGCATTTATTATATCGTATCCAGGTGATTTTTTGTTCGATAGTTGATGTTGACACATACTTTGTATGTGATTTGGTTAAACCATTTAAACTACATAATCATTGTAATATTAATATAAGATTTGTACGGCAACTTACCGCGTTAATTACCTATAGAAATATTTATTTATTGCTTCTTACTGACGACGTTTTGAAGAAATTTGACTCTTCGTGATTAGGGTAAGTTTCCGAAATCTTTTTTACAATGATTAATTTCTGCGAAAAAAAAAGTTTAAAATTTCATATAGACTTCATAAGATGAACAATTTCAAAAATTCCACTTTTTTCGCCATTTACCAAAGTTCGACAAGTCAACATGCTGTTCAAAAATATATTCTAAGATAATGTTTATTTCCAAACCAAACGATATATTTATTTTATAAAAATCGGTTGAAAATTGATCGAACGTTTTAGCAAAAAAAAAAAAATAAATACAAAATGTATACTTAATGTACCTAAGCTTCTGCAAAAATGACATTAATTTTTTTGCTCAGTAAGATAATTTTCGAAATATAATAATTTTAAAAAATTTCGTCAAATACCTTCAAAAATTACGTTTTTTTTTGCTTCTTAATGGTAAATGACGAAGTATTCAATCCGATACTCAAACTATATAGATTATGAATACGATATCGTTTACGTATAACATCAAAACTTTTTTCCACACTACCTGTCATTGCTATTTTTAAAGGCGAATTTTCAAAAATTTTGGGTTTTCCCATAACACTCTAAAATGGTTACTTGAATCAAAATTTTTTTACACAATTTAATTTGATGCAAATGCAAACAACATTAACAATTTTGTTCTATTAATTTTCCAGGTTTTTGTTTCCCAAACTTTAATAAACGTTTCTAAAGGTTTTCGATGAACTCGAATCCGAAATTATAATGTTTCTATTAGTTCTCATATTTTTAGATATTTCCGTTAGAAAATCATAAAAAGGCTATTTAACGCGGTTTTCGAAGCAACTTTTTGTGTGATTTTCAAACCGGATACAATTTAAAAATAAAAGCTAATAGAAACATTCTGACTTCGGATTCGATTTACGCACATCAAAAATCTTTAAAAAAATGCAATTTTGTTTCGACAGCAAGAAACTTTGCTGACCCGTATAAAATGAGAAATACATTAACTTCAAGTAAAAATTTCTCTGAGAAGAAAAGAGATTATAGAAATAATTTGAATTGAATTAAACAAAAAAAAAAAAAAACTATTTCTTTCATAATCCGTTACAATTTTAGCTGTTATAAGTTACCTCGCTTTATAACATCGCTTCCAAAATATTGAAAAACGCTTTTCTTGTCATTTTGTAACGGGAATATCTCAAAAACTGGATTCAATATGAAAATTCTGACTTCAGGTTCGAGTTTTTCGTATCAACGGTAATACTATTCTAAACCGAAATGAGTTTTATTTTAAAATATGAGTATAAATTAATTTAAAAATAAAACCTCTATTTGAAGTCTCCAGGGGGGAAAACAGCATAAAACCATTTAAACCCATTCCGAAAAAACGCAATTTAAAATTTGGTTTTCTATACAACTTAGTAGGTACTGAAGGCACATCTTGTTTTTTTTTTTAAGAAGGAATTAAACTGGTTTTCCAAAAGTTAGGATACTCTCAGACAGTAGCTATACCCACCCAATAAATATAAATATTATAAAACCTCAACATTAATTTGCAAAGGTGCGGTTTTCCCCTGCACCCTTCATTTGTAAGTTAAATTCTTTTGGAAAAGTTGAACTTTGTTATGAAGCTAACACTTTTTTAGTAATTTCCGATACCCAATCAAGTGAATTTCAAATTAGCCAATGGAATTTTTTTTTGTAAAACTAAAAATTTATATATTTCCCTTCATCGTATATTTTTTCACCATCCGGCTCACTTCAAAAAATTATAAAAATACCAAATGCGAATAGCCTTGCTCATTGCAACCATATGGAATGAACCTCATTTGGCTATATAAACGCCCTTATGATTGAGAATTTGATTTTTATTTTGGAAAATGCAAATCCAATAACAAAAAAAAAAAAGTTTAAAGAACAAAATTGGCTTCTTTCTCTTCGATAACTATACACTTTGATGCACACCCAATTTAGTTTAGAGACTTTGTGTATAAAAGTTGGCACAGGAAAAGTTTATTCCCCGAGGGCATTGGCCATTATTGAGTTTTTAGTGCGTAACGGAAACGAATGTGTATGCAAAATAAAAATATGAAAATAAAATGAACGAACAAGAACTATCGCAGAATATTCAATTCGAATTCAGACTGAATGTTATTCTGATTTTCTGAGAACTTCCATATAAATTGGTGTGTAGTTTGTTTGGTGGTTTTATATCTTTTTTAATAGCGATATAAGATATCTAAAGGAGCAGTATTGGATTCGTAGAAAAAAAAATTTAATGGAAAATGAAAAAAATCGAGTAATAAAGTAATAGTGAAACTGTTAAATATTTTTTGTCATGAAAGCATAATTTTGTTTTCCTCTGCACTGCAGCCTCTTTCGTAAACTGTACCGTTAACTTAATTAGCTTCCAAATAAAAAATAAAAAAACCTCTCGTTGGTAATTTCTTAGTAAATTTAACGTCCATTTTTTTACTGGTTAATACTTTATTACAAAACTATTAACAGGACGTGAATCAAGTGCATGTCATCTGTCTAAATCAGTTTCAATAATTTAAAAATTCGCTTTCGGTACAAAGATATTGTAAAGTTAAATTTATAATTTGTCCATATAACTCTCTTTAGTCCAATTAAAGCGTTTTTAGAGGTGGAAAGTTCTGAATTAATAATTTTCAATGGCTAACTTTTTTTTTTTGGATGCTGAGCACGAATCTGAAGTCATTCAACAAATTTTATTACGGGAAACATTAGAAATCATTGAAAAACTTACAAAAAATAGTTTTTTTATTGTTTTTGATGCATAATCCAAAATATTAACATTTTTGGCTAAAACGATTTTTGTAGAACAAAATAAGTGTACACAAAATTACTAAATTTATGTCTTGTTTAATTTTTTGTAGGACTTTTGGATTCTTCACAAAAAAATGTTGGAAAATCCATAAAAATCAGTCCTTTTGAAAAGCACAAAATACCACTTTTCTTTATTGGTTTTCCTCTGATTACTGCCCTCTTTACACCATAATTCACTTGGCAGGTATCAAGAGTATAGAAATTTCATACTATCCTTTAAATTAGTAGCTTTTTTGCAGTGTACATCTCAAAAACTAAGGAATTTTTGAATTTATGGTAATTTTCTTAAAATAACGGTTTAAAATGTTACTAAACGTTGATTTATAAAATCAAATTTCAGACCTTAGCTTATGCTATGTGGAATAAGTCCTCCAAACTGCAGGGGAATTGGCTGAATAGTTTTGAATATATACCGGTTCAACCGAATTTAAGAGCCCTTTTCTACAAAAATTAAAAAAAAAATGTACGTGAAAGAATTTTTCTGGAACCAGATTAAGATTCAGAATAGTGCAATCTTACATACTTAATTTCAAAATATTATATGAAGGAGAAAAAAAAACAACTATATTTTTGCAGACCAATGTTATTAGCAGGATTTGGATGGTAGGAACATTTAGGAAAAATGATATACAAAAGCGGAAAAATAAATTGCTCACTAATAGATTTGGAGAAAGAGGTTGGGTAGCGAAAGACTTGGGTGGGCGTCAAAAATCGTGTATTTTTAACGATTTTTATCAAAAGTACCCCTCCTATCAAAAAAAAAAAGTGTGTGTACTGATGTACACGCGCCAGAAGTTATACTTCCTATCATTATTTATTTGTGTATATTTACGGAATTTAAGTAAAAAATGTATTTGATTTTATTTTTACCGAGATTTTAATCTTTCTATTAATACCTCAACTTAAAAAGTCGGTTAAGTGTGAAAGGGATATTTTGAATTTGCGAGAAATTGAATTTATACTATTTTTGATATTACATAATGATATTGCGAAGCTTGTCTTATTGAAACAAATTGTATATCAAAATAATTGTTGACATTTTATAAAAAAATTAAAATTATGCAAGCAGACATAGTCAGATGTTATGAATGGTACAATTGGCCAAAGGAGCATAAAAAGTGCATTTTGTTAGATGTTTTTACTGTAATATATAATATACAGTCTTTGTTTTTTATTTAATCAATAAACTTTGTATGGTAGTGTTTAAGATAACAGACACATCTTAAAATATATTCGAAATTATCAAATTTTTCAGTAAATTTTGTAATTTTAACGCATTCATTAAAAAACACATTTTCACTTAACGACCTCTGTGGCAATGTTTAATAGAATAATTGTCCAATACAGAATATAATAGAATCTGTTCAATATGTAAAAATCCTGCAACTAAAACTTAAGTTACAGATTTTTATATCCAATAAAATCTTCTTTTTATGTGTTTTTTTTTTAATTTTTCTCTTTAATTTTTCTCTTTAAATATGTTTAAAAATGTTTATTGCGTATCAAGAACACTTGTACCAACAATACCATATTGCAAAAAGAATAACAAAACAAAAATGTATTTTGCTCTTAATCACCTTTAACTCATTATTTTTATGTGTGATTGTATGAATATGTTGTAGCCTAATATTTCTGCTAAATTTGAACACCTCATTCTTAAATCCGACAATAAACAAACAAGTGACACATTTTTTAAGCGATCCATCTCGAATCCATTTGTGAGCCACGGTACCGTTCTCCACTGGTGGCTGGTCGAGCCCGACGACCAAAGCAGAAAACTTTGTTGGATTTTTTTGAATTTCGGTGAAACTTTTTTTAAGTTTGTGAAGCTTTTATAGTATGAAGCTTTTATGTATATCAAATTAAAGATAAATTGATCGTGATGCTCAATAAAGTTGAGTCATAGTTTTATGAGGCTTATGTAAATAGTAACTAAGCACCGCTTAAACAAAACTCTTTTTACCGTTATGTTGGCTCACAGACTACAGAAAATTTTAAAAAGCTTGTACAAAAATGCATTTACCTAATATCTAATGGCTGTGTAAATTTCAAGTTTAACAATATAAAAATAAAAAAGATAAAAATAAAATACCTATGGAAACGTCAAAAAAAATGGACTGAAAAATCTTATTTTAACTGTTATTCATTGAAAAAAATGTTCAAAAATCTAATTTCTTCACACGTTTACAGACAACACATAAGCCTAAAAGTCATTTTGATAAAATGTTTTTTCCCGTTATTCCCTGTTTTTTAAAATCAATTAAACCACCCACATAAACTTTCAAAGACTTATTTGGTTTTTAAAGCTAAAAAAAACGTTATGGAGCATTTTATATGAAATCCGTATTAGAAACTTAATTTTTTTTTATTATCTTTCAATGCGCATAATTTGTTTTTCAAGAAATTATCAACTGTATCCATAATATCATCATTTTCAAATGTCTAAAGAAGTATAACTAAAAAAAAATTAACGCAAGAGTTATAAACGGTTAAAAGATCTACAACTTTTGCTCTGACTATGCCGGTACGAACTAAGCTTCCTGCCGGAAATATTAAATTTCAAAACAAATCCCTTAGATTTAGTTATATTTTCATTCTTTATTGTCATCTTCTTTACCAAATTACCAAAATTGAGGAAATTTACCCTTTTGTCCAACAAATATGAATGACCACCTGTCAATTAAATCCTGAAAACACCATCTTTATCCTTGTTCTTGTTGATTTACTCAAGCATAATAATATAAAATATTTTGTATAAATTGGTAAACTACTTAGGATAACAAAGCAAGACGAATTACCATACGACCGGATGACCATATTTTTTTCACCTTTGAAAACCACAAACCACTTTTTCTTTATGTGCCTTAACCACAAAAGATTTTCTTATATGAACTCTTAGATTTATTCTTACAGGTAAATGAGTATAAAAATATGAAAAAAAAAAAAAATACTATACAACACGTGAATTGAATTTTGTCTCTGTTCCTTTAAATCCTCAGGTAATATCTGACCTGACCATCCTAAAATTTATGAATGACGATGAACAGACAAGACACTATAGATAAAATCTAAAACTCAAAAAAAAAGGATAAAACGATGTATTTTCTAGAAAAAAAAAAAACATATATGAAAACCTTTCTCCGACATATTCCTATTATATCCCATCAAAAGTTGACACACCCCATAAATTGTTGCTATAAAAAAAGGGATAGTTGATGAGATCGTTTAAGTCGCGCCGACGACAAGACCATACAAGCATATCTTTAACCTATCTATCCTCAGGTATTTTATTGTGTCGTGCAAAGGATAAAGCATACTTATTTGGGATAATATTTCACCTTTTATCCATTTTTTTTTTGTTGCATAGACAATTGAAAAAGTAAAAGTGGCAAAGAGATATTCCAATATACAGCTGTCCATCGTAATTCGTCTTTAGAAGATAGAAAGGTTGGTCATTACAAAAAAAAAAAAAACACACACAAAATTTGTCGAAATTGATTTCTTTTTTTTTCTGAAATAAACAGATGACGTGATGAGATTAGACAAATTGAATTCAATTGAATTACGCAATCAATTTAATGAGCAATGTGTCAAAGTGGTCGTAAAATAATTAAAAAAACTTTTGTTCTTTCTTTAAAAGCAAAATTCAAAAATATTGAATGAATAAATATCGTACGAGCATTAGTTTAAGCACACATACCATACATACATATGTGGAATAGAATAAGAACTCGTAATGAATAATGTCCGTCAATTTTTTCCAATGTGAAGTTCATGAGCCATTAAAATATTTCATTTTTTTTTATTAATTTTTGAGTGTAAAATGATACCACTCAGAGTTCTTTTTTTTGTTGTCTGATTCCAAACAGTCTGTTATACAAGATATAAACAATTAAGTATGATAGCGTTAACCACAATTTTCTCTCTTCATACTACTCTTGGAACTAAGGTCCTCTGAGTTTAAGAACATTGCCAGAATTTTTTCGGATTTTGAAAATTATATTTAGAGGTCGCCAGCTTCGTTTTTATGCAAAATGGGTTCATTTCTGAGTTTTTCATTGTTTAAAAAAATATAAATAACGGGTTTGGAAAAATGTTATATAGGTATATCAAAATTATCTATGGAGGAACCGTTATAAAATAGCAATTTTTATTACTCATTACAAACATAAATTGATAGTTTTTTTTTCTTTTAATTTGTTTGAAGAAAAACATTGAAGAAAAACTGACTAAAAAAAAATTTGTCTAAATAATTTTATTTTATTGAAACAATAGATTTAAGACTTAATAAATCCCCAATGAAATGAATAAAGTTCTTATTATTAAAAATTTTAAGTAAGAAAATATTAGGGTTCTTTTCAGAAAAACTTTTTTGAAGTATAAAATTGTTAACCTGTTCTTCTAACTATTATTGAATATAAAAAAACATTCATTCTTACCAAAAATTATTGCAACATTTGAATTTATTTTTATTTTTGGAAATTTTACGACAAAAAAATTTCTGTGATCTGCTCACCTTGTTCTGTTTACCCACTTGGGGGACATTTATAAATATATTCAATTCATACATAACATATTATGTAAAAGAATTATTATTTTTTCACACTTGTAGTGCCATAAATGTAAAAATAAATGAATCAATAAGTATGTTTGAAAATAACCTGAAATAGGCAATTAAATATTAAACCTTTTGAAAAGTCTTAAATTGTAGAAGAATGTTAATTCTATTACTTTTGTATGGAATATGTCCATACAATAGCAGATTACTTCAATTATTATATTGACAATATTAATTGCACTAAAAAGATTCTTGCTAAACATACTATTTTGAATAACTTTATTGACAGTAAGTACATCATCTGATAACTATTTTTATCCTCCCTCAAATTTAAAAATTACAAAACACAGAACTTGAATACAGTGTCAACTGTTATTATTCGAATAGTTTAATAATTTTTATGCATTTTTCATACTATTTACAAGTAATACCAAAAAATTTTTTTTTTCTATGATCAAAATTTGATGTTTGAAATACAAGGTCACCTATGAACTGAAAATTTGTTCTAGCGATTTTTTCGCGTTGCGTTTGCTACATGTTTACCAAAAATAGACTGAGTTACATAGAATAATTTAAAAATATAAGTTACAAATTATCAAAGCAAACAATATCATGTGAGTTGCAATATTTTCCTGACGAATCATTTTTGGCTGTTGAATATCTACCGATGATTATCTTATAAATATTTATTTTTTTGAATATTAAAAAAGACTGCAAAAATATAAATTTCAAGGCTGAAAGAAACGTTTTTGAACTTAACTTTATAGATCTGAGCTCAAATTGAAATTTCAAATCGAACAAATTAAGAAGGAATATTGTCGTTTTAACTTGGTTTTATTGAAATGACAATATCTTATCTTTGCCAAATTTTAAGCTGTTATTTTACTTTAGACAAGAAATAGTTACTAGATTTTAATCATTTTACTCGTGGGACCTACATGTAGTATCTAATTTTTTTTGCAGTTATGTAAGTCAGGTAAATCTTTGCCATGTTATAATTTAGAGTATGTAAGTATATTATGTGAAAAAAAATGTAATTTACAGAATAAGCTTTCTGTATATTACGTTTTTTCGACAAATTCAAAGTTAAAGTGCAGGGTTTAAATTTCTTCCCGTTTTTTAATGCTAGACTATATTTCTGATAACAACTAGCCTGTGTTTAGCCTGTTTACAGCTTGACGATGATTTTTTGTACACCCTGTACGTATAATATGCATGTATGTATCAGGGTGTTTGCAAAGTTTGCAACCAAAATTTGAAAAAAGCCAACACTCATCAATTAATGCTAGGGAATTTGGATGAGGATCTTTTGGCAGGTACCTACTCAAAAATATTTCAGTATTTTTGGATACACAGCAATTAATTCTAAATACATATCTAAATTATTGTGAAAATGGAAATATTGGTCAATAGGCCCTAACAATAATCAAATTTAGAGTGGACTCTAAAAATTATGAAAAAAATATCATGCATTCATTGTATGGATCACAAATAATAAACAATAAATGTTATTTCCATTTTTTTTAGATTTCAAATCATGAATGATTTGCTATCAAAATTGCATTGTTTTTTTCCAAAATTAAAATTTTGAAATATTAAGAAAATTTTCCAGGACTACCACTTTTAAATCTGAATTATTTATTTTACTATTTGTTTTTTTATACTTAAAACTATTTAAGTACAAAAACAACTTTTTCGTTTATTTATTCAAAAATTCTAGTCCCTGTTACCTACTGGAACTAATAATTGCACTTTTTACTTCAACAAACGTACTTAAACATGAAAAACTATAATTATTTTGGTACTTAAATTCTGTACTGAATTATTTTTCACTTCATATATTCTTAAATGAAATATTATATTTTTAAGAACTCCGTAATATAATTATTGTAAATAAAGTAGAAGATCGAGTACCGACCTATAGAAAGAAGTATAGAGTACCTACTTGTAAGAAATAATAAGTACTTAAGGAATTGAATTATTTCTTGAATAGGTATTATAAGGGCATGAACTCGTGAAGCCCTAAGATCTTTTAAATGCCGGTCAATGAGTTCTAACGATTTAAATTTCGGTTCATTTAATTCATTTATTTAGAAGAAAACTTGCAGCTTAATATCTTTTAACAAAGAAATTTTGCAGTTTTAAGATTTTTCTAATTATTATCAAACATATATTGATGCACCAAACTTTTTGTGGAAAAACCTTTTTTTCTTCTATTGCAATAAGTGTTAACTGCATGGTCCGAATAATTATAGAAACGACTGTATATTCAGAAGAAATAATATGATAGGATCTCATATTCAATTAAAATATCGATTTTGAAAAATGAAAATGTTTGGCACGCTCATTACTTATGCCATTGAATGTTGGATAACAAAACAAATGCAACAGCAACAACAACAACAACAACAACAAATCGACTATACGTAAGTGGAGTTTATATTATTTATAGTCACCGACATCACGATCGTTTGAAATAATTTCGAATTCATATCACATTACTATACTGCACTACCACTCGAAACAAGCTGGCCTATACAAAGTTCTTTAATTGCTGAATGGAGTCCCACTTGCCCCTATCCCTACAATATAGATAGGTCTGGGCTCTTCTACTTGATATGCTGCATGTGACTGAATACATTCCAGAATACTTTACGCCACCAAATGGTATATTCCATTTCCGTTGCCAAGAGTTACAAAAAAAAGTGTTTCCCTCGCTGAACGGAGATGGAGAAGAGACTATGTCTTCGTTCTGGCACTCGATGAAAACATGAAATTTGAAGCAGATGATAAATATTCGTTAGTGTTGTTGATGTTGATGTTGAGTCCCTGTCCTAGTCCCAGACCCCAATATGTACGTACCCTTACACAGTCCCATCAATATGATTATGTCCCGTTCTGATGGTTGTTAAATGTATTTCCCGTTCGGGTGTACGCCAAACTCCAACAGCAGAACCATATGCGGATTTCAGATTCCATTGATGGAAAAATAAATTGTTTGTCAAAACATTTTGGTTTATGACTTTGTTACGTTCTACATCTTACGCGAGGATGTAAATCTATGGATGAGCTCGAATATGTGCGGCTCGTATTTTGCAACACATGTGACATAAGAGTCTCTTTTGTGTCAGTCTTATCAGAAGTTTTATTGATTTTATTTTTTATAATCATGTGAACTGATTGAAATCGGATCATCCTTTGAAAATGAGAAGATTTCTATTCTTTCATTTTGCATAGGAGTGTGAATTGATTCTTTCGGTGTATACTTTTGACACAAGAGTATAAAATTTTTATCTGATCTTTGGCTTGAGGTCATTTGTGATGTCTTGGATTGGATGGGAAAAGAAGATTGCATCTCGAATTTCATTGAAACATCTTGTGTGCGTTGAGTTTGAAGTATTTCGAATTGCATAGCAATCTATGGCGTGAGTTTGTCCTTGGAAAATAGATTATCTCGAGGGCAAACGAAATCATTTAAAGAAAAGTTGTTTATGTTTATGTAATTTGAACTGGAGCTGAAATAACAAGGGTTTATTATTGTAATTTATGTTAGGAGCGTTACAAAAAACTGCAATTTCAATAGTTTCGTTTGTTTGTGTTAGTGCACTATGGAATATTTGCTTCGACGGCATGCACCGTTCAAAGTATGTAAAATACTTGTTTAGATAAATGATACTGAAGAGGGCCTGGGTGTTGAAATCTGAGAGAAAAACTAGCCTTGAAGTATTTTAACATTCCAAATAATCTCATGAGTCAAAAGTTAATTGTTATTTGTTGTCATTTTCTATTTACACATAAAGTATTTGACTATTTAAAAAAAAAAAAAAATCAAGATACAAAATCTGACCTTATAAAGATAATTTTTTAGGACTCATAATTCGACTTTATATTTCTTTTTTTTTATTTAAAATTGGAATTTATCAAGTTCTTCTTTCAGTTCGTCAACTGCTTAAATCAGATAATTGAACTACATCTCGTTCTTTCAATAACGAAACTTCATACGCGTCCTTCAAGGAGACCATTTAAGTCCTTTTCTTTTTAATCAACTGCACTCGAAGAGAAACTAAACAAATGACTGGTTAAAAGTGAAAACATTTATTGCTTTTTTCAATTTTTCCTATTTTTCTGTCGTCATTTCATGGCTCTATTTTTACACGTATAATTTTATTATTCGATAATCGTTCAAGTAAAAATAACAAGTGCCATTAAGTCTACTTTAACAGTTGCATTGATGAAAAAACCCGTAATATGGAAAAACAGCGTTGCCGTTTTTTCGGATTATGAGTTTTTTTTTATAAAGGCTGAATTTGTTGCAACATTACACAGCAATAGATGTTAGTATTAGGATGGTTTGCAATATGAGAAAATTTCAGGGAGTCATCAAATATGTTTTTCACTATTAGTCCAATAACCTTGTCGTTTCGTTGGAAAGAGACCTTGCGACAAATCCGGTAGTTCTGATTTTTTGAACATAGTACTATATACACTGAGGAAAAACTGCAACGTAAAATTTAATTCGGTCATGTTTAACTGAAAGTTGTATGAACTTACCTCAAACATAATTAATTTCACGTTGAAGCATATTAGCTTTACTTTGAAGCTAGTTCAAAACTGAACATAACCAAATTATTTTCAATAGAAAGGTAGTCCGATGGGTAAGGCATCATCGATAACTGATAACTCTTGGTTTAATTTTTTTTTTATAATATTTCTTCTAAAGATGCATGACTTTGGTTTAACTGCATTTTGTTTTAAGAAACACACTTTAAATTAACTTCATTTGGATTTGATTTTGAAATTTTCTTCTTTGAAGCTAAATCATTTCGAAGAAAAGTTAAATCAAAGTGGTTTTCCTTGATTTAACGTTGTTTTTTTCTCAGGATGTAGTAAAAAAAGCGTAACATAAATCGCAGTTTTTTGTATTTTTACTAATGTTGCGTTCGGCACTCGAGGCGAGTTTGAAAAATTTGATTTAGCATCGGCTTGACATCATAAACAACTCAACTCAAGAACAGAAATACCGAATTTGACGCAAGGTCTGAGGTATAACTACATACACTTGCCGACAAAAGTCTCCTTACGACTGCTATTATTGCAGTTTAGATGCATTGAAAAAAATCAAGAACAAAATTATGAACTTTGTGAGTAAGCTCGAACTGAACAATATTAGTGCATCATTATTTTAATATAAATAAAAAATTAATTTAATAAAATGGTAAAAAATGTCGTCGTACGAAGAAATCTTTTAAATTTCATTTTCTTGTGGTATATGTTTTATGAATAAGCGGAATTACCTAAAAATTAACCTAAGAAATATAACTGTCACTTCATCTTACTTAAAGTTGGTACGGTAATCCATTTGAATACAGGGTGTTCCAAGGTGAACCATTATAATTTGAAAACGAATCAAAAACGAGAAAATTGCATCATAAGTTTTTCGGCTTAGAATGACCTCAGGAACCCAGGTTTTCGTCTGCGACGGTGACTGTGGGGCACCCTGTATAATTGGCTTAAAATATAACAATATTGTTTCAGGAATTTGAATCCACTTAATATATTGAATAATTAATCCAGAAACATTTGTAAAAAATCGCATCTGGGTGTCTTTTTATTATAAAGAGGTACAAAATGCACAAGAGAAAAAAATAATTTACCCAACACCCCGCTGAATTGGAACAACAATGTGGTCTCTTTTGCCGATCAAATACGTACATGTCATTTAATATCGACTTTACATTAGATTTAATTTTAATTGATTTCATGGCCTGTAAACCCCTTTATTGGCTCTTTTAATTTTACTCTTATTATCAAACATCCTTTTTTTTTTTTTAAGTTGCATTAAAAGTTAAATTTAACTTTAAACAAATGGCATTAAAAAGAAAAAGATTTTAATTGGCTTGTTATGGTCCACAATTTTAATGAATGAAAACATCCAATTACAAAAAAAAAAATAAAAACGCAAAACAAACCAAACCAAAAAAAAAAACCGAAAACCGCCATCAGTGAATACTGAATGCTTTTAAAGGATTCTTTCATTTTTCCATTAACAAAACAAAGCCAAAACAATTTAAATACTTCGTACCTTCCTTTTTTTTTTTGTTCATAGGAATTTGTACTTTTTTCTCCTGTTTTTTCTTTGTTTTTTTTTTTGTTTTTTTGTTTAATTTAAATGGGGAATGCATTGTTTTATATTTTGCTACTAGCGGTGGGCAAGCGTGAGGAAAATACGAATTTTCTTTACTTTTTGCAACCAATCAGGGGAATTCGTTGTTCTATTTTAATTTTTTTTTTTTTTTTTTGAAATTAAGGTTTTCTGTACTCTTAGCAGATTTTTTTTTTCTTGCCAAGTGAAGAATAATGAATATATTTTTGAAAGAAGGTACAATAATATTGTTACAATACATTTAGAGGATTTATTTAAAGATTTCAAGAAATGGCCATTTGAAGGTCCTTTCATAGTAATCTGCATTAAGCATTCATCCCATTGAGATCAATGAACTCATTAAAATTCCCGTGAAGTAAAG
The DNA here is from genome assembly GCA_948107695.1 of Meliscaeva auricollis. NCBI lineage: Eukaryota > Metazoa > Arthropoda > Insecta > Diptera > Syrphidae > Meliscaeva > Meliscaeva auricollis. The sequence continues at coordinate 79,458,152 of OX403616.1, read as the reverse complement.
TTTTTTATATGAAATAGATACTAAAGTTTTGGTGGAAGATATAAAAAAAAAAGTGGGCCACGTAAGTATAAGTGTTCTTCAACCAAACTTTTTGTTTCAAATTATTGTTGTTATTCAAATTTTTCTTCCATGCTTATAACAAATATTTGCCTCTTAAAAAAAACCAAGGAAAATAGCGAATCGTATTTTAACACAAATACAATACTTTCAACTTCTGTTTTAGAAAAGCTGAAAAATAAAAATTGTATTCAGGGTAAACTACAAACCATCTTCAAAGTAAAATATCCTTGAAAAGTCAAACAAAGTTTGTAACTGTTTTTGCTTTTATTTTTAATTATATTTGGCTTCAAAGCACAGGTGTGTAAGTTGATGTAAAAAATTTAAAAATAAGAAACTTTTTCTGTTGCAAGAAAATGGAGGAAAACAAATTTTGAAATCAATTTAAATGAGTTTTTAAAAACCTTTTTGCAGGGATTATAGAATAATATAACTACATTGTTTTGTAAATTTTGTATAGATATGTTAGAGAAAAGTTTTTCTCTTTTTCCATTTAAAACTTTCTTAATGACTTTTGATCGTTCTTTGTCTTCCCAAATAAAATTATTTAACAATCGATCACATTCTTATTTCTTTCGAACTTTGAGATGTGGGTTAAGTGTCACGAAACGGTTGTCAGGTAAAAGTCACTAGAAAATAAATCTGCAAGTGGAATGGTCAAGCAATTTATACCCTTAATTGGCTAACCCATAGAATCCGTCGCGTGCGATACGTCGACGTTTTCAACTGACAGCTTGAGTTGCGACCCATTACAAGGGACGCGATAGAAAAAGTAGCCGAACTTTTAACTTCATCGACAACGGATTCGTTGACAAAACGCACTCGACGGACTCTACGATTTGGTCCCTTTATTCATATATTTATTCATGTTTCTTCCTTTTTTATCGATATTTGTATAGTCATTGCTCCAATGAAATAGTCAGTTGCATTTCTTCTCTAAAAAAAATTCAACCGTAATACTCGAACTTCCAGGAATGTGTACATCAGTTTATCCTAGAGCCCAGTTTCGGACCCACTATTTAGTACAGTGGGTCCTCGTTGAGGATTTTCATTGCGAACAGATAGCTCGGTTCGAAATGTCTTTTATGTGTGGCCATTCTTCTGAACTATTGGCTGAGCTGCTTGAAGATGCTTCCGACAAGTTCGTTTGATGATATTAGCACATCGCTGTCAGTTGAAGAATAGTCCGGTGCAAATCCTCAAAATTTTAGTTTCAAACCGCTGCTACAGCTCCTTCATGGATTGAGATAGTTTTCAACATTGAAAAAGTGTCTAAGAAGCTGCTTGAGTTTAGTTGGCTGACTCATTCCGATGGTTCTTTTCATCAACAGGTACATACGATAGAACGCTAAATTCAACACATCCCTTGATTGGATGGATCTAGTTCAATATTATAGCGTTAGTTTTATGGTTCTATAGTTTCCAGCTGAACGCATGGCTCGTCCTCCTGTTTGTCTTAGGCTTGTTCCGATAGAACTCAAACAGTTTACGGATATGGGCCCCGATTTTTCAAGCATCAAGTTTTGGGGAGGAAGATGTCAAGTATATAGATCAGGTTCCCATATTCACTTGCAGTCGGTTCTTCGGAGGTCAGTATGCTGTACACAAATGCTCCAAGTTTAAAGAGTTGATCAACTACTGCACTAATACACTTCACTATTGATTTGTAACTTCCCAATTGCATGAAAATGACTTAAATAAATTCTTGATGAAACTTTGGGAGAAGATGACACGAAAGTCGACCTGCATGTCTGGAATAATGTAGCTATGGCTTCCAAACTTCTTGGACTTGGGATCTTCCAGAAGCTAAGGCAGCCGTGTCCGTTGCATGGTCCGTTCTGGCAGTGTCTAGAGTTAGAAGCAAACTACCTCGCGAGAAGGTTAACTTTAGCAATAGGTAGAGTTAACGTTCGAACAAATCGAAAGGAGTGTCTTTCGGCTACTTTTGATACTTTTACTTTTAACCCTATCTGATCAAATAGTCAAAAAAGTGACTGGACAAAAATGTTTGAGATTTAATCCAAATGTCCATGGTAAACGAGACCAATTAAATATTTATTCAGAGTAACAGCATAAACAATATGGCGAAACTAAACTGAAACCTTAAGACTTGGTTCTAACAAATATCAGCTCAAAGTTTATACCCAAAAAATCTATTCTTCAAGTTGAAAATTCTCAAGTCAACCGAAAAAAAAAATTTTAAATTCTACTTCCTTGTCTTTAGCAATAAATTCTTTAGACAATGAAAAGTTTCATGCCTTTCCATTCAGAATTATGTTGACATATTATAATACTCATTCACTTAAAACTCCTTTCTGTTTTCGGTCGGGTATAAAACTACTTTCAAGCTAATCGCACTATGTCCCCATTATTCTTAATCTAATCTCCCTTTTAATATTACATCTCATTTGGTATTCATAACCACATGTACCCTACCGTATGTTTGTTTAACTATACATGCGGAAGATGATTATTATGATTTTTAGTAGGTGCATGAGCTCAAGACCTAACTTCAAAAAGTAAAAAAAAGAAAACTTATCATGCTTAGGACAAAAAAAATGCATACCACATCTCAAAGTGCGTCATAGTCTGACATGCAAGCATACGTTAAACAAACTAACAATGAAGTATTCCTTGTGGTTCGGTTGAAAATATGAAATACAAGCAGCGGCAGCTGACGTGGCTTGTGGTTGAAAACTTATATATATCCAAGATACCTAGATGCGAGTATATCCACTTCTGATGGCATGCTTTGACTTCCATGTTTCAATTTAATGTTTGCTAACAGGTGAAATGTGTGTGCGCTCTGAACTAACATAGCAAATAAATGCATATTGGATAGTCTGGGAGGTATTGTTGCATATTTATTTGTTGATTTCATGTTTCAACAAGATGATTTTTCTAGTGAATATTAGAAGGAAGTTCAAGCATTTCTGTGCGCAGCTACAATTTTCTGGGCTTTGTACTGCAGATTAGTGGTCGCGAATTTTTCTTTCATCTGATTCTTCCATGTTTTGACTATTCGGAACGTTCGTTAGCACACCCAGGATAGTGAATTTAGTGCCCATCGCCTATCGCAACATCATCGATTTCGTCCATCTGGAGACCGGAAAGTCCATTGTGAATATTGAAGTGTGGGTATCGAATTCTTGCTGTTATGATACATATTTCGCAACACACCACGGCGCAAGAAGCTGAATGTAAATCGTGAATTGAGGTAGCCGCTGGTATCAGCAGCTTTCTGCCGTCCATCTTAAGATTCCCTCCATTCAGATCTTCCTTGCCAAAAACAATCTTAACGTCGGTTATAGGAACTTCGGCCATAAGCTTTACGTATTCTCAGAAAGATCGAAGCGTAGACCTGCACTTCCTGGATGCTCAGATCTTGAATATAACTTCCAGGATAGGATTAAGCACTTCTTATATGCCTCTTCTGTGAATATTTCGGTGTTCGTCATGATTAGAACTAACGTCGTTACCGGCCAATTTCAAACTGAGCTAATATTTTGCACCTCAATAGTCTTTGGTATACAATTCGTCGCAACTTTAAATAAATTTTCCAACTCTACCTTCATTGATATAACATTCAACAAACTATACTCGTCTATGTTGTTGTTTTAAGGAAGAAGTTTGTTCCACATTCAAAACGGTGTGGTACTGAATTATTTTATATCTGCTAAAGCTTCCACCTGTATTAATGGTTTATGTTGCGGTTTTACCGAAACCTATAATAGCAGTTGCAGCCAGCTGCTGTATCACATTGTGAGACACAACATCTCTAACAATTCGTAGTAGTTATAATTGAAATACCTAGATTTTGTAATCGCAGTGGTTGTTGGAAGCTTAATTGATAGTAATTAAGAGATGGAAGCGCCTGATAAACTTGGTGTTGGAGATAAATTGAATTAAATTACATCAAGGAAATAAATCTTTAAGTTATTACATCGCTAATGTAGGCTTTAATTCATGTAACCGAGGTGTTATACTCACGAATTACTATTTATTCATGTATTATATTATAATAATACTATCGTATTATTAAATGTTCCAACCTTCCAAGTATTTGTATTATATGTATTTATGTATTGAATCATTATGCAATTGGTATATAACCTATTTATTAAAGTAATATCGTATGACCTATTTAATGTATTTACTTATTTATCTATTTTACCGTATATTCTACCGAATTGTAAAGTTAAAGTTTCAAATAAAGATCAGTTCTTGTCCAACGTTCAAAGCGTGCACCTCGCCTTTTCAATTAACCTGTTTTGGTTATCCTCTACATATCAGAAGTGCGATCTGTTATACCCCGTTTTTTTTTGTACAGTTCAGTTTATCAGTTAAATTATGTTTTATGTTTGAGATTTTTATCGTTTGTGTGTGATGACTGACAAGAGGAAAAAATTGAAAGCTATGGCTAAAGTGCGGGCGGAGAAATTTGTGCTAGAGGCCACTGTTGCTTCTTTAAAAGAAAAATTAACCAGATTTGGTCTCAGCACTGATGGGAACAAGGCGACGTTGAAGATGAGGTTGCGAGAACATCTGGACGAGTTAGATGAACCTGAAATCTGCATACATTTTCCAGGTGATCAAGATGAAGAGGCATCTAATGACGAGGAAGACGATGAGCTCGAGCTTGAAATCAATACACTTCGGGAAAAAATAAAAAAGCAACAGGAAATTTTAAAACTCAGCGAACAACTTGCAGATCTGTGTAGAACAAACGATAGTGCTAGTGCCACGTGTTCACTCTCATATATAGACATCGAAGACTCTGTTCCTTTTTTCTCTGGAGATGATAACTTTTCTGTAAAGCAATGGGTGCGAAGTTTTGAGGAGGCAAGAACATTGCACAGGTGGGACGAGCAACAATCTTTTATTTATGCGAGACGGAGTCTGAAGGGCACCGCCAAACTATTCCTTCGCTCTTCCCGCTGCACAGCTTGGTCAGAACTCAAGTCAAGCTTACTTCAAGAATTTCATCGATCAGTGACGTCAGCCGATGTTCATGATGCCCTTAGGAACCGAAGGAAAAAAAAGGACGAGAATATTCACCAGTATACATTGGCCATGCAGGAAATTGCGTTCCATGCTGATATCGAAGACGAAGACTTAATTTATTACATCATAAAAGGAATTCCTGATGCTTTTTGTAATAAACAACTCCTTTTGACTGCGAAAAGTATCAATGAACTTATACAAATGCTTAAGAAGTACCAAAAATTGAAATCTTACGCTCCAGAAACAGAAGACACTGCTACATTTGTGAAGACGACTGCACTGTCATCAGATAACCTTACTAGGCGACATGTAATTGACCGGTGTTTCAATTGCAATGAGCCTGGACACATTGCCAACAGTTGTCCAAGGCCACGACGGGAAGAAGGTAGCTGCTTCAAGTGTGGAAAACAGGGGCATTTAGCTCTTGCTTGCAAAGTCATCAAGTTTTCTGCGAATCCATCTGCAAATCCAACCGCAGTACTTTTGGTACAGCAGGCTGAAAATGAACCAGATGATAACGATAAAGAAGTAATGCCGAGAATGATAAACGACGATTTTACAATTGATGTTAAGTACAGTTTTTTAAACAATTTTACTAATGATGTTTTTGAAATTCAAGCACGTACTATGGTAGATACAGGAAGCCCTATAAGTTTCGTCCAGGAGCAATTTATACCACCTTTTGCAATTTTGCCACTCAAAGAAGACAACATTCAATATTTTGGAATAAACGAAGTAAAACTGACGATTCTTGGACAAGTTAAATGTGTTATTTTTGTAAGTGATAGTCCTATAAGTTTCATGTTGCATGTTGTTAAAAATAAAACAATGACCAACTCTGTTGTTCTCGGTAGAGATTTTTTACAAGCAAGTCAAATTAAATTATGTTATGACAATTCTAAAATTATGTTATTAAATTATGCTCAAAATTATGATATTAAGAAATTTGAAAATTATGCTGCTTTTTTTAAAAAAAAATTTAATAACTTTGCTATAAACGATTATGAAAATTTTAGTGAAACTTATTCTAACGACAAAAATTGTGATAAATATTTCAACAGCGAAAATAACAAAATTGAACTTAGTGACGAAAACTTCCCGAGAGATATCATAAACATTAAAACTTGCTATAAAAATAATGAATTTAATTTAATAATTAATAGTAATTTAAGATATACAAAATTACGGAGTATTTACGATTTAATGAAACGGACCAATTGTGATAAAAATGTGCATAATTCGAATGCTCCTAGTGAATTTAAAATTAATACTTATAATCTAGATTTTTTTAATTCAAGTTTAAATGGTTTACCACGGCGGTTATTTTACCAGTATACTATCGAACTACGAAAAATTAAAAAAAAAAAAAAAAAAAAAACATTTTTGTTTGGATTGTTCCGTTTCTTTTAGATAAAATCCTATCGATTGTTTCAGTTGTAGTCACTCAAAATATTTCAAATTCTTAAAGTTATTTTGCGTTGATAATACTAAAGATAAGATTATAAATAAGTATGTTGTATATATTGTATATGATACTATGTAAAATAAATCGAGTCGATTTAATGTCAGGAATGGCCGAATTGTAGGCTTTAATTCATGTAACCGAGGTGTTATACTCACGAATTACTATTTATTCATGTATTATATTATAATAATACTATCGTATTATTAAATGTTCCAACCTTCCAAGTATTTGTATTATATGTATTTATGTATTGAATCATTATGCAATTGGTATATAACCTATTTATTAAAGTAATATCGTATGACCTATTTAATGTATTTACTTATTTATCTATTTTACCGTATATTCTACCGAATTGTAAAGTTAAAGTTTCAAATAAAGATCAGTTCTTGTCCAACGTTCAAAGCGTGCACCTCGCCTTTTCAATTAACCTGTTTTGGTTATCCTCTACACTAAATAGTAAAACCATAAAGTTTAGGTATAAGAGACAAGCATGAACCTTCCTAACCTAAACATATATATACTAATTGCACAAGTAATAATGATAAACACATGCAAACACTTGCACCTGCATCATGTACATATTTATCTTGACACAGTATGCCACTTTATCTCAAGTGCAATAAACATTAAATTGTTGTGTACCTTTTAAGTGCGATACCCATTGTGATTTCAAGATTATATGGTCACCTTTAAGAGAATACCCCCACCGAGAAGAATCTATCTCTGTCTATTCTCTTTTTTTTTTCTGAAATCAACGGGATACCATAAAAACGCAGCTGTTTTCATTTATTTCAAGGAGAATTTGAAGGACCAACGATAGAAAAAAATGCCTGGAAACCAGAGTTATACATATTCGGTGTCATGTTTCAGTTTCCAGACGGCATGCACAACAATATAATTATTATTATTGTGAGCATTTCTTTGGGTTTTGTCCTTTGAAATTGATTCTTCACACCCATCAATTGTCCTTGAGAGAATATTTTTGAAAAGAATACCTACTTTCTGCAATGAACAAGAACAACAAGAAATATTCTTGGAGAGACTTGTTTTAAATGCTTTTAGGGATTTTTTTTTTGTTGATGTTAAATGTGACAGGTGATGGAGAAATGAGAATACACGAAATTGTTTTCGTAGAACCAACACTGTTATTGGAAATTTCTTTAGAATTTTTTTAACACAATTATTATTTTGCACGAAATTATTATAGACGGTCTAAATTTTGTTCACGTAGATGACTGAACATTCTTTTAATGTAGCATCTGAGGAGTTTATTCATTTTTTACAAATTGCCAGATACCCCAGACATGATACTTTAGGTAAATCACCTAACTCCTGTCATCACAGCTTTAATATCTATCTATACTTGGGTTCGGTACATCTTTTTCCTTGTGAAGAATAGCTCTTCAGTTGCAGTTTGTTGCTAATGTTGACTTATCAATTTTTTCTTACCGATACTTTCTGTTAACTTTCTTTATTGTTCATTTCTCCTTTCTTGTATATTGTCTCGATCCGTTTCGAAAGATTAAGAATTTTTAATTTAGCAGTGTTTTGTGCAAGGTTCCATTAAGAGGCAGCCTTGCTAGACATCAGTTTAAGTTTCAAACCATTCTGATATATGATATATTTCCATCGCAGAACCAGAAAGAATCCATCGTACATTTTCTGAAGTATTTAAACTTAGTACTTGCCGAACATGTTGTTTCCATGAACCCAGTCTATGAGTCTTTTCAGCTAAAGTGCTGTGGAAATATTTGGACCGAATTGAGATGCAGTTATATGACTCAATTGGCTTATTTTTCTTAGTTTAAAAAAAAATGGTAGCTACTTCGCATTCGTGGCGTTTAAAATTGAATAAAATTGAATAGTACCCAGTAAGATTCATATTTTGAAGGCTTTTGTAATTATAAGCGAAAACAAGAAAAGGCATCGGCCAGTGCTTAACGATTTACTGGCTTTCTAATTAGAAACTTTATAGAAAAACTTACCAGTGGTGTGTGCTAGTTGCAGTAGCATGTGCTTAACAAATTGAAAATGTTCTGAATTCATCACCACTTATTACATTAAACCAAATTGTAACCCTTAAAACTAATTGCAAACAATAAAATCTCTCTGCATTTCGCTTGAACGACAAGTTAATTGAGCAGCAGAAGAAGATATACATATCTGCCATTGAAGCAGCTTAAGTTTCTCTCCAAAGAGCTGCTTCAGAATAAAAATACCTATTTAGAAGCAATAGCTCCAGATGTTGTTACTTTCCAACCACCCATAAGGAAATAGAAAATTTAGTTTAGTCTTTAAGCTTAAAGAATTGTTTTCCACATAGACTGGGTTCATGGAAACAACGTGTTCAGCAAGTACTAAGCTTAAAATACTTCAGAAAATCTACGATGGATTTTTTCAGGTTCTGCGATGGAAATATATCATATATCAGAATGGTTTGAAACTTAAACTGAAGTCTAGCAAGGCTGCCTCTTTTTGGAAACTTGCACTCAACACTGCTAAATTAAAAATTCTTAATCTTTCAAAACGGATCGAGACAATACATTTACAAGAAAGGAGTAATGAACAATAAAGAAATAAAGAAAGTTAAACACAAAGTACCGGTAAGAAAAAATTGATAGAATTTTCTTCCCATTACGTCTGTTGAAGCCTTGTTCAGTTCAATCTTTCATATAGAAGAAACAGCCCCTTCTTCCAAGATATAAAAAAAACCCAACTCGAAACTATCAAACGTTTTTTCAAAGCCGATAAAATGCATGTAAGACGAAATAGTGGCTTCCAAAGCATTTGCTCAGAAAGTCCAATTCGCTGTGGTTAGCGATACCATGACTCTTGTTACCTGAATTAGGTTATGGTTTGGTTCAGTGTGTTTGTGGCCAAAGAACACAAGATCTGTGCCCACTGATCAGTGAGGTCTGGAAAGACTTTTGAAGTGTTGGTCTACCTACCATAGTCATATACCTGCGTTGGATTGGTATATTAATAGTGTGTTTAGTGGCAGGAAAGTTGCTAACTGTTTAACATCGATAAGTAAGGTAGCGTATATCAGACTTTAACTCCAATTCAGCACCGCTTGACCCGAAGATCCGATATGCAAGTGTCTTTAGTCAAAAGTTTTTCTTTGCACGGGTTTCATAGAGATAGGAATCTTCATATATTTTGCCCTTCAAAACTCCTAGGGAACGGGAATCTTCTTCCAGTGTTTATACTGTAACAGCTCATGGCGAAAATGATCTTCTCTCTGCTGGTTAGTACGATACGTTGACGGAAATTGTGTGCTGCTAGTTGCCCTTAATCTTATTGTTGGTGCACTTATAGATCATTTAGCCTTTCAGTATTAAAACTAGGGTTCATCTCGGTGTCGACTTATGATCTTTGAACTAAAGAAGTACGTAATCTTGTGGAAGCTATTATCAAATGCTGATGGTGGAGAAACTCGAAGTCTGCACTGTGCACTTCGTGTGTGCCCTACGTCCAGGGGCTTTTTCCTATCACACCAACAACTTTCAGCAGTTAACGTAGCGTCCCATTTGGCCTTGCAAAGAGTATGCATTTTTTGGTATTACTGTTATATCTTGACCACAATATGGAGGCACTTCACAAGGTGCAAAGCTGATCTTCTATTGATGAGAAACAGGCCCCAAAAGAACATCTCTAACAGGTGTCGGATGAACGCAAAGTGATCAATTTAGTTGTTACTGACTTTCGAATGAGCTAGCTAATACTTATCTTTTTTATAGGGGTAGGTCATAAAAACATCAATAACAATGTACAACAGTCATTGAGTAAATATCAGATAAGACATATCACACGCCTTTTATAGACTCAAATAAAAGATAAGCCTCTTGATATTTACAACACCGACCGATACAGGTGATATTAATATCAACACGCGTCAAAGTGAAATATTGAATGAAGATAAATTTTCTACGACACTTGACACATTTATATTCAAAACGTAATACTTTTTCCAATAATGATGTTTGCAAAAGGAAAAGTGGCTAATAACTTTGTGTTGGATAAATATAAGTTACTCAACTATTCCAATGTTTTGCTGAAGTCATCTAAATTAAAGACCAAGAATATTCCTTTCTATTTGTTCTTTTTTATAATTGCACAGAGCGAAATGAATCAAACAATCAAAGTGTCAAAGCTTGCATCACACTCTCTTCATATAATATTGTCATTGTTCTCATTGAAATGCTATGACAGCTCTTTTATAAATATTTAATTGAGTATAATCTCCTGTCATTATTGTTCGTCCATCCTCTTCATATTGTCCACATTCATACATATTGTACGAGTGTAAGGCGAGAAGAGACGCCAGGCGCCTTAATTCTTTTCAATATTTGCCGGGTTGATGGTACGATTCGAAGAGGGCACGCGAATAAATTGAAATCACCCTGTTTGAAATGATAAATTTAAATCTTGGCAACAGCGCGTTGTGGTGAGCTGGTGGCGGGCGGCGGTAGCGTTTTAATGTCGCCAAGCCGCAACGGGCGTGCAAAAAGCATTGCAAGTCGCATCCAATTCTCGCACCAAACTCACAAAACTAAAATTTATGGCTCCAATGAATTGTTATCGGATGCCGTTTGATTTATGTAATGAGAAACTAAACCGTTGCGGCTTACCTTCGAAATGACGCACCACCGACCGCGACCGTTGCGGGATGTGATCGTAGTTGTAAGTGTAACGTAGCGTATAGCGGCTTTACCAAGAATGGCATGTAATGGAAGATAAAAGTCATAACATTAAGCGATCATGTTACCACAACATTAAGAAGATGCTGGCCGATACCGACCGTCTTCTTATTTTTCTACAATCGTACCTACACCTGTGACAGTGACAGTCTGCAAGTCAAAGTCGAAGGCACAGAGATTGGAACAAGGGAGCACTGAATGTCATCACTTATCGTGTTAATGAAGGCCGCAACTTAAGTTACGACTACTTCAACGACAACCGACGACAACGACACGACGACGACGACGGCGACGGCGGTGACGCTGCGTAGGTGGAAAATAGAAATGAATATGCTTATGATGGAGGGAGGTAAGATTAGGTGTGTTGTGTTCACCATCTTGGGTGTCAAATGCCTCAGTGCTTATTTATGGAATGACAAGGTGTAATAAACATGGAAAATGTCATTTAAATTTAATTTATTTAAAACTATAAGTTCTTGTGTTATCTATCAGCTTTACGGAACAGCTTCAAGTTACTTTTGTAGATACTAAACTCCGTTACAAATATTGATTTTTTCAAACTTATTTTTGTGAGATACCGAAAACGGAGGAAGTGTTTTAGCATAATTACTAAAGGTGGTCAAGTTATAGAAATTCCATTGAGGAATTTATTATTTACTTAAGTAATTTGATATGTCTTCTTGTGAGTTTGGTAGGTACACTTGCCAAAGGTTGTTCTTTCTTGTTGACATTGATGGAGAAGCTGTAGATTTTGCCATGGCAAATGGTAAGCATCCCTCATCGAAACACGAGTTTTTTAGAAATTTCCATCTGGTATGATATTTTAGTTATCATGATACTTGACCCATAAAGATGTTATGTTATTACGATGATAGAGAATGTCTGTCTGTCTGTCTGTCTGTCTATGTATACCTCGAACTACATCCTAAACCGCTGAACAAATTTTCTTCAAATTTGGTAGTTAAGGGTCTTTGGTGATTCCCTAGATTCCCTAGGAAATTAAAATTTATTTTTAGACCCAAAACTAATGGTAACTTTTTTAAGAAATGGCTCTAACGATCTTAATTAAAATTTTTGTGTTTACTTTTGTTGGTAGGGTCATACCTACTTTTAAAAATGAAAGAAATGTTTGTAAAAAATCTACTAACGGTACCTCCCATTGAACTGTCATTTTCATTTTTGACTTTCTCCAAAACGACTGAAACAATTGAAAAAATTTTGATACTTTTCTGTGTATGCCGAAGGTCCTTAACAACTTTAAAATATTTGATATAAAAATTTTCAAAAAAATTATTTTTGGATTTTTAATAAATCTTTCATATTTTTTTTTTTTTTTGAAAAATCAATTTTTCGAAAATGGATCACTGTATTTTTTTGAAATTTTGGTTTTAGATGAAAATTAATATTTTCTTGCAAATGGCGTACCAATTTTATTTTTAAACAAGGTTCGAGAATTTTTATATATAAATTTTTTTTTTTTTTTAAACGGCTCTAAAGATTTTCAATTTTTTTTTTTCAGTCAATCTTTCTTAACCAAATTAAATGGCATACTTAGTTTGGAGCTCAAAACGAGTTAAGAAGTTGTTTATGTCATTTTAGTAATGAATTTTATTTTTTTTTTAACTTTTTTTATAAAATTATTTATTTTTAAAAACTTTATATAGGAAGCTTTAACGTCCACAGCTACTTTGACCCTAAGAGCAAGTCCGTACGACCCAGTCGTGCATTTTATTTTTCCTGCAACCATTTGTGTTAAATGAATTTTATATTTACACTAAAAGTGAAATTCTTTGTAACAAACAACTTTCTGGAAAGGTTTTCTCAAACTATTCATGCGTTTTCTGCAAACAATACAATTTTCGAGTAAACGATAAGTTGATGTTTGGATGTGGAAAGCATTTTCGTTTTCCAAAATAAACTCATGAAAATGAGTTTTAAACGACTAGGTTGTTTTGCATTATGTTTCCTGTATTAGAATTACAATTTGGGTCAAATGTAATAGAGTTGCTACAAAAAAAAAAAAACTATTGTGGGAATTATATTAAATTTCCAGCTAATTATTTTCAAAGGATAATTAGCTGCAAACGAAAAGAAATATATTATTTCTCTGAGTGTAAGTATACTAATGAATAATATTTGTTTCACCAAAAAAAATCATGAAAAATATAAAAAAAAATGTTTCAGTGTAAAAATCGATGATTTCAAATGTTGGTTCGTTTGTCCAAGATCAAACCAGAGTATATCGGCCAAAATTTTGTATTAGAGCAACGTTTGTTTTGAAGTTACGAAGAAAGCAAACTTTTTTTAGTCTTCAAACTACCAAAATTTACACATTTTTGTTAAAAGTAATTTTACAACTATAATGAAACATTAGGACCACAACTTTTTAAACAACAACACCATAACTTTTAAAATAACTTTGAAAGCGTTTATTAAATTCTACGCTCTACCAATTTTTATACAGTAAAAAATCAACCATTTTTCAACTGATTTTATTTAGACTTGGAAACAAATATTGTTTTAAAATTAAAACATTGAAACATGTTCTTCTTTAAGTATATGCTTAAAATCGATGCGAAAGTTAAGAAAATGAGAAACAAAAAATGTAATTTTTGAAAAGATTCCAAAAGATTTTTTTCGGCCCTAAATCAAAAAAATTATTCAACATTCTTCTATTTTTTATAGGAAGTCTGAAAAACTGGAAAATCGTCTAACACAATATTAAGTTATCCAAACGAAACAAACAGCATTCGTTGAAAGCCGAATGTTGAATAATTTGTGGACAAACGATAAAAACCATTTTCGGTCAAAAATATTGAGTTCGATGTTCTGGTTTCAAAGATTTTATGAATCTTTTTAAAAGAATTTTCCGAGATATCATCAAAAAACATGTTTTTTGCTTCTATATTTTCATTTACTAGCATGAATCTCAGTAACATTTAATCTAATATATGTAGGTATAACTTTAATAAATTCTTGACCATTTCTTGACAAAAATTTATGAAATTTGGTAAACACTCAGAAGATTTCACTATGGGAAATACAAAACACCTTTTGTATTTACAAAATGGCGGCTCCAATATGGCTACCAGAATAAGCAATGAAGTTGATAAATGACAACTTTCCTGGCTATTTTTTGTTTTGTCAAATAGGTGCTTAAGTGTTAATTTGAATGTACCTAACTATTCTTATATCAGTCGAGTAGTAGGAACAAAAAAAGTCCATTCCACCTGCAATGTAAACAAACTATAGCGTACACTCTTAAAGCTAAATTCAGTAGATTGAAGAACATGATTCATCTTTTATAACTTCGATTATGCTTCAACAAGCCTTCTTGAGAGGAAGTACACAATTCAGTACGTTTGAAATAATGGGTACATATTTGGAATTTTAGAAAATTCATTTTCATTTGCATAAATTTCTGCTAAAATAGGTACAAACCTACCTATAAGAGTTTACTTTTATACTATACGCTCTTACAAATTCATTAAAACGAGTACTGTGTTTGGCCTGGTGTACTATTTATCTCTCTTTCAATGTTTTTCATCTTAAGTGGGTTAAATAAATATTATTCAAAATTTGTCGTCAGGAAGACTTTGTCAAACAAACATAAAGAAGCATCCTGTAGTTTTATACACATTCATTCATAGGTACCTACTTTTATTAGGAATAACCATTAGAGACTCTCAATTTCGTATTATATTTTTCCATTTCTTTCATTATTCTTCAGTCTTGTCGTCATTTTAGTTTCTTTGTAAAACTAATTTAAAATAGCACTGAAACATTTTAAATCAAAATTTGTATTAAATTTTCAAAATGTTTTTTTTTTAAGGGTAGATGACTCTGACTATACCGACAGAGAGTAGAGTGGTAACTTAATTAAATGAAGTGCTAAGTACTCAGTTAAATTTGCTTCGAGTTAGTTTTCGGTGTTGAATTAACTAAGTAAGTTCCCGTCCCTTGTACTGAATTTTTTTTTAATATGAAGTTTTCGAAAAATATTTATTTAGGAAATATTTTTTTTTCCTGAACAAAAAAATAAAAAAGGTTGAGTCTACTAGTTCAATTCTGCCATAACTAGTAATGCAGTGTGACAAACTAAGTTAAATTTACTTTTCTGGGGATCTAGTAGATACGTTTTGTAGTTTTTGAACATAGTAAAACGGCATATATTTTTTTTTTAATACACCTCCAAATATAATATAGATTTACGGGCCAAAAAAACTTTTTTTGATTGGTTGGTTGAAAAAAAAACTGTTTTGGTATTTAAATTTATCTTATAATATTTCAAAAGACAAAAACTAAACATACCACTCTAACAGTGTGTTTTTTTAATTTTTTTATTACTGTATAATTAAAAATGGGGTTTATAAGTAAAAGTATTGTCAATTTTTTTTTTACAATTTTCCAACTTTCACTTAGAAATTATTCCAGAACTTCTTCAACAATAACAAAATTTGTTATACAAAAGTTGTTCTAAGAAAGCCTATTTATTTTTGCATTCAACTACTTTATCATATTTAAAAGCGACTTATGAAGAACCAAGTTATAAGATTTGTACGAATTCAATCTTTGTCCATTTTTTGTGTGAACGAAGCAAAAACAGGATTCATATATTGGTGGATATGTCGAAAGATTTATTCATATAAATGATAAATTTCATTATTATTATTTTTTTTTTTTAAATTGAATGTTTTTCCTATTTTAAAATGGTCGTGTCAGATTTGGGCGAAGATTTAAAAAAAAATGATTTTTAATGCCAAGCAAAATTACCATGCCGTTAAGAGGCACACAAAACTAACAATTTTTTTCGGTAATTAACTTAACGTTCGAATTTTTGTACTTGGTTTGAAATCATTTAAAATTTATTTCTCGTCCAATTTTCAACTGACTTTTATAAAAAAAATACCTCGTTGCATTTGTCTGTATGTCTGTGTATACCTCGAACTAAACCCCTGAAGCGAGGAAAAATTAATTTTTTTTCTTAGGTCCAAAATTAAGGGTTCCTGTCATATTATAACGAATATGGAAAAGTGGAACATTCTCAAAAGCTGCCCCAACGATCTTGACAAAAAAAAAAATTGTATTTACTTTGTTAGTAAGTCCGTACTTTTGAAATAGAAGAAATATTTTTAGAAATTTTAATAACGGTACCTAGCATAGAACAGTTTTTTTTTTTATTTTTTTGATGAATTTTTTTATACGGAGGTTTGTAATAACATCAAATTTATTTAATATCAAAAATTTCAACAAAAAAATAATTTTTGGTATTAATTTTTTTTTTTTTTTTAACAAGGTTTGAGAAATTTTATATGTACTAAATATTTTTTTAAACGGCTTTTAAAAATTTTGTGTTCTCATAATTTATATTTCTTAATCAAATCAAATCTCATACTTAATTTTGAGCTCAAAGCAATTTAAGATGAAGTTTATGTCATTTTAGTAATGGATTTAATTTTTTCTTAGACTTTTTTTAAAGATTTTTGTATAAAATAATTTTTTTTTTTTAAATTTTATATAAGAAGAATATAAAATATGTACTTTTGCAGTTACACTTTGAAACTGATTAAATCTAAAAAATTATATGATTTTTCCTATTTTTTGAACGTTTTAGACCGTTTTAAGCAATATTCGGATTACAAATATTTGTATTTTGGTCCTTTTTCTAATGAATCAAATGAAATATCATTTATTAAAATTTGTTAAAAATTGTAGACGATACGATTTTTTTTAAAGATGTCAATTGTTATCTTTTGAACAAAATACATATTATGTAGGTTTGATTTTGAATCACCCTAATTTACATGTTTCGCAAGTAAAAACATATGATCCATTTAAACATGCTATCGCAACAAAAAATTTAAAAAAAAACAACAATGCTGTCCCCAATTGCAACAAGTCACTTTCAATATCATTAGATATCCAATATAATTCTGTGTCAGAAAATTTGGGCTAAAAGATAAGATAATTGTTATTTTGTCGAAGGAAAAAAAAAATAATCTGTGATAATAGCCTTAACCCCTCTACAAATAGGCCAAGAACATGCATTAGACATTTTTTGATAAGTGATAAGATAACATTGGAATGTGAGTTGGTATCAAAAATGTGAGTACCTATACTTGAAAACTATTAATAATTGCAATCAATAATGTAATTTTTCGGATGTGTACTTAATAAAACTGAAAGTGTATAAATTTAGGTTAAACACTATTTTTGTTTGAAAAACTCTTATACGCATATTTGTTTAAAGTAAATCGATCATACTTGTAATAAATATTGTTGTTTGCATTAAATAATTGTACGCACATATTTTATTGAATTTAATTAAAAATAAAAATCAATTAAATTTAATTTTTTTTTTTTTTAAATTGGCAACCAAAATTTTATAGACACGATTTTTTTCCATCCATTATAAGGCAATCTGAAAGTGTTGTATGAATTTGAAAATTGTGATTTCCTTAAACATCATTAACATTAATGATGAATTCTATTCATTGCTTGATTTGTGTTTTGTATGGGCTGAAGAATTAGTGTATGTCTATAAAAATTTTGTTGATGCCTTTTCATAATACTCTCATCATTCGTGATTTGACTTTTAAATCGTTTTGAGCTTAGTCAACTATTTTTATTTATTTAACAATTGATTTGATTCAATATAATTTTTCAAATGAATTTTTACTGAAATCATTGATGATGACTCTTGATTTGAGAATGAAAAACAATGAAACTCATTAATTATATTGTAGAATTTAGAACGGATGTTAGTAAAATTAAGAGATTAATTTGCTCAAATAGAATAATTTATGTGTATGGTGAATGCATTTTGTTTAATGTATACTTTTATTATGTAATTAAAAAAAATATAAACCCTTTAACATAAAAAGCGCACTAATTAAAAAGCCATGTACGGTCTTCGAAATTATTCATTCAAAAAGTGTACATCGCAACATCATTGATAATTATTAATTCTGTTATGTTTCTCTCGCTTCTAATAAGGAAATTTATTCTAAACTATACAGAAAGTTCATCTGTATACAGGGTGTTTGGTTTTGTATAATCTTACATACTATTATTTTATTAGTGAAGATTTAAAAAAAAGTGGTACATTTTAGAGCGAACCTCCCTTTTTTTGTTGTAAAATGTTTGTTTTTGTATATTTTAATTTTATAATGTGTAGCCATTAAAAAAATAATCGAACAAAAACTTTTCACGGTATACCTAAACAAATTTATTTGTCAAAATTTTGGTCAAACTATTTTTTCCAGTTTTATCAAATTTTGTCAATTTGTTGGAAATTTAGCGACATGTCTTTTCAATGATAATATTTGTTTGTATGCGGTTTTATTTTTAAAACTTTCACAATACATATACATTTAGAGTGATAAAATTTCTCATACGCGGTCACACGCGGTCAAACAGGATTGTTTTAGAAAAAAATTGGTCTGTAGGTAACTGCCTAGTTTTGTTAGCAAATTACTCTGAATTCAACGATCTACAACCATAAAACCAAAAAAAAATAAAGAAATTTGTTTTCCCTACAAGAAATTCTCTATTATTGACACCTCTCGAGATAATAAACTTTCATTTTTTGTATGACTTTCTGTTTTCGTGCATTTTGGAATCATATCAAAGGTTATTATGGCAAGAAGTATCAATATTAGAGATTTACTTGTAAGGACTTGTTTACTAGAAATTTAATTTACTACAACTTTGTTATACAATTTTTTCCTGTAGCATGTAGCCATTTCTACAATAACATCCAACAAATTTATTTAGTTTTTTTGGTTCTATAGTCGTAGATCGTTTAATTCAGTGTAATTTTCTTTTGAGCACGTTGAAATAGCATAAAAACCTGCTGGGTTATAGAAAATTGAAAAAGAAAAACTGAAGTTTTCGTGTGGAAAATCTTGACAAGCTGAGGGCGAGTACTAAATATATTTAATTTATATTAATTTTGTAGGCTGATATTTTGATTGAATTATTTGTTTGGTAATTCCAACAGAATTTTACTTGGGGAGTAATTATGAAATTCTGAAAAGTTCTAGTTTTAATGAAAATCAAATGCTTACAAAAAAAATACGAATTACATTAGTAATCCCCAACTTTTCCCTACCGTTGCAAGAATTTTTTTTACAAAAAAGTGTAACACATTGATTTTAACTAAATCTTTAATTTTTTTGAAAATCAGTACCATTGTTCGCTGGAACAATTAAAAAAATGCAAATTTGTAGCACTCCCCATACAAAAGTCACATTTCTGGAATGTTTTTGTATCAAAAGTTCAAAAAGGTTTTATTCAATATGGCTGAATTTCGAACATAACATAAGTTTAGGTAATCCTCATCTTTTGGCGTTTGCAAATTCCAGTTGATCTTGACTCTAACAAAAGTTATCGTGTTTACAAATTTCCTATTCCAAAGACGACGACGACGACGCCAACAACGGCACACGCACATAAAAATGTTTCGAAAACATGTTTTCTTTACGTTTCATGATGTTTGATGATGAAATAGATTAATTCTGAAAAAAAATTGTCCCAATCGCTAAACTTACATTCAGACTTACACTACGTGTACGGAAAAGTAACAACTCTTATGTAACGTGTTTTCCAATGAATTTTGACAGATAATATGAAGAGCATCTTCGCAAAAATAAAAAAAACGCCAAAACACCGAAAAATGCATACATGGGACTCCTGGGGACTTTTGACAATTTACTTCTATCGATTTTTTAATGCTTTGTACAAATTTTCAGCTCCATGCAATTAATTTCTTGGTTGAGCGTCTATTTTGCCCAGAATATATTTAGGCGAACACATATAACTTATTTTAATGAAAATGAAACTTTCAATGGGTTGTGCAGTCAAAAACAGTTTTTTTTTAATCATAATTTTCTGGAACATGTTTCTTCGATACAACAAAAACACTTGTTGAGTTTTGTAAAAACGCTCTCGTGTGTTTTTGGAACTAAATCGAAATGTTTACAACATCCCTACAGCCACCAGTTTTACTGGCACGATGTGTTATTATTTAATGCTTTCAATGACAGCATAAAGAGTTAAATGATGATATAGAGAAAGACAGATATTTGTAATTAAAAAATGTACTTTTTTTTAAACAAACTTGTTTAAGCTTTCGATACATAATAAAATCATTGACACTTAACGTCTGTAGGTCTATTTTTTAATCGATTTTCTTTTCTTCCACTAAATGTCAAACAAAATTCTAATTCAAATCATTCTTAATTCTTTCCGTTGTCCTGAAATCTAACTTTAACTGATCGTTATGCAGCCAAATATAACTATTGATTTGATACCAAATCAAACCACACACACGCACATAATTATGATTCTCCTAAGAACGTATCATAGCACACCAAGCATACGTACAATAGGTAGATAATATTTAACTTCGAACCTAATTGTTAATCTTCCTAAGTCGTTATCTATCCCATCAGTGAAATCTCCATGACACTTCTTCTTTATTTCAGACAATAAAACTGTGATCCAAATAAATCCGTAATTGGCCATAAAATAGAATTTTTTTTTCTCCGAAAATAAAAATAAGAAAGAGATTTCCCGTCGAGTTAGGGAATGAATAAATTATATCTGTTTTGTTCTATTCTTTTCACTGCCACACTAAAAAAGCTTAAAGAATACAAAATAGATAGGTTTTGTAGCTACCTATAGGCTAAAAATGGAGTTTGAGAAGCGCATCATTAATTTGGTTGCACGATCACGCTTTTATTATATCAATCACATGCAGTGAATTAATTGACAGAGTTTCTATAGGATATATACACTGTTGAGTTCTTTGTTTTTTGTACATTTTTTTTTTTTTTTTTTTTCAATTTGAAGACCTTATACTGTGATCGGACTGTAGTGCATCTAAAGGGTGTTTCTTTTAGGTGCGACAGAATTCTTCATTTATATAACAAAAAGTTTTCAATTTTGGGTTCTTGTCATTGTCAGTTAGTATTTAGAAAAGACTTTCACTTCACAAATTTATTTTGAAAAATTCCTTTAGTTAAACCAGTTGGAGCTCTTGATGTCCGATGAAGACTGTAAATGTCAGTCTTCATGAAGTCACTTCTATCTTCAAAGAAATATTCTCCCAAGTGAGGATTGCGTCGTTGGAAAAGGGCAGGGCATGAACAGAGAAGGTGTGGGATTGTTTCCTCCTCTTCTTGGTCCATGCAGCTTCTGCAAAAACCGTTTGAGAAGACCCCTAGCCTTCTAACGTGTATACCTATAACGCAGTGTCCAGTAATGACACCTATTGTGGAGCTAATATGCAGTCTGCTTAGAGACAACAAGTATTTGGAACGCTTCGGATCTAGTGGCCATATCTGTTTTGTCCCCAGTCAAGTAGTGATACTAGTTCATCTATTGTTTGTCATCGTAATGGCATCCCGTTATAGCATAAGTTAACATGTAAAATTGGACTTATAGTTCCTTTTCTGGCGAGTTCGTCGGCTTTGCAGTTACCCGGAATGTCTCTGTGTCCCGGCACCCGGAATAGGTGAATATTGAACTGTTCTGCCATCTCCAAGAGAGACGAACGACAGTTCCGGGCAGTTACAGAGTTGATCGCCAGAATTTCAGCTTGGAAAACGCTACAATAATCAGGGAGACGGAAGCAGAGACTTAGATTTAGTCTTTCTGAATACACTCCACCACCCACCCAATTTTCGGTTTTTGAACCATTCGTATAGAAATGAATTGCAAACTGATTATCGGTATCACGACCGCTGTGTATGGCCAGTGGGTAATGTGTGGGCATAAGCCCCATTTGTTCCCAATTGCCTTTTGGCAAGAGAAAAGTGCAACAGTGGTTTTTCTGACTCTTTCTTGTATATTAGGCTGCCAGTTTAACTTTTTTTCTAAGATCAGTCCCAGATATTTGGCTTCGTCTGAGAAGTTAAGTCGAATAACGTGGATTGTTGGAGGGTCTATTGTTGGAATTTTGGATTTCCTATTAAAGAGGACAAGTTCGGTTTTGTAGGGGTTTACACCTAGTCCACATTTGTTTGTCCATTTGAGTAGCTTGTGGAGATTCTTCCCTGATACGGCAATGGCAACGTCATCTGCGTATGCAATTACTTTGAACCCTTCCTCTTCCAGGTTAACTAATAGTTCGTTAACCACGATGTTCCATAGAGGTGGGGATAAGACTCCACCCTGTGGAGTGCCTCTGCTTACAGATCTTCTGTCAGAAAAATCTCCTAGTGTTGAGTTAATAATTCTGAATATTAAAACTACTTGACAATTTGACAGCAAGCAATTTTTTTTTAAATAAGTAAATAATTCTTTAACCCCATTAAATATGCCATGTAGGTTTTAAAAAATCATTTCCTTGGACTAACCTCTAATAGCTCTTGAAAAACTACCTAGTCTTTTATTAATTTGCATATGGATTTTCTAGGAAGCTCTTAGCAGACATAACATGAAAAGGAAGTGTAAATAATGACCATGACCTAAAAAATCGAATCAAAGAAAAAGTTTAAGTACCTACCTATTGATTTTTTTTTTCTTTCTGAAGAAATCAAGTGGCGCCTTGAATTTTTTCATGAACATTTTAGTTTAAAAGATATCGATTTTGTTGGAAACATCGAAGGACTTTAGCTGATGATTTATTTTTAATGAATACACACTACAATAATTATTTAGAAGTTTTGAATTAAATAAAATTAAAATAGAATCATTTGAATTGGCCTAATGGTTGAGAGAGTCAGTCACTAGGCTTTGGTTTTTCGGGAGCTTATCGTATCACAATACTTATTTATTACTTTTCCGTACACGTAGTGTAAAAGATTAGTACCTATATTGGTTTGCAATTACATTTTGTTTAGAATTTGTCTACTTCATCATGAAACTTAAAGAGAATACGTTTTCGAGACATTTTTATGTTCGTGTGCCGTGTGGAGGTGTCCAAAAACCGGAAGTCTGTAAAATCAATGTTTTACGGTACGGAAAAGTTTAGGATCGCTTGTATGTAGTAAATTCATATTTTTTTAATTTATATGATTGGAGAACTGTTGTATTTAATTCCGATGTCTTTCAATAATTTTTTTTTCTGCTTTATGTCAATTTTTGAGACAATTCCCTTAACCTGTGAAAATAGACCCCTATCTTTACTAGTTGTTCTCTTTAAACAAAGGCCTATTTCATCAAACACTTTTCACCAAAGGCCAATTTGCAAAGAGGATATTTTGATTGAAATGAAAAGTTGAAAAGTTTTCCGCTTTGCAAAATACGTTTCACGAAACACAAATTTCCAAATTGAAAAGTTCTTTTCTGCAAAGTGAAAATTTTTGTTAGGTTGCAAAGTATTTGTACTTTTTGTTTCGCCAAACATAAACTTTGCTAATTATAAAAAGAAAAATTTCAGCTGATGCAGTTGCAATGCTAATGGTGGTAGTTGTCGTAGAAGAATACCTGCACAAATATTCTGTTGTCGTTAATTTTATTAACAAAAAAGAAAAAAGTGGTGTGGATAAGATTTTAACCCCGTATCCTTAGTGTGATAGTTGAATACTCTACGATTTTCAGATTTTTTTAATGGCCGCTCAAACATTTACTTTGCATTTAGTTTGAAAAATTGAAAACTAAAAGTTGAAAAGTGAAAAGTCTTTTTACTTTGCAATTTTTGTGAAACACTAAGCACTTGTACTTTGTACAATTATAGATAGATAGATAAGGTCTTTATTTTTTTTTTTTCAATTATAAGATACAATATTTTTAAAAAGATTTACAAAGCATGGCTTAATTAGCCGTCTGCCGGAGAAATTAAAACAAAAAAATTAAAACAATATTTCAGTGAAAAGAGAATTATTTTTATCTACTACATAGTTGATATAAAAGGTGCATAATTTAAATAGATAAACAAACAAAGTATATATTTAAAATCAACGTTATATTGGTTGATTGATTTAATGGACTTTTAGTTTATACAAAACAAAATTACTAGATTATCCAGAGTAGTTTAAATAAAGAATACTTACAATAATTATATTTTTATAAGTTTTACAGAAGATATGTAATTACAAAAAATTTTGAATGAGATATAAAAAAACCAAAATAGAACAAAAAGAACAAAAATAATGTTTTATTGAAGTGTGACTTTTAGTTTAGTCAAAACAAAAAAAAAATATTTATGTAAAAGAAGCGGACTTTTAGTTTAGCTAAAACAAAAATTAATGAGTTAGAACTCTATAAGTTTTTAAAATAAATTTACAAACTGCATATTTTTTTAGGATATTTATTTTATTTAAAAGCTTTTAGTTTGGCTAAAACAAAAAAAAAATAAATAAAAAGTATGTTTACTGCATCTTATTATAACTCAAAACAAATTCAAATAATCGTTGCGATAAGTTTTTGCATGCGATACATAGCGTATAAGAGGCTTCCAACCATAATCGCCATTAAGAACACTGACACATTCTCTTAGCGAAAGAAAACTAGAGCAAAAATGAAGTCTTCGGATTTCCTGTAAGATTGGACAAACCGCTAAGAAATGAAAAACATCTTCGTTCTGATCAAGGTTGCAGAGTGAGCACACGGGGTTTAAATCTGTTCTATGTGGCCTATAGTTCAAATCAAGCATTTCGGTTCTAATCTTGAAAATTAAACTCATTTCAGAAACTGTGAACTCTTCTCTAAAATAGTTCTTTTCACCAAGTTTGAGATTAAGTTGCCTGTATATAGTCCTGGATGCTGAAGCAGTACCTCGTCCAACACACAGCTCATACAATGAATCATCTATAATAGAGATACAATCGTACAATGAATTTTTTAGATCTTCTACATTGTCCACTGTCAGTAAAACTGTTAAGTTGTGTGTTATAGCAAGGTCGTACCAATTTTTGATTGGACTATAACCGCATCTAAAACAAATTTTTAAAATCCGTTTTTGCAAGTTTTGGTCAGATCGTTTCATTACCTTGACAATATGATCTGCATTAGCCTTTAAGTTTTTTAAGAATATTTGAGGTAAACCTGACTCAAGGTGTATAGCGTAATTAGGAGTATTACTAGGTAACCTAAAAATTCTTTTAAAAAAATAGCTTTGTATGGTCTCAATTTCCTCGAACTGTTCATACCTATATACTTCATTTCCATAGCAAAAACAACTATTCACTGTAGCATTGAAGACTTTGAATTTTGACACAGGATCTACGAGTTTGTTAGAGAAAAATTGAGACCACATCGTATTCAGTGCAATTTTTGCAGAGATTGTTTTCTCTTTAATATGGGAACGAACATTTAAGTTATATGTCATTTTATATCCAAGATACTTAAATTCATTTACAACTTCAATTATATCGCTATCCAGGGTCCAGTTCCGGGCATAGCCGATAGATCTTTTTTGAGACCTGAAAACCATTATTTTCGATACATCAAGTGTACAATTATTTATTCGCAAAGATGCAAAGTGAAAGGTGAAAAGTGTTTGGTGAAATAGGCCCCTGTACAATTTGTGGCAAAGTTTTTTTTATAAAATTTTAGTAAATTTTTTCACAAAAATCTTACTGTTAAGTTTAAAAAAAAAAAAACGATCAATTTTTAGCTGGTAAATATTATAGTATTTTTGAATACCAACATTTAAAAAAACAAAAATCATCCAAATCAGAGCTGTTTCCCCTCGATTCCGAGATAATTTATTTTTGTTACTCCACTATATGTAAATATATCCCTTTCCCTACTTTATATATGAATATTTAAGATCTTTTATTTATTTATTAACTTCTAATTTACCCACATGAATAATGCTGGATAAAAAAAAAACATTTTAATTTTTAACAGCAAAAACTGTGTGAGGTTAGATTAGATTCAATGATCGAACAGATTTCGTTGATTTTTTATGAAGCTATACAGGCATATCGAATATACATATTATAATCTCATTCCCCACCTATAAAATTAAAAAAAAAAGATTGGGTTTATCTAAATTTAAAATCAATTAAGTTTTTCAAATCACCAGCATATCGTTATATTCTTTTGTACTCTTTTTATTGAAAACCTTTTCATGATACAAAAAATCAAATTTCTTCAATCCTTTGAATGTTTAGGTACCCTCATTTATTTCAAGTAAAGGAACAACATTATATCTTTTTTTTAATTATTCACTATGAAAATTAATTGGATATCCTTCTGATGTCTTCTAAATTGATTTCATCTTCATCTCATTTTTAAATGGTACTCATGTCTTACAGAGTTGTTGAATAATTTTATCTTATCAACAAAGCACTTATGGCTTTAAAAACCGTTTTTTTTTTTCGGGGGGACAATTTTCCACGAATCATTTCTTTTTTTTTTTTCCATAGATGTACCAAGAGACCAATACATAACTCACTCAAATAATCCTGATACGTATTCAATGCTTAAAAGGTCTTAAATGAAGATAAAAAAAAAAACCCGATAGACAGCTATGAATAAATTTACTCACTGACCACAATCTGATCCCTACATAATGTTGAAGAGACAAGCAAGGAATTATTGTCGATGGTATAAATGCATATTTGTTTTTGGAATGAAGCCAAGAACTCTATTGAATTCAATTTTTCAGTTTCCTCAACTTTTTGTTTTTTTTTTTTTTTAACTAGAAAAGAAAGGAGTGTCAATTTGGTTTTGGTCACAAATGATGTAAGCATTTTATTTTCATTGAATTTTAAATAAAGTTCCAAGTACATGACAGCAGTTACATAATCCAGAACAACCGTCAAAGTAACCACACAGTGGGGCAGTTTGCATAAACATATTGCAAAAAGTTAAAAACAAATGTTTTTGTTTGTTTCAACAAAATGTTTATCAAAAAATAAAATTCAAAAATTTTATAAATACATTTTAGAAAATGCCCACTCAGTTTGCGTACGCTGCGGTTTTATAACCACTTAAATTTATCCTCAAAATGAACATCCAAACTTCAATCTAATAATTTTAGTGTAATACACTTCAAAATAAACATTTTCTAATTTTGCATTATCCGCCCCACTGTTGCATGAGTAAAATTGCATGATTTTAAGCTTATAAATCCCATTTCGCTTGCAAATCAGAATACGCAGTCACGAAAGCGGAAAATTGAAAACTGAAAATGAAGTTAAAGTTTTCATCTCATCTCATGTTTTTTTTTTTGTGATTTTTTTGTCTTCTTTGTTGTTTTTGTCTTCTCCGTTAGAAATTTAATTTTAACTCTCTTGAAACTTGCAGAATATTTTGTGGTTAAATTGAACTAAGACTTGGCAGTTTTGGGTGGTGTGGGATATAATAACTGACGTGACAATATCCATCTAACGTTATAGTATAGACTTGTAGCTGAAAGTTTTTGCTTTATTGATGATTAATTAAAGAGTTAATAATAATTGTTGTATTTTTGACGTTCGAGGACGACAAACAACACAGGATGACACATCTGGACTCAATGTCGTTGTCTTTGTGTTATTTTCTTAAAATGACAAACTAGTACTTAAAATAGGACATCATCTGAAGAAAAAGGAAACAAGGATTATGTGTTGTTATACGCTACAAAGTGATGAAGATGAATATTTTATGAGGGCAGTTGGTTATTGTTTAGTTCTTTTTACAAAGAGTGAGTGAGTGACGTAAGAAGTGAATGTTGTAAGAAATGCATTTTTCAACTGTATACAAATTAAGATTTGCCAAATATTGTATCAGTAATATTGTTTCAGTAATTTGCTATTCCTTTATGCTTTTATAATTTTGTTTTTTTTATATATCTTCACTTGACCTTTGCCAGCGCTAGCCGCAAGTAATAAATTGTTATAACTTAACTCAGAGTTGGACAAGGACTTTTCATTTTTTAATTTTCTTTTATTTGAAAGTATTTCCTTTTGGTTTGGAAATAAACAGGTCTTAAAGAATATTTAAAGCATTTTAAAGTATACCATAAAGCTGTATGTTAAGTCTCCACTAAGCATTCTTAATTAAAATTTCTTTGGACAAAAAGCAAGAAAGGGCAATATACAGTGTGGTCCATTCTTCGGGAGTGCTTCCTCCTTCTCTCGCTACAAACATGTGCATCTAATCCTACAAGCTCGGCTTTGTTACAACTAACTTATAAACACACAGAAATGCTTGAGAGTAGGTTCTTTATGTGCTCTTGCAACAGAGATAATGGACTGAAAGTAAAGTTTTTCAATAATTCAAAGTAGAATCTAGCAAGAATCGAAGCGGTTTTGCCCGGTATCAAAAGATAATGCTTAATTTTGAGCTTTAGTTACTGCAATATTTGATTGCCGATAGAAACTAGTTCAATGCTTGGGAAGCCGTTTGAATTTCGGTGAAAACCGTTTGATTGCCGGTGAAATCTGTTTGATTGCTGGTAAAAACCAGTAGAATACTGTCGAAAGTCGTTTGATTGCCAGCGAGTGATGTTTGAGTATCAATGAAAATCATTTGATTGCCGGTAAAAACCGTTTGATTGCCGACGAAAACCATCTGTATGGTTACCGGCAAGAGCAGAAAGCCATATCAGGCCGCGAGAAACATAGTGGCCTTACTGATTCTTTAACCAAAAGCCGGAAACTTGTGATAAAGGTCATGAAAATTGGTTTCTTTTCAAACAGTTATTTATATGATAACTTTTTCGAAAAAAAACTGAATACCTACTGCTAAAGTAAACATTAGTTTTGGATTTTAGAAAAAAAAAAGTGAAAAAATCATTAAGGCCAATATGGCTCACACGGCCTTATATAACCATGGGAAATACCGAGCAAAATTATGCCCATATAAACTCCTTCAAATAGTATTGCGACCCATGCGACTTATTTTTAAATCGATCCGGAAACAAACATTTTGAATTTCGAAATACCAGAATCAATAGTTGAAATTGTCTCCCTGAACTATAATAAATATTGTGGCTCACGAAGCACCAAGGCGAAGGTGACGAGCACTCTCAATCATTTACAAAAAATGGAATTGAAGGGACCTACAATTTTCAATTTTCTATTGGTTCTGAACGACTATCTGAGATGCGCTTTTTTTGACAAGCAGTTCACTTCAAGGTTTTGTCAATTCCTCGCAAGAGGAATAAGCCCTGAAAAAATCAAAGTCGTGTAGGCTATGGAAATCGAGCCTAGACCTCCGGCGTAATAGTCCATTGCAAAAACAATTAGATTAAATGGTACTGGTTACCGTACTGGTACTCATCATATCAGTTCACCTGTTTTCTGTAGACGCATAGACTTCAAGGAAATGAAACTTTTCAAAAAACGGAGGAAGGCCTTTTACCTTATGATCTCCAATGACTTCAGGTGCGAAAGTGGAGATTTTTGGCTAAACACCTATCTGGCTAAAAGAGTCTATTGAGTGAGTAATGTATACAAAAGTTCAATTTTATAAATGTCTTCAACAGACTTGTTCTTTTTTATGTCTGATAACAATACTTTTACAATAGGTGTCTTAATTTCTGTCTTTTTAAAAACCTAAGCTCTACTCCATACTTCTGATAGTTTCTAAAACTCAGGATAAAAGTCTGTTATTGGCATTTTACAAAACATTCGTATTTCGGGTTCTTAACCTGATATGTATTAATACAGTAAATTTGTGTTCAGAAATGTTCCTAGAAGGAAAGTTTTAGGCTAGTTTACATTTCTAGTGTACTTTATGTTATAGGGGTGCTGGAATATGAATCTGATGTTTGTTGGTATTTCTTGAACACTTAGGGACAGAGTAGTTACCAAAAACTAATCCTTCACGGTACAATTTTCCAAAAACTGCTTAATCGTTGAAAATTTCGCGTCTGTTTTTGCATTTTTGACCATGTTGCGTCACGAAATTTTGTTAGCAAACATCAGATTCGGATTTAGCACCTTCAAAAACATAAAGTATGATAGATATCAAAATTATCCCAAATTTTTCCTATAGTGCAAACATAGTTTACTGAATTATATTGATATTGAACCGGTTTGATTCTGTATATAGAATTTATAGGTAGGTACTCCTAAAGTCTTTAATTTTTACTTTAGAAAAAGTAAAAACAAATTCACACAAAAACCATGATGCAGAAACCAGCATGCATCTCAACTAACCAACACATAAACGAGCCACAAAAACTCTAGCATTGATTAATTAAACACACAAACAAACGAGGAATTTGTTTAGCGAAACTCAAGTTGTTTTTGTTCCTTTTTTTTATAATTTGTTTTCTCTGGTCTTAGTGGTGGGGATGGTGAAAGAATGATACATATTCATACGCACAAATCCCAGATGCACTTCTTAGCTGCTGAATACTCTCAAAAAAGATCTTAAGCTCCAAATGTTTATTTTTGTAACAAAGATTTGCACATTCTATGATGATGAAGACAGAAACGCACTGGTTGTTACAGTACTAGTGATTTAAGACACTCTGCGTCGCCTGATTAAGAATTATAGTTTTTTTCCACCCCACAGAATAAAAATTGGTTTCGTAAGACTTTATTCTTAAAATAAATCTCTTTCTACTGAAGTTATAGATATTTTGAAATAAAATAAAAACGAATACCAATCAAGTGATGCAGAGTGTTTTATTTTCTCATACAAGTATCTCCCTACTTTAATGCTTGGATTCACCTGAAAGCCATTGTATCTCTGGGTATTCTAGGATTGTAAATCGAGGAAAAGGGAAGAGCGTACAAAACCGCCAAAACCAATGGTTAATGCGCGTGCCAAAATGATTGAAAAAAATAAGAACACACAAATAAACTGACTGATGCAGGGAGGATTTATTCTGAAAATAGATGAGAATTCTAAGAGAAGAACTCATGACCCATTCGTTTCGAATGGCAGCTTCAATTGATTTCAAACTCCTTTTCTCCGCCCTGGTATCCCCTCAACAAGGAAAAAACACACATTTCTTCTGCTTATGCTTGTTGGAAGTGAAATGGTTGAAGCGAGTGCAAAATGGCACCTTATTTGACGTAAATTTGCCCCGAAGTACCCACCTCGTTTGCACAAAATCCCAGCAGCCTTGGGTGGATAATATAAGATTTCTTTTGACGTTTTTATTCTTCGCCGTGAATATATTCAGGACATACGAGTAAGGTACCTATGAGTGTGAAGTTATTTGCAGAAGCAAAAACTATATTTCTTCTTCAATTTTTTTTTTCTGTTTCTTCGAAATGGCTCTTGGCATGACGTTGTGGAATAAAAAAATAAAAAAAAAAAACATTGACATTGATGAATGTTTTTTTTTTTTTTAAGTATGTATTCATAGTTAAGCAAGAGCAATCATTTCCAGACGGAGGATTAGATATGTCAGCAGATGATGAGTGAGAGTGAAAAGACAAAGGAAAATTTCAAGGGCAGCCATTACAGTGCGCGGATTCAAAAGTTCTGGAAGGGGTTTTAAAGGTTTAGTGTTTTAAAAATAGATTTTAAAAACAAAATAATTTTCAAAGATATAAACAAGCTGTATGGTGACCATCTGTCTTTTATTTTTGTGGATTATGTTTTGTTGTAAGTCATTGTAATGGGAAAGATTTGCACAAAAATAAGAAGGCCGCTCTTTAAGAATCACAAGTTTTTAAGTTTTACTCCTTTTTAGTATATGAAGAATAATGTAAGAAGTTTTTTAAGATAACTAAGCGATGTGTTTCCATTTTCAAGTTCCTTAAAAAGTGTTTCAATTATTTGTACCTGAAAACTGAAAACATACCGCAGATGGTCACCATAAGATCTAAGCAATGTACAAATTCAATTGTCTTAAAATTTTCTGTTCATTTGTTTTCATTATGTGGTTCTTCATTATTTGGTGGAATGTAATTTGACATGCCGCTGTAGGTACGAGTATTTTTTTAACACGTCACTCAAGAAATGCACTTTGATTCGGTTTATAGACAAAAAAAAAAAACATAAACATAATGTTTTTTTTTTTATTTTGTGTATGTAAATAGTCTCAAGTGGGTTTTTGTGTTTTTTTTTCGAAAAGGGTTCCTAGGTTTTAACATGTTGATATGGTGGCTCCATCAACAAAACATGAAACATGTCAAGATTTTGTCTTCAGTGATGAAAAGAAAGAATAGAACATGATTTAATTTTTTTGTTTTTACAAAATTTTAAAGAATGAAAAAGGACTAAAAAATTTCTATTGGTCTACAAAGATAACCATGTTGTGTTTTTTAACTGAATTGTTGTAGGTATCCTAAAAATGTGTTATCTTTCCCAAATGAGAGCGCAGAAATTTGAGTCAAACAATAAATGCAGTGAAACTTCTTCGATAGTGTTAACGCCATTAACTTCCCATACAAAATGTATGGACAAAATTGAAAATTTTAATAAATAAAAAATAAAAATAAATAATAAAATACAAATCTCAATTCTTCTGAGAAGTTTTTATTTAATGTCCAGAATAATATTTCGTCTGTTCAATTTAGTATCCAGAAAATTTGTTTAACAAAAAGTAGTCTACTACACATGATTGGTTAAAATTTTTGGACTCCGGTTAGTTTTTGCTGAATTTTGGTTAAGGTGATGAGAAACTTATGACATTTCTTTCAGTTTGTTACCCCATATCGTTTTTATTATTCTAAGAGTCGATTCATTTTTAAGAGACCGAGAAGATGGCACCCATATTTTCATTTTCGACAAAAATGGAATATAATCGTTCTTTCGCATGTCTTTTTGGAGATTTAAAATTTTGAAAGACTTTTCTTTTTTCAAAACAACATCAAAGCATTATCAAAGCAATTAGGTTTTCGAAAAAATGATTTTTCAAAAAAAAAATTTTTTTTTAACTCCAAAAAAAATATTTTTCGAATTTTTTGTTACTAAAAATTATTACGGCAACTTATAAGCTTTCATGTAAAAAAAATGGTTGAAATTGATTGAGTAATGAAAAAGAAAATCAGAATTAAAAAAAAAAAAACGGTTCTATGGCAGGTACCGTTAATACCGGTTTTTGAAAAAAATGGTTTTCATTTAAAGATAGACCTTACCCAAAAAACTGACCATGATTTTTTTAATCAAAATCGTAGTAACCCTTTTTGAGAAAAATGAGTTTTTCTAAAAGCATGAACAAAATTTTCTCTATGTAAATCAAGATTGAACCGTGATAACTTGCTGATGGTGAACAAGTTCTCGATGTTGCCAAATACTTAAATGATCTTACTAAGAAATGATATTCAGTCTGGTTTTGATTTTTGCTTGATGAATTTAAAAACTTGATTAACTGTGTGCAGTGATCATACAGAGTTAGGGTTGCTTCGCAAGTTTCCTTTCGTTTTCTTTAGGTATAGAAAATGGAAAAATTGAAATCAGAGTTCTAACCCCTTTTTCCGTAGAAATTTTCTAGTTTTCAGCGTTCTTGTTTGACAAATCCTTATAGACTAAGAGCCAGCAGCAGATTTTAAGTGTGTATTTCATCCTTGTAGCTATGATGTACTTGAATCGGACAAGAAGGGGTCGTTTTCTTAAGCTTGTTAATTATTTTCAAAGAGCCTTCGAGTCTTTATTAATTTTTTAAAAGTTCTGAGACATTAACGATATTGTGCTGAAAGAAATATTCATACATTTTTGTCTAAGAACATATATCATAGAAATACTTCTATGGGTACCTTAAAATAGGTACATGTTTATTCTTTAAACAATCTAGTTTTCAGTTCTCCTTTTTTTCTTTAATGAAAACATTAGTCAGTAGAAAATGATTCTCTAATTCTCAATACAATGTTTATAGAAGACTATTACGATTGTGACACTTTGTCTCTTCCATCCAAACATTTATATTAATGTCGTATAAACATTAAGATTTTTATTGAAATGTTCTTCTTTTCAAAACATAAATTCTCTATAAGCAAAAAAAAGAAGCACTAAGCACAAAAAGAATAAAAATGAAATCAAGTATTTATGAATCCAAAACAAACGACATATGGTAGGAAAAGTGATGCTACTTCGGCGCCAACTAATGTAAACATTTAGATATGTTTTTTTTTTTATTTGTATATCTACGAACATGTATATAAAATATTGGACACATTCGAGATTACAGATTGCATTAACAAAAAAAAAAGGGTTCCTGGAAAATTAAATATTATAATTGGTTTCTGACATGTCAGCGAGAGATATTATCAACATTTTAAAAACACATAAAAACCAAATTTAATGCTGATTTTTTTTTTGTGTTTCCTGTTTAATAGATATTTTTGTTTAGCTTCATACAATTGGATAACCTTAATATTTAGAGAGTGTTTAATGGAAAATGTTTCCCTTCAATTTCAGTATATTTTCATTGGTGTTTGTCTGCAAAAATGTTTATGGTAAACTGATTTTCTTATTACTTATAAAGTACAACATTTTCGAATGTGAATAGTCTCCCATTCTGACAGAAAATTGTTGTAAAACTTTTCATTTGTTAGTCATAAGTTTAAAGGTAAACAACTTATTTAAAATCAAAACCGATTGTCACTTTAATCCAAGATGGTTGTCAAAATTTGTAGCTGTCATTGAAGAAGCCTTTTGACCAAAAATCCCAATTTGACTGAAAAAAAAAAAATAATTCCAAGAAATTGTTTGTCTGGTTTTCCTGATAACTTTTGACATTGATTTACCAAAAATCTGTTTAATGCTATCATCTTCATTATACTACATAGCTTATTGAATGTCACTTTGACAGATTAATATTTCCCTCTTGATAATCCCTTTTCTTGGTTTCTCAAATATTTCCATTTGACATTTATACAAAATGTCATCAGAAATGTTACATTCTTCTTCACTCATACTTAAATCCAAATGAATAATTATATGACAAATCAATTTGAAAAAAAAAAGAATTCAGATAATTTTCAAAACCATAACCAGTGATGTTATTCTGATTTAATGCAGCATGACAAATATGGCCATAACATGTGACAGCTGGAACGAAACGAAACGAAACGAAAAAAAAAAGAATTCGACTTATGCGATTAACAGTATGGTTATATTATAGGTGTCATTTAGGGACAGAAAATAAAAAAAAATTATATTTAGGTATATATTATACTTTTACAACGACTACGTAACTTATGTAGGTATAAGCTCCCTTTGTGTCATTAATTATGTCACTTAAGAGACAAAGTGGCATTCAACATTTTTTTTTTTTTTTTTATTTTAAGAACTTTTATGGCAATTGAGTTATATTTAGATTTTTTTTGTTGAGTTAATTTAAATTAATTTTTGGTTTACTGAATGAGAGTGTTAATAATTTTTCATTTTCTTTATTTTCAGAGTACAACAGTGCACATGATTTTTTTCGATCGGTGCATGAATTCTCAAGTCATGCGGTGATAAAGCCAGAACTGCATCATGGGCGACATAAAAGAGCTATTAGGAGTACATTGGATGCAGAAGTAAGTGATGAAGCTTCGCTTTCTTTTATTTGATTAGATTTTAATGAAAAATATATAAAAATTTAATGTAATAATTTAAATGCAATTATGTTTAATTTGGCACAAAAAATTCTCACAGAAAATTCAATTGACAGATCGTGTGCGCTTCAGAAGTTATTCTAGGTTAAATGTAGGAAATATTGGTAATTTGTTCTTGGTATTATTTTTTAAGGATCAGCATATTTTGTCACTGGATTGACAGCTCTAGAACTATTACTTACCAAGATGTAGTGAAATTGTGAAAAATGTAATATAATTTTTATTTTTTGTCAAGATGGTGGACCACATATGGACGATGTTTGTCGGTGCTTTTCATATATCAGTAAGGCCATTGTAATGAACATGTTTAGTACATTTCAGAATTAGAAAAATGTTCCTGGATAAAAAACAAATTGCACTCTTAACTACATAGTAGGTACTTTACATTTTAAAGGTCTCAAAAATTGATAATTTTTGAATTGGCGTATTTTGTAAACAATTATGGCTCAGTATACAATTTTATGCTCAAATTTTGTCTCATTCAGTTTTCCTTAACACATTTGTGACCAATCCTTCAAGGTAAAATTTCATGAAATATGCAAAAATGTTAAAAATTTCGCGATTTTTGATTTTTTTTGGCAAACATCATTCGGATTTAGCACCCCCAAAACATAAAGAATGAAAAAAGAAAAACTTTCCCGGCAACAAAACCAATTTGACTGGATTGAATAGCGAAAATGTATATAAACTAATCATTTGTTTTTAAAATTTATTCGGGTAAAGGGTTAACACAACCCTGAAACCATACATCACAGATTTTATCCAAAATGGCTTCTGTTATCGTCTACGTCTGGCTTGCTCTTTTAATACAGTTTGATTAAAATCTAATTTCCTTACATTAAAATGTAATAAAATGAATTTTAACTTTTGATTACATTTTAATCCTTTGGATTACATTCTAATCTTTTTTGTATTGAAAATATCAATTTTATTACAAAACTATTAGGATGTAATACAAAATAATTTAAAAAAAATCAAATATTTACAGAATATTAAAAAGTAATATTCACTGTATTGCATACGACTTTAATATAAAGGGTGTAGAGAAAATATATTTGCCCTTTTTTTTAATTTAATTCTTTCAACTCCATTTTTTTAAACATTCCAACGTCGTTAGAGCCGTTTTCGAGAAAACTCGAATAACTCAAAAATGTTGTTTGGGAGGTATTTGTCTAGATGAATTATCTCACAAAATTCATTTTTTTGTTTTTTTTTTTAGTAATGAAGTACAATAAGTATAGGCAACGATTTTTAATTCGCACTATTATCTCCTAATTGCATCACATTTAATATTATCAAAATCATATCCTCTCTCATAAAAGATAAACAGTGTTAATCAACATACTATGTAGGTAAAACTTAATTCGCTTTTATTTTAGCGGATCAAAAACATTACGTTATAATATTAAAATTCTCCTAAAATCCTTACAATATACCAAAAGTGATGAGCAATTAAAACCGATATGGCTTAATTAAAACTCATCATCAACACCCATTACTGTATCAAAGTTAGAGAGCCCAAAAACCCCATCAGTGTGTGTTAAAAGGCAGCCACTTTAATAATTAGACCACATCGCAAAATGAAGTGAAAACACCCAAGTCAGTGTGTGTGGCACCGATAAAAAACGGATAAATGTATGTAAGTAGGTACACCTGATGCCGCGCCATATTATTTAGTCACGATACCCATATCGTCGTGAACATGAGCACATAAAATTAACACAACACCCCTAAAAATCTATAGAATAGAATATATGTATCTAATTTTTGGAATAAGTTGAGGTAGAGAAAGGATGTTTTTTGTTTGTTTGTTGATACCATCACCAAGCCGCACATCATTAACGGTATCATAGATTTCATTGCATGTTTATTCGATGTTCCATTTGAGGGATCAAATGTCAGAGACCGACTTCCTTTCCCTACATAAGAGTATTAGCCAAAATACCAGAAAAAAAAAGATCTTTATTATACATTCACAGTGCTGTGCTTAAAATTGTGTTTCTCCAAATAATGGACTTGAATCCTTGGCAAAGGTATATAAGTCACAGTTTTGACTACTTGCCTAAGAATTATTTAAAACAAAGCTCTGAGCTAAAACAAAGGCAACAGTCCCCTTCTTAAAATAGAACATAGATACCTTTGAAGTCATTTACACCTAATTTAAGTCAATTTAAGAACAAAACATTTCTTTCCACAGCACTGTATTTATTTCTTACTTTTGTTTTTCATTTTCAGAGTGGACTACATGTGCCTCATATCACACTATCATATCATCATCAAGGACAAAGGATAACTGCCGACCTACATTTAAACGAGCGACTAATACCGGATGGGCATTTTTTGCGCTACCAGGACACCACCACACGTGGCAATGGTGACATAGTACAAAATTTTACAAAGACTGATATAGACCTATGCCATTATCAAGTGAGTATAGGAGGTGAAATGTTTGCTGTTGAATTAAGGTTAACTAATGTGTCATAAATATTTTTGCATATACACTAGGGTGTCATTAGAGGCAAACCAGAATCCAAGGTAGCTATTTCGACTTGTAATGGTGGTGTAAATGGTGTCGTGCACGATGGCATGAATACTTATTTTATACATTCTGGTGCAGATGGACGAATTCAGGATGATCACTTTTTATTTAAGTAAGTACATAAATTTGTTTGTATTTTTTCTTTTTTTTAAATTTTTTTTTTAATTACCAATCATATTAGATTGGGTTTTTAACTTAATGGGTTGAGCAAATAAGAGGTCACATACTTTACTGGTTGTCCTTCTACTTTTAAAAACTGCAATGCGATTGTATTACTTTTTACTTTAACTTCCAAACGCATCAGCTACGGACGGCAAGAACTCGACATCTCATACATACAATCAAAAAACCTTTCCAAAACTAATAAACCCAAAATCTGCTGCTGCAATGATTTTTTATGCTAAAAGCAATGCCAACTAACGTTCTAGACAGGTTTCAGGTACACATAAAAAGAGGGCATATTTTTTTAATGCAATTTTAACACTTTTTTGCCAATCTTTGTCCCACTGTTGAGGTGGCAGGTATCAATTTTGTTGATAACCTATGTTATTATTACAGATAAAACAAATAATTCAAGTGTGTACATTTTAGACATTGAAAAGTTACTTTAGCCTCTGCGAATAAGTTTATTTATTTTATCGTGATACCTTTTAAATAATTCGTATATACATCGACTTAGTTAGCGTCACTAATGAAATGGTCTATTTTGAACTAAATTGAACTAAAATTAACTAAAATGAACGAATTAGTTCAGTAGCGTGTTTTGAACTAAATTGATCGACCACTCAAATGATCTAAACTGCCCAAGCCTACTTAGCATCACTAATGAAATTTATTCTTTTAGATTTCACAGCGAAATTAAGTTGCCAAATATGAAGTTTTGCGAAGCAACGTTGGGATTTGTACAATGCGACGGCATTTAGTGTTATGCGTTCAATTTCTTTATTACGAGTAGACCAGGAGAGACAAAGCCTAAAGTACAAACAAATTAATTCATTATTTTTTTTTTATTGGTATCGTCGCAGGATGTTACCCTATAGCTGTTCCAAAGTTCTCCAAAATCTCCCTATTGGCATTTTTAAAAACTGCATTTACGGAGTGGGAGCAGTGGGGGATGTGAATTTTTATCAAGCTGAAGAATTTATATTTATACAATTCGGTACTTGAATGTGGTTGTACCAAATGTTGATTACAAAAACGACTTTGTCGTCCTCTTTTCAGCAAAACGGCGCTTCTTCTTCTTTACTTTTGAGCCATTTGCAACATTGCGAACAGAATTTCTCCTCGCAAAAACAAGCAAACATAACCAAAAACTCTGTTACCATAATGCTACCATTAATTAAACATTAGACAAACTCCAACACAATAATTGACAAGTTACTATTTAAAGCCTTTTTTCTTTACAAAATTTTAAAACAAAATAAATAACCTAATTTGCTGATTTCAGTTTCCAACAATCCCTCAACAATAATCACTCCCAAGTCCCAATTAAAACTTTCCTTAATACAACCGCCGCACTCATGCATGCCAGTTTCTCCAAACAAACGTATGCGTATACCTATACACAAAGTTTGTCTTTTCAGTCTCGTCATCCATTCTAATTGATTTGTTTGTTGAAAGTGATAAATTGGTTTCGTTCTTTGAGATCAAAACTTTCTCAAGAATAAATATTTCTTTTTGTTTTTCAATGCAATCATTGATTCACACCTTCGAAATGCCACTTAACTCGTCCTGCACCAGTGTTTCTTTATGCTGAGAAAAAGACCCCCATAAAACATTTATTTTCGTCTCGTTTCTTTACAAATTTTCAAAAATTACCTGCACACATTGTCGTAATTTTGTGTTCTAATTCTATTTGCGTAAACATTGGAATACCTAATCTTCGTTTGTTTGCTTCTACAAAATGATTTGTTTATATTTTGTGTTTTTTTTTTGCTATTGCCTTCGCCACCACCTTCCATCCATCGATGGATCGATGTGTGTCATGCCCACGGTATCTATCATGTTCGCTTTGAGTGTTGTTTAAATATTTGCCAAATCTATTCGTTGCTATTCTCAAAAATTAAACATTCCGGTTGAGGCCAGACGCCACTCAATTAATTTTTCGGTTTAAAATTAAACGTTTTGAACAGCTTCTAGTATTTGCCTTGTTCTTGTTTGCTAACCCAAGATTACAAAGCCATCTACCAGGAATTCAATGGAGATATGGAACTTCCGAAATCATATTCATTCAAAAAAATAACAATTGAACTTTTATTTTAGAAATTTAATCAAAAGTCTTTTACCATAATAACGTCTAACTTTACTTTCAGACATGCTGACATCTTGCAGAACGCAACATGTGGATACAACAGTGAATCAAATCACATTCACGAAACGAACGAACGGCCTCGAGATTGGGATAACATTCAAAACCGAATCGATGGCTCCGAGTTCAATCGAATCTTACGAGTAAGCAAATCTAACCTTGAATTAAATCAATGCTCTCAAGACAACATTTTCATTAACAATTTGCATTATTTGTTTTTGTTTTAGTACAAACGATCCAACAGCATTGATAATAACATCATTCGGGGCCCTTTCAATGCCAACAAACACTCATCGTTCGTCGAACTGGTTATAGTTGTTGATAACAAAGTCTACAAATCATTGGGTGAGAATATGAAAAAGGTCCATAAGCACTGTAAGGACTTGGCCAATATTGTCAATGCGGTAAGCATAAGAATTCAAAGTCTGCTAGCCCTGCTGGCCAAGTGAATATACTTTACTTATATAATTTTTGCTTATCTCATTGCAGCTCTATGAACCTTTGAATATTTTTATCGCTTTGGTTGGGGTTGTTGTATGGAATGAATCGAACGAAATTGAATTCTCTCAAGACGGCGATGTGACCTTGAAGAATTTCTTACATTATCGCCGAACTAAGCTGGCTGTGAATCATCCTAATGATAATGCTCAATTACTGACGAAAGAGCCTTTCAATGGTGGAGTTGTGGGTAAGTTCCAATATATCATTCGCAAAAGAATTTCTTTTTTTTACCTGGATCTACCTTTTTTTGCTTCTAGGCAAAGCCCTCAAAGGACCCATCTGTACATACGAATATTCTGGTGGTGTTTCCATGGAACACAGTCAGATTGTAGCTGTAGTTGCTGCAACAATGGCCCATGAAATGGGTCATAATTTCGGCATGGAACACGACACCCCCGACTGTCGGTGTCCCGATGAGAAATGCATAATGTCTGCATCGAGTACTTCGGTAGTTCCACGTCATTGGAGTTCTTGCAGCATTGATCAATTAAATGTTGCCTTCTCACGTGGCATGAACTATTGTTTGCGAAATAAACCAACCAAATTATTCGACTCACCTCAATGTGGCAATGGTTTTGTCGAGCCCGGAGAACAATGTGACTGTGGCTTGGCGGAATATTGTAAAAATACCTGCTGTGATCCAAATACATGTATGCTAAGAACGAATGCATCATGTGCCACTGGCGAATGCTGTGATTTAAGTACGTGTCGACCCAAGACTGCCGGAACAAATTGTCGACCATCGGAAAATGAATGTGATCTATCGGAATATTGTACTGGCGAATCTGAATACTGCCCAACCAATGTGTTCAAGCGAGATACAGATACGTGTGATGGTGGTAATGCCTATTGCTATCAGGGGACCTGTAGATCTCGAAGCAATCAATGTCGTATTCTATGGGGACCATCTGGGGAGAGTTCAGAGCATTGCTATTGGAAGAATCTTAATGGAAGTCGTCATGGAAATTGTGGTTTTGATCGAATCGAAAATAAATACTTTCAGTGCGAAAGGGAGGATATATATTGTGGCATGTTGCACTGTCGCCATTTGAACGAACGTCTTGAGTTCGGAATGGAGTCTGTTGCTGTTCTTTCGCATAGTTTCTTAAACCATGAGGGCAATATCATTCCCTGTCGGACTGCTATTGTGGATCTGGGGTTGCAATCGACAGACCCAGGCCTTACGCCCAACGGTGCTAAATGTGGAGAGAACAAAATGTGTGTCGGCCAGAAGTGCATTGGGATTGAGAATTTGCGATCAAGTGGTTTTGGTGTTGAGTGCCCCGAAAACTGCAATGGCAACGGAATTTGCAATAGCAAAGGACACTGTCATTGTAATTTGGGATATGCACCACCCTTCTGCAGTGGTCCCGGACCTGGAGGCTCTAGAGACAGTGGACCCGCAACAAATCCAAACAGTAATTTATTATTTTTTAAACAAAATTCAATTTGCAATAATTATATCTTTTTTTTTTATTTTCAGGTCGTGATGGATTCACACGTTTCATGTTTATATTCTTTTTGGGCGTTGTTCCAGTTATGGCCTTATTATGTTTCCTACTCTACTATTGTCGCAATAATCCCCAAATGCCAGGGAAACTATTTGAAAATATGTATGTACATTCACCACGTTCATTGTGTAGTAACATTTCAACGCCTTGTTCTTCTGAAAAAACAATCACATCCACAACTGCACCCTCTTCCGAAACTTCTACTTCTTCTTCATGTTCTAGCAAAACAACTGATACAAACATTATTAACAATAACACTTCTACTACTAAAAGAAAATTACAAATAACAGATATTAAATTGTGTTCAACTACTAATCCGCACGCACTTTGCAATAGCACAGAATATATTCTAGATTCGAATAATAGGTTTGTCTATCAATTGACGTGATATGCAAAACAAAACAAAAGTGCATTGTGCTTTTTATTTAGATTTTATTAAAAAAAAAAAGTATGAAATGCTAAACAACAGCGTAAATGACAAAAAAAAAATTATATTTTATGCGAATTTTGTTTGAATTATTTCTAATTTGTTGCGGGTGAGATTTTGAGATAGATACAAATTATCTGTATTGCTATATTGGAGACTGAAATTTTTTTTTAAATATTTAAAATATTCTTTAATTTTTTAGAAATATTTATTAGTTGTAAATATAGTCATCTTAATATGCTAAAGGCATTACTTACAATAAAGGCGCGCCCCCAAAAATACAAATCTCAATCAGAAATTAATCCATATTATTATTGTTTTAGAATTCTGCGCAGAATACATAGATCGCTAAGCAATTATTAAGTACTCAGAGATTTCTCTTTGAATACGTTTCTTTCTTTGTTGCGTTTCTAAAACTAAATTGGCGCTCCTCTTCTTCACCCCTATTGGGAAAAAAATTTCTCGGGGAATTTTATGGGAAAAGGCTGCTCAATCAAGAAATTGCTGGAAAAATCGCTCCCTTTTCACTTTTCATTCTCCATACCACAGCAACAAATAACAAGCGAAAACGGAACATTTTGCCTGGGATATTTCGATTGGGAGCCTTTTTCCCAAGAAAAAAATCACTGGGAAATTTCGTTCCCGATAGGGATGATTGTCTGCTGTAAGTACTACCAAGTACTTTGTGTGCCCAATGGAATGCCCAATGGAGCACAGGCTTACTCTACATCACAAAGTTTCGACATAGTTCATTAAAGGCTTGCCCAAACCAAAGTGCGACAGTGCGT
This sequence comes from Meliscaeva auricollis, assembly GCA_948107695.1. Classification (NCBI taxonomy): domain Eukaryota; kingdom Metazoa; phylum Arthropoda; class Insecta; order Diptera; family Syrphidae; genus Meliscaeva; species Meliscaeva auricollis. The sequence continues at coordinate 79,414,457 of OX403616.1, read as the reverse complement.
CACGACATGTGCGACGCGATTTTTATATGAAAAAGTTATGCGATTAATCGCATTTGGTGTGGGTACTCTCACATGACGCTGTGTAAATAAATTTTGGCGTTGTCGTGTCGCACTGTCGCACTTTGGTTTGGCCAAGCCTTAATGCTTTTTCTAATAATTTTATTTATCGATGCCCCGCTTCACAACTATTTCACTCCTTATTTTGTATGAATCTAATAGATATACCATTCTGGGGATGCAACGGAATACCCTTATTATCTTTTAGTTTGGACAATAAATCAAAAATGGTTAAATGCTTACAGCATGTCCATTAGCCATTCTTAATCCAAAGACATCACATTTTGCGATTAACTGGACCTAAAAGAATTTAGTTTTTGTATGGCGTTCAGAAAACCTAAGCAAAGTTTTGAAAACTACTAACGTTCATATTATTGACAAATTTCAAAACAAGGTTTATACCAAAACATGTTTCGTAGAGGTTAAAAGTTGGAATATGTCAAAGAATTGGTAATACATATTTAAGAACAAATATTTAAGATTTGGAGTTTTGGATATCCAAACTCTCTAAGACGATGGCTAAATTATGAAAAACTTCAAAAAGTTACCAGCGTACTAAATCCATGATAAGTAGCTATCTAGTCCATCGCAAAAAAAGAACAAAACAAAAAAATTAAGAGATTGTTGCTTTCTGTTGATGTAAATAGATTTTGGGTATTTAATGCATTTCTCCCATCCAGAACCATCATCATTACTTGTGGTTTTCTATTTGGAAGATTCAATCTTCAGCTACTAGCCAATATCATAATAAAATTCAAGCATATAGAATTTAGCTATTTTGTTTTTTTTTTTTTAATATTGTCTCACCCTTTTTATTGTGAAAAAAATTCAAACCAAAAATAATATCCTTGGAATTCAAAGGTATTGAACTACTTTCATCAACTAATGTCGTTTTCGATTGGACGTCCAGAAGAGTCCGGAAGCATCCAGAAGTCTGCTGAAACTGTTTTATTGTGTCATATCTGTCATTTTCGCGCTAGTAAAACCGTTTTAGAAGTCTTATGTATACTTTCGAACTCTTCTGGACTTCCAATCGAACACGACTTAAGTGCCATCACCAAAAATCTTTAAAACTCGTATTAGTTATCGAAACTCAAAAACTCACCCCAACAAAATGTATTATTATGCCAAAATGTACTGCCGATCTGTGTTTTTTTCTTATTTTTTATTTATTTTAAGTTAGCTTTATTTTGTCTGTAAAATTATACAAAAAAAAAAAAAACATGTTTTTGTTTTAAATGTAAAACTTTTAACTTAATTTTAGCAAATATAAAAAAATAATAAATAAAAATATATTTTGTGTTGTATTTTTTTTTTTTTTTTTTTGTATCGTTTTTGTCTTCATTTCAATGCTTATGGTATCTATTTCTATTTCTATATTTTAGTTTATGTGTTGTGTTTTGTCGCACCTTTTTGTTTCCCTTTCACATGGTTTATGGTGTTTTTGTGTATGGCTAATAGTTCACTTATTCTATCTAAATGCACTAAACAAATTCAATTTCACTCCAATAATTTAACAATAGTCTCGAAAAACTTTCTTTCAGTATGAAATCAACGAGTAAAGGATCAGCTGCTCGTGGACCGCCATCAGCTCCAAATGGTGGATTGCCAAAATCTACACCTAGCAGTACAGATGATATGAACTCAGCACTACTCAAGTCACCATCGGATTCGGATGCATCGACAATTAACAATGGCATGTTTGGCAAATTTAAAGGATTCACATTGCGACCTCTTTCGGATTCGGGTCCACCAACAGCAGTGGTGGCACCAAATGTTGCTTTTGTTCATCCTGTTAGTAAGTCAACAGCAGTTCATGAGTCTAGCAATGGTGGTGTACCAGCGCGTTCGGCTCCACCAGTTCCAAAACATGCAACACTAGACAGAAATGATATGCAAAAGCCAAATGGTGTTGTTTTAGGATTGAAGAAAGCCAGCACTTTGGGAAAGATTCCAGATGCTTCTGCTCCAGCACTTCCGCCGCCAAATCCGGGCTCACATCCAAGGCCCATAATATCGAACCCAGTATTGGAGACATCAACATGCAAGGAAATAGGAATTTCTGGAAAACCGAACGAAGCTGTTCCCGTTCGACCAGCTCCAAATGCTCCTCAAATACACAATGCTGCTCCACCACCTCCGGTTCCACTGCACACCGATCCCAAGTTGAACACTCGACCAAAAGACGGAACAATCAAACGAATTGCTTCTTTTCTGAAGAAGGAGGAGAAATATATTCCGAAAATTAAACCTGTGATCGATAAAGAGAAGCTAAAAAATATCGAAATATCAGCTCCAATCCCTCAAACAGATACATCCAATTCTGATTCGGAACAACAAGATGAAACAAAAAATCTAGTTAAAAGAGCCCAAAGTATGAGAAGTCCAACTAAAAAGCAACCAATTGTTCAGACATTTGGTTCGATGAGAAATCCACCTGGCCTTAATCGTCCCAAGAGTGTTATTGGCACTGCACGACCCAAAAGTCCACCACCAAGACCCCCAGCACCACCGGGAGTCAAAAAGACCCCGTCGACCACTTCTTCAGGCTACCAACTGCCTCTCTCATCAAAAGTCGATCACACCTATGATGACTGCGAAGCAATTGAAGAGCCCCTTTCGGATATCAAGGAATCACCATCCCCAACCGGATCCGATAACATTTATTCGGTTATCGATGAGATCGTGTCACCTGTTAAGGTTTCTTCTATAGAAGAAAGTTCAGATAGTATGGGTCTCCTTGGGGAGATTGTAAATGAGATTGAGAAACGAAACGTAGACTCCATATACTCAGCTTCGACCCTAAAAAGTGCAAGTAGCGCAGAAGGGATCAAGTCAAATGCGCCTTATGAAAATGTCCCCAGTGGGGAACAAGATACAGAACCGGACTACATCAAGTCCAGCAGTAGCACCGCCTCTGGTGGCTATATTCGACCATCGACGACAGTTAGTAGTGCACCCATCGCAAGGGTTGCTCCAACTAGATCTGATATATCGATTTCAACAAATGCATTCTCCAGCTTCAAGCCCAAAGCTGAGAGTGAAACTTCCACCAGTCGAACTGGTAGAGCTCCAACTATCACTCCGAAACCATCGACAATCGCCTCAAGAGGTAATAAATCATTTAGTAAATCCCCCAGTCCCTTAGCTAAGACAACAACCGTTGATTTAAAATCAACCGATACAGCATCTAAAAAATCACTGCCCTCATCAGGTGCTGCTAAACCGAAACCACTTACAAAGCCAACTGTAGCAAGTGCAGGCACTAAGCCTACAGTTGGACGAACGATAACCACAAATAATAAAAAGTCTATCGAAAATACAAATTCATCATCCACAACAGCGACGAAACCACCAACATCAAGTACAGCTCAACGTCCAACAGCAGGCAAAGTCTCGACTGTTGCCTCATTGCAGCAAAAATTCGAAAACTCACCGAAAACGAAGCCTTTGACTGGAAGTTTAGCAAAGAAATGAGAAATGAGAGAGATGATTTTGTGTTCTCAATCGGATTCCCGAACCATTCCTATATAAAGTATATCCCGCAAAAATATTAATTTATGTTTCTTTATAATATCTCGAATTAGAATTTAAGTTTTTGTTTAAGACTATTCAAGTCCTGGCTACATCTTAACCTCAAAAATGGTACCATATTCTTGTTTTTTGTTGCTGATTTTGAAATTCTACAAAACTGACTGAAAAGAGACTGCTTTGTGGATTTTTTTTTTGTTAAGGCTCGATCTCTCTGTGGAACATAAGTTTTTATTTTTTTTTTTATTTTCATGTAGCAAGGACATTTTTACTGTAACGAGTTATATATAGCTAATTATTTATATAAACAAAAATGTAAATAACACTTCTGACTACTTAAGAATTTTTTTTTTTTTCAAATTTTAGTTTTTCTTTTATAATTTATATTTTTGTTCAAATCTATCTAAGGAGTATTTCAAAACTTTATTTGAGTTAAAGATTTATAATGAGAAAGATTACTGTAAATTAACTGTAAATAATGTACCAAAGATTTCTAAGTTTGTAGACCCTGTATCGTATTTTTTGTTTTCAATTTTATTGAAATTAAGCTGAGTCAAAAGCGGTGCTTTTTGCATTGCATAAATAAAACTAAACAAAAAATTGATGTATGTAAGTTTTATTTAAGAAAATGTCACTAATAAAAATCAAAAAAAAAAATGTAACACAGCTAAGTCTTAAAAAAATATATATAAACAAAACATGAAAATGCAAAACACTTACGAAATAAACGAACTACTAGGTACTATAATATATTAATGAAATATATTTATTAGTTATGATATAAATTTATGACAAAATGAGATATGTAAATTATAAGAAATCATGTATAGGCAGTATATATATCAAAAATATATACAATAAATTAATGATAATAATAATAATAATTAAACTTTTTGACGAAATTATTAAATTTGGTTTTATTTTAATTTACTAATATCCTACGATCTCCTATATTTTCGTTTATAGTACATTCCACGTAAACCGCACATTCCAAAAATTGGATTTTAATAATTTTTGAGTATGTTATACATTATATGTTATGGGCTGGACCTAAATACAAAATATTTTTGCAATTTGAGCTCGGATTGATAAGTTATTAGACCTTAAAGATTGTACTTTTAGTCAGGTATGTTCTACTTTAAATGTTTAAAATATGTTTCACATTCATCTTCAACTCTCTGGTATCTAAACAAAATGTTAGATGGTATCTCTTAAATAGGTGTTCAAAATAAAATAGTCAAAATGTATCATATTTGATACAGTTACAAAGGCTAAAATATTAATATACAAAAACAAAATACATGAGGTATTTAAAAAATGTTAAATCTTATCTCTCGAAGAGGAGTAGATATATGGGCCAAAATCAAGGATAGGTAGAAATGTGTTTGTTGTTGTTTTCTGTTCTGACGTTTCTTCTCACGAATCTGCAGTTCTGATCTGTTCTGACTTAAAAGCAAGTACAAAAAAAATCTGTTCTACATCGTCAACAGCAAACTAAAACAGTTTGGAATAGAAAAAACTCATTTAACGGTGGTGGCACTAGTCCAAAGATCAGCAATTGTCTGCAAAGTTCAGGGTCATTTTTTAACAATGGTTAACAATAGGTGTCATGTCGAAAAAAATTGTTGAAGTTTCATTTTTTCTATTGTTTGTTTATTTAACGTATCACTTAGGAACGGTAAGATATTGCTTATACAGCTATCAAACTCCCAAAGTTAAATACTAAATTCCATATTAATTTTCAGTTTTTGTTTAGAGATTGGTTTAAAGATTTATTTTTCGTATTTAATATCTGCATCATTCAAAATGGTACAAATGCCAAGATCCTGTCGATCAGCAAAAGTAGTGACTATAGTAACTATGCATTTCAAACTTCAAACAGATTTTAGGAACAACTCTGTGACGTCATATAATTACAAATCGTAACAATTTTTGATTAAAGGAATGATCATAGTTAACTATCGTAAACTATCGTTAGAAAAGGAACACACCAATGAGTTTACCCTGTCCCAATGCATTAAGCGCGTCCCACAAGGAGTGATCTCCGAGATTTTTTAAGTGGAACAAAAAAACTCAGCTCTCAGCTTCCTGTATTTCGCGAAGATCTCTGAGACTTTTGGATTCAATTGGCCCGTCCCACGCGATAGTTAATGGGATGGGCCTATTAACTCTATCATATATGAGGAGTGACTTTTCAAAAAAGGGATAAAAATATTTTTTGTCATTCCTCAGAAAATCAAAAAAAAAAACAAGAACCAAAATTGTAATTTTCCAAAGGATTTCAAGTTCTTAACTGTATGACGAGTCCGATTTATAGGGCAAGTTTTTTTTTTTTTTATATTTGGACTTTACCTAAATCCACTCAGTTAAGCATTGCAGTATGGATCCCAAAACTATATACTTAGTTTAAGAAAGTGAAAACTGCAAACTTTGGAAAAGCAATATTTATTTTTTTTGTTTGAATAATCTAAAATGAGAACGAAGTGTTGTATAAAAATTTGTTCGTGAAAAAAGAGTTTTAAAAGTGGCAACCCTATTTTTTCATTTTCAGTATCAATCATATCAATTAACTGTGTAAAATTACTTCAAAAAGCACATTTTTGCCTGAAATGAATCTGAGCATTGGCTTTAATAAATGTATAATACTGAATTGTAGTTATTACCGTTATTTTTCAATGATTTTTTTCCATCTGTAGTACTTTTACATAGAATTGCCCCTCCCGCCAAATGGGGTATGGTAGATCCCCCTCCTCCCATAGTAAAAAAATGCTTGTATTGAAGTGTTCTACAAAACACCGTTATCATATTTTGGCCCCGCAGTTATCATATTCTTGCCGCAACTCTTTTTTTGCATGGCTGCGAAGATAATTTTATTGATTTTAAAGCTGCATTTACACTCCCGCGGTTTAATCACCGGTATATACTCGTTCGGATTCATACATTCGTTTTTGAATTAAAATCAAACAATAAGAGAGTGTTGATAGAAAAACTCAAAACAAAAAACGAAGAGTGTAAATGCAGCTTTAGGCTAAGAATTTATCATCGGTTTTTATAGTGAAATGCATTTTTATGCATCTTTTATTCAAGAATTCTGTGTCGCCGTGTGAAATAGCAGGCGAAGTACCTCAAAAGCAAGCCTATCATTTTGTTGGAAGGAAAACAAGATTGTTCTATTTCATCATACGTATGTATATGTATATTTAAAAGATTGTCATTTATCAAACACTTCACTAAAAAATAACTCTACAAATTCTTCTCAATTATTTCAAAACAAAGTATTCTCTCCATTTCCACTCATACATTTGTTTTTTTCAAAAAAAATTATTTTCAATATTCAAAACCTATCAGCCGGATATAAGGATAACATGAATTGAAATTTCTTTAATGCGCACTAAGAGCCATCTGTCTACTCAAATGATATACAATCGAATCAAATGCAACAACCATCAGCTGATTATGACATTTCTACATGCAGCTGTCTCTTCATCACTTGTGGTTTTTGTGAAATGTCAACACGAGCCAACTCGTTCTCGTTTGTTTAGAAATAGAATTATTTATTTATTAAGTAATTTTAACTTTATTTGAATGAAATAAAAATGTTTCTTAAAAAAATCCTGCAACTTAATAACTTTTCTACAAGAGCGAGTGATTCAATTTACGTGACAACACCAATTTTCTATGTAAATGCGTGTAAGTATTGCTGACTGCATCTCAATGCCGGTTGAAATTCCTGTACATAGCTCATGTTATTTGCTTCCAATAGCTCCACACATTGGACATCTATATTCTGCTGTAATTGCTGATGCCATAGTTCGATATCAGAGACTAAAGAATCCCCAAGTGAAATCACACTTCTGCACTGGAACCGATGAACATGGTACAAAAATCCAACAAGCTGCCGCCAATCACAATGTTCCCGTATCCAAATACTGTGATAACATTTCACAAAGCTACAGGAAAGTTTTCCATGAAGCTGGAATCCAACACACAGACTTTATTCGAACAACAGAAGAACGGCATAAAAAGTCTGTGGGACATTTTTGGGTTGGTTACTATTACAAAGTCATCTTGTAGTCAAAGTTAAGTGTTTTATTACTTTTAGAATGAACTCAAATCTCGAGGTCACATCCATTCATCTCAATACAACGGCTGGTATTGTGTGTCAGATGAAACATTTCTCACAGACAGTCAACTGAAAGTCAATCCCGATGGTAGTAAATGCTCATTAGAGTCTGGACATCCCGTCGAGTGGACAGAAGAAACAAACTATATGTTTAGTTTGTCCAAGTTGCAGGAAGATGTGCTTTATTGGGTGAAGCAGGGTGGACGTATTCGTCCGGCGAAATTTGAAAAAATACTTTTGGACTATTTGAGTGAACCACTGCCAGATGTTTCCATATCAAGGCCATCGAATAGAGTTCATTGGGCTATTGCAGTGCCTGATGATAATAGTCAAACTGTTTATGTTTGGCTAGATGCACTAATTAACTATTTAACGTCAGTTGGGTATCCAAATGAAGAGGTAAGTCTTACATCTTAATTCATTTCATCCATACGGGGTGTTAAGAGTTTTTATTTGGGACAGGAACTTCTGTCACATTTAAAGAGGTCATAAAGTCCCAATTGAATTCTTTTGCTTTCAAAAAATAATACATACAAGCATCCTGCATATAATTAAATCTAAGCTTGTAAACTTGAGAAATAAAAAGTTATAAGATTAAAATTTTAAATTATGTTAAGATTTCAGACTAGGTACCTATTTTTATTGTTGCAAATAAAATAATTTTTTTAGTTAAGAATGATGCTATCAAATATTGCAGGAAATAACTCAAAACCTCAAAAATACTGCTTCAGACGATGGCAAGTTTGAATTCTTTTTGTCTGGGTCTCGCAATTCTGTCTGTAGGTATGTGTGTCTGTGTATACCTCAAACTATAGCCTATATATAACCGCTAGGGCGATTTTCTTCAAATTTAGTGCTTCCTTAGAGGAGAAACTGAATTTTTTAGGATCAAAACTAACGGTACCTCGAAAAATGTATCCCCTTTCCAAAAATTGATTTAACGATTTTGATTAAAATTATTGAAATGAAAAAATTGTTTTTAAAAGTTTTACTAAGGGTATGTACCTCCCATAGAACCGATTTTTTTCATTTTGAACTTTCTGTAAAACCGACTAAACCAATTTTAGTGATCTTTTTCTGAGCGGCAGCTTCTTAATACCCATAAAATTATTTGATATTAAAATTTCAGAAAAATTATTTTTGGATTTAAAAAAACACAAAAAAATTTAGTCAAAATGTTTAATTGATTTATTTTTTAAAATGTTACATTATAAAGTATAACTTTTTATCCAAAATTCAATGGCCTTATTTTTAAGTAACAAATGGAAAAAGATAAAATGTCTTATGTGTTATAGTTTCTTAAAATAACTAAAAAGTTACTCAATTTTTAAGGACAATTTTAAATAAAATAGCATTCAGATTTTTATTTTTTTATATTTTTCCAGAACAAGAAAACATATTAACATTAATCTTTTTGCATTCAACTAAAATTAAATAAAACATTAATTTTTGATCGAAAAATGAAATTCAAAAAGTAATTGATGTTATAAAATCAGTTTGATTTTTTTTTAAACATTATTTTCTGCCTAAAATATAAATTTGAATCACAGTTTTTTAAAAACAAAACAAATGCAGATCATTTAATTTTCTTGAGTCAGTTTACTTTACATATGGAAATTAAATTTTGGAAGAAAAAATTATATTTTAACGTAAATTAAAAAAAAAATTTACAAATGTTGACTTAATTTGTTTTCTTCACAATTAGTTTAAAAATAATTTTTGTTTTTAACAATTTATTGAATTAACTTAATTTAAAAATGCTTTATAAAAGAAAATTTTTCTGACTATTAAAAACATATCATTTGATCTTGAATTTAGCTTAACTGTATTTCAATAATTTTTGTTCTGCTTTAAGGTGCAAAATAGACCCCTATTTTTAGTAGTTATTTTCCTTAAACAGATCTGAACAAATTTTAACAAAATTTTTTTGTTGAATAAATGCTTGTTTACAAAAATCTTACTGTTAAGTTATAAAAAAAATCCGATTAGAACGGCAATTTTAAACCAGTAACTGTTAAAGTATTTTTGAATACGAAAAATTGCCCGGTTTCGAGATAATTTGATTTAGTTACTCCACTATTATGCCGTTTTCGATTGGACTTCCAGAAGAGTCTGAAGCACTTATACATGCACACTAGGACACACACTTGGTTTATTGTTAAAATTGAAACATTAACCCTCAAAACTGCTCTTAAATATTTTTTTTAAGAGTTGTTAATATTTTTCACTAATTGTCTGTAAACTTTAATTTCAGGTTTTCCTTTTTAGGAAAATAATAAAAAAAATTAATAAGAAAAACTTAACAGTGATTTCTTGAAGTAGTTGAATAACTTCATTGTCGTGGGTCAAAAAACCAAAGAACGGCGCTCAAATTCACTAAAAATAATTCGGGTATTCTGAATACGATGGTGTAATTAGTTTTTCTAGGTTAGGTCAAATATAAAAGATTTTCGTCTTTGAAGTTTGTTGTTCAAAGCCAGATATTTGCGATAATACCCACCATAAATTTGGAGTTAATTAATTTTATATCGATGTTAATTGACCAAAAAAAGTTTTTTTGTGGTAATTTTTTTTTTTTTTTTTGACAAATCTCAGAACCATAAATTAACTATGTATGTACATAACTGAGGCACTTGCTCATTATTCTCCACAGTTTATGCTCGAAATCTTTAACTAAATTAATTACGCATTTATTAAAAAAAATCATTTTTTAACATCTACAAAACTAGGTTTGCTTCCATAAAACTAGTTTTGCTTCCATTAAACTAGTTTTGAAATTCTTTAAAGATATGGCTGTTACACCTTACACCATAGACCTTAAACAATAATATTTGAAAACATACATTTTACAAACAAAATAATCAAAACTGGAGTTAGTGCTTAGAAATTAGAAGTTACCCAATTTAAGCTTTAATATTCAATATGTCTATTATGGAATTCTTTACTTTACTCCCGGGTAATCAGCGTGTTTCAAAGAGTTCCTATTCGCATTTTAACAATTATGAACTTGTCAGATGAACTATATTACCACTACGAGGAACTTCCTTACCATTTCCACTAAAACACTTCCTCACCTGCGAGTTCCACACTAGAGAATATGGCTGGTGCGAATTCCGCCGCAAAGCTTTCGTCGGATTCTATAATAGGGGTAATTGTGTAGAAATTTATACCTAATATAAAACATATAGCCTAAAAAATTTTAACATTTTTAATATTAAAAATAACGATTTCTCCTGCTAAGCTTCAATATATCGCCCCTTTAGGCCAAAAGCATGAATGTGCAAATTTACGAATTTTGCGTTTATTGCTTGAATCGATTACCCTTCAGGTGATATTATGATTTACCAAATCTTAGAACTTACAGACAGCAAGGAAACCGCATTATTATATAATGCCAATCACATAAATTCTTTCTAATTTTACGACACCGACCAACATTGTAACGATTTCCCAACATTTTCATTTCACATTCATGTTTCTGGCATGAGACAAATGATAAAATTTTAATAAAAAAAAGTTGTAAATTATTTTAATATTCATTTTGCTGTACATTCCCACTTAAATTCTGCAGATTCCGGGCAGTTATAGGAAACTTAAGGGACTAAATATTTAGTTCATTTACTGGTCTGTGATTAGTCAGCTGTCAAATTGGAAGGATATTTTTTGACAGCTGATCAAAAAAATTGACTAAATATTTAGTCCCTACCGTCTCCTAAACTTGAAAACTGACTTACGTACTTTTAAAGTTTCCTTTTCTATAAATATTCTACCTCATGCGTCATGCCCATATGTATGTAGGTACTGCGTTGTAGATATATTTAAACAATTTTTATTTTTTCATTTTCTTTCAGTTTCGAAACAAATGGCCACCCACTACTCAAGTTATTGGAAAAGATATTCTCAAATTCCATGGCATATATTGGCCAGCATTTCTCATCGCTGCTGGTAAGCAGGACCAACCACAAAACTTTGTCAAAAACTAATTAAATTAAATAATTTTCCAGGTTTAGAACCACCTCAGCAATTGTTCGTGCACTCACACTGGACTGTTGATGGACAAAAGATGTCAAAGAGTAAGTTTAATGTAGTCGACCCAATGGAAGCATCACAAATTTACACAATGGAAGGATTACGATATTTTCTATTACGAGAAGGAGTTGCTCACAGTGACGGCAGTAAGTACCACTATGTGTAACCTTTTCATTAAAGTCCTTTTAAATACAGTTTTCAAGAAGATCCCCAATGGAAGCTAGCAGTAGAGACTGCATAAGCAACTTTAATCATACCATTCATCCGCTTCAACAACAACAAACTTTGTTGTTAATTTTATAGTTTAGTTTTTAAGTTTTCCTGTGCTTGATTCCCAAAAATAAGTTAATGAAGTGGATGACATAGAAAGGACGTCATCATCACAAAGTGCATCACACACTATATTCTCGGTTGAGTGGCACGTCTCAAATCCCTTCTCGGTTCTCAAAGTTGTTTTTGAAGGATTCGGGCAAGTTTTACCTTCGAAGAAGTAATAAAAGAGTTTATTTTTTTTTTCGGAAATTTTAACATAGTTAAATCTCTTGAAGGAAGTGCAGTGAAAAGTTTGTGTGGTCTGGGACAAGCAAAAATGTTAAATACTGTGAAGAAATTGAATTTTCTTAACTAAAAACTTTGCCACTCTTCTCAAGAGAGCTAAAGAGAATATCTGAGATCTTGTGCTTGTGAGGTGAAAATTTTGATTGGATACCTCAAGTGGATTCAGCTATTTTGTTATTGTTTTGAATATGAGAAAACGTTAAGAAGTCGCAGTTGTAGATGAAATTTGCATAGGTCCACAAATAGTAGAAAGTTTTCATAATATTTTGGAATACTCATAAAAAAAAATATTTTTGGTATTATCAAGTAGTAGTCCCAGTTCCAGGAATGTTGAATGTTGTTTTTTTCTAAAACTTTGAAGAACCTATTCTTTTTTCTTTGAAGTTTTAAGAGTACATCAAAAGATTAAAGAGAACATTTTTTAAATATTCAAATTCTGTTTCATAAGTTTATTAAAGAAAACCATGTCATTTAGAACCTACCCAGTTAAAATTTTCCTGAAGAGGTTGAGTTGAACTTTCTGATTATAGTAATAAGGTTTGACGAAAATGGTATTGAATCTCTGTGATTGATTTGAATTAGCAGATAAATAGTCAAAAAGCTAAGGAAGATAGTCCAGTAGGAAGCAATAGGGACGTACCCATTTATCCGACTGATTTGTAAAAGGGTCGTACCCATTTTCCGACTGATTTATAAAAGGGTCGTATCCATTTGTATGATATCTCAGAACTAATTTATCCGACTGATTTATAAAAGAACATACCAATTTAGCCGACTGATTTATAAAAGGGTCGTACCCATATTGGTGCTACTTCTTTTTTATATGTTGTCCAAAAGTTTGATTCAAAAGGGTTGACTTGTTTCCATATGTCCGAAATATGTATATGAATTATAAGTGCATTTTACGGGAAAGTGCATACCTTGTGTCCATATTTCGGATATATGGAAACAAGTCAACCCTTTTTAAAAAAAAACTTTTGGGTAACATATAAGGAAAAAGCGGCACCAATTTTTGTTGGTATCTAATTTTTTTATAACTATTTAGAAAAATGAAATGTTATTACGCTCTAACTTCCAATTGCCCCACTCAGGGACTGCAAGAAATGGACATCCCATACAAAGAATCAATAAACCTTTTCAATAATACCAATCTTTTTATACTATTACTCACACCCAAAATCAGCTGCTTTAATAAAGAAATAAGATCAATTGGCTGTTTTCTCTTCAAAAAACGTTAGTATTTCGAAATGTTTTACAATTTCTTCTTCTTTTGCAATAAAATCTGATTGGGTACTTCTTTCATTTATTTTTGTGCTTTTAATTACATTAATCCTAGAAATGATACACACTTTTCAACAGCATTCAAATTCCTCAATTGCAAAACAAAACAAACAGCAAAAAAAACCTTTGAAAAGATCTTTGCATTGAAAGAGATTACTTTACGACACGAGAATTTTCTTCTTCCTTTTTTTTTTTTTTTTTTTTGATATTTCGAAATGAAAAAATCCCCATAGACGAAATAAGTATAATAATCATTCAAAGGATGTTCACTAACATCCAATTTAAATTGCGTGACACTTCTTCCAGGATGTGCATTGTGCATCCGGCGAGAGTATCCATACATACATGCATGCTGCAACTGCATGGTGTGTTTGGCTCCAACTTGATGGCAGAGAGCACACTGGCACTGAACAGTGAACAGTGAACAAGTACACAAGAGTTCGTGAACCCACTTCTAATAGGGGTAACCAGATGATTTAAGCCGCACTTGTTGAGGTGACGACACCACCAACACCAACATACGCCTGAGCGCATTAAAACGGATTTTCTGTGGCTTTTCAAGGAAACCCTGCAGTCAGAACCATTCAAAGACAAAATAGTAAAAAAAAAAATAAAAAATAAAAAAAGAAAAGAAAACTTGAAGAGAGTGTTATCCTCTTGCCAGATGCAATATATGGATTTACCACACCATCTAATTGGTAATCCCTGGTGCAAGGAAGGAACAATTACAGTCATGTTGAGGTAGTTAAGCAAAAGCCTTGCCAACGTCTTCGTGTCGTCATCGTCTTCGTCGTTGCGTTGAAAAAAACTCAAAACAAATTCCATCTCACATCCTAAAGGGTGTTGGCGTGGCGTGGGTGCAGAAGCAGACGCGAACCTGCATCATGCTTCCCATCACACTCTTTGCTCACTTCAAATCATGTCAAACAGAGTCCTTCAATTAAATTCAATTTGATAGAAATTTCCTCAAGGTGGCGTTAATGGAACCAAAGAAGCTGTCATACGAAATTCTGTTATCCCATTGAAGGGGTTGTTTTCATTTCTAGAGAATGGTTTCATACGCATCCTGAACTTGAATGTGTGCGCCAGACTATGGTAGGGTAAAGCGTGTCAAAATAAATTTTAAAGTTTTCCTGGTGTTTATGAAACTAAAATACTTTGTCAGTTTATGAAAATGAAAATTTTTCCGGTAAGTTGTTGTGACTTTGTTTATTTTATCATAAATTAAGGATAAATTGAACAAAACAACATAAAAAAAAAATAATTTAATTTGTAAAACGTGCTAACATAAAATGCAGGACTAGGTCACCATGTACAAGGTCTTAAGGCTCAAGCATAAAAGCTATAGTAAATAGATTCATCGATGAATATACGTCCAATTTGATTTTGTGCATATTAATGTCAAAATACACACATTTTTACACCAATTTTGGTTGAGCTTATGTACAACAAAAGATATATAAAAAAGGTACCTTTTACTCTGAATATTATCACTATAGAAGGGATTGTTTTTAATTTGAATTTAAAATCGGGAAAAGTGTACCAAAAAATAATGTACATCTCGAGAACTAGATAAGTTAGCGAGATAAAATAAATTTTATTCAATAAATAAGTTTATAAAATGAAAATTTAACAAAATCAAAAAAATTCTAGAATATTAAAATTTACAGATATGAATGTTTTTGTAAATGTTGTTTTTTGCTTAGACCTTGGACAATCAGGTTATTTTGGCTATTGTTCATTTTTGTTTGAAAAATAAATTATAGGCAATGCTTTTACTTGTCATATATGTAGGTAAGGTATGTATATGTACAAAAAATTCCATTTAATTTCATTTAGAAAGATACATTTTTCGTAAAATAATTTTGAAAACCGGTAGAGTGTTTTTTTTTAAAGAAATATTTGTTAATGAATGACAAAAAAACACACCACCGTGTTTAAAAAAACAAAATGGATATTCTATTTTCAAGAAAATATAATAGACACATAAAACCAAAATTTAAAAAAAATAAAACGATTCATTTTCGAAACATTCATTTTAATTTTTTTTTTTTAATTCAAAAATTTGTAAGAAACTTCCGTATAAAATAAAATGATCAAAATCCGTTAAGTAGTTCAAATAAATTGCACGACTGGATCGCACGCACTTGCTCTCATAGATAAAGTTACCATATATGCTAAGCCTTTTTAATTAAAAATATGTAAATGCAGTTTTAGAAAAAAAAAAAAAATCAAAAAGCATAAACTTCGATTTTCAAATGACTAAAACAGCTTCTTAAATGAATTTAACCTCAAAACGAAGTATGCAATTTGATTTCTTCTATAATGATACATTTTTAGAAAAATAATTTTGAAAATCGTTAGAGCCGTTTAAAAAAAAAAAAACTATCTTCTCAATATAAATTTTAGCAAGGACTTTTATAAAAAAAAAAAATTGGTACGCCATTTTTAAGATATTATTTATCAACATCTAAAAACTAAATTTAAAAAAAAAATATTGTCTAGTTTTCGAAAAAAAGGTTTTTCAAAATAAAAATTTTTGATTTTTTTTACAAATGATTATTACGGCAACTGTAAAGTATCTATGTAGAAAAAATTGGTTGAAATTGATTGAGTCATGAAGGAGAAAATCAGTATTAAAAAAAAAACGGTTCCATGGCAGGTTGTGTTAATACCGGTTTGTGAAAAAATGGTTTTCATTTAAAGATAGACCTTATTTTTGGATAAGTGACCATAATTTTTTTAATCAGAATCGTAAAAACTATTTTTGAGAAAAATTAGTTTTTCTAAAACCGGTATATGACAGGTACCGTTATTGTTGGTCAAAAAAAAAATTAAAAAAACGTCTGGGGAAAGTCTCCAATAAACGCCAAATACCAAGTTTGAAGTAAATCGACCCATCCGCTTAGGTTGTGGCTTCTGATACATACATACATACAGACAGACAGACAGACAGAACTGTCGGACCCACTTTTTTCTCATTCATTATCATCGTAATGTCAAGTTTGATTGTTATCTCAACTTTTTTTCTTGTACGAAAGCATAACTTGATATATAGTACCTATATCGCAATTAAAAAAATTAAAAAATGGAAAAAAGTTTTATGGGAAGTATCGTTGGTAATATCTAAAAAGTATTTCTTCCATTTTAAAAGTACGATTACTTACAAAATTAGACACAAAAGTTTTGAACAAAATCGTTAGAGCCGTTGTTGATAAAAGTTAACTTTTCTTGACTGGTTATGGTAGGTAGGTTTCGTTAGTTTTGGGCCTAAGCAAAAAATTAAAATTTACCTTCTAGACTCTAGGAGGGAATTACCCAAAACCCAAATTTGAAGAAAATTACTTCAGAGATATACACAGACCAACAGACAGAATTGCAAGACCTACTTTTTTACCGTCTCTAGCCCTGGCTAGAGCAGTATTTATATCTCTATCGAAAAAGAATTACTGATCCATCCAGATGCCAAGGTACTTTACTAAACTTTTACTCGTCAGTGGCTGTCCATATGGTCCAACGATCACTAGCTTGTGCGGCAGTTCTTTCTCGTATCCTTTGAGGTATTAAACAGAATTGTTTCTGATTTCTGAACGTTGATTTTTAACTTCCTGTTTCTATTTTTTCGTTTAAATTAACAATTCATGTTGGAACAACTCCTGACATTAAAATATTCTGCGGACAAGAAATTTATATGAACGGACGAAATTCTGGTTTCAAAACTGCTTTTAAAATTCTGCTTTTGAGAATTTATTTTTATTTCTATTCTGTTTTACAAAATTTGGCTTTTTAATATACTGTTTTTCAAAATTTTGCCAGTACCCACGTAATTTATGGATGTAAATTCTGCTAATTCTATTAATTTCTTAACAACATAATTTACGAACAAAAAAATAATAATAAAACAGTAAATTGAAATTAAAATAAGTCAGAACATTAATTTTTTGAGTTACAATTATGTTTAAAATGTTAATTTTTCGCTAGTATGCTAAGTACCTAGTAATTTGTCTCTGTAAATTAAGTAATACAGTTTTAAAATGAAAAATGTACCTAAATATTGTGAGCTGCAATAAATACATAAGAGTTAATAAAACTAAAATATAAATTTAACAGATTTTTTTTGTCCTTTTCAAGACCCAACGAAACAAAATGCAGTTTAACTGCTAGTTTTTTTTAACACTTTTAAAAGAAAAGGCTCATTTTTAGTTTAGTTTAACAAAAATAAACCAGAAAACCAAACTAGCAAAATTACTCCCTCCAATAACATTTTCCAAAGCGTAATTTGTATTATTATCACAAATCGAAGTCAAAATGTTTCGGTGCATTAATTTTTTAATAAATTAATAATTAACACAAATATGAATTATTATAAAATTATGTTAAAAAACTTTCATCTTCCAATTTTTTCGAAGTGCAAATTTTGATGAATTACATATATTTTTTTTTCTTCATTTTCGTGTTTTATTTGTCAAAAAAAGTGAAATCCTTCAGGCAGATTAAATAAGAAAGAGAAAAGACAAGTGTAGTTTCTGAAATTGGTGAATATGACATTTCAAAAACAGTTTGAAAATTTCTGATAGATACCAAACTGCATTCAGAAATAAACGATAGACGAAACGAATTTCGCTGAGTTACGTGAAGCAAATTGTTTTTTCGTTTGCGTTTTTCGTTTTTCGTTTCGAACGTTTTAAAAATTATGAAATGACCCCCCTGAATTTTGTATGCAGTAATTTCATCGTCGCAGATTTGCTCTGTGGTTGAAATGTCATCGGGCTCTCAAAAATAAAAATTAGCATTTGTTTTTTTCGTGTCTGTGGCTGAACAATAAAAATAGAGAAATGCCCAGAAAAATTAAACAAGTTTTAAATTAGCGTGAGTTACTCAATAAACAATCCCTAAAAAAATTTAGTTTTATCTTTTTGAGGACATTTTACTTCAAAATAAATGCCAGCGACGGCACCTATTTAGCTATCATTCAAACACAACCATTTTGACGATAGCGCTGCGCTGTGGTGATAATCGAGCAAATTTTCAATCGTCGAAACGATATCGTCAAGACGATAGTGATTTTGAGAGCTACGGTAATCAGCACCATCGTCGAGACGATATCGTTTGGCGATAATCGAATTACAGAATGACACCCCAGTTTTTTTTTCATAAAATTTGTTTCTTCTTTTTGTACTGACGACGCGACGTTTAAAGTAAAAGTCCAACTGAAAATAAATAACCAGGGCCCTATTCCTCCAACTTCAAAATTGTCACTAATAGTTTTTTCACAATCTTGTGAAAAATCCATAAATTTTGTTTCACCAATTTGTTTTTTATTTACAAAATTCTTCTTGTTAGGCTGCTTGTAAGTTTCTTTTCCACAAAAAAAAATCACATGTACAACTTCTCTACATACATTTATGCAAGAGTTGAGTGGGTAATTTCTTCTACAAATTTGATTTCAATCATGTTGAAATTTTTTAAAATATCTGTTGTTAACGTTAACGCTAAATACATAAATTTTGTGGCCCGGGGCATTGTAACAGAATGTCGTTGTGGCTCGTTTAAAAAAAGTTGAGTATGGCTCCTCTAACCGAAAAATATAAATCGTTGCTGAAGTTGAACAAATAAAATAATAATACAATTTGGAAAATGCCAACCCATCATACAAAACAACAAATTGTTACCTTAGACACGAAACGTGCTTAAATAACAAAAAAAAAAAAAACAACAATAAACCAAACAAGAAAACTCTTAAAATCTTTATCCCATGATGCACAAAAGTAAATAACACACTGTCAATAAATGATTCAATGAACCTTCTCAAAATGAACAGGACACCTCTTGAATCTTGAAAACATATCCTTCCTTCTAGTAACAGTAACACCTTGGGTATGTTCTTTCTTTGCCATCCATTAATCAATATGTTATGCATAAGCATGATAATAAATTTAATTTAACATTAGTCTGCACATTCTTCGTTTTGAATGTTTATTCTTCATCCTAGAGTTCTTTGTTCAAATCAAAGTAACATAATACTCTTCAAGTGTTGTTTCAACTTTGTTTATATTTCAAGTGGGGACCGAAACGTCTCATCAATTAATCCACAGTAATCAAAGACAGAAGGTTTATGCATAGCACATCATTTCTTATCTTGCTTGAGCATCCAATATGAATCTCATATTCGATGCATTTTGTTTATCTATATATATATGTATGTAAGTATAAGAATAAATCTGTGGTTGATATTTCCACATTCAATTTTTGTAAGTTAGTCTTAAGTAAAACTCGAACCAATAAAGATACCTTCTTTATTTAATATAAAACTAGAACGCAAACAATCTTTTATTTCGCGGCATAACAAAAATTGGTGGCAGCGGTGAAATTTTAAATTAAATATTTAAAAACACAATAAAAAAAAAAAAAAACATTATTTAGCTCATACGCGAAACTCCACTCTAAATTCCTCTGAGTGAGTTAATAAATCGTGAAAAGAACTAAAAATATTTCGTCGAAATACAACCCTAAAACCTTTGGGTGTATCAATAAATCGATAAAAGAAATAAAAGTTACTAGTTGTGTTCGGAAGTTTTAAATAAAGTCCCATTGAAAAAAAAAAAAATAATATACATTTGTACTCCCATCATCCTATTAGACTGTACCTACAACTAAAATAATTCAGTGATTAGGATCATCATCATTTCCATCATTTTGATCATTTCGAGAGAACTTTAAAGGAAAACCAGCCATAAAACAGGAGAGCATGACACCAAGAAAAACAACGATGAAAATTTTAATGTAAGTTATTTAAGTATACAAAATGTTAAAATAAGTGAAAAAAAAATGTCAGAACAGGAGAAAAGAGATTTAACTAAAGAAGAAATAGAGCAGGAAAATAAAAATAAAAGTGTATTACAATTAAGAAAAAATCAAAAATATTTGGTCAATAAAGCCATAAAAATCAAACAGGTTATTTTAGAGGCACAAAACGAAGCACATAACGCCTTGTTCAATATAAAAAACGAATAAACTCTAAAAAAAAAAAAAGAAAAAAAAACGAAAATTAATAAAATTTATAAAAATGGCAAAGTCAGGATCTGAATTTGAATTTAGCGAGGAATTACTTGGTAGGGAATTTACTTGCATAACTAAAGAAAGTGGAAATATATTATCCTTCACTTTAACTCAGATTTTGGAAAATAATAAAATAAGCCAAAACGAAATCGAAGAAGAATACATGGTATTCTATAAAAATAATATTTATAGAAGACAGTTATTTTTTCACGTAATAGAAGATCAAGAAAATTTAAATAAAGAAAAAACACCATCCTTAGTGGAAGATGCAATTGAGAAAATTAGAGATATGGAAATTAAAGAAACGGGAGCTATTCCTAAAAGAAAGAATATAAAAGAAATATTATTAGAAGATGAGGAAAAAGAAAGATCAAGGAACCAGTTAGGAAATAATAACAAGCAGGCAAGAAGTTATAACATGACCAACGAGGAAAATTATTTGATAAACCCAAATAATTTCCCGATCAATAAACGGTTAGAAACAGATAATAGGAATTATTTGAATACTTCAAATAATCTCTCGACCAACCCAACTCCAATAAATAATATTAATTTAAGTGACCTTATAAAAA
Source organism: Meliscaeva auricollis (assembly GCA_948107695.1). Classification (NCBI taxonomy): domain Eukaryota; kingdom Metazoa; phylum Arthropoda; class Insecta; order Diptera; family Syrphidae; genus Meliscaeva; species Meliscaeva auricollis. The sequence goes on along the minus strand of OX403616.1, from coordinate 79,393,247 downwards.
TTATCCCGAATTTTAATAGTGAAGCTACGAAAGCACACAATTTTATACAAAATTGCGAAAATGCAATGAAGTTAGCATCTCCGTCACAAAGAGTGTTACTTCTTGCGGTAATAAAAAGCAAAATTTCTGGTAACGCTGAAATTCTTTTAATGAACAAAAGAATAAATACTTGGGAAGAGTTAAAATATGAACTGAATAGAGTTTTCAGAGAAACTCATTCTAGCTTGCAACTTCATTTAGAAATGACGAAACTTCGTCAAAATTTAAATGAAACCGTAATTCAATTCACACAAAGATGTGAAACTTTAACGAGAAGAAGGATTCAAGCCCTCTTTACTGAAAAGTCAGAAGACCCAACTTATGACGGTCAAATGTTGGGCATTGAAAGAGATATGCTTAACGCATTTATTGCGGGTTTACAAAGAGAGATTGGAACTTTTGTGAATACACAGCGTCCAAAAACCCTCTCCGAAGCAAGTCAATTAGCTATGGAGGAAGAAATCAGATTAGGGTATTATAATGTTAAACCCAAAGAATTTAACACTAAAGAGTACACAGATAGGCATTTAATTAAAATTAACCATACTTCGGTTAAATGTTATAGCTGTGGTCGATTGGGTCATATGTCCAGAGAGTGCTTTAGAAACAAAAATTATAATCAAAAAAGCAACAAATCTTACCAGAATAATAGGGATTTCAATAAATATCAAAATCCAAAACAAAAACAAGATTATAGTAAGGGAAATCCATTTCAAAGCAAAGAAACTAGTAAAAATCAAAATTTTCGAAAACCCGAATAGTTAATGAGGCAACTATTTCGGCGATTATGTCAGGAAGTCCTCATATAGTAATGATTTATAAAAATAAACCATATAACATGTTAATCGATACTGGAGCAGCAGTATCCTTGTTGAAACAGAATTGTATTTTCGAAAAAGATTTACGTTCAGATATAAGTCTAACTTTAAGAGGAATAGGTAAAAGTAGCAGATACAGTATGGGCACTGCTACTATAGGAATTGAATTTACCAGAGGTATTTTAAATGAGTTTAGTTTTCACATAATTCCCATAGATGTGATTAATTACTACGATGGAATCATAGGTAGTGACTTCTTACAATTTTTTAAATACATAATCAATTGTAGAGAACAAACACTCACTAATGAAAATGAGTGTATAAAGTTATTATATAAAGATGAAAACAATATGAAAGAATACTCAAACTGCATAGACCAACAGATTAAAGGATGTAACTCTTTAAGTGCGTCTATAACGTCACTGAATTCTGATAGTATCAAAGATAATAGTGAAGCATTAGTTATTTCAAACACCAAAAGCCAACAGATTGAAGAAAATTATACTAAAGGTGTATTTTATAATGAGGAAAAAGAATCAGAAAAATTTAAGCAAATATGGAGTCAAGTAAGGATTGAACATTTAAAAGAAAAAGAACAAATAGATTCTTTAAAAGGAATAATAAGGGAATATGAAGATATTTTTAGTTTAGAAGGTGAAAGTCTATCTGAAACTAATGCCATAAAACATAGTATTCGTACTATTAACGATATACCTATTAATGCAAAAACGTACAGATATCCTAAAGTACATGAAGCAGAGGTTGATAAACAAATCAAGAAACTTTTAGATGAAAATATTATAAGACATAGTATTTCACCTTGGTCAAGCCCATTATGGGTAGTTCCCAAAAAGTTGGATGCCAGTAAAATTCCAAAATGGAGGATGGTGATAGACTTTCGTAAGTTGAACGAAATCACTGTCTCGGACAATTACCCTATTCCCAACATACAGGACATTTTAGATAAGCTAGGAAATGCGAAATTCTTTACAACCTTAGATTTGAAGTCTGGGTTTCATCAAATTCCACTTGATGAAGATAGTATTGAGAAAACTGCATTTTCTACACCTTATGGACATTTTGAATTTCTTCGGATGCCATTCGGTCTTAAGAATGCTCCAGCTTGTTTTCAGAGGTTAATGAATAACGTTCTTGATGGGTTACAGGGAAAAGACTGTTTTGTTTATATGGATGATATTGTTGTCTTTGGAGAAACAATAGAACAACATTCTGAAAGACTTAGAGTAATATTTGATAGACTCAAGAAAAGTAATTTGAAGATTCAAATTGATAAAACTGAATTTTTTAAACAGGAAGTAGATTACCTGGGATATAATATAACGAGTAACGGAGTTGCACCGAATTTAAAAAAGGTCGAAGCAATAAATAATTTACAAAGTCCAAAAAATGCTAAAAGTATAAAATCATTTATGGGTATGATAGGTTACTATAGAAAATTCATTAAAGGATTTAGCACAATAGCTTCACCATTATATAAATTATTGAAGAAAAATTCAGTTTGGAAATGGGACAACGAACAGCAAATCGCGTTTGATAAATTGAAATGTGAATTGAAAAATTTCACAATGCTACAATATCCAGATTTTGAAAAACCTTTTATCGTAACTACAGATGCCAGCAATAATGGCATAGGGGCAGTATTGTCTCAAGAAAAAGAAAATAAGGACTTACCAATTCATTTCATTAGCAGAAATCTAAATCAAGCAGAAAGTAGATATAGTACAACGGAAAAAGAATGCTTAGCTATTTTATGGGCGATTCAACATTTCAGGCCTTATTTATATGGGCAGAAGTTTAAAATAAAAACTGACCATCGTCCTTTGACATGGTTATTCAACGTTAAAGATCCAGGAAGTCGTCTTATTAGATGGAGGTTAAAATTAGAAGAATATGATTATTCAATACAATACAAGAAAGGTGTTGATAATGTTGTTGCCGACGAACTAAGTAGAAATGTATATATAGTTCAAGACGAAAAAAATACGTATCCAGTAATGACTAGGGAAGACGAAAAAACTAAAGAGTTAATTGAAGAAATCTTTGGTGATGATTCCTCAGACGAAGAAAATGAAGACGTTCTAAGACAAATATATGAAGAAGAATATGGGTTAGAAGAACCATGCACGAGTAAAGTGGTTAAGGAAAAACTGAATAAGAATTTATTACGTGAAAAGGAAATATCTGATAATCAAGAAGTAGAAGTAAATGTCAACAGACATAATAATAATCAAGTAATTGAAAGAAACGTAAATGAAGAGAATATAAACGAAAATTTTTTAGAAGATATACAAATTATAAACGATTTAGAAGTAAGAAAACAAATTATAAGAGAAAACCATGAAAGTTTTTTGGGAGGTCATGGAGGACAAAAGGTAACAATAGCAAAAATAAGAGATAGATTCAATTGGGAAGGATTAAATAAAGATGTAATTGATTACATAACTAAATGTGTACAATGCCAAAAACAGAAAATTAATAGGCATCCCGGGAAAAACCCCATGAAAATAACGTCTACTGCTAATTACGCATTAGAAAAAGTAGACATGGATCTTACTGGTCCATATAAGGAAGGGAACAAAACTTTATTCAGCTTAACAATTCAAGACGACTTAAGTAAATATATAAAATTTATCCCAATAGAGAATAAAAGAAGTGAAACTGTAGCCAGAGCGTTTATAGATCATTGGATATTGTATTTCGGAATTCCAAAAATAATTCTAACCGACAACGGAGGAGAATTCATTAATGAGGTAATGAATGATCTGTGTAAAATGTTTAAAATAAAGCACTTGCGAACGAGTAGTGCTTACCCTCAAAGCAATGGATCTGCTGAAAGAGCACATGCCAGACTAGGAGAATATTTAAGAACAATGATAAAAGATAGAACTAAACCGGAATATGCAAAATTATTTCAATACGCTTCATTTTGTTATAATACTTCAAAGCATAATAGTACAGGTTTCACACCTTACGAAATTGTATTTGGTAGGAAAGCAAACCCACCTAGTGATTTCGGAACTCTTAAATATAAAACAAATACAGATTACACTCAAGAACTTCAATTAAAATTATGTAGAATCCAAAAACAAGTAAAAGAAACACAGCTTCAAAATAAATTAAAATCAAAACAAAGGTACGACCAAAATTTAGGTAGGAAAATTAAAGATTTTGAAGTTAAGGATTTAATTTTAGTAGAGAATGACAAAAGGGATAAGTTTGGAGAAAAATTCTCTGGACCCTTTAAAATACTTAGAATTATAGGAGACTCCGTAGTCATAAAAAGAAATAACCAATTTATTAAATATAATAAAAGCAAAATAAAACATTTTAAAAACTGACAAGTTTTATTTGCAGATTTTTGTTCATTTTAAATGGCGTATTCAGTAATATATGGGAGAACTTTCCCTCAAATGGCATCTACTTCAAAAATATTGGAGAATTGAGACAACAAAGTGGAAAAATCTCTATAGTAAACAATATTAACCTTCGTGAAGTGGCAGATCAAATAGATGTAATAACTAACTTTGTGGCCAATGTAAATGATAACTGTTTTATTGAAATTCCAGAATGCGTAGATTTTATAAGGAAAACTAAAATACAGATTGCAAGCTTAAGAAAAGATTTTAACACTATTTACCATTTACTTGGGGTAGATACAAGTTATAAAAGGTATAAAAGAGGTTTATTAAACATAGTAGGGTCAGGTCTTAAAGTTCTATTCGGAACTTTAGATAGCGAAGACGCTAAACATTATGAAGATGCTATTATAATAACCAAAGAAAACAGTGAATATATACATAAGAGTCAGCAAGAAGAAATAAGAGTTTTAGATGGGTTAAACAAACAGAATATGGTTTTAAAGAATGCATATTATGAATTGGGAAACTTAACAAACACTTTAAGTAAAACATTAGAGGTAATTTCGAACAAAATTAATAAAGATAGGAAGTATTTTGCATTAAAAGAATATTTTACAGAGTTTAAACTTAGAATTTATTTTTTAATAAGTCAAACTGAAACGACAATCAATCAAATAACGGAAGCAATTCTGTTCCTGCAGGATAATGTTATCCACCCGATTATAATCGAACCGAAACATTTCATACAATTATTGAAAGAAAGTGATAAAGAAAACGTAATGCTATTCACACCAAGTTTAGAATCATATAGTCATATAATGAAGGAAATAAATCCAAACGCCTATTTAAAGAAGGATAGATTTGTTATAATTTTATCAGTTCCATTACTAGAGAGTTCAAAATCAGAAGTTTATGAGATGATTAATTTACCATATGGGAAACCAAAAGGAAATTTTTATATTTTAGAACAGAAACATAAATATTTTATAATCAAAGAAAATAAAGAAGAATATATCCTAAGTAATAATATTTTAAAGGATTGTAAGAAAATTGATAAATATTTTGTTTGTAATCAATTAGAATTCAAAAATAGTGTTCTAGATAAAGATTGTGAATTGGCTATTTTTATGAATAGAATAAATAGTAATTGTAATTTAAAACAAGTTTCCAATCATATCGAAATTTTTCATAAACTCGCAGAAAATAAATATTTATTTGCCTTAAGCGAAGAAACAAAATATAAATGTAATTGTTCAAAAAGCAAATATAATGAAGAAGGATTCATAAATCATATTGGAATTATAAATTTAAAAAATGATTGTACCTTCGAAACAATAGAAACAAGACTTAAAACTGCCAATCAAGAAATTACAATGGAAAATAAAGATGTATATCGTCCAGTACCCGAGGACTGTTGTATTAATGTAAAACTAAAAGAATTAGATTATGAAAATATCAATTTACCAAAACTAAAGCTTAAAAATTTAAATGAATTACAAGATTTTACAATTGAAATAAAAAATCAAGAAAGTTATATATCTAAAAAATTGAAAGACATACCACCTCATACTCAAGGTGTTTTATTTGGAATGAGCGGGATAATAATAATTGTAACAGTAATTTACTGTTTTCTAAAATGTATTAAGGGAAGTGGTATTACCATCTTTCACAATTGTTTTAATAAAAAGAATAAACAACCTGTAATTGAAAGAGAAAAAATTGTACATTACTATGATAATAGAAAAAATAAAACTGTAATAAGAAGACCAAATTCAAATGTATTCAAAGTAAATGATTTTGAAGTTGAAGAAAATTAATTGTTAAAAAAAAAAAAAAATATAATTTTCATTTTAAGAGGGGAGGTGTTATGCATAAGCATGATAATAAATTTAATTTAACATTAGTCTGCACATTCTTCGTTTTGAATGTTTATTCTTCATCCTAGAGTTCTTTGTTCAAATCAAAGTAACATAATACTCTTCAAGTGTTGTTTCAACTTTGTTTATATTTCAAGTGGGGACCGAAACGTCTCATCAATTAATCCACAGTAATCAAAGACAGAAGGTTTATGCATAGCACATCATTTCTTATCTTGCTTGAGCATCCAATATGAATCTCATATTCGATGCATTTTGTTTATCTATATATATATGTATGTAAGTATAAGAATAAATCTGTGGTTGATATTTCCACATTCAATTTTTGTAAGTTAGTCTTAAGTAAAACTCGAACCAATAAAGATACCTTCTTTATTTAATATAAAACTAGAACGCAAACAATCTTTTATTTCGCGGCATAACAAATAGGGAGGGATATATACCTAACCAATGTCCTTTCCAAGTAGCTCTCAATGTCCATGAGCATGTCCACCTCCAAGAGTGTGATTCTTATAGAGCTCAAAATGATTTCGAATTCAATAACAGTTCTAAATTTGTGTATTTCCAAATTCAAGAATTCAGCATTTGTAATTCGTAAAATAAAATAAAACTAAAAATCAAAAGAAAAAAAATAAACAAGGAATAAAATATTTTCCAGAGAATATCATTTTCCGCCAGAAGACACAAATCACATTGAAATGCTGTGCAAACACTATTCTATGGAGTTCGATTCTTGATGCCTCTCCCTTCTAGATACCCAAGATCGATCAACATCGACACTGCCATGCCATTAGTTTTTGAATTGGAACAAAATAACTCTCAACTCATGAGCACTGAGAACATCCTTCTTTTGCCTTCCATATAACTCTTCCTCGCATGTCTCATCTTGGATGGTTTGGAGCTGTAGGTGACACCCACTACTCGATTTGCAGACTATTGAAGATATATATTTCCTTCGAATAACACACACATCTTTTGTACAATCCGTTCAAGATATTTGAACTGCAATTTGTAAATTTCTACTGACACATCCGTCGGTCGGTCGGTTGGTGGTGGTGGGGATTGTGGCTGAAGATGATTCCGACGACGACGGCGACAGGCTTCACCATTTTTCGAAGAAGCAGGAAATCACATACACACACTGAAGGTTAAATTTAGGAAAATAAAATACTCCACTGTGTCGCCACACAATAAAAAAAAAAAAAGCAGAAAAACATACTCCAGAGATTGAATCCTGTTCTTATGGTGCGTTTTTATTATCTCGAACTGGGTAAGAGCTTTGGATGCATTGTAAAAGATATTGAAATTGATTTTTGGCAAACACGATAGAGATTGGGTGGGATATAAACTATTTCATGTCGAGGGAATCAATTTCAATGAGCAAACTGCTTGGAATAAGTTGCCCAGTGAATTAATCATTGCCATACGGAGTATGTGGCACGACTGCTAATGTACATATGTATATCCTTTAAGGGTATTTAACTTGAATCTAAATTAAAATGCAATTTATCATGCTGATGATCGCAGTGCATGCCACAGTGACTCATGAGTTTGAAATATTTAAATGTAAAATAAGGATATTTTCAAGACTAGCTGAATGGTTCAGGCGTGTGGAAAAACGGATGGTAATGGTGACAAACATTCTTTGGGTAATCTTTAGTTGCGTCTTCAGTCTTCATGAAGAATCGCTGAAAAACAAGGTTTCCATAGCGATATTGATTTATTGAAATTGAAAATAAACTAAACTCATAATTGTTTAAGCATGAAATTTCGGGAAAAGATGAATCATGAGGTTTTTAGGGTTGTGATATTGAAATCAAAAGCCTGGGCGGATTATTTTTCGCCAGGAGTGAGGGTATAGGGGGTTGAAATCGGTGATTTTTCATTTTTATTGCTGTTGTATTACCACTTTACCATACAATTTTTAGTATAGTAAATGTACGTTCTGATTAAGAATTTTGGGGTCGCAAACGTTTTAAAAGTGTTGCCACTATCATCCAGACGTCCGCGCCCCAAAAAAGTGGTAGAACACCAGTTTTTCCTTTTTGGTTTAGGAGTATAACCATACAAATGATCAAAAAATCATAAAAAAATCCCCTACATACAAGTTGAGCCTCGGACGATTAGTTGCGAAACGACCAACTAGAAGCACCCAAAGATGAAAGAGTGCTAACCAACTAGTTTTTGGGTAACAGAGTTATAACCAAATAAAATACACGACTGGGTCGCACGTACTTGCTCTTAAGGTCAAAGTTATTGTGCACGTTAAAGCTTCTCATAATTTTTTTTTTAAATAAATAATTTTATAAAAAAATGTAAAAAAACAGCATAAAATTTATAACTAAAATTACTTTAAATGCTTTTTTAATTGTTTTGGGCTCCACCAAACTAGGCGTGCCATTTGATTTTGTTAAGAAAGATACATTTTTAGAAACAAAAAATTTTGAAAATCGTTGGATTTGTTTAAAAAAAAATATTTTTGTTTTACATATATAAAAATTCTCAGACCTGTTAGAAAATAAAGTTGGTATGACATTTTAAAGAATTTTAATGACACCTAAAACCAAAATTTCAAAAAAATCATCAAGTTTTCAACAGATCGATTTTTCAAAAAAAAAAAAAAAATTTGAAAAATTTTGATATAAAATAAATTTAAAATTGTTAAGAACCTCTTATAAAAATATTTTCATCGAAATTCGTGAAGTCGCTTACGAGAAAATCAGAAAATTACTACCCTAGGGAATCACCAAAAATCTTTAACTACCAATATTCAACCCAGAAAAAACTCGAATAGAGCTGAAAACATCGGATTGAAACAAAGCATTGAAACGTCGATAAAAGTAAAATGTCACATGTATGCATTTGTCCCATTGTATTTACCTTTAAAATGACAGAGACTTTCAAAAAGAGTAGATTTATGTGAGACTTCGCTAAATCATGTTATTAATTTTTTTTCTACTAAGAATCGTTTAGATATATTTAAAATCTCAGGTTTTGTGAGTAAAGTACGAAACCTCTCAATTTTTAGTTTTGATCAAATTTGAAAAAAAAAAAAAATTTTATAAATCAATTTTTTTTATATGGAAGAGCACATAATGTACAACTTTTTACAAGGCAACTTTTTACAGACTCACCGTTTAAGAGCAATATGCAAAAAACCATTATTTGCGACATTTGACACATTTTACACCAAGTAAAAAATTATCTATCAAAAAATTTAAAAAAATCTTTTTAATAATAAAATTATAAATATATAATAAAGATAATAATACAATATGTTAATTATATTGTTGTTTAAAGATCCAATAACAAGTAACCCCTGAATATGTTGAAAAATATCAACGAAACTTAGGGAGAAAAAATGAAATTTATTTGATTCGCATTAGAAAAAGCTTATATAAACAAAAACTATAGATATATACAAAATTTGATGAACAACTACAAATAAAAAATAAAGTGCACGGTTTTTAGTGAAATTACTCGGTATTAAAATATTAATATATTCTATCAGTGGTTGTAGCGCATATTTTAAAGTGAAATCTACTTGATTATAACATTTTCCCAGAAAATAGTTTAATTGCATACAAAAATTGTTAAATTTCAAGTAAAAATATCCAATAATTTTTAGACAAGTGTTGACCAACAAAAACACAAAATATAATAGAGAAATTGTAGGCCCCATTCTTCAATGAAATCTACTTAGTAATAATATTTTCTATGAAAAAGAATCCTATTGCGATTAAAAAAGTGAAAAGTTTCAAGTAAAAACAGACAATAGCCCCAAAAAAAAAATTGTCAACCAGGAATTTGTAATTGACTGAAAACTTGATAAATAACAATATTTTTGACAACCATAATACCAAATTTGTGAATAGAACTATTCACAGTAGTTCTTAAATCCGAACTTTTATAAAAAAAAAATGATAATTGTTAAATACGGTTTTTTTTTTGATAATTTGTCAAATGTCGTATTGATATTTTTTTTTTAACTCACAAAAGTACTTTGACTTAACTACAGTCAGCAGTCAGTACTAAAATATTAACTGAACAGTTACGTCCATATTATTGAGAAATTTCAAAACAAGTAATATTAACGAAAAATTGTTTACGATTCGGAGTCTTGGATATCTAAACTCTACAAGACGATGGGACAGTTTTGGAAAATCTGCATCTTTTAACTTCTTCAAAACATTTTTTCATTAAAACATGTTTTGAAAATAGTCTGGCTGTTAATGAAAGCAGTTAATTGACTAAAAATTAATTAACTGTGGTACTTTTTGACTGGTTTTAGTCTTTTAGTTATTTGATAAGTTTTTATACTACTGTGTTCAAAATTTTTGTCAAGCGTACTGCCATCACACTTCCATGACATAATGAATACAAATGAGTGTGAATACAAAAAAAGAACACTATAACCAGTCAAAAAGTACTGCAGTTAATTAACTTTCAGTCAATTAACTGCTTTTACTAACTGTACAGTCAGTATTTTAGTTCTTTTTGCTAACTGCTTATTTCACAGTTAAAGTACATACCTAGTAGCAGTACTGACTTGCAGTTAAAATTAAAGTCAATTAACTGCGACTGAATTGACTGCAGTCTTTTACAACTCTGACTTATTTAAATCTCTGGATAAAAAATTTAATTGGGGTTTAAACATTAAAGAAAGAGTTCATAGAGCTGTGATTGGATTCTACTCCTGCAACAAGAGTTTTTTTTTAATCTAAAAATAGTAAAACCTGTTTTGAAATACCTTAATGAGCGGTTTATCTTTAGATCTAACAAAAAAAAAAAAATGGTATTTAAAAAACGTAAAGACTTTATTAATAGAAAAATAGGATACAAAGTAGTTTAATTTAACTGCATAGTTGCAACTGTAATTTAATCAATAAATGTAATTTGTCAGTACTTGGTCGAAGCCCGATTATTATTTTCTATTATTTCACTTTTAACCGACTCCACATTAGCTCTGAATTCTCTTTCCTCATCTTCTTGTTTTTTTAACTTGGCACGTGTGTTTTTGTACTTGTCGTATAACCGACCTCGAGGGTTTCTATTTTTAGTTCTTGGAACGTAGTAGTAATGCTGTTGAATAATTTTATCTTTAAATTCAAATTCAATAAAAAAAAACAAAAAAACATTTGTAAATCCTTACCTTATAATCAATTTCCGATGGGAATACTTCAATAATTTGATCAATAAGATCATCAAAATGTGTTACGATTAATGTTGTTTTTGTAAAAAATACCACTTCCAAAATGATACTAATAAGATTATCTCTTTGTTTATCGGTCAGTAGTTGTGTTTCTTTATAACTTTCTAGTAGAACTTTTCCTTTGATACTTTGTTTAACTATATTTGGAATATCCTGAAAATAAAATAAAAAAAATTAATTATAATTTTTGAAAAAAAAAAAAAAAATTGTTTAAACTCATATTTTTTTTGGAAAGTTTATTTTGAAAATAAATTGTTAACAAACTCGAATAATATTGTGTGTTCAATGACATTGTTCTGGACTGTTCGGAACACAAGAGTACAACTCTTTGCTGCTCAATGAAGTTTTTCTGTTCCAGACTGTTCAATGACGCTGCCTAGAACAGTTTAGAACTGGATTTTCTGTACTTGCTTTTGAGTCAGAACAGCTCAAAACAGATTCGTGAGAACTTTCAAATGTGTTTGTTGTTATTTTCTGTTGTGACGTTCTGATTGTTCTGATCTGTCCTGTTCTGATCTAACTATTTCGTCGTTGAACACCAAAGGTTAATACTTTATTGACTCGACTATTTTTGAGGAAATTGATAAATACAACAAAAGTATTAATTTTTCTTACCACAGTATTTCTTAATAATGAAGTGTTGGAATAGCGAAAGCTGCACAAACGGCGTTGTTCATTGGCTCTATTCACCTGACTGTCACTGTCATATTGACTAAGATCGATTTCGTCTTGAACATCATTATTTTCGTCTTGGCTTTGATCAGGATTATTTTGGTGATCCGAATCATCTTGACCAAGGTTAGTTTTTTGCAACCAAACAACCACTTTTGACTTATTAGAAGGAGTTTCTTCTCTAGAGTTGAGCTAAGAGTTTTCACTTTATTAATGTGTTTTCATTAAGTTAAAAGAATATTGTATTCCGAGTACTTACGGTTCTTTTTCTCCATTTGAAAAGTTTTTCACGAAATTCTGCTCTTAAACCTGTATGACGTATTTCCAAAAGATCTTCTTTTGATAGATAAGGAAGACTTCGGTATGTTATGTTGGCATCTATAATTGAAAAAAAAAGAAGAACAATATTAATAAATTCGTATACAAACATCAATATTTTTTTTTTTTAATTAAACTATAATTAAAAATGAAAAAAATGTTAGTTTCCGTATTAGGCAGCGTTGCCATCTGTCACAGACAGTCGGACATATACTCCCTTTGATCGATGCGGGAAACGCCATGATTTTTTTTTTTAATTTGATTTGTAAAAAAACGAAAAAATAGTTTTAAATTTTAAGTTTAAATATTTTTTTCCGAAACCAATGCTGAATATAAAAATATATTTAAAAACCACAATAAAAGCCGAATTTTTGGCTTTCAAAAATTATATATTTATATGTTACCGCGTTGTTATTTAATAATTTTATTTTCATATTAAATCATATTTTTGAAATTATCTTTTGGGTTCCCATGACAAATGAAATGGTTGTTCTACATTCTTTGTATATAATTGATTTCTTGTGACTAATTAAAAAATTCCCTTCTTCCTAGAAAAAAACCTTTTACCCAATATTACCCAGTATTAGGTTCTTGATTGCAATGGCTAATGGAATTTTTTTTTTCAAATTTTCATCAGGGTAACATTTTTATCAAATTTTTTTGGATACCAATCCAATATTTACCCTTTTCAACCTTTCACTCAAAGGCTCCCGGGAAAACTACTCTCCGTTAGATGGGTTCTCCCGGGGAGAGAATTCTCCAATTATGAATTCTCCGGGAGATTGTTTTTCCCTTCGAAAGCGGGAGATAAATTTTTGAATGTTCGAAACAGCGGTTCCGCGATATTTGACATATCAAATAAATAAGAAAAATGGTTATCGGATGTAAATAGTAAACCTTGCAATTCTTTGAAAACTTTATTGATAAATAAATTAAAACTCGAAAAGAATGTATGTACATCATTCACGCAAGTCATTTCTAACCCCCACCGTTTGGTATGATTCTTCAGCGAAGAAACGCAAACAAGAACTCAATTTTATAATTAGAACTAAAAAACACGAACTGGTTGACGGGATCTTACGAGAACATTAACAAGTATTTAAACAAATATTTTTGAAATTTTAAAACCACACGATTTAATGGAATGTTGCACAAAAAACAATACGAGGAATTCGACGATATCGGCTTTCTTCAACATGCGTGCAAAGATGTACATTTTTGTCGAGTTTTAATTTATTTATCAATAAAATTTTAAAGAATTGCAAAATTCAATAACTTTTTTTTTATTTGTTTGATATGTCAAACATCGCAAAACAGCTGTTTCGAAAATTCAAAATTTTATCTCCCGCTTTCGAATGCAAAAAATAATTTCCCGGGGTGTTATAATTGGAGAAAGCATCTCCCTGGGAGTACCTACTTTTCCCAGGAAATGTTTAGAATTGGGTTGAATGCATACTTTTTTCCTGGAGATTTTCGCTTTTTCGAAGATTGTTTATAATAAGGGAAAGTGGAAGAGGAACAAAATTCCCCTAGATTTTTTGTTTGTAATAAGAGAGTTGTGAAAAGGAAAAAGGCTCAACTTTCCTTTAAGGAAGCACGAATTTCCACACGCGGATACTTTTATTCGGTAGATTAGCACTCTTAATTAACAAATATCGCAATTTTAAAGTGAGGAAACAATTATAACTATTTTTAATTAATTTTTGAAGTTCTTAAATTTGCATACAAAATGCGATAATCCAAGAGGGTTTAAAAATAGAGTATACTTGATAAAAATCGAGTATTAAAATCCTGATAACCTGCGAATTGAGCCAGGCAAGGTACTGGTATTATCCATCAAAACAAAAAGGCGAACACCTCGAGCATCTAGCTCTGCTCCTCAAACTAATCATTTTTGCTGCGCCCTCATTCTACTCATTTTCAGGATCTCAGCTCACCCGAAAAACAAAATATTTCTTGTCACAATGTGTGATGTTATTCTGTAGCTAGGTAGGTAGGTATATTAGTTTGTTTTCCACATGCCGCTTCAAAAGCTATGTAACTATAGAGTTTCACTCATATTTAGGCATATAAAACAAAAAAAAAACACTCGTTCAAAGAAAACAGGGGGATATTGTCAAATAAAATGTAAACAAATCCAAAAATACCAAATCCATCCCTCTCGCAGGTAGGTTTCCTTGTACTGAATATTGAGCTATAAAAGCAACTCCACTCCATCCAATGTAAAAACAGAACATATTCCACAATCTAATGAAAAAAAAAGGAAAAATATTTTCTGCTCATTCTCATGTGCGCATGCTTTGTATTTTGTTTGTTGAATTTTGAATTCAATCAAAACACACTCAACTCAGACTCACCGATCGTAGGGAACTCTGTTCCTTAGCGTTAGCAGTTACTTCAATGATTTATCGACTCCCCGTCCCTGCGTCTCCGCTTTATAAAAAAAAACTGTACTTCTTATCAACACTTAAAGAGTCACACTACGACCACAGCCAGTCAATTTTTGAAGGAATAGAATATAGAATTTAGTACTTCACTCTGTTTACTGCTTTTGCTCTCACAAACCGATTACTCATTCTTACCTCTTAAATATCGATAAACTCCAGTTATATTTTGTTTTTTTAAAAAACGCACTAATCTTTCTGTATCTTTATTTTGATTCAATATAATCTTTTCCATTTCACTTTTATTATTTATTTTTACGTTAAAACGACACACCATTTACTGATGCAAACCAACGCTAAGAATGAGAAAGAAAAGACTAAAGAATGTAAATGTAAAATGAACAGAGCAGATGTGTGAGTTCAACTCAAAATGTATTTTTTATTCGGTGTCGTTCTTTGCTTAACTCTGCGACACGATAACAGCGTCAGCATCAGGAGCGGTCTTATGGGAAATTAGAAAAGGGCGCTTAATATTAAGATGAATAGTTTTTAACAGAAAAACTAAAAGATTGTTGTTAATGTAGTACAAGAAAGAAATTACATTTTGTAGCAAAGGTTCATAAAATTAATTCATGATTTTTTCTTGTGAAATTTGCATACCTTGCTTTTCAATTTAGAGTACTATTTAAGTTGTGTGTACCTATAAATCAAAATAGAAAAATAAAATCAGAATTTAATTTTTGTTTTCAAAAATAAAATTAAAAAAAATTTTTTTTTGTTTTTCCCAAAAACATTGAAGCATTTGGTTTTTAAAATTTACTAAGAATTACGTCCATATTATTAACAAATTTTAAAACAAGTTTCATAGCAAAACATGTTATGTAGAGGTTAAAAGTTGTAATATTTCAACGAATTGGTAATATTAACAAACAATTATTTAAAATTCGGAGTCTTGGATATTCTAACTTTCCAACACAATAGATAAATTGTTGAAAATCTGCATCTTTTAAATTCTTCAAAACATATGTTTTGATTAAAACATGTTTTGAATATAGTCAATAATATGGCTGCTAATATGTTCATTGAGCTTTAAAAACAAAAAATTAATTTTTGAAAAAAAAGTTTGAATTATTAAATTTGCAATTTTTTTTTAATGTTTTGGGTTTGAAGATGATTTTTTCAAAAACTGTAGGTAAGAAATTGTATGGATTTTATGGATTTTTTATGTTGTTTTCAATCGATTTAAATTGTATTTGTGTTTAAATACTAGTGAAAACAACATAAAAATCTGTTAGAAAATTTGTTTTGATTCGTTTTTGTGATCGCTATAACCGACCCCTTAGCTAAGACCTTGCCCAACAAAAGTTCATGTTATTCAATTTTTTTGTAATAATTGTTCCGGTATTAAGAAAACCGCAATTTTACAAACTTAAGTGTTCGCCGCCGCACAGTGTTGCTTTTTATGAGTTTCAGTGACCAAATTCATTTGCGTGTCCATTTCGTGACGAAAATTGATGAAATTTAATTATGGAGAATACAAAAAATCTTTTCAAAATGGCGGCTCCAATAGCTGGAACAAACAAGGAAAATGATGAAGTGAAAAAAAAAATCGTACTCTAAGCTATAATTTTGGCGAAATGTATGCAAAATAAGTCCTTAAATTCTGACTGCAACGTAATTATGCATATTTCAGTAGAAACAAGAATACAAAATTGAGGCGTTCACAAAATAACACCATTTTAGCCCGCAATATACACACACTTAAGCATACACCCTTAGAGCTATTTTTTAGACTATAACTTTGAGTTTTTGTTTGTCAGAAGCAATTTCGAGATCTTACTAATTAATCCTTATTAAAAGAGTTGACACTTTTGAAGTTATAGTTTTGCCAACTAACTTCTAAGGCAACGACTAAAAAATGCAAAATAATATGAAAAAACAATGTTCCATAAAACTGAGTATAATTTTTTCTGTGACCCCCAAAATATACTTATCTATAGGATTTTGGGCTGCTAAATTCGAATCTGTCAGAAAAAATCTATGACGTCGTATTTTCGAGATAATTTTACAGGAAAATACCACCTTATCTCAAAAACGTGACCGTATAGCATTTTTCTGACTACAGATTTGTATCCTCCACAATTAAATCTCTAAGTGTACCAAATTTTATCAATTTTCGTAAAAACAATGCCGTGGCCGTGAATTCATAAAAAGCACCACTGTGCGCCGCCGCCCGTTGTCGGTCGACCCGCTTTTTTAAATTACATGTATGAACTTGTACATACAAAAAGCATTTCATCTGATATCACGATTCTTGTTAGTTGTTTTATAGAAAAAATATCAAAGAAAAACTTAGTACAAAATTTCGAAACTTTAACTTAAAGTTATATGATATCAAACTTTCAAAAAAAATATTTTTCGATTACAATTTTTTTTTTTTTTTAAATCAATTTTTTTAAAACGGGTCACTGTATTTTTTTTTTTTTAATTTCGGTTTAAGATGTGTATTAATATTTTATTGAAAATACTTGGTTTGAGAATTTTTACTCGTATATAGAAAAAAATCTTTTATTTTAAAACGGCTCAATCGATTTTCAATTTTTTTTTACAATTTATCTTTTTTAATCAAATGGCATACTTAGTTTGGAGCTCAAAACAATTTAAGAAGTTGTTTATGTCATTTAAGCAATGAATTTTATTTTGTTTTATTACATTTTTTAAAGAATTATTTATTTCTTACAACTTTATATTAGAAGCTTTAACGTCCACACCAACATTTTATTATATGAAATTTCAATTTATTTTTAAAATCACCCAGTTTGATTTTTAATGTTAAATTGTTATTTAACCGTTATTTACACAAAAAAATAATTGTTCGTCAAATTAAATTCTTGATTGAATCAAACAAAAATCTTCTAAATCGGACGTCAATTGGCAAAGATAATGCCAGTTAATGGAAAATAGAGCAAGAATCATAAGAACTGTTTGTTATAACTCGAAAACGAAGTAAAAACGAGAAAATTACCTCTTAAGTTTTCGACTTAGAATGATCTCATGGAGCCCATGGTTATCGTCTGTGGCGGTGACTGTGGAGCACCCTGTTTAAGAGTGTTTTTATTTTCTTTTTAAAGATGTCATTAAAAAAACAATTTTAATTTTTAAATTTACTCAAAACTCAAAAATTGTGAGTGACATTTGACAAATTTGAAAATTGCAATATCTTTTAAACGATTGGTCATTGAAAAAAATAATCAGAGGCTCTTTTCTTGCCCTTAAGGTATTAAAAGTATTCTTTCATAATAAAAACTTTTCGATAAAACAACAAAGTTTAGCTCCTTGATGCTTACCAACTTTATTTGCCAAACCAACTGATATCTTTGTTTACAGTTGAGAAACTTCAAGCTCAAATATCTTGCCAAACACATTTCTGTTCACTCTGGGCCAAAGCTCCATAGTTAAATGTGATGAAATGAGTATATTGATCTGAAATAGTAATCTTATTCTTCTTAATCTCAGTTATCTGAAAAACTAAAAGACATTTTCGCATTTTTTTTTTTTTTTCAGTATTTGCCTAAAAATTGTGGGAACATTTAAAATTAAAATCAAAAAAATTTGTAACTAACTGAAACAAAACTCATGTTTTTTGCAAAATTTTGAGTTTGAAAATAAGTTGTTACCAAACTATTGACTAAAATAAAATTCAAGAATAGGTTACTAGCTTTAAGATAATTTATATGACTATGAGATTCATTTTAAATTTATTGCAAAATAAGCAATCAGATGTTGAAATTGCAAAAAGTGAAATCGAAAGTTTTGAGTCTAGGCTTTGCTCTGACTTTCTTAATAAATTTGAATCAATTTTTGAAAGCCTAAACGATTGCGCTGAACCTCCACGAAAACGCAATACAAACGTCTTTTTGTTGAAATAAAGAATAATTATTTATCTCAAATTAATACAAGATATAAGACTTTCACTTATGCGTTGAGCTCATTGTTACTTTCAACTTTAATGACTTAAGGTATAACAAAATTGGCTTGAATTGCTTAACTTATATGGCTTGATAAGCAGATAAGCTTTTGTGACTTACTATTTGAAATTATTCACGCCACGCCACTGCTATGAATAGTTATTTTTACATGTGAAGTAATTTTGTTTGTAGAAAATTGCAAAATTTCACCATTGTAGCTTACTCCGATTTTAGTTATAAATTCACTACCAAATTTAGCTTTCGACTGTAAGACTACTACTGGACTGTATTAAAAAATCAGTTTAAATAAACTGAAATAAAAAAAAATTGACATACCCATTCGATTTCCCTTTTAATCTCTGCTCTCATAGTTTTCTATTTTTGAGTAATAAAAAAACCCATTTTCTACCTTTAAAACATTCCTATCATAAAAAAAAGTATTTACCTCAACACTATAACCCCCAAAACCTACTATTTAAAAGCTCAACAATAGCAATTCACCCCCAAAAACAGAATACGGTTCATTCGAGAAAGGATTTTCATTTAATATGAGATTTTCACAACCAGGAATTAATGCAGATGACATTTATTTGAAAATACGTTCTTTATGGCAGGCTAAAAGAAGGATTATCCTTTTCTCGCTCATTGGAGCGTGTTTTGCATTGTTAAATGCTTGGTTGGCTGGATGATATGTATGTATGTACCTTACCTATACACACGAGATGAAAATTTCGAACGTATGGGCATGGGCATTACTCGAAAAACGTTTCATCGGATAAATTGTCAGGAAAAGTTTTTAAGCTTATATTGTTTTCAACTTACAATCTCATGTAAAATAAATGCAAACGGCAGTAGGTAGGTAGTAGTTGTTAGTTCATTAATAGTTTTGTAAGGAAATCATTCCACTATATAAGGATGTAATAATTTAAGCTTAATGAAGTGATATAAGAGGATTATCTATAAAATTCTCAACACTTTAGAATTTTATAATGACTTTTCAGAGAATAATTATAAATAATTTTAATAAATTTATGAATGTATTAAATAAAACCGAAATGTGTTCAAAAGAATTTTTTTTAGAGGAAAATGTCACGCAGCCGTCAAAAACCACATTTAGATGTAACATTGCTCCGGAAAATAAATTTTTGATCCTTACAAAACTATTAATGAAATGTGAAAGAACTGCATTTTATCTTTGTAAATTATTTTATATATTTTTGAAATTCGTTTTCTGTGCAAAAATATTGCAAAGTAAAAATTATGATTCGTCCAATATATTCTCTGTAGTCCAGTAAAAGCGTATTTAGAGGTGAAAAGTTCTGCAGTAATAATTTTCAATGGCTAACTTTTATGTTTTTTTGAAAAAAATGTATCATTGTAAACAGGAGAAATAATCAAAAACTTCCAAATAATTGTTTTTAATAGTTTTTGGTGTAAAACGGTTGATGCAGAATAAAAGAAGAGAACATTCCAAATAATTTTTTATTTAATCAATTTTTTGTACGACTTCTGTAATCTTTTTTTTTAAATGCATAAAAATTAGCTGATTAAAAAAAAAAAAAACAAAAAAAAATAATTTGTCTTGATTTTCTTCATTTTTTACATTAACGTGATTTGTGTTATCAAGAAAGTAGAAAGGGGGGTAGAACCACCAATTATATCACGCTGATGAGCTGCTCCAGGTAGAAAAGATGAAAAAGCCAGAATTGCATTCTTAGCATGCACTAACGCTACTGGTCTTCACAAATTTTTTGGCCCTTGATCATTGGAAAATTCAAAAAACCTCGTTGCTTCAAAAATTTTAACATTCCTGTTGAAATGTGATGAGTAAAATATTGGATAGTGTGAACAACCTGCTTAGCATTGACAGCTTGTGCAATAATTAGTTCACGCGACCCAGACAGCACTATATACTTTTATTTCCACTACTTTATGTTATACATTTGCTATTGCTTTATATTGAAATGCTGTGTCTTGAAATCAAATGGATCGACAAAAATGATAATAGGCTCAAAGCAAAGAAAATTTTAAGAGAGTGAAACCTTAGAACATAGTTTATAGTCAAAAACTAGCCTTTCAAAGTTAAAAATGTCAATTACTGAAAAAAGCACAAAAATTTCGCGGTTTTTTGCAATTTTTACCAATGTTGCGTTCGGAGCTCGAGGTTGATAAATTGGATTTAATATCTGCTTTTCATCATTTACAAACTGATCAAAAAATCATAACTATCTATACCTGATTTGATGCAAAGTCTGATGTACATAGTAACTGTAGGTACTAATCTATTCTTGTTGAAAGGAGAATGCCCAAAAAATTATAGGGGAAAAACCCAGAAGTAAAAAAAACTAATAAAACTTTTGTCAGGATGTTTGGATTGTCTTGGTTTAATTAGATTCAGCACTAAAAAAATACCCTAAAATCATGTGCCTACGTATAGAAAAATGCTTAATCAAAGCTAGGTGCTCATGTTGAATTTTTAATACCCATAATACACTATAAGAACCCATAGCAATTTTTTTGTGTGAGTGATAAAATAAAAAGTTTGGTATTTTTGGATAGGTTTTTTGATGGTTTGTATGAAATGTGAAATCCTTAATGACCATAGTTTTTTTTTTTTAAATAATAACTTTACAAAAAAGAAATCTTTGCACTACGATAGATCTTTATTCCACTATACGAAAAAGTTTGGTTCATGACGGTATACTTCTTGTCCTCCAGTCGTAAACATGTATAAAAAGTCATAAGTACTTAAAGTGTATATTTTGAGCAGAAGGAATAATTGAACTTTCGTTAAGAAGACTTTTTAGTATGATGCATTCTCATGCAAGGATTTTTTTTCGAAAGGTAATTATTTAAAAAAATTGCAATGTTATTGCACTTTTACTCGCAATTTCCCCACGATGGTCTGGAATAATTTCACATCAATTCAATTCAAATGCCTATCTAAAAATACCAATTTTTGTATATTATAACTGGCATTTAAAAATTGCTGAGGGCTTTTAGTCTTAATTTATATGTGAAGATCGCTGATAGTCACCCAGCGTCAATTAAAAATCAATCTAAGCTTATGTGCACATGATTTTAGGGTCGTTTTCAATGCTGGATCTTATAAAACCAAAACCATTCTGAAAAAAAATTTATTAATATTTTTACATGAAGAAATACTTTGCAATCCCGCAGCTTATTTGCAATTTCGGTATTTACGGGATTCAGAATTTTCAATCACGCTGAATCCCGGTAATTGCATGATCCCATATATAGAAATCTTATGTATGTAAATAAATCAACTCAACACGTCAAAAGAAGCGAAAATCGGTGGTCAGTTCTTTCAATTGCGATAATTCTTGGAAGACTTTCATACCTACAACGAGTCATTCTATAGATAATGATCCATGACGGTTATTTGAATTGATGTTGAAGATCGATGTAGAAGGAAAACCTTTGTCTTTGAATAATTCTCGTTAGTTTTCAGAAGTTACGAATGCATTCCGTGGTAATCCGTCTTTTGCAGTCATACCAAATCTTACTTCCATTGATTTTCTATTGTTTTTAGTGGGAAATGGTTCGTTATTATTAGCTCTGGCGTTGGATTAGACTGTGATTCCGAAGATATCACACAAGAGGATGAACTTGTACTCGTACTTGATGGCGACGCTGCATGTTCTGATACTTTTTTGATGCATGTTCTAATACTTTTTAGACGTAGTAATAGTACAGTTAACATTTTGAGAAAATACTCCCAAACAAAACAATTACTTGAAAAGCAACTATATTGCACTTAACTTGACATTTGTCTGTGAGATTTTAGAGTCACTTTAGCAATAAAAATAGGAAAAAGTAAGGCGTAAGCCCCGTTACGTTGCCAGGGTACAATCACCCTTATTCCGCAAGGCGTTTCTGCAAAAACGCCAAGCGACAATTGACGTTTCTGAAAAAAGACTTCGCTGTTATGAGAGAGATACAGAACGAAGAGAACTGTAAAGTTTTATTTTAACTTGGACGCAAATTATAGCTTCTAGAGAGTGGAGTTTTTGAGTAAACGCCAATTATCGCTTCAAGAGCTTGGCGTTTTAGCAGAAACGCCTTGCGGAATAAGGGTGATTTTATTTATTTTCCTTCATCTGTTTCGTCATCATAAGTATCGAGCGATCGTCCTCGTGACAGGTCGTATACCTGCATAAATTCTTATTCAGGATTCAGCATCTGTAATCCCGCAACCAGGGTTAGGAAAAATATGCGCGGAATCGCGGAATACCGAGATCCCGGTATTGCGGGATAGGAAGCCCTACCTACAACTTACCTCCTTTCAAACCACACGTCTCATTTTTATCGACTTTGGGTTTTTATGGGCATTCTCTTTTGATTTCTTCTTAATAAAACAAGCTCAATGCAATAGTCACACTTATGCTTTCTTTGGGGGTAGATTTTCGTATATTATGTATTATTTCTATATGAAAATCTACCACATAAAGTGCAATAGAAGAGAATTCTACACTCAAACGGAATTCTTAGCATCATAAGGACCCTATAACATTGCTGTATGCATACTTATATGTAGAGGTATATACACCATCAATATCATCATGTGTACCAAACCCACCATATGTTGTTTGGGGCACATTCCCTTATACCCGGAGGGAGCTTTTACTTTCCCTTGAGTACTCGTATGGAGTAGTGTAAGTAAAATCTACACACGAAGGGAATGCACTTAGAAATTGCGATGCAAATGAGATAGTTCCTGTTACTTTGGCTGACACGACAGCAATGCATTTGAGATATTTTTACATATTTTTTTTTTCTCTGCGATGTATTTTGTAATGCATCAGCATCTGCATGTGAGTTGATTTTTGAATTAGAACAAAAAAAAAAAAAAAAACTGTTTTTATATTAAACAAAGTTCACTCATATGCAGATTGTATTCTAAAATTTGCATTTGGAATGTCTACGCAGAGTTTTAGATTCTGGTATTTTTCATTTCATTGAGGTATGTTCAAATAACTTTTAAAGTCATCTTCAAGTGTTGTTCTTTAATTCATTCATAATATAAAAGTGAAATGCAGAAATACATTGGAAAGGTTTAAAATTTAATCTTCTAGACCAAAATTAAATTACCCTACTTTGTTTGGGTACATAAACTACCGGTCACTTGAATATGTCCAGTGCTTTGCAAAAATTCAAGTTACGTTTTCTTCGGACAGTGACAGAATGGCAGCACTTGTTTCAAACTATAAGAACAATTGTAAGTCCTAATATTCAGCTTTATCCCTGACGAAAAAACAGACCTCTAGTAAATACCATCATTCATTAAGGAAACACTTTTTATTTCACTATAAATTCAAAATTGCAGAAAAACTTGGAAGAGGCCATTAAGTTTTAAAAAGTTGTTTGAAGAACGACCCCGGGTACGGGAAAAAACATGAAAAGTGGCACCTACTAAGCTAAGGTCAGCCGCCGCCGCCGATAGAAGAGCAATCCTCAGAACTGCTTCGAATTCACACGATACTGCTGCAAAAATTAAGGTAAAATCAGGTGTTACAGGTAGTCTTTCCACCGTGAAACGTATCATAAGAAGAGCTGAAATGATCAGCGAAAACACAAATCGCAAAAAAAAAAAACACCACTATCACCTAACCGCAAGAGTCACGTCTACTTTTCAGTCACTACCATATGATGTGGAAAAACAAGTGTCATCGGTTTGTTTTTTCGGACGAAAACAAATTTAACATGGAAGGCCCCGATGGTTATAATTATAATTACCACGATTTCATGAAAGGAAAAGCACTTATTGAATCGTTTTCTCAGATGTGAGGGTAGAGTTATGGTTTTGGGGTGCAATTTCATTCTGTGGCGTCTAAGAACTGCATTTTTTCTCTTAAAAATGTTGTACGCTGTTTCGTATGTTGGTGCATTGGAAAAGGCCTTTCCATATTTTTTTACTGTTTTTCAAGATCTGCCATGGACATACCAACACGATAACGCACCTATCCATACCGCTGGATTAGTGAAAGTGTTGATTAGAGGTCAAAATGTTTTGTTACTTAAATTTATGGTGGCCATACTCTTCTGACCTTAATATCATTGAAAATGTGTGGAGTTGGATGATGTGCAAGATCTATGAGTCAGAAAAACAATATAATACCAAGGATAAGCCTTTTAGTGCCATCAAAAAGCATGGAGGGTTATAACATTGGATTTTTTGGCCAAACTCTATGACTTTATGAAGTTCCCCTTAACCATTATTAGAAATTGCATACCAATATAGCCAAAGGTGTCTTTAAACTTATTCTGTTATTAAAAGTTGCAGAAACAACTTATTTATTGCATTTTTTATTATTTTATATCCAAGCTACTGGATGTATTCAGATGAGCCAAAATAAATTAGTGTTTTTTGATAAATATATACGTCAACGTGTTTTTAAAAAGAATGGTATGTATTTCCTAGGGGTCTGATTTTTCTTAACTACAAAGCTGAATATTATGTCGTAAAAGTGGTGTTAGTTTGAAACAGATGTTGCCACTGTGTCCGAAGAAAACGCAACTTGAATTTTTGCAAAGCACTGAACGTCTTCAAAAGAGAACATTTTCAAACTTGTGTGCCCGACAGTTAAAACGTACGTGGTAAACGTGGAAAACGTACAAAACTGTTGCAGAGACCTAAGATCTTGCTTTCAAAATTAATTTATGTACCTACCTTTTACAGCAAAAAAAAAAAACGGCGCTAGTAATATAAAAATGTTTTCACTTATTGCAAAAAGTGGTCAACTAGTTATACTCCTTTTTGCTTTCAAAATTTATTTTAGGAAAGAATTTTATAGTTTTGTTGGCAAAAGAAATTACTTGCGTGGAATATTTTTTTTTGTGCCTCATCTTATTGTAAACTTTAAGCTCTAGCTTTTTGTCCCATCAACTTTTTTTTTATAGGTACCTTACCTTATATACGAATTGAAATGAAATTGAATTTTTTTGCATCCAAAAAAGAATTTTCAGAATTAAAAATAAAAACAATACTGCAGCATTCGAAATTTTCAAGTTGAAAATTAAAATTCCATTACAATATGTGTGATTTGATATTCTGACTTCGTCTATAAAAATTATATTTAGGTATTACACTCAAAATCAACAATTTACAGGAATCTGGAAATGATGCATTTAAAAAAAAAATATTTATTTAAACCGCAAATTAAACTCATATTTACAAAATTAATTAAATATAAAGCAAAAAATGAGTAAAAAAAAAATGACATACAGGCATTAGGGTGCTTTTTTTGCACTATTATTGTTTTTTCCACTTCCCATGCAAAATTCAGCTGGAAATACAAAACGAAAGAAATGGCTCTAAAGTATGAGCCATCAAAATCAATATTAAGTAGATACTCGCCCTCAGCGTGTGAAGATTTTGGGAGCGTAGCGTAATCCCGCCAGCAGAATCCCGCATAACAAAATCCCTCCGTTTACTACTAATTGGCGGGATTTTTAATACATTTCAAAATGTATTGTCTGGTACTTTTTAATTAATAATAATTATATAGGACGAGGAAAAATATTTAAGCAGAAGTAGTTGAGTTGGGCAATTCAGTAGGGGTAAGAGTTAAGTTAAGAAATGTTAACATTTTTCACCAAATTTTTATTTTTTTTTAAATTTTACTAAAAAAATTATTTTTCCAAAATATTTTTAGCAGGCTATTTTCAGTTCTTGTTGATTCTCATGAAACCGAGGGACTAAACAGAAAAATAGAAAGGTATCAAAACGGCAGGATTTCGTGTGGTGGGATTTTGTGCGGCGGGATTTTGTTCCGCGGGATTTTGTACCCAAGATTTTCCATAAAAATACACGTACACTTCAGTTCTTTTTCTTAAAATTTCTATAACTCAGCATCATTTTATGCTATTTTTGGGAATTTTAAAATCGACTTTAGTATTTTCTCACCACTGCATTGGATATGTACACTTACGTCGCAGTAAGTAATTTTGTAGATCGTTTAATTCAGCGTAATCTACATTTTATCACTTTGAAATAGCATAAGACACTGCTCAGTAAAAGAAATGTAAAAAAAAAGAACTGAAGCTGACATGTATATTTGATATGGAAAAATTTTTATCTTTTCAAAACGAGTATACTAAATAATAATTTTGAGGGCTTATATTTAAGGGACATTTTTTTTTATATTTACAACTGAATTTTTCATAGGGAGTGGAATAACAGTTATATTCCAAAAAAAAACACCCTAACAGGCATAACTCGTTTACATCTCTCAATATATTTTTTTTATAGTTAATTTGTTGAAAAACAAAATTATTAGTACACTGAAAATAAAAATCAACTAATCCTCAAAAAGAAATCAGAAAAACTTAAAATAACACTTTAGTACTTAGTACTAGCTTGTGCGTAAAGTATACTTTAAAAAAATTGGTACATCATTTTAATCAACATCTAAAAACTAAAATTAAAAAAAAAAATAGTGAGTAGTTTTCGAAAAAAAAAAACAATTTTTCAAAAAAAAAAAATCCAAGTTTCGGAAATTTTGCTGCTGAACTGTCTTAATTTAAAAACATTTATAAAAAAAATGTGGTTGAAATCGAGAAGAGAATTAGAATAAAAAAAAAATGATTCAATGGAAAGTACCGTTAAAAAAAGTTGTTTCCATGGAAAAAATTCATTTTGATTGTTTTAAGTTGAAATCGTAGGAGCCATTTTTGAGAAAAAAAAGTTTTTCCAAAATTTTTATATGACAGGTACCGTTGTTTTAAGTCCTAAAAACTTTATTCAAAAAACGTCTGAAAATATGCTTAAAAAAACTCTTTATACGTAGCTTAAAGTAAATCGACTTATACGTTTAGACTGTGGCTTCTGATACTTCCAGACAGACACTTTTTCACATTCTCTATCATCGTAATATCATGTTTGATTGTTATCTCAATTGTTTTTATTTTGCACGAATGAGTAACTTCATATATGGTACCTTATCGCAAGTAAAAATGAGAAAATTCGCTACTACTCGTACTATTTAAATAAAAGATGTCCGAAGTAATATTTCTGACTGTAGTTACAGTGACAAAATATAATGTTTTATTCATCTAATGTGCAGAGGGCGCTACAAATGGTCATTCCAATATGTTGTGAAATTCATCGTTGCATAAATAGATTTCTGCATGAATAAGTTAAATTTAAGTGGTAATTGAATTTAAATTTGATATTATAAGGAGCTTACATCAATTAAGCGTCATTTCGGGAACGCCTGTTTTGGTATGAACTAATATTAGAATTAGAATTTTTTGCCGCTGTTGTGATGCAAAACAAGACCATTACAATATAACCCAAAAAATATTTCGTTTGCTTTTGTTAGAAAGAGAATAAACGATAAACACGTGTCATTTTCGAGAACGTCATTTCCATGATCAAGTTTAGGATATTCTATGAATGAGTTATGCAGTATTCTCAAAATTCCATAAAAATACGGAAATAAAGTCATATTTGATTTTATTAATAATATATAATTCAGATTCACATTGTTTTTAGAAAACCACAGTCGTTATGGAAACATTCGTCATTTTCTGATGGCTTTATCATTTCCGGGAACGCTTTTTAATGTATTTTTAAGAGCTAAATCTTAATTTTTTATGAAATAATACAACATTTTATCAATGTGCCAGTAATACTAAATGCCACCTGTATGAAATAAATATTAAAAAAATTTTAATAACATTCATTAATTCAAATTATATAAGAAATTCATATACTTTTATAAATAAGCACAATAAAAAGCTAAAATTTTATTTATTTAAGAACATTATTCAATTGAATTCTAACAAATGCTACTGATTTTGGCTTGTTTATTGGAATTTATCTCTTTTTTTTAATATGGGCCATAATTTTGGGTCATATACTTGAAATTACATAGACAATAATTTTAGTTAATTGTGTTTCAACTCAAGTTAAGATGTCACAACGTCCAATTAAAAAAATCTGTTTGTATTAAATCTTCCGTTTTTCTTTAGTGTATAAAAATTAAATTTTTACACTATAAAAACCCTGTACGTGCGCCTGATTTGTCTGACAATAAATCAAATTGACCACAAAACACTTTCTCATTCCACTAAAAGTATTTGGTTTCAATTGAAACAGAAACCACAGAATATTTGCATTGAAATTTTGTTTAATATAGTGATTTTATAATTATCGCACATTTATAACATTTAATCAACCACATAAAGTGATTTGTGGCCTAACAAAAACAGATTTTTTTATTATCTTTTCAACAAAAAAAAAAAAAAAACTACATAGGATCTGCCACATAAACATAAAAAAAGGTATTTTTTTGTTGGTTGGTTTAATATTATATTATTTTCTTTTGACAATGGTAGTTGTGTGTCCAATACTTGTGTGCTATGATTTTGACAATATACGTATATAATAGACAAAAGGAAAATGTTTGAAAGGAATTAGGGTTTCTCATGTATTAATGTTGTATACTGAAATCCATTTTTAATCACTTAAGTAGATAGATTAAATTAAAAACAAAAAATAATGTTTTAAAAATGTCCCTCAAAGCGTCAGTACCAAAAAACAAAATCAATTATGTAATGTATCTAACCACTTTTTTTAAACAAAACTGGAAATATATTTGAAAAAAAATATCTTAAATAATTTTTTTCATGAAATGGTTCTTTGATCTAGAAGCCTTATGCCTTGTAAATTGAAATGTTTTGTTTTAATTTTCTCTGTATTCTACCTCGATATGATATATTATGCATCCGTTAATAGATACCTACAAACCTTTTGAACCGTATCTTATAGCGGTAGGTACACTCTAGGTATAATAGTTCTTTGTATAGATAGTACCTTAATTCTTTCCACCATTGACCTTTTTCACTGTATTTAACTTTTGCCTACGAGCATAATAATACGGAAGTAGAGTCTGAAAACGCATATCAAAAAGGCTAGCTTTAATTAATTAAACGAGCTCCTTAGTAACATAAATTTTGATTTGATTTTAAACCAAATTGTAAACAATAGCATCAATACACTAACCACTATTTTTTTATTCAGTAATTTTTTAATGTTTTTTTCTTTCCATACCCTATGCACCACACAAAAATACTTCATCGTCAGCTCCATGGTACTCAAGGGAGCTTCGTTCACTTTGCAACACTCGAAATAGTATGTGGAAATGTACAATTCGATATAATCTCGGAGCCTAAACTATTTCGGCAGTTCATAAATCTAATAAAACAAAAGTATTTAGATCATTCCTCTAACGATTCTAAAATTATTACTAAATTATTTGCTAATTTATTCAGTCTTGCTTTTTCCGAGAGTCATTTTGTGCCTGATACTCACTAACTTACTTACTTGAACAAATGTAACCAAACATCATTGGTATTTAACATTAATGTCGACGATGTGGTCAACAAAATTATAAAACTAAAAGATGATTTCTCATCAGGCCCAGATGGCTTACCAGCAATTATATTGAAGAAGTGGTGTAGCCAATTTGGCATAGCCTCTTGCTACGCTTCTTTTTGCAATTATTTTTTCCATCCATGTGGAAGGATTCTTTAATAATCCTGATTCACAAAAAGGGTTGTAAGGCAAATATTCCTAACTATAGGCTGATTGCTAAATTCCTGCATTTCAAAATTATTCGGGAGGGTATTAAATTTGGCAAGACGTTTGGTCCCAAACTCTTATCTTTCAAGTGCCAATATGCTTAGCAAATCGAAATTGCCATCGTACTCGCTGATAATGGACCCCAGTGCGTGCGGTATCTGGGAGGGAGATAGGCGTGGGATAATTTATTTCTTTTCTCTTCCCTCTTCTTTTTTGCACATAGAGGACAAATGCTGCTCTATCAAGAATAATAGTGCTAGTCTGCACATTTGACATTTCTTTGGCTGCACCTTTTATCGAACCTAAAGTTTTGTATTGGTCACCTTCTGTGTGTTCGAATTATTTGAAAAACTGATGCCCGAACTGGATTCAAACTGGATTCCAGCTGCCACATGATAAATCTAAACCCAGAGCAAGTTTCATTGTTAATCAATCGACTAGCATTTTTAATAGGCCACACAGGTTTTTCTCAATACTTCTCCATAATTGTGCTGTATTTTGCATATTTTACACTTTTTCCGCAACTCGGATTATTTTACGACTTTCCACGATATTAGCCGTGTTTTATTCAATACTCACTGTTTTACCTTATTTCCAAAACAGAAACAACTGCGTTTTTGTTAAGCGAATAAAATGAAAAACTGAGTAGCTACTCAGTGCTGAATAAAACACAGCAATTCTTTCATTTTTTCCGTAGTATTTTACGCTTTTTACTGCAGTATCAAGTGCTTTTGTTAGGATAACCTATGCTATTTTCCGCGATTTATCACCAGTATTTCTCCCTTTTACCACCATATATTTTTTTCGCTTTATTTTACCCTTTTCCACCATGACTTTCCGCGCATTTCTTTCCTTTTTTTTCGTGGTATCTTACGCTTTTTACTTCAGTGTTTTTTTTTTATTTCTACCTACCTTTGATATTTTCCGCGGTATTCCGCTATCGTTCACTAGTATTTTACACGTTTTTCTTAGTCTTACCTGCATTTCAACTCGGATATTTCCCGATTTTCACGCCTTTTTCCGCGACGTTTTAAGCTTTTTTATGCAGTATTATGTATTATATGCTTTTAACAGTAGAACTTAACACGTTTTTCGCGCTTTTTTCCGCTTTATTATACGTTTTTTTCTTTCATGACTGCGATGGCCTACGATGCACCTTTAAGTGCGACCTTTTTTTATAATTTCAACTACATATGCTTGTAAGATCATAAGTTTTTAAATGCAACTTGCATAGCATTAGTTAGAAAGATCAGAAAGTTAATATAGATTAGAATTAAGATGTTTATTGTCTCATAAGAGACCACGGGTGGGGTTCAGTCAAATCCAAGAAATTAAGAAAAAAAAAAACAACTGCTGGCCAGAGTGAAATTCAAGCCACAACTGATTTAACAATCAAACATTACACCCACTGCATTGTGCACATCTGCTAAACTAAATCAATTTACTATCATTAAAAGCACGAACTCTTCTGCTATGTGGGGACGCACTAAAATATTGAAATACGTCACGTTATTCACAAACCAAATGGAAGCATTCCATTCAAAGCCTTCTTTACAAAGAAAAAAAAAAATATGGGATAAAAAACTCTTGAATTCCATTTATGCAGCTACCATTAATTGGTTACCGTTGCAATATTTTGTAAGCATCAATATTTTGTCGTGTTTCCAGTTTTGAGCCCGTGAATAAATAATACACATAAAGGAATTTAAAAAAAAAAACTGTTTTTTTTTCTGAGAAATTATCATTTTCCTCTTGGCACCAGTTCCTGGCTATAGAAAAGTTATGAATACATTTAATCTTTTAAAGCATTTTCTCTCCCCAGATACTAAGAAATGTATTACTTATGGCAGTCGTCATTAAGATATTAAAGAAGAGGTTGTCATGGGAAGAAAATATAAATATAATCTCTAAGGAATTATACTGGCATGTCCTTCTGTGTTTGCATCACAACAGAATTTCACTATCTATTTTGCAACACGATTTTATTTAGAAAAGAAGCTTACCTACTATGAAATTGAATACTTTTATTCCCTTAAAGCTGCAGCAGATATAAAATAATTGACAATCATTTTGCAATTCTACTTAAAGTCATGTTTTTTTTATGGAAAAGTATAAATCCATCAGCTTAGCAAAATGTATATGCAACCAAGGCACATAATCTCGCACCAAATAGATCCATTTGTCTTTTTAGTTGGCTCTTAAAGCTACAAAATTGTCATTCTCGTCACATTGTTTGTTTGTATACAAACGATTTTGTCAGTCAATCGATTTCCCCATCAGAGAACCTTTTGTGTAAAAAATTAACCATAATTAAGTGTTTTCATTAAGCAGAAACCCCAGACTTACCACACTTCTGCCAATTCAGTGTCTATAAACACCTTCATTAATTATTCTCATAAAATCTACATCAAACCGCTGGAATTTCAATTTCCATTCTAAATCATCATGAAATGAAAAGGCCCAAGTGTGGGGGAAAAGAGCTTAATATTTCAAAAGTTCCTCCAAACGAATTGAAATACATTCATTATTTCGAAAAATTGACACAAGTATTTGCTGCTGATTTTTTTGTTTTAGGTTCGAGTTTGAATAGAATTCCACCAACCACTCCTGCCTTGTTTCTGAGAATTAGTAATTAATGTGGCATTGGAAGTTGACGCCATATTCAAAGTTAATTTATAGCATTTTGTTGCAGAGCAGACATTAATTTTGGATTTCAATTTGAAATGAATGAACCAACGAATACTCCGCCCCTATTTTACTTCTGCAGACTAGGTACCTACTAGTCTGCTAGTTTCCCTAATGATTTCAACGTCAGTTCAGTTGATGAATTGATGTTTTGTTTTGCTTAAAGCAATTGCGACAGCATAAACAACAACAACAACAACAACAACAATAAAATCAAATTAACATTAAAATTAATGCATGAATAAATGTGTGGCATTATATGATTGAAACCGGCATTCTATAATTCCTGTCACTATCCTGTGTGTGAGTGTATGAGTGTGTATTGTGTATCCTTTCCTAAGCCGTATCCATGTTGTAGCAACAAATAAAATAATTTTCTTCTCTGTTGGAAAAATATGATAATTTAAAATAAACAAAAATTTTGGAAATTTTCATAAAATTATTGAAACAAAGCCGTGACTAGGGCATAAGTTTTCAGATTTATTGATTAAAATTTTAAATCTTGTTGAGTTTTTTTTATTTTCAAATAAGATTTTTAAAGCAAAAAATATATGTGTTAGATAAAAAATGGCACCGTATAAAATACAAGGTTTAAATTCGAACCCATAATAGCTTTTAGAAACATATTGACTAAGCTAAATCGTCACGAAAATAGGTTCAGTTGCCAGTTTTCAAGTTTAATGTCTTCTTGCAATCCCTTGGATCCATCTACAATTTTTTCAACTTTTAACTTTTATCACCTGACATGTACCTTAGGGCATTTTTACTAGGACTTTTTTTTTACCCCCAAGCAAAATTCAATTGGAAATACCCAACAACAAAATAACCTTAAATATGAGCCCTTAGAATTAATATTTGAAAATTTCCAATATAAAATACCCGTAAACTTCTGTTTTTGTTCTTTTAATTTCTATGACTCAGTAGCTTATATCCTATTTCAACGTGCTGAAAAGCAACTCTGAATTAAACGATCTCCAATAATTTTGTTAAGAAGCTTCCGTATATAAAAAAAAATTTCATAAAAATCGGTTAAGTCGTTTAAGAGAATCTCAAAAATTAAAAAAACGTTTCTGTGGCAGGTACCGTTATTAACATTTCTAAAAATATTTCTTTCATTTCAAAAGTACGGCCTTACTAGCAAAAGTAAATATGTACAACTTGTTTATGAAAATTGTTAGAGCCGTTTTTGAGAAAATTCAACTTTTCCATAATCGTTATATAGCAGGTACCGTTAATTTTGGATCTAAACTAACAAAATTAAATTTTTCCTCTAGGGAATTGCCGAAGACCCTTTACCTTTACGATTTCTATCTAATGCAATGGCTGTAGGTGGTAAAAAGATCTGCATATAGTTTTTTTATCACATCATTTTTTTTTATAAACTCAAAAATATTACTGCGAAAAATACAAAAAAACAATTTTTGTTTTTTTCAGTAATGGTTAGATTTTGATAAAACTTGGTTTGGACGTACATTGATATATTTTTCACTTACCTAAATTTTTCCAAAGTATTAATTTTTGTATTTTTGACAAATTTATTTTGAAAAATATCATAATTTTCATTCAAAAAAAGTTGACGAAAAAATTTTTGTTTTTTGAAAACTTTGAAATGGGTTCTTTTGGGTTAAATCCTCTTAAATAGGTACAGTTATTGTAAAAAAATATTGTCAAAAATTTAAAAAAAAACATATTTTCAAGGTCTTCGTAAATGACAGTAATATTAGCCACCGAAGAGTGGTCATAGAAACTAAATTAACTTTTTGCAAAAGATTTTGACTTTTTTAACATGAATCTAGTATCAGAATTCCTCTATCATGCAAAGTTTTAGAGATATTAAATATTGAACTCCCCAAAAACAACGTTTTTGTGATGTTTTTGAAGTTTAAAGAGATTTCATTTTCACAAACAATATCAAATTTCTAGCAAAACATTCAATGCGCTTAAAACTGGTCTGAATTTTTGTTTCCCAAATGGAATCTCTATTTACCTAAAACATCACAAGAAGAGTGTTTTTGGAAAGTTCAAGTTAAAAAAAACTAAAAAGCTTTTGCAAAAGTTTGGTTTGGATTCTATGACCACTCTTCGCTGGCTTATATTACTGTCATTTACGGAAAAAACGATCTTAAAAATGCGTTTTTTGTTTTAGTTTTTTTTTAATTTTTGCTAATGTTTTTTTACAATTACTGTGTTTTTTTGATTGAAATTAGGCTATTTTTTCAAGATAAATTCGTCAAAAGTACACAAATTAATATTTTGCTGAAAACAAATTTGTATAAGTGACAAATATATCAATGTACGCTAAAATAAGTTTTTTTTTTCAAAATCTAACTACTTTTCAAAAAGGAAAAAGTAAAAACAAAAAAAATAGTTTTTGGCTTTTTTTACAGTAGGTATTTTTGAGGTTATTTAAAAATTTATATGAACAAAAGTTGTAGATCTTTTTACCACCTTAAACTCGTGCATTTATTTTTTTTTTCGCTGCGAGCTCTACTTTAGATACAAATCGTAAAAAAAGACGATTTACAACACCCACCCAACATTTTTGAAATTTGCCTGTTTTAAATTAAAAAAAAAAAAAACTTTAAGAAGGTTTTTTCTTGAGATCTATTTTATTTCAACTACATTTAACTTTTTTTATCAACTTATCCCTCCTTTTATAGTGAATGAAAAAACAAATTTATACAAAAAAGGATTTTTTATTTATTTAGTTTTTATTAAATTAAAAATAAAAACAAAAACCATTTAATTTAAATAAGTCCCCAAAAGGCCAAATATAACAACAATTTTTTTTCTGAATAAAACGAGTAAAAATCGAGCTTCAACTAAACTCCATTGTTCGTGAATAAGAAATGTCTAGAAAAAAAATTATTTACATTTTTTAATAAAGTAGCTATTACCTTATCGAAGAATAACGTCAATTAAGAGCTATTTTCAATTTGCATTTTTGAAGTATTACCAGCTTTTATGGCATTCTGTCCCATTGTGCGTTGTAACAAATTTTTCACAACAAAGTGTAAGACATTAATTTCTACCAAAACTTTTAAGAAGTAAGCATTCTGGTTTTTTGATAACTTCATTATTTTGAAAATCAGTACTATTGTTCACTGGAACACTTAAAAAATGCAAATTTGTGGAGTACACAATACAACACAATACAAAAGTTAAATTTTTGGAAGGTTTTTCTTTTTATTCAATATCGAAACATTCAATTTCGAGAAAAACTAAAATTATAAAAATAAAACCAAACAAAATTTACTGTGCAGATACGTGGTTTACGCAGAAATGGGACTATATATCGCTTATACCTATTAAATTTAGAAGTACAATCAAAATGATAGCTACCACTTTGCAACAAAAGCTGTCAGACTTTAACCAAAGTCCAATAGTAAAACAGCACGAATAAGTTCCCCTTGGTTAAAAGTATGCCTCTCTCTCTCTTTGCATGGCTGATTTATTAACCATTTAATCATCCATTTTTAATGTCATTGTTTTTGTCTTCATGTCCTTTGTTTGGCATCAAGACTCACGAGTTCCCATTTTTAATTTGTATTTAAATCAATCGACTAAAATGTATTCACTTCGCGTTTCACGTATCTACCATCATTACCACCGCAAAAGAATAATATTTACATTTTACAAAACAATCTGCATACAGATGACATGTCAAAGTTGAAGTAAAATTACTGAGGCATGGATGCACAAGCAAACACATCACCAGAGAGATCCTTTTCCTGAATCCTCGATGTTAAGAATGCATTTCGATGCGTTTTGTGTTTTCTCTGTGTTTTCCATTCCATTCACAGCAAACTTATATCTGACAGATTTAATCATCATCCGTTTAACATGCAATATATGAGTTGTTAAATAGTTTCGTGTTGTGTTTGTGCATCAGAAACTATTTCCAACATTTGCATATCAAAGGTAAATGCAAATTCCATGAACTCGACGAAAAGTTGAAAGGATAACGAAAATGTATACGAAAATGTGTACTTTACGGACAAAATTTGAAAAACATTAACATAACAACGAAATAGAAAGAGAATGGCGGTCCATAAGGAGATGATGTTCATTAAAAAACGATTAGAAAAACTTTGATGTAAATTTTGTATGAGAAAATATCTTTCAGCATCAGCAGAGTCATATTTTTTTCCATACATCAGCGTTATAATATCAATTCTCGCCTTTCTTGCAGACAGCCTTTGAAGGTGGTACTTCGAATAGAAACAAATCTTCTATGGGTATTGCTAGTTTCGGTTGCTATTTCAATTCTTTACAAAATCCATTATTATTTGACATTTGAATTGAATTTCCAATTAATTTGAAGCTCAATACGATTGAAAGAAGTCAACTAGACTTCTGCTAATAGACATTCGCAATAAGGCACTTAATTCTAAAAATTCTTTCAACTTAACGAACATTTGTTAAAAGATTGACTTTACTTACTTTTGATGGCGCTTGCAATCCAGGATAGATTACGGCCTCAGCCAACATGCCTCTCCAGCATGTTGGCTGTCCTTAGCTAGCCGCTTCCACTTACGTTCGCTAATTTCAATTTGGTTGAAGACATCTTCGTAGCGCACCTGTTATGCTGCCTTCTTATGCTTCGTTCACCATCTGGGTTCGATAAATGACTCGTCAACGGGCTGCCTTGATGTCCATACGTCCACGTGTCCCAGTCATCTCAACCGCTATATTTTCAGCTTCTTGACCAAGTCAACGTCGCTGTACAGCCTGTCAAACTCGTTGTTGAACCTTATTCTTCATTTTTCATAGTTCTTCGATACCCACAGGAATAAGAATTACTAATTCCTCTGTAGTTGGTGTGTCATGTCAGAGTGTCTCCTTTTTTGCGGATGGGGCACACTATGGCGAGGTTCCATTCATCGGGCATGCTTTCATCTAACCAGATCTTACAGATAAGTTGGTGCCACCAAACTATCTTCTGCTGCTTTAAACAATTCGGCTGGTAAGCCATCCGCACCAGCAGGCTTATGCTATTTAAGTTTGGCAATTACTAAGCGTACTTCATGGACACGTTTGCGAGGACTAACTCTTTAACAAATGATTTTCATTTAATTCAAAGGATATTCATTAGCCGCAAACGAAAATAAAAATATTATTTCTCTGAGTGTTGGGTATCTTCTTGCCTACTGGTAGAATTTTCGAACATCCCTTCTGCCACTAAAACCCTGGATAAACTCGACCTGTCCTCCGATTCTCGTACTTTTTTTTTCTTCCTGAGAAGTTGGCGTTCCTCTCTACTTGTTTGCCCGTAGAGCTCTCGGGCTGCCCTCACAGTGGCTCTAGTTCTTGTTTGCAGAATTGCCTGGTTGGCTTTGTTCTCAGCTGATGCGCCAGCTAGTATTCCTCGTCTAACCAGAGTTTCAGTACCGGCCACTTCTGGGGGCTTGTTGAAAATAAAAATGGTGGCTGACTGGCGCGAGACATTAAGAAAAACAAGGTCAGCTAAAGTTTCAGCGGTCTCTTGCGATTTTGGTTTTGTGACACAAATTTTTT
Source organism: Meliscaeva auricollis (assembly GCA_948107695.1). Classification (NCBI taxonomy): domain Eukaryota; kingdom Metazoa; phylum Arthropoda; class Insecta; order Diptera; family Syrphidae; genus Meliscaeva; species Meliscaeva auricollis. The sequence continues at coordinate 79,354,769 of OX403616.1, read as the reverse complement.
TCATAACATCTGCTCGACGTTCTGCGGCATCATTGATATCCGTATCCGTACTCGAGACACCACCAATTAGTGGTCCGAGTCACTATTTGCTCCCCGGAACGTTCGAACATCCAAGATAATCGAAGCATGGCTGTCTTCAATTGCGTTGTCAAATGGTTGACGGTGTTTTGATCACAAGATTGCCAAAACCCCTTGTCTAAATTGAGGCGAGGCAATCGAGTGCCTGCAATGCTGACATTTCACCCTTTCGCAAAGTCAATCTTCCTGAGTGCGTTGTTGGACTTTTCGGACATGTTGCCCAACTATCGAAATGTGCCTACATATATCACCTACTTCCCAAATCTGATAAGACGCCAAGAACAATCTTGGCGTGGTTATTCGAGCACTTATCGTATCTTCGCTCGCTAACCGCATTAAGACTTCTTACCTAAGCCGGTGACCCTGCTCCTGGAAGCAATTCCCATGGCATATGTAAGACGATTTCATCCTTAGCATCACCTCTCCAACCCATCGCACCTCCTGGATAGATGTTACGTAATCTTCAGCTCTTACTCTATCCAGGTTCTCCACTAAATGTTTGGCTGCACGTGGTCTGATTCAAAAATCTTTGTACTTGTTTCGTTTGCTGGGTTCTTCAACATTGAGATCATCCGTATCCGAGGCTTTTTTTTTCTTTTTTTCTGGTAGGGATGTTACCCCGACGTACAAAACCCTACCTGGAAAACTCTTAGCTATATCCAAAAGTGAAGAGCCGAATAAAACCGCTCCTTAGCTCGTATAAGCTGTTCACTAAGGAGTTTAGCCTAACTGGGACTCTAGATGCAACTGTGCCTCGATAAAATGCAAATTGCTTAGTGGTCACACTCCTCACTTTCTCTCTCGATTGCTGCCCCCAACGGACGAACGCTTCATCTTCAGCTGAAGTACTAGGTTTCTTGAGAAAAACCTGTAGACGCTTGTGTCCTCTTGAATGCACATAACTACTCTTTGAACATGACTTAAAGACTTAAGTAGAATGTATTTATAAATTGCAATTCTTCTCTCCAATTTTTCTTTCCTTTGCTTTTAATATTCTTGGCATTGGCACTCATAACTTTCCACTTTTTATACAGCCCACACAGCTTAGATCTAAATAATCGGCTTTAATAGTTTGTTTTATTTTTTTTTATAAGAACGTCTTCCTTTCAAAGAAATTTCATTTAATATTACATAATTTCGTTTTGCAATTTTGTAAATCTTGTCCATGGCTATCCAGCAGAAAACAGAAAAACAAGATGCACCTCTTATCCAGTATCTAAGAAACTAAAAAAATAAGAAAATGAATTCCAAGATATCTTTACTTCAAGTGCCTGCAGCTGTCTTGAGATGTTAAGAATCCAAGATTAAATAGCAAGTTATTTATTTTTGTGCAGAAAATTGAAAGCCCAGGAACTATTTTATTGAAGATGTCTTTCTTGACGACAAGAATGCGAAATATGCCAACAAAACAAACAACATTTCCTTCCGTCTTGTTTGTTATTTCACTTTGAGTCATTTTCATACTTTTTCATCATCGTCGTTTTAAACGAAAATTAAATGCAATAATGAGTCGCATCCATTTGCACTGTCAATATTTTTTAGCAGGATATAGATGATGGAAAAAATTATGAAAAATAGATAAATTGCCAACCAAACAGATTAGAGGAAAGAGGGTGGATGGGCGAAAAAGTGGGGTGGCTGTCGAAAATCGTGTTTTTTTTTTTAATTTTTTTTCAGCAATTAATTTTTGTGTTTTTGACGAATTTATATTTTGAAAAAAAAAGAAAAAATTTCGATCAAAAAAATTAACAAAATTATTTTGATTTTTGAAAATTTTGAGATAGATTCTTTCTCAAATCGTGTCTTTTTTAAGACTAAGTAAAAAAACAAGACAGTTGAAAACATTTTTAAAAATTAAAAAAAAAATGCATTTTTAAGATCTAATTTTCCGTATGAGTCAATTTAAACTATTGCAAAATATTTTGACTCTTTGACCTCGACTTTAGTATCAGAATTATTTTTGAAATATCGAATTTTGAACTTCCAAAAAACACTGTTTTTGTGATGTTTTTTTTGCAATTTTTTTTTAAGCCCGAATAATTAATTGCACTTTAAGTTCTGCCAAAAATATGGTCTTGTTTCTGAAAATGAAATCATAAAAACAGTGTTTTTGGGAAGTTAAAATTTTATGTCTCAAAAATGATAGACAACTCCTTGCTGGCAACTCCGCGCTTTTATCCATGGAATGTATTCCCCGATTTTTACCGTGGTAGTTTTCGGTATTTCGCATATTTTTTCATGATGTTTCACGCAGCATTTCACGCTTTTTTCCACAGTATTCCTCGATTTTTACCACGAATTTTCCCGCGAATTTTCATATTCTCTTCCGCGATTCTACGCTTTTCACTGTGAACTTGTTTGTTTTTTTTTCAACAGTATTTTACACTTTTTCACGCGGTAGCAAGTGCACGACTTTCTATGCGGTGTTTCGCGAGGATTCACGTGGTGTTCAAAAGTTCTTTCACCACTTCATCAGTATTCCGTGCTTTTATCCACAATATACCACGCTTTTTGGCGGGTATATTTTTCCAAGATTTTCAGGTTTTTTCCGCGACTTTTAAGGCTTCTCTGTGACTTTCTTCGCTTTTCTCCGCGATATTTTACGCTTTTTCTCGAGGTATTTACGCCTTTTTCGAGGCCTATCTTGCTGTTCTCCAAGGTTTTCAACGATCTTCCACCAGTATTCTGCCATTTTTTCCATGGTATTATGCGCTTTTTAATGGTGTAGGCTGTCTCATTTCACATATTTTCCCGCGACTTTTCACACTTCACGACTTTTCTAGCTTTTTTCTATGACTTTCTTTGTTTTCTTGTGATGTATTTTACGCATTTCTCATTTTTATGACCTTTCGCGAAGAATTTCGCCATCTTAAACCCGTATTCATTTAAATCGAATTCGAATGGAATAAAATAACTATAGAAAACTTGACAAAATGCTGATAAGTTAATGGTATCCAATAAAAGGACTTGAATTGAAATCGATCCAGCAGTTCTTCAGTTATAAATCGTGTATTAAATCCGACTTTTTTTTGTATACATTTAGAAGATATATTTAGATTTTAGAACTAACATTTGTTTACTTCTATTTGTTATACATTTTTTATCGCTATAGTTTGAAAAGTATCTTGGAAATTGGTGAATTACAGAAATGTTTTTCGGCTCAAATTTGTAGGGGTGAAACAGTAGAACAAAGTTCATAGTCAAAAACTAACCCTTCATAGCTAAGAACACCATTAACCGAAAAAAACACTTTTTACCGATGTTGCGTTCGGCGCTCGAAGTCGAAAAATCGGATTTAACGCCTTACGTCATAAAAAACTCATCAAAAAATCAGAACTACCATATTTGACGCATACATTATGTAGTTACTGTTCTAAAATACCACCCACTCATTGTTTTTTATAAAAAAAGAAACTATATAAATTTATTATTAATTTTTATGAAGTTGACCAACTGTGAAAAAGACGATAAAATATTGGTAGTTACTTCCTATCATTTTCTCCATGCTTTATCTTCTTTTTTATTGTGAATGCAGAACTTGCCCTTTAGTCCAAGCAAATACCGGAAGTAAAAAAAATAAAATTGGGTTTTTTCTTCTCTCTGTGCGGTCTCTCTGTAACTGTAAGTCTTTATGAGGTGGGGGTGTGATTAAATCGCTTCAAAGCGCACTCAAGCATCGAAAAGCAATAATTTTTCAAGGAATCTAGGATATAACCAACCAGTTTAAATAATTATCCTTCCACCACAAATCCATCCAAATCTCTGTAACTGTCGAGAGCTCTAAATTTGAAATTTTTTCCAATGGCAACAGTAACGCAAGGCGGACTTACCAACGTTGAATATTGATTTCGTCGTTCGCCTTCTGTCCGCGTATATAGTGATGTAATGGGGGAGAACCAAAAATCATTAGGGATGCCGCTCCATCACACCCACAAAGTTACATAAGTGGTAGCGCGAAATTGCTCTTGGAACTGAATAAATTCTCGTTTCTTTCACTCGAATTACAATGCCAATTAATTAATGGAGCCGCACGTTACTATTTTGTGCGTTCGTGATGCGAAAGATAAACTCTTACCAATTTCAGCTAAGATACCATCAAACTCCAATGGAATTCCAATTTGATTTGGTTTCGAAATTGTATATATATTTTGTGATCAAAGAACTTGTAGATACTCATTTCGTCTATGTTGATGGAGGATACAATATCAATACTAAATTAGGATTTAATTTCTGCAATATCTTCAGAGTTCATCAGGAATCTATGGAAGAAGGAAGAATAAGCCAGAATTCACTGGAATCTGGTCAAATTCATTGGGAAGCGCTAATGGATTCTTTCTTCTTTCTATATCAGGTAAAATGAATCAGTGAAATGAAGTGTGCTATCATGATTGTGTACCATTGAGATAAATGTGCAGATTCGAGAAGCGGGGGAAAATGCTGATGGTTGCCTTTTTTTTTGTATTTACAAGAAAGGAAGGCAATAATTAGAGGAAAGAAATTCCAATCGATTAAGCAATGGTTTGCTTTGTTAGTTTCTTTATTTCTTTAATCGCAAGAGACTGTTGTCTTTCGGTAAAAAAAGTTAAGATTGGAAATTAACTTTTAATCAAGTCTTTAAATGAATTTAATATTGATGTGAATTGAGTCACTAAATCTGTGCGAGTGCATGTATTTAATTTGTTTTTTGTTTTTTTTTTAATTTTGTACTGCTTTTACGAATTTCTTGAGAAATTCATCATTTATTCCTTTTTAACATTGTCTCCATTAATTTTCTAACTAATTATTTTCGAATTATTTTCGAAAAGAAAATGAAAATTTTTCAAAAATAGTGTTTCCACCAACAAAGGGAGTTTTTTTTATATAGATTGACTTTAAAATTCCAAATTAAGTATTTTTTCTTCTATTTTAATTAATATTTTTGATGAGAACGAATTCTTTAGAGTTTAAGACCATAATATTTATATATATATATATAGCGGCGAGGACAGTAAGGTTAATTTGCTCATAAGGTTAAAGATTTTAATTGATATCAAGTGAAACTGATATGAAATGATACTGAAAATGAAAGCATTAAAAATGGGTGCACCAACTTCATTACTTTAAATATCAACAATACCAGATTGTGAACGAATGTTAATTCCGAAATTTATACTATTTCAAATATGATTAAAAGAAAGTATGGCAATCCTACAACTGCGGCAACCCAAAACTCTGATTAAATTGGCCATTTAACAAAAAAAAAAAAATGAAAACACAAAATTTAAGCAATAAATCTAGACGATTTCCAAAATCACATTTTGATTTTCTTATATTCACCCTTAATTCCGCAAGGCGTTTTTACGCCACGCTCTAGAAACAACAATTGGCGTATCTGTGAAACTACTACTGTTACTGGGAAGGCGATTTGAAACGAAGAGATCTGTAAGTTTTATTTTGAATTGGACGCGAATTTGCTTCTAGAGTTTTTTTTAAGTTTTTTTAAGTTTTTGAGCTCAAAATGAGGATAGTACCTATGAAGTATCTAAGCAAAGCTATGACGTATGAACTTTTTTAAGTTTTTGAAGTAGTTTAGTAAAAAATTTTTTAAAATTGTTTTTTTTATATTAAAAAAAATTAAAAATTTTTGTTTGAAAATTGTTTTTTTTTTAATCGACTAGTGTTTTTTTCAAAATTTCAATTTTAGATGTTGATAAATAATAGGCATACATTTTTTTTTTTTTTTTAATATTAATAACTTTTTTTTTTTAATTTGTTTTTTTTTTGTTTTTTTTTTTTTCTAAAATTCTTTATAGAAGCAATCACATTGCATTCTTTGTTTTGAGATCAAATTCAATTAAGAAGCTGTTTAAGATGTTTAAATTGATTTGTATTTTTATCATTTTTTTCAGTTTTAAATTTACAAAACATTAATTTATAAAAAGCTTAGTAATGTTAGTAACATTATAATGTGAGAGCAGGTACGTGCGATCCATTTGTGGAAATGATAAAGAAACATACTGTCGAAACGATAACTTCGTTTTCATTAAATCTGCGAGATCTAAGAGCGCTCAGCAATCACAACAACCCTACCATGATTCCTCCAAAATAATATTTAAAAAAGAATCAAACTGATTTTATAACATAATATTACTTTTTTGAGGTTAATTTTCCTACCAAAACCTAATGTTTTTATTTCATTTTAGTAAAATACGAAAAAGTTTATGATAATATTTCTTCTAGTTTTGGAGATATTAAAAAAATAAATCGAAACTGAATGCAGTTTTTATTGATTTTTTTCCTTAAAAATGAAGTAATTTTTTTAAGTTTTTTAAGAAAATATAAAACATAACACATTGTAATTTTCTGCTTTTGTTCTCCAAAATATTAGGTCATTCAATTTTGAAAGAAGGAATTATATTTTATAAAGTTCTGACTTCTGAGTTTGAAAATCATTTTTTCTAAAACTATGTATTGATTTGAAATGTTAATTCTTCTGTTAAAAAAAAACATATGAAGATTTGTTTTTGAAATATCGATTTTTTGAAAACGAATTGATGATTTTATTTTTAAATTTGTTTCAAAAATTTTGGTTATCAATCACTAATAAAAAACATGGAAATTTGTAAATCTGTAAGAACGTGTATCTGAAATAGAAAAATAATAGAAAATGAAAAAAATTTCGGTTTTTTTTCAAATTGTTTTTAATAAAAAAAATCAAATAATTTACTATGTTTGGTGGTAAGAATCTTTGAAACATTAGTAATTGTATAAAAAAAAAAAAATGCACGACTGGGTCGCACGTATGTACTTGCTCTTAGTGTCACGTTGCTGTGGACCTTAAAGCTTCTTATATAAAGTTTTTATAAATAAATAATTTTAAATAAACATAAACAACTTCTAAAATCGTTTTGAGCTCCAAACAAAGTATGCCAATTATTTTGATTAAAAAAGATACATTTTTAGAAAAAAAAATTTGAAAATCGTTAGAGCTGTTTTTAAAAAAATGATTTTTTTATATATAAAAATTCTCAAACCATGTTTAAAAACATGATAATATTATTGCACATCTAAAATCAAAATTTCAAAAAAAAATACAGTAACCAGTTTTCGAAAAATTAGTTTCTCAAAAAAAAAAATTTTAAAGGTTTTTTAAATATCCAAAAATTACATTGCGGGATGATATGTGTGATTGTTATCTCGAGTTCGATTTTTTTTACGAATCCTAAACTTCTTCTTAGAAACATCGACTAAGCTCCACTTTTAACCTTATTTGGTATCTATATGATCCATAATTCTATGTTTCATAATTTTTAAAATTAATATTATTTCCATAAATTGAACACTAATGAATAATTTATTCTTCAATTTTGAATTTAAAATAGCGGATTGAAAGGCGGATCCTAGAGTTCAAAAAATTTCAATTTTTATAAGAGTCAATACCTAAAAAGCATATAATTAAATTCGAACTGTATAACATTTTGTATTAGCAAATATTGATTTTTTCCCCCATTGAATTGACTTAATCATGCCACAAATTCATATTAATAAAAAAAGTTATTAATCCTCAAAATTGAAATAAAATCGCAACTATCCGAATAGCCTAAATCGTCAAAAAATGGCATGCATTGGATGTGTGCGTCCAATATATGTACCATTGTATTGATACAAAAAATCAACAAAAAATCGGCAAACCTTACAGATTCTATTCAAAAAATATCCTAATGCCTGCACACCAAAACAAAAAGACAAAAAAATTCTTTCATCTAGTTAACGATATCCTCCAAACTGTATATGGTCAGTTATTTTCTTCTTAGGTTTTATACCAACTGATTCGGAGGCAAAAAAAAAAAAAAACAAAAACAACTGACAAAAAACGCGGTGGGTAAATTTAAAATCAGATTTTGACGAGTTTTTGCACAATACACAAAGCTTACTTACGTATGTATGTATGTGTGTGTGAACATCACAGTGCTGTCCAAGAAAAGTATTCAATATTTTATTTTCTCCGACTTAATGCTATAACCACACATGTCTTTACATTAATGGTCTTTTACATTAATCTTGCTTAAAGGGTCTTAATGTCAACATAAGTCTACCTTAAACTAATAAATCTATGTTTCAAACCTTGCAGTTTTGAAGGAAACCTCTTAGTAGGTACCTACAAGAAAAAAAAAATGCACGACTGGCTTTTAGGGTCAAAGTTATATAAAAAAAAAAGTTGGTACCGCTTTCATTTTTAAGAAAATATTTATAAATACCTATGACCGAAATTTCAAGAAAAAATCACTCATTAGTTTTCGAAATATCAGTTTTGCAAAAAAAAATTATCCTTTTTTTTAGAAAATTTTGATATGGAAGAATTTTACAATTTTTAAAAACTTTTTGTATACAAATTGTCATCGAAATTCATCTAGTCACTTTAGGAGGAACCGTTATTAACCTAATGAAAAAATAATTGTTTGATTCCAAAAGTACGATTTTGTCACATTAATTTTTTTATAAAAATCGTTAGTCACTTTTGAAAAAAAATTAGTTAGCTTTTGACACAAGTGATTGCACCATACTATGCAAAGTTTATTACTGTACTATTGATTGTACTGAGCTAGGAATCACCAGTTTTCAAAGTTCAAAGAGTCTACTCTAAAAAAAAGTTAGTTTTATGGGATTTTTTTACCTTACTTAACTTAATCTCCTCCCATTATCTGACTAAAAATACAAAAAGAAAAAAAAATCTAAAGCATTACTGCTTTTTTTTTACCGTGAATAAGTTTTTGGGGGAAAAAACTCTTAAAAAAGTAACTGAATTTTCTTTTTTTTTTCGCTTAAAAGTAAAATTCGTGAGAACTTTCCGATTGGGGGCACTTCACCAAAACACATTTTTACCAGGAGTTTTCATACAGATAAGATCTGTGTTATTTTTTTTCGACCAATGGAGTAGAGAACTCTCCAAATTGTACCAAGAATAATTAAAATTTTCAAGGATTCCACGAATTATTAGTAAAGGACAAAAAAAAAAATATTGATTTTTGTTTTGAAAAATGTTCTTCTGCTCAGTACTGTATGCGTATAGTAAAACCGAAACATAATAAAGCGCCTGCCACCATGCAACTATGAAATCTTTTCATCAGATAGTCCATATAAAAAAAAAAACAACAATTTAGAACACACACAAAAACTTGAACTCCAAACGACAACAAAACCCTTTAACTCATCAGCATATACCGTTTTGCAAAAAGTTCAATTCTTGCAAATTTCGGTAGCTGGCTATTTTTAGCGTTGATTATTCTATGAGTGACTCGTCATCGTCATATTGAGAACAGTGTTGACACTTTGTTTGAATTTATACCAAAATATAATTTACTCTTTCCTTCATAAGGAAGTCTTGGTAAAACAATTGGAATTAATGTACTAATTCAATCAAGTTGACTTTTTTTCAGTACAGTTCTCTGTATAGTTTTTTCAGTTCTACGAAGTTTTTGGAAGAAAAATTGTGAAGAATATAATTTATTAAAAGTTGTGCTGAAATACAGCCTAGAATGTTTGGATAAAGACTTCAATCCAATCTATAAGTATGTTGATTGCTTAACTGACATCTAGAAAACATGCGACAATGAATTGACGGTACCTTAAGGCAAAGGTATTGTTTGATGAAATGTCTAGGGCAGATGCAGTGTGAAATGTTTTTCATGAAAATCAAACTTCATATGCTGCTTGTGTAATCGCTGCAAAACTTCAAGAAATTGCTAAAGTTGTTGAGTTAGGGTATTGATTGCCCTTCTTTAAGGAGTCTTTTATTTTTGCAGTATAGTGAGCAGTTCATGCAGTTATTGAAGATGGTGGTTAAGGAAGATCATTACTGTCTGTGGAAGCGTATTTAGGACTTAGTTACGCACCCCATCTATTCCAGGACATTTCTTTGGCTTCGAGTATAGCTTATCGCTTTGACAATCCTTTCTTGGGTGTTCAGGTTTGACCTCTGAACTTTATCACTGGCAGGATTGGCATATTTGAATTTAGTTTTAATCATTTTAGTACAATCATTTGGTTCTAAGAATGGAAATTACCAAACGTTCCCACTGCATTTTTGAAAATTAATGATTTTATAATAAGTTTATTTATCTTTTTTCTGTAGACTACGTCAACATTGAATCTTCTGTAGGCACCTAGCTAATTGTTGAATTATTCCACTGGTTTTGTCGTTTTTCTGATGTTTTTTTCAGTAAGATCTCCGTCTCTTTGTGGTTCTCGCTATTATGCTGTCGTAAAGTCTTGAATCCAACGATATGAATAATGGTGTTCCTCCTTAACAGATTGGTTTCTCTAGTAAAGGCGATATCGGGATTATCACTGTTGATCCTAAGACTACCCAGGTCAAGTTGGTAATTAAATATTGTGTTTTGTCGCAGGAAGTATGGTCGAATTGGTTAGCGCAGTGCCTAATATATGAAAGTCTAACCGCACGCTTCGTGGCATGCGGCAGCAGATCGATATTTGAAGATTTTGGTCCTTTCTGCAAAATCTGCCCGACTCCTACTAAATTATTTCGATATTTTTGATATTTACGAACGTCCAGGATTTTAAGACTTGTGTTAGTCAGATTTGATTTTTTTTCTGTTTATAAGTGCAAACAGTAAAGTAAACCGTCGCATAAGATAGCAACTATCTTCGTGACCGGAGAACCTCAAGATTGTTCTTCCAGAAAACCACCGAATTTGAAAATATGTATCTTTCTTAAGGGGGTTATCGTAAACATCGGTTTTGAGCTACCAGTTAATAGCTTTGACATGGTGAATTTTTACGATCGCCTAATATATATTAACGTGACAGGCTGCTTGCTTAATTTCGAGTTCCCTGCATGCTGCGATCGCTTAATAGCAGTACCTCCCATAGAACCGATTTTTTTTGGTCAGTTTCTCATTTGAGCGACTAAACGGATTTCGACGAAATTTTTACACAAGAACTTGAAGTAGTATTCAATGATAAAATTAAAAATAAATTCTACTTGAAAAATCAAATTTTAAGTCGATTGCAAATTTTGGTCTAAATGTCGTTTAATATTTTCTTGAAATTACCATACCACCTTTAAAACATTTTTCTAAAAATTCGCTTTAGAAAAGAAATTATTTGATTTCTCACTGCGAAATAAAATTTCATATTCTATGTTTTGAGTTCAAAACCATTTAAAATATCATTTTATTAGTGAATTTTATGTTTTTTTCTTTGACATTTAAAATTATTTATTAAAAAAAAAAAAATTATATTAGAGGCTTTGACATGCACGGAACTTTGACTGCAAGTACGAAGGAGCCATGCGTGAAATTTATTTGTATTACCAATTATTATCAAGTGAAGATATTAAGACCTCATAAGTCATAAAATATAGAACTTTAGTCCAAACAACAAAAAACAAAAGTGGCCACACTAATTTTTTCGTGCTACGTAAAAAGTATTTTAGATACAAAAAATAAACTTTCCCTCCAATTTTAGTATGCAGATTGCGTAAAAAGAATTTTTTGTTTACTTCGTGAAAAAATGAATGTTTTTTTTGTAAACGTCCGACAGGTATTTTATGCAATTTTGAATTAATTCTTTTTATCCTTGTTCCTGTTTTGTTGTTGTTTTTTTTTGTATTGTTTTATACTAAAAATTAAAATTAATTGCCAGTTTAATTACACAGGCAATTAAATTTGTCAATCTCTTGCGAAGGTATGTGCAGTTAATTTTAGGTATTATTTTTATTTTTGTCAGTTAATCTTTTTATCAATATTCATCTAATTAAGTTAATGTAAAGTTAAAGTATTCGGTTGATCAAACAGGATATCAAAAATTTGATTAATTAATTCGAAAGTGAAATAATGACAACTAAGCAAGGCTAAAAAAAAAAAAAAAAAACAGAACTTTTTTTTTCCAGGTCAAATTCAATTTCATGGTTGAACAGAGAAGATTTCAGTTAAATAAAAATTCATTTCATTTTGATGTTTTAATTTATTCAACAAAATAAAAAAAATAGTAATGAAGAAAAACCAACCCAAAGTTAAAAGTCATTTGTATAAATTGACTTTTAAAATGTTTTGATCTAATTCTTTGTGTTGTTTGATTGAAAAAGTTTTTGGTGAAAATAATCTTTAAGTTTAATTTGAAAGAACTTTCCAGCAGCAATTTTCAGTTTATAATTAATTCAAGGATACCTACAGAATAGAATAGTTGAAGGCAATTAGACAAATATAACCCCTAATTCAGTCAAGATATTTTACAGCATTTTTTTGTTTCGGGAAATGGGGAACACATTTCCGTTACGGTTTTAAAAATGTACTTAAGTTCTCCTCCCCCTTTTTTGGTCAATATTTTGTACAGCATTCTGAATGCTATTTGAGCTGAGCTGTAAGTTGAGCTGAGCTGTCATTTGAGCTGAGCTTCATTTGAGCTGAGCTATCATTTGAGCTGAGCTGTTGATTTATAGAGCTTGTTGCACTGATAACAGAATGGTATGTAAAAATTTTGTAACACCCTCAAAATCTGGAGTTAGAAATTTCTAAAATAAACGAAAATATCTACAAATATTGCTAAGAAGAATTTGATTGTTTTACTTTGGAGATTATAAAACCACAAAACTCGAACAAAAACCCTCTGCGTGTCGTCTGCCATTTTCTTGGCGGTCATTGGCCGTAGAGAATTTTTAGTTTACTTATGTTGAAGAAAATATTTTCTAAAGTTTTTTCAAAACAAAAAAATTTTACATGGGTACCTACTATTCCAATAAAAAGTTAATGTCGAAAAACTGTACATATTTTAGTTCAAAAAATAATTTTAAAGTTTCTCTCGACCAAGGTCAATCTCAATCAATAACGACCCAAAACAATCATACCAAAGACGTACAAAACAATTTTAACAATTTAGTGAGACTATTCAAGTGTAACGGACTGTGTAAAACAAAGCTCTCCAAAAAAACTGGTTTAAAATTAAAAAAACTGGTCTTAAAATAAATAAAAAATCAAATTTTCCCAAATGCTTTTTTTTTTTTTAATTGAATACCAATCGGACAAGGTAAACTTCAAAATCAATTTTTAACTTTTTTTATTGAATAGAGAGAATTTGTTTTTCTATAAAAGTTGACTAGTTATAAGCTTGTCTGGGGCCAATAATGGCTGAGAAAATAAATAAATGTTTTTTAAATCTATTTTTTAAAATCGTGGGCGATGCAATGGTTTTTTTGGCATTCTTACTTTACTACAGACGTCAAAATTTAGCCTGCTCTCGATAGATGAGAAAAATATGGATGGAGAGAAATATGCATTTGGTTTTGGTTCCAATCATTGAAAAATAATTCCTATTCAACACAATTGACACAGAAAAAAGCATATATTTTTGTCACCTCTATAAAAAAGGATAACATTTAACTGGGAACAAATTTAACAAAAAAAAAAAAATAACGCAATTGACACACGGTTTAAAAAACTGAAATACCTCAACAACAAACGTGTCATCTTTGTTGGAGGCACTTGCTAAGGTTCTTGAAGATGTCGAGAAAAACTAAAATGTCTTAAAAAAACTAAACAAAATTTGCTTTGTAGATACGTGGTTCGCGCAGAAACGGGACGATATGGAAGTTACCAGTTTGTGTTACCATCCTCTTTTTGTGTTTATTTTAAACTGCAGTGTTCTTGGTATAAAATAAAATATAAAGTAAGTTCCTTTGATGAGGTTGATTTTTATTTTCAAAATTTCATTTCACCAAATTCAATTTATAATTCCCTCAAATATTATAATTTCATACGCGCATCTTTTGACTTTTAAAGAGGAATCTTTTAATATTTAGTTGCTGCGCTTCGTTATCACTTTTTTTTATATAATATTTTGATATTTTGTTATTTTTTCTTTATTTTAGAAATAAAAAAGTTTAAAAAAAACTTTCAACAAATACTTGAAAAACTTTCATTTCAATGAAAAATATAAATTTCAAAGCTAAACCACGAAAACTTTTTCTTATACATTCCCTAAGCGCATCAAATATATTTATATTTTCTTTTTCTGTTTTCATATTTTCCTCTTTTCCATTGCTTTGTTGGTGTTAGTGTACATAGCATGTTCGTAGTTTGAAATTGAAAACCGCATTCAAACTCAACGAGATATGAAGATCTAAGTGATTTTCATAGTGTTTGGCAAGCTGTGTGGGTTGGGGTGTAACCAAGGAAAATAGTATTTGAAAATATGTATATATTTTCGCTTTATGAAAAGTTTGTCTCCTTTATTTCTTTGTTGTTGTTTTTTGGGATGCATATTTTAGTATTGTGCCTTGCTAGCGGCCAACTTTTTGTGGTCGATGAAGAACTTTATTTACATGTTTTTTTTTATTTTTTTTATTAATATTTTATGAAGAAGTTTGAACGATGCGGTGCACCGTCCGATACAACAAGAAAGTCTTATAAAATGATGATTTTGAGATGACGCTATATCTTGTCGGTGACAACGTCAAGAAAACTGTTGCCTTTATAGTAAGAAAATTCAACAACTGGTATTTTAAGGATTCATGACCTCTTTACTGGGCAGTAAAATATCCTTCTGGACTGATGATAGTAAATAAGAGACATTACTTTTTCAATATTTTACTGAGCCTATTAATTTTTTACATCTTTCCACCTGAAATGAAAAATATTGCATGAGCGCGTCGCTTAATGGACCATGAGACTGTAAGCACTCTACCTTTTCATTGAGAATTTTGGGGTCTTAGCAGCTTAAAGAGTCGTCACGATTCAGGGTTTTTGGTGATTTCCTAGATGAATAGTTAAACCAAAATTAACGGTACCAATCTTTAAAAAAAAAAAACTCTAACGATTTTGAATAAATTTTGTATGTGGACTACAACCATTAAGGTCGTACCTATGAAATATTTTGTAATCGGTACCTCCCATCAAAGATTTTGACTTTCTCGTTAACGACTCAACGAATTTCAAGGACAATTATTGCACTAAGCAATTCTTACATTGTCTCATATGTATCAAAATGTTCAAACAAAAATATTTTGGATTTAAAAAAAGTTTCAATTTTCTTTTTCAAAAATCAATTATTCGAAAACATGTGAATGATTTTGAACAAACATTTTTTTATCAAACAAATTTGTTTAAATTTTATAAAATAAACTAATCCAAAAATTGCTAAATGCTTGAGAAAATAATGATTTTCAAACTCGGAATTTTGAAAAAAAAAAATGTCAATCAAAATTTTTTCTTTCATAATTCAATGGACGAACTTTTTAGCAATCAAAGCAGAAAATTTAAATGTCTTTTGTAATAAAGTTTCTTAAAAAAATTAAAAAAGCACTTTGTTTTTAGTGAAAATTTTAAATATAAAGTTTTTTTTTCAAAATTTCTCTAAAACTAGAAGAAAGACATACATACATGTAATTAACATCAACTTTTTTGTTTTCAACTAAAATGAAATAAAAGTTTGATTTCATTTTTTTGGGTAGAAAATAAAATGCATTTCTGTCGCTTCGGTGTCATAGAAAGCTGTGTAATCTTCTCTCTACTATCTCTTCCCAAAGTATCCGTTTTTGTATCAGCGACGATAAGGTCTTTAAGCTGTCTTATTTTAGTTACCCAGCGTTTTATGAGTGATGCACACTTAGGCGACAAAAAAATTAAGTGTTAAAAATAAAGGCTTTAGGTTTGTCCAAACCAAAGTGCGACAGTGCGACATATGAAAAACGCTTTGCGTTTTGTAGCATTTCATGTGGGTACTACCATATAACGCTGTGTAAATAAATATTGCCGCACTGTCGCACTTTGGTTTGGGCAAGCCTTTTCTCGACAGGGTTCTTATAAGAAAAAATTATGTACTTTTTGTCGCGTACGACACTTTGGTTTGGGCAAGGCTTTATGCTCAAATCACTTTTTCGTTGCTACAAAAACGGCTTGCTTTGTAATAGGCTTTGTAGCATTCATTCATTTTTACAGGTGAAAGTTTCGTTGTCGTGGCAAATATTTCGAGTGATTCATCGTGGCACAAGTCGCTTAATGTAAATTCAAAAGTGACCAAAATCAGCGAACAGACCCCTGACTTTTGTTTGGGTCTTTACAAAAGAAAAATAAACAAACTGAAAAAATCTAACCTAAAATTATAACATGAATTAACTCAGTAAAATTAAGTTTTTGGATGTTATTTTCGCGTAAATTTTCCAGGAATACCAACTTTATAAAAAAATAAAAAAAAATCGTACTTTTAATTCAATTACTTGACAGCTAACCAGGAATACCAACTTTATAAAAAAATAAAAAAAATACTACTGCGGATAGTACGGAACGTCTTTTTGGTAAATCGTACTGTCCTACCGATAGTGTTTCCAAAAAACTTACTTAATGCTTACTCAATCCACTACTAAGAAGCCTTACTCGTAGCATCCACACTAACTTTGACCCTAAGAGCAAGTACGTGTGACCCAGTCGTGCATTTTATTTATATTTGCTTAGTAAATGGAAGGTCTATGTTAAAGGAGTGATCGAAAAAGCATTGATTTAATGAAGAACTGTAAGGTCATTTTATCAGAGAACGCCTTCATCAAATACAAACTCCAATTGACATCCATCACCTATTAATCTTTTGTATTTTTTTTTTTATTAAATGCACAACCACGTGCAACTCTTGACATTGTAAATTCGATTTCATCGCACACCCAATCATTTACAATGTGGCCAAACAAATAGCCAACATTAATGACAGGGTGCTTACACCCGGTATCTGGGTGGCTATTTGTTATGGAGGATAAATCAACAGACATGCGAAAAAAATTGCACAAAAAAACTGAACCAAAACCATGAGGGAGATATATTTCTTTATTTCACACAAAGGGTGATAGCAGTAGCAGATCTGGGTAGCTGCTGGAAGAGGACTTTGTTTAAATGAGATACAGATACATGTGGACTGACCATCAGTGATGGTGATGGTGATTCCTTGAAGCGACACCAAGAAAAATATTCGCGTTTAGTTACTGTCAGATTGGATTAGATAGAATGTTAGACATGAGACATGAGGGAGCTTGGTCATGAAGCATGGAGCATGAAGCATGGAGCATGAAGATATTAATGATTGTTCATTTTGTTGGCGAGGCGAAAAAAAAAATTGATAGTAGGTACGGAAACTGAACTTCATTTAGAAGGTCACAATTCTGACACAAAAATAAGTGTTTTTAGAAAGACCAATTATTTTTTTATTGGGATAACCGAATGCATTATGTATTAAAGTCACACCAGAATAACAAAATCGCTTTCTAGTTTTTGCTTCATGATTTTATAGCATAACTGTTTTTGATTAAATTTATGGGCGGGGAGTTTCAAGTTGGATCACTGAATATTTTTTTATGGAAATTTGAGGGTTTTTGTATGGCCTGAAACGAACGAGGTAACAGAAAATTATATTGAATCTTTCGTTTTAACTCCTATGGGTCTTAAACTTCCCATTTAGAAAATTATTTTTGCAACGTTACGTTAGTGTATTGATTTTTTCATAACTTTGGAAGTCTCTTACATACCCAAGACCCTTGTGACAACTGCCATAATGTATGATAGTTTTTGAGAACTATTAACCAAGACTAATCAAATATATACACTGCCGGTCACTTGAATACCTCCAGTACTTTGCAAAAATTCACGTTGAATTTTCTTCGGACACAGTGGCAACATCTGTTTCAAACCCACACCACTCTTACGACACAATATTCAGCTTTGTATTCAGACTTCTAGAAAATACCACAATAGACGTTAACGTATATTTTAAATAAGTTGTTTCTGAAAACTCTTAATAACAGAATACGTTAAAATAAACCATGAACCAAAGACGCTGATGAGAGAGCAGCCCGAGAGCTCTACGGGCAAAAAAGAAGAGAGGAACGCTGACTTCTCAGGAATAAAAAGAGGGAGCACGAGAAGCGGGTGGCCGAGTCTATTGAGGATTGTACTGGCAGAGAGGATGTTCGAAAAGTCTACCAAAGGGGAAGAAGATCTACCCAAGGCTACAAGACCAGAACAGAAGCCTGCCGAGATGAGAGGGGGGATTTCGGTAGTAGACACACTGTCAGTGCTGAGGATCTGGAAGGAACATTTTTCTAGACTCCTGAACGGTGAAAATAGCCAACATTCCGCTGTTATTCCATTTAATTTGGACAGCGATGACCAACAATTCCGTCTGCCTTACCTAGATGAAGTGCGTTTAGCGATTGCCAAGCTTAAGTCGTATAAAGCTGCTGGTGTAGATGGCTTACCAGCCGAATCTTGGCATAGTGTGCCCCATCCACAAAAAAAGAGACGCTCTGACATGTACCAACTACAGAGGATTTAGCCTCCTAAAGGTCGCATACAAAATACTGTCGTCAGTACTGTGTGATTGCCTAAAACCTCTTGTCAACGATCTGATTGGCTTCTATCAGTGTGGTTTTAGACCAGGCAAGTCGACTGTCGATCAAATGTTCACGCTCCAACAGAGCGGCATCCCTGCCAAACTCTTCCGCTTGTGCAGGATGACAATGGAGAAATCTAGCTGCTCCGTCAAAATAGGTAAGGGCACCTCTGATCCGTTTGATGTTGAGAAAGGTCTAAGACAAGGGGACGCGTTATCATGCAACCTATTTCACATCACAAGTCAACACCGCTTCTGGTACAATTTACCAAAAGTCCGTTCAACTACTTGCATATGCAGATGACATAAACATAATCGGCAGTGGTTGGTGCATTTGGCAGTATTGAATCGGAAGCGGCAAAAATGGGATTGTCTGTTAATGAAGACAAAACGAAGTATATGCTATCAACGAGAATTGAAACTTAACATCGAAGAATCGGCCAAAACATCACGATGAATAGTTATAACTTCAAAGCAGTCAAGGACTTTGTCTACCTGGGATCCACTATAAACAACGACATCAGTGTAGAGATCAAATGGAGAATTACTCTTGCTAATCGCTGTTTCTTCGGGCTGAGAAAGCATTTAAGTAGTAAAGCCCTCTCTCATAGAACCAAGGAAACCCTATACAAGACCTTAATCATCCCGGTAATGCTTTATGGGGCAGAAGCATGGGCGTTTAAAGATTCGGATAGAAATTTGCTTGGTTATGCTTTGACAGAAAGATTCTTCTAGTATGGAGAAGAAGATTCAACGACAAACTTTACGGGCTGTACAGTGACGTTGACCTGGTGAAGAAGCTGAAAATACAGCGACTAAGATGGCTGGGACACGTGGAGCATATGGACATCCACGCACCAGCCCGACGAGTCTTTGAATCGAACCCTGATGGTGTACGCAGCAGAGGAAGACCCCGTAACAGGTGGCGCACACAAGTGGAGAACGACCTCAACCAACCTGACTTAAGATGAGATTTTTTTTTTTAAGTGTAAAATTACTTGATTTTGAGATGATTTGTTCTTCTTTCATTATTTTAGTCTAAATCCGTCTATGAAAATCTAAAATCTGAATATTCCATTTAAATAATTTGGGTGAAAAGTTGATTTTTTAGTGGCACAGAGAGAAAAATAGACCACATAAAATTGAAGAAAACATATAAAATTTCTTATGGTTTTATCTATGAAGATTATCTTCTTAATTTTAATAGGAAAACTTTATTGAAAAAAAAAAATGAAAATGGAAACATGGAGCCCTCCAGAAAATATTCAAACGAGGTGAAGATAGGAATGTTACCCATATAAAAAACTTGACAAAATTGGAAATTTATCTTGAGTGAGAGGTTAATGATGGCAGCAAACGAGAGACGGTTAGGAGTGTTCCACAAAGGCTTATCTCCCATGATCCGAGTGGCAGCTAAGGAATAATCGAAATGAACGATGGTCCATAACTTCTTTCGCCACCATAAACTTAAACCTAATTTGTGCCCCATGTTTCACATCTCTGTAGGACATTTTCTGTCATTCAAAAATGGTCGAATGCATGTATTTTGATTGATAATTCTGTGCTTATTAATCCTAATGGAACACATAATTATTATAATAAGCTTTAATCCCTGGAAATGTAAATATTTGTTTGAATTTCCATAAAGTGAAATATTATTGCTGCGAGTACCATTCTGATTGGAAATTAATTTCAAACTAATTCAATTCAATTGTGTATCATTGCAATTTGAATCTTCACATGAAAACATGGACAAGAAAAGCCTTTCTATGCCAAACAAATTATAATAACCTAAATGAAATTTAATTCCCATTTGATTAGACGGTGTATATGTATGCAAATCTATAATATCTCCTCATGATTATTATGCATCATTACCTTAGAACCATACTGTTTTAGTTTAATATTAATTCACCACTATACCATCACCCTTTGTGTTAGACGCTGCCATTGCCTCCAGTGTAAATCATTATTCAATGGATTGAAACATTTACATTTTACATATATAAATAGCGAATTTTCCCACCAATATAGTGTCATTGAGCCGAAACCGAAGCCAAATGCATTCTCGTGAAATCCAATCCATGCTGCTAGCGCCACCTCAATAATCCGTCTGTTGCTGCTGTTGGTTCATTTATTGAAGAATTTTAATTAAATTTCCCTTTTGAAAAACTAATACAGTCAGGTTCGGGGAGATTGAGGAGGGTTATGGTGAATTTTCGTATTACTGGAAAGTATTTTCTATGTTGATTTGCAAATATTAAGAGTTTCTTACTGGGAGATGGACAGAATCCCGAAAACCCAAAATCCCGAGTTGACGATCAAATCTTTTATTTCGAAAATTTTAAAATGAATTCCTTTTGGTTAGTTCCTTAGATTAGATTAAGTAAACATAAAACAACACTATTATTGTAAAAAAACATTGTCAAAATCGAAAAAAAAAAACAATAAACGCATTTTGAAGATCGATTTTTCCGTGAATGACAGTAATATCAGCCAGTGAAGATTGGCCATGTAAACCAAATTAAACTTTTGCAAAAGATTTTGAGTCTCTCAATTCCAGTAAGTATCAAAATTTTGATGTTTTTGGTAAAGAGAGATTTCATTTTCAGAAACAAGATTAAATTTTTGGTAAAACTTTCGATGCACTCTAAGCTAGTCTGAATTTGTTAAAAGTATAATAAATTATTAAGACTTAAAAAAACATTCCAAAAACATGTTCCGGTTTCTTTAAATGGAATCTCTCTTTACCCAAAACTCGATATCTCAAAAACTTTGCATGACTGAGCAATAATTCGGATACTAGATTCGAGTTGAGAGACTCAACATTTTTGTAAAAGTTTAATTTGGTTTCTATGGCCACTCTTCGCTGGCTGATATTACTGTCATTTACGGAAAAATTTATCTTAAAAATACGTTTTTTTATTTTTTTTTTTAATAAATTTTTGACAATGTTGTTATTGTTTTCATACTTAATCTTAAAATTATTGATTTAACCAAAAAGAATCCATTTAAAAATTTTCAAAACGTAAAATTGTTTTTCGTCAACTTTCAAAATAAATTCGCAAAAAATTCAACAATAAACATTTTGCTGAAAAAAAATGTACAAGTAAAAAATCTAACTACATATTTTTGAAAAAGATAAAAATAAAAAAACAAAATACTTAGTTTTTGGCATTTTTCACAATATTTTTGAGGTTATATATGAAAAATATATATAGACGGAAGTTTTAGACCTTTTTAGCACCTACAATTCTTTTAATAAACCCAACCCCCCTTTTTTTGCCCAACCAACCCCTTTTCCCCCAATCTGTTGGTGGGAAATTTATATTTCCCCTTTCATATACCATTTATCTTACATTTTCCCACTGCCCTTATCCTGCTAATAGTTCTTCAACTTTTGCTTCTGAAAACTGGGTTGGCACTGGTCTAAGACCGGAATCCAGAAAAATTCTTCGGAATACCGATTTCCCGAATTTTTATTGGGGATATTGGGTTTTCATGATTTCGGTTTTCGTGATTTCGACTCAAACCATTTTTTCTATTGAAGGGCTCCGGTGAAAAACTGCACATGTTCCCTTTTTGTCAAATTTAGGCTTAAAGTTTCCCAAAAAAATATTGATTTGGAAAACCATAGAAAAATGTATGTACCTACACTTGTTCACTCATGATAAAATTTTAAACAGCAGATTTTTGACCAAGAGTGTCGTTCTGTTCATAAAACCCTTCTCATAACAATAAATCTCATCCGCTCCTTTCTATAGAGGTTATTTGAATACGATTAGGATATCCGTTTCTGCTGCCTGCTCTCTGGGCAACAATATACCTACCTACACACACACACACTCATCCATATTCAGCTCGCGTACATTGTATATTTATTCTGTTTTTGGTATTGAATTCAATTAAATTTTGGTCAGAAACGTTTTGTTTGCATGTTTAACCAATGCCACTGACACTTCACGTTAATATGTACCAAGCTTTTGTGGTTGAATTTGTAAAAAAAAAAACTATATAATTGAATGAACCAGCCTTGGGGTACTGCAGTTAATGCTGTCAAATACTCGTATGTAAAAAGATGTTCAATGTTCATGCTACTTTATTTTAATTTTAATATGAATTTTAGTCAGTTTATTTATAGATTGATTTTTACCTCAATTTTAATGTTAAATAAAAACCGCACTAAAACTTGTCATGATTTAAAATATTCACACAAAACATTGGTCACTACGGCGTATGTGTAACTTTTTTTTTTTTTTTTGCTACAATAAAATGATAGAACATAATATTTTGTAAGAACTCTTAAAGCTTTAAGTTTGTTAAAAAATGTAAAATGTGTAATTTAATGCATAATTAGACATAAACAAGCAAAATGCAAGATTAAAATTAAATTAATACATTTTTTGGCACCATTAGCTTACGCAGCGTGCATGCAGGAATGCAGGGGCAGGTACAAACGCCTTAGTTAGATGCACTTTTCTTGACAAGTAGTACCTTTGGAGGCTAGTGTATTATACTCAATAAAAGAGAGTTGTGCTTTATATGCCTGCTTTATTACAACTGCTATGATACTTAATAACTAAGTGACAATTCGGTATCTTACAATAATAGAATGGAGAGTATAGGGTGTGTCAGGTTTAAACCATCTCTACATCTCCCCTTTTAACTAAATTTAGTTTATCTTAATTTAATATAAATGATCCATACATTTTCATTAATTCAAATCAAAATCCAAAGTAATATTTAAGTTAATTAATATAAAATATATGTACATGAATTTGTTAGTTAAATTAATTTTTGAATTTTAAGTAATATAGTAATTATATCTTTTCATTTTTTTTTTTTTTTTTTTTTTTTTTTTTTTTTTTTTTTTTTTTTTTTTTTTTAATTCAATATTGTATAGGTACTTAATTTACAAAATTATAAATTCATATATAAAAATAAAGAAAATAAATATGTATATACATATGTTCTTGTATTAATAGAAGAATATCTATTACTCTATATTCAAATGCACATAACACGTACATACATATCTAATTGATTTATGATTTTGTTTGCACTTTTTCTGTTCAGTTCTCCATTTTATTAAATTCATTTAGGTACTATGGTATGAGAACAATTTCTACACAGTTCCCAAACTGGATACAAAATGACAATAATTCTTGCTTTCTAAGCCTTTTCTTTTATTTATTTTCGCGGTCTAAGAAAAAACGAATTTCTTCGGAAAGTTCGTCCGTCTACAAGTTCAATCCAATACGACCGCGGTGTCTTCAAATGTTTGTATTTGACTTTTCCTGGTACCCAAATTTTATCTACCTTAACCCAGACTGCGTCACCATTTTCAAAATCACCTTTAATTTCGGTGGTTTTATCATAATTTAGTTTATTTTTTCTACTATTTTCAACTAAAACTGGTTTTATTTGTTGGCTGAGCATTTCATTTTTATAAATATCAGTTTTTCCCGGTATTTGGCTTCTTGTTTTCCTTCCCATAATTAATTCAGTTGGAGAAAGTACAGAGTTTTTTATAGGAGTATTCCTATATTCAAGTAATGCCATCCATAAACTACTTTTATCTTCCTTGCATTTAAAAATTAAGTTTTTAGCTACCTGCACCATACGCTCAGCAAATCCGTTGGATCTTGGGTACCTTGGGCTTGTTGTTACTATTAAAATGTCATAATTATTGCAAAATTTTTCAAATTCAAAAGACCCGAAGGGTACATTGTCTGCAATTATATATCTGGGTATACCGTGAGTCGCAAATAAAGGTAATAAATTCTGTATAACAGTTTGACTGGTTTTCTTTAGAACTGGCAAAATTTCTAGATATTTCGTATAGTAATCAGCTACAATCAAATAATTTTTTCCCTCTACCTCCATAAAATCCATTCCTATTTTAAAGAAAGGTATGTCCACAATCTCATGCGAAATCATTGGTTCTTTTTTACTTTGTTGTCTGTATTTCTGACATATTTTACATTTTTGTACCATATTCTCTATTTCATCATTGAGAGATGGCCAGTAAATTAGTGTCTTGGCCCTGGCTTTTGTCTTCTCAATGCCCAGATGAGCACTATGAAGTTTGTTTAAAACTTCACCCCTCAAAACTTTAGGAACAAAAATTCTGTCTTCTAAAAATACTAAATCATCCGTTACAAATAAATCATGCCTATTCTTCCAAAAATATCTTACATGCTCAGCTACTTTTGATTTGTCAACTGGCCACCCTTCTTTAATATACATCTTCAAAATTTTTAAAATGTCATCATTATCAGTTTCTACTTTATATATTTCTTTTTTTTCATCACTAATATTTATTGAGTGTACCATTTCGTTTAAGCCCCTTATTTCACCATTGCTCTTTTCATACCCAAAGTTCCGTGAAAGTAAGTCTGCAATATATAAAAACTTGCCAGGCAAATACTTAAAAGTTAAACGATATTTTTGCAGTCTTAACTTCATTCTCTGAAGTCTAGCTGAGGGTATTTTATGGTAATCCTTACGCATTATTCCTAATAGAGGTTTATGGTCAGTAATTATTTCACATTCTCTGCCATATATATACGAATGAAATTTTTGACAAGCGAACACTACGGCTAAAAATTCTTTTTCTATCTGTGCGTATTGCACTTCCGTGCTTGACAAACTCCGAGACGCAAAACAGACTGGTCTGCCTTTTTGCAAAAGGCAACATCCCAATCCGTACTGAGATGCATCAGTCTGTATTGAAATATTTTCTTTACAATCAAACGGTCGCAATGTAGGTGCATTTATAATGCATTCTTTTATTTTTTCTAGACATTTGGAATGAGTATCTAACCATTGAAAAATGAAATCTTTGGAGAGTAACTCTCTCAACGGATTTGATATCTCCGCTAAATTTGGTATGTACTCTCTTACATAATTCACAAGTCCCAGCAGCTTTTGTAAT
Source organism: Meliscaeva auricollis (assembly GCA_948107695.1). Classification (NCBI taxonomy): domain Eukaryota; kingdom Metazoa; phylum Arthropoda; class Insecta; order Diptera; family Syrphidae; genus Meliscaeva; species Meliscaeva auricollis. The sequence goes on along the minus strand of OX403616.1, from coordinate 79,329,388 downwards.
TCATTTTTAGTTTTTGGAACTCCTAACTTATTAATAGCTTCCATTCTCGATTTGTCGCAGTGTATCCCATCTTCATCTATGACATGACCTAAAAATGAAACACTATTTTGTTTATATTGGATTTTCTCTTTGTTAAACCTAATTCCCTTTTCTAAAGCCCTTTTCATTACTAGCTCTACAATTTCATCGTGTTCTTTTTCATTCTCTGCTACTACCAACAAGTCATCTATATAAATAACCAATCCATTAATCCCGCTAAAAACTTTTTCCATTAGCATTTGATAAGCTTCGGGAGCTATCCTGATTCCAAAAGGTAGTCTATTAAAACGGTAACACCCAAAAGGAGTACTAAAAGTACATAGCTTTTTTGATTTGGCATTAAGCTTAATTTGCCAGTACCCATCTTTAAGGTCAAAGACCGAAAAAACTTTTTTCTCAACAAATTTTGCTTTAATATCTTCGAAAGATGGGATTTCGTACACATTATCCTGAATTGAATCATTTAATGCTTTCGGATCCAAGCAAATTCTTAGTTGTTTGTTAGGTTTTTCTACCAAAACAATATTTGAAACCCATTCTGCAGGCTCTATCACTTTTTCTATTATATGATTTTCACACAATGTCTTTAACCTTTCCTTTAAAGGTTCTCGCAATGACAATGGTATTCTTCTTGCAGGTCTCGCTACAGGGACCGCATTGCTTTTCAGCTCGATATTAAAATTTGTACAGAAACATCCTAACCCCTCAAATAACTCTGGATATCTGTCTAAAAGATCCTCTCTCTTGGATATTCCCACGTTATCTACTCTTTTCACAAGACCTAATTCCATACAACTCTTCAAACCCAATATCGGTATCGTTCCCTCATTAACAATATAAAATTTCAGATCAGCTTTCCTATTTTTCACACAACAATTCATCTTCGCGCACCCAATAGTTTTTATTTCAGACCCTCCATAAGCCTCAAGTTTGCTTTTATTTTGTTCTATGATCACGTTCTCAAAATTATCCAAAAACTTTACTGGTAAAACGTTTGCATCTGCACCCGTATCTAGCTTAAATCTTATGTTTTTTGACTGAACTTGTATACTTTCAAACCATCCGAAACACGTGTCATTAATATTATTTGCATGCAATTTTTTAACACTTTTACATATTTTTGTAATCGAATCAATACAAAAACTACTGTCACTATCGTCACCTGTTTGGTTCTGGGTTGTTATTGCTCGTATTCCTTTTTTTCTACAAGCGGCAGCAAAATGATTTACTTTTCCACAATATGAACAGATTTTTCCATAAGCTGGGCATTTCCCTCTCAAATGAGACTGTCCACAGAACGTGCAATCAAAATCACTTTCTTTTGACTTAGGTAACCTATTAAAAAAATTATCATTAGTTTTATTTTTGAATTTTGAATCATTAGACATTTTTGAATTATTATTTGAAATATTAAAATCCTTAAATCTATTCCCACGTTTTTGAACTTTCCCAACTACATCTACTACTGCCCCCGCTGATCCTCCTGCCTGCTCCCCTAGTTTCTTCATCTGCTCACTCGATGCTTCTGCCGCTCTTGCCATCTCCACCGCCTTTTCTGAAGTTAAGTTCTCAATCTCCAGCAATCTCTTTTGTAAATTGGTGTCACATACACCGTGCACAATTCGATCACGTAGCATTCTGTTTTCTTGCTCTTTGAATCCACATTTTCGCACATATTTTTTTAGTTCCATTAAGAATTGATCAAAAGGTTCGCCAGTTTTTTGTTTACGGCTATGGAACAAAAAACTCTCGTATACTTCGTTAGTTTTGGGCTTACAAAAATCTTGGAAAGCTTTGACTACATCAGCATATACTTTTCTCTTTGCATCATCTAAGTCAAATGAGTTGAACACTTCGATTGCTTCTGGTCCCAATGCATTCAACAAAATAGCCACCTTAACAGAATCCGACTTCAATCCCAGTTCAATGGCTGCACCAAAGACCTCGAAATTTTGCCAAAATACCCTCCAATTTTCAGAAATATTTCCATCCAGTTTGAGTTCATCAATTTTTTTTAAGTACTCCATATTCGTATTAATGTTAGTGTTCGTATTCGTGTTGTGGTAAATTATTCTAGTTTTTGGCGGTCGTCCACGAGGCAGTTTTATATTTTCAACGGGATTCTTATGATTCCGCTTACTGATTCCCATGAAACTTGATTTTCTCTACTGTACAGTAAATTTATATGTTCAGATCAACGACTGCGCCATGTATTATACTCAATAAAAGAGAGTTGTGCTTTATATGCCTGCTTTATTACAACTGCTATGATACTTAATAACTAAGTGACAATTCGGTATCTTACAATAATAGAATGGAGAGTATAGGGTGTGTCAGGTTTAAACCATCTCTACAGCTAGGAAACAAACTCAACTTATTAGTTGTAACGACAAACTGATGGAATTTAGAACACTTAGAGATTTCATTATGACGAATTCAAAGAGCCTACCAACTCTTTTAGAGCTAATTTTTGAACTATAATTTTGATTTTTTAGTTGATCTAAAACAATTTCGACATCTGACTTTTTAATTCTTATCAAAAAAATTGATTATCATGAAGTTATAGTATTTCTGACTAACTTTTAGTAAACGACTCAAAAAAGCGAAATTATATTCATAAAATATTAATGTTCAATAAAGCCGAGTATAATTTTTTTTCGTGGGACCAAAATATACTATATAATATGTATGTAGAATTTTAGACTACTGAACTCAAATCTGAAGTCAAAAAAAAAACTATGACGCCACGTTTTAGAGATTACTTTTCATCCCAAAAACGTGTCATTGATTTTTTGTTTTCGCATTTTGCATTCTAAAATTCTTTGAGTATTTTCTTGGTGGACAAAATTTTGCTTGTTTTGTTTGTTTTAGGACAAAATAAAACAAAAAAGTATTAAAAAAAAAATATTTATTCATGAAAATAATTTATATCCTTAAAATTAAAAAAAAAAGATAAAAGTGAATAAGTAAAGTATAAAGTATTCCCAACCTAATTGCACCTCGCTTAATTATTTTTTTCGCATAATTGACAGAAAAAATACGTTCAAAAATTCCTGTACAAGTAGAACAGCCACATATACTATATTAATTAATAACTCAATTAATTGGTCTTAAAATAATGCAGAAAGTAGACTTAAATCATTCAAATTTTTTGATGAATTGAAGGGCCTGAAACAAAAAATTATAATGGAATCTAAATAAGTTGCAATTATGTGTTTCGAATCATTGAAACTGACAGCACTTTTGAAAGCGCTGAGGATTTTTGAAATCCTATTCCCTAAAATGTGACATAAAATTATTTTTTTGACAAAAGCTGAGGAACTGAATTCAAAATAATTATGCTCAGTTTATGGCAGGTTAATTTAATGACAAAACCTGTTGAGGTTTCTTAGCGTAATTAGTACTCTATAAAACGTAAATTTATGACGTCTGGGGCCAGTCAAAAATTGATAAAAAAGAAAGAATTGCAGCTCTTTATATAAACGCATTTTTAATGGCACCAGTCATCAGTATTTAGTGCTAAATCAGTTCGCTTTAAAACAAAAATTAACACAATGATACATTTAAATTGTTAATTTATCGAAAATAAACATTTTTTGGGCACATGCCAGATTAAAAAATATTTTTTCATCGACATTTACAAAATTTCTTACAATGCACGAAAAAGAGATTTACGAAACTACTTCGTAGCGATTTTACGAAAATATTTTCTTAGTGTTATAAAGTTCCTGGAAAAGAGTGTGTGTACAATGCACTTTGACATTTACAAATCTAGAGCTCATTTTTTATTCTTAGTAATGCAAAACTTGCTTAACATTTTCTACCTTACCTCGTTTTTTCAAAGATAATATAAAACCCACAAAAAGAGCTAAAAGAGAACCCTTAAAATATCATTGTTTCAAGTTCACAGACTGTTGATACTATATAAACATTTATTTTTCATTTCTTTTCCTTTTATGTATGTGTTAGTTGATTTATATTTACCCTTTTTTCTTGCAGATTATAGCAGCACCAAAGCTTTACGTATCCTTAACTCTGAACTAGCGGACACCTTGGGTAACCTTCTTTCGCGAGGGTGTGCCAAATCCCTTAATCCCTGTCAACTTTATCCTCGCATTTATGTTCATCACTGCAACGAAATCCTGCGACTTGATGCTGCCAAACGCCTGCAAGAAATTCTCTCAGAACTGCCAGGTAAAATGTCTCACAGGTCACACTTGATCCTTGTTGTAGGAAGTATCAATCACTTTCTTGAGTGTGAATTCTTATGTTTTTTTTTTTCACTCAACCGAACTCAATTTAACATTTTCTTTTCTTTTCTTTTTCTCGTCTTAAAAAAAAAATAACACCCAGAACGATGCGCCCAACACTATGAAGAAAACAATTTCTACTTAGTCGTGGATAAAGTTATGGCAGCTCTCCATGCGACAAATAACTTTTTTGAATCCTCTAAGCCATGGGAATTGAAAAAGGCATCTCCATCGGAAGCAATAACTACACCGACGACGACGCCGACGACACCAAGTGACCGCTCACAAAAGCTAGATACAATCCTTTCGATGACAATGGACAGCCTTCGACTTTGTAGCATCATCTTGCAGCCCATTATACCGGACATGAGTTCGAAACTTCTGGACAAGTTGAGTGTCTGTCCGAGTCAGCGTACATGGGCAAACTTAAATCAATCCTTTGTATTCGATGTAAACAGCAGACCCAAAGATACTCCTCTGAACGATACGAATCCAGTGCTGTTTCGACGTATCCTTTTGCAGGACGATAAGGAAAAACAACAATCTGCTGCCAAGCATCAGCAAGTTCCAAAGAAATCCCAGCAAAAGAGAACTAACAAAGCACAATAATGACACTATACGTTTAAACACACAGTCATTTCGTGCGGTGCACAGTTAAGAGGACCTGACTTAAATAGATTTGTTCTTCAGAATAGAAATTCAAAAAAAAAAAAGGGATAGATTAAAAACAAACTGCAGTATACTGACTGACAATAGAAATAACAATAAATGTTAAAGTTTATGAGTTGTGAGAGAGATTGTATACAATGAGAAAGTATCACGTTTCTTTGTTTTTGTGTTTTAGCTGGAAAATTCTCTTCTATTAAGTTTAAGCTTCACAGATTACATTCTTAAAAAAAACAAAATAGTAAAATGCACAACCAAGTCACACGTCCTAAGTAGTTAAGTTAAGGTGGCTCACAGTTTTAAAGCATTTTCTTAAAGCTATTTCTTAGGAAAAAATACTTAAATGCGTAAAATTGATTTGTTTTTACTTTGCAGGTCATTCATTTTTAGAGCAGTTTCTTTAAAAAATACCAAAAACAAAACAAAACAGCAAGTTTAGGATTCGTAAAAAATAAAATGCACGACTGGGTCGCACGTACTTGCTCTTATAGATAAAATTACTACATATGCTACGCCTTTTTAATTCAAAATTTGTAAATGCAGTTTTAGAAAAAAAGTGAAAAAAGCATAAAATTCGATTTTCAAATGACTAAAACAGCTTCTTTAATGAATTTCAACTCAAAACGAAGTATGCAATCTGATTTCTTCTACAATGATACATTTTTAGAAAAAAAATTGAAAATCGTAAGAGCCGTTTTTTTAAAAAACTATTTTTCTATATAAAATTTTGCAAGGACGTTTATAAAAAAAAATTGGTACACCATTTTTAAGATATTATTTATCAACATCAATTTTGAAAAAAAATATTGAATAGTTTTCGAAAAAATAAATTTTCAAAAAAAAAATTTCAATTTTTTTTTAAAAATCCAAAAAAAATTCAAAATTTTTTTTACTAAATATAATTACGGCAACTTAAAAGCATTCATGTAAAAAAATGATTGAAATTGATTGAGTCATGAAGGAGAAAATCAGAATTTCAAAAAAACGGTTCTATGGCGGGTACCGTTAATAAAGGTTTAAAAAAAAATGATTTCCATTCAAAGATAGACCTTATCTAAAAAACTGACCATGATTTGTTTAATCAAAATCGTAGGCACCGTTTTTCTTGAGTTTGAGTTTTTCTAAAACCGGTATATGGCAGGTACCGTTATTTGGGGTAAAAAAAAAAAAAATTCCATAAAACGTCTATGGATATTCTCTAAAAAACGCCACATACAAAGTTTGAAGTAAATTGACCCATCCGTTTAGGCTGTGGTCTCTGATACATACAGACAGACAGACAGACAGTATTGTCGGACCCACTTTTTTCTCATTCTATATCATCGTAATGTCATGTTTGATTGTTTTCTCAACTTTTTTTTTTGTACGAATGCATAACTTGATATATGGTACCCATATCGCAAGTAAAAATCGAACTCGATATAACAATCAGACATGTCCTAACGATGATAATGAATGCGAAATCTTGCAATTCTGTCGGTCCGACTGTCTGTCTGTCTGTCTGTCTGCTTGTCTGTCTGTGCATACCTCGAGCTACAGCATAAACTGCTGAAGCGATTTTCTTCAAATTTGGTGGTTAAGGTTGGTGACCTATTGGTCTGGAAATCACCAAAAATCCTTAAACACCAAATTTGATGAAAATCGCTTCAGCGATTTAGGCTGTTGCTCGAGGTATACACATTCAAACAGACAGACAGACAGACAGACAAACAGACGGACAGAGATAGTTGCGAGACCCATTTTTTCGCATTCTTTATCATCTTAATGACATGTATGATTGTTATCTCGAATTCGATTTTTTCTACGAATCCTAAACTTGCCTTATATCGCAAGTTAAAAGGGAACTGATGTATCTCAACAAACTACAATATGTCTTAACTTTCATGAACCATTCCTCAAGGCTGCCTTAATCCATTACCAACTGAAAAAAGTATTAAAACCTGCATCTCCATTGAATAGGAATATTAACTACTTCGCCATAAACATCTTCAAACGCAATTCACACGACTTATAACAAAAGTACTCGAATGAATCCCTATAGAAATACAAAAAAGTAGAAACTAAGTCGCAGAAAATAAACTTTGACATAATTCCTCTCTTTTGAAACACACACACACACACAAACACACAACTTCCCATTAATACAAGTTTTCTGAAAACAAGTTTACCACGAACACAAAACTAAAGTAACATAAAGATAAATAATCTTTCCTTAGAAAGACCCGCAGTTAACGTAGGACGGAAGGACCTAACCAAACAGGGCTGGCTTTTGGCTTATTTGGCGAACAAGTTTATACGTAATCTTCACTCCATGGACTAAAAACTGAAGAAACTGCACAGCCTGTCTGTCCTTGTGAGTATTTTAGTCGATTTGTCTTTAGATTTCTGTTTGGTATGCCTGGTTTGCCTGTAAGACCAACGAATTTTCAATGCAACTTGTTGCTTATCTAAAGTCAGGACCTTACGAAAGTGCCTCGTTGCCTCTTGTTCCTTCGAATCGACCCTGGAACCGCATAAAATTTGCCTTTTTCAGTTCCAAGTTGCTGTTGCCACAGCGATACTCCCATAGCGAACATTTATTTAAGCCCCAATAGACTTCCACTCAGGTGGTTTGTTGCAGAGTAAAAGCAACAAACAAAATGGAATCCATTCCTTTATAGGTACGATTTATTTATCGATTCAAAGACATTGTATCTGTAGGATTTTTTCATTTTTCGTTGCTTAGTAGGAAAACTTGGTTGCTATTATTGCGTGCACTGGCCGGGCTAAATGCGGTAGTTATTATTATTGTAATCGCACTTAAAATAAAAGATCAGCATTTTTTTATTATCGTTTTTAAGCACCACCGACTGGTGCTTAAAAACCTCATAAAAACTCTTCTTGTCCCCAATAAAATTTTGTCTAAAAGAAAAAATATAGAAATTTCAATTTAGTTTGAGTACCGATAGCTGATGTTGAAACTGATGGCACATTTGATGTTGTTAAAATGAAAGAACAAACAAAAAATAAGCTGGCAAAACTTTGTCTAGACTCTAGAGTCTAGAGTGTGCTGTTTACTCGAAACAAACAAACTAAAAAAAAAAAAAACACCCGACTACACTGCATGGATGGGAACTTGCCGATGCCAAAAAAATCAATTGGGAATATTAAAAAGTTTTCAATGAAAAACAAAACCCTTTTTCAAAAGGATGGTTTTATTAAAGACGACGAAGGATGTTCTAACAGAAGGAGCAGTTGAGGAAAGGCTGATATCTATCCGGCAGAAAAAAATTTAGTTAGTTAAACAAAAAAAAATAAATAAAAAATAAAACATACCTAAACAGATAAAATAAACTTGGGTTGTGGTATGGGGTATTATATGCTGTATGCCTGTGGTATGGATGGAAAATTTTCCATTGAATTTTTTTTAATAAGGGACAAACATACTTGATCAGTTTAATAAACTCTTAGAATGTCCGTAAAGTAAATTTAATACATTTAATTAACTAATCTTATTTTGTTTGTGGTTGTTAAATTGTATTACGAATATAGAGGAGGTCTCAAAAGTTAACTATGGTCGGAAACAGGAAAGTTAATTTAAAGGTTGAAATATTTGATTCGGATTTCCAAAGTGGATTTTACCAAGTTAATCAAAAGAAAAATACTGCCTAGTTTCATATAGAATATATTAACCAAGCCATTTCGATCCATTCATTTCGTCGGAAAATAGTGTATTTTGGATCAATTTTACGCTCAATCCAGTGATAAAATTTTATTTTATAAATCAGTGCATTATAATTATACTTTAACCAAACAACAACTTTCGTTAGATAATACACCTAGCTGATGCGGTAAACTTCGTTCCACCTTTTCCAGGGCATATTAATTTTCAATATTCAGCTAGCTGACCTACCAGACGTTTTCCTGCCCTGCACAATACTATATGATTTTTATTATGTGTTTGCATTAAAAGTCTTATTACACGATCATTAATCTGACCCACCAGATTTGTAATTCCTTCGTTTTCAGTAATTCGCTTACTAATTTTAGGCTGGAGCTTTAAATCATTAGTTAAGTTATCACAAGATTAAAATCAATATAAAAAAAAAAAATATTTATTTATTTGAAGTTTTGCGTATGTGAGAATTAAAATAAGCATGGAAAGAAGTGAAAAATATCAGTATATTCCATGCTATTCACTGCGTTAGTCCACGGTATTTACATTTTTTTTGTGACTTCTCAAGCATTTCTGTATAACTATTTTCTAGCGATACAAAGGCATTTTTCTGACTTCCCATGCTACTTTCCGAGGTATTCCGCCCTTTTTTACACAGCGATAGTCTTCACGTTTTAACCGGGTTTCTTCGTGGTATTTTACTCGTTTTATCGTTGTACTTTCCATGCTATTTTCCATGACCTTTGACAAGCTGTATAATCAGCGAGTGAAGTGGTCGACGATATTTCGCGTATTTTTCCGAGACTTTGAGTATTTTCATGACTTCCTACGCTATGTATTTTACCAGTGTTTGATTTTTTTTATTATGCAGTCGGCTCCAGTTAACTGGAACACTAAAACTGCAAAAAAATTGTTTCAGTATCTCATTTTGTCAATGATCTCTAATTTTGACATGTAAAATTGAGAAGGTGTGTTCGATTGAAAATTTGGTAGCAGCTTTCAGTAATAGTTTCAGTTATGCGGAGCTGAATAATTAAAAATATTCATTTAGTTCAAGATTGTTTGTTTCAATTAAAGGGATTTTCACAACAGCGAAGCTCAACTATCCGAAAAAGTTTGTATGGAAACTGTTGAAAAATGCATCGTAATAAATTTCTTGTTTCAGTTAACCAAATTTTCGGTGTCGTTCGTGGTGTTCATGTTATTTCCTGAGGTATTCCGCGATCGTTTACTAATACTACCTGTTTTTTTTTCACAATTATACGAGCATTTGAACACGGTAGTGGTAGTCCACTATTTCCCATATTTTTGTGCCACTGCAATCTTTCTTTTGTGACATTTTAAGCAATTTTTTCGGTATTAGATGCTTTTTCCGGTGGTTCTAAGCCTTTTTTCATGACTTCCCTTGTTACTTTCCACAGTATAATCCACGATCTTTCGAAAATATTTTTTGATCTTTCATTAGTAATTTGAGAATTTGTGAACGATATTACGTGACGCACATTTTACAGCGGTGTTTCACTATTTTTTCCGGGGTAACACACTTTTTTCATGCTTTCCGACGCTATTTATCCTTTACCAGTATTCGCTTTTTACCTTATAACAAAAAATATTTGATAGAAAAATCAAAAATTAGGCTTAAGGTAGCAAATTTATTTCGAAATCAAATAGTTATGTAATTTGAAAATTGCTTTTAAGAACTTTTTAAATAACCGATTATTCGGCATTATTGAGGTAGGTATCCGTGTCGGAAAGAAAAATTCTAGAATTTCATCCGAATTGGAGAATTTTTGCTTCAATGTATTCTTCTAAAGAGCAAAAATAAAGAAATATTTTTTCAATAAAATTTAACAATGATTGAGTTTCATTGCTTATGTACATATATCTTTACCTTACACATCAAATAAAATTCAAAAATAAAAAAAAACTCGAAAAAGGAAACACAGCAGTACGAAGTATTTTTAAAACCACATTCAGGTTTTTGAACACAAAAATTTTAATTTTTCAAAATTATATTTAAGAAGTAGGTATAGTTTTCTCAAAAAATCGGTGTTGAAAAAATTACCAGATTAATAAAAAAGGTTTCAGATTCATCGATTTTGTTTTCTTCAATATTTTGAAAAAAATGTCACTCATACGTCATAGTTAACCGAACAGAGTTAAGCTAAACATAAACAAAATTTTGTACTTCAAATTAAAATTGTTTGAGTTAACAGAAAAAACAAGCATTGCGATAATTCTAATATTATGTTACCCATTTCCAAATTAGATTAAAATCTATTGTCAATTATTCCTGTCACACAATTTTAACGGTTACCTTACTTGCAACTATCGAATAGAATTAAGTGGCTTTGCTTCCCAGTGATTTTTTTTTTTTTTTTTTGAATCTTTTGCTGGACTATAACTTACAATTCCTGAATATTTCACTCTTCATAGTTTTAAATCTACGCATCTTTACATAAGATCATTATCACTACGAATAATATTAACAAAACTAATTAATCAAAGGAAAAATTATATAAAAGGACGAAAAGTAAATTTGCATTTAAACACATAAAGCCGCCTAACCTTTCCTTGATTTAAACTCTATCACTAAACTCTATCTCTATCCAATTTTTAAAATCATTCAACCTTCTCTAAAAACACAATCCTATTTAATCCTTAACATTTAATGTAGAGTTTTACTGTACTTCTATAAACAAGCATCGCAAAATAATTCTATAAACAGGAACATACACTGATTTCATTTAAAAAATATTTTTTTTGCAGCCCTAATTCTAGGAATCAGCTTACAAGCTAGAAGGATCGTTCCATAAAATGAAATTATTTATGATAATCCGATAACTGATAAATGAGATTTATGAGTGTGCTCATAAACCTTTTCCTAAATCCTCACTTCTGATTTTTGTATTTTTATATAATTGTACCTGCTTACTATCCTCAATGACAGTTTCCGTTTAATTAATTCATAATAAAATAACAGTAGTTCTGTGATAAGTTTTTTTTATATAAGTAAACGTACAAACATACCCATAGTACTTTAAAATCGGAATCCTTTGGAAGCGGGGACATAATTATACTAGTCTGCAAAATTAAAGTTTTTATTTTTTGTCCTTCATATAATTTTTGAAATTCTCTGAATCTTTGAAAATGAGAATTTTGAAATAGAAATATATATCGGCTGCAATATTCTGGGTTCATATGCAGTTTTATATTATTATTTGAACTGGCAATTTCGAATTGAGTTCTATCCTCGAGTTTCAATGGAAAAAGTTTTGGTTTAGAATTACTTTTGCTGGTACCACTGTATCAGTCAATATAGCCTGCAATGCAATATGTGTCAAGTTTGATCATTTAGCATCACCTATACTTTGACATGCTCCGCGAAAAAACAGCTGCGTGTTACAGAGCAACTTGTATAGAAAGACGGGGGTGTTCCAAAAATTGAGATCATAACCGTGGCACTCGGAACTTTACTTTGTGCTTGAAATCATTTTCTCGTAGTTTTTGCATACATAACCTTTAAACCTTTCGGAAAGATCTGTAACTCAAAAGAGTGTTTTGCAATGAACCATCAATTAAAAAAATGTCACAACCGTGGCCCTTTAAAACTGTCACAGCCTTGGCAATTCATTTACAACTGGAACAAAGAAATTTCGTAATTTCTACTCCAAAACCAAAAATAAACTATTGTAGTTGGTCAATTTGAAAAGTAAGTTTGAAGAAAATAACAAGAAACTTGCGAAAATCTAAAAAAAAAACAAATTCTGCGGTAAAATTTTTACCGCTCGGCGATACTAGTTAAAGTAAATTTAAATCAAAATAATAAATTAAAAATGTAAAAATTACCGTAGATAATGTGAAATTTGATAATTTTTCATTTATGGAGCCTATGTTTACAAAATTTAATAAACTATTGTATAAGATTTATTTTTTGTATCTTTACGGAGGCTTCAATCTTTCCATTGATATTTCAACATTAAAAAACCTAACCGGTTACTGGTTATTCAAAATGGAAAGTAGATTTTCTACTTCTGAAAGTTTTATGATTGTAAAAACGTCGGGGACGAGCATGGGAAATCCTTTATCCCCCCTCATCGCCGAGGCCTTCATGGCCCAATTTGAAACAGAATTAAAAACCAAACAATTAAAACTTTTTGGAAACGCTACGTTGATCCCGTTTTTACAATCATAAAATCCCAGAAATTACAAACTCATTAAAAACATCATTTCGAAAAAATTGTATAGAACCAGTGTTCTCTAACCCATACAAATTAAAAAATATTTTAATATCTACCAAAGACAAGAGGGAAACACTTGACAATTCTGGTATATATGAAATAACATGTAACGAATGTGACAAAAGAACACAAAAACGATATAAAAAAACAACGAAGTGAAAAAATAGAAGAACAACACCTATCAAGAACAATTGACAACGTCCGACTCCTCAATTGTTTACATGATAGCAGAAAATTCGATGCTTTTGAAAGCCTATATATCCACAGAAATGCTGCAGCTTTAAACGCTGATATGGGCAACATTGAGTCTGAGTTGTTTGTGTTATAGGTAGTCTCTTTAGGTTATCTGTTTTCTTCCACCTTCTCATTTATGTTTATTTATTTGACAGTGTAACTTAACTAACTATTTATGTGATCATTCTTTGTAATAAAAGAGTTTTTGCTGTCATTCGTGTTGCTGATGATGGCTGGTAGACCAGCTGAAATGCATCCAAAAGCCAAAGTTTTTTGAATAAAATAAAATAATACAAAGTAAAAAAAATTAATTATTCATCTGTAATCTCAAATTAATGGTTTTAATTTTAATTTTCTTTTTATATTTATATATTTGCGAGATTACGTGTTATTCCAAAAAAACATTTAAAAAATGCATTTATATGTTTTAAAATGTTTACTGCCTATCAAAAACACTTGTACCATCAATATTGTATGACATTGTTTTATAAAATTCAAAAATGTTTCATACCATTTTGTAAAAAGAAACTGAAAACAAAAATTGATTTTGCCTTCCATTACGTTTTTCTCATTTATTTTAAATGTAATTGTGAAAAATAATGATGTAGCTTAATATTTCAGCCATAAATTTAGACACCGTTATCTTAAAAATCCAAAAATAAACAAAAAAGTTACAAAATTTATAAGCGAACCAACTCGAATTCATTTGTGAGCCAACGGTACCGTTCTCCACTGGCCGAGTTCCGACGAACAAGGCAGACAATTTTGTTGAATTTGTGTGCTGTGTAAATTTCGAGTTTGAAAATGTAAAAATAAAATACCTATGAAACGTCAAAAAAAAAAATGGACTGAAAAATCTTATTTTTACTGTTATTTATTGACAAAAAATGTTTAAAAATCTACTTTCTTCACACGTGTATTGACAACCCATAAATCTAAAAGTTATTTTGACAAAATATTTTTCCCGTTTTTCCATGATTTTTAAAATCAATTAAACCACCAACATAAACTTTCAAAAACGTATTTGTTTTTAAAAGCTCAAAAAAACGTTATGAAGCATTTTGAATATAAACCGTATAAGACGCCTGATTTTTTTTCCATTATCTATCAATGTGCATCATTTTAACCAACATTATTTTCAAAGGTCTTAAAAAATATTTGATTTAAAACAAAAAAAAATTTAACCTAAAAAGTTGATTTTGTAGGTTTTTTTTTTTCAATCAAAACTCATCATCATTTTAATTTATCTATTCAATAAAAATTATTTCATAATACTAACCTTCTTATACTTTTCGAGATGTACAAAAAGTTGTTTTTGTCTTTTACCCCGTTTTACCCTAACTTCCCGGTGGAAGTTTTATCGGAATCTTGCACTATACCACCTATCATTTGGTGCATTTATTTTTTTCTATTACTTATAGTGCAGAAAATGAATCAGTCAGATTATCAATAACAATGGCCGACTTCTGAAATTTAATAAATTTATTATATTGCACAAGAAATGCAAAATAAAAAAAAATAAACCCAGTATAAAATGTAAGTGTGTGTTTACTCTTTCCCTACTTATAGTGTCTGTGTGAAAAAAACAGTAATAATGGGCTGAAAAAATCGATGTGTTATTACTGGTTTAAAATTTTTATAAACTTCGGTAAAGAAGTATAACTTCAAAAATATAAAATGATTTATCAAATTCACTTGGTATTCAAAGTAAGGGCATAAATCAACAAATAAGCATGGATGATGAATCCTGATGCAACATTTGATTTTATATTTTCTAATAAAATACAAACACATACATGTGACCTCAAGATCATTACTAAATACTCGTGTTAAGAGTGTAAGACTGCATTTAAGTCAATCACAATCTCATGCTGGCATTACTAATTGCAAGCAATAAACCAAGCTCAACAAAGCTAGAACCAAAAACAAAACAATATAATCATAAAAACAACTCGTCTATTAGTAGGTAAAACCAGACATATTGTCTTAACACAAATGCAGTAAATGTCAAAACACTTACGATGAGTTCGTTCCCCCATGTGATTTCAAATTAGTTTTAATTGCACATGAAATTCCTTACAGCCCAGCGTCAGCGTATAAGGATTCTATATGACTAATGCAAAATTCCAACAAAACGAACATTCTATTGTGTCCTCTCTTTGTTACAGTAAAGCTCTGCAGTAATTAAGCTGGCATGTAATTGAATATTCATTTTGAAATGGAAGTGTATAAACATTTGATGCATAATCAAAATACTTGCTTTGGGATTGTGTTTTGGGTATTGTGAGATTTAATATCATCCGAAATCAGAGCGGCCAAATCGGAATGATAATTATTGTGCCATAGCACAATGTATTTATGTTCAACTTGCAATGATTATTTTGGTTGATTTAGAACCTCTTTGACTGTATATGAGAATGTTAAGGTGAAGTTACAACTTCATTATGTGTTAAATAGTAGTTAATAGAAGTAGTTAATAGAAGAAGTTAATAGAACGGTTAATTTTTCATGTGACCACAAAACAGATCTTAGAGTTTTTGTTTTAATTTATGACTTTTTGAAGTTATAAAGGGTTTTCCAATAATTTGATATTCAAAGAAAAATGACATTTTTGGAGATAAATGATCGGATGTTTATTTCATTATAAAGAGGAAGATATGCCGTTAATAATGGAACACAACATCAGCCAAATGGCCGCCAAGACCACGCTTACAGGACCATATCCTTTTCATGAAATTTTCCATAACCAAATTGCAAAGTGGCTGCCCTATGTCCTCGATAGCCTCACGAATTTCATCTTTGAGGTCTTGAATCGACGCTGGGCTGTTGGCGTAGACCTTATCCTTCACGTGGCCCCAAAGGAAGAAGTCGCAAGGTGTTAAATCACAAGATCTCGGTGGCCAATTGTGATCATCTCTTCGAGAGATAACACGGTCCGGAAACTTTTCCCGTAAAAGATCGATGGTTTCATTGCTTGTGTGGCACGTAGCGCCGTCTTATTGAAAGTAAACGTTGTCCAGATCAATACCATCCAATTCAGGCCATAAAAAATCATTAATCATCTCTCGATAGCGCAATCCATTGACCGTAACTGTTGCTCCAGCCTCATTTTCGAAAAAGTAAGGTCCAATGACCCCGCGGGACCATAAACCGCACCAAACAGTCACGCGTTGAGGATGGAGAGGCTTTTCAACAATAACTCTTGGGTTTTCCGAGCCCCAGATGCGACAGTTTTGCTTGTTGACGTAGCCTCCGAGGTGGAAATGGCCCTCATCAGTCAAGATGATTTTTCGATGAAATTCCGGTTCATTTTCATGCATTTCAAGGACCCAATCAGCAAAGACACGACGTTGTTGATGATCAGGCGGCTTGAGTTCTTGTGTTAACTGAACTTTATAAGCCTTAAGACCCAAGTCTTTATGCAAAATATGGTGTAATGACGTTTGTGGAATGCCTAATTCCAAAGAACGACGAGGAATGGACAAACCTGGGTTTTCTTCAACACTTTGGGCTACAACAGCAATATTCTCAGTTGTTCTTGAGTGACGTGCACGGGTTTTATTCTTCACATCACTAACTTGTCCCAATAGCTCGAATTTGTCCACCAATTTCTGTATTGCGGTCCGACAAGGTGCTTCACGACGACCCAAAAATGTTTTAGTTTTACGAACCGTCTCTGCCAAATTTTCACCATTTTTATAGTGAATTTTAATAATTTCAATGCGTTGTTGAAGCGTGTATCGTGTATTTTTATTAATAGCGTAGTTTCTACTTGTCAAATGTCAAAAAATGACAGCTTCAAAAGTGACAGCTACCGAAATAGCGGGCTATTCAAAATAAAACCTCTTGTTGGAAAACCCTTTACTTCTTTACCGGCGATTATAAAAAATATAAAACCAGTAATAACACCATTTTTTCAACCCATTATTACCATACAGCTGAGAAAGAGTAACAACATATTTACATTTTATGCTGGATATAAATTTTAATGTTTTGTTTTGGGGCTTTTTAAATTTTGATTAATTTTTGTTATTGATTTTAGTTAAGTGTAGTTATGCTTTGTGCCTATTTATATATTGTTCAAAAACATGCGCTTTCTATGTTGTATTAGAGGAGTACATTCAACTCATTTCGTAAAATAGCTCCTAAAGGACCGTTAATATAAATAATTAGTTATCATTTGCCTTAAATTGTTTGAGCTTAATTATGGAATATATTCGTATTTTCTCGTTGCCAAAGTTAATCTTTTAAAAGCAAAATAATTTGTGAAATGCCAAAGGTTGTCTATCGCCTTCAACTTTATTTAAATTACTGAAAAGATACATAATATTTATGCTTTAATATGTATGATACCTTATACTTGTAACCAGAACGATAATGATAACAAGAATAGAAATAAGAATAATAAATTTCAATGGAAATTCTTTTCTCAATCCTCAATTTCATTTAATGTTTGATGTAATCATTAAAAGGTATAACAGTTAAATGTTACAGCAGCTTCTAAATCCCTAAATAAACTTTCAAACCTTCAATGCCATAGCAAAACCGAATTGTTTTTTGCAAAGTCATTGAGGTTAAGTGGCTGTTTTGAAAATTGTCACAACAATTTTTCATTCCTGATGGATGAATCATTTGCATAAAAAGACAAATGATTTTCCGACATGTGGTAAATTTTATTTAAAATGTTGCAATTTAAATTTAATTTTATGTGATTCCTGAATCCTAAGCCACTTGAAGTATTTTACTTCCGAAATAATAGATACTTCTAATAAAGAACAAGAGGCAAGTTAAGTACACGTTAAAATTATAAAAAAAATAGACTCAAGAAGTCTAACACCACATTACGATGATAGACCTTGCAAAAAAAAAGTCGAGTAGTCTGTCTGTAATGCTTTTGCTTAAAATCGGGTGGGTCTTTTTTAACTGGGTTTCAACGGGTTGATGGATTTGCTATAAAATTTCTATAATCTTGATACTGACCAAGTTAATTGT
This sequence comes from Meliscaeva auricollis, assembly GCA_948107695.1. NCBI lineage: Eukaryota > Metazoa > Arthropoda > Insecta > Diptera > Syrphidae > Meliscaeva > Meliscaeva auricollis. Next base: position 79,311,311 of record OX403616.1, on the reverse strand, counting down.
GATGTATAGAAAACAGTTATCAGAGGAAAACAAATAAAAGGGATATTTTGTGTTTTTCAAAAGGATTAGTTTTTATGGATTTTTCACTTTGCAATATCTTTGCGCCAAAAGAGATTTTTTTCCGACAGATGAAATGCACTTCATTCATATCAGTTGTCAATAAAGTTAAAAGTTCGGCTACTTTTTCCGTCGCTTCCGTTGTTATGGGTTGCTTCTCATAGGAACGTGTTTTTTTTATCGAGCTGTCAGTTAAAACCGTAGGTCCAGAAGTTAACTCTATCTGCTATTTAAGGCTGTGGTCTTCAGTAACGCCTGCTATCTCAGTCTATTGTTGTCTGTTGACGCCTGCAATCTTAAGATGTGGTGAATCGTGACGTCTGCTACTTCAGGCTGTGGTCTGTTATAGTGACGGCTGTACGAGTATAATAAGAAATAATTACTTAGTTGAGGTTTGTTATTCATTTATAAGTAGATCCTTCATTTAATGAGTTTCACTTCAATAAACATTACTAATTAGTAGAAATTCGTAACCTTCGACTTCGGTTGAACATAAATTCAATCATGCGTTGCTTAGAAACAACCTACGTAACGCTTCACACTTTGTTAGGTTCAGTGGTTAGTTAATTATTTTATTAGTTTGAATTTTGACAACTTCGTTCACTTACTTGTTGACAAGGATAAAAATATATACCCAGCCAAACCGATAGTCTTGGTAAACTGTCGCATGCTTAAGTAAACTAATTGGCATGTTCTGCATGGCTTCAAACACTTTTTGAAAGAGTTTTGAGAAGGAAATCAAATCACTCTGCCTCGAAAGGATATGTTGTTTAATAATAATATTAAAAGGCGAAGTGATTAATTTCGGCAATTCTGTTGTAAGTACTATCAAGTAATGCAATCGCATTCGTACACAAAAAAAAAAATAGGGAGTGCAAAAAAGTAGGTTCGCTGTTTATCTGTCTGCCTGGCTGTGTGTCTGTTTGTCTGTTTGTCTGTCTGTATTAGAAGCAACAGCTTTGACTGATGTGTCGATTAATACCCATCTTAAGATTAGTACCTACAACAAAAATTTTAAACTAGTCTTTGGGGTGAAAAAAGTGTAATTTATTTCCTATCAATTTTTTGTGAACAGGTATAAAATATGGAATAGTTGAATTTTCTCAAAAACGGTTTCAACAATTTAAAAAAAAAATTATAATATTTATGTTAGTAAGGCTCTACTTTTGAAATGAAAGAAATATTTTTAGAAATGTTTTCTTCCAGTGTGTGAAGTTAGCCCCCCTTTTTTAAATTATTATTTTTGAAATTTGTTCCAGGTTGTTCCCGGTTTGTACCGGAATATTCCAATTTTTTTTCGAAAAACATTCAAAAATGAGGGTCTTAGACCTAAGAAACCATTTTTTAACTAGTCCCCATTTTTTCGAAAATTCAATTTTTGAAATTTGTTCCGGGTTGCAAAAGTTGTTCCTAACAATATTCCAATTTTTTGGACCTCTTACTTCAATATTTCGAAAATTAAGGCCGAAAAACAAAACAAATGTAGCCCCACTTTTTTCGATTTCTCTAGTTTTTATGTTTTTTTCTTGTTGAAAAAAGTGTTTTAAACATTGTTCCAAAGAATTAAGGTCGTAAAATTTTTATTTTTAAAGATACAATTTTCGAAAGCTTTTTTCAAAAACTGTAAAAAATATACTTCCAATTTTTTTAAGTTATACTTCTTTACCGGCGATTATACCAGTTATAACACATAGATTTTTTCGGCCCATTATTACTGTTTTTTTTTCCACACAGACACTATAAGTAAGCAAAGAGTAAACACACACTTGTATACATTTTATACTGGGTTTGTTTTTTTTTAATTTTTTATTTTGTGGGGAATACAATAAATTTATTAAATTATAGATGTCAGCCATTGTTATTGATAGTCTGACTGATTTATTTTCTACACTATAAGTTATAGAAAAAACCTAAATACACAAAAAGATAGGTGGTATAATGAAGAATTCTGATACGAGGGCATTTTTTGAAATTCCTCTGGCAAGTAAGAGGGTAAAATGGGGCAAAAGACAACCATTTTTTTGTACATCTCGAAAAGTATAAGGGTTAGAATTATGAAATAAATTTAATTAAATAGATAAATTGAAATAATGACGAGTTCTCATCAAAAAAAGAGTTCAAAAAATTCAACTTTTCAAGTTAAAAATTATTTTCCAATATCAAAAATTTTTTAGCCGTTTGAAAATGATGTATTTATGGTTACAGTTGATATTTTATTGAAAAAACTAACTATGCACATTGAAAGATAGTGAAAAAAAGTACAAATTCTCCGTAACGGTTTTTTTGAGCTATAAAAAATAAATACGTTTTTGAAAGTTTATGTGGGTGGTTTAATTGATTTTAAAAATCAAGGAATAACGGGAAAAATATTTTGTCAAAACTACTTTTAGGCTTATTTGTTGTCTATAAGCGTGTGAAAAAACTATATTTTTAAACATTTTTTTCAATGAATAACAGTAAGAACAAGATTTTTCAGTCCAAGTTTTATGACCGTTTCCAACGGTATTTTATTTTTATCTTTTTTATTTTTACATTTTTAGACTTGAAATTTACACAGCCATTAGATATTGGGGAAATGCATTTTTGTACAAACTTCGACAATTTTTTGTAGTCTGTGATCTGACATAACGGTAAAAAGAGTTTTGTTTACGCGGTGCTTAATTACTATTTACATAAGCCTCATAAAACTATGATTCAACTTTATTGAGCATCATGATAAAATTACCTTTAATTTGATATATCACACATAACTGTACATGCTATAAAAGCTTCACAAACTTGAAAAGAGTTTTATCCGAAATTCAACAAAATTCAACAAAATTATCTACTTTGGTCGTCGGACTCGACCAGCCACCAGTGGAGAACGGTTCGAAAAAAATCAAAATATCCCTTTCAGGTAAACAAAATAGCTGCTTTTAACATTAGTAAAACTTAACCGATTTTTTAAGTTGAGGTATTAATAGAAAGATTAGAATTTCAGTAAAATAAATAATGATAGGAAGTATAACTTCTGGCGCGCGTACATGAGTACACACACCTTTTTTGTTTTTTGTAAAAATGTATCAATGTAGAAGAAATCAAATTGCATACTTCGTTTTGAGTTCAAATTTATTTAAGGAGCTGTTTGAGACATTTGAAAATCGAATTTTATGCTTTTTTTTCTTAAACTGCATTTACAAATTTTTAATTAAAAAGGCTTAGCATATTTAATAATTTTATCTATAAGAGCAATTACGTGCGATCCAGTCGTGCATTTTATTTTTTAAACTTTCAAAATCAAAATTTTGGAAAAAAGGTTCAATTTTACTATACAAAACACTATTTTGGTTCAATGTTCAAACCAAAAAAAAATCACCTCATTCAGGTACACAAATATATGAAAAATAATCAGAATTTACGTGTTAAGCATTAATTTATGAATATTTTAAGAAAACTCCCCATGATGATGCAGCTTACTCTACGACCTTATGTCACATTGTCATAGAAACCAAAAGCCATAAACGACTAATTAGGTCGGGGCATTAATTTCAATTATAATTATGTTCTTCATTGGAAATTGATATATACACCATCAAGTACTGTCGTACGATTATAACAAGCCTTTCGGATGTGCTATATATCAAAGTTTATATCATCTACGAATAACTTAAATTTTTATTTTATCGATTTTGCCTCGATTTCGTGGTTTAAAACTTTTTTTTTCTTTCTTCATGAGGATAATTTAATGATCTCAATGGTAACTCATACAGATGCTGCTAATTGCATAATTTAATTAACACAAACGATACCTTCGAGCAATCAAATCAAGAAACTTTTCCTTTGCAAATTTAAATCCAAAACCAAATTATGTTCCTAGCAACCAACAAATAAGGAAAGTAAGGGACAAAGTTTACTATAAAAGTTGAAAGTTTGAAGTGCGATGGTTAAATATTTATTTTGTGAAAAAGTCTAACAACGTTGTAGAAGTTTTAAAGGGAATAAAATATATAAAAGACGAATTTAAAGTAGTTTCTATAGTCTTGACCTTTTCGCATGAGAAAAAATTGAAAAAAAATATTTTTCAATCCTTTGTCCTGTAAAATAAATCCATTTTGCTGATATCTGTTGACTGTTGGTATAAAATATTTTGACAATTTGTTGAAATATATGGTTGCGTGATTCCATTCAACTTAAGAAAGATTTTCAATTTTACTGCTTGAATTTTTTTGAAATCCTTTTTTTCCTTCGTCCTTATAACACAACATATCCAATTACGAAGAAAAAAATCACCAAAATCGAAAATGTGTGTCAATGGCGACCCAACAGACATCGAAAAACGTGGTATGGTAAGGAAGCGCAGTCTTGAGGGAATAATCCTTTTGATTTTGATGTACACACTCAGGACTCAGCCAGCCAAATTCGTGCTGAATCCTTTTTCCATTTTCTTGAAAAAATGAAAATATTTGTAGCAATTTCTTCTTCTATTGTCTTCTTTAATGTGTGTTTTGTTGTCTGCTTCGTATGAGTTTTTTTTTCAATCATTTCTATGTCTCGGTCTCGGTATTAAATTAACAGCTACCTATCGTTCATAAAGTTCCTTTTCCTTGGGGAACAAATTGGCATCATATCAAGTTTTTGCTGTTGTTGTTGAATCCTTTTCGATTTAGTTAAGATTTCAAGCACGAAAACGTGTGTTGTAAACCCGTGTTGTACTTACTTTTTTATTTCAAATAAAAAAAATCACTATATCTTGTTTACAGTATTTTTTTTTATCATTTTGACAAAAGTTCAGGGCTGTCGAAAGAGGAGGAACGCATCCATATGTGATAACTCTAAATATATTATATAACAGCAATTATAATATATTTTCTGTAACAAACTATGATGTTCTCCTCCTTGGGACCTTTTAACAGACATACGTCTGTTAAAGGGTAACATAATTTGCATACGATAGGAAAAAGTTCTGCTGACTAGCTAGTCGTGTCAGCACACCAGACCTTCGTGAGATAACAACACCCAAGAAATTTATTTAGGTTTTTAGGTAAAATTTCATCGAAATTGACTCAACCCTCCGAAAGAAATGTTGGATCAGTTACTGAAAAGTACCTACCTACTTTGATGTCATTTATCTAAATTTACTTCAACAAATGAAAACGACAACCCTGGTTCTTATATTTATCTGTCGGCGTCATCCTTCCATGGTTATTGTTTTCGATTTGTTTTATTTTAAAATGTCTCTGTGGATAACCGAATTATAAAAATACGAGGAGACAGTTGCAGGTGTAAGTTCATTCAAATATTTAAACACAATTCTTTAAATCACATCAAGTATAGAATATTTTTTTGTAGAAAGTGGAAAAAAACCTCGTTCTTTACTTTGATTGAATTGTAGCATTTGTTTGAACACAACACAAAAATTATAAAAAAAAAATCATTTGAACATTTTTCTAAATTTTACTTTCAAAATGAATACTTCAAATGTTTGGGTAGGTGGTAGGTCCTATTAACACTAATTTCAAATTGTGCACTTTAAAGTGGACTCAAAGTACCTACCTAATACTGGCATACCTTATTAAAAATTTGGATGTTAACATCTATTAGTCCAGTAAACGTTTCGTTTCATAGATCTTTTTACAGGCAAGATACTCAACTTTCAAACAACAAAGTTGGCCTGTAAGTAGTGATCTAGATCTCATTATTTCCAGTTTTCTCGAAAACTCAAATACTTTTTCGCAGCTGGTTTTCAGTATTCAACTCAGAATTGATAGGAACATTTTAAACTTAAAACAAAAAGGGTTCGAGATTATGTAAAATTTTTGTAAATACCTGATAGCTTAAACTGAAAAAAATATATTTCGCAAAATGCAGAGTTTGAATATAAGTTTTTCACAAAGAAAAAAATTTTATTTTAAAATTAAATTCAAGAAAAGGGTTCCGACTCTAAGATAAGCTAAAGAGTTTCTTCTAGGTGTTACCGTTGTCTTTGAATAGTTATTTTAACAGAAATCATTTTTTTTAGAAAATTGCACCTCCTGCCTGAACGAGGGGATATAAACACCCCATCCCCCAAACTTTTTCTGCTTTTAACCTAATCAAAACGTTCTAATAGTTTGATAAATGCTATGGGTAACATTCAGAATCTCTTTGTATATCTACTTTTTATTTCTGCTACTTTCTGTTATACATTTTTTATTGCTATATTTTGAAAAGCTGTACCTTGGAAACCATTTAATCTACAGAAATGGTATTAGGATTAAATTAAAGAAAATTTTGTATGGTTGGCAGTAGTTTATAGTGACAAACTAGCCCTTCATAGCTAAAAATGATATTTACCAAAAAAACAAAAGCGCATTTTTTTTTATTACGGAATGAATATGGCAATAATATGGCAAATACTGAGCCAAAAAAGTACGGTTTGCTAAGCTTATACGGGTAGGTAAAAGCAACTTGCTTGAAGAACCATCAGTCGTTCCAAGCAAGAAAAAAAAAAATAGTATGGTGTCTATTTCGCTCCAAGTAGGCGGAAAAAGCAATATTGAACTAAACATTAGTTGAAATAAAAAAAACGATTCCAAGACAAAATGGCGGCTCCGGAAATTTATGTAAAATAGGTCACTAAATATTAACTGCAGCGTTATTATGCATATTTTAGTAATAAAAAGGATTGAAAAATAACGATTTCACAAACACAATGTTCAATAAAACTAAGTATAATTATTCCCGTGACAAAATATACATCTCTAAAGGATTTTGGACTGCTGAATTTGAATCTGAAGTCAGAATAATACTATGAGGTCACGTTTTCGAGATAATTATACACGAAAATACCACCTTATACAAAATAAGTTATTGATTTTTTCTGATTTCCGATTCAAATTCTACAGTTCAAAAAATTTTGGTGTCACGAAATAAAAGTACACTAAGTTTTATTGAAAACCAAAACGGTCCTGTTTTTGATTATTTTGTTTTTGTTAATTTTAGCCCTCGTTTTTACTGAAATATGCATAATAACGTTCCAGTCAATATTAAGTGACACATTTTAAATATATTTAGCCAAATTTCTATCCTCTAGTGATTTTGTTTTCAGTTTATCATTTTCATTGCTTGTTCCGGCTGCCATTTTGTAAGAAAAAAGTTTGCAGACTTTTTGTATTCTTCATAATTAAATTTCCAAGTGTACCCAATTTCATTAATTTTCGTCAATAAATGGCAACGGAAATGAATTTTGTCGCTAAAACTCATAATAATCACCAATGCTGAGTGATGCGATAAACAAATTGTGTCGTTTTTCCTCATATTTAAAATCGTAAAACAATTCATAATGTTGCAGTTTTTTTCAAAAAAAAAAAAAATCAAATAAAGCAATTTCAAAAATAATGATGCAGTGATAAAATTTGGACGGCAAAATCAGGGAAGTATACAAATCAACACTAAATCGGTTAAATTTTCACTTAAATGAACTGCGTTATAAAAATTACAAAATTTACACCAGGATACGTAATTTAATATTGAGAAGGTCAAACTAATTAATTTATAATTTTTTTTTATTGGTATCAACTTGGTTCAAAGTCCCAAAAAATCCCCCCATCAGGGGGGGGGGGGGGGAAGAGTGGTTTGCGAATTGGTCCAATTTTTCCACAATACTGTATTTATCGTTTAAATAAGTTAAAAAGTTGCTTTGAATAACTTCATCAATTGATGCTTTCTTTCTTCCCAAAAGCTCATTAATCACGTTCCATGTTTTCCTGGGGTCATATATATTAAAGATATTTAATACTGTTTTCTTGCAGCATATTTTCCCAATTATGTAGTTGTTTGAATGAGTTCGTTAACTTTGTGTTGATTAATATGAAAAACATTGTTTTCTTCATTCATTTGATCGTCCTGAGAACCTTTTGTACCATAAAGTATGGCATAATGGTCGGCAATGTCTATTTCTACAACTGCTGAATATATTTCTTGTCTTGTAATGCTAACGTATATGTGGTCAATAAGAATGGATGTGTTTCGCCATAGATCAACACGGGTAGGCTTTTTAATAACATTCGTAAGTCCTTTTGATGCCATCATCTCCATTATATCGTAAGACTAGCGAGTTGTTTTCATCCAAAATATCTATGTTCATGTCGCCAAAGACAATGTTTTCTTTTTCTGCATTAATTATTGTATTCATTTGTTCAATAAATCGAACTACGCTTAATTTTGGTCGCCTATATATTGCATGTATGTACTTTTCTTCATTTCTATGTCTTATCGCCAAATGAATTCCTTCATAATTTATGGGATACGTAGGTATAATTTCATAAGTTATATGATTTTTGATAAATATTGCTATACCGCCGCCTTTCATTGCTTCCCGATTTACCAACTCTGACTTGAAAACCATCTATATAATACCTACATTTCATTTTTACTCCTAGGTATGTTGATTTCATTTAGTACTAAAATATCCACATAGCACAACACATTTTCAATTTCAGCTATGTTATTATCCCAAGTTTTGGTAATAGATCTAATATTTAAACAAATACAACAAAAATTCATAATTTTTAAAAATTAATTTTTAATGCCAGTAAGTCCATGTATTACCCTAAAATTGACAAAAAAAATTTGACTACTTAGCAATTTTTGTTTTTGTTTTGCTAATAAAATGAAACACGGAGTAGCTACTCAGTGTTGAATAAAACACGGCCTGTGCTACACATAATGAAATGCTTAAAAGAATATTTACATTCTAATTGATAACAAAACGATTACTTTGTTTAGAGATTTTGTACTCCGGGATGGACTTGCGGCAATGCTGCTCGTGGAAATTATTAAAAGTCATTTTTTGTTCTTGAACTCCAAAATTCCTGTAAAAAAATGCAAAATGAATTGCCGATTTGTATGTTTTGTTTTCTACAACAATTCAATAATATTCTTCTCCATTTTTTCCTTAACAAAAAAATACACTTAACATTAAGGTAAATAAAAACATATATGCGAGTGGTTTCTAGAAATTCCTCAAATTACAAAGCCATCAATCTGAAAGAATAGCATTTTTCTGTCTCAAGTAGTCTTTGCATTCATTCGAATCATAAACAACATAAAAAAATATTTGCACACACTTGTGCTCAAATTTATAACACAGACAAAGGGAATTTACAGACAAAATCAAGGTCAAAGTTTACATCCCATAGAATTTCAATATTGTATCCTAGCATTGTCACAATATTATTTTTGGCAACAAAAAAAAAACATCACGAACAATGTTTTAAAATACGACGATACTCTCACTGTCTAAAGAGTCCTTTTCCAATAAAAAAAATAAAATATATATTTCTGCTTTTATTATGGCAACAACAGAAATACTGGCACAAATCAAATAATGAGCTTCAATGTTTTTCAGGTTGGTTAAACCTTTGAAACATATTTTTTTGACAAATGGGATCGCTTCTGCCAAATTAGTCACTTCACGTGGTAGAGCTCTGTGAAAGGATTACAGACAATAATAATAATGACAATAATTTAAGTATCTTATTTCGAGTATAAAAATGTGAGAGCGTAACGTAATCGCGATACAAGTGAAACAATTAATGATATTTCAATTATAATTTTATTTTATTTTCACGTTTACCCGGGAGCTTGCTATGTATATTCCATTGCTGTGCACACGCACGAACGCCTTCGTTTGTGTACGCAATTAAATTGAGATGGACCCTCATCACAGGTCGAAGTGCGACTACCCACGCGGTAACAGTAGGGTTGTGTGACGATGAGCCATCATTCCACTGAAAGTTGAACAATGAAATTAAAATGTTTTAATTAAAATAAAATCTACCGCATACATGAAGAAGCCACGGAAATGAGCTTAATTGTATTTAAGTCACTTTAAAATAGCGACACACTGGGTAGCGAGTGCAGGAATTAATGACTGCATTACCTGACCGTTTAATAAGAGCACAGAAGGATAGTGGACAGTACATAAATTTGCTCTCGAAAGGAGTATTTTTAATGGAATGACACGGACCCAAGGCCCGAAGGACTTCTTCTTAAAAAAAAATAAAGGATTTCTTATATTTTTGGAAAATGCTACCAGCAACACTTGTGCTGAACTTTTCTAATTATATAGCATTTTCTAAAGAATCTTCTCCTTTGCCCAATTTTATCCTTCAAGAACACGCAAAGAAGGATAAAGTTTTGTATATAACAGCTTGCAATGCACTCTGTTACACTGACTGTGTTACTGCTGTGAAATAAAATTCAGTTGAACTATTTCAGAAAAGGAGTGCACGATTAATACGAAATTATAAAATCGTTCAAGGATATTTCTGAGAAAAATGTTTAATTTTTCATTTTGTGTCAGAGATGGGAATTACATCAAAGTAATTTAAACGTTTAGAGGAAGAAGAGGTGCTAAGTGAGATTTTAAATATTCAGCGTTTAAAGTTTGTTTTCTTCATACAAATTATATATAACCCCTGACCTTTATTGTAAGAATTAAACCGACTCCCAACTGATTGATCAGGGAAACATTGAGCAGCGCTGTAAAAGACTGCATCAATTGGAAATGCAATCAATTCAGTTGGTGTTAATTGACTTAAATAATTTAACTGCAAGTTGGTACTGCTACCTTAATTGCAAAATAAGTAGTCAGCTGTCAATACTAAAATACTGACTGCACAGTTAATATAAGCAGTTAATTGACTAAAATTTAATTAAGTGCATAACGTTTTGACTGGCTTTAGCGTTTTATTAGAAAGTTTTGTTTGACTGTTGTGTGATTAAAACCAGTCAAAAAGTACTGCAATTAATTAACTTTAAGTGAAATAACTGCTTTCATCAACTGTGCAGTCAGTATTTTAGTATTGACTGCTGACTGTAGTTTTACAGTCAAAATACTTTTGTAAGTTAAAAGATTTAACAAATTTAGGCTTTTTATTAAATTAACCGGAGTACCGGAAAAGACGGAAGTTTTTACAAGTCTGCCATTGATCTTAAAGGCCCATAAATTATATAATTTTTTTTTTTTTGATTAAATACGTATACGCCTCAGTGTACTGTGTACTTATAGTCTAAAATCAACCTTATCGCTATACCAGTTCAACTTATAGCAGATGAAGTGTTTTCTTGTGGAGTCGTTGAATTTGTTGACGCTTTAAAAATTTGAAAACACCCGTTTCATGAGCGATTCTCAAAAATGCTGTCAATTGAGTTTTTGGTTGACAAAAAAAATAATTTTTAAATCAAAGTCTTTGTGACAATTAAAGTACCTATACTATAAGGCAAAAAAATAGATCTTTTTAAAAATAGAAAGTTAACATATTAAAGAGGGGCGTAAGTATACAGGAGGAGGGGGGTCACAGGGGCATAGCAACCCACTTTCCTTATGAATCTGTTTTTTTTTTGTTAATTCGTGTGATTAAGCATTTTTTTTGTTTTAACTCAAAAACTAGGAGATGGGTGTTTTTTCGAGACTATCCCCAGACGTTTTTTGAATTTTTTAATAATTAAAAAAATCATGGTAATTTTTTTGAATAAGGTCTATCCTTAAATGAAATCCATTTAAAAAAAGAGAAAAACGGTATTAACGGTACCTTCCATAGAACCGTTTATTTTATTCTGACTATCTCCTTCATGTATCAATCAATTTCAACCATTTTTCTAACAAAAAAAAAGCTGAAATTTTTTTTTTTTGAAAAATCGTTTTTTTTTAACTACTCAATATTTTTTTTTCAAAAATTTAGTTTTTAAATGTTGATGATATCTTAAAAATGGCGTACCAATTTTTTTTTAAACTCCTTGCAAAATTTTATATAGAAAAAATAGTATTTAAAAAAAAATTAGTCTAACGATTTTCAATTTTTTTTTTGTTCTTAAAAAAATGCAAGTCAAATTTGCCAAAACTGCTTCTTTTTATTTTTAATATGTCCCTACAAAATGGTGTTTTTCTTAAATATGGGAAGAGCTCATACATCACTCCAATTTTTAAATCATGGCCGAAATAATCCGTTCAAAATTATAGGCCCCTTGCCAAGTTACAGGTAATACCTAGTGTTTGAATCGCTCGTTAAGAAAAAAAATTTACATACGCTCATTTGCTGCAACAGCGTCATATCTCAAAAAAACATCAAATTTGAGTTTTTGATACTACCAGAAAGTTTAATTCATAATCTTCAAACTGCATCAATTTCTTGTCTGTAACTTCAAAATTGTAGTCATAAAACATTATTGGTTCTTTTATGGAGCTTATATGGGAATACAAATCTTTAAACACATTTTCCTGTGTTTGAACATTTTTGAGATATGACGTTGTTGCAGCAAATTAGCGATATGTAGCTGTGGAAAAATATGTTTCTCCAGATAAACATGGGTTTGTTAGTGGTAAATATACCCCAAATAAGCAAACAAACTTCTGTGTTAATAATTTAGAAAAAAGAATTGAAGTAGATACAATATATACAGATTTTTTGAAAGCGTCTGATATAGGGAACCACAAAATACTTATAAGAAAGCTTGAATATTTAGGTTTTCGCAGTCAATTTTTGAAATGGTTAAAAAGCTATCTGACAAATCCTGTTCAATTTGTCAAAACTGGTTTAGAAAGGTCTGTGAAAATTCTATATAACTCCGGTGTACCTCAAGGCAGCCATCTTGGCTCACTTCTCTTTTTGCTTTTTACTAATAACTTGCCTGTTAACATATAATATTCATCTTGTTTAATATTTGCCAATGATGTTTAAATATTTAGAACAATAAAATCCTTCGCAGATTGTAAACAGCTATACAAGAAAATTTAGATAAATTGTTTAAATGGTGTATTGTAAATGACCTATTGTTAAATATTAGAAAGTGCAGTATTTTATCATTTTCAAGAACGTCTTTACCTATCATATTTAGTTACAAAATTTCAAATAATGAGCTTCAGAGAATATTTAATCAAAAAGATTTAGAAGTGATATTTGATTTTAAATTTGAACTTAGAATGCATGTTGATTAGGTCATCTCCAAAGGTAACTCAATGCTAAGAGCAACTCTAAGGATTTTAAATGCCCCTTTACACTTAAGACTCTCTTTGTTAGTCTCGTTCGTTCTGTTTTGGAATATTGCTGCATTCTGTGGTCACCTTACTATAAAAATGCTTCAATGCTTAATTGAAAAAATTCAAAAACGATTTAAATTGGACCTTGTCCTTGCCATTTTATAAATCTCGTTGTATTTTGATAGATTTAAAAAGTCTTGAATCTAGAAGAATTTACCGAAATATACTTCAAAATATAGTTCAGCCCCTATCTGTCTATTAAAGGTATAATTCGGGAAAATTGGGGAAATGGTACTCTGCGTAGTGGCTTAACCCTTTACTGCACGCACTATGATCCTAAAACAAAAAAAAATATTTTTTGTTTTGAATTTTGTACAATAAAGAGATTACAGTAAAAAGAAATTGCTTAAACAATTTTTACTAAAAGTTATTTACTAGTCCATTTACATATTTTCAAACAAACTAAACTTTTGCCATATATGGCTGGTTGTGCAGTTACACATAAATTTAGATTAGCAATCCCAATTTTCCCATTCCAGTATGTGATCCAATTGTTTGTTGTTCCATTGCAAGGCTTTTCCCCCATCAAGTAGTGGCCTCACTTTGAAAAGCTTGTCGTGTCCAGGTTGGTCAAATTTCACCAAACTATCATTATCAGCGAAATGAGGACATTCTTGTATTTCTTCCGAACACGTACATGGCATAGTCTCATACACAGAAGACTATTTCAGTTGAGTAAGTACTAGTTGAGGCTTCCAACACCTTCTTTTAGAAGGCAATTTGATGCGGGAAATGGATCGAAATCAAATTGTTCCATTTCACTTCAAGTAATGTTGCCTTGAAATATTTTCTGTTGGATTCATAAAAAATCATGCTAAATGGCTCTCCAGCTTAAAAAAACCAATGAAAAGAAGTCAAATGATCTAAATGGTAATTTTCAAAAGCCATATATGGCTTCTTGTGCATTAGAGGGTTAAATGAAGCGAAAGTATAGTTCATCCGACGAATTCTATAATCGCTTTTATTGTGAATGCGCAACCGTTGCAGATTCAGTTGACTCTCCAGGAGTAGAATATTACGAATTCCATAATAAGATGCATAAATGGTTTTGTTATTCTTCACAATTATCGTAAAAGATAGCGGAAAAAGGTAAAATTATAAAAAAATTGATTGTACAATCAGTAAATATAACGCCTTTCATCTGGCAAAACATTCTCAACCACCTTATGACCTTTTCGTATGCAAGACTCCCTTGTTTACTAAGCAACTCCTCCTTAAACCTTTACTCAGTTAAAAAGAGCACCTTAAAGTTCCTTTCATATTTCCCTGCTATTAAGCATTCATAATGTGTTGATGGAAATGCTTTTACTTTTTCCATTTCATTAAAGTCCAGCGCCATCAGGAAAGGAAGTTCTACCGATTCAGCGTTCCGTACACTCTCATGATAATTATTATTTCCAAGTAATAGACGATTTTTCTTACCCCTCATTCAGCTCTTACCTGTTCTCTTGTATTGAGCATCAGTATTAATTAAAGTTCAAAAGCAACAAAAAGCATCAAAGAAGATAATTGCACAATTTCTGCCATCATGTTCAACAGGATGGCTGCCTGTCTGTCTATCGTGTGATAATCCCAAGCTCTCTTAACTTTCTTTGTCTACCCTTAATGGTAAATAATTAATAAATTGCTCCTTTGGAAGGCGGAAGAATTTCCCAATAAACCTAGGATTAATGTACAAAAACAAAAAAAAAAAAAAGAAACAAGACCCAACTAAAAATTAATTTTCTAGCTACGCAAAAAGGTGGGCAGATATATGATATACATTACCCATGGTGATGTTTAAAGGACTTCTTTTTTTTGGTTTGTTGTTTTTGTTGTGTGTTTTTTTTTTTTTTTGTTCAAGGGGATAATTTGCGCTACTGCAGTGCTTTTTAATTACTTTTGATAAGCCTCTTTGACAAATAAAAAAAAAAATTAAATTTCTTCCTTGCATTTCCCCTCTCTCAGTGGGAGCGAGTTTTTTAATTGAATTTTTTTTTTAACTTTCCGCTTCCAGGAAATTCCATTGAAAACTTCCCCCACATTAGGTTACAAAAATTGGTAGAAACAGTCAACAGCCAAATTTAATTTCCTTTTTGATGGAGTTTAATTTTCTCTTTTTTTAAGGACAACATGGCTGAAATATGAGTATGAGTTGTTTGGTGGCCCAGTCCAAAATGATTGGTAGACCACATAATGTTTTCCAATTAATGTTATTGCTGGCCACACAAATAAAAAGGAATGTCAACTTTATGACACTTGAATGATTCGTATTTATTTTTCTTGTTGGTAGTACTCACTACTCGTATATTGAATTATGAAGTGAAAAAATGAACGAGGATTTTTTTTTATGAGAATTTTAAGACAGGGCCGTAACTATGGGAAAATATTTCTTTAGAATACTTATTTAATGGATTTGTCATTCTGCATGAAAATTTCAAATAAATTTAAAAAATTAAAATGTCGACCTAATATGACTGCCGATATTTAAATTTTGGGTATAAAACTCTTTACAATGTTAACACAGTGAAAAATCACGGGAATGACAGTTTAAGAGTTGATATTTGGAAGAGCAGATAGTTTTTGCTTAAAAACGTGACAGAGAGGAAGTATTTTGATCTCTTCCTCTTTGGAACTTTAACTACCTGCCTCTTTCTTTAGATGATAAAATTGTCCAGTAAAATTGGAGTTAGTTCAATTTCGCATTAGTAAAATAATTTGTTTTTATGTATAAAAAGACAATTAAAAAATGTATCCACGGGAAAGATGCTTGAGATTTTAACTACCCCATTTGACCACCTCCCTGTGTATACGACCTTGAATGTAGCATTTTTTAAGGTAAAATGTCAGTTGAGTTAAAATTGGTGATAAAAGGGCTTGAATTTAATTAAGCAAATGGCAAACTTGGATGAGAACATTAAGTTTAAAATACGTAGAATATTTTTAACATATATCTCCTTATGAAATGATTTTTTATTTGCATACTAGACTCATGAAGGGTAGGTACTTTCTTGTTATACACGCCATCGGTTTTCCAGCATTCAAAATACCTAGAATGATGTCTCTTTAGTGTAGCAGTATCAGCTACGACCTGACCAGTGACCATTGAATCTGAGCTTCGATTTTCTTGTTCATCAAGAACCAAAAAATTGCATCGATATATTTTTGATGAAATGATGTTTTTTTAAGGAGGAAAGAAACCTTCTAACAAAGGCAACAGTTTTGATCTACTTAAAAACGAAACAGCCTTTCGCCGAAGATATTTCAATGCTATGATTGTTGGTTTTTATGATAAATTCAACGCTCAAGTCGAATTTAATCACTATGCTATTACTGGAACGTGTTTTATTTTTGGAAAAAAAAATTTGCACTGGAAATTAGAACAGCATTGAAAAAATAATCGTATTACTTTTGCCTTGATTTCAAATAAACTTGTTTTAGTCGTGCAGCAATTTTTGAACTTACTCTATAGGGCAAGTAGGGGAGACCGGGGATAGTAGACTCAAAATTTGCTTATCTTTTTTTTTTTTTTTTTACTTACAAAAATATCAACACGAATCGAATGCCTTTTTATAAAATATCTTTTTTGCTTTATAGAAAATATATTTCTTCCAAAATTAGTTAATATTAAGATCTTCTATTTTTCTAATTCTACAAAACGACCACGAGTGGGTCAGATAACTCCAGAACCGGGATAAATTGGCTAAGGGTATGGGGCCAGTTGACTATATTCTTATTTTTTTAGCTTTTTGTTACTAAAACAAAAGCAAATAGAATTAAAAATCAATTTTATTTGAAACCGAACGTGAGCTCTAGCAGCAAGGAGAAACATGCAGTTTTTTTTTTCAGTTTTTCACGTTTATCTGGAAAACGGTTTTTCGTATCGAAAAATTTTGTTCTACAAAAATATATATAAAAATGAATATGAAAGACTTTGATGGTAGATGTCACACTATTTTATCCTTCGAAGTTCCTGGATAACTGTTACCTCAGTCCTTAGCTTATCCAGATTCTCCACTAATTGTTCGACAGCACGTGGTCTGTATAAGACTGTAAATTCCGCGTACATATCCAAAAATGGTTGTCCTTGATTCGTTTACAGGGTGCATAAAAATTGAGATCATTCTTTTTAGAGGCTTGTTATTGTTTCGGAACAGGTTTTATTTCCGTGGTAGGGAAGTTACCCCGACGCACAACTCCCACCCTGGAGAACCAGAATCTTGGTTAGCTCCAAAAGTGACGATCAGGATAGAACCGCTTCATATCGGAATCATCTTTTTCTTGTACATGTAATACAAGTACAAAACAAAAAATTACAATCTTTTTTAAAAAAAATTTAATAAGCTTTAATTTTATGGAAAATTATATGTAATAGTTTTCACGATGAAAGCGATAAACCGTTAAAAACACATGTTTCTCTTCATCGTCGCTAGAGTTTTTTTTGTAAACTGTTACAGATACGAAAAAATGTATTAAACCAATTTTTTATAGAATTTACTAAGCTTTATTATTGTAAGACTGAAAAAAACTGCATGTTTCCCCTAGCTGCCGCAAGAGCTCACGTCGGATTCTTGGGGACTTTTTTTTGGAACATCACCGGGTATCCATTAATAAGTGTGCCAAGTTTCAAAACTGTTGGATTTTTTTTTGAGGTGGAACAAATTTTTTCATTCGTAGACTGGATTAAAAGACATTGGCCATTGAAAAATTAAAAAAATAATATTATATCACAAATTTAAAAAAAGAAAAAAAAAATATGTCGGTATTAATAATTTATAAAAAATATAATTTGGCCATCTCCATCAGAGGCGATCGACAGTCTTATGCTGTGATTTAGTTAAAAGAGACTGATTCAATGGATTTTAACGCAGACTGACTATTTGAGAAGATGCGGATACCCGAACTGAATATCAGGTTTTCTTTACGCCAAGACAATACTTTCTTGATCGCCAGATTTCAATTAGAATACGCTACAATAGTTTCGTACGCAGAAGGAGATACAAAGGCTAAGTCTTTCTGAGTACACTCCACCACCCACTCCATTTTCAGTCATCGATTCATCTGTATGAAAATGTTTTGATTCACTGTCTGTCAAAGATCCTTCCTTCCAGGCTGGCCTTGAGGAAATAGTGACTTCAAAGTTTTTATCGAACACTAGTAAGGGAGTAATGTAGTCAGAGTGACTTTTGAATGTTTCGAACGAGTGCAGAATGATGGTGTGGCAAATACCTATATAATTATCAATTCGATGAGAAATGGCTCTGTGACGTGCAGCTGTTTTAGCGGCCATTTATTTACTGTTTATATGCAATCACATTGAATCTCTCTTTTTCTAGACTTATTAGTTCCCTCTTCTTCTAGACTTTTTTTCGATCTATCATTTTATCGGAGATTTTCTCCAGTATCTACTTATAGGAGCCTCCAATGGACAATCTAAAATTTCAAATGATTGAATTTGGTGCGATGGAAACTCGTTTTTAACCAATTTAGATGAATTTTAGAAGTTTTTAACCTGCTGTAACTCTATTATAAGGGCATTTTATCTTCGATGAAAATAGTCCACAGACCGAAGTAATAAATCCAAGATTTTTCTTAGAATCTTTAATTCATTTTTGTTTTTCTTTTAGCCTCCGTAGGCTATCTGATTCATTCACGTTAAACATTTATTCATTTGAAAACGAAAATTTTGTTCATTTAGAAATTGTGAAGTTGATTGGAATTCAAATTCCTGTTGGGCTCATCCATTTTTAGAACACAATATACTCAAATATGGTATAAAAGAATGGAGGCGTTTCTTCTGTGGCCACTGGAATTTCATAAGGGAATTTTTTATTGGGTTATTTCCTATACAATTTTGAATCAGTAGTGAATAAAAATTAAACAGTCGCCAAAGGTTTAATTTCGTTATAATTTGGAAAACGGATGGTTGGTTTGTTTATTATATTGAATTTTGTTTATAATTTAATTTCCAACAATTATTGTATTGTTAAACATTCAATATTACCTATTTCCCAAGGCTACGCTGTTTTCAAATTAATTTCCATTGAAAATGTTCAATATTTTTGTTGCATCAAAGTTAATTAAAAAAATCTACACTCATAACATTTACTGTTAATACTTTGTAGGTACTTCGTTCGCTTATTGTTATAAACGGACAGACAACTTTAGTAGCAGCAGCAGTGGCATCAGCAATAAATACACAAAGGGCCATGTTAAACCACTCCCGGATATGTTTACCAATTTATTTATTGTTTTCCCTCATCAAATAAATGCCATGAATATTTTATGTAAAAAAAAAAAAAACAAAATATTTAATAACATACTCCTTCGGCTCCTCATGATGAATAATATTAATTTAATGATGAAAAATAAATTTATGGAAACAATCAAAATGTTTATTTTATATTTGTTTGCTTGATAATGTAAGGAGTCAGTATATACACTAAGCCTCTCTTATTTTGTTTACCAAAAAACAAGTTTTTTTTTTTAATTTTAAACATTTTACAAACATTTTTGTCGCTTTAATTTTATTTGATATTTTTTTGTTGCAAAGGAAATCATGAATATAAAATAAAGGAATTCTTAAGATATTCCTTTCCTTCCTAATGTTCAAAACTGATTATCTAGAAAAGGGGTTAAGAATCTTATAAAAAGGCAAAAGCCATTAACGGTAATTGGATAATGTAAATAAATCTTTATTGCCTTCCTTTTCAAAGTAGGTATGCAATCGACAATAATACAAAAATGTATTAGAGTCACCAAATTCTTTAACCTTTTAAACTTGAATTTGAACTTTTAAATGTCAATTTCGTTTCATTGTTCATTTCATTGCTGGGCAATTATCAGTTTTATTGACCTGCTACATAATTACAATTTTCTCCGCTAATTAAGAAACTTTCATTTAATTATTGTAATTGACGTAAAAAGGCGTGACGAATATTGAATAGGCTGCAAATACTTCTATTTTAGTTTTCGTTCAAATATATCGGGATGAATTTGTTAATTTAGTTGAGTAGGGAGGTAGTAGGGGGCTTCTAAAGCATCTGCTTAATAAGCCCATATCAGCACCGGTAAGCGCCATTTCTATACCATAACTTTTGTGACCATAATTTGTTTGTGGAATGCTGACTAAGGTGGATAGAAACTTTGATAACTGATCAATGGGGTCTTCTAAACTTACCCTGGTAGATACCTGCGAGGGATTGGTATTTGAATTGCGTGTTTAGTAGTAGGAAAGTTGCTACCTTAATAGTAACTATTGTTCAACAAATATATTGTACGCGTAACGACCTTCATTAGATGGTTGCTGTCTTGGGCTCCGACTACCATGCGGCAACTCAGAACCGACTTTGACAGAGCATCGAGATTTCTCCATTGAGTTTGGCAGGGATGCTGAGATATGACATGGCTCTGTATATAACTCGTCTCTATTCATGCTACCATAAGTGACTTTAAAATTGATGAAGAGGTGGTGTGTATCAATCTGGAATTCCCGTTTTTTTTCCAAAATCTGTCGGAGTGTGAACATTTGATCAACTGCTGACTTACCACACATTTTCGACGACAGGATTTTGTATGCGAACGGTTAGGAGGCTAATTCCTCTGTAGTTGTAGGTACATGTCAGAGTGTTTCCTCTTTGGTGGATGGGGCACACTAAGCCAAGGTTCCATTCATCGGGCAGAATTTCATCCTACCAGATTTTAGATATGAATTGGTGGGTGTCTATTCCCTACCAACCCATCCCCTGCTGCTTTGAACAATTCGGCTGGTAGGCCATCCGCTCCAGCAGTCTTATACGACTTAAGCTTGGTAATCGCTAAACGCACTTTATCTAGGTCAGGTGGATGGAATTGTTGGCCATCGTCTTCCAAATCAAATGGAAATACAGTAGAATGTAGGCTCAGCACTGACTGTATGTCTACTACCATATTCCCCCTCTCATCTCGGCATGCTTTCGTTCTGGGCCTGTAGCGTTGGGTAGATCTTCTTACCCTTTGGAAGAATTTTCGACCATCCCCTATGCCGGTACAATCCTTAATAGACTTGACCGCCCGCTTCTCCTTCTCTTTCTTTTTATTCCTGAGAAGTCATCGTTCCTCTTTTCTTTCGAGCTTTCGGGCTGCTTTCTCAGCGACTTTTTTTCTTGTTTGCAGCATTAGCTTATAAGCCTCGTTCTGAGCTGCATGCGCCAGCCGGCATTCTTCGTTGAACCAGTTGTTTCGTTGTGGTCGCCTATTGAAAACCAGCACAATAGTGGCGACATTACTGATGGCTTGTTGACAGTGTCTCCACTGCTCGTCTGTGCTTGCTGCTGGAAGGTGGCTATAGGTCGTAAAACTCGTCAATAATTGTGTCATCCTTTTGTTCGTGGGGGGCGTGAACATACATCAGCGTCACGTTGTTGTTTCGGAACTATTTTTTTTTTCGTGGTAGAGAAGTTACCCCGAAGCTCAACCCCCAGCCCCTGGAGGACAAGACTCTTAGTTAACTTCAAGAGTGGATAACCGGTTAAAACTGCTCCTTATCGGCCTGCGCTCCGAACATGTCGTAGTAGCCCATATAAGGTGTTTACTAAGTAGTTCAGCTTGACTTAAACTGTAGACGCCACAGTTGATTCCATTTGGGGAATTCCTCCGCTGCCGCCTTTATGGTGTCGAATATGGTGTTTTTTTGTTATTACTATTAAATGCCTAATTTTTTTCTCGAGTGCCATTCATTTTGCAACTTTTCAGAAGTATTCAACGGCAACACTGGCCAGCACCTCACAGCTTGAAGCGAGTTCGTCCAACAGAATACCCGAGATGCAAGTCTCTTGCATGAAAGGGTAACTGTGAACTTTGCCCGCTTGTGGTTTTTTTGCCCCTGCTTGAATAAAGTTGTTGAACCTATTGTTGATAGCATTGACGTATAAGGATGGTAAAAGTTTTTGATCGCCAAAAATGGCAACCATCTTATTAACTTTCCACTGGCATAAGCTCCAGCTCTCATTCAGCATTGTACATGGCTCGAAGTTAGTTCCTCCAGCCGAAGATCATCAAGTTGAGTTTTGTCAATTAGAAAATTAGTGAATTTGTTGATCTGGTTGAAAGGTTGCTTACGTCACCTTGAAGGAATGAAGATTAGGATAGGGCTGGGAAATTGCACAGGAAATGCTATAATATCTCTTTTTTCGTTGTTGCATTTCGACTGTTATAACGGGTGTTGCACGGTATACCGAGTCTTTCTGCATGCTCACCTATGGCAGATGCCTATATACTACTAGCTATTACATCTCCTCAATTTAAGATCTAGCTAATAAATTCACCGATCTGTTTGTCGTGAATGGGCCATATCTCTTTGAGTCCCACTCTTGCTTATTCTCTAGTCTTTCGCTAGCGACAGAACCGTTTCCAACTGATAATTCTGTAGTTGTCCTTCTTCCAAGCGTAGCACAGACAGTAGCCGTCAAGCAACAGTGTTCAAGCTTTCGTTGAAGTACCTTCAAAAACACAAATTAGACAGTATATCATCAAGAATAGTCAAAGGGGTGGCGTCAGTGGTAAAAAGGTGATGGATCTATCGTTCCAAAGAAGATAGAAACCTACACTGTATTATGTAGACGATTTAACCAATTACTTTTAAGCTTCCGTAGCTTACTTGAGCAAAAATGGGTCAATCGCAGTTTTATGTGAAAAATTACCAAAGAACTTCGTCAATATTAAATAATACCTTTGGAAAATAGGATCAACAAGCAAAACAAGGTGTTTTATATTCGAATCAACAAATAAAGTGGGTTTCCGAGCCTTCAAAATTCTCGATACATCATGGCACCGCAATGTTGCAAGAAGATTGGAATTGTTTGGTCTTCTTAATCCGTATTTTCTTTGACCTTTAACTATCAATAAGACACACATAGAAAAATAAATGTTAAACAACTCTACTTTTCTGTTATCAGCTAGATGGACTCTGCCTCAATGGGTGAGAGGCTGAACTGCAATTTAGAAAGCAGCTGAAACATATAAACTTATAAGTGTTTTTTAGTGTTTTTGCTGCATAGAAAATAACGAAATTCTCCAGATTTATAAACTGACACAAATAAATCAAACATATTTTATTCATACTTTGGAACACAACATAAATTAACAATACAAATCCCCAATTTTAACTATCAAGGTTTTTTTGTTTCCTCAAAATCCGGTTATTTATTGATATCATATGCATTTTCCAGAATAAAACAAAATCGTCTAATGCTAATCCCTCCATTCACTGGATGCATTCATTTAAGGCAAAATGCTAATATTGAATATTATGCAAATAACTTTAACTTTATTTCGATCAACTAATCGTATTCCATTTGTATGCATTAGCATATACCTAAAAAAAATTCACACAACTAAATGTTTTACGCTCAATTTTACCGTCACAAAAAATTGAAATAAAAAGACAACAACAAAAAATTCAGAAAGGAAATATTGAATAGGTATAATTTGAATAATAATGGCCAAGCTATTCTGCCAATATCCGAAATCGCACGAAACAAAAGGAAATTGTATTGCATTTTTTAACTCACTTAGTAATCAAGATGAGACAACGTTGCCGTATGAAATGGCTCAAATATATTTCAAGCTTATGCTATTCTTTATATTTTTTCCTCTTGTTAGCTTTTAAGAATATAATTTCTGTTTGGAGTTGTGGTGATAAGCATTCTCCGTACCTTAAACCTATGTGATAGCGAAACGGAAACTGCACCTTCGATTAGAACTGATCTTGATCACTTAGCGACATTGAAACGCCATAATTTTTCAAACTAAGGAAAGAATTAAATGGTAAATATTGATCCCACACTATAAGTACCGTAATTCCTTCCAGGAAATTAGTTTTCAGAAAATTCGCAACAGTGTATCGCCTCAAACGGAACTCTTTTCTGACAAGATGGCTTCTGAAACCACAAAAAAGAACACCTTACGATCAGCAAAAATATTGGAAATAGTCAATCGCAAACGGCTTTCGAAAGAAACGTAGGCTAGGATCGGAGTTAAAAAATAAATTATTGCTCACACATTTCGCTGATTGAGAGAACAAAAGCTGTTGCATGAATATCAGTTTAAGTTAACTAAGCACACAAAGAAATAAATAGATAGCAGAACTGTTAATAGGTTAACAAAGGGGCTCAAACCCTAGCCATAGCATACACCATAGATCGAAATAATGAACGATGAAAAATACAATTCAGTTGAGAACCAGCACAGAAGATGGAAGGGTTACTTTGCTTCGGTTTCTTACCAGCTATGCGTGCCAAAATGCCTTAAGACCCATCTGAAGTAATAACTCAGCAGTTCTTCCAAGATATTTGGTGCTCCATTTCTACACCATTAAAGCACCTTCCTCTTTCTTAACAAAATCAACAACCAAGAGCATGAGCTGAAAGACCTGCACTTTGGATCATCATGTCGATGAAATCCTTTTAGGATTTAATATCTTTGGATATATGAACAGAGCAGTGACAGCTTAGGCACAAACTAGCTTTATTGAAGAGATAACAGTCAGGTTAGGTTTGTGGGCGCACTAATCATGATCACTGATATCAGTTTTGTCGTTCGTAGTCAGAAACACACTTACCTAAGCGACGCACATTTACCTGGTTACAAAACTGAAAAATATATCGCCGCGATAGTATTCTTCCACAATTGTAACAGACTGCAGTCAACTATTAAATGCAGTCGCAGTTAATTATGACTTTAATTTTAACTGCAAGTTAGTACTGCTATTAAATTCCTTAACCGCAAAATAAGCAGTTAAAAGCCAGTACTAAAATACTGACTGCACAGTTAATGAAAGTAGTTAATTGACTAAAAGTTACTTACCTGCAGTCCCATTGACTGGTTTTAGTGTTTTACTATAAAGTTTATTGCACTGATGTGTGGTTTAAACCAGTCAAAAAGTACTGCGGTTAATTAACTTTTAGTCCAATAACTGCTTTTATTAGGTGTATACAGTCAGTTTTTTAGTACTGTCTGCTGACTGTAGTCTTAGAGTCAAAGTACTTTTGTATGTTAAAGTCTGCTTAGTAAATTAACTGCATTACCGAAAAGACTGAAGTTTGTACCACTCTGGGCTTCTTTGAGCTTGAGGGGTCAACCTATAGAATCCGTCACGTTCATTCCGTCAACGAATCCGTTGTCGATGAAGTTGAAAGTTCGGCTACTTTTTCCGTCACATCTGTTCTTATGCGTCGCTTCTCATAAGAACGTGTTTATCGAGCTGTCAGTTGAAAACGTCCACGAAACGCACGCGATGGATTCTATAGGTTGGCCGCTTGAAGCACCTAACACAAGACAGTTGAAACGTTAAAATTAATTGATGTTTCCAGTACAGGACCTTAAATAAAACAAAAATTAAATGTTAAACTCTATTAACACAGTTGGCATAAAAAAGGTGATGATTTCGGTTGAATATCACGTTTTCAGCATTCATGTCACCAATTTAACATTAGCTGAACTGACAGAGCGTTAAAAAATCGTGACTGTGAAACAATTATGTGTGTGTGTTTTTTTTTTCTTATTTTATTTTTTTTTAACGCAAATGATGGGTTAAAGTTTAACAATGACAGAGACATAAAATGTTTAAATTCAAATAAAATGGAATTGAGAAATGAATCATTTAATACAGTTAAGGCATAATTTGATTATTACATTTTTTAAACTTTTTAGGGACTGCATGTTCGGAATAATTTTATGAACCGCAAGGCTTTTGAGAAGAGGTTTGTTCAAGTTTGTCACTATTTTGTAATTTGGGTTGGATAAGTGGTTTTGAAAGAATATTGTGTCCTTATTGATGAACGATCCTTCCTTCGGGCAAATATTTTTTTTTTTCAAGATGATTATCTTAATATCCAATTATCCTTTCATACAATATTTTGCAGAAAAATTACAGCAGTAATGTTTTTCTATACTGATCTTTCTGTGTAGGCACTAAAGACAGTGGAGAGAAAGACTGTGTTCTGGAGGAATGCAAACGTTATTACCGGGCTTGGAACGGGTATATAAGTGCCAAAACGTCCTCACAAACATATTAAATTAGCCCAAATTTTCAACTAAAATCGAATTATAAATAGCGGGGAAACCCAATCCTATACGAAGTAAAATAGCTTTATCAGTTTTTAGCTTATAAACCGAATGCTCATAAAACTAACTGGCCATTATTGACGGTTGAGAAAGTGGGAACCATTAGGATTTTATCCACAATAAAGATCTATAAGCCATTTGCAGAAAAGATAAAATGAAACTTAAGGATCTTAAAGTAGAACTATAATATAGACGAACGTGTACGGAGGCAAGTCTCAAAAACGAACGAAAATAAGCTCTCCGAAGTGACAAACACACTCGCTGCCCATAATGAACGGGAGTGATTGGAATTAAATTTTTCTTTGTAAAACAACAATTACAACGAGCTGTCAAATGAGCGGTCGAGGAGAGCGCTTCTTCTTCCGAAGCAAAACTTACCGAAAACTCCACGAAACGCAACGTCATACGCGTGAACGACTGGAACTTAACTGATGATTAATTCAAACAAAGTAAAAATTTATTTTAAGAACTAATTGGATTAATTTAATCGACCTGTTTTTGGTCAGAATTATAGGGAAAAAGTTGTACTGGCCACTTTTGTAATATAGACATTGGTAAATGCATGGAAGATCCATTGTATTTGCAAACAATATACAAAAGAAGCACCGATATCACAACTATTTCTTGTTACGGTTGGTATCAATTGTTCAACATGTGCTTCAAAGGGAAAGAAACCTTAATGAAGTAGTTCCATTCGATAACGTGTAGCACATAGTTAACAAAATAAAAAAAAGCTTCTTGGGTGTCGAAAATGTTCCAGCCAAATCGTTTTTTCCGGTATGAAATATAATATCCCACTTCATCCAAAATACTTCGATGAATACCACACAAAAACCCATTTTTTATAAGAAATTTGTCAAAATAATGTAGGTACAGTTTATTTATAATACATCATTATAAAGTTTCTTTACAAACTATTTGTTTTGTAGAGCGTTATAATGAATACATTGTTCGCTAGAATATCCAAAAAAACTTGATTCATTTCTCATATCAGAAAATTTTATTTTTCAATAATTTTGCTACTGCTTTTTGGATTTCATCCAATTAGACCAAAAAAAGACAGTGTGTGAAATTTCACGTTTCTAATTCAACTGGAACAAGTAGCCGCCTGAAATAGGTTAATGACATTGTAATGATGTCAGTCTGACACTTTCTATATTATTGAACTGTCAAAACGGAAAAAGAAGCGACAAAGACAAATGCGTAAAATGCCCAAAATGGGATTCTAACGCATTTATTACTGTCGCTTCTCTTTTTGTGTTGACAATTCAATAAAAATCAAGACAGAAAAAAAAACAAATCACGATAAATCTTCATCGAAAAAAATCAGCATCTCCCAATATATTTTTATTCGGGTTGGGGTCGAAATACTGTATGTGACAAAATACTGCATTTAAAATACTGCATGTCAAAATTCTGTATGTGCAAAGTGCTGTACGAGCAAAATACTGTAAAATGCTGCAAAATTCTGGTTGGTGAAAATACTGTATTTCAAAATTCTGTACATCAAAATTCTGTAAAAACGCTGTAAAAAAATATAGTTTTGATAATGTAAAAAAGTGCGCGCACACTTTTTTACAGAACTTTGAAAAACTATTTTCTGAGTTCTTTCGTCATTTTTGAAAAATTTAAATTTTTATTAATTGAGCATAGTAATTTTTTGTTTCCTCTTTCTTACTTTGTACAAATTAACAAGTAGCTTAAAAAGTGAACTTTTATGTGCAAAATCCCAAATAGAAAGAGTAAAGAATGGGGAACACATTCAAAAAAGAAAAAAACTATTAATAAAAACGATGGGTTGCACGGGTTATTAAAAAATAATATGAATTAAACCACATTGCATACCTAAATCGAATGGCAAAAAATTAAAATTTATATTGATTTTGATAATTTTTGGAAAATGTATTTTGTATCTACAAGAAAAGTTTGATTTTTTGTTACTAGAATTTTTTTTATTTTCTTACTTTAATAATTATATTTGTATAAAATTACACATTCATTTTCAATAAAAACAACACAATTATATGTTATGCTTTTTTATCAAAGGACATTTCTTGAAAAATACTGTAATGAAAATACAGTATTTTGCCGTACAGAATTTTACAAAACAGAATTTTGCATGTCAGTATTTTGTTTATTAAGTATTTTGACACACAAAATTTTGTCATACAGAATTTTGAAAAGCAGTATTATGACCCGCTCCTTTTTATTCTCTTTAAATTCACAGTTAAAATTTAAAATAATTTTTAGCACTTTGTAGTTCAATAAAGAAGAAAAAGACAAAAAAAAAAAATGCAGCTCAAAATATTATTTTTATATGTTTCCGTTGTTTGATTTTTTTTCAAGTTTTTTTTAATTGGAAAAACTTAATACATGTTATTTTTTAAAATGCTGTGTACAACCTGGTGAGTTGAGCTAGTAAAAAATTATGGAAAATTTCCCGAAAAGTGTGTTCATCATTTGTAAAAATTCTACCAACGGTACCTCCCATAGAACGGTTTTTTTTTTTCATTTTTTACTTTCTCTAAACGACTCTACTAATTTTGATGATTTTTTTTTTATACGAAATATCAATATTTTCAGAAAAGTAATGTTTTGATTTTTAAAAAATCTTAAATTTTTTTTTTTTGAAAATCAATTTTTCGAAATCGGATCACCGTTTTTTTTTTTTTTTTGAAATTTTGGTTTTAAATGTGCTTTAATATTTCCTTTAAAATGTCATACCATTTTTTTTTGAAACAAAGTTTGAGAATTTTTATGTATAATTTTTTTTGTTTTTTTTTTTAACGGCTCTAACGATGTTCTAATTTTGTTTCCTAAAAATGTATCCCTTTTAATCAAATGAAACGGCATACCTCAGGTCTGTTTTATCGTGGGTGGCCATATTATCTTCTTTTATTCTATTCGAGTAGGTATACTGAGCATTGGGAGAAATAAGAATCTGAAACATTCCAAAAATCCTATGTATTAACCATAAGAAACTTTAATCACTGGTTGAAATTAAAAACCTAAAAAAATTAGGGTTTTTTTTTTAATTATTTGCAAACAGTTTTTCCACCTTAGAGCTTGATTTTTAAAAAAAGACTCGAATAACGAACGGTCTAATATATACAGGCAGATATTATATGAGCTAAGCGATGAAGGAAGATCCCTCGAATAAAAATTCTTTTTGTCTAAAAAAAAACTTATGGCAAGCGAAGCAGCCGTTGTAGTTCTTTAATGTTGTAAATTACATCGGTGTAATAACATACCTCGCTCGTGAGCATGATGATTATAGAATAGAATGTACGGTTGCAAATAGATCGGATGATGTGTCAACTTTAAGCTATCAATGAATAGTTACATTGCCAGTCCATTGAGTAGTCCTCGTCTCATTTTATGGCCAGAGTTGTTAGTTTATTTATTTGATCATATATTATACGTTATATTTATTGATGCTTGGGCTTAAATGATCAGTTTTGTGGATGCAATTAATCAAATAAAAAAATTAATTCATATTTTTCCCAACGTTTCGCTAGTATTTTCCAGCTTCTTCAGGGGTTAATATTTATTATCTTTAAAAACAAATTATAAAAGTTGTGGTTTTAGTACTATGTCTATTGTTATACAATCAATTGAAAAAAAATTTTATATTTTAAATATTTAAATTATTAATTATTTTGTCTATTGCACTTACTTTCTTGAATGGATTTTGAAATTTACATTATTTTAAATAAATTAACATTTAATAAACAACACATTAATAAATTAACACTTATTGGACAACAAAACTTAAGCCTAATATCACTTCTTATCACAGATCAATTGTTGTTACTTATGGCAACACTATATATAGAGCTGATATTGTCTAGGTCTTCTTTATGATTCATTGTTGTTGTTGATTTTTGTTGTGATTTAATCGCTTAATTGTTATATTCAAAAGTTGTGTATTTTAAGTCTTAATCATTTAAATTTTGCGTTAATTTGTTAAATAATCTTTTTTTTTATATTTATATTATTTTCAAAAATACAATTAACATTCTTTGGATTCTTTTCTAGATGAATTTCTGCACTCAAATATTTTGTTGATTTTTCTTATCAACCATATTTTGTTGATTAAAGTAAAATGGCTTATTATAACATTACCTCTGGGACTGTAAATTATTTTTTTCTTTCATTAAGTTTTGCAACATGTTGTAATTAATTGGCAATCAACTTCCATACACAATTTTTCCCACCAAAATTTATTACCTACATGTTAAAATCAATGTAGCAACTTAAATGAACTGTCCCTTTCCACGTTGAACCCTGAAATTGGTTCTTTGTTCTTAAGGGAACACAATAAATAAAAACCTAAATTAAGAACATCAACAAAATTTATTTTGGTATATTCGATGTACCTACATAAATGATAATAAACAAAAAAATTATATTCATAACTTCTGTACATAATTTATGTAACTTCATTAGTTTGTATTGAGGAAATGTTTTAGTTTCAATGACCCAAAACTTAAAGAAACAATTTAAGGAATCTTTAATTAACATTTCAAGCACATTAAATTATTATAACTTTTATCAGAAGAATTTCGGTATTTTATTTGTTTTAAATGGAATCTGTCTACAATAAATCATTAATTCCAATATTAATGAAACAGAAGCATGGTCAGTGTCCAATGTAGACCACCTAAATTAGTTTCTTAACATCATCATATCAAATTCCAGGCCTTTATAATTACTGTAGGTAGATGATGTTGATGATTTGTATACTATACGCCTACGTGTGTGCGAAATAATAGCAGTAATTTAAAGAGTTTTCCCTTAGGTAAGGGGATAAGGATAACAGTGGAATGTTTCAGTTAATTCTCAAACTTTTCCATAATGTATCCATTAAAAAATCTTAACTAAATAAATGAGACATAACGGTATTTAAGGGTGGAGAGATTTATAGGGTTTACATTTTTCTTTCGAATTGAAAAACACTGTGTTCCGAAAATAAACTATCTTGACCTGCCAAAGATTATGTCTTGATTCGTTCTCGAGTTATTGAGGCATATGCATAAAATACTAGCAGTAAAAAGGTTATAGCAGATATTAAAACTACTAGTAAAAGCTGATTCGGTATGCATAAAAAAGGTTTGTACTAGTTAGTAAAAACTGGTAGAAAGGGTTGGATTCATCAAAGGAAATACTATTAATTCATCTCAAAGTGATAGTATACACAAGATAAGTTTATAAATATTTTAATTAAAAACTGTTGTTCTTCATTTGACTATTAATTAACGTTTTCTAATTTTCTTCTTTTGTTCTTTTGTTGCCAGTTCTTGGGCTTGCAATTCTGAAGAGTATAAAAGTAGGTCTTCAAAGGAAAGATCATGAAAAAAAGTTTGTGAACTGAGGGTGGCAATTAACACTTGTAAACTATTCTCTTGCATTACAAGTTGCTTGAATATTGTTGAAAACATATTCTTTAAAGTTTTTAGATTCCTCTGAGCGGTGAAATCTAACAAGATTAAAAATTGTATCTGAAAAAACAATCCTGTTTAGCTGACAATCGTTCTGCTTAATATGAAGAACATCTTATTCAAACAGTTTTATCGACTGCAGATAATATTTGGTTCAAAGAGTAAGGTTCTGCAAACAGTACTCCGATTCAACGCCTTCTCTTCGTACTAACTTGAAAGCCTTTATCTCGAACATTTCTGAAGAACATTTTCATCTTCTTTTCGGCAGAAATTGGTCCTCCTAATTTGTCAGCTTAGAAACTTTCAGATATTTGTAAATATCTTACCGATAAAATATTCGCTATAGTAGGTATAAACACTCAAAGTTATCTTTATCAAACTAAAGGTTTTTAAAAATCTTATATCCGGGTATTCTTTGCTCCTTATAAATTTTTACTAGTTAAAAGCTGCCATTTATAATTCTTACTGCAAACCGCCATTACTTTGTAAATAAACATTCGACATGAAAAAGTTTTTACTAGCAAATGTTCAAGTTTATTTTCAACATCTTGAAAAATTTGCAGTAAATACTTTAATATAAAGTTCGTACTAATTTTTGTATGCATACCAATAAATGTGTTTACTATAAAAATTCATGCAAAATTAGTAAATAATTTTCTTCTAGTAAATATTGCCTTTTTTAAGCATTTACTATGCCTTTTTTTGTATATGGAAAGTAGTAAATACTTTGAAAACCTACTAGCATTTGCTATCGTGTATGCATACGGTGAACGAAAAAGGTGTACATACACACACACCGACATCTTTCTAAAAACGGCGGATTCAGACTTTAGTTACCTCAAAACGTCGAAAATTTTCACTTCGACAAATTGCATCAATCACCCTAACAATATTAACAATATTATATTTTGAATTATTTGCATGTTTCAATCGCCCCTGATATGGGGAAAAAATAAAAAAAAATAACGCTCTTGGAATTGAATGGTCTCTGGCTTTTTGTAGATAAATTCCCCTCTTTCATTCAATATGCATTCATCATTAGTCGGCTTACAAATGGCAATACTATAGACGATATTCGCAAAATTGTTTCCACCGTACCCAGTCTCCCCTACTATTTTAAATATTTAATTTTGCTTTCAAAAAAGACTTTTTTGAGTCAAATCATACAAAAAATTGGCTTCATTTTGAGGGGTTTAAGATTATAAGAATTTATTAGTTAAATTGTTCAAAAATTCGCTTCATTTTAGAGATTTTTTAGTTAATTTCCTAATACAATTTTGAAGTGGAGATTACTGTCTATGTGAGTATGTGGCGAATAGTAAAAGAAAAAACAATATTTCAAAAAATGGTTTCATTTTAAAAGTAACTATAAACAGTAACTAAAAACAAATAATAAAAAAATAGCAAAAAAAAGTTCAACAAGACCTACAAATTCCATAAGAGGGGTCATTTCGTAACTTGATTATCGCCAAACGATATCGATTTGACGATGATTTTGATATACGTAACTCTCAAAATCGGCATCGCCTAGACCATATCCTTTTTACACTTAAAAATTTGCTTTTCGTAACTCAATTTTCATCATCTAGGTTGCCAGATGACTTTGGCAATCCTAAAACTTAATTAAAACTTCACAATATATTAAAGGCTAATATGGTACCAATTTGTAACTTTCTATCTTATACCTTTATTTTTTAATGACTTTGTTAAAATTTTGTTCGGTTTGTTGACGCCTGTAAACGTTTCTGCTCCACCAATATTTCTTTTATTTTTCTCAATAATATTAAAAATAGATATTATGCCGAAGCAATTTCCAGCTTCATAACTCAGGTTTTATTTTTAGTAAATTTATTAAAAGTGTTAGAGTTAATGACTCTGGCAAACCTAATAATCAACTTACGCTTGTGTCGATTTCGTTTCATAATAACGCTAGTAAAGGCTATAACGACAACACCGCTTTTCAACCTTGCATCTTATTAGATATTTTTCTTATGTTGTTTTCAATTTTTAAACTTTGCTGACTTTTGGCAACCCTTTTTCATCCAAATTTGCTTAACTGTCAATTTGTTCTCCCATTAGAATCATAAAAACTATGATACCCCATATTACATCCTTACGTTCATTTAAGATGCTCATAGTTTTAAATTAATGAATTTAAATTTTGAATAACTCTGTCATTTTTGAATATTTTGTCTTAAAACTACATAATTTCATTTCACGTGAAATAGAATTAAAAAAAAAAACTAGTTTGAAATTTTTAATTTGAATAATAATGAAATTGCTAAAAATTACGATTTGAGAACACAAACATGTGAATTTAAAAATTCTTAATGCAGTATATGGTTAATAATGTATATTTTTCATCTTTTTACAGAAATTTAAAAAAGTCTATTGTCCTTGCACCAAAAAACAGTATTTTGACCCTAAAATGAGATTCACCTTATAGGGAAAATTTTAATCATAGGTTTCAGTCTTATTCAGCTCAAAAAGACTATTAAATTCTACCAGGCCTCCGTGCAAGTGTATTCTAAGTTTTCGTTCGTACTTACTTACTTACTTAAGGTGGCGCTTACAATCCAGGATGGATTGCCTCAACGGCCTCAACCAACATGCCTCTCCAGCCAGCTCTGTCCTTAGCTAGCCGCCTCAAGTTATGCACGCCAAGTTGGTTGAGGTCGTTCCACTTGTGTGCGCCACCTGTTACGCGGTCTCACTCTGTTGCGTTCACCATCAGGGTTGGATTCGAAGACTCGTCGGGCTGGTGCGTTGATGTCCATACGCTCCATGTGTCCCAGCCATCTCAGCCGCTGTATTTTCAGCTTCTTAACTAGGTCAACGTCGCTGTACAGCCCGTAAAGCTCGTCGTTGAATCTTCTTCTCCATACTAGAAGTATCTTTCTCTCAAAGGAACCAAGCAAATTTCCATCCGAATCTTTTAATGCCCATGCGTTATTAACCACTGCTGATTATGTCTATGTCATCTGCATAAGCAAGTAGTTGAACGGACTTTTGGTAAATTGTAACAGCGATGTTGACTTGTGATCTGCGTACAACTGCTTCAAGAACGATGTTAAATAGGTTGCATGATAACGCGTCGCCTTGTCTTAGACCTTTTTCAACATCACACGGTTCAGAGGTGTTCTTACAGACTTTGACGGAACAGCGAGATTTCTCCATTGTCATCCTGCACAAGCGGACGAGTTTGGCAGGGATGCCGAGATATGACATGGCTCTGTATAACTCGTCTCTATTCACGCTATCATACGCGACTTTAAAATCGATGAAAAAAGTTTTCGTTCATAGCATAGCGTAATTAGTTCCGTCAAATCTGGGGAAAAATAATAATACCTTCCAAAAGAAAAACAACCTACTTAAAATTTAAGACTATTTATATTTGCTCATGGATGCCATTGTCAAAACTGAACCAAATTAAAATGGGACCCAATGGAACAAACGAAGGTGAGATTTAGCATCACAAAATTTGCCAAAAAAAGTGCTGGAATTTGGTTCTAATGAATTTGATAGCTGGAAAATGTATTGCTGCATTGGGCATATGACTGAGAACCAATTCAATTTGAATAACTTGAATACGTATCAGTCGCTATAACTCTGTAACTAATGTGAATACAAAAAAACATGACTTTATTCAAAAACCCTTCATTAAAAACACCATTTTGACTATAGGTACTATTCCATGCTAAACCAATGTATTTCC
This sequence comes from Meliscaeva auricollis, assembly GCA_948107695.1. Classification (NCBI taxonomy): domain Eukaryota; kingdom Metazoa; phylum Arthropoda; class Insecta; order Diptera; family Syrphidae; genus Meliscaeva; species Meliscaeva auricollis. The sequence goes on along the minus strand of OX403616.1, from coordinate 79,275,955 downwards.
TTACCTTATTATTTGTTCATCACTAAAAACGTGTCAAATTATATCTAAACATCTTCTATAAACACCTTAAACTATAGGTACTCACTCCATAATCACCTAGTGAATAAAGACACAGTATAAACAAAAGTTCCTGACCCCATTAAATGCCGTTGCCTTCTTCTTTCTGAAGAAATCTCGGATTCCTTCCACAACAACACAACATTACGGATTGTAAGCCAAAGCCGTAATCTCACTCGAATATAATTGAATATGAAATGAAAATCCATTAGGTCCACACCACCACACCGGGGGTAAACTGTTCCAATCCTTGTTAATTGGCTCCAGGCTACATCATAACTAAATGGTTACAAGTGTTTAAGGACTACAACACATCAACGTTTGGTTTGTGTTTGTATTTTGCAAAAACATCTTTTCCAGCAAATGAAGTGAGATTCCTGGTAATTCTACCTACAAGAATAATCTTTATACTAGACATGAGGTAGAGGTGTAGGTAGTGTTTTCAGTTCAGCATTATGGATCATGTTTTAAGGCTTATAAAAAGATTAGTTTTGTATTGATTTTAGTTATGAGAGAGAGAGACTGGCTCCTTCGATGGAATATTGCATTTTTAATTAAGGTAAAGCAGTAGGTGTGCTAAACTATGATAAGAACATTTATGCTTTAAAAAGTTGAAGAGAAAATTTCAAGTTTTAAAATAGACCAGTGCCAATCCAGTTCTTCGAAGGGAAAAGTTGAAAACAAATTACTAGCAGGGTAAGGGTGGTGGGAAAATTTAGGATAAAAAATGGAATATGAAAGGGGAAAAAATAACTACCCGCCAAAAGATTGGGCAAAAAACTGGGGTGGTTGTCGAACTTGGGGCCTAACACAAAACTAAAAGTACTTGGATATAAAGTGAAACCTTTTAATTTCACATACAAAATTGAGCAACTTCACTTGAAATACAAAGAAATACTTGTAGTTTTGTGTTATAGGCCCCTGCTATTGAAAAAAAAAATGAATAAAAGAGTTATAAGTAGATAGTTAAAAGTGCTACAACTTTTGTTGAGATAATTTTTCTATTTAACCCACTGTTATAAAAAGGATTACTGAATAATGGGCCTTCCCAAGTACGCAAGTACATCTTTCAAATTTTCAGTACTATTTGTAGAATTTAAATTTTTGAAAAGCGTTGAAGACAAAGCATTCAAGTTATTGAAGCACTCAGAAAATGATGATGCTAAGTGACCATTTTTAAAAAATCTTTTTATCCCACATGAAATTTTTTTAAAAGCTTAAATTTATGCTTCATCAGAACTTCTCTATCGTGTCTAGATTCGTTTTAGTTCCAAGAAAGTGAAGTCTATATCTTAAAAATTCTTTAGTTGGTCCCATAAAATGATTTATTTAACACCATTATCCAGAAAATGATGTTAGATATATTTCAGGACCGAAACCGAAATCTATTACCCTTGTTTAAATTTATATGAAATTAAAACTATAAAATTCTTTATACCTTAAATTTCTGGAAGATTTTTCAATGTTATAGTATTTTGCAATGTTTTGGAAACTTTCGCAAAAGCTGTTATTTTGGATGGTCAGTTTAATTCAATTCTACAATTTGAACAAAATGAACTTAGCAAAAGCTCGAAAAGCTTTTTTTCTTAACTAAAATTATAAGTCATGATAGATATTGCAATCGATAGACTATATAAATACATGAAAGTCACCCAGACAAATAAAAAAGGTAAAAATCTACAACTCGACATACGAACGTTTGAAAGTCAAAAACGTCAAAATCAGATTGCAATTTTCTTTAAAGCTTTTTTAATTAAAGCTTTAGTCTGTATTTTTTTTTAAAACTACATATTTTTTGTTTTAATTATTATAGTCTAAAATCCGGCCATAGGGTTACCTAACCGCATTGACAAACCACATAAAAGGTACACAATTATTAAGGTAGTGTTAAAACAAACAATTTGCGCATATCAAGTCAAGGCATAGGGTTGCCACGCTCTAAAGTTAAATTTTTTGATTTTTTTTTTTTCAGTTTCCTGATCCAGCTATATGGCAAGCCTTACAAATATTATATTAAAGAATGTTCAATTTTAAAAATTTAGCATTATGTGATTTTTAAATATTCGTTGTTTCAGTAGGGCAGATTGGGGTTACCTTAGAAAAAGGTGAAAAAATCTGTCTTGTACTTTTATTATTCATACATCATACTTATAATATTGGCTGTATTATTTTTTATTTTCGCGCATTATGAAAAATTATATCTACTAAATAACACATTCTAACTCGAAAAATGGGCAGCCCTTTAAAAATAATGCAGGTGGAATTATTTTGTACCGAAGCGTTATAAATAAATTTACTCGTTTTACCGAACCCTTATATTCGCAAATAAATTGTATTCACAGCGTCCGAACCTCTTACAGTCCGAACCTATTACAATTCCGTACCAAGCAAACTATCGACAACAACACATATTTGAATGTGTTATATGTGAATGTGTTACATTGTTAACATTCGAATATCAAAAGAAATTTATTTCGATTCTCTCGATTCACAGTTGGTCATTACTGGAATTGCTTTATGGCGGAGTGCGATTTCGATGCAAAATTATTTTTTGCTTTTCCGTTGGATGTACCAATCTAGTGTACTGAAAGTAAAAGCAAACTTGAGAAATGAAAAAAATTATTTTATAATTTTTTCGGGAGGCAGACTACTGAGTAAGCAGTGAAGCACTTCTTCAAAGTGTATGTATCTCTGACCAAGCAAGGCTCCTCTTTGACCTTTACTTTTGCTAGACCACTTCCACCCGAAAATTCTGTGGCTACCCGTCCTTAAGGAATTCCACAGACAGGAGCCTGTCAATCGGAGACCGGTCACCGTTTGTTCTCTAGTCTTTGGCTGGAGACCTGACCGTGTCCAACCGATACTTCTGTGGTTGCCCTTCTAGACAGTAGCCGGATACCGTTCACCGCTTATTCTCTGGTTGTCGCTGGACACAGAAAGTAGGCCACATTTGGCTTTGTTTCGTTAAGCAATCCACTTCTTGTAAGTGTATCGTGAACAGTGCCGCTCTCTCCTGAAACCTCCTACCGCTCATTCTCTAGTCTTTCGCTGGAGATAGAATGAATTGTATTAGTTTGTAAGAAAAAGTATATGAAGTACCTACTGTTTTATTTATTGCAAGAAATATTAATATTGTTTTCAATGTATATGAAATACTATGATAGTTTATTTGATAAGTAAAAGGTAATAAAAAGATAAAAAGTTGAACAAAAGGTTGGTTGTTCTTTGGAGTTTGGTACTTTTAAGTTCTATTTGCTTTCTTTGGAATCTAACCTTAACACACATGAGTCTACCTCAGCCTCGATAAAAAGCATCACAGTTGATTATCGATTAACTTCAACAACCATCAAATTTTCTTAAGTAATGGTAACTCTCATAGCATAAATTTGACATTTCGCTCATATTTCAATATGGCTATTTCTACATATCTTTTGGCCCAAGAACTTATTCTTATGTCAACAATTTTTATTCTTGGTGGTAATTGTTACTTAAAGAACTAGTTGTTGGGCCAAGAATGCCATTCTTGAAATAATTTTTTGACACCAAAAATAGTTGACACAACAATTTCATTGTTGAGCTAATAATTTTCGGTTCATGAAAATGATTTACTTTGTAAAAATTGTTGTATAAAGAACTTGATTGTAAAAAATAAGAATTAGTTGTTGGTCCAAGAACTTTTTGTTGAGTCAACAATATTTCACATTCTTACAACAATGGAAAGATCTTGGAATAACAATAATTTTTTTCTGAGTGCTGAAAAGGCTCAGTCAAAAGGATCTGGTCGAAGTGTGACGTTTACACCATCGTTTTTAATTTTTCCTTTTGAAAACTAAAGAAGATTTAGTTAATAGTTGCCGCCATTAGCTAAATTATACCGTTTTTTGACAGGTTGATATACTTAAGGATTCTCTTATGAGGAAAATGGAGAAACTGCTCCACCACAACCACTTCATTCTACAAATTCCTTGAAATACCTTATGCTCACATGGAAAGTCACCTACATAATTATAAAGTGATTCGAGGTGTATGACTTAAAGATTACATTGAGGTTGGCAAAATAATTTTAAATAGAAGATGAAAATTATGCTAAAAATAGTTTTAACTAAGAAATTTAAATGTTCCATGATATTTATTCATTTCGTACCTTGAATCCCAAATACATTTATATCCTTTTCCATTGAATTGGTAAAACTTGAATTTTAAATCATTTTGAATTTTTTTAGCTTCGACAAAAAAAAAACAAAGAATATTGAATTCATTTTCGCACAAACCATAATGTAATCGATATTTGAACTTTCATTCAATACCATTTACCCTTTTGTGTACAACTGTATACCTTTGACCTTGATCCTCGAATGAAAACTAAACTGTTGAAATAGTTCCTAAGAAGAAAATATTCTCCAAGGAATACCAGAGAAAGAGCTTCATTGTGTAAGTAAATTATTTAATGCGCATTTGGAGTTATTCCAAATATGTAGAATGAAGAATTGTAGGATAAAAATGTTATAAACCTACCTACGTCGTAAAAACGTCCCAGAGGTATTAAAAGAACATGGCATGGTTCTGATGGTATTGAATATTAGAAAAATGCAACATTCTTGGAAGAAACATAATATCTTTTGGCAAGTTCGAGGATATATCCCTGTGAGAAGTTTCTCGTTTCATACATTATTGATTTTAGCTGTCTATAAGGTGCTATTAGTAGTGTTTGCCTTGTACTCGAGTAGGTACTTCAAAATAAAAACAAATAATACCATGTGGGATGCCAAGAAATTCAATGGAATTTATCATTTATCGAAATAAATGAATGCAGAGTTTAGATGGACTCAGCATGCTTAGTTATCAAAAAAAAAAACGTCGACATAAAATCCCTGTTTAAACCAGCTTTTACAAGAAGTAAGGTTATTTTTGAAAGTTTTTTTCTTTTATTTTAATAATGTTCTACTTTGCGAGAAATTAATCTAGTCTCGGCAGAGGTATGGATATACGTAACTGAATTTCATCCCTTCGCGTCCCTATTATATACATAATAGCGCCCCAACAACAATAGACCACAGAGACATCAAAATGGTTACTTATGGGAGAATTGAATGCATAAGTTGTCAATAGCAACTGCAGCAGTAGAGAGAAATCAGCTAGATGCAGTGTTCCCAACTTTTTTTTTCCAATACCCCACCAGAACATTTCCAAAATTTGTGTGCCCCCCAACATTTTTGTAGAAGATTTTAAACATTAATAAAATCACAAGAAAATATACGTTTTAATTTCAAAATATATATTGTAGAACTTATTTTCTACTGCAAGTACAAAATAATTTATAAGGAAGATTATTTTCATTGCTTTAATTTATTAAGATCCGTGCTTTTTGTAAATAGGCTGTATCTTAGGTCTTAATTTAGTAAACATCAATCAGAAGTCTCCACATTCTGTTATCCAAATCCAGCCTATGAAAAAAGCAAACTAATATCTATGCAATTGTTGGGGTAATTCGGTAATTCGGGAAGTATATAGGTTCAGTGCGATATCATCCTGGTTCGTGGTAACTAACACTTAAAAAAAAAATCAGTCAGGGTAACCTCATAAAATTTGATAAATTAACTCCAGGATTATGCTCTATGAATGAATTATTGCTCTTACGACTTAGCAAACACATTGTACTGACGTCAAGGAGGATTTATTTCTTATTTTTAAACTTTTCTTTGGTACAATACAAAAGACTACTTACTAGGATTTCCATTGCGTTTATCTAAACAAAGACATTGAATCCATATTCGCCTGCTTTAAGAGCGATAGTTCACAACTATATTTTACTATTCATTTGATAGCATTTGATGCACTTGATTATCTGCAGAAAACCTTAACTCATGTATGAATTTTCTAGTTGACTACGTGTGTAAAAGAATTTGTATTGCAGAATCTTTACAAGAAATAGGTATTGCATGTAGAATTTGTATAATAAAATCTTCTATAAGTTCCCAAAAGATCTTCAGCCCCTCAAGGCCCCCCCTCCCCTTTCTGACTACGTGCTTGGAGGCATGGTTGCCTTCATACTTCTTCTCTAAGACCAATAGCAGTTGAATCATTTTTTTAAAGGGTTGCAAAGAGTGATTAAGGTAAAAAGTGTTTCAAAACAATACTTATTTTTAAGCCTGAAAGTACTTAAAACTTTGTAGTTCAAAGTTATTATATGTATTTTTATTTTTTTGTTTAATTTTTCATTGTTTAGTTTTTTTGTTGGAAAAATTAACAATACTTTTTAAAATGCTGAGTACAACCTGGTGACAAGTTTTGAACGAAATCAGTTGAGCCAGTAACTATATACACGGAAAAAACTAAAAATTATGGAAAAAAATCCCGAAAAGTTATTCGTTATTCGAATTTTTGGAAAAAAACTAAAAACGCAGGAGTGATGCAATCACTTATTACATAGTACCTACACACTAAGTTTAATCAAAATCGTTAAAGCCGTTTTCGAGAAAAAAAAACAATAACTCGAAACCGTTATATGGAAGGTATTTGTTCTAATCGAGACATTCAAAACAAAAAAAAAAAACACAAACTAGTAAATTACAAAAAAGTTATTTGTACCAAATTTCATGCCAATCTTTCAACCTAATGTTGGTTTTGATTACAACCTAGATTTTTTTTTACACGAAACCAATACTTGCCCTGTACAATGTGTGTACAATGTACAAATTCCGTAACGCCCCCAAAATCTATAGTTAGATATAAGAAACGAATTTTTCGATGTTTATCCTTGAGAGCTTGTTGCACTAATTACAAAATGGTTTGTAAGATTTCCGTTACAACCCAAAAATCTGGACTGGAAATAGGTTTCTTGGACCTTTATCCATTTGAAAAAAATTTAGCTTCGCCAAATTTTACTGTTTTGTATAGAAAAAAATTTAGACTTTTTCAACGATGTGAAAACCATGAGATTTGGGTAAAACCCAATTTGTACGGCACCCAAACGTTTGATTTTCTGTATCTGAGTTGAAATCGTTAACTTTTTGCCAATTTTCCACTGAACTTTATACAAAATGTCTCGTTTGGTTTGAAAATAAATATCATTTAAGAACATATTTTTAAAACAACATTTTGTAGGTAATTGGCAAAAATAATAATTTTTTTTGAAATTTATCAGATTATACAGTCTAGGTGGTTTTACCACACTAAAACAGTAAAAAAAATCTAAAATGGGTATAAATTTGACGAAGCTAGATTTTTTACAATGGATGAAGGTCGTAAAAAACGTTTTTTTGCTCCGAACTCCTGATTTTTGGGGTGTTACGGAATTTTTACATACCGTTTTGTAATCAGCAAAACAAGCTCTACAAAACGTGATAGGTATCTGCCCGCGTATATATTTCTACGCTGTTTTTGTCATACAGTGTAATATGCAAGGAAGATCCTGTGAATGTTTTTTTGTGCTGTAGGTAGGTATCAATGAGTTATCAACAAATTTGAATGTAGTGTTATTGGAAACACCCCGGGAAGAACAAAGTCCACCAACATTATATATATATATTTTTTTCTTACATGCATGTAATAACATTCATACATGATATTGTAGAACGGTACGATAGGCCTACTAAGTGCCAACAGTTGCAGCATTTTGACATTATGTCATTATTACCTATTTGAAAGCTTATCTTAAGGTGAATTGTAAAACAAAATTGAAACTGCAATTAAATACTAAATCTCTTATCCTTAATTGTTAAATATGCAATTGGCCCATTCACTATCACAACAATCTTGTCCGAAATGTAAACCCTCAATCACTGAATATGTCTTTACCTTGTCAAAATCTGACATATTTCTCCAAATGAATTTCAGAAGTTCATCATGTTGAAGTTGAGGTATATAAACATATAATATTCACTGACAATTTAAATTGCAATCATTTTCCTCTCAAAAGGACAAAGGGTACCTACATACTATTTGAAAAGTAATTGGAAATCCATACCATCTCCTTCACCATTCACTTTGTGTAAGAGTTTATAAGCTAAGCATAAGGTACCTTCCGACCTATAGACCTAGTTAGTTTCTGAGAGAAGAGAGATTTCCTTTATCAAAATAATAAAAAAAAAAAAGGTCAAAAGTGAAATCAGTCGGAAGAGTAGATACGCTTTGAAGTGTGCTTATATGCTTTTGGTCTACCTACCCAATTACCATAACATTTTCAAATGATCAATAGAAATAACTTAGTCAAGTGTGAACTTAAATATCCTTTTCACTTCTCTATATCTACTTACACACAAATACATTGAACGTAAGTATATTTCGTTGTCTTCTGAGCAAATAAAACGAATCAGCAATCTGTTTTGGGTGATTATTTGGAAAATAAGGATTAACCCTTAAACACATAAATATTCTACTCAATATATGAAGAAAATGCAACAGCTTGGAAGAAAAAGCAATACTGTCGATTGTACATTTTATTAAAAAAAAAAATCTATTAAATCGTCCTTAATCCTGCATCCTTTATTCTTGAAGCAAAGAATCTTAATCAAAAAGTTTACAAAATGACAAAAAAAAAATACGTTTTTTTCTTGTTAAAGCAGTTTTTTTTTGAAAAAGTTGATTATGTAGTTTTGGAGTTTTTTAAGAACAAAGCACTTAAAGCAAACAAACAAAAATTGACACAGGAATAAATGCAAAAATCACAACCACTTTGATGTTGACTTTAAACAAACAAATGGAAACTCCCTTCGAAAATATTGCCGTTTTTATATTTTGTTTGCTTTGGAAAAGGTGAACTTCGCAAGCTACTTATATCTATTTACTTTTGAAAAAGCTTTGAACTAATCTAAAACTACAAAGTTTATTTATGTATAAACGCGGATCAATGCGGAATACCGAGGAGAAAACGTGTTGAAAATCAAGGAAAATACGTGAAAAGTCACGAAAAAAAGTGTGGAATACCTGAGATAGACACATGTGAAATCGTGAAAAAGGCTTGGGGTTTAAAAGTTCATTCACCAGTATTCCGCGCTTTTTACCGTGTTAGTCTTCAGTATTTCGCATATTTTTCCCATGACGTTTGTATTTCCGCGCTTTTTTTTCATGGTATTCTGCGATTTTCACCACGGTATGTCTTATATTTTTTGGCGCATGTTCACACTCTCTTCCGCGACTCCATGCTTTTTTCTGTGAATTTGTTTGTTTTTTCCGCAGTATTTTACTCTTTTTCTCATGGTAGTAAGGGCTTTTTACATGACTTCCCATGCGGTATTTTGCGATCATTCACGTGGTGTGCAAAACTTCTTTCACCACTTCATTAGTATTCCGCGCTTTTATACAAGATATTCCACCCTTTTTGCGTGCATGTTTTTCCGCAACTTTTCAGGCTTTTTTCCGCAATTTTCAAGCTTCTCTGTGACTTTCTTTGATTTTCTCCGCGATATTTTACGCTTTTTCTCGTGGTATTAAACGCATTTTTCGTGTCGTATCTTGCTACTCATCGAGGTTTTCATCGATCTTCCGCTTTTAGCAATGGTGGCCGGGCTCCGGGATGGTGTTTCACATATTTTTTTGCGATGTTTCACACTTTCTTCCATCACTTTTCTCGCTTTTTTTTATGACTTTCTTTGTTTTTTGTGCTGTATTTAACGCTTTTCTCTTGGTAGTAATCTCTGTTTTCATAACCTTCCATGCAGCATTTCGCGAACTTAATCCGTATTCATTTTGTAAAAAAGACATTTAGACCTTTTCAAAATATGTATTTTGGTTAAAAACCAATTTTCGGGTACCTAAATGTTCGAATTTCTGTATTTGGGTTGAAATCGTTGAATTAGCCAATTCTCAACTGATTTTTTTATAAAAAATTGTTTGGTTTGGAAACAAACATTATTTTAGGATATATTTTTAGAACACCACATAACATAATGCTTTAAATTGGGTAAATGACGAAAAAATGTTTTTTTTTTTTAAATTGTTCAGCGCATACAGTTTAGGTGATTTTACCGAACCACATCATACAGAAAAAAAGACTAATGTAAAATTAACATGAAAAAATGTTGATTTAAGATTATTCTGTTGTTTAACTCTATTTTTAGCGGCCTTTCAACACAAAAACATGTTAAATCAACGCGAAACGGTGTGAAAGCAAAATCATAGATAAAAAATTTTGAATTATATTTATTTTTGATGATTTTACATTATTATTTTTCTGTGTGATGTTTTTTAACATTTTTGAAAAGGTCTAAATGTTTTTATTCCAAAACATTCTTCTTCCCAAAAAATACAAAATTAATTAAAATTTGACGAAGCTAGATTTTTTTCAATGGAAACTCCGATTTTGACCCTATGTCCAGATTTTCGGAGTGTTACGGAATTTTTACAGACGGTTTTGTTATCAATGCATCAAGCTCTATACAAAACGTGATAGGACAGTTTTATTATTCAATTGATTAAATAAGGAAGAGTTTTTCGAAATACGGGAGTCATGAACGGATCCTGGCCAAGAAGCTTTGACTTGTGAACTTTTCTTTCGCATCGCATGAAGCTTGAGCATTAATGGAGTATAGAATCCTTTAATGGGTCAAAAATTTCCTTTTACGGATATGAGTGCAATCTAGAGAACCAAGTGGATGAAGAAACTCGTACTTCCTGCTAAATTCCCTTTGCGCTTCTTCTGTGCATCCTTACTCACTTACCTAAGTCCTCAGACCTTGTTGAGTCTGTTGTGATCCCCTAAAGGGGCGTAGAACCTCTATCTGTGCATGGCTTGGTCTCATAAACTGCACCACTCTAGAGACTGTTGACTGATGAGCTCTAATGTTTTAGGCCAATTTTGAACTCAGGGATTATTGGACAGACGAATTATCTTGATACCACAATTATTTCAAAAATCGACATTTTGCATTTTTTTTACGTATCTCTGAAAAATTCTGTCAATAATCGCACACCTCCTTCACTTAAACATACATGCGACGAAAATCTTCACCAATTCGACCCCTTATATCTTTATAAATTGTTTGTGCTACATAATTTTCAATTAAGTCGGCCATTCTCACGGTTTTATGTGAACTGAGTCCAACTGCATTAAAAAAGCCTTCTTTCTTAAAACATAGCATCAAAAGAATGAAAAAAGTGCAATAAAATACATAAATTTAAAGCAAGTAGGGTAGAGTGGGACAGAAGGGACCATGGAGTAAAAGGGTAAGAACTAATGTACATTGAAACTACATTTTACAATGAGAAATTATAAAAGATCGATTTTATAAATACAACTCCAAGTGTTTTGACAGTGTCGCTAAAGTTGTCCCTTTGCATTTGTTGATTGCGATTATTTTTGTAAAAACTGTCCTCTCCTCGAGAATCTTTTATTAAAACAAAAACATGGCAAAAGGGTCTGCACATTTTTCTGAATACGATATTCACCTTGGAATAATCCTTTCGTTTTTGTTGCGCCGCGCCCCATTGCAAAACTGACCAACTTTTCATTGGAAAAATAAAAAGGTTGCCAGATTAACGCCACCAGCATAATGGTTGCTTGCACATTTTATGAGGGTTGACCAACCCTAATGGCAAGCTTTTGTTTTTCCATTCGGATTGATGTGATGATGGAAGCAAGCTTGTCCACTCTGATATTCAATAAATAAATCGATATTGACAACTGACCGCCACCAACTATGGGAACAGAGTTCAGCGGGTTAGTGTGTGTTTATCTTTTCTTCCCCAATACAGTCCGATGTAAAAAATGGGAAACTTTCAAATGTATACAAAAGCAATTGGTTTACAAAGAAAAGAAAAACGAACAAAAAAAAACGTTTCCTTTTACCCTTTTTTTTTTTCTATCTTCATAAATGGTGGCTACAGCCTCTACCCCTTGCCCCCCTACCCATTCGAAAATAGCAATTTGAGAATGATTGCTTTTTATGTTAATAGCACGTCGCCTAAGAATAAATGGAGGTTGTCTTCAGACAATGAGACAGATCGTTTAAGAAAGTTTATTCCGTGTACCGACCCGCTTTATAATAGACGGAGAAAGTTATTTTGGAAAAAGTTATTTTTTTCCTATATTAATGTTTGGCAAGCGATTATTTCCGTCTGCTTTTATTGGGGTAAGAGTGTATCAGTTTTCTTATTGGTATTCTTAGTTGTTTTTCGTTGCCCTCCCTGGTTGACAAGTTTAAACAAAGAAACTTCTTTCCTTTGACACTTTTGATGAAAAACCATTAAAGTCTTGTCTCTTTTTTAACCCAAAAAGAAAAAAACGGTGTGTTTACATTTTCCAGTGCATTAGATTGTCTTGTCTTTATTCTCTTTTTTTTTCTTTTTTTAAAAATGAAAAAAATCATCATTGACGATGATGAAAAGGATTTAAAAGAACTTTTTTTATGGAAATTAAACGGGACAATAAGGAAATTCATAATGTTTGCAATATTGCTAATAATTTATGAACCTTTTTTGGTGTTGGTTAGGATATTGAGAGGGGTTGTCCTACTTATATTCTTTTAATAACCTTTTAATTTTTTCGGAAAAAATTGGTTGGAAGTTGGGATAAGTTTCCGAAATAAAATTGTAAGAAAATCGGTAAACATAAAAGAGCAACACGGAATCTCTTTTTCAGGTTAAGATAGGTTAGGTTTAATTAACGGTTAAATGCCTCTAGGCATTTCTTCTTTCTGTCTTGTCGAGATTGTAACAATTAAAATTCAAAGCGATGTAATTGACAATCAAGATAAATAGTTATTGGAATCAAACACGTTTATGACTTCAATAAATGTAAATCCAACCGCTAGTTAACAAACAATAAGATAAGCTGATTTTTTCTGTAAAACCTTATCCTTAATTGCAGTTAACTAAATAGTTTATCTCTCACTGCCTTAATATGTCAACTTTATGATACGTTGCTTTTAAAATCGTTGCACTGCACTCGAGTAATGAAAGTATAACTTCCAAAGAGGTTTAAAAAGTTCTATCAATTTTTGCCTATTTATACTTGCTCATAACTAACATAATGATGATGGAGAAGCCTATGAGAGTCGGTTTCATTAGAACGTCTATTACATTAGTTTACACGAAGAAAGTAACTGTACAAAAAAGTATTTTTAAATTAATTTTGGGTCGCTGAACAAGAAAATGACATTTTTTTTTTAAATTATTTGATTTCAATCGTTCTGTTAAGAGAGAAAAAAATAATAAAAATACTTTAAAGGTTTCAGGATAAAGATAATGATTTTACAAAACTATAAATTCTTACTGCATAAAAATTCGACCCCTTATATCTTTATAAATTGTTTGTGCTACATAATTTTCAATTAAGTCGGCCATTCTCACGGTTTTATGTGAACTGAGTCCAACTGCATTAAAAAAGCCTTCTTTCTTAAAACATAGCATCAAAAGAATGAAAAAAGTGCAATAAAATACATAAATTTAAAGCAAGTAGGGTAGAGTGGGACAGAAGGGACCATGGAGTAAAAGGGTAAGAACTAATGTACATTGAAACTACATTTTACAATGAGAAATTATAAAAGATCGATTTTATAAATACAACTCCAAGTGTTTTGACAGTGTCGCTAAAGTTGTCCCTTTGCATTTGTTGATTGCGATTATTTTTGTAAAAACTGTCCTCTCCTCGAGAATCTTTTATTAAAACAAAAACATGGCAAAAGGGTCTGCACATTTTTCTGAATACGATATTCACCTTGGAATAATCCTTTCGTTTTTGTTGCGCCGCGCCCCATTGCAAAACTGACCAACTTTTCATTGGAAAAATAAAAAGGTTGCCAGATTAACGCCACCAGCATAATGGTTGCTTGCACATTTTATGAGGGTTGACCAACCCTAATGGCAAGCTTTTGTTTTTCCATTCGGATTGATGTGATGATGGAAGCAAGCTTGTCCACTCTGATATTCAATAAATAAATCGATATTGACAACTGACCGCCACCAACTATGGGAACAGAGTTCAGCGGGTTAGTGTGTGTTTATCTTTTCTTCCCCAATACAGTCCGATGTAAAAAATGGGAAACTTTCAAATGTATACAAAAGCAATTGGTTTACAAAGAAAAGAAAAACGAACAAAAAAAAACGTTTCCTTTTACCCTTTTTTTTTTTCTATCTTCATAAATGGTGGCTACAGCCTCTACCCCTTGCCCCCCTACCCATTCGAAAATAGCAATTTGAGAATGATTGCTTTTTATGTTAATAGCACGTCGCCTAAGAATAAATGGAGGTTGTCTTCAGACAATGAGACAGATCGTTTAAGAAAGTTTATTCCGTGTACCGACCCGCTTTATAATAGACGGAGAAAGTTATTTTGGAAAAAGTTATTTTTTTCCTATATTAATGTTTGGCAAGCGATTATTTCCGTCTGCTTTTATTGGGGTAAGAGTGTATCAGTTTTCTTATTGGTATTCTTAGTTGTTTTTCGTTGCCCTCCCTGGTTGACAAGTTTAAACAAAGAAACTTCTTTCCTTTGACACTTTTGATGAAAAACCATTAAAGTCTTGTCTCTTTTTTAACCCAAAAAGAAAAAAACGGTGTGTTTACATTTTCCAGTGCATTAGATTGTCTTGTCTTTATTCTCTTTTTTTTTCTTTTTTTAAAAATGAAAAAAATCATCATTGACGATGATGAAAAGGATTTAAAAGAACTTTTTTTATGGAAATTAAACGGGACAATAAGGAAATTCATAATGTTTGCAATATTGCTAATAATTTATGAACCTTTTTTGGTGTTGGTTAGGATATTGAGAGGGGTTGTCCTACTTATATTCTTTTAATAACCTTTTAATTTTTTCGGAAAAAATTGGTTGGAAGTTGGGATAAGTTTCCGAAATAAAATTGTAAGAAAATCGGTAAACATAAAAGAGCAACACGGAATCTCTTTTTCAGGTTAAGATAGGTTAGGTTTAATTAACGGTTAAATGCCTCTAGGCATTTCTTCTTTCTGTCTTGTCGAGATTGTAACAATTAAAATTCAAAGCGATGTAATTGACAATCAAGATAAATAGTTATTGGAATCAAACACGTTTATGACTTCAATAAATGTAAATCCAACCGCTAGTTAACAAACAATAAGATAAGCTGATTTTTTCTGTAAAACCTTATCCTTAATTGCAGTTAACTAAATAGTTTATCTCTCACTGCCTTAATATGTCAACTTTATGATACGTTGCTTTTAAAATCGTTGCACTGCACTCGAGTAATGAAAGTATAACTTCCAAAGAGGTTTAAAAAGTTCTATCAATTTTTGCCTATTTATACTTGCTCATAACTAACATAATGATGATGGAGAAGCCTATGAGAGTCGGTTTCATTAGAACGTCTATTACATTAGTTTACACGAAGAAAGTAACTGTACAAAAAAGTATTTTTAAATTAATTTTGGGTCGCTGAACAAGAAAATGACATTTTTTTTTTAAATTATTTGATTTCAATCGTTCTGTTAAGAGAGAAAAAAATAATAAAAATACTTTAAAGGTTTCAGGATAAAGATAATGATTTTACAAAACTATAAATTCTTACTGCATAAAAATCGCACTAAAAATTTGAAAGCTATTAGACATTAAGTGAAGGCAGACCACGTCCGATTCTTCAAAAAAATATGATTTCGGCGAACAATATTGTACTTTTCTCCGATTTGTCGCACCTGTTTTGGTATAAAAAAGATTAATATGATATGGTATGCCTTCACTTATTTTCTTACAACTTTCACATTTTTCGTGCGATTTTTATGCAGTAAACCTTTATGGTTTTGTTAAATCATTATCTTTATCCTGAAACCTTCAAAGTATTTTTAATATTTTTTTTTCTCTCTTAACGGAACGATTGAAATTAAATAATTGTCCAAAAAGGTCGAAAAATCATGTTTTTGTACACTTTAAGCGGCTGTTACTCGATGGTTTGTGGTCCGATTTACACAAACAATATATCGTTGGAAAGAAGAAAACTGATAGTTATACTAAAATATGAAATTATAGCAAAAAAACATGCTTTTTGCTGATACTTCGAGAACGCTTCTTTAGAAAAATAAATGAATGTCATTTTCTTGTTCAGCGACCCAAAATTAATTTCAAAATTAATTTTTTGTGCAGGTACCTACTCACTATGAATTGAAAATTTGTAAACTAGTGTTATTCTATGCGTCCATTTGTAAATCGTATGAGAGACACCTATGACGTTGTTGTTAAAGATGAGCGCGATATGTATTTGGTTGAAATCTCCTAGATTAGTTTTTGTTTAATTTCTTACATAAATTTATCTCATATTTAACTGATACTTTCCAAAAAACGGTGTTGAGTTACGAGTTCAAATAGTTTTTTTTAATTACAGCCTCAAGAATTTTGATAAGATTCGGCATTGGTGATATTCTAAAATGTTATAGTAAAAATAATAAATAAAAATCGAATAATAATAATCGAATAAAAATAAAATGCAAAACTGGGTCGCACGTACTTGCTCTTAGGGTCAAAGTTGCTGATCTTATATAAAGTTGTAAGAAATAAATTATTTTATAAAAAGTGTAAAAAAAATGTCAATATTAAAATGGCATAAACAACTTCTTCAATTGTTTTGAGCTCCAAACTAAGTATGCCATTTGATTTGATTAAAAAAGATAAATACAAAAAAAAAAAAAAAAATAATTTGTTATAGATAAAACATCTGAAACCTTATTTTTAAGAAAAGATGGTAATTATGTCGTTTTCAAGCAAATATTAATGCACATCTAAAACCAAAATGTCAAAAAAATAAAGTGACTCGTTTTCGAGAAATTGATTTTTCAAAAATAAAATTTGAAAGATTTTTTAAACATCTAAAAATTATTTTCTTGAAAATGTTGATATCAAATAATTTTAAGTTTGTTAAGAAGCAAAAAAAATGTATAAGAAAATTATCATTCACTATAGTACCTAGTACATATATCGCGGTAATTGTTACGAACGCTCTTTGTGACAGTTACTGCCATATAATTTGATTATTTAAATACACCGATTCAACAATTTTTACTTGCCATTACGTACAACATATGAAGTTACGCATTCGTACAAAAAAAAAAGTTGAGATAACTATCAAACATGACATAACGATGATAGAGAATGAGAAAAAAGTGGGTCCGACAATATTCTGTCTGTTTGTATGGCTGTCTGTCGGTATGTATCAGCCTAAACGGATAGGTTGATTAACTTCAAACTTGGTATTTGTCGTTCTTTGGAGACTATCCTCAGAAGTTTTTTGAATTTAATTTGGCCCAACAATAACGGTACTTATCATGTACCGGTTTTAGAAAAACTCATTTTTTTCAAAACTATTTGATTAAACGATTTTGATTAAAAAAATCATGGTAATTTGTTTGGATAAGGTCTTTCTTTAAATGAAATTCATCTTATTTCAAAGACCGTCTGTCAGTCGTCTGTTCATCTGTTCGTCTGTTCGTCTGTTCGTCTGTTCGACTGTTCGTCTGTTCGTCTGTTCTTCTGTTTGTCTGTGCGTCCATCTGTACAAAGAGACCCAGCCTCAACGGGTTGACGGATTTGCATGAAATTTTGTACAGATAACTGTTTTGTAACTTCCAAATTTTTTTTTAATATCTCCATTAGAACGAATACCTCCGATATAACAGTTTTGAGTTATTGGTTTTTATTCAAAAACGGCTCTAACGATTTTGATTAAACTTGGTGTATGTTTTGTAATGAGTGATTGTAACGATACTGCATTTTTGGATTTTCCCAAAAAAATCGAATAACGAAAATATGATGAACACACTTTTCGGGAATTTGTCCATAATTTTTAGATTTTTCCGTATGTATCATTACTGGCGCAACTGATTTCGTTCAAAATTTGTCACCAGGTTGAACTCATCATTTTAAAAAAGTATTGTGTATTTAGTTTTTCAAAAAAAAAACTTAAAAAAAAAAACAAACAAAAACATATAAAACTTTGAACTACAAAAACAAGTTCGAACGATCCAGTCGTGCATTTTATTTTTCAACAGGTCCTTCAGTAATATGGCTTTGAAGATATGATTTCCATTGTAATCAAATGCAAAATTTTCTTAGAGCTCTCAATTTCCTGAAATGTATTCTTATATTCTGAAAAACATCCTTCCATTTGCTTTCCTTAAGTATATTTTAGCATACAAACCTAAAAGGTTTAAAAAACGACTTACATTTAACATTTATTTATTTACAACTGTTAAACTTGATTCCTTGACAAAGTGAAATATCCTTTTTTGGCATAAATATTACCCTTTCGTGAGAATCTTATCGACAAAATCTATAATCCTTGACATTTTGTTATCAAAAATAAACACTTTTATTGAACAAAAGAAACAAAAAAAAACCTATTTATCTTGAATTTAACACCCGCAATCACAATGCCTTGAATGAGGATGAACACGATAGAGTGTAACAAGAGTATTTCCAAGTGAAACCCACATTCAATGGAAAACCATATTCAATAAAATGGTCATTGAAAATGCCATGACATGGAGCCTTTTGATATCCATCGAATATTAGTCAACACATTTTTGTTGTTTTGTTTTGTATTCAATTCTCGGTTATTTTGGTCTGCAAATTTTACAACAAAGCCTTGATCGATATCATCCTTTTGTTACAAATTGTGTTTTGTCAATTCGGATTCAGTTATTATGCCTTTTTGGTTGATATAATAATGATTTAGCAAGCATTGTTTACAAATGGACATTACAAGGATATTTTTCTATTGAAATCAAATTGAATAGGAAAAGATTTAGTGCAATACTTTTGGTAATATTTTCTCTAATTTAAGCTAAACCTGATTGTATTTTTTTTTGTAAATAAATAAACAAAAAGTAAATAAATAAATAAAAAATAAATACATGCGGTTGTAAATATTATTTTATGAGAAGGTAAATTTTTACTCTTATAAATTTTTAAATCTTTTTTCAAGCAAAAATAATTTAAAATATCACTCATACGCCATAGTGAACGAAAAATCTAACAGGAGAAATACAATGACAGACTGAATAGCGCGAACGTAAAATTTGTATTTGTAAATTGCGGAATGGATGCTAACGGGCAAATTTCTTATGCGTGAATATTTGTTTTACCATCCTTAAAATAATCTCAAAAATCACAATAAAGAACGTGTTCGCGAGTCCCGTTTTCAAAGACAAAGCAGAAGTTGAAGGGTAATAAAAATTAAAGAAAAATTGTTTTGGTGTAATATAAACATTTTTACATGGCTCATAATTTCTGGATATTTTATTATTTGCAGACTTTAAAGAAAAAAGTGTTATTTGATCAGAAATCGGAGTTTGGAAGAGTCGACTATACCGAAAACAAATTGAAATAGTTGAAAAAACTATTCTAAATAAGGAAACAGAGAGGTGGTAGAATTGTATGGCGAGTTTTATGCAGACCTTTAAAACACTTAAGTATTTTGGTACTTTAGAACCTTAAAGTATCAGTCGGTACTGATAAAATTAAGTACCTTGGTACGTGTACTTGAAAAAGGTAAGTATTTTTCGTTTTCAATTAATTCCACACAAAAATTATCATATCATATTTATTTGTCGGAAATCTTATCAGAGATGAGAGGAAGGACTAGTTTTATGATTTTATCGTTATTGTTCAGTGTTGAAAATCATTTTCCAGCAGGAAAATTTGCTGAATCTCAGAGCTGATTTATAAAGAAGAGGTCAAATTTTAACACGTCTAAACTGTAGTTAAACAAAAATAAGTGAAAAGGTTAAGCTGAATTGATTACAGCAGCGTGAACACCGTCTGTCTGGACCTATTTAAACTTTGAAACAAATCCTTGTTTTTAAAGTGCCAACAAGGCAAAAAAACACTAAAACACACGAATTTTTCAGTTGAAATTTACCATATTTGACAAGGTTTAAGCTTAAACCCTACCAAATTTTAGATTTGGCACTTTATCTTCTATTCTACCAATATAAAATGTTGGATGCCAACGGAGGCAAGTTGTATGTACACCACATTTTGGCTAATAAAAAGTTATTTTAATGTTTTTTTTGTGCATACAAATAGGGTTGCCGTGTACTTGCACTCATTTTGGAAATAACACCTGACATTTTTTGGATAGAAGAGACTCCGATACAAAATTTGATATGTTTTTGGCTTGTAATTTTGACAAATATGGTACATTTTTAGTGGTTTTAGTAATTTTTTGTATTCAAATAGGTTAACCGTATACTTATACCCATTTTGAAGTTGGCACCCGATATTTTTTAGATCGAAGAGAATTCAGGATAAAATTTGATGTACATATTAGTCATTAACTCCACCACAATTTACCTTTTTTTTTGTTTAAATAAGAATTATTTGAGTGTGTTTTTCAGTTGAACACAATCTGAGCTTAACTGTCTTAACTTTATTTTTTGAATTTTTTTTCTACATTTTTGACTTTTGTTTGGCAATGTTAATATTTTCATTTTTTAATAAACCAAAAAATTATGATGCATAAAGTGATGCAGATTTTACTTCGTTAGAACAGAGTTGCCACATTGTTGTACCCATGGCAACCCTATGTTACATTTAAATCTTTTACATTATGAGCTAAGTAATCCGACGTAACGGTCCGCGCTTGGACTACATGGGAATGTTATTTTTACAAATTCGTTTTCTTATTTAAATATGCAAGTGATAGTAGTCCATAAAGTTCCTCGTTATACACTAAAATGTATAAGCACCTACTCCGATTTTTTTTTCCGTATTTGCTGGAGCAAGATATAAATTATTTTAACATGTTTACCTTCTTAATGAGAGTTAGTATTGGCTTTAAAAAATAAAACTTTCTGATGTCATGCATCTCACAAATTAAATAAAGCTGATTTAATACTATCATTCAAAGAACGTTAAACGAATGAGAATCTCTTTGATTTAAACATTTTACTTTTCCGTACTCGTAGTGTAAGGGATAAGTATAGCGATTAACTTGACGTAGGTGAGAAGATATTCTCGAAAACGTGAGTACCTACTCAGTGTTTCATTTTATTCGCAAAACAAAAACAAATAAAAAATGCTGAATAGTCTAATTTGTTTTTGTTTTGCGAATAAAATGAAACACTGAGTAGCTCAGTGTTGAATAAAACACTGCTATAATGAAGCTAATTTTGTGTGAGAATAAGAAAACATTTTTTCCTGTTTAATTAATTTATAGCGACTGGCAAAATATTTGTTTTCAGAATTAGTTCATTTAATTCATCATGGAACATAAAGAAAACACATTTTAGAGACATTTTTATGTGCATGTGTCGTTGTTGTCGTCTTTGTATTGGCGTTGGAAATTTGTAAACATGATAACTTTTTTTAGAATCAAGATAACTGGAGTCTGTAAACACCAAAAGGTGAGTTTTACCTAAACTAAGGTGTAGTTCAAAATTCAGATATTTTCAATAAAACCTTCTTGTTCGTACAAAAACCCACTAAAAATGTCAATATTGTATGGGGCGTACCACAAACAAATCAGTAATGAATGAATCAACATTACATACTTGATATAATAAAACACTTCGAGGATTTTTTTTAAATACTACATATTTACAAAATATTTCCTTATTTCAATTAGCATACTATTTTCACCCTCAAAACAAGTACGTGCGACTCAATTGTGCTTTAACATTTGCATTTTGCATTGCAAAGTAAAATACAAAAAATGAAAAAAAAAAAACTAATTATCCATTAAAAACTTCTTACGATGCTGTTCGTTGAATTAAGAAGATTTTCAGCTTTAAGGGTGAACCAAGAAGCTTTAAAATGAAATTGCTTCTTGTTTGTTATTTTTTTTTTTACTGTGTAGCATGTTTTTGAATGGTTCTCAAAAAAACACTGAACAAAAAATTAATTCTATAAATGAAAGTTTGTACATAGATTGTATAGTTTTAAAGTAAAATTAAAAGACTGACAAGAAAGAGGAACAAAACAAAGAAAACTATGACAGATTAATTATTTTAAAGCAATTACTGTTCTTGCCAGTGATGCAAGTTAATTAAGATGTTTTTCTTAGTAAATCAGAACATAAAGAAACAAAAAGAACTTTTGCACCAGGAAAACAATTTAAAGATTTTTCTTTAAAGAAAAAAAGGTAAAAATATATTTAATCGAAATATGTAGGACCATCGTTACACTAGTTGAGAGCTATATTTATTTTTGGGAAGTTTCTTCAGAAACAGCTTTTGCACATGGGTGCCTAGGGATATCCTGTAATACATAGGGTTGCCAAACTTTAAAGTTAAATTTTGTAAATTATATTTACTCGACCCAGCTTATGTTTATAAATTTTAGAGCTTTTGAAAAATATGAGAAAATTATTCAAAAATTTAAATATTATAGGGATTTTGATGTATTTAAAATTTTAGTAGGGTTTACAAGGGTGCACTTCGCAAAAGTTCGAAAAACTATGTTTTTGCCGTCAACAGGTCCAGCCAGATACTGGCTTACGCAGACGACATCGACATCATCGGAAGAACCGAACAAGCTGTACACGATTCCTTCATCCAGATCGAGCAGGCGGCACAAAATCTGGGGCTGCACATTAGTGAAGGTAAAACAAAGTACATGGTGGCGGCGAATGCGAGAAGAACAGTTGGTCAAACAATCAAGGTAGCGGAGCACGAATTTGAAGTGGTGCAATCCTTTAAATACCTTGGGTCAACAGTAGCAGCCGATAACAACATAGAAGAAGAAATACGCGGGCGGCTTCTCAAATTAAACAGAGCCTACTACAGTCTTTCAAAGCTATTCAAATCCAGAAATCTAAACATAACTTCAAAACTGCTGCTGTACAGGACCATGGTCCTGCCGGTACTCATGTATGGATCCGAGACTTGGGTGCTTAGCAAAAGGCACTGTGACCTCTTAGCCGCGTTCGAGAGAAAAGTCTTACGGAGAATTTTTGGCCCCATATGTGAGGAAGGACAATTCCGGAGACGGTACAATCATGAGTTGTACGCAATCTACCTTGAAGCAGACATAGTGACAAAAATTAAGCTCGGTGGGGAGGGCACCTAGCTCGTATGAGCGAAGAGGAACCTGCTCGGAAAGTCTTTTGCGGTACATTCTATGGTAGACGGCAGCGTGGTAGACCATGCTTGCGCTGGAGAGATGGCGTAGACCAGGACGCCCAAAGCCTTGGGGTGCGCAACTGGATGGCGTTGGCTCGAGACCGGGATAGGTGGAGAGACTTGTTGAAAGAGGCCAGGACCGGACCCCGGTTGTCGAGCCGATGATGATGATGTGTTAATTTTCAGCCCCACGATTTCTGCTTCTCCCTCCACCCTTGTTGTTATTTAATGGAGATCCATGATCCTATGAGAGAGTAAACATACGTCGTCCGCGTAGTCTAGATGTTTTAGTTGGGATGTCAGGCTCCATTGAATTCCACTATTTCCGTTTAACAGATCTGCACGCAGCACATCACTTATCACTAACAGGAAAAGTATTGGCGACAATATGCAACCCTGTCTGACTCCACAATAGACTTCGAATTCATCCGACAACCTTCCTCTATGTAAAACGTGACATTTGCATCCATCGTAGGTTGCTTTAATAATAGCGATTAACTTATCTGGTTCACTCTGACCTCAGCTCAAATATTAATTATTGTGCATTAGAGATTTCGAAAAAGCTCTGATAATTATGAATAGGGTTACTAAAGTTTGATTTAGACATTTTTTTGTTAACGGTTAAAGATTTTCAAATACTATTTTTCAAAAATTCATTTTAATACAAGAAAATCAGTGGCAATTTCGTTTGTAAAAATCTGTTTTAGTTATTTGAAATCAATATTTATTCTTATATTTTCTAAACCTAAACAATTTAAAAAAAAAGATAAATGTATCAAAAATACTGGCTATTAGAGCAAGCACGTGCAAATTTTCTTTATTGTGTCATCTCAAAAAAACGTTTGAATTATCTAAATTTTTGAATTTCTTTCACGTACTTTGAAACTTGATTGCGAAAACGAACAAAACAAACAAGAAATAGTTCTTAACTTGAATAATTTTAAAATTAGTCCGCTTCACCTGTTACTACAATAACCAAATCCAAATGTGTAGGACATAACATCAGTCCATTCACGATGCGCCCGTGTCCCAATAATAAACTTTTCTCTCGAACAACTTCGTTGATTTTGGGTCTTAGGAAGTTTTAACAATTCAAAAACTTGAAATGGCTAACAAGTTTGCGTGACAATTTTCTCGCGAACTTGTTTGCGTTGTCTTGCTATTTCTGTGTTGTGTTTATTTTCCAGTGCTGCGGATGTGGACGTTGGATCTACCAAAGTTTATCCAAGAAACACATTTCCTATTATACAACACCCAGCAGTGAAAACAACAGCGCAAAGTAAAGTGCTGCACCTGCAAAAAAAAATAAAAAACAAGCAGAATGCAGGAAGTACACTTTTACACTACACATCCGTGAATAGGAATGCTGAGAAATATTGATGAATTTTTTATCGCATGGAAATTAAATCACATTTCGGAAATTTGTCAATAAGTAAGAACGAAAATCAATAACTTTATATTTGTTGTGAAGTTAAATTATTTGCGAAAGTTTTGTATTCTTAATATCTGACTCTAGAAAACAACTTGACAAACATAATCGACGAAAAATCGAATTATAAAACAAAAGTTTAAGGAGATTTAAAGAGGAGAAATTTTTGTTTTAACCAAAAGTAGTAAAAAAAAGCGTTTTCTATGTAGAAAACTTCTTTTAAAACGTATAACTAAGACAAATTCTATCAAAACCGAGCGAAATAAAATATTTTAGTAGTTATGTGTTTAAAGTTGCTGCTTTTATCGATTTTTTTTTTTAAACAAACAATAAATTTTTTGTGGACGGAAGGACAGCATGACGAAAACCACTTTTTTAGTCTTCTCCATCATCGTAATGTTGGTTTCGATTAAAACCTCGATTTTTTTTTTGACACCAATACTTGCCCTATAGTGCAAGTAAAAAAGATTTGTATGCCATTTTTAAGAAAATAATGATGCACTTCAAAATCCAAAATTTCAAAAACGAACCACTTAATCGTTTTCGAAAAACTGAATTTTCAAAAAAAAAAATAAAATTTCAAACTTTTTTTAAGAAATGAAAAAAAGAAAAATTTTCGTTCGATTCGTTTTGATAGCAAATAAGTTTTTTTCAAGCAACAAAATACAACAATGATACAAAATTTCAATCTTAAAAAAAAAAAATAAAATTTCATAAAGGGACAACTAAGTTTGAAGGAAACCCTTATAGTGGGCCTAGGCTGAAGCTTGACAGGTAGATAATATTGCGAGACCCACCTTTTTACCAGTCTCTATTATCGTAATATCATGTTTGATTGTTATTTCGAGTTAAATTTTTTTTTTTAATCCCAAACGTTTTGCCCTAAAGCAACGCTTAAATAAAATTTCAAAAAAGGAAGGAATAGTAAAAATATATTTTTTTTAAAACAATAACACTTGCCTTTAAATTGTTTCCATGTCAAAATAATACTAAAATGCAAAAATTAAGTATTTTTTTGTCCTTCATATAATTTTTGAAATTATACAAAATTTGACTTTTCTGAATCTAAATCTGGTTTCAGAAAAAATCTTTCATAATTTAAAAAAAATGTTATTGCTTGGTAGAAAAGACCTCTCTTCGATTTGGTTGACCTGGTAAAAAGAAGAACATTAGAATTTGTATCCTCTTGATATTGAAAAGGTTAATTATAATGTAAAAAGAGCATAATTCACAGAAAAATCAATAAAAAAAAAACATTTTTACTATTTTTCAAAAAGGACTGCTTTTTATAGATTTTTTTTTTTTGTGACGAATTCAGAAGTTCTACAAAAAATTAGTTAAAATAACATAAATAACTTGTAATTTTCGCTGCTATTATTCTGCATAAATTGTTTCAGAGAAAACTGATCACAAATTTCAACTATAAGACAAAAACATACAAAAACAAGCATTTTGAAGTTTTTTGATGATTTCTCATGTTTTCCGGTATAAACTTAAAATACGTGCTCAGAACCCTAAAAAACATAAAGTAAGCAATTGAAAACTTTTTCTTCAGAACTTTTCACCGCTAAATATGCTTTTGAATGAACCACAAAAAATACTTCGGACAAATAATAAATTTAAATTTGAAACATCTTTGCGTGAAAAACAAATTTTAAAAAGATTTAAAATGATTTACAAAGATCAAATGCAGTTCTTTCTCATCTCATTAACAGTTTTGTAACAAAGAATTTACCAGTGAAGCAATTTGACGTTAAATGTACGAAAAAAAACGGAATTTCAACATGTTTATATTACTATATCTCAAAAACGTAATGCGCTGCAGTAGTCTTGACTTCAATTTTATTTTCCCCAAGATCTCATCGGGATTGGATTTTTTTTAGGTAGGTACATAATAGAGAAAGGTAGGTAATATTAAAAACTAATACTTATTTTCTATTTTTAAATATATTGTATAAAAAAAATGATCTCTAAGATTTTTGATTTAACATTGTCATTAATTGAATTAATAAGATCAAAATTATTATTAATACATTGATTGTTATTCTCTATGACTTAAAAGAGAAGGACGATTAATTAGTTTGAGTATATGAGAGTAAAGTGGAAATATTGTTCTATCTGTCCAGGGAAGGAAGCGTAAGCAAAATCGCATAAATCTTCTTTGGATGAGACCCAAATAACACACCCGTATTCTAAAATTGATCTCACAAACGAATTATAAAGTAATTTAAGGACATAAGGATCATGAAATTCAAGATCAAATCTTTTTATAAAACCAAGTATCTTATAAGCTTTTTTAATCATACAGTTAAAGTGTTCATGGAATGCAAGTTTGCAGTCTAGAACTACTCCAAAGTCAGTAAAACAAGATACATTACACAAAGGTGTAGAATTCAACATATAATTATATCTAATCAAGCTATTCTTGCATGTAAAACACATTGTTTTACATTTGTCAATATTTAAACTGAGCTAATATTATTGCACCATACCCTGAATCTCTCTAAATCTTTTTGTAAGAGTTCGAAATCTGCAATTGAGTTAATTTTTCGGAATATTTTCACGTCATCGGCATAAATAAAAGACAGAATTAACAAGGACTGGACGAGAGATCATTAATAAATAAAACAAACATCAACGGGCCAATATGACTACCCTGTGGTACACCAGAATTAACTATAAAGCTTTTAAAACGTTCACCTTTAAAAACAACACTGTACAATTAATCTTTAAGATACGGAGATAAGCACAAAACAGACTAATTCTTTTTTGTTTGGTAAGCAGAATTTGTTGACTTAATTTATGTCGATGGCTTTGCTAAAATCGGTAAAGATACAATCAACTTGCTGATTTTTTTTTCAAAAGTATCAATGCAGAATGTTGTATATTGCAACAAATTTGTTACTGAAATTTTTTTTCTTACAAAACCATGTTGGTTATCACAGAGAACAGATGAACAGTGAAAAGACAAAACATAACATATAATACACTCCAACAGTATTGAGATGACCGATAGTTTAGTGATAGGTCTATAATTTGACACTAAGTTTCTTTTACCTTTCTTGTGTGTTGGAATTAGAAATTAATTTTTTCAGAGAGCAGAAAATGTAAAACTATGTATTGACTGATTGAAGAGCAAATACATTGGATCCAACACATATTTTCCACATTTTTTCAACATAAAAGACGGCAATACATCAGAACCAGGACTAAAACATTCATCTAGTTTTGCTATATTTTCTAAAATAGTTGCTTTAGAAATTATAAAATCAATTTTTATTATTTTAAGACTTAAAAAACTAAA
Organism: Meliscaeva auricollis; assembly: GCA_948107695.1. Classification (NCBI taxonomy): domain Eukaryota; kingdom Metazoa; phylum Arthropoda; class Insecta; order Diptera; family Syrphidae; genus Meliscaeva; species Meliscaeva auricollis. The sequence continues at coordinate 79,248,146 of OX403616.1, read as the reverse complement.
AAAATTTCTCGTTCAAATATAGGAGACAAAACATTCGTCACTAAAAGAACGTTTTTATTCTCAAACAAACTATAAAATTAATGTTTGCATTCATTATGAGAAATTTTTTTTGTTATATTTGTCTTGTTACCCTTCAATTAGTACAGTCAAATTAGATGAAAAATAGGAGTTAAATTATTTTCTTGCTAACCATATTATCTTAAAAGATAATATTTTGTAGCAAAATAATGTCTATTATAAATGTTACTAATCAATGTATACGGAGTGTATACTCTAAAACCTCTATTGCATACAAAGTAAAGTTAGTTTTAAAATGCAACGCCACTCTAAACTGTAGTTTTTCTCCAAATAACAGTGTACGTTGTTTTACTATAGAATATATACAGATAGCCATCCTTTTTTTTTCGTAATCTCCCTCAACAGTATAGGTACTGGGCGATTTGCTTAGAACTTCATCGGAATCTTTAATATACTCTCTTCCGCTAAATTAAGAAAAAAAAATTGTCGTCCTAGATATACGAGTAGCTACATAGAACATAGTTCTGCTGAAACTTGAATAGAATACCAACCCTTTTGTCGTTGTTTCTTTTTTTTTTGATAATCGTGTACAGAAAATAGCTCAGGTCATGTCCTTGTTCATATCCTTATCCTTGTCGGTGATGTTTTGTTTGGAGAGTGCGATTTCGTGGTATAATTAAAGAGTTCACTGATGAATTTCAAATTGTTTCCTTTGTTTTCATAGACAAGTACTTGTAACGATGAACAATTTAATACCTAAGACGATTTAAGTGCCAGGAGATCAATTGTTGTATCTGTGTGTGTCTTCATTTTCAAAATAATAATATTATTCTTGGACGTTAATGGATTTTGCTTGGCTAATCATATTATCAGCCTTGTGTTTGTTTTAGTGTTATGCCTTATTATCTGCAATAATAATAATTTAGTGTTCTTTGAAGTCCAAATATAATTGAATTTAGAGAGTTTAGCTGCATGTGACTTATGTCAACAACGATTATAGGGGTTTTTGACTTTTCACAATGGATAAATAATTTGACATTAGGTTAAATCCTAATTCTGTACTTATGTATGTAAGTATTGCTCTTGTGAGATGAAATAGCAAAGATTTCCCTTTGGATATTTTCGCTTCCACTTATTTGTATTCCTTGAGCTGGGTTAAGACTTCTTATCTGTACTCAAATACCAGACAGCAAAATTAATAGTGGATCTCCAGAGGAGAACTTGAAAATTGTTTTGTAGAACCAAAATTAACGGTACCTGCGATATGATGAAAATAAAAAACTTCTTTTTCTCAAAAATGGCTGTAAGGATTTTGATTTGTGTGTGCTACAACCATGAAGGTAGTATTTCTGAAATAAAAAAGTTTTTTTTTATCGGTTAGTAACGGTTCCTCCCATGGACCCGCTTTTCTTCTTTCTGATTTTCTCGTAAACTACCCAACGCATTTCCATGATAATTTCACTGTTTGACAAAAACAGGGTAAAAAATATACGCGGGCGGAGATCTATCACGTTTTGTAGAGATTGTAGCACTGATTACAAAACGGTATTTAAAAATTCCGTAACACCCCCAAAATCTGAAGTTAGGGGCAAAAAAACGGTTTTTTCGACTTTCTTTCATTGGAAAAAATCTGGCTTCGTCAAATATTTACTCATTTTAAATTTTTTTAATGTTTTGGAAAGAAGACATTTAGACAATATAAAAAACATGTGGTGTGGCTAAACTAAATTGATTGTATAGTGTATAAGCTGAACAATTTCAAAATTTCCATTTACTGCGTCAATTACTCCACTTCGACATCAATTTAAGGCATATGTTCTTAAAACAACATGCTGTTTCAAAAATATGTTCCAAAATAATGTTTATTTTCAAACCAAACGAGATATTTTTTATGAAAATCGGTTGAAAATTGACGAAGGGTACCGGAAAATTTTCTTAACTTCGCCGCTTGTGCAAGATGGCAATGGAGAAATCTTGGTGCTTCGCGTCAAAGTCGGTTGGACCACCACTGAACCATTTGATGTTGAGAACGGTCTGAGTCAAGGCGACGTACTCTATCTAATAACATCGTTATGCCTGAAGCAGTTGTACGTAGAACAAAAGTAAGCACCAGTGCACTGATACAGTCTATCAAAAGTTCGTTCAACAACTAGCGTTTACAGATGACATAGTTATAATCGGAAGAACAAAGCGAGCTGTATAGTTGGTGCATTTGCCAGTATTGAATCGGAGGCGGCAGAGATGATTGAAGACTAAACGTGGACTATTCTATCAATGAGAAGGGAATATCAAAATAGACGACTCGTTTAGAACGACACGTCTAATTATAACTTCGAAGCAGTCAAGGACTTTGTCCATCATTTCAGAGATCAAACGGAGACAAGAGTTGCCCATCGCTTTTTCTTCGGGCTTAGAAGGCATTTAAGCAGTAAAGTAGAACCAAGGAAATGCAAAACAAGATCTTAATCATCCCAGTAGTGCCATGTGGGGCAGAAGCGACAAGCGTGGACTTAATAATATTCGGATGAAGATTTGCTTGGTTGATTCTTCGAGTGCGTTTTGCTCCTGTGTGTATCGGAGGCGTATAGAGAAGAAAATTATGAAAAAACACTATTAAAACTTATTTATTTCTTTTGTAAAGTTTTATACTTCTAAAACAAACACACATATGCAGCTGTAAGCAAATATTAACTTAATACATATTTAATGTGGCTTCTTTGTAGGTATTGTTTTAAGTTTTAAATCTTCCAAAAATTTAATCTTTCAACCTTTTTTTGTATTTAGAACCATTTTTTTTTCAAATCTATTCAACATCCCAAAATGTGCCAAACTGTCAAGTATATACGTTTCCAATCCTTAAACTTGTGATATATTCATCTTTGCCAGTAGGTTTAATCCCTTTCCCTCAAAATTACACTAAATCCGTGTTCAATTTACATTCTCACAACTCTAATCCCCCAGAAATCATGACAGTCAATCGATCATCTGCGAAAAGGACCTTTCCTTTTTATTCTTATAAATATTTCCCTTCTCATTGCCCATTTAACAGCTTTTTTGTAGTCGCTTCATTGTAATAAATCATCATCTTTGTACTTATCCCCACCACCAATGAATTTGAATCTATGTGTATACCTACCTCAAGTTTTAGTGTATAGACAACTTCTCCAGACAGAATAGCCTTAATGATTAATCATTTTTCATGGCATTTTACTTTGTTCGATTTTTTTTTTTTTTTTGTGGGGGGGGGGGGGGGGGTGGGGGTTCCATAGATCAAAATGGAAATTCTTCAGCAATGAGAAAAGTGTTATTTTGTTGAAATAAAGTTCCAAAAACTTATCGCACAACAATCATTAACCCCTTGTCAAAATATCCAAACGAGGTTTTCGTCGGATTAATTATTGTTGACACATAAATTGTTTTTTTTTTTTTTTTTTTCCTTCAAAAATTGTCAATCACAGACAATTTTATTGTTTAACAAACTTAACGCCTGTCAATCGATTTTATGATATTTGGAGCCCACACAACAACACCCCTCAATAAAAAGAACTACGAAGTAGTACAAAATGGCTCGAAATGAAGAGCTATTAATATTGAGGACAGAATTCTTTATTTCCGCACTCCTTCTTGCGCGACTTTTGCTTCATAGAAGAGTGTTGAACTCATCCTTTAAGATGGCGTTAAGCTCTTGAAATAGGCTTTCCTAGAAAAGTACCTTCCAGTACCACTAGTTGCCTCGACTTACAAGTTCAATAAAATATAAAAAAAAATAAAACACGAAGAAAAAACAAGAAAGGACATTTTTCTTATTTCTTATCTTGATCACAACCATGTTGGTGTTTTTGTCCTGAAGCATCTGTGCCAATAAAAGAGGCTTTCTGAAAGCTTTTAGGTTCTGTGTCTTTGTTTGCTTATTTTTATAATAAAAACGAATACAACAGGTTAAAGCTTGAAAAGGTATTGAGAATCTGCGCAGAGTTTTTATTCAGCTCAACAAAAAAAAGGACATGGGTGATGTTTTTAACACAAGCTACTCTGTTGGTGCCTTGGGCCCGTGGGGATATTTTCATACCCAAAAGGCTTGTTAAATTAAATAAAAATTAATGTTCTGCTAAAATGAGTTGGACATGCATGAGGAAAAAGTTGAAAGAAGAAAATTCATAGCTGAAACACACGTCGCGTCGCCGTTGGCAAAATTATTCGCAAATTTTTTTTTTTCAGACTGCATCTCATAACCAAGGTGGTTATAGCTTTTACAAAAATTTATAAATGACTCATTGGTTTGTTAATGGTATTAAACTTGATAAGATTAATTTTTTTTATTTTGATTTCAAGTTCAGAATAAATAATTTAACTTAAAAGATTATCACATACTGTGACAGGCACGTAGCCAGGGGGGGGGCTTGAGGGGCTGAAGCCCCCCCCCCCCCCCCCGAAATGATTTTCATATATAAAATCTAATAAGGAACTTATAGGGTCCTTTAATAATATTATAGAAAATGCTTTATTTTTTTTCAGAGATGCTTTTGAATCTTGTGTCGCCTTGGCGAAAGCATATTTCAAAATGAAATAAAAGGTGTGTTTTTTTGTACACCCGGGCTAAATTGAACAAAAAAAAAACCTTCTCGGGGCTAAGCCCTTAACATGTTAAATATAACAAAATACTTAGCCCCTTGAGCTAAGGAACTAAGCAAGGAGAATTCTCGGGGCTAAACTCTTTGAAGGGGTTTAAATTGTATGAAAACACCAAAATTATCGATTAAAGGCTTGCCCAAACCAAAGTGCGACAGTGCGTCACGACATGTGCGACACGATTTTTATATGAAAAACGTTTTACGATTAATCGTATTTGGTGTGGGTACTCTCATATGACGCTGTGTAAATAAATTTTGGCGTCACCATGTCGCAGTGTCGTGTCTCACTGTCGCGGTTTGGTTGGGGCAAGCCTTAATTGTATGAACATAAAAACACAAAGATGGAGTTTGGTGTAGAAAAAAAATTAAATTGTTTATTTTTCTTAACTTTTACAAATTATTTTTTTAAATTTTAAAGTGTGTGCATTTAATGCTCTGGAATTTCCTTATAAATATAAAATTGAATTTATTAAACAAAAAATGCAAACAATACAACAAATCAGAAAAAGATTTTTGTTATTTATTTTTTGTTTATTTTATTTTGTAAATTGGATACATTTTTTTCATTTTTTTTGTCATTTCATTCGCAATGCTCCTAACTGTTTACGTTAAGCCCCGAGGCATTTTTTTCGTCCAGCTTAGCCCGGGCGAACAAAAAAACACACCTAAGATCTAGAAACATCATCTGCTTAAGCCTATTTTAGTATGTTTTCGAGTATACCTGCTTATTCTTTAGCTCTAGCGCCGAACGCAAAATTTTTAAAAATCCAAAAAAAGAAATTTGTGCGCTTTTTTAGTAATTTACATTTTTAGCAATGAAGGACCAGTTTTTGACTTTGAATTATTGTATGGTTTCGCACTTTGTTAATTTGACTTCAGTTTCATTTTTGAAGGGCCAACAGTTTCCAAGATACAGCATTTCAAAATTTAGCAATAAGAAAAATGTATATAACAGCAAGTAGTAGAAATAAACATTAAATTAAGAAATTTAGAATGCTTCTCATTAGATGATTCAAACTAGTAGAACGTGTTATTGTGCCAAAAAAAATTAATAAAACTGTCATAAACATTCAGGCAGGGGAGAATTCAAAAAAATGATTTCACACAAAAAATAACAATTCAAAGACAGCAGTAACACATAGAAAAGTATAGTATAGATTACACTGGTCTGCAACGAAAATTGCCTTCAAACTAAAGTATACTTTTCTAAAGGATTTTGTCCCGCAGAACACGAATCTGAAAATAATATGAAAATGTTAAAAACTGGTACATTTACCGTCGAATTTCTTTGCTGGTAAATACTTTATTACAAAACTATTAATGGGATGGGAATGAAATCATTCAAAAATTCGCTTTTGATGCAGATATTGCAGATTCAAATTTAGGATTTGTCCAAAATACTCTCTGTAGTCCAATTCAAGCGTTTTAAGAGTTGGAAAGTTCTGAAGTAATACGTTTTATAGCTAACTTTATGTTTTTTTGGGATGTTGAGTATGAATTTGAAGTTACGCAACAAAATTTATCACGGAAAACATGGGAAATCATTGAATAACTTACAAAAAATAGTTTTTTTTTAATTGTTTTTGGTGCATATACCAACATATAAACGCTAAAACCGTTAATGTAGAACAAATTAAGACAAAATTACCAAATTTATATCTTGGCCAATTTTTTGTATGACTTCTGGATTCCTCAAAAAAAAATTTGATAAATCCATAATGAATAACACAAAAACTTAATTTTTGTAGACCAGTGCTATCTTACAGCCAGAAACGTAGTGTTGAATTTTTTTTAAGAAAAATATTGAAACAAATTCATTTTAGCTTTAAAATTAATTTTTGTATCGAATTATTTCGTGGACTGGAAAATTTAAGGGCAAATGCCCAAACAACTTTAAAAAAAATATTTGAATCCAATGAAATTAGCAATTTTGAAAAGTAATATTTTTCTTAAACTACTCGCTTCACGAAGACATTTCCTGGCTCAATGTGTAAAATATTATTTGACTTTAACATCCTTTTTTTAAACTATAGGGTTTTAGTTCAAAATTACTAAAAGCCTGAAAATTTCTGAGAATGTCGCGTTCAAAACTTTAAAACTGCCAAAAAAGCTTCATTTGACTTGAATTTGCATGGTCTTCATCTATAGAATCGATAATGGGTATAAACATTAATTTTTCCAGGTATGGTTTTGTATTTTTTGTTAAATGAATTACTCGAAAAAAAATTGAAGAAAGCCCCCCCCCCCGAAATGAGATCCTGGCTACGGGCCTGCACTGTGAACCCTTTTATCAAAGGCTGAGGTAAGCTCGACGGTTTCCAGGATCCTTCCCAAAGAAGCAACAAACTTGAGCTTGAAGGATAATGTCTTCGAGAAATGTAAACACTTGTGTGTTTTAAATTTCGATTTTCAATTTTAATTCTTTTTATATAATTTTTATATTTATATAATTATCACACTTTTATTACAATTAGTTCAGTTGTCAGAAAAAAAAATATCAAAGTATTTCATATACTTGTCTAAAGAGTCCCTTGAAGAGGAATGGCCTTTGGGTTACGATATGGAAATCCTTAATGTCTCTGGACAATGTCGAGAGAAGAACCTTTCGGAACTCACCTTAAGTGTCCTCGGCACACAAGCCAGAGAAAAAACCTTCCGAAACTCACCAATGTCCAAAGATACCTCGAAGAAGAACTCTAAAGAAAGTTGTTTGCGAATCTAAGCGAAACCCTGAATGTCTCTCGACAATAACCAGAGAAGAACCTTTCGGAACTCACCTCAAGTGTCCCTGATACACAAACCAGAGAAAGAATCTTGCGGAACTCACCAATGTAAAAACAGACCTCGAAGAAAAACTCTAAGGAAAGTTGTTTGGGAATCTAAGCGAAACCCTGAATTTCTCCGCCCAACCAGAGAAGAACCTTTCGGAACTCACACTTGTGTCCGAAGAGCACCTCGGAAGGCAGTCTATGGAAAGTTCTTTGAGAATCTGAAAGAAACCCTGATTGTCCCTGGCCAAAACCAGAGAAGAACCTTTCGGAACTCACACTTGTGTCCAAAGAGCACCTCGGAAGGCAGTCTAAGAAAAGTTCTTTGGAAATCTGAAAGTAACTTTGAATGTCCCTGGCCAAAACCAGAGAAGGACCTTGCGGAACTCACACTTGTGTTAGTTATAATATTAAATAATGCTCACAGTACTTAGTAATACGGTCTAATATAAATTTCCTATTCTGAATTCTAGCAAACTAATATTATTTTAAAGAAATCAGAATTTAGAATAGCTACTTTTATAGAGTGAAATCTTAAAGCCTGCTTTTCTGGGCCACTGATTGTCAGTCCTTGGTTACCTGCCTGTTGTGGAAAAACTGGAAGTTGAGGTAGGGATTCGTTTGGAAATCTATTGAGGTATGAGGTAAAGTATTCAATTGAGATCCTATTGCATATAGACGGGGGATGTGGGAACTTAAAAGGATAAAGTAAGTATGGGATTAGCAAAGACGGTATTCACCAGTAAAGCTAGGATAGAAAAAAAAATTAGGAAAATGGAAAGGAGACGTGGTCCGTGATCACCAAAAAATCGAAATAATCTATAATGAATTCGGGTGTGTCTGACCTTGGGCCATGGCACGCTAGCAAGGCACGGCTAAGCTCGCCGGATTAGGGGGGATGTTGTCCCTCCGTCAGACTAGAACAGGATAACAAAACATATATCGTGCCAAAACAAAACTTCAAAAAAAGAACGTTACAAACACGTAACCCTCCACCAAAAAAAAAAAAAAACATGAACGGCTTACCACCAATTATCGACCAAAAGTATCTGAGCCTAAACGTCACCGATGGTAGGCAACGCGTCGCCCACCCTACCATATGGGGCTCACATCCCAAATTGTTGGACCCCCCAGACTCAGTTCATCATCGTCCGATTGTATCAAACCCCCCCCCCTTCCACCCCCTGAAAATTAACTTACAAAGCCATTAAGCTGTGGTACAGCTTAGAAAAAGATTTGATTTACAAACATTTAATTAACGCTATAAGGTAACTGTTATAAATGTATTTTTTGTATATATACAAATATGAGTTTTTGAATTACTAAATAAAACTGAACTAACCAATTTAATTATACAGAACTTTAAGATGAAATGCGGGTACATAAGAACTAATAATAATTTTAGTTTTCTTTTTATAGGTTTATAAATTTTTTTATTTTCTTTAACTAAGCATATTTTTTTTTTATTTTTATAAAACAAAAAGATAAATGGAATACAAAAAAAATCATTTAAAACCGAAGATTTATTTCTGCTATTTAACCCCCGACAGAATTTAAGGGCAATTAGCACCTCAGGTAACTACGCCCCTGTACCTTGTTTTTAATGCACCTTTTTTTTATATATAGGACCTTTGCGTCCCTGCACAACTATAACAACACGACTGTATATCCTACCTAAAATGAGCTCAGTTTAGGGGTATTCATCAAAATTTTTCACCTAGGATTTGGGTTCTCGTTTTGAGTGCTAGCAGGGATCAACCCTCCCTTTTAAATGATTTTGTGAAATCGAAATTTAATAATGAAATTACCTCACAAATTGAAATAATAACAAAAGAAAATGACAATTAAAATTACATAACATAATAAAATATATCACGCCAAAAAAAATTGTTCTTTTTTTTCTTTTCTTAAACTTTTTTTTTTTTTATATTAGATGATTCTTTAATTGCCAAAAAAGTTTAATGGGGTTGGGCCGCAACTGGGCGATTTTTGTACCAAAAGGCGGGACACGCTCTCATCAGCTCCCTACACCACTGTAAACTTCGTGGTTTTGTGCAGTTCGAATTTTTTCTTTTTATGAGGATTTTCTTTGATTTTTATTTTAATCAATCATCCAAAGATAGGAACATCAAAAGTCTTCGAAGAGATATTTAAGACGATTGGCGGCCACGACCGTTTGACTTTGTCGATGACCGCCAAATCTCGTGACCCTTCCTACCGGTGATCTGCCTAAACCCGTGAAACGTTAGCTTACTGTAGGTATTACTATCTAAGGTAATCACTTACCGTTCAGAGTATATATTTTTTTATACTTAATTGTTGTTGTTGAATTCACTGGCTTTGACAGGTTTTCTTTTTATTTTATTCGAAAATTTTAAGTTGAATTTTTATTTGAATTTGAATCCGAAATTTAAAAAGCCTTATAAAAAAAAGGTCTTGCAATCTTGGTTACAAACCAGCAGCCAGCACTATAAAGATCAATTTTCCAACTCTTTGACTTGTGCTTTATCATCCTATGGCCACCCAGTGTTTCAATTTCATCACGATTCCAAACCTACACCCACATTCATATATCCTTCAAGATATCAATTGGATCCCAAGCTAGTGACAGTGACTTCTTACACTATGACCATACACATTTATTAATATGCCTATATATTGATTAGGTATACATAGCTTGTGCCACCCTCTCATCCCCTCAGTCAATAGTATTAATTGTCTCGGATGCACTAGCAAAGACACAAACCACTTACCACCCAAATTCCAATTGACACCACCTAGTCTAAAAACATTTCATAGATACATACGACTGTATTTCAATGTCGTATCCACCTCTTCTCTCTTATTTCCGGCTACAGTTCCGGTCGGATCGAGATTCATTTTCTACCAAAACTCTAAGTTCGAGCTACTCCAGACTCTACCTTATCCTAAGATCTAGCTTAATTTTCTAATCTACTACTTTTTCTAGAAATTCCAAACCTTCCCTCAGCGGCCATTTTACTTATTTAACGAAAGCTCGATCTACTTCAGAAAAAAAACATGGAGCGTACACAACAATGTAAGTGAGATTTTTTTCCTTTTTTTTTTTTTATTTTATTTTCTTATTCTTATTTTTTTTTTCTTTAAAAAAACTCTTAAATTAATTCATTCTTTTCTTTTTATTTCAGATCTTGTTCATCATTATAGGATTTCCAAATAGGATTCCCGGCCTCGTCCATCTGCCTAAACATCAAAAGGTATGCAATGATGTGTATTTGGTGTTATTTTTTTTTTTTATTATTTTGTTTTTTTCGGAAGCATCGCTCGGGGTGCATGTATATGCATTCAAAACAAATACCAAACCGTATTTGCCGAATATTAAATGAAACTTGCCAACTTAAAGTAACAGTGATATGACAATTTGTTTAATATTTATTATTAATATCAAATAAAGTATTCTTAGTATACCTACCTACTCGAAATACAAACAATCAACAGCCAAATTCTAACGACATTTTCCCCTAAAAAATCCAATCAATTTAAAGTCCAAACCTTAACTTGAGAAAATTTTTTTTAATCCTTAAGCACATTTCATAGAAAAATAACTTACAAATGCTTAAGCCAAAAGAAAACTACACCTTGAAGGCACCCTACTCAAACTTTTTATTGTGAATATTGTCATCATCACTTTACCAACACATCCGGTCCACTTTACAGAACCTAATATCTTCAAATCGTGCTGAAAAAATAAAATCACAATCATGTGTGCTGATTTCCTTGTGTTTTGATTTACACTAACGTATTTTTCCCTTAATTCAATAAACCGTTTTATTTTTTACGGCTTATTCTATTTGGGTAGTTATGGGAACTTCATGTAAGGGATGCATGACGATGAAGGACATGCTGAAGAGTGTTCGTGTCAAATTGTATTTGTAGTATTTTGACATTTATAGTTTGGTAAGCTGTGTTACAAATTGTGAAATAAAATGGAAGGTAAACCCAATTGAAAGATGTTTCACTTGGCGAAAAGGTTTGAATACCATTCAAAATTTGAAACGGAACTGAAAATAAAACGTCATTTTTGTACATATTTTATCCGTTTGACGCTAATTTGAAATGATACCCAGAAATCTAACGCAATTCATTCTGAATTACTTCTAAATCTATGATTAAATGTCTTCAGGGACCCTATTAGGTTCTTTTGTATTTATTTGGTCGATAAGGAACCCGAATTACAACACTAACTCCCAGACTACTTCTTTTTCTGTTAATATATTTTTGCTGTTAATATATTATGATAACTCTGAGCCTTCAGAACGTTTGTAGTTTTAATGCACGAACAGCATATGTGCGTAAGTACGTGCACTTAATTTTAGTAGCCGATTCCGAGGTCCCAAGAATAGTTGGGGTTTGATACGAAAATGATAGTTCACGTATTGCGTGTCTAAGTGGAATAATAACTTCAAAGATGAGTTGAGTATAGCTTTGTTGTATGTACCCAAGAGTGGTAAATGGGTTTAGGCAATTCGATAAAGTAAAGAGATGGCAGGGAATATTATTATTGTTATATCTACGTGACGTAACCACTTAACTAGAATTGTGTTTTTTTATTTATATTACTGAAGACATCTTTAAGAGCAGAAGTCACACTACTATTATCTGTTGATCCGTACACCAACATTTAATGATAAAATGCTTATAGCATTAGGAGACATAAGGTTCCATTTTTGTGTCAAATTTTTATCAGTTTTCTTAGTAGTTATCCAAAATCATAAGTGACTGCGACTCAAACATCATATATTATTGTGCATCATATTTAATTGTAAGATTTTCTAATTGTAGGATTTTCTATTTTTTTTTTTCTTTTAAAATTTTATTTAAATTTGCATTCATTGCAAATAACTTGAACAGTGTGTATGAAAAGTCAACGGCCACTCTTGTTAAAATTATATCTTAGAGTTGTGACCGTTACTGTTATTTAAATGCACGTAGCCTTAATTTTTGTAAGCTTAATTATCTGAAATATTTATTTTCGAGTTTTTGTATTGATGTTATTTGTGTAAGTGAAACCTGGTTCAAGCCTGATATTAGTGACCAGGCATATGATATTCCGAATTTCAAGCTATTTAGAAATGATCGAATTACTGAAACGATTAGCGGAGGTGTAGCGATTTATTGCAAATCATCTCTAAAAGCGAATGTCGTTACCAAATCAAGTCGAATTGGAGTTGAGTTCAATAAATCAATAATATTTTTGATTCATTTGATTAGACATACCAGTTAACTGTCAGCAATTATTCTAACAAAGAGGAATGTAAAATTATATTCGGATCAAAACAAGAGTTTTACTTACTAATTCTTTTAAAATTAACAAAACAAGAGGGTTGGTTATCGAAAAGAGGCCTTTAGTTAGAGGTAATCTTTAAAAAAGTATTTTCACCCATTAAATACCCGTAAAATTGGTAGGAAGTGAAAACTTCACACAGAATTTTGTGTGAAATTCTTGAAGTGGCAAAAAAATCCACCAAAAATAATCCCAAAAGTTATAATACCACAATACAAGCCGTGAATTCAAAGATTAGTATCTTACTCTGTTCAATCAACGAACAAAAATAATAAAAATTTTTAAAATTTTTTCAGGATTAAATCAACTGTAAATCGTGTATTGTGTAGAAAACATGTTTTTGAACACCATTTTTTTGAAACTAGGGGAAGTCATTTTATGATGTTCAATTTTACATTATTCAGTATTCTAATCGGTTACTATTTCCAATAAAAACGCTGTTTTTGTTAATAAATTTTTTTTTGAAGAAGCTGGTTCATCTAGTAAACCTATTCCAAGGGTATTCCAGCAGGATAACGTGCATATGCACATCTTACATGATGATCATTTTAAAGGTTACAGATCGTGCTATTATTGAAAAGCGTAAAATTGATTAAATTATACAAATAGAGTCAAAATATTCCATATAACCTTGATGTGTCTATGTTATTAAGTTTTTTTTGGAAGTGCGTCTAATCAAATGAACCCTAAAATCCATAACTTTTTGCATGGTTTAGGAAAAAAGGTGTAAAATTACCATTATGTGGGTATCATCAAGGCTAAAGTTATGCTTGTTCTATTCAGTATTAATTTGATTTTGAGTTGACTTTTTTTCCCTCATTAGCTCATCTAAAATGTGTCTAACCGATATCCTTCGATATCTCTGATCACGGCCTTCTGTTCTGCACCTACAATATCAATCTATCACAGAGTACCAGCAATGCAACGTTTTCCTACAGAGATTTCAAATCGATCGGCTTTGATTATCTGGAACAATCTGCACTCTTCGCCCCCTGGCTTACCTGTCGTCTTAATGCAAACGCCAATGAAAAAGTCAACTGTTTTCAGTATGTGTTGCTTCAACTATACAATCAGTGTGTCCCTACAAATATGGTAAGAATTCTTAATAATCGTTGCCCCCCCCCCCCCCTCTGTGTTGCTAGCTATTAAAAATAGAAATAAACTGCATAGTAGGTAGAAGCGCAGACCAGCAGATACTAACTGGAGATCCTTAGGGTTAGCCCGCAATCAAACAACTAACATAATTAGAATGTCCAAATCCAACTTTTACACATCCAAACTAAACAGCTCTTTACCTCCAAAGAAATTATGGAGTAACTTAAGCAAGATCGGTATTTGCAAGGGCAAAAGTTCAGAATGTTCTCTTGACGCCGACGAACTTAATGATTTCTTTCTTGGTGACACTACACATGTCGGTGATTTTGATCTCAAGATCTGTTGCTAGGCTAGAAGATTTTGAAGTGGTCAGTGAGGATGATGTTTCAAAATGTGTTATGGCCATTAAGTCTGACTCTATTGGGGAGAATGGACTTGAACTTCTATTGCCACTAATAATTTCCCCATCTCACTCACATAATCAACAGGTGCATTATCATTGCTACTTTCCCCCTTTGTTGGAAAATAGCTAGAGTTCTTTCCATAGCAAAGAAACGTGACTCCTCGACTCCTCCTGATTTTAGACTCATTAGCATTCTACCATGTCTTTCCAAAGTCTTCGAAAAGATAATTGAGATGCAAATTCTGTAACTATTTGTTATATGATAGACAATTTGGCTTCAGAGCCAATTACAGCTGCTCGACAGGTACAGTAAATCTTCTTGTTAGGGTTGAATGCGATAAGAGTCATATCAATATTCTTTGCTTGCTGGACTTCTCCAAGGCATTTGACACTGTAAATCATAAAATTCTGGGTATGAAATTACAAAACTTCTTTGGCTTTAGTGACCGGGCATGCAAACTTGTAGCAGATTATCTAAAATAAATGCTTGGTCCATGCCCAATGGTTCTCCTAAACCCTGCTAAAACTCAAATCATCCCCATATCTAAAAGAAAGTTAGATCTTCGCATTATTCCCGACATATGGCTCCGAGAAAGCAAAATTAAAGCAGTAGATAATTGTACTAGGCTTGGAATTGTCATTGACCGTAATCTCTCAGGCTACAAACACGCCGACGTTGTTATCGGTCGCATTTACGGTTGCTTACGAAAGTTATGACATTCTTCTTACGACGACGTAATTTCCGTTTAGATAGAGAGTCGAGGTCACTACATACGACTGTCGATTTTCCGTAGGGGTGGACCTACTGAAACTCGACGTAAATTAGTACTGTCTTCAATTCTCCCTTTGATAACCTATGCTGAAGTCGTATATAGTGACCTCGCCTCTCTATCTAAACGGAAATTACGTCGCTTTTAATGACGCAGCTCGCTATGTTTATGGACTTCGAAGACATGATCATGTATCTGATTTGTCAAGAATCTCCTGGGTTGCACTTCGCAGCAATACTCTAATGCAAGAGGCTATGTTTTTACATAAACTAATTCAAATTAGGGCTCCGTCTTATTTGTATACCAGACTATCATTCAATAGATCTGCTAGAAACATCAGTATTATCCCCCAATTCAACAATTATCGAAATTCTTCCCGTTTATTCTTCATACGTGCTGTCAGACTCTTGAACTCACTCCCGCTCTTAATCAAATTTATAGCCTAAAAATGTAAGTCCGCAATTTTTCTTCACTTTTCGTCCTTTTCTATTCAACCGTAATCCTTTTATTTATCCTCAAAGAATGGTTATTACATTATTGAACGTAAAGGGTTTGCCAATAAGAGGTGTTATTTTGATATTCAAAGAAAAATGGCATTTTTGGAGATAAATGATCGGATGTTTATTTCATTATAAAGAGGAACACAACATCAGCCAAATGGCAGCCAAGACAACGCTTACAGGACCATATCCTTTTCATGAAATTTTCCATAGCCAAATCGCAAAGTGGCTGCCCTATGTCCTCGATAGCCTCACGAATTTCATCTTTGAGGTCTTGAATCGACGCTGGGCTGTTGGCGTAGACCTTATCTTTCACGTGGCCCCAAAGGAAGAAGTCGCAAGGTATTAAATCACAAGATCTCGGTGGCCAATTGTGATCACCTCTTCGAGAGATAACACGGTCCGGAAACATTTCCCGTAAAAGATCGATGGTTTCATTGCTTGTGTGGCACGTAGCGCCGTCTTGTTGAAAGTAAACGTTGTCCAGATCAATACCATCCAATTCAGGCCATAAAAAATCATTAATAATCTCTCGATAGCGCAATCCATTGACCGTAACTGTTGCTCCAGCCTCATTTTCGAAAAAGTAAGGTCCAATGACCCCGCGGGACCATAAACCGCACCAAACAGTCACGCGTTGAGGATGGAGAGGCTTTTCAACAATAACTCTTGGGTTTTCCGAGCCCCAGATGCGACAGTTTTGCTTGTTGACGTAGCCTCCGAGGTGGAAATGGGCCTCATCAGTCAAGATGATTTTTCGATGAAATTCCGGTTCATTTTCATGCATTTCAAGGACCCAATCAGTAAAGACACGACGTTGTTGATGATCAGCCGGCTTGAGTTCTTGTGTTAACTGAACTTTATAAGCCTTAAGACCCAAGTCTTTATGCAAAATACGGTGTAATGACGTTTGTGGAATTCCTAATTCTAAAGAACGACGAGGAATGGACAAACCTGGGTTTTCTTCAACACTTTGGGCTACAACAGCAATGTTCTCAGTTGTTCTTGAGCGACGTGCACGGGTTTTATTCTTCACATCACTAACTTGTCCCAACAGCTCGAATTTGTCCACCAATTTCTGTATTGCGGTCCGACAAGGTGCTTCACGATGACCCAAAAATGTTTTAGTTTTACGAACCGTCTCTGCCAAATTTTCACCATTTTTATAGTGAATTTTAATAATTTCAATGCGTTGTTGACGCGTGTATCGTTCCATTTTTATTAATAGCGTAGTTTCTACTTGTCAAATGTCAAAAAATGACAGCTTCAAAAGTGACAGCTACCGAAATAGCGGGCTATTCAAAATAACACCTCTTATTGGAAAACCCTTTATATTGCAAATTAATTTTTCTCAAACTTATGTTTACTTACCATTAGTCTAATTACTATAAAAGATGTAATCTTAGTGTACAAACTAATATTTTTGTTAATAAATGAATGAATAAAAGTAATAATTATTTAAAATATGAATTTTTTGAATTGAAGATAAAATTCTATGTGACTTTTTTACCGATTGAGCTTTCGACATTTTATGTATGTAATAGCGTTAAAAAACGATTTTCGATATTCGAGCTTATGCGTCATGCGTCATGACGCATGCAGTAAACCTTGTGTTATGTTGTGGAGGTTATTAAATTTTTACCCACATGTTCCTAAGAGCCTTATCTAAATCCTAGAATATATAACAAACTTAGAGCTGGTATTGTTCAATGAATAGAAGTAACATTTGTTTTGTTAAGGTCCATTCCTCACAGTTCTTTAACTATTTATGCCTTTTCAATCTGCCCACACAGTTTTTCGATCAGATATTATGTCAAAAGCAAGCGTCAAAATGTAAACAGCTACTTTGTTCTTTGAAAAAAAACGCAATTTCTTGCCTGCCTACACACATACGTACATAAATAAATTATGTACGAAGCAATTCCAATAATAAGCTCCTGATAATTCCAATTTCCCATAAACAGTTCCTTAGCGTTAGGTCCGTTGGGCTCAATGCAATGAAATTCAATGGCCAGTGTGTTTAATCGTTTATAGCAAGTAATCCAGGTGGAAAAAGAAATGTTCCCTAGATACCTACCATTCCTGTAATATCAAGCAGCTTGTGACAACAGATTTCATACGTTTCGGGAAATGTTTTGTGCCAGATTTTCAAGTCCCATTGAATTGTGGTGGGAGTTTTTTTAGAAATCTGCCACAGCGACAGCATCATGGCAAAATTATCAGTTGCTTTCTACCCGAACACAAAGGACATCATACAAAGGCCTAGTCAGAAATAAAAATAATACGACAAAGTGTGTTTGTCGTTGTGTAGTACAAGGATTTCTACAAGGATTCTGTTGTTTTTTTTTTTTTAATTTTTCTTGTTTTGTTTTGTTGTATTGAAAACGAGAATAAAATTGCTCAGCTGTTTTGTGTAGAGAGTGTGTGTATATACGAAAGGCAGTTGTCACTTTTTCACTTTTCCAGAAGCATTGTCATTGTGTTTTCGTTTTTACAAGCAAGTTTTCCACTCAGGATATTGCCGGTGGGAAAAGGACACCAGAGACGTCGACATGGTTCTAATTCAGTTCACCAGAACGAGGTGGTTCATCTACTTTATTACAAAAGTACGAGTAACGAGTACCTAACCTACAACGAATGCGGCAATGTTTTGCTGTTGCTTCTGGTAGAAAATGTGAAAATGCCATTAACAAGGGAAGTAGCTGGAATATTAGATGGTTAATAATGAGATATGGAACAAGCCACTAGAACCGGGAGGGCCAGCAACAGAATTTTCCTATAAACCTTTGGTTGCAATACCTCCGGCTACCATCAGCCACAATGGACAAAAACAAAAATCCCTAGAAGTTTAAATTTTTTTCTGTTCTTGTAATTAACTTGTGTATTAAGGGAATTTAACACGAAGAGTAAAGTAGGTAAGAGAAGGAAACTTGTTAGTCTTAAGTACCTAATTAAGGTAGGTTAATGTTTAACAACGAAAAAAAGAAACAACAAACAAGATTTTAGACTAATTTATTGTAGAAGTTTATTTTGTTTTTTTTTTTTGCTATAGTGGTTGGGATTTTAATGAAAAATACTAAAAAGCTACTGAAAAGAGAATACTTTTTAATTGACTCTCATATAGATTTGCAATTTTTGAACCGCACTTTTGATGAAACTTACCGCGTATCTCTTTGAAGGACTCTTCCTTTTGGTAAAGTATGAAAGCTGCGAAAGCATAGTGCAAATTATTTCTTGAAGCGAAAATAATGAAGGGGGGTTCTAGAACTGACTCTCAACCATTTCTTGTGTTGCATGTAGTAAGCCGGAATGGAATGTAGGTCTCATATTTTCCTGCCAGCTGCAGCTTGTTGAAATGTACTTTTTGTGAAACGGTACATACTCTTAAATTTTTCCTTAATTGCTCGTAAGAGGCTAGTATTAGAATCAGAATCAAAGAATACGTTGATCATCGCCCGGAAAATTGCGCCTATAATCAGAATTATCAAAAATTCCAGTTTACAACATATTAGCCTATTTCGACTAAACCCAAATGATATAATTAAGCAAATTTGATAAATAGTGTTTTCACTACAAATAATTATATTTTGTTTGTCATCTCATTTGCTATACCTATCTGGTTCTTCTTTCTTACACATCTCTTTTTTTGGTTGTGTGTGTAGAAATCGGGTAGGCACTGACCGGCTTCTAGTGATCCACAACTTTTTCTACACATCAATTGTTCTTATTTTACCTCCTCGTGGTAACCACCAGACGACACTGGTCTCTTCCAACCAGACTTGACCTGCTTAACTTATAAGCGCGAGGGTTGAACGAAAGAAACTAAGAACACTATGATACAAAAGTTCCTAACCATCTAAGATAGGTTACGCAGGCTAGCATTTTTCGAAACTGACTCAAATCCCGCTATCGAAACCGACACTACGCCTCGGATAAGGACTGATTTAAGGATGAGGACTTTTGGGTATTTTACCCGGACAAAGATTGGTTTCTGGAATGTATGTACCCTTCTCGACAATGGTAAAGAAGGGCCCCAGAACGCTAGATTTCTCCAACTTGAACGAGAGTTCATGCGATACGAATTGGACATCTTATTGGACTAAAAGCGCAGTTCGATGGTTGGGCTCGGTCAAATATAAACCCCAAACCGTAACACTGTACTACTCTACTCCGGAAGGGAGCCTCTAGGAGACAGGATACTAAAAGCAAGGTTTCAGACTAGAGTACATGGCGTCGCGTCACCATTATACAGTGACCCATTTTATAACCAGATGAATGCTGCTTACAAAAATACACCACGCGGAGACATCATAATGGTTATGGGAGATCTGAATGCCAGAGTTGGCAATAACAACGAAGGACTGAGGCATGTTTTGGGAAAGCATGGCGTTGGCGGTTGCAACGACAATGGCGAATGTTTCGTCGATTTCTGCAATGTAAACCGTCTTGTGATTGGTGGCCGCAAAATAAGTTGGGTGTCCAGAGATAGGCAAGGAACCTCCAACCAAATTGACCACTTTGTGATCAGCCGACATTTTTTAAGTAATCCCTTGGACGTCAGGAACAGAAGAGGGGCAGACATGAGAGTGGCCCGGGACAACCATCTGATAGAAGCTCTCGTAAGATTACGCACAGCTGCAGTTCGAAGACTCCAAGCAAACACTCGAATGTCCAGGTTTAATACCGCCAGGCTAAAGGACCCCGTAGTTCGCCAACAGCTATGGGACCATCTTTCCTAAGGACTGAGAACAATCAGCAGCAGTGAACCTACCTCCATCGAAGACCAATGGTGTGCTGTAAAAGATGTGTTCATA
Organism: Meliscaeva auricollis; assembly: GCA_948107695.1. NCBI lineage: Eukaryota > Metazoa > Arthropoda > Insecta > Diptera > Syrphidae > Meliscaeva > Meliscaeva auricollis. The sequence goes on along the minus strand of OX403616.1, from coordinate 79,227,824 downwards.
ACTGGTGGTGAAAGAAACCTGGAAAAAGATCGACGAAAGAAAACAACTTCGGGCTCGCATCGCAGTCTACTGGAGTACAAAGCTCAAAACAACATCTGGTGAAATATGTAGATTGTTCCCTGCTCCATTTGGATAAGGACCAGCTCTTAAGGTGGAAGGAGCACTTCGCTTCGATATTAAACCGTGTTTTCGCCAGCGATGCGCATCCAATACCTGTTGACCCGGCCGAAGCAACAAATGCCCGAATTCGCACAACACCTCCCAGTAGAGAAGAGATCATTGCAGCTATTGAGACACTGAAGAACAACATGGCGGTAGGATTAGACGGTATTCCTGCAGAGCTCTTACAAGCAACAAAAACGACATCAAGTGAGCTACTGCATCCACTCATAGTGAGAGCCTGAAACTCTGAATGCTTCAAGGGGAGTGGAAAAAGAGAATGATCGGCATGCTCCCGAAGAAAGGAGATTTGATGAAGTGTGAAAACTGGAGAGGGATTTGCGATCTGCCTGCGGTTGCCAAGGTAGTAACAAAAATTGTATCAGAGCGAATAAAAGAACATCTAGAAGACACACTCGACGCCGAACAAGCAGGTTTCCGCACTGGTTCATCCTGTGTTGACCACATTAACACCTTGCGGATCATTATTGAACAGTGCGTCGAATATCTATCACTACATCATCTGCTGTTCATTGATTTTGAAAAAGCGTTTGATATTGTTAACAGAGAATTCATTTGGATTGCCTTACGTAGGAGAGGCATTCCAGATAAGTTAGTCGCTATTATTAAAGCAACCTACGATGGATGCAAATGTCACGTTTTACATAGAGGAAGGTTGTCGGATGAATTCGAAGTTAATTGTGGAGTCAGACAGGGTTGCATACTGTCGCCAATACTTTTCCTGTTAGTGATAAGTGATGTGCTACGTGCAGCCCTGTTAAACGGAAAAAGTGGAATTCAATGGAGCCTGACATCCCAACTAAAACATCTGGACTACGCGGACGAAATATGCTTACTCTCTCATAGGATCATGGATCTCCATCAAATGACAACAAGGGTTTTTCGGCCGAGAAGCATATGGCGCAGGACAGTCGAAAGTGAATCTGCACAGCTGGGAAAGAGTTGCAGAGAACTACGTTATATTTCCAGAAATTGTACACGATGGCCAGTAGGAAAAGTGGAGGTCCTATAAACCTTGCTTATCGCATCAAAGCCCAAAATTCCTTGCCTAAGTTTTATCCCTGTCACAAAACCGTACCCGTACAGTCTCTGACCCTGCTCCTTAAACTTCTTCCCATGTTAGATGTCACACTCTCGAGTATAGCCCCTGTCATATTATTCTTCAATAGATTGGACCGCTTGTTTATTGTGCTCCCTTTTCTTCCTTCGTCGTTGTTTCTCTCTTCGTTTTCATTCATAGATATAAACGGACTACTTTACCCTTGGCGTAATAGTTATCCCGATGGACTATCGACACGGAGGACGCCTAGTGCCAGTCACTAGGCCTCGGTTCTTCGTGAGCTAGTCGTGCCACAATATTTATTTATTTATTTTTATAGGCGGCCTGCTTTTTCTCCAATTATGGTCCTGTAGCATCAATTTAAATACGTTCTTTTTGACTCGTTACCGAAACAGGGGTTTTGTTGTCATCTTAAACCGAACAGTAAAGCTACAAATGATTCCACTGCTCGTCGATATACCAAAGACCAAATTCCTGGTTTTAGAACAAATGTCTGTTGTTCCCACAGGCAAAACCTTCAATAATAGAGCTCGTTGCTATTGAAATCTGAGAGGTATTACTTCAAGTACTTAATCCACCATCAATGACTATCAACAGGACCACCGTATACAGCGGAGATAATGAATCTACGTTGAGTTGGACGAACACCGAACATGAGCCCTTTATTCAACCGTTATGTGTGCCCATGTTCCTAATTCTATCTCATTCAAAAGATTTGGAGTCCCATTAAAGGTTTTTGTGGCCAAAGACATTTCGATGGTTAACACAATTTAACTGTCAGAGGATGGGACAGGACATGAACCGTGGAATGTTGTCACTTGCATTTCTCGGAACTCTTACCTGCACAGGCGAGAAAATAAATACCAAAGCTCTTGTTTTTTTTTCACCTATAACCCAAGGACGACAACTTAGTACAACACAGTCGTCCTCGTGGTGTAAATATTTATTTTTGAGCTGAAAAACTTTAAGAGGAAGAGAGACAACAACAATAATACTATCCAAGGGCATCGCATTCGGAAACATTTACGTTGTTGTCCCACAACGAATTTGCGGTCGAAAATAACCGCACATTTAAATCAGAATACCAGAACAACCTGATTGTGAATTTGTTTCCGGTTCCATCGCGAAGAATAGTTCTGGCCAATAATGTTGTGTGGGTTGCTGGTTCGTCGCCACTCATTGAATTCCCGAGTTTTGTGATGAGAAATGCGAATGCAAAATACCGAAACCATGTTTGCGACTTGGGACATGGTTTTGGTGGGTATACATTGTGTTTATATGCAAAATGAAAGTTTGTATAATTTATTTTATGGCATTTATGTTTGAGTGTGAAAATTTCAATGTAAGTGGCTTGTTAAGTTGAAAAATATGTTGTGCCAACGTTTCTCTTTAAATTGGTGCCAGGCAAAGTTTGAAAAGGGAACATTTTTTTTAAACGAAAAGTGGGATGTTGACAAAAATAAACAAAAGTGCTTTTATAAGATATCTGTTAGACACAACAAAAAAGTTGAAAAGTTGAAAAGTTAAGAGGCAATTGTCTTTCTTAAAGATTTAAATATATTTTAGTAGGTATTTGAGCAGACTTGATGCTAAAATTCTGCACTTAATGTTTAACTGTGAAACGATTGATTTTTTTTGGAAAATAAGGAGGAAATGCTACGACTTGAAATAATTTGCTTAAATTAAGAGGAGACAGGGCATCATTGTTGGGAGTTACTGTTTTTTAACGAGACTAACCGACTCATCAGCACTCGAAATTCGACTGCCAATTTAATTTGTTCAGAAAATTACCGATAGATGTCTGAACTGCAATTTACATGGTGTAAATTATACGTTCTTTTTAGCAACAGCTAGTGTATGTGTGTATTCTTTTTTACTTTTTGCTAAGAGTGCTCATTGTAGTTAACGCTTAATGTGTTAAAATATTATTGTAAAAGTTCAATTACCAAAAAAACGCCTAATATTGTGAGTTGATTCTTCATTAGGAGGGTTCATATTCAACAACATATTCATCAACTTCTGTCGCGTGTAATGTGAACAAGCCTTAATGTGAATGCAACTTAATGCTTTGGGTTCTGGTCTTGGGTCAGTGGAGTTGACATTTCGAATTGTTTTTGTCTTTTTCGCATATTTTGGGTGTAAAACATTCAAATAATCTATAGCCATTGCACATCTTTGCTAAAATATTACCTTGTTTTGACACAAGACACAAAGCAAAATCACTTTGGGAAATAATCCTGAAACTTAAAAACAACTATACAACGGTCGCGAGTCCCGCAATACCGCGAAGTAGAACGAGCAGTCAGCGAAGGACTAAAAGGTCAAGAATTTCACCACAAAAAGGCCACAACAAACGAATTCGATTTGATCTTTGAACTTTACAAATTGTAACACAAAAATAACCAAAAAAAGAAATACTTAGCTTGACACTGAATCCTATCTCTTGCAATGAAATTGTTTTCAAACAAATCTCCCAGCAAGATGGTATCCTGAGACCTCCTCCCAATAAATATCTTCCTCAAATTTGTCCACAATAACACTAGCTCCCGACTGGAGTTCTCACTGCATCGTTTCCTTGATTTTTCTCAAGAGAAAGAAAATTTTGATAATAATCGCTAAAAGAAGGTAAGTAATTTTTCGCTTTAAATCTTTTCTTCCAAACTATCACTTCAGAAAGTCTAGCAAACATAGTGCCTTCCAAAATGGTGCCTTGGCTCGTTCATCATACCACGACCATAAAGCCATCCTACTCCGATCTTTGTGCACGGAGGTGTTCTGTCTCGGTCTCACAGCAGCACCTAGCCTATTGGCTGAAGTGTGCACCGATGTTGAACAAACCATCGCATGCGATCTCATGCGTTGGTGATATTCTCACCAACAGTGGCTCAATGGGCGAGTTCAGCCCGTCAATTACAATTTAAAAACAAGAAAGCCCACACCGGCCCAACTACTATCTTTGAGGAAAACAATTCTTTTGGGACGGAGTCTCCCAACAAAATGGAAGAGGTAGAAAAAAGGTAAAAGGAATAAGAATGGGTTGATGAAACTTGTTGTGGTAAAATTTACCGCAACACTAATATCCTATTAAGGCCAAGGGTTGAGTCAATCAAAGTAACACTCTCACTCCGATGCTATTTAACATGGTTATTGAATGTCTACTGAAATCATAATTATCAGAAAACAGAACTCAAATTGATACCTCATCAGTTAACGACCTCGGCTTTTTAGACGATATTATCTTCTGCGCTACTGCACCATTAGGCCTGTTATTACGACCAAAAATGTTACAGTAATAAGTTGACTTTTCCAAGTCTGAGACGAACTGACGCCTTCAAGTATATACTTGAGACTCCGGTTCTCACCAAGGGAAAAACATTGATGTAAGTGGTGAACTCTTTAGCAAGTTGCAGCGTGTTGGTGATGTAGCATTTTGCTAGACTGTACTAGTGGTGCTATCACACACCTACCTGGCAAAAGAAATGATATTGCTGCTGGTGGTACAAAGTTCCTTTAAAGATTTGAATTAGTGTTTTACCACCAAGTCCAAGTTCATAGGCTGGAACTATAGCTTGCTGCCACACCCGATCATCAGATTTCTTCCATTAGTGGTGCTAAGTCGATGTTTGTTCGACTTATTTGTAAAACCGATGTGAAAATTGGTCTCGAATCTTTGCTGTATTCTAAAGCATAGTAATCTGAGTCTATGTTGCCTCCTGGGAATGCTTGGATATCCAGAAGAATGACTGGAATCAATCGAAGCGTGATCAATTCGGTTAACAGTTTATTGATCTGGAGTCTGGAGACCACCAAAATCCACCTGTGAATTTTAGGGTTAAAGGAGCTAAGTGCCAAATATGATGCCATTTTTACCTGGCTCAAGTCAATCAGGCTTTTTAGGTGTCCTTTTTCCAATCTTGGTGTTGATAATCTTCACGCTGTGCATCGAGTAAAATACTTTGTGATACTTCCTGAAGCAGATATTCCAGGATGCATTAATCAAAAATTGCCGTGAAAGCAAACAAAAATTAGTAAAATTAGTGGCTGTTTTCAAAAGATGCTCTTAAATTTAAGAGTCAAATTCTCTTCAATTTAAACTCATCAAAATTCAAATATCATCCTACTATGCTCAGAATAATTCAATTTTAAATTCATTTGAAGTATATCCTCTGCACAAATACTCAAGTTAATTAGCAAGCAAACTATGTAAAACAACACTTTTTTGTTAACACTACCATTTTCAATTTAAAAGTGAAGTATATCTCTTTTCAAGAGAAAAGGAATCTCTCCTACTTAGTGTTAAAACTGGTTAAGAACATGAAAAACTTTATATACCTATACAAAACCACATGATGCTATCCCTCAAGGCTTTTAACAAAATAAGATTAAAAGTATGGTGAAACCGCAAAAAGTTTTCTAAAGAACTCTCAGATAAAATTACGAAGGACGATGAACAATGTCCATACTGTATACTCTTATAAATTTGAATGCAGCAGAGAAGGAAGAGAGACAGAAAAAAAAACAATTTCAACAACAATTGAAACAGAATCTTACATGAAATGAGGCTAATATGGTTTTAGGTCATTATCCCGAAGAATTCTTGAACAAAACAAGCTACTCGTAGATGAGAAACTTAAAGTTGTTTTCGGGCACAAAATATTTAGACACTTCCATTGGTGGTAATTATTTGAAGTGCCTAAGCGGAAATGTGAAAGAGGACTTTGTACGTTCTTTTAAGTTGGATTAGAAAATTAAATAATAAAAATTAAACTGGAAGTTATAAATAAAAATGAAGATGAATTCGTTTGATACGAAAAAGCTTTGAAAAAGCTTCAAGAAGTATTTATATATGAAAAGCAATTGTAGAAACAAAAACACGAACCCACGTTGGGCGCCAATCTAAATTATAACATTTTTCATCTCCTCTTACATCTGATATTTATTTTTAATCACGCAATTTTCTTACACTTCATCAAATTTTGAATTAATGTGAATACGTTTATCAACTTTAAGTAAAGAAAGCGCTCGCAATCTTATTATTGATTTTGTATTCTTTTCTTCTTCTCTCTCGTAATGGAATCATTATTGTTTGTTATAAGAACACCACCAGCACCATTATAATAATGATTATCCTCACGATATTATACGAAGACAGAAGCAAATAATCAAGTTTGGTCGGTAAAGAGGGTGTTATTAAGGGAAAATGCGTAGATATACACACATTTTGTATATGATAACGGATGCTATCCTATTACCGAAACAGCTTCATAGATTTACTCCTCTTTTCCTGACAGCAGCAGCAGCAGCAGCAGTAGCGGTTGTGATGGTGAATTGTGAATATATTTCACTCATCAAAGCCTTTCATCCGGAATAATACCATATGAGGCACTCAAAATATTTTCTTCATTTTCTGGGGACCTACACTACATACTCGGTTCGGAGGCAAGAGGCAAAAATATACAAATGCTAAATTGAACCCAAACCAATATGTACCACCTACCTACTTTTCCTTTTCATTGAAAACAAAAGACAAAAGGAGGATAACATATACGAGAGTATATAGAGCATTATTATGAAACTCGAGGCGGATGTTAGTTCCTTAGACCAAATCATCCGGATCTGCTGACACATGCATGGAAAATCTAACAAGACAACTTATCGAGTCGAAGATGATAACCGGAGAATATTGTGTGTTTTTTTTGTTCCTTGTTCTTCTTTGTCTCCTCTCATGGGATGCTTTTTTTTCGAAGAAAGAATACAGCAAAGGACACCCAAAAATTTACTTTCTGTCACATTAAAAGCATTAACCTTTATTTTTGTTAAAGAGATAGTATGTAGAGATACATGCGGTAAAATATGTAGGTTACCTACTACGGTTACCTACCTACGACCATTCGATTAATATTTTATAGTTATAGTTTGAAAGGTAGCCTTAATGGAAGTGATGAAGATATCAAGCATAGGTATAAAAAAAATCCTACCCATTAGTTCACTGTGCACTGCTAAAAAAGCTCGATTTTTTTATCAGTTTTTCTTCGAGATAGTTGCTGGTGTTTGGCATTGTGACTAGATGCTGCCACACACGGTCTTGAAATGTATCAATAGGTGATATGATGTTCCTAGTTTTTTCTTCCAAAATCTACTTCTACCGTATTCGGAATAAATACAGGGTGTCCCGAAATCACCGTCACAGAAGAAAACCATGGGTTCCTGAGGTCATATTAAGTCGAAAAACTTAAGAGGTAAATTGCTCGTTCTCGCTCCGTTTTCGACTTATAACAGTTTTAATGATTTGTATTGGTTTTCCCTTTGAACGGCTCTAACTCTGTCAAAATACAACTGATTTTAGTTTTTATTCAAACACATCAATCAAGGAATTCGTTAAATGGTTGAAATTGATTGTGTAATGAAGGAGAAAATCAGAATTTAAAAAAACGGTTCAATGGCATGTACCGTTAATAACAGTTTTTTTTTTTTTTTAATAGTTGCCATTTAAAGATAGACCTTATCTAAAAAACTGACCATGATTTATTTTAATCAAAATCGTAGGCACCGTTTTTGAAAAAATGAGTTTTTCTTAAGCTGGTATATGACAGGTACCGTTATTTGGGGCCCAAAAAAAAATTCAAAAAAACTTCTGGGGATATTCACCAAAAAACGCCACATACAAGTTTGAAGTAAATCGACCCATTCGCTTAGGCTGTGGTCTCTGATATATACAGACAGACAGACAGTCAAACAGACAGAAAGACAGACAGACAGAATTATCGGACCCACTTTTTTCTCATTCTCTATCATCGCAATGTCATGTTTGATTGTTATCTCAACTTTTATTTTTTGTACGAATGCATAACTTGATATAAAGGGTTTTCCAATAAGAGGTGTTATTTTGATATTCAAAGAAAATGTTTTGGAGATAAATGATCGGATGTTTATTTCATTATAAAGAGGAAGGTATGCCGTTAATAATGGAACACAACATCAGCCAAATGGCCGCCAAGACCACGCTTACAGGACCATATCCTTTTCATGAAATTTTCCATAACCAAATCGCAAAGTGGCTGCCCTATGTCCTCGATAGCCTCACGAATTTTATCTTCGAGGTCTTGAATCGACGCACTATGGAGTAAATGCATGAAAAAACGAGACAAAATTATTTTTTGGCTTCAATGGGTAGATATCCATCTGAAACAATATTTTATGACGTATAAAATATATTTCATCTTGTATATAAGTAAAAAAAAAATTTTTTTATTAGAAATAACGTTTATTTATTATTATTTTCTTTAAATAGGTAAATGTTTATTCCGAAAGAGACTCTGAACAAGACTCGCTTTCTTCCTCAGAATTATTATTAACTTCTTCTTCAGAGTCATCTAATCGAGATGAAATCGGATCCTCAGATATAAGCATTTCAATTGCTTCTTTCGAAAAAGATTTTGTTTTTTTAATAGGATGAGGCCTAATGCTTGTTATTAGGGGGTCAGATGTTAATAACAAACGATTAAAAATATCTACATTGCAATTTTTCCTTGAGTTTTTCCTTGAGTAATTAAGGCGGTAGAGTCTGAAGTGCTTATTTCGAGCTTCGGCTGCTTCTTCCGAAAGCTGCCCAATTGGCAAAATCGCATTTTCAATTACGGTTGATCCATGGATTAAAATTTTGTGCATTGTTGGTGTCATCGGATGCCAAGAATACAAATCAACATAAAGTGTTGCTGTGTCGAAAGCAAATTTACCAAACTTGGAAATATCGATTTTATATCCACTGGACAGAATTTCTAATATAACCTTAAGCCTATAAATTAACTGAATGTCAACACCTGTTATTTCGGCAGAAATTTGTGGATCTTCAAAGAATCTACGACTTGTATTGCCATCATTTGAACTCCCGAAACCTGGCTTTGGTACATCCACTATTAGATCGAGTTGGTTTTTGAATTTTTCTTGCAATTCTCGTTTTTTTTCTTTGAAAATATCTTTATCTTCCTGTGTTCGAATTTGCCATTTCTTTAAAGGAAGCTTATAAGCAATATGCAAAATATTTTCGAAAAGACGAATTCTTGCATGTAAAATTGATAAACCGAATTTTAATGTATTTGTTTGAATATCTCTTGATTTTGACAAATCATTAAATTCCTTAGATGTTGCTCCACATATATAGCACTTCATAGTTGATTTTGTATCTGTTGCAGCATTACAGACTTTGCCATCAATCATTGTAAATGCCAACGTATGTTTAACTTCCATGGGCTCAAAATCATCCAATTTGGTTTTCATTAGAGAATTGATTTGCGATTCTATATAATTAATTTCACTTTGGTCGACAATACCTTGGTGATGATGGTGTCGGATTTTGCCAAACGATTTTCCCATTTGAAGCGCATAACAATCGCAAAGGTACAAAAGAACTTTGAAATATATTTGCATCGGAATCGGAATGGTTTTCAAACTTTTGTTTATATTGGGCTTGTTGTGATCCATCGCAATGAAATGAAATGAGCTCTAAAGATTTCATTTCGTCATCAGTTAAGGTTTGTCGAATATCCAAATACATCAGTAAGCGCTTAGTGGTGTGATCAAGCAAGCTTTGCAATTTAACCTCAGCCAGAGTTTCCGTAACTGTAAAAGACTCTGGGTCAGGATAGCAATCACTTTTAGCTTTTTTAAGTGTACTATAACTCGGAAACATTTTCTTGTCACTCGTTGTTATAATTTCGTATTGCTTTCGGGATAAACCTGCCTCAACAAAAATTGAAAGCGCTTTCAGAGTTGACATCTTTTCCCGTTTAGAAAAAGGATTATTCTTTAATGCTTTTTTACAAATTTTGGCTCTTCCTGGAGAATGAGTTATTTCGTTCAGGACTTTTGCAGATACTGCCTTACCAGATTCCCGCAATTTTATTTGTGTTGCAAAAGAAAGTTCTTCTGTTTGATGCGATCGACGAAGTTCTTCAGTTCGTCTACATTTACTACGAGGGCAAAGATCATCAAAGGATTTATAGGGCCGACCAGGTCTTGATTTATTAGGAATTTCAAAACTTCCTTTTAGCCAAGTTTCATTTTTTTGTAAAAAACGACTTTCAACTCTTGCAGAACGAAGCCATCTACTCTTAAATTCAAATCTATAAATAACCCTTCCAATAAAAAAAATACATTTCATTATTTAAATTCATATTCAAACCTTAAACGCCATATTTTAATTTTAAATTCTTCGAGTTGACCCTCCTCACAACAAGCCTTGTCTAACAAATATTTTTCTAAATAATCCAATTTAGCTTTAAATCCACCTTCAGAACATGTTTTCATCGCATCATATAAACGTTTTTTGGTAAAAACTATTAAGCAGGATGATCCTTCAAATATATCAAAATTCACGTTTTTAAGATAAAGCTTAAAAATGCATAAAACATCACTTTTTCTAACACAAATAACAACTAAGGTTGCAAATTGTAGCACCCAATTTTTTTGCTACTGTAGCTTTATGATTCACTTTATCATTTTACACAAACAACTCAACGGAATTTAACGGAAAGTAATAACAAAACGATTAAAAAAGAAAGAACAAAAAACAGAAAAATACATTTTATAGGCATTTTTTTAATTAAATCACAAAAACTATTAAAACTCAATATTTTAACAAAAACAAAAATTAATATATTAGAACACACCTGCATCTGTATTATTCATCTTAAAAATTATATCAACAGTTGCAAAATGTTAAATAAATAATAAATTGAAATTACAACTTTTTTTTGATGGTGCAAAAAAAAAATGTGTTCTCTTTTCCACTGACTTTGAGCTAGTGCTGTGGCTAAATTAGTTGGAGTAAAAAAAAAAAATTTACAGTTTCTTAATCTACGGACATTTATCTGACGTTTGGTTGAAACTTTACTTCTAAACTTTGCAATTTTAAAAATCGACTTTTGTCTCGTTTTTGCATGCTTTTACTCCATAGTGCGACGCTGGGCTGTTGGCGTAGACCTTATCTTTCACGTGGCCCCAAAGGAAGAAGTCGAAAGGTGTTAAATCACAAGATCTCGGTGGCACATTTTGATCACCTCTTCGAGAGATAACACGGTCCGGAAACTTTTCCCGTAAAAGATCGATGGTTTCATTGCTTGTGTGGCACGTAGCGCCGTCTTGTTGAAAGTAAACGTTGTCCAGATCAATACCATCCAATTCAGGCCATAAAAAATCATTAATCATCTCTCGATAGCGCAATCCATTGACCGTAACTGTTGCTCCAGCCTCATTTTCGAAAAAGTAAGGTCCAATGACCCCGCGGGACCATAAACCGCACCAAACAGTCACGCGTTGAGGATGGAGAGGCTTTTCAACAATAACTCTTGGGTTTTTCGAGCCCCAGAATGGAAATGGGCCTCATCAGTCAAGATGATTTTTCGATGAAATTCCGGTTCATTTTCATGCATTTCAAGGACCCAATCAGCAAAGACACGACGTTGTTGATGATCAGCCGGCTTGGGTTCTTGTGTTAACTGAACTTTATAAGCCTTAAGACCCAAGTCTTTATGCAAAATACGGTGAAATGACGTTTGTGGAATGCCTGATTCCAAAGAACGACGAGGAATGGACAAACCTGGGTTTTCTTCAACACTTTGGGCTACAACAGCAATATTCTCAGTTGTTCTTGAGCGACGTGCACGGGTTTTATTCTTCACATCACTAACTTGTCCCAACAGCTCGAATTTGTAAACCAATTTCTGTATTGCGGTCCGACAAGGTGCTTCACGACGACCCAAAAATGTTTTAGTTTTACGAACCGTCTCTGCCAAATTTTCACCATTTTTATAGTGAATTTTAATAATTTCAATGCGTTGTTGACGCGTGTATCGTTCCATTTTTATTAATAGCGTAGTTTCTACTTGTCAAATGTCAAAAAATGACAGCTTCAAAAGTGACAGCTACCGAAATAGCGGGCTATTCAAAATAACACCTCTTATTGGAAAACCCTTTACATATCGTACCCATATCGCAACTAAAAATCGATATTGTAAATTACAAAAAAGGAGTCTGTACCAAATTTTATGCAAATCCGTCAACTCGTTTAGGTGGTGGCTCTCTGTGCAGATAGACGCACAGACGAACAGGCGCACAGACCAACGGACGGCATGACGAAAACCACTTTTTTGGACTTCTCCGTCATGGTAATGCTGGTTTTGATTAAAATCTCAATTCTTTTTTGACACGAAACCAATACTTGCCCTATAGAGCAAGTAAAAGGAGGCTGGGTGCGACCCACACTGGTAATTTCCCCTTAAACAAGGTCCCTTAAGTAAATATAGAAATCTCAAATTCAAGATCTTCAGTAAGGGTAGCGTTTGTTGTTGAGCTATATGAGTCTGTGCGTCTGTGCGTCCATCTGTACACTTCTCCACTGCCCAAACGCGACGACGGATTTTCTTCAAATTTTGTACAGATGATTTTTACGTAATTTCAAAAGTTGGATTTTTTTTGTGTTTGAATATCTCATCTAGAACGAGTACCTCCCATACAACATTTTTGAGTTATTCGAATTTTATAGAAAACGGCTCTAACGATTTTGATTAAACTTTTTGATATGATTTCTTCAATAACGATAAATTTTTTTTTAATTCAAATCATTTCAGCGGGAAGGAATAATTGTTGGTCTACATTGACAAAGTGGTAAGGTCAAAGGTGTAGCCAAATTCAGCACATGGTATCGTAATAAATATCAGTTAACCAAATTGTAGAAATAACTGTTTGAAGTCCTCAACATCGATGGCACTCGACTACGCTTCGATCTTTTCTTGGTTTTCTTTGCATACTTTAGTTCAATTTTCAAAACACCACAGCAAAATTAAGCTATGAGTTTAAAAAAAAATGCTGCTAAAACAAATAGTGGGTAGTTACTTGTTTCATTTGGCAAACAAAAATAATTCAGCTAACGACCACGACCTTCGATGAATGGAAAAATCATTATGATATGGATTAGTTGCATCATGCTAGTTTTGACAACTCGGCAATAGTAAAGGTATAAAGCTGCTTTCTGCTATAACCTTGAATTCGTTTGCTGATACTGCTGAATAAGATTGAAATATGAATTTATGGGTCCCTACTCAACATGAGAATGCAAATACCTAGGAAATGGTGCTCCATTTATAGTTTTGAATTTCACGCCCATACCTACATTAAAATTTTTCATTACGCTTGTTTTTTATTTCTAGTTCTCATACTGGCCGATAGTAAAATTTCCAAGTAAAATTTCAGTTATTCACAGCATGAATTTCATGGAAATCCTTCCGCTGACAAACTCATTTTCGCACAAACTCATTAATCAGTTGAAATGTTAAGAGCGCATACAAAATTGATGATATTTCGCAGTTTGAGGGTCACAATTCTTATTCTCTGAATGCACAAAACATTTCGCACAAACAAAAGTTTTGCAACTCTGGGCTAGCATTTTGGTTTCAGTTCAGAAAACAAACTTTTTCCATCGAAAAGTTTATCAATGTGCCATGTCCTCGAGTTGAAGCTCCTATATACATTTTTGCTTGCATCTAGGCGCATTCACTGTTGGCATAAATTTTCTCTCTACGAGAAAAATGAGATCCTTTTTCCTGTCTGTGAGATGGAAACATTTTCATAAATACAAACATGACATTACCCAGTTTGGAGGTGGACCCATCATCACAGCCACAATGTTATCCATCGTTCTTCGTCGTCGCGTCGTCGGTCGGTCGTTGAGGCTGAGGCTGATTTGTTTGTTGTGAACAAATATGGAAAATATGATACTGCTGTTAGTCCCTTGTTCCTATACTCCCCTATCTCTATACTAGGTATTGTCACACACACAGTAATTATAAGGACTTTACACGGGTGACGCCTCATTGGGTGGGAACTGAAAGAGCCATCCGAAGAATGATTTAATAGCAGGAAAAGGGATATCAATTGACAAAGAGTGATTAGTTTGGCCGGCAAAGTCATCGGGGGGTTACCGATAAGAAAAGATTGATGAAAATGATTTTGTTTGTTAATTTGATCCTGGGTAGAATAATCCTTCTGTGTGTGTGGTCAAACAACCAACCAACCACCACCGCACGCCTTTAACAAGGAATTTAAACCTAAGAAGTTGTTGAGCAGTTTTGTCACGTAAACATGTGAGCTTAGTTTTTGATTATGATGGTTAAGTTCCTTTAGTTTATTTTAGGAATATTGTTAGAAGGGATATTTCATATATGGTTGTGATATGGTATCATTCAGATTCAGGCAGTTCTGAAATGAAGACCAACGTACTTTTGCATGATGTTTAAATGAGTGCTTAAAGCTTTTACCCAAATTTAACCAGGTCATTCCATATGGTACGTATGAAAGTAAAACATATAATTTAGTATGTTGAGACATTATGTTAACTAGTCACGTTTTCTGGGTCACAGTGAATTGTATACATAAATATCAAAATAATAATTTTGGTCATGGTAGAGCTATAGAACTTGCTTTTATTGTGAAAACATGAGGAAGGAATTTTTTTCGTTTCAGACTATAATATGGAACAATTGCTCCTGTACAGATAGAAATTTAACACAAAATGAAGTGTGCGGAGTTGTTTCCATGGCCAGGTGGCCTTGATAAATTGGAAAAAAGATTGTAATTAATAAAATTCTGACGTGGTTACTTCTTTGCTTGCAAGCAAAAAATATAACACACGTTTAGAATCAAAGAAAGTAGTTGTAGTACCTTTTGGCGTAATTGTTAGTGCGATGGGCAATCACGCCGGAGGTCTAGGGTTTGACTCCCAGTCTGTGCCAGCTTGTTTTTTGTTCGGGAATAAGGGGCCAACCCATTGAATCCGTCGCGTCCGTTCCGTCAACGGATCCTTTGTCGACGAAGTTAAAAGTTCGGCTACTTTTTCCGTCGCGTCCGTTTTTATGGGTCGCTTCTCATAAGAACGTGTGTATTTTATCGAGCTGTCAGTTGAAAACGTCGAAGTAACGCACGCAATGGATTCTATGGGTTGGCCCCTATACTGCCTCCAGCAGGGAAGGTTTGAATGTTGTTGAGAAAAGGGATGTGTTGGATAGGTGCGTCCTGTCTACATGACAATCTAGATGGGAAAGAAGCGAAAAAGGGAGGAAAACTTTTGAGTTTATTCCCGATATTGGAGCTTGGAGGTCGTGCACATTTGCAACATTCGCTCTATACGAGCTTCTTGCTGACTGGCCATGTTTCGCTGAATGCATATTTACAACAGAGAGCCTAGGTTAAGTCGGCTACGTGCTCGTGTGGAGCAGTTAGTGAAGAAGGCGGCATGTAGGTATTGCTGAAATGTTCGCTTAGATTGCAGCAAACAAAAAAATTGCACAAACGACTTTTTCGTTTGCTGAATCATTTATTGTCTTCGTTTGCAGGAAATAAGTAAATTCGTTTGGTTCAAACACTATCTGCGAACGATAGAAAAAAAAAAAGTTCAGCGTATCACCTGTGACCTCTCGCTTACGAAGTGGGTATCTTCTAATTCCGTTACGGACTGTATAATTTATGATTGGCGTAGAATGCATATTGAACAAATGAGAGAACGAATCGTTTGTGTCAAACGATTTTTCGTTTGTTGGATGGTAATTTGTCGACTTCTACTTCGTCTGCAGCAAACTCTTAAATATGTTTCGATGAAATCAGATTTTTTTAGTAAACTAAAAGGTATTTCGATGCGGGAAGCAGTTTCTTTTGCAGCAATTAACTCATAAAAATGAGCTCAAAACGAATGGGTTGCTTTGCAATTCGTTTGCCGTAATAAAATTTCAATTTTGGTCAAATGTAATACAGTTGCTAAGAATGAAAAACTTTTGCGGGAATTGTATTAACTTTCCAGCAAATGATTTTCATTCAATTCAAAGGATATTCATATTAGCCGCAAACGAAAACAAAAATATTATTTGATACGATCAGGTGATGCATTGGTTTTCAGTGAGATTCTCCTTACATTGGAAACTACTGCCAACTTTGCAGCCTTTGCTGTCTTTGCTAACACAATGTTCCAAATGGGGCGACAG
This sequence comes from Meliscaeva auricollis, assembly GCA_948107695.1. Taxonomy (NCBI): domain Eukaryota; kingdom Metazoa; phylum Arthropoda; class Insecta; order Diptera; family Syrphidae; genus Meliscaeva; species Meliscaeva auricollis. The sequence continues at coordinate 79,211,555 of OX403616.1, read as the reverse complement.
ATTGTTAGGTAGCTCAGCACTCCAAGGACCAGAAGCCAAACTCATTTAGGTAAGTTGGTCGCCACGTAATTCGAACTAGTCGAACTATTGATACTACAGTAGATTCTTTCTCTCTATACCATCTCATCTGTTGCAAATACATACCTTTGTGGAAACACCATTTTTTTTGTTGTTGTGGAGTAATTGAATAGCAACATCATTCTCCACTTCGGCCGCATCAACATTATTAAATAACAAAGTATTGTTTGCTTTAGCAAAAAAAAAAAAAAAAAAAACCCACGACTTGATCGCACGAACTTGCTCATGTAGTCCAAAGCTAGGTATTATGTATTAACTAAGCTTGAAATTTTTAGCTTTTGGCTATCTGATGTGTGTTAGTATTGAGAGATAGACACAAATACACACTTTTCAAATATTTTTTTGAAAAATTATTTTTTTTGGATATTGGTTCACTTATTTTTATTTTTTTCAAAGTTTTGTTTTTAGATTTAATTATTAGTTTGAAATTTTTTTAATAAAAAAATATTTCGGTAGATTTTTCAAAAAAAAAATAACTAAAAATTTATCGTTATTGAAGAAATCATATCAAAAATTTAATCAAAATCGTTGTAGCCGTTTTTGAGAAAACTCCAATAACTCAAAATTGTTATATGGGAGGTACCTGCTCGAGATATTATATACTTTCGAAATTAAATAAAAGTCATCTCTATCAAATTTAAGAACAATACGTTCACGCGTTTGGGCAATGAAAATTTGTACAGATGGACTCACGGATGCACAGACGCACAGACAGATGGACGGCGCGTCGGCGGGCGTGACGAAAACAACTTTTTTGGGCTTCTCCATCATCGTAATGTTAGTTTTGTTTAAAACCTCAATTTTTTTCTTGACACGAAACCAATACCTGCCCCATAGAGCAAGTAAAAATGGTAAAAATGAGTGAATATAAATAAAAAAGTAGCAGGTTCATTTAAAATGTTGAGAGAAGCCATAGAAACGGAAATTTACTAAACTATATGAAACTTCAAATTAAAAAAAAAAAAACAGCCATAATTTTTTTTTTTAATTTTTAAAAAGGAATTCGTACAAATTGTTCACAAAGTACCTAGTACATAGAATGAAAGTTTTAATTACTTTTTATGCTCTAGAGATATCGCATGCGAATTTTTTTCTGGACCGAATATACGCAGTATCTGACCAAAAAAAAAAATAAACTTTAATGCAAAAGAATCCTTACATACACAAAAAATTAAAGTTAACCCGTCAACCCTGGATCTTTTTGAAGAGCAAAACTATATAATATTAATCCCCTTGAGTCCTTAATCTCATTCATATAATTGTAACTATATTTTCAGGTCCCAGTGCGTCTTCCGTCAACCTTTTTACTTGTTGTTTTTTTTTTTTATATTTACCGTCTTTTGTGATTTTTCTTTTGTTTTTACTGAAAGACATTTAAGAACACTATTATAGTGTCTGATAAAAGTTTTCAGTTTTTCTGCAGGAAAAAAAAAGTTGGACTGAACCATTTAACCTAGTTTTTTTTTTGTATACCACACCAATCTTTTCAATACTGCAGTTAATTGACTAAAATGACTTAATTTCTCAAGTTTTTTTTAAATTACAAACGTAGGTTCTTTGACTGTAGGACTGCAGTTAGCAGTATTAAGATACTGACTGTAGAGTAAACGAAAGCAGTTGTTTGACTAAAAGTTAATGAACTACAGTTCTTTTTGACTGTTTTAAATCACACAACAGTACAAGAATTTTTTTACTATAACATTAAAACCAGTCAAAAAGTGCTGTAGTTAATTAACTTAACAAGTTACTGCTTTCATTAACTGTATAGTCAGTCTTTGGGTACTGACTGTTAACTGCTTTTTTTTTGCATTTAAGGTTCTTAGTAACTTGTAGTTATTAAAGTCAATTAACTGTGACTGAATTAACTGCATTACAAATTCACTGCAGTATTTTACAGCTCTGCATATAGTTCCATCTTGTACTTTTTATATAACCCGACAAAAATGACTACTTTTACAGTATTTTTTTGTGTACAAAAAATCCAATAGTGTTTGCAAAATTCTGAACTATAATGTAGCTTTATTGTCAATGGGTTGGGTACATTGCGTCATTGTATTTATGTTTTATATAGAAAGGAAAAGGTTATGAAAACAAGAAAAAGGATGTTTAACCAAAAAAGGATTATTCAATTTGAGGATACACAAATGTGGTTTGTTTTGACAAGCAAAGGTTGAAGGTAAACTTTTTTGAATAATTTGATTGAGAAATCTTTTATTGCATAAAGTAATAAAAATATTATTGAATGAAAGATAAATTTTGTATGTACGTGGGTACCATAAGGTAGCGAGGAGAAAAGAATGTAATACAATTAAAGTTTTTAGAAGTTTTATATTATCAGGGTAGGCTAAGACCCGATAGTAAATTTAAGGAGTGGAGATTATACACAAAATGTGAATACAAAGATTTTTTATATTACCACCTACCACCGAGCAGTAAATTTTTTTTGCAGAATCACGAATAACAGTAACACATATGTACAATTGTACATTACGTTGCCATTAAGTTGCCCAAAAATTCTACGCTGTTTCTTACTACTTACTCGACAATGCTGTCGAGGTCAGAATTCAATGAGTCTACCATATTCTGCCTGTGAAGTTCGACATCCGAAGAACACGGATGTGATTCAATAAACGAATATGAAAAGCTGAGAGTACTATTATCAGCGAAATAATTTAGTGGATTAAATTTTTCAGACACGAGATCATTTATAAAAACGAGGAAGAGAGTCGGAGACAAGACGGAGCCCTGGGGCACACCAGCATTTATTTCTAAGGTTTCAGACTTGAATCCATCCAATACGACTTGTATTGAACGATCCGAAAGATTCTAATCCAGCGAAGAAAGGATTCATTTACACCAGTTTCACATATTTTCGATATGAGAGCTTGATGCCAAACTCTATCAAAAGCTTTACGTTTCATGAAGCTTCGTGAGGAAATAGACTAATTCTGAAAAAAAAAAAAAAATTGTGCCAATCGCTATATTTATCCTTTACACTACGACATGTACGGAAAGTGCTCTTTTTAATTTTAATCCAAATACTGAAAATCGCATAAATGTATGCTTTCTACATTTTAAGAAAACTGAAAATTACTCAAACAACTTTTTGCAAAAATAAATAAAAATAGCTATATTAATTTCTATTTTTAAAACCTGAAACTTATGTCATCGTGGTAAAACTTCTACATCAATAAATAACAAAATTATTCTTGGCCGCGGAACGTCCACACTCCATACAAATTTGCCCATTCTCCATTTACAATTTTCTGTTGTCTGTGAGCGGAGATAACGGTATAATAACATGGGGCGTCATACAATTTTCACAGTCTTAAATTGGGTTTCGTCAAAATCTAGCAAGAATACCTGCTTTGGTCGTCGGAACTCGACCAGCCACCAGTGGAGAACGGTACCGTTGGCTGACAAATACTTCGAGGTGGTTCGCTCAAAAAAATTATATCTTCATTCAAACTAAGCTACAACGTATGGTAAATAAAATAAAATGCACGACTGGATCGCACGGCTTGCGCATGTGGTCGTCTAAGCTTCTGATATAAAGTTTTCAAAAGTAAATTATTTTATCAGAAATAAAAAAAAATTCATTATTAAAATTACATAAGCAACTTCTTAAATTGTTTTGTGCTCCAAACGAAGTATGATATTTAATTTGATTTAGAAAGATAAATTTTAAGAAAAAAAATTTGAAAATCGTTAGAGTCGTTTAAAAAAAAAAAATTATTTTGTATATCTATATGAAAATTCTCAAAGCTTGTTTAAAAATAAAGTTGGTATGCCATTCTTAAGATAATATTATTGCCCAGCTAAAACCACGAAAAACTGATTTTTCAAAATTTTGATGTCAAATAATTTTAAAATTGTTAAGAAGCTTCTGTATAAAAGTTTCATCAAAATTGCTTCAGTCGTTTAAGAGAAAGTCAAACATGTTAAAAACGGTTCTATGAGAGGTACCGTTAGTAGAATTTTTACAAACATTTCTTTCACTTCAGAAGTATGATCCTGCTATCAAAAGAAGACACAAAAATTTTAATCGAAATCGTTAGAGCCGTTTTTGAGAAATTTTAACTTTTTCTATATTGTTGTATGGCAGGTACCGTTAGTTTTGGTGCTAAAAAAAAATTTCAATTTCCCCTCTAGGGATTCAAGTTAAAGGTTATCGGGAAATACCTGCGATGGGAAAAATGAGTTAGCTTAAAATTAATTCAGCTAATTTAAAAACCAACAATCTTATAACTTGTTTTGGTAAAAGATAGTTCCTCTTCCTTTCCTGTCACATAGTTTCTTACAAAAATATTCTTCAATGAATACAAATGACACTCATTGAAGAAACCACATTATATCATCAAAGTGTTTTTATCAAGAAATCCTAATTAATTTGGAACCCTTTCATGATGTCAATTTCTTAGAAGCACATACGTTTGGTTACAATAAAGAGACCAGAAGTATAATTTATATTACGATGCATAAACTTTTACCATTATACTCGTATATCGTTATACTCACTCTGCTTTTAAGTTATGTTACTGCGTATAGCATACCATATGGAATAACCAACGACGACGACGACAACGCCATCCATGTCCACCAAAAACTTATTTTTGGATTTACTAAAAAGAACCACTACGAGACATCATGAAACGAAGAAATAAATATTTATCAAGTAAATTACGTTTCTTTATTTTTTCTATATTCTCTCTTCCATCAGTTAGTTGGCTCCTTGCAACCGCAATCACACAAAGTAAAATGAATTCTGGATATGTTGTGAGGATTTGAGAAAGAGAAATTGGGATTCTTTGACTTTTTCATTTACCTCCAGACTTCTGGTAAACAGACAGCAAAGTAGTCAGGTAATTTCAGAGAAAAACAACAAAATAAAACAAAACATTTAGAAAAATAGAAATATACGAGCATAAAAGGTATTGAAGAAGTATCCAACAATAAAAACAATCATTTGTTTTATCTCGAAATACCAAATTCAGGAATTGGGATCGGACTAGCTATATATAGAAACAAATAGGGTCGGTCTTCTATTACTAAACCACACAAACATGCTTACATTATATCTGTTCATTCAGTTTAACGTATCCTTTGTCAAAGCACCAATACTTAGCTCGGACAGTGGTGGAATTTTAAAAGGAAAAGTGGGCTCTCGAGACTTCTAGTAAATCATAAACAGTATTGAGTTCGGAGATGCAAAGCAAAAACCCGAATGACCAGGATATATACCGACTTGCAAACAACTAGGGCACCACGTTTCCCCAAGGACTGAGAACAATCAGTAGCGGTGAACCTTCCGCCATCGAAAACTAATGGTGTGCTGTGAAAAAATGTTTTCATAAGCGGTGCTGAAAGAATTGAAGGAAGAAAACCTACTTGGTTGTTCCGCAGTAACCTGGAGTAAGATCGTTGAAAGAAAACAACTTAAAGGTCGCTTCGCAGCTAGAAAAATTATCTAGAGTCTGCGTATAACATGAAGATAAGAAAAGTTAATCGAAGTGCGGGAAGTAACTTCTAAATCGACGCATAAACTAAAGAATCAGAAGAGGCCCACCAATCGGTGCGACAGCAGAACTGTTTATGGGATAACTCAGGAGTCAGGAGCTCCCAAGTGTACAGAACTTTAAGCCCCATCCAGTGAAGTATGTAGATTGTAGATGGTTCTCTGCTCCATTGGAATGAAGGCCAGCTCAGACTACTTCACTTCGGTCTTAAGCCGTGTGTTTGACACCTATGCGCACCTGATACCTGATGACTAGTCCGAAGCAACAAATTCTAGCAGAGATACGCACCGTACCTCCCAGTAGAGAAGATATCATTGCCGCTTGTAAAACGCTGAAGAAAAATAGCGATCATTACCTCATCTTCATTGATTTCAAAAAACCAATGGATAATGTTAAAAGAAAATTTATTTCGATTGCCCATTGCCTTACGCAGAAGGTGCATTCCAGATAAGAATATTAAAAAAATTTACGATAGATGCAAATGTCAGGTTCTGAGTTTAGAAAGTTTATCAAAAGAATTTAGAGTCTAATATGGAGGCAAACAGGGTTGCATACAATCACCAATACTATTCCTTTTAGTAATAATTGTTGTGCTGCCCGCTCAGTTGAACGGATATAAAGAAATTCAATGGAATCCCAATTAAAACCTCTGGACTACACTCCCTACTACGATCATGGTAATTTATCAAATGACAACATAAGTGGAAGAAGAATCAGAAATCGTGGGGTCAAAAATTAACACGTCAAAAACAAAATTGATCAGCCTTGGAAATAACTCATCTGTTAAGTCAATATATCTGGAATGCCGGCAGAGAAAGTAGAAGACTTTCAATATCTTGGGATCTTTGTCTCTACCAAAGGCGGAACCGACGAATTCTGTCCGAAGTATGAAGAAATAATGCTTTCAGCTGGTACTGATTACGTCCTTCTTTATGACTGTAGCACTTGGAAAATCTTAGCTATACTGTCACAAAAAAGCTGCAAACGTTCGTGAATAGTCGTCTTCAAAACATCAGTATTATTATCTGGCATATCAAATGAAGAACTTAGGAGAACGAGTCAAGAATCCACGGACAGTACAATACGAAGATGTACCTAAGTGAAAGTAGATTGGCCACACGCTACGATTGCATTGCAAGCAAAGCGTTGCCGAGAAGTACAGCTGATGAGGTATATTTTCAGAAACCGTAAACGATGGTTCGTAGGAATAGTGGAGGCATAATGTGACTAAAGGAAATCACAACGGGCCTTGTTAAGTCTGAGGACCTAAGTAAGTTTAGGTATTGTTAACATAAAAACAACAAATTTTGTAAGACATGTGATTAGGATCCACCCTTTCTCTGTTTTCAAGGCAAAAGAAGGTCCTGTAGCATAAGCTAAATTTAGCAAACCACTTCTTTTAAGAGTTTCGGTAAGGATCTTCCATCTTAGGACCCCCTAATTTCTATATAGACTTGAAATTGCTTTACTAGTCATTGGGCCCCATAAATGATAAAGCTTCTTCCATCATAGTAGGTAACTGAGTTTGGCCCTGCAACTATGTACATCATTTTGGTACATTTGGTCTGTTTTGAAGTATAAACTTTAGTGCAAGTTAAAGGACAGATAAATTTCTTCGTAAGAAAGTTTGATTTTGTTATTTTTTTTTATTTTCTCAATTTCCAAAATAAAACCAAAAGAGAAAAACAGATATGTTGTTTTGAGAAATGAATATGTGTTGATATACAGTTTGTACGCTAGAACATGCTCCTTGACTTTTCAATGCTTCGGAAAATGCCTTTGAGGTTGAAATGGTATTAAATTGGTTTATTTTTTTTTCTTCAGATGAATTTTGTGTGAAAACGTCAGGAATTAAAGTAGATAGTGATATTTTGTAAAGCCAGAGGTTGAAATTGAGTTTTTCTAGTCCATCTTGCATTTAGAAGAAGAAGGGTTTTTTTTCCAATTTGTAAACATTAAGTTAAAAGTTGTTGCAGATGAAAGCAAATGAAACGGATGGGAATTGAGATATCTACACTGCAGGCGGTGAGTGAAGGATCGAAAGTGTGAAATAGAAGTTTTTTTTTTTTGATTTGTTGGCACAAGAGAAAATATTTCTTTAAGTTCAACGTTTCTGCTAAATGTTTTGGATTTTGTTTAAATTTTGAAAAGATACGTCTACAACGGGTAGAAGTGAAGTAGGTTGTGAAAGACTGCTGCCGGTTGTAGCGGAAACATTTTCTATGGAATCAGTAGTAGCATCATTAGTTCAATTAGCTAAACGAAGAACATATGGACTCATCGGCTGTGATTTCAACGCTAGACATCACCTATGGCTGGGCACTGCTGAAGACGATGAGAGGAAAACAATTTCTGACTGGTTGGCTACCAGCAGCGACCAACATTCGCTAGTGGTTGTTTCACAACTCAAACCAACGTTTTCCAGAACAACATCTATTGTTGATTTTTACTTAGCAACTTCTAACTTTGTTTTTATTCTTTCTTTTTTACCCAATACTGAATACAGTCAACAGGGACTACCAGACAACTTGGAGTGAACTACAACAAGTAAACATTATGTTCCAGGATTCCATCTGATATTACAATGACTTGAGCTTTCAGAAGAGACTACAAGCCATCAAACCAGGACCAGACGCCTTTAAGGATATTAATTTAATCATAAGGAAAAATCCCCAAGAAAGGCGACAGGAATCTGATTAATAACTACAGGCCAATATCTCTGCTCAACAACATCAGCAAAATCCTGGAGGAAGTTTTTACTCAGGAGGCTTAAGAAGTTCTGCAGTGAAAACTCAATCAATTTGGCAATTTGGCTCTCGAGAAGGACACTCGACTCTGCATCCCCTGTTGAAGTTCCAATCCGACGTCTCCATAGCGCTTAACAGTCATCGTGTCACCGTTGGATGCTTTCTGGATGTCGTGAAAGCATTCGACAGCGTATGGATAGAAGCCCTTGTTCACAAACTTGGACTTCTTGGACACCCTTCGCCACTAATAAAAATCCTTTTTGGGCCATTCCTCTACAGCCTGATGACATGTGACCAGCCAGTGCCAACTGAATGCGAGAACATGCTCTTTCCGATGATTCAGTGACATACATGGTCGCCAATATCATTCAGTCATTGCAGTTCGGAAAGTCGAGACACACATCTACAGACTCTTAGAGTAGTACAGAAAATGGGGCATCCGAACAAACGCATCCAAGTCGGAACTTGTGTGCTTCAGAAGACCTGTGCGTAATGGCGGCAGTCAATCGGCAGCAAATTGCAGAAAATTGGTCCTGAAGCTTCCACATAAATCTTCCATTGAAGCCAAGAACAGTGTGAAGTACCTTGGAGTCCACTTCAACGAACTACTCAGATTCAACCCACAATCGAGGGCCGTGCTGAGGAAAGCCAACTTGGTATTCCAACGTCTGCAACAGCTTTCCAGTTTGGAATCTTCATCATCTCCAAGACATCCATGAAAGAACTTCAACTATTCGAAAGGAAAATTCCCAGGATCTGCATCGGACTATTCTTCGACCAACAGCGTAAGAAATACTACAGCAACCAGAGACTCTATGATGAAGCCAAGATACTGCCATTAGACCAATATCTTCTGCATTCGGCGAGGGAAATTTTACATTGCCAACCACTCAAATCAGCTGATAAGAAGGATGACCATGACCACCCAGGAACGACATCCAGAACCAAGTATTTGTTGTGGCGTCAAAGATACCAGCATCCGTCTTCTTCTTATAACAAAACAACCACCCAAACAGCAATTAGCAAATCTTATACTTAAGGAACCAATCATAGAATCCGTCGCGTGCGTTCCGTCAACGAATGCGTTCTCGATGTAGATGATGCTACTTTTTCCGTCTTATAGGTAGCTTCTCATGAGAACGTGTGTATTTTATCAAGCTGTCAGTTGAAAAGGTCGATGTAACACACGCGACGAATTCTATCGGTTGGCCCTGTTACCTATTTTTCATATGAGCTCGGTGGGGAGTTGAAAAAAAACCAATAATTGAGTTAGCGTGGCAACCCTATGACTTGCCAATGACAAGCATTAATACCAATACTCCTTCGAATAATTAAATCATACTTCATTCATCTACCAGTCCTATACGAAAATTTCCGCTTCTGTCAAATCCAGTTCAGTCTTCTGTAGTAGTTATAAATTGAAAGCATTTTGCCCCGGCCAAAAAGATAACGATTCAAACATTTCGTTTGCATTAAAAGCTAAATGCAATTTTGACGTCATCACATAAATTACCAAACAAAACACACAAAATACAAAAGAGCTCTCTGATGGCCTCCCGGGGGTAAAATTTAATAAGAATTTAACAAATTATCCCAGCATTAAACTCTGGGCCAAACAATTAATTTTGCCCGGGTTGTTGGAGTGGGTTTTTGTTTTCTTTTTTTTTTTCACTTTAATTGCGACAAAAACTACTTAGCATAAATGGTGCCAAATAAATTGTGTAGCAATATGAGAGTGTTTTTTATTATTATTTTTGTTTTTTTTTTTCTGAAAATCATGCAACAATAGAATAAAAACAACACAAAAGAAATTTTAAATTACAAAAAAAAAATCCAAAAATAATAAAACATGATGAAACATCACGATAGTAACTTACGGTTCTTATACCCTCGCCCGCCCTTCGTCTTCTACAGCAACAGTAGCTGGTAGACAATCCCTACGAAGAAGATTACTTTTGTATAAGAAACAATGTTGAGGGAGGTTTTTGTGCCTTTTGTTAGAAGTTCTTGAAACACAATTTATATCCCAGTGAAATGTGTGATGTTATAATAATTTCATGAGCTTTAATTTTAAGGCAACAGAAGAAGATTGCTTGAGGGATGGTTCAAAGATGAATATTAAGGAACACGCACATCAAAGTTCTTCTGCAGAGAAGAATTTAAGGCTACAGGCTATGATATGATATATTTTGTTCCTCCCATGGGAAAAATACCAACAATTATATAGAGATAAAAGTTCTCATTAGGAACGTTCTCCCATGATCCTTATTAATACATAGTCCTTACTTCTATAAACAGGGTTAATAGACAGATACAGAGTATTAACCTACGGGGCATAAATGGCTTCCATATCTCTTCTGTTGTGTTGAGTAACACTCAAAATGCAATTCGTACCTTTTGAAAACATTTGGCTTATCCTTTGCTACTTTTGTCAAAGTTTATCAGAAAATTCTTAAGATATTAGCTGGTAACTGAATTCAACATGTGTTGCATTTGTAACTGAGGATATGACCTTCCGAAAAGGTTTCCTAAGACCCTGAATGCCATAAGGTGCAACTTTTTCGTTCATGTAAATTGTACTATTTACCTACCCTCGTGGTAACCGCTAGATACTTACTAATACCTATCTTCCAACTTGCTGAACTTATGTGCGAATTATGAAAAAAAAAAACAAAAGTCACGTAATATCTTATAGTTGGGAAAAAAACTCGTAGCTGTCTAGGATGGGTTACGAGGGTAAGTCTTCGTAACTGATCCTCCGGCAATACCGACACTACGCCTACGCCAATTAGGACTGATCAAATGTTGACGATATTTGACTATTCTACATTGGTTTCTGGAATGTAAGGACCCTTCGCGACAATGAATGTGATAAGGTCACCTCAACGACAGATTCTTCTAGTTTGGGAGTGATGCGACGGCTAGCTGAAGTAAGAAGGTTGGCATATTATTATCCCCCAAATCATTACCCTTTTTTTTTATTATGGAGAGGCTTCTGGGAAGATCCAGGAATTGGGTGTTGGTATTCTGATTATCAAAAGTTCACTCAATAGTAAGATTTAGTGGAACCTTCTACAGATGACGGGATCCTAAGGACAAGGTTTTGGAGTAAAGAACGACGCATTACACCCTGGTCTGTTGTCAGGGAATTTATTTGTGCAACGCTTCTCTGTCCGAAGCGACTTGAGCAAAGATTGACGAAAAAAAAACAATTTAAAGTAGCTTTTAAGCAACGGAGAGAAAGTATCGCATGAAGATGAGAGAAGTTTACCGCAAGAAATTATCATTATGACATCAACGCCTTAGCTACTCGTAAAAAAACAGAAGAGGCCGCAATTTGGTTCGACAGCAGAAGTATGTATTGGATGACGAGGGATCTCACAGTTGTGCAAAACTCAAAGCTTTATTATCCGATGAAAGATATAAATGGTTCTGTATGGTCCATTCTTTTCAAGACCAGCTCAGAAGATGAAAGGCAGACTTTACTTCGGTTTTTAATATTTTGCTCTTCAGTTGAGCGAATGTTGGTAGCGAATTCTAGTCTTTTGCTGTAGACCCAGGACCGCTTCTCTACGGGACTTTTGGCTACAGACAGAAACAGGTAACAGGACCAATTTTTAACGATAATTCTGTAGTTTTCCTTCGTCCAAGTGTACCACGAAAAGGGGCGTGTAAACCGAAGACCGCTCACCGTTGGTTGATTCTCTAGTCTTTCGCTAGAAAAGTACCACTTCCGACCGATAATTTTGTGCTATTGCTCTTCGTACTCCAAACAGGATACCGGATACCGTGCACCGGATTATTCTCTGGGTTATTGCTAGAATATTAGTTACTAGCTATAAATAAAAACCCAAATCTGATAGGACCCAAATCTGATAGGTTTGCAGTTAGTCCGGGGTTGCCAATCTATTTGTCAAAATTGGAGTTAGTTTCTGCTGGCTCTCTTACTATAAAAGTCTTAATTGTGAATGGTGTTCAAAAGCGTATAAAACGTATGTTATTTGACAGATGTAGGTATAATGAATTTATATCAAATAGTAAAAACCTAAATTCTTTAGATACAAAAGTGATTTAATAACATTTTCATAGGTTTTTCAAGTGCTATTCTTTGAGTCTTTATACTGCAAATATCACCACAAACGTGCTGTTTTAACGGATATGAAGTCAGTGAATAATGTCAATTTACAATTTACACGAGTTAATTTAAATATTTTTTTTTTTTTTTTTTTTTTTTAAATAAATTTTCTTTTATGGTATACATTTTTTTTTTGACACAAACGAAGCAAGTCGTAAAGTAAATATAGCATCCAGTACACACTCATCTTTTATTGCTTTCTTTATTATCCTTTTGGGCTGCCAATGACATGCCAAGTTGTCTTCTGTGTTGTTTTCTAATGTGACAAATGCATTACTTTATAAGGATTGCTGGTGGTTTTTTTCGTTTTTTTTTTTTGTGTTGTTTAATGATGACTTTCACGTTTTTATGGTCCCTCAGCTTGAGGATCTTTTATTTTCGTTGTTTAAATAACTCAAAAGTGCGTGTTTGCTAATTTTATTTTTGTTTTATTCTTAACTCACTTTAAAGAATACATTTTCGAAATTTTTTCCTTCAGATTTACAGGAAATTCAAGAAGAATTTTTTTTGGGTGCAAATTTCCTTAAATTATCATTATCATGTATGTAAGCAATCCATAAAATTTCTTATCGTTTCAAAGTTCTACCGCGTTTTGTCATTCATAAAGACTGACATAATTTTGTTCTAATATTAAGGATGTAAAGGATTTTTTTTATTAAAAAGAAAAAGACGTTGAAAAAGACAACTTGTTAACTGTTCCACATTTGACAGAGACTTTATTATTACAGATTAAGACACATTTGAAGAAATTGAGCTTCAGAAACATACTTTTGAGATATTTACAATATTCGGCAAACGTTTTCGCGTATTATGACAACGTCATTCAAAAATATGCAATTCAAAATTTTCTTTTGAACAATAAAATTTTGAGCTAAACAATAAGTGAAGAACCTAGATAGGTACAAAGCTGACATTACAACTATTCAGAAATGCGATGATAACTACTTCAGTGGGTCTAACAAGGTTTGTTTAAACATTGGTTGTTTGGTTTTTGCTTAGTGATAATGTGAAGAAATAGAAGAAGAAAAAAAAAATGGAACACTGACTTCTAAGAAGGAAGAAGAGACACCAAAAAGGTAAGCAGTCGAGTCTACTTAGTGACGCTATGCCAAGAATAAACTACGAAAGTTCTATTAAAGGGTGAATAGATCAACCGAAGGATATGGGGAGATTCGGGAGGAGATATATGTACTCAGTTGGTGCTGAAGATCTGGAAAGAATACTTTTCCAAACTATTAAATGACGAAGACAGCCAATCAGCAAATGATGCCGTCATAATATCTGCAGACGCACACCCGACCTAGAAAAAGTAAGAACAGTGAAAACAAAACTTAAGGCGGAAATGGCTGCTATTTCGTAGGTTGATCCTGGAATGAAATCAAGTATTCTATTATCTCGATGGACTTTAATGTCACCTATCATAGCTTTGATAGGCATCGACTCACCAGCCTAAAGAATATTCTTTTTCAACCCCGATTGACAACGTTGCAGAGGAAGACCTGAAATTAAATGGTGCGATCAAGTGTTGACTGACCTTCACTAACTTGTCGTGCTTCACTCGTGACAGCTAGCTAGGGAACGGGCTGGAATGCGAGGTTTGTGCGGTGGATAAATGGTTTGTAAACGCCATCTTTATGTTTCAACATTTTCATCAAGAAGACTATTACCAGTGATCTGAAGTTGATCTTGACTTTGTGTATATTTGTTACAAGACACATGAGTTCAATGGGCCTCAAGGGGGTTTAATATTCTACGTTTAATAGTTTTCTTTGACTAGGCATCAGTTGTTTCCGTTATTGCCCGATATTGTTTCTTCAACTTAAATCCTTCAACTTTAATCCTACCACAAGTCTCCACCTAATGATGATGTTTTGGGTAGATTATTTAGAGTCTGATGGTTCCATCAAGAAGTTGTTCAAATGAATATCTCTGAAAAAGGCTGCAAGACAATGTTTTCTTTGATGATTGTCCTATTAGCTGATTTTGGTATTTCGGAACTTGGTAATTCATAATGAGTTTGGTCCTTGAAACGTGAAGGAGCGTCTTTGCTTCGGTTGCAATATGGTCAATTTGGTTTACAGAGATCTCCATAGTCCTTTGCAAATTAGAAGATAAAGAAATTTCGTACCTAAACTATGACACTGTTTCGCTGCAGAGTAATTGTAATTGATTGTTGATTTCAGTTGGAACTAGTTTTGGTTTATCCTCTTTTTACTCTGTGGAAACATGTGCCATATTAGACATGTCACAGAATTTGGTTTTGACCTTCCAATTTATCGTTCTTACTCATGCAAATGAAGCACCGGAACTGCTGCTTGCATCTTAAAATGCACATTTTGCTTACTAAAGCAGCCAATGTAATTAACATCGTATTCACTCAGAGAAATAATATTTTTTTTTCCTTTGCGACTAGTGAATATCCTTTGAAATAAATGAAAATTATTTGCTGGAAAGTTAATACAAATCCCCGCAAAAATATTTTTATTCGTAGCAACTGTATTACATTTGACCCAAAATGTTATTCTATTACGGCAAACATAAAACAACCCATTTGTTTTGAGCTCATTTTTCATAAGTTGATTGAGGCAAACGAAAATGCTCCGCACAACTCAACACCTTTTCTTTTACTAGACATTTCTATTGTGTGCAGCAAACAAATAAATAGTTTGCGAAGAACCTCTCAAGAAAGTAGTTTGTTGCAAAGAACTTCAGTTTTGGTGTAAATATACAATTAATTTAAAGCAAATGACTGCAGTAAACAAATTTTCTTAATAATTAAATCAATGTTTGTGGTGTTCCTATGCATTCTATGCTACACGAAAGTTATCTAGTTCGTGGCACAATAGCAACGGCCTTTGTTAGAAATCGAGAGGTCACAAGTTCAATCACCGGTGTTAAGCTGAACTTTTTTTTTGTATTTACTCGTTCGCAAAAATAGTTTCACCGAAACGAATTGAAGAGATTGCTGTAAACGAAGTTGAATCAACGAAAAGTCCTTTGACGCAAACGATTAGGTATCTCATTTTGCTGCATGACACGCTTCGTAAGCGAGAGGTTGCTGGTTCAATCATAGGTGATACGCTATACATTTCTTTTTTAATCGTTGGCAAAGAGTGTTTAACCCAAACTAATTTACCAATTTGCTGCAAACGAAGTCGAAAATTGTACTGCTAGCGAAAAAGTCATTTGGGCAATTTCGTTTGCCGCAATCAATTTGTTTTCTCAGTGTTCTATAGTTTCTTTTGCGCTGAACGACCCGTTCGAATCCGGGGTTTGTTGTCCTTAAAAAAACTTGCTGCCATAATTGGTAACTTTAAGTACAAGAGCTGGCTTAGTCCTCATCATATCGAAGTATCATCCTGGTTTGAACTCTAGACGCCTCTTTTAATTTTGTCTTACAAATTCTTCTGATGCCACCATGGATCGAATTGCCATTCGATTAATAAAAGGTTACTGAAAACTAAACACTTAAATGAAGCAGCCTATCACTTAAAACCTGGTGTACCGAGATTCGAAGGGGAAGAACTGTCTTTTTCCTGCCTTAGTACCAACTACAAATTTGGAAATAATATGGAAACAGTTTTTTGTTTCACAAACATTTTATTCACTATAATTTTTCAATTGGATTTCTGTTTCAAGTGGGAGTTTACCCCACCCCCCTCCCCCCGGATCAATACACTACCCACACCTTCAACTTCTTCAAAGAAAAGAAAAAAAAAGAACCAAAATCAATTACTAGAGATATTTCAAAAACCGTTTTCCACTTTGGAGAATAATTCGAAAGCTTTATATCATTTTACCTCCTCCAAGGCAGAATTTAATTCAATCAATTAGATGCCATCCTTGATAATATTGAAAATTTATTTGATCTGTCCACAGCGAGCAACGTGCTGTCAATGATGGCTTCGTCACTTTCTATCGGCAATGACAATGTTTCCAAAGATAAAATTGAAAAACGCTTTTTTTGAAGAAAAAACCAAAAAAAAAAAAAAAAAAGTTTCTCCTTTCGTCGTTGTCGTCGTCTAATTTGTGATTATTCAATTTCAATATTGAGCTTGAAAACCAAATCAAATTAGATGCACTCGAACACTGCTTTAGCTCGAACTAACTTTGTCAGCAAAACCGAACAAAGTTCAGGCACCATTGTCGGTGACCGCATTGATTCACTTTTAGAAACTAGAATTCAATTCAAAACCTTCCACCACCCACTGCTTGGAGTGCAAGTGGAGGGGCCTCAACCCTGCTTAATTCTTCTCATCATCATCATAGTCATCGTCACCAAGGATATTGCCAGTCGTCAGGAGGAACTCCCCGTAAACAAAAAAAAAAAAAAACTATACCCGACAAAACTTTTACATTTCTTTTTTGATTGTGTGTGTTATTTCTTTTTTATTTTTTCTTTGGAAAATTTGTTGTTGGTGGTATCTGCCCCCACATCAGCCAACTCAGGCAGCGAGAGGATATAAAGTGAATCTCCGACTTGAGGACTAAAATAAGTTACTACCTATTATGCAAAATACCATCAGGAAGGACGACTTAATGAAGAAGTTGAAGGAAACTATTCAGATAAGTTCAAGGACAGTGATGTGAAAAGTACGTCAATGGGTCTCTGGTCTCTCTGGTCGAATGATTTGCTGAGTGGGTTATAGAAGGGATAGCTTCAGAGATCTTTGTGAATAAAAAAATAATACCTATAATTCTACAATATATAGACGAAAGACAATCAAAAGAAGGACCAACAAAATGTCAATGAAGTTTGTTCTTCTTTTTGTTTTATTTTTTTTTCGTCGAATACTGCTCTAGATTGTTGCAGTATCATTATGAGGGTTGAAATGAAACATTCATTTGGCTCAGGGGACCTTTCGTCAACTTTATTTTGTTTCTGGAAATGGACTGGCACTTGGAAATTGACAGTTTTTTTTTTGTAACATCGATGACATTTTTGAAAAGTTATCGAGTTTGATGTAGGAAAGATTTTTTAATTCAATTATTACGACGTCATGTTTTTGAGATTTAAACTGAAAGTGGATCACAAATACAGTAAATTTGTGATCAAAAAAGTTCTTAGAAGGAAAGTTTTAAGGTAGTTTGAATTCTTTCAGACTTTATGTTTTTTGGGGTCCTGTAAAGCCCCAAGAAACATCTGCCATGTGTGGTCCACCATCTTGAAAAATCAACCGCCCTATTGTATTCTTCGCACTTCGCCTATAACTTGGTAAGATATTGCCCTAAAGATTTTGTTCCGGTGTCATATGTAAATGTTTTAACTGCTTATCACAATAAAAACAAAAATTGAGGTAAATTGCGTGTCAACAATAAATTTTAGTCTTTTTTATTCATTTTCTCTACAACAGGTAACATATTGCAGGAACACCTTCAAAAATAAAAGTGCAGTTAGCAGTCATAAAGATCGGCATGAATGTTTTATCTGTCATAGAAAGCTAAAATTTAAAATCTATAGAGCCGTTTTTAAAAAAAAAACTTGCAAGGACTTTTATACAAAAAAAATAGTACGCCATTTTTAAGATATTATTCCTCAACATCTAAAAACTAAATTTTGAAAAAAGAGTGTTTTTCGAAAAAAATTACAAATATTTTTTAAAACTCCAAAAAAATAAATTTCGATTTTTTTTTTTAATAAACATAATTACGGCAACTTGAGAGCTTTCATGTAAAAAACATGGTTGAAATTGATTGAGTCATAAAGGAGAAAATCAGAATTAAAAAAAAACGGTTCTATGGTAGGTACCATTAATACCGGTTTTTGAAAAATGGTCTTCATTTAAAGATAGACCTTATCCAAAAAAATTATCATGATTTTTTAATCAAAATCGTAAAAACCATTTTTGAGAAAAATTAGTTTTTTCTAAATCCGTTAATTTTGGTAAAAATGGTGGACCAGGACCAGACATGGAAGAATTTGGTTGGTTCTACTTCAGATATCAGTAAGGCCACTGTTCGGAACATTTTCAGCAAATTTCAGAATTTAAAAATGCTTTTGGATAAAGATCAAATTGCCCTGCACTATATTAGTACATAGTACACATACCTACTAAATATTTTGATGGTCACAGAAATTGGTAAAATTTGAAGTGGCTTATATTTTGGAAAATATTATGGCTACGCATACAATTTTGGGCTTAAAATTTGGCAAATTTAGTTTTCTTTAACACATAGGGTCATGGTTGTAAATACTCGTAAAAATTAATCCTTCTGGGGTAAAATTACTAAGATCGTCAAAAACATTAAAAGTCTAGGAAATGGCTTCGGTAAGGATTCTGCTGTTTATGCGACTCTGTTTTCAGCGGTCGGATTCCTAAAGGATCAGCAGGTATATTGAGGCCCTTGCTGGTACTACAGACACAGTTGGCAACAGGTACTAGTGAGGCCCATGGTGCCACTTGAAATAGCAGGCAATAGCTCTGATAGATCAACAGGTTTATGGAGGCCCCTGGTGTGGCACTTTAAAACCAGCAGGCAATAACTCTGGTTGGCACTATAGACACGGCAGGCAATAGCTCTGGTAGACCAGTAGGGATATTGAGGTCCCTGGGGGCACTATGGACACACAGGCAATAGCTCTGGTAGATCGGTCGATATACTAGTGAGGCCCCTGGTGGCACTATAGGACTGAATATGCTTCAATCTACGACCCCTTACCGCTGGTATTAATGTTCTTAGCTGCATGCGCTAGCCGGCATTCTTCGTCGAACCAGGAGTTGCGTTGTGGTCGCCTAGTGAAACCCAGCACATTATTAGTGGTACTCTTGATGGCTCATAGACAATATGTCTCCACTGGTCTGGTGTGTTTACTGCTTGTGGGTTGCTGGTCGAGATATTAAGAGAAGCGCGGTCAGATAAAGTTTTGGCGGTCCCTTGTAAATTAGTATCGCGATATCAAATTTGTTCACAGTATCTGCTCATAGTTGTGGCGTTATAGATATCCGCATGCGGACTCGAGACACTATCAAGTAGTGGTTGGAGTAAATGTTTAGTCCCTGGAAAGTTCGTACATTCAAAAAAACTAGAAGCATGTCTGTAGTCAATCGCGATATAATCAATTTGTTTGAAGGCATTTGATCATAGGACCTCCAAGTCCCCTTGTGTATACTAAGGTGTTTGCTACGATGACGTTATCCCCACCACACCGCAAATTCTACCATTCTGTGTCCTCCATGGTTGCACATAACTTCCCTTTGATAAACAAAGTTCATCTGTCAATTTATTTTTTTCGTGGCTCGTTGTTAATCTCTTAGAACTTTTTCAGAGCTCATCTTTATCATCCACCACTCAGGTACAAATCATATTTTTTTGTAGACAATAACAACAATTTTCATTATAAATGTCTCTTTATTAAGTAAACAAACATTTTTCAAAAAAGTTTTTAAAGTGGTTTTTTGATCTATGAATCAACATTTTAAAATACCCAACTCATCCTTTGTAATTTTAGCCATCCTGAGGGTGCATACTTTTTAAATTAACAAAATTTCTTTAGGAGATTTTTTGTTTAAATTACCTACCAACTCATAAACTGTCATCTTCTTGTCTAGACGCCATTAATAACTCCAATCAAAAGTGTCTTCTATTTTGTTTTTCTTCAGCAAAACTTTTTGCTAAAGGTGACAAAATAATAGAACATAAAAAGAACATTTATTATAATATTTCACGCAAAAGCAAATTGTCATAATTTTGATTGTAAGTACTGTAAAGTATAATGGAATCATAAATTATATTTTATGAAGGGAATTTTTCAAGAAAGGTCAAGGCAAAATAATGATGTGGTGCAAGTTAACTTAAATAAATTGCATTTCTTAGAACTGTCTCTGTCTTAAAAGTCTGTGGTTAGGAGAATTCATATGAAGAATTTTCCATTAGACAATGAAAATAGCGAACAAGAATTATTTTTGGGGAAGTGGATGCAGAAGCAGAGTGTGGGAATATCTTATATGAAGGTAAATTCGTTACAGATAGATATTATATCGATTGGTAATGGCAATAGGTATGCAATGTTTGCCTTTTCAAATTCCAAGCAAAAAGTAACAAAACACATTTAAATAATTTTAATACTAAAAGCTTTTCCAATAAGAACTTGACAACTTTTTTTGAAGTTATACTTCTTTACCGGCGATTTTAAGAAAATTAAACCAGTAATAACACAGATTTTTTCAGCCCTTTATTACTGTTTTTTTTCACACAGGCACTATAAGTAGAGAAAGAGTAACAACACATTTACATTTTATACTGGATTTGTATTTTTTTTATTTTTCATTTTGTGTGAAACACAATAAATTTATTAAATTACAGAAGTCAGCCATTGTTTTTTAACATCTGACTGCTTCATTTTCTACACAATAATTGATAGGAAAAAACTAAATGCACCAAAATTTAGGTGATACAATGTAAGGTTTTGATACGGCGGGAGTTTTCGAAATTCCACAAGTTAGGGTAAAATGGGGCAAAAGGATAAAAAAACTTTTTTGTACATCTCAAAAAGTATAAGGGTTAGACTTATGAAATAAATTTAATTGAATAGATAAACTTTTCAAGTTAAAAATCATTTTCCAATATGAAAAAACATTTGAAAATGATGTCATTATGGATAAAGTTAATAATTTTTGAAAAACTAACTATGCACATTGAGAGACAATAAAAAAAATTAGGTGTTTCACACGGATTTCATATAAAATGCTCCATAACGGTTTTTTTGAGCTTTATAAAACAAATACGTTTTTGAAAGTTTATGTGGGTGATGGTTTAATTGATTTTAAAAATCAGGGAATAACGGGAAAAATATTTTGTCAAAACTTCTCTTAGGCTTATAATAGATAGATAGAGATATAATTTTATTTAAAAAAAAGGTTTTATAAAAACAGTGTATGCTGGTATAAAATTAATTTAGACAATAACATTAAGTAGCCTGTCAGGTAAAAAGTAATCTTTAAAATTAAGCTTAGTGAGTAGTTTTAATTATATTATTCATGAAAATTCATTTAAAATTAGGTTACGATATTTAATTGCAGATTTTAAAAAATTGTATACATTTGAATAGCAGTTGCCATTTAGAACATCTTAGGCTTATGTGTTGTATATAAACTTGTGAAAAACTTAGATTTTTGAACATTTTTTTTTTCAATTAATAACAGTAAAAACATGATTTTTCAGTCCAAGTTTTTGACCGTTTCCAACTGTATTTTATTTTTACATTTTTAAACTTGAAATTTACACAGCCATTAGATATCGGATAAATGCATTTTTGTACAAACTTTGATAATTTTCTGTAGCCTGTGAGCCGACATAACGGTAAAAAGAGTTTTGTCTACGCGGTGCTTAATTACTATTTAAATAAGCTTCATAATTCAACTTTGTTGAGCATCATGATATATCACACATAACTGTACATGCTATTAAAGCTTCACAAACTAGAAAACAGTTTTACCGAAATTCAACAAAATTGTCTGCTTTGGTCGTCGGACTCGACCAGTCACCAGTGGAGAACGGTATCGTTGTCTGACTAATAGATTCGAGATTGTTAGCTCATACAATTTGTTACTTTTTTGTTTCTTGTCGGATTTTAAAGATTTAGGTGTTAAAATCTAGCTGAAATATCAGACTACAACAGGATGTAATTTTTTATACAATTAGATATAAAAATAATGAGTAAAAGGTGATTGAGAGCAAAATAAATTTTTGTTTTCTTATTCTGTTTGCAATATGGTATAAAATTTGTTTGAATTTCATAAAACCTTTTACCACAATATTGTGTTTTTGATAGAAAATAAAAATTTTTTAACATAAAGATGCATTTTCACAGATTTAAGAGAGAAAAATTAAAAAAAAAAATATGTAAAAAGTTGATTACATACAAATTAAGTAAAAATTGGATATTAAAATCTGTAACTTATGTCTTAGATGTAGGATTTTAACACATTTAACAGATTCTTCTAGATAAAATATTGGTATATAATTCTGCATAAAAATATTGGACACTTATTTTACTAACCATTGCCACAGAGGTCGTGAAAATATGTTTTTAATGAATGCTATAAAATTACAAAATTTAATAAAAAAACTGATAGTTTTGATAATATTTTAAGTTCAATTTCAAGATGTGTCTGTTCTCTTAAACAATTTCATACAAGGTTTATTGATAAAATTAAAAACAAGGACTGTCAATGATATATTATAGAAAAAACATCGAACAAAATGAACTTTTTATGCTCTATTGACCAATGAATGGTACATTCATAGCATCTGGCTATGTCTGCTTAAATAATTTTAATTTTCTTATGAAATGTCAACAAATATTTTATAATATACAATTTGTTTCAATAAGGCACTTAACAAGCTTCGCAATATCATCAAAAATAGTATAAATTCGATCTCTCACAAATCTGTTAAAAAATTCAAAATATCTCTTTCAAGTAAACAAAAAAGCTTATAACTTTAGAAAAACTTTACCGATTGTTTATCAAACGAATCAATAGAAAGATTAAAGTCTTAATAAAAATTAAATTAAATAAATTTTTTACTTAAATTGTGTAAATATACAAAAAATAAATAATGATAGGAAGTATAACTTCTGGAACGCGTACATGAGTACGACATGGAGGTGACATTTTCGAGTTCTGATTCAGCCGTGTTTTAAGGAAAGCATAATTTGACTATCAACAAAGGTGGTAAACAAAAAGTAGAGACCTTTATTATAACTAATAGATCGTTCGAACAGATTCTTAGATTAGTTTATGATTTTGAATATATTCCAGTTTTAGACATCCGAAGCCAATCTTCGCTTTTGAGCCGGATAAAGTGTAATGGTGGCTCCCAAGCGATTTAAACACGTGGCTGGCTATCACGTGGCTACCTCGCAGCAGCCGTGTAGCACACTCGAGGTTCCCGCGTGGCTACCTCTTTGAACCCGGACTGCTACCTCTTGGCTTCCACGCAACTATCTCTCGGCTCAAGCGCTGCTACCTCAAAACTCCCTCGTGCCTAACTCGCGGCTCCCACGCGGCTACCTTGCGGCTCCTGGGTGGCTATCTTACAGCTCCCACGCGGTTATCTCGTGGCCCCGGCATCATGGCTTCCTAGCGCGGCTACCTTGCGGACACCTGACAATTCCCGTTTGCGCCAACCCGGCTACTACACAGTTAACTTCCGGCTCCTGTACGTTTACAAACACTCATGTGGCATTTTTTGGTAGATATTCTTCCACCGCTCGATCAAATAATTTACTAGTGACAAATTAACGCATTCAAATCATAAATAAGACTTCGTCATAAAAACCAAGAGAAAAAATTGATATTTTTCTCAGCTCCGACAGTGTCAAGCATGACTCAGATTCTCTCATAATAAAAATCAAAAATGTATCATATCTAGTGATTCAACAAGTAAAAAAAAAAAGGATCAACAATAAATATGACCCAGGTGAGTGCATTATTTTCCAGGAACAATGGAATACTCCGTAATTCATAAGCAAAAGCATGCATTCTAAAGAATCTACGTTTTTTGTTTTGTTATTTAGAAATTCACGCCATTTGTCTCTGCTGTCGCATGCTCACAG
This sequence comes from Meliscaeva auricollis, assembly GCA_948107695.1. NCBI lineage: Eukaryota > Metazoa > Arthropoda > Insecta > Diptera > Syrphidae > Meliscaeva > Meliscaeva auricollis. Next base: position 79,187,519 of record OX403616.1, on the reverse strand, counting down.
GATGCCTATTCTGGTTGCCAGGAGTTTTTCCACCTCCTATCGGGATGAAAGATGAAAGCTTTCGTGTTTGCTGCTACGAAGCACAAAATAAAGTACATAGGTACCCGCGGATAGAAGCAGCTGGAGAGAATCGGATGTTTGCTTTGAAAGCAAAGTTAGTCGCCCATAGAAATAACGATAAAGTGTTTTTTTTTTTTTTTTTGTTTGTTTATTTTCTAAAGGAGAAAATACCAGGAAACTGTGATGTGCAAGGGTATTCTTCTGCATGGCATGCAAAAGGAAGAACATTCCAGAGATCTACAGTAAATAGAAATTCACTATTGTATAGGACGCTATGTGGCACTCAAAGTGAGAGTGTAGTTTTTAAGACGGAAATTGTGGTGAATTGTGCATAGAAAATAGTTTCTTCAAGTAATTGATGAAGTTTTTTAATAATTTTAATTAGAAATTTACTTATTTTTTCATTATTTTAATACCAGTAAACTAGTTGTTTCGTAGGAAGAAGACCTATTGTGTAAAATACTTACGGTGGTTCTTATTTTCTTGCTGAGTTGTTAACAATACTAAGCCAATGTAAAATCATTGGTAAAAATTCAAAAAAAATGCAATTTTATTGCGTTTTTTGGCAGTAATTGACATTTTCAGCTATGAAGGGCTAGTTTTTGAATACGGTTTCACCTTTAAGAAATTTTCTTTAATTTGAGTCCTACATCATTTCTGTAAATTCAACAGTTTCCAAGATACTGCTTTTCATATTATAACAACAAAAAATATAGGTATAACAGAATATAGTAACGGGTGATTTTTTAGCTGGTTTGGTTTTGGCAACACTGGTTTTGACAGCTGACGTGTGTTTAGTACCTTGTGTCACTGTCAAACAGCTTCAGTTTGGTTTGCAATTTAACCATGGATCGTCTTACAAATGAACAGCGCTTGCAAATTATTGAATTTTACTATCAAAATTCGTGCTCGGTTCGAAATGTTCATCGCGCGCTGCTTCCATTTTATGGTCGGCATTCTCGACCTTCTGAGCAGTCTATTCGGAAGATTGTGAACAAATTTCGCACCAAATTTACTTTGTTGGACATTAAACCACCAACACGTTTACGTACTGTGCGTAGTGAAGAAAATATTGCGGCCGTATCAGCTAGTGTGACAGAAGACCGCGAAATGTCGATTCGGCGCAGTTCCCAGTAGTTAGGCCTTTGTTACAGCACTAAGTGGAAAATTTTGCGGAAGGATTTGGGCGTAAAGCCTTTTAAGATACAGCTGGTGCAAGAACTAAAGCCAGCCGACCTACCACAACGCCGAATGAATGGGCTCTTGGAAAGCTGGCCGAGGATCCGCTTTTTTATCGAAAAATTGTGTTCAGCGATGAGGCTCATTTTTGGTTGAATGGGTACGTATATAAGCAAAACTGCCGCATTTGGAGTGAAGATCAGCCAGAAGCATTGCAACAGCTACCAATGCATCCCGAAAAAGCCCCTGTTTGGTGCGGTTTATGGGCCGGCGGCATTATTGGGCCATATTTCTTCAAAGATGATGCGAATCGCAGCGTTACTGTCAATGGTGAACGCTACCGAGCGATGATAACAAACTTTTTTTTGCCCGAAATGGAAGTTCTTGACTTGCATGATATGTGGTTTCAACAAGACGGGGCCACATGCCACACAGCACGCGAAACAATGGCGCAATTGCGAGGCGAGTTTGGTGAACAGTTAATTTCACGTTTCGGGCCGGTCAATTGGCCGCCTAGATCGTGCGATTTGACACCATTAGATTATTTTTTGTGGGGGTATGTCAAGGCTAATGTCTATAGGGACAAGCCCGCTTCGATTGACGCACTGGAAGCCAACATCCATGCATTCATTCGTGAGATACCAGCCGATATGTGTGAAAGAGTATGCCAAAATTGGACTCAGCGGATGGGCTACCTGTGATGCAGCCGCGGTCAACATTTGCATGAAATTATCTTTAAACATTAAATTGCAAGGTTCAAACTATCGATTCAAATAAATACTTCATTCATTTTTTCGAATTTTTTGTGTTTTTTTTTTAAAGTTCTAAACCGCTTAAAAAATCACCCTTTAGAAATTAAAAGTATGTTAAGAATATTTCCCATAACATTAATCAAACTGTTAAAACGTGGTGATTAAATCAAAAAAAGAAAAAAATATGTGAGGGGTAGGGTGTTTATATTCCCTCAATCAGAGAAGAGGGAAGAGGGGCAATTAAAAAAAAAATGTCCAAATATTGAGTGTAAATGATAACAAAATTTGCATTTTTCCATAAATTGGCACTATTTTTGAAAATTTTGACATTAAAATGGTTCTAAATCTTAAATGCATCTTAAAACTGCAACTTTAAATCCCTAAATGTGTTATCTCATTTATGAACCTATTCTAAGAATTTCACTATCTAACTACGAGATCTATACAATGCTAATAGCTCCCATTTGCCATTCCAGTACAGGAGAAAGGAACTAGTATCTCAAATAGCTTGTAGCCACTTGTCATAATAAATTGTCTGTTAAACTGCGATGTAAAATTGTGATTTAAGAACAACACACTCAAGAAAAAGAGAGAAAGAACACTTGAAATGAACACAACTTCAATTTCTGCAAGAGAATCGATTTTTATTTCTTGCAATCGCTACGAGCTACGACAATGGAAAAGTCTTTTTTTCTTATTTTTTGAGAATGAAATGGAAGAAGTCACACAAATTCAATATTGAATCAAATGCAATTAACTCAGGTGCTTCACTAAGAGAGACTATCAACAATGAATGAAAAATAAATAAAATCGACTTGGGTGATTTTGATTTGTATTCTTATTTTTCAAAAAAAACAAAATAATGATACCGAATTGATGTATTTTGAAAATTTACGAAAATATCCATTCAATCTTTCATTAAATAAGGGTTGCACAAAACTTCTGCCAAAACACAATTCTATATATTTTTTTGGGAATGTTTATATTAGATTTAATAAGAAATTTATGCAATTTTATTGCAATTTTCGTGATATTTTGCTTAACTTAAGAAAGAAAAAAAAGGTCCATCCAGTACTTACTGTTTTTAATAATTCTCTGTATTAAAATATTAAAAAGGTATACAGACAATCGAATATAAAAATAACAAATTATTTAAGATGGAAACTCAGTATAACACAAAACACATCCTTATTGCATTTATCAAATAAATCCAGTATCTAGGGCAGTGCCGGAAAGCTTGTTCTTCTGCTCATTTTATCTTACCCATTTTTGGCACTATATAACCAGCGCATTTTTAAGCAAAAAAAGGGCAACATCTATAATTAAGTTTAGGAGTTTTCCAAAGCTTTGGTTGTTATAACTTAAGGCTGGGGATTGACAAAAAAAAATTACTTTCAATTGTGAAACAAAGAAATATTCCAGGGGCTGGGGGCAATTGCACCCATTGCACCCCCCTCCCCTGTGTCTGTGCCTGTATCCGAACGTTCTGGGGAGCAAATGTTGACTCAGACTACTACTTTTTAATGTCTCGATTACGGATGCGGATATCTCTGACGCATTGACATCACAAATGTTTTGAAAAAAATTTGATGTTGCCAGAGCCGGATTAACCCTCAACGGGGACCTATAGGCAGCCATCAATTTCCTTTTTTCACGTCCCATTACCCACAACGACGTTCATGTGGTTTGAGAACGAAATGTATCCACTGAAAGTGTACACACACACAAAAAGTATAGCTCGTATCGTACCAACCGGTTCGTTCGAATTAACTGTGAACGGATCCCACCATAGTGGCGAACAGAACTCAAAGATTCTTACATTCTCACTCAGATATGAATATGGGAAAAGTGTTGTATCTTGACTTTGTTTTGTTCTATTCAAGCTGGAAGGATATGAACAAAATGGGAAATTCGTTTGGAATTTTTGCAATGAAAAGTGTTTTTTTTAGTCGAGGTAAGAGAAAGAATTTTTTAACCTGTAAATACAAATTTGGAAGTCGTTTTTGCATACTAAAGTAATGCTTTTACAATGTAAAATTCAACTAGAAATATTGGCATCAAGTGAAAAAGTTGTTTTTCATTGCTGCCGGACTTGACAACAAAATTTTGCAATAAAAAAGAGTTTTACCTACTAGAATTTTATGTTTGTAAGAAAATTTTAAAAGTCTTTTTTATTTTTCGGGGGCCCCTTAAAATTGGGGGCCCCAGGCAACTGCTTATGCTGCCTACTTGTTAATATGGCCCTGGATGTCACGAAACTCAAATCTCAAGAAACCACCAAAACTTTTTCTGACCGCGTTGCTCTTAATCTATTAACCAGCCAGAAACCAACAGCAAACACGGAAGACCAGTGAAGATACTGTCAACAAGCCATCAGTAGTGCCACCAGTGATTTTCTGGGTTCTACTAGGCGACCACAACGAAAATCCTGGTTCGACGAAGAATCCCGGCTGGCGCATGCAGCTAAGAACGCGGCTTATCAGGCAATGCTGCAAAGAAGAATCAGAGCAGCTGAAAGGAGAATAGCTCGACTCTGATTTGGAAAAAACCCGGGTATTCCAGATCGATACACACCACCTCTTCATCGATTTTAGAGTCGCGTATGATAGCGTGAATTGAGACGAGCAGTACAGAGCCATGTCCTATCTCAGCATCCCTGCTAAACTCATTTGCTTGTGCAGGATGACAATGGAGAAATCTCGCTGTTCCGTCAAAGTCGGTAAGAACACCTCTGAACCGTTTGCGTTATCATGCAACCTATTTAACATCGTTCTTGAAGCAATTGTACTCAGATCACAAGTCAACACCACTGGTTCAATAAATTATGCAGATGACATAGACATAATCGGCAGAAAAAAGCGAGCTGTGGTTGGTGCATTTGCCAGTATTGAATCGGAGGCGGCAAAAATGGGATAGGCTGTTAATGAAGACAAAACGAAGTTTATGCCATCAACGAGAAGGATTATCTCAACATCGACGACTCGGCCAAAACATCACGTTGAATAGTTATAACTTCAAAGCAGTCAAGGACTTTGTCTACCTGGGATCCACTTTAAACTTAAACAACGACATCAGTGAAGAGATCAAATGGAGAATTACTCTTGCCAATCGATGTTTCTTTGGGCTGAGGAAACATTTAAGTAGTAAAGCCCTGTCTCATAGAACCAAGGAAACGCTATACAAGACCTTAATCATCCTTAAGAATGGGCGTTAAAAGATTCGGAGGAAAATTTGCTTGGTTGCTTTGAAAGAAAGATTCTTCGAGTGATTTTTGGTCCTGGGTGTATCGAAGGAGTATGGAGAAGAAGATTCAACGACGAGTTTACGGGCTGTACAGTGACGTTGACCTGGTTAAGAAGCTAGAAATACAGCGGCTGAGATGACTGGGACACGTGGAGCGTATGGACATCAACGCACCAGCCCGATGAGTCTTCGAATCCAACCCTGATGGTGTACGCAGCAGAGGGAAACCGCGTAACAGGTGGCGCACACAAGTGGAGAACGACTTCAACCAACTTGGCGTGCGTAACTGGAGGTGGCTAGCTAAGGACAGAGCTACCTGAAGGCCGTAATCCATCCTGGATTCTAAGCCCCATCTTAAGTAAGTAAGTTAGTAAAATCTCGACTATTCTAAAGTGACATTTATAATATTGACTGTATTTATGAGTAAACGTCATCTTTGTGTCGAGTTTTGCAGAGAGTTCTAAAATTCTATAGAAAAGTCAATAACAAAAAATCGTTCAAAATCGACCATTAAGTCGAGTTTTTCTTTGTCAATCAAGTCAGCGTAATCCCGATTTTTCATTGAATTTTCAAAAATACTTTATTTACTTGGATTTAAAAATAATAAGGTAGGTATACAAACAATTTTGAAATATGTTTTCTTCTTCTTTTCTTGTAAGCCTATCAAATAGCCAAAAATTTACATTTTAAAGCTAAGTTAAAATGTAATAGAGTTGGACTACATAAGCAAGTTCATGTGACCCAGTCGTGCATTTACTTTTAATTGTGATTCCTTTTATTATTTTAAAAACCCTGCAAAACCTAACTAGACAAAAGCATAAAAGGAACTAAATTTAACTGTAAGCCTGATTTTCACATTTCGGAATACCTGATGTAAAAAGTATCAGCACCCATGCAATTCACAGGAACTCCCTAAGAAAACTCTTCTACCGAAATGTTATTCTTAAGCATTTAAAATATTTATGTTTTCTTTCTAAAGAACATTTTCATCCAATCCAAATAACAAACAATAGTTCAAAACTGAGAATATGCAAGCTCGTTCAATAAATATTCTGGTATTATTTTTGAGTACCTTCCTATTTGAAGAGAGATGGTAAAATATCATATTTTTCATTTAATTTTGGAAAATAAACACAAAAGGTCAAATTCTTGCAAATTTGCATGTTTTATTGTTCCTCAAAATTACTAAGAGACCATAAAATGCAAAGGCCAGCAATTTGAATTTGATTTTCCAAATGAGCAAATGCAGGCATTTCAAAAACCATACATACTATGTACATAATATATAATTCAGTGTGGCATAGCCTGGCTGACATGAAATTTCACTTCAGATTGAAATAGAGTATTCACATATTTAGTGTAAGCCTTACATGAAATTCAATGCGGATGCGAATAAATTACACAAATTTCAAAGTGAAAATCTTGTGTGTCTTATGCGAAATGAGCGACAATGAATTGCTGCTTCTTCTATCTCTGTGGACGTGTCACTGTAAATAAAAAAAAGGATTCACATTTACAATCGGCTTAAGTTGTGTCAAGAGGCGTTGTCTGTTGTTGTTGGTGGATTTTGTTACTTTATTTTGAGTTAAATGGCACATACGTTGGAAAACATAAACATCTGGTGTTCGTTAGGTATTTTAAGATTTCACATCACAGGCAAGTTGCCAAAAAAAGTTTTCTTGAAAAGGGTTTTCCACTTATCAAATCCTTTTAATCTGTTCTTTGTGAAACTGGATTTTTAAGACATTTAGAATGCTTCCGAAGCGTTTTTGTTAAAACAACAACAACAACAGAAAAAGGATACACATACGCCATAGTGAACTTCCGATAAAAGTTGTTTGTTGAGTTATGTGATAACTTTTTGAAGTTGAAATTTTATATTTTTGTTGTGCAAAATGATTTATTTATGTGCTAAGCACATCAATATTTCTTAGGAGCTTATAGGCATCCAAATGTTTTCAAAAAAAAAAAAAAAAAATATTTTCAGCTAAGTATTGATTTGGGTTATCTTTTGTTTGTGAATGCAATTTTGGAAAAGTAAGTTATTTCAAAAACAAGAGCTATTAGCAGGTACATGTTGAAGTTGGAAAACAAGAAGAACACAAACGGTTTCGTTTTTGTGGCGCAAAATATATCTACTAACTTGCAAAAACCCAGTCTTAGGTAAATTAGAATTGTATTGAAGCAACATTATTTCGAAGACAATTACTTTTTTTTTCAAATTAAGTGTCTTTCAAAGTTCTAAAAAATAATTTTGACGGAAGTTTAAACATAATTTAATAAAAAATAAAATGCATGACTGGGTCGCACGTACTTGCTCTTGAAGATAAAGTTACTTCTTATTCTAAGCCTTTTTAATTAAAAATTTGTAAATGCAAATTTAGAAAAAAAAAAATGAAAAAAAACATAAAATTCGATTTTCAAATGACTAAAACAGCTTCTTTAATGAATTTTAACTCAAAACTCTGATTTCTTCTACAATGATACATTTTTAGAAAAATAAATTGAAAATCGTTAGAGCCGTTTTTTAAAAAAACTATTTTTTCTATATAAAATTTTGCAAGGACTTTAAAAAAAAATTGGCACGCCATTTTTAAGATATTATTTATCAACATCTAAAAACAAAATTTTGAAAAAAAATATTGAGTAGTTTTTTAAAAAATGATTTTTGAAAAAAAAAAATTTCTAATACATACAAACAGACAGATAAATAAAAGGAATCACATATACCGGTCTTAGAAAAACTCATTTTTCTCAAAAATGGTTCCTACGATTTTGGTTGAAAAAATCAGGGTCAGTTGTTTAGATAAGTATATCTTTAAATAAAAACCAATTTTTTTCAAAAACCGTTATTAACGGTACCTGTCATATAGCACCGTTTTTCTTAGATCTGATTTTTTCCTTCATGACTCTATCAATTTAACCATTTTTTTACATGAACGTTTTTAAGACCGTAATAACGTTTAGTAAAAAAATTTCGAATTTTTGTTTTTTTGGAGTTTAAAAAAAAAATTGAAAATTTATTTTTGAAAAATCACTTGTTCGAAAACGTTTAATATTTTTTTTCAAAATTTTGTTTTTAGATGTTGATAAATAATATCTTAAAAATGGCGTGCCAATTTTTTTTTAAAGTCCTTGCAAAATTTTATATAGAAAAAATAGTTTTTTTAAAAAACGGCTCTAACGATTTTCAATTTATTTTTCTAAAAATGTATCATTGTAGAAGAAATCAGAGTTTTGAGTTAAAATTCATTAAAGAAGCTGTTTTAGTCATTTGAAAATCGAATTTTATGTTTTTTTTCATTTTTTTTTTTCTAAATTTGCATTTACAAATTTTTAATTAAAAAGGCTTAGAATAAGAAGTAACTTTATCTTCAAGAGCAAGTACGTGCGACCCAGTCATGCATTTTATTTTTTGTACGAATGCATAACTTGATATATGTATAGTATAGTACCTATATCGCAAGTAGAAAGACGAACTTCAATCGCTTTGTCTCGGCAAAATGTACGGACGACATTTATTAGCTATTTTTTGTTCGTCTTATCAAAAACATATTTTTTCAAAAGATTCTCAACCCGCACGAACTTGCTCATGTGCCTTACAAAGCTATTATGTATTAAATTAGATTGCAAATTTTAGATCTTTGTTTTTTTGAAAAATTATTTTTTTCAAAATATAGTTTTAGTTATAGACCAAGAGCCGACCGCAAATTTTGGGAGGTGAGGTATAACCAAAATCTGAGTATGCAGTTTTATAGGTATACGCGTCCTGATTTCATATTCAAAAGTCTGGCAGGTTTATTTTTCAGCCTTCTGTGGTATTATGGGGGTTAAAAAACGCGATTATTCCAATTCTTCGGAGGTAGATAATTACACTTTAATTGAAATTTTTAATATTGGAAACGATGCTCTGTCATTTTTCCTAAGTCGGAGACCTATATTTTGACGATCCGATTAGAAGAACTCAAGATATGTGTTTTATTTTGAGACTTTTCTGTTTTATTTTTTGTTTAGTTTTCTAATCTGAAAACTTTCCAAAAAAGACCTGATATGTGTTGCTTTAAAAGCTTATTTCTCGAGTTCTAATAATCAGATCTTCACGATTGAGGTCTCTAGACTTAGGAAAAATGACAAAACATCAGTTTCAATATTCAAAATTTTAATTGAAGTGAATTTGTCTTTCTCAGACGACTTGGAAATATCGCGTTTTTCAACACTCTGAAAACCACAGAGGGCTGAAAAATAAAACTGCCAGACTTTTGAATTTGAAATCAAGATGCGTATACCTATAAAACTGTGAATACTCAGATTTTGGTTATGCATCCACTCCCAAAATTTGCTGTCGGCTCTTAAACTATTATAGTTAATAATATATTAAACCTAGAATATTAAAATGATATATGCTGTAATTTTAATATGAGTCGGTAAACATCGACCAAATCTTTTGCGTATTAGAAAGGTACAACAACATCTAACTGATGAGCCCATTGTTGTACCTGGGCGAAACGCATTTTGGAGTATAGTTCACTTGAACTTTTGAAATCAGTCTTAAGGCTTTTGTGGCTGTTCAAACTTCAGCGGATATGTTGTCTGCAACATTTTTACCAATCTGAAATTTGTTGAAAATATTTATTACACTTGACAGCTGAAAACCTCTTACAAAATGCTTTTTTGTGGCCCACCATCTTTAAAGAATTAGGCACCGGCTGCCATCTTGGATTTTTCGCATTTTTGCTATAGAAAGTTGAAATTTTGAGTCCCGAAATTTCGTTGACAAATTTTAGATTCGAGTCCCGCAACCCCAAAAAACCAAAAGTATGAAAGACACCATAACTACCTACATATCTATCTAGGAACTTTTTTGATCACACATTTAGTGTATTGATTTTTTTTTAGTAATCAGTACCTACTGAAGGTGGTTTGATATTAACAATTCCTATTATCTTTTATCCTGTTAAATATTGTTTTATGTGTTTAGATAAAAATTTGATTCCACTGAACTTACGGTTCTAATAGAAAAAAAAACTAAGTCATTTTAACATTTTATTGGCAAAAATTTGGAAATGAAATTCAAATCGAGATAAATATGTTTATAGTCCTTTGTAAACCATTCTTTCGAATCTTTGACGAAGAAATCTCAAGTTATCAGTATATTTATTTTAGGGTTTACTTTAGCTTACCTGATCATGGTGCCTGATAGTGGCTTTTCATTATCGATTCTATCGTGTCATCTTTTATTTTGTCACAATTCTTCAATTTTAAAATAAAACCTGCTTAAATGTTCCACATTTTAGGTGTTCTTGCCTTAAAAATGTAGTTACCAACCAACCATTAAAATTGAAAACTAAAACCAAATTTTTTTTTGTATTTATAATTTTTTTATTAAATACTTTTGTTTCTTGTTTTTTTTTTTTCTTCTTTAGAAAAGGATTAAAATAAATCTTATAAGGAAAACAGTAAAACTTATTTCATTTAAAATTTTACCATGTAATAATAATAATAATTAAAAGTTAACAATTTTAACGTGATTTTTTTAAAATATAAAACTGTACAATGATTGTTTGATTTTTTACTTTGTTTATAATTGTTTACTTAAAGTTAACAAAAAAAAAAAAACATATATAAAAATTATTTTGATTGTGTTTTACACAACTAATTCAGGTTTGGAAGTCTTAAAATATATTTAGGTCTAGTAAATAACATGGCAATTATAATTATATAATATAACAACAAAATAATAACATATTAATAAAAATTATGTAAATAAATTTCCTATTTTATTACTTATTGCTCATAGAACATTTTTTTTAATTTATTTTTAAATCTAGTGATAGGTACAATTAAATAACGATATTTTTTTTACTTTTTATTTTACACTTATATGCCAATTTCACATTTGATTTTAGTTTATTTTTGTTTTTGTTCATTAAATTTATATAGTTTTTTTTTGATACTTTGCTAATTATTTTCTTATTGATTTTAATTTTTTTTTATTTTATACATTTTTGGTTTGCTTAGGAAGGTACTTTGTTTCAACATAAATTTTGACAAAAATTAAATCAAACAATTTTACATTTTTTTTTTTTTTAATTTATTCTGAGAAAATACTTGTTTTTGTTTTCATCATTTAAGTAAAAATTAAAAGTTCTCACAGTTAAAGATACTATTTTGAAAAATTCATAAGAAAAGCGGTGAAGTAGTACCTCAAGTAGTTTTCTTTGGTTTCAATAGAAGATACGACTAAAAGCAATTGTTATTTTTTTTTATATATTTACATTTGTTTGAAAATTGCATTTCTTACTTTTTGCATTTTTTTTAACTTAAATTTTATTACACAATAAATGAGACCTAGATGCCTTACATCTATAACTTTTACCTAATTTGGCTATCTACAGTTGGATTAGTCAAAAATGCAATTCTGTATTTTTATTTTTTATACGAAAATATGTATCTTAAGAAGTAATGATTTTATTATTAATTTTTTTTTTAAATTCTTTCAAGAAAATAAATATGTTTTGCTTCTTTTGATAGTAAAATAAATATGTTTTTATGCATCGATATGTTCATTCCATATTTTAATTTGATTTATGCAACAGAGATATTTTATAACTTAAAATGCCTAGAAGATGTAATTTCAATGAATTTCTATAAATTTAATAACACTTTGTGTGCAGATTTATGGGTGGAAGTTTGAAATATGGTTTTTGGGAAAATTTATCCTTCTGCCTTGAGTTTAATGTCACCTTTTCGGCTATTAATTTATTATTATTGAACAAAATATTACCCTTAAAGAACTTCAATGAAAATTAATGTTTTCAATTTGTTTGTTTATGTTTGTAGTTCCATCCAAGAAAAATAAAAACGATTAATAATGATAAATGATTTTATTATTCAATTGATAAAAATATTTAGTTACTTTTAGGCTATACAAACAAAAATAAATTAAATAAAAAATGTAGTTATCTGTCTTGGTTTTATGATTATAATAAATGTCTGTTTGTTGAATTTATCTTTTTGGCAGAATTTGATGCATTGCTTGGTGTGTGATATTTAAGCAAAAATACCATAATAAGTTTTTCTGGAGATTTATTGCTACAGATTTTGGGTAGTTTTTATATAAATATTCTCCAACACCCTGTGATTAATATTATGAATAGAGAAAAGAAAAACAATTGAGCGATAAATGCATACATTCAAAGGATTATTAATATTTCAACTTTTGAAAACTCATATCTTTTTAAATATTAAAGTTTTGAAAAAAAAACTCTTGTCAAAATTCGTTCGAATTTTAGTTTTTAATCATTTTTGATGGATTCCAAGTTTTTACTTAAGACCAATGTTTACCAATATAATTGACTTTCACCCTTAAATTAACAAATTTCAAAATGGTGGCCTGGCCACTTTTTATAGAAAATTAGGAGGAAAAGGTAGTTATGCTATGCGCAACCAAGAGGACATAGCATAGGTGTCCACAGAACTTCTACTTTCACCTACACGTGGTGAACATCAGTTGCCTATTACCTCAGCTGATGATAGGGGTTTATCCCTTGTGGAAGGTTGTTGATGTTGGTGGCAGAAAACGAGAGAAAGCGAGGGGGATGAGTGTCACCACTGAGGCGCTTCACTTTTCATCAATTTATCAGTGCATGAATTCCCCAGATGGAACTAATGATGGCCAGTTCCAGTCCGGCTGAACACCTTATACGGGCTACTTCAACTTGTTCGGGCGCAGGTCGTTAAGGGGCTCCCCACTCTTGGAGTTTGCTTCTCCAACAACTTTTTCCGAAACAACAACAAGCCACGGATAAACCGATGCTCCTTTCTTTGACGAACCCAGGAAATGAAATAAGAACAATAAAATTCGGATCTGTATACGTGGAATTTACTGTCCTGATACAGGCCACACGTGCAGCTGAACAATTAGTGGAAAACCTGGATAGACTGAAAGCTGACGGACGGCATGACGAAAACAACTTTTTTGGGCTTCTCCATCATCGTAATGTTGGTTAAGATTAAAACTTCAATTTTTTTCACACGAAACCAATTCTGATTCTATAGTTTATTTTAAAGCCAGAAACACATTCTCCTATTTTATTAAAAAAAAAAAAAATTATTTTAGCTGATAGTTTGTGAACAACTTATTTTAAAACTCTGAATTTTGCATAAAAATATTACTTTTTTTCGGTTTAAACTATGTTTTACCAAAATTTTGCATAATATCGTGACGTTTTTGTGTTAATTTTAAATGTTTCTAACAATTTGTAAAAAAAAATGAAGGTTTTAATCAAAACCAACATTACGATGATGGAGAAGTCCGAAAAAGTGGTTTTCGTCATCAATATTAAAAGTTTTGGTATGCAGCTTTTAAGTTCTAGTATGTGTTCAGCTGTTTAAGTATTATTTTCGCGAGAAAGTGTTTTAAATTATATTGGTAATTGTAATAAAAAACTTTTTTTTTGTTCCTTCTTTGTGCAAACATTGATCGGTTTAGTTGTGTTCCCAATCAGTCCCAGGCCGAATTTTTATTGTTTTTGGTACCCTGTCTTAACTTTTTTGAGGAACTGCAAGTAAATTTGGCGGATTTTTGCGGTTTTGATTAAAAAGCTTCTTTATAAAATTAGCTTTCTGACAAAAAAAAAATTAAAATTGTTAGAAGGTCTAAGATTTGTTTTAACCTTTATAACGCGTTAAAACACTATTCTTAAATCCCCGAAGAGAGATTGTTTATAAAATTTCAGCTAGAAATATTAATTTACAAGCCAGATTTGTTCTTTTTTTGATGAAGAATTAAAAAAGGAATACAAAACTTTGATAACTTTGTTTAACTTTCTTGCTTTTAGTCTGAGTAATAAACCAATTCTTCAAAAAGATTTTCAAAAATTCAAGACTTTGTCAAAAACTAATACCTGATTCATGACTTGAGATACCTGTTTCTTTTCTTTTTTGCCTTGAAGAAAGGCTTAAGTTCGACCAAAAATTTCATTTCATGAATGTTTTGATCGTAGAAAAAGAAAAATTTCTACATCGATTTGTATGTTGAGTTTTGCTACTCAAATGAGCTTGAGAGTAGCGGGACCGGTTAGTTTTTCTGAAGTTCTACAATTCTACATGCTGAAATATTATCCACCCTTCGAATGTATCAAAGTTAACGTTAAGTTCAGCAAAGGTAGCCCATCGGGTACTACTAGATTTAACCACAAAGCGATTGGTAGAATCAGAGATCGAAGTAATTAGTCTATTAACAGCAGTTGAAAATCTAAGCTTATTTTGCAAGTTCGGATTTGATGGAAGTTCGGGACACAGCTCCTATAAACAAGCTTTCCAAGGCCTTGATGAAACTAATTCTTCTGTCTTTATTATTTGTGGTTCTACAAGATACTGCAGGTCATTAAAAAAAGAAAAGAGTTCCTAAAGGATTTAACAGAAATGTCTATTGCAGAAAAAATAAAAAATAGATTCGAAAACGAGGTAAGGAATTAGCAGAATACAACAATTTTATTTGAAAAAAAGATAAGTACTTTTTACAATGGCTGACGACAAAAATGGATCCAAATAATACCTTTCAAAAGAAAAACAGCCGACCTCAAATTTGAGACTTTTAATATTTTCTTAGACATGTCACTGTTAAAACTGGTCTAAATTAAAATGGGACCCTAATAGGACCAGCTATCAAATAGAAAAAGTATCATCGAAATCGACTGACCCAGTCAAAAGTTCTGAGCTCTCAAACATACAAAAACAAAACACAAAAACAGTCGAACTGATAACCTCCTCCTTTATTGAAGTCGGTTAAAAAGGCAGTTATTGCCAAGCCAATTGAAGGGATTTGCAGATCTCCCTTACGATAATAATAATTCTGAGGCAGAGGCAAATAGCAGTCGTGAAGAAAGCGATGTTTAATAAATCAAACTTTTATTTTTGTGTGTGTATTTATTTTTTGCAAAGAACATAAGAAAAAATATATACTTCTTTGTAGGCGTAATTATTTCAAAATTTGACAGCCCTAAATGTTGATGTAATGAAAACGGTTGCTATATTAATTTGTCATTTTTTTCGAAACACAAAAAAGTGGGCGTTTTGGTGGGCGTGGTCACTGTTGTATTTTACTCCTGCCTGCTTACTGCTTGTTTTGCAGTTTAATACTAAGCAGCATCACTAACTTGCATTTTAAATTTAAATCAATTGACTGCGAATGAATTGACTGCATTACCAACTGGATGCAGTCTCATACAGGTCTTATGCTAATATGTATACTTCATAAACTTTATGTAAGACTTTAAAATCTACAGCCACTTGGACCCGAAAAGCAAGTACGTTCGCTCCAGTCGTGCATTTTAGTTTTGTCGATTAAAAAGAAACTAAATTAACTTTTTTTTTGAAAATCCATTTTTCGAAAACAAGCCAGTGATTTCTTTGGAAATTTTGAATTTAGATCTGCATTAATATTGATGTTTTTTTTTGTGGTTTTCTAAAAACGTTTCTTTTTTAATAAATCAATGGTATACTTAGTTTGAAGCTCAAAGTTGTTTATGCAATTTTTGTAATGAATCTTATGTTTTTTCTAAAATTACTTATAAAATTATTTATATTTAAAAACTTTATATTATGAAGCATTGACGTCCATAGCAACTTTGACCCGAAGAGCAAGTACGTGCGACCCAGTCGTGCCAATTATTTTGATATTTGTCCATCATCGAAATGAAAGGATTAATTAAAACCTCGGATTCTGTTTACATGGAAACAATATTTGTTTCCCTTTAAGCTCTACAAGCTAACTGGGAATAGAATTTCGCTTGTTTTACAATATTACATTTTTCTCCCAAGGGCGAATTGCAGTAACCGAAATAACGAGAAAAAAAAATTAATTTTCACGATTTTCCCACATAAACTGGAATGGTTTGATAAATAACGTCAAAAAATCAATCTCTTTTTTACTCGTTTCTAGCTAAAAGTTTTTCAATGCTTGATGCCTATAATAGGACTCGAATACCTTCACATAAAATAAAAACTAAAATTATAATTTGCAGTATAGTTTGTTTACCCCCTAAGCTTGGGTGAGTTATTTCCACATTAAGACAAAGGCCTTGAACATAAATGTTCATTTCGTAGATTAAAAAAAAATCATAACTGTATTCCAAGCAAAATGACCTATTTAAAGGCTTTATCGATAAGCATTCCGCAAATAGAATAATAAACACTTCGTGCCAGCAGCGTTTTGTTGATATTTTTAATTATACAAAAAAAGAAAGAAAAAACGACTGAACGTTTTTCATATTTGCTAGAAGCAAACAAATTATGTTTACATTCGTTTGAAAATAATCATAAATCAGCATTAGTCTTGCAACTTTTCATTTCAACTCTCATACAGAAAGAAGTGCGCTCAAATTCGCTTCAATTCATTCATTACTCTTTTTTTTTTTGAAATCTAACTCAAGGCCATTCCTGGAGTCGTTTAAAGACCGATTTCTATAAACCAAACAAAAATTCAATAAAATGACCGTATGCCGTTGTAGTAGTTACTCTTTCAACAGAATCGAATATACCTCCAAGCCGCCTCTAGCCATGGGAACACTTTGAAAAGTAAAATACAGAAAAAATGATTCCGAAGGGTGTTGCTCTGCTGCCACTCCTGATGGCAGTCACAGTTACATTCATATAACCTACACAACAAAAAGAACATTAGTTTTGTGTTATATTTTTTTAAGCTCAACAAAAAAAAAAGGACTACGGTGAATTTTCCGACCAGCGGAAATACCGTATACTTTGTAAGGCATTTCCTTCCGTTTCTCCGTTTGAATTTCATAATTGTGTTCAGCTGCGGAACCAGCCCGCAGTGGTGTTGTTTGTTCTCCTTTTTTATTTATTTTTCTGATGACACGAGGATATTCGGGGGAGAAAAGCACACAAAATCCATAAATCTCAGCGTCGAAAAATGTCGGCTATACCGCCGCTGCGCCGCACTGCGCCGCACACAGATTTGTGGGTCATTAAAGATGTAAGACGTTAATTATGTTTCGAAACTCCATCGTTTGGAAAAGCTTTTTCTTTGTTCGTTTTTGTATAAGTTGGTGCCTCTGCCTATGTTCCAAAAAAAAAAGGGGTTAAGAGGCGAAGGTGAAATCGTTTAACCGAGGATATTAATGAAAATTCGGAGCTAACTGGGTTAACATAGATCACACGAAAATACTTTGTTATCGCATAAATATGCGGGTAGGGAAATAAATTTTCCAAACAAAAAAATTAAACATTTTCTTAGCTAACAAATTTACAAAGCCATTTAAGACAAGACGCGTTTGTAATGAGAATTAAGACGGAATGAAAGAGGTGTGTAATGGTATAATGAGAAGAAGATGCACAAGGGATATTATTTTTGGCTGGCTGCTATGTAGGTACTCGTATTGAAATTAATTCAATTTAGAAGGCTTAGGTTAAAAAATGTTACAATCAAGTTAAGATGAATGAAATGAAATTTAAAACTAATTAGATTTGAATCAAAAGAAATTATATATTTGGATCCTTACCACCATGGTCGAGGAGTTTCTCTTTGAGGATTTTGAAATTTGACGATAAATAATAATTATAGGCGATGTTTTTAATAAGATTTTATACATAAATGACGGTAAGCCCTTCAATGGGGTCTTAATGTATTTTTGTATAAAGTTTAGGTACCGAAGTTGTGTAATTATTATTATTATAAATATTCCTAGACAAAATGAATTTAAGCGAAACGCCATTAATTTCACTGTCTAACACTCAAAAACAGTTGGGCGAAAACCGATTACATTTTGTAGGACTTGTTGCAGGCCGGTCGTGGCCAAAAACATATTATTTTTTACCTTGAAGGTTGTTCTGGATTGTCACAAACATTTTTTCCTTCGAAAAAGAAGGAGGGTATCGATTCGACTGCATTATTTTTTTTGTTGTGTTTGTTACCTCAAAACTTTAAATTTGACGTTGGTTGGTTTTCTTTTGAAAGATATTTTATCATGAAACGTCGCGCCGCCGGCGCCGTGAATATAATAAAAGGAAATACGTTTTTGAGACATTTTTATGTGCGTGCGCTGTTGTTGGCGTTGGAAATTTGTAAATACGATAACTTTTGTTTGAATAAAGATAATAGTAATCTGTTAACGCCAAAAATTAAAGATTATCTAAACTAAGGTCTAATTCAAAATTCAGCTATTAATTTTACTTTTGATAAAAAAAATGTCACTCCACCTAGGAGTAGGTACAACAAATTTATGACTCTGAAAGTAGAAGACAGCAGACAAAATATATTTTGGTATTGGATATCTCTGAAACAAGAAAAGATTATGGATTTTCTTAGATGGAAAATTGTTGGCGGTTTGAAAGTGCGTATATGCCATTAAAAAAAATTGCACGACTGGATCGCACATGCTTGCTTTTATTTGTAAATGCAGTTTTAGAAAAAAAAAAAAATAAACAAGCATAAAATTCGATCTTCAAATGACTAAGAGCCGTTTACTAAAACGAAACTTAAGCATTTATGTTTAACATAAAGTCTTATGTGACAGTTTACGCATAGGAAACATAAGTAAATATTTTAAGAAAAAATAAATAAAACAGCTTCTTAAATGAATTTAACTTCAAAACGAAGTATAAAATTTGATTTTTTCTATAATGATACATTTTTAGAAAAAAGTTTTTGAAAATTTAACGATTTAACAAAACGTTTTTAACAAAAATTAATTTTTCGAAAGGAATTTTATACACAAAAAGAAAAATTGGTACGCCATTTTTAAGGTATTATTTATCAAAGATCTAAAAACTAAATTAGGAAAAAAAATTTTGAGTAATTTTAGAAAAAATGATTTTTCAAAATAAAAAAAAATTCAAATATTTTATTAGTTTTTATTAGTTTTCGAAATTTTTTCTACCAAGCATTATTACGGCAACTTGAAAGTTTTCATATCAAAAAAATGGTCGAAATTGATTGAGTCATGAAGGAGAAAATCTGAATTAAAAAAAAAAGGTTCTATAGCAGGTACCGTTAATGCCGGTTTTTTTTTTGTAAATGGTTTTCATTTGAAGATTAACCTTACCCAAAAACATTACCATAGTTTTTTAAATAAAAATCGTAGGAACCATTTTTGAGAACAATGAGTTTTTCTAAAACCATTTTTTTTGGCCCAAATTTTTTTTGGGGGGTACATTCTAAAAAACGCTACATACAAAGTTTGAAGTAAATCGACTTATCCGTTTAGGCTGTGTCTTCTGATACATGCAGACAGATAGACCCACTTTCTTCTCATTATCTATCATAGTAATGTCATGTTTGATTGTTATCACAAGTTTTTATCTGCGATATAGGTACTATAGGGCAAGTTTAGGATTCCATAGAGCCTTTTTTCACTTTTCTGATTTTCTTGTAAGCGACTCCACGGATTTCGATGACAATTTTTTCACAAGAAGTTCTCAACAATTTTCATGTTAATTAATATCATGCGATGATCGCGAAAATACACAAGGGACCAGCCATATTCTAATCCCGCACTAAAGGTAACATTAGACATTTAAGTAGGTGAAATTGATGCAAGTGACCAGCGCTTATCAACACCACTACTATCAGCAATTAATAAAGATCTTAATATTGATGAAATACTTGTGAGATCGATGTTTTAATTTTTTTATATCAATGCAAACTTTTAGGAATTAATACAATTTGCAGTCTTACAGCTCACACTCGGTTTGCCAGCAAAACGAGTGAGCTCTTTTCAATATCTAGCAGTTCTTGGGGGTTGGTTTCAACAGTACCTACCTACATTGTAGAACAGATTAAAACACCATAATCACAGTAAGATTAACCATCAAGAGACCAGCTCTGAGAAAGTCCAAATACTACACTTATGGAATGAGGCTTAAATCGTTAGCACCTTAAGTACTGATGTTATACCATAACGACTACTTATGTTCGAAACTTGAGATTAAGTGAACGAACCTACGGCGATAATTAATCAAAATTTGTTTAAAAAATATAATTTTGGCAATACATACAAAATCAGTATTTGAAAAAAAATTATAATGAAGCGTGTTTCTTTGGAAAAGTGTACATACAAATATGCTTAACTGGCTTTATACTTTAGCAAAAAAAACCCACGCCTATTATGTACAGTGTTGAACAAAGAATCTTGACACTATGTTATAATTTTGTTTACCATAGCCTTACTTTATTTATGTCTTTATGTCTTTTCAGAATGGTTTGAATAGTAGTACTATAGTAAAACAAGGACGTCTTCTCAGCGCTTTACTGCTCTCCCTCTTTATCAATGACATAGCTAATTCTACTATAAATGTTTTATTATACGCCCATAATCTTGTAATACTATCCGAATCACCAGAAAACCTACGGTTGATGATCAATCGATTAGCAACTTACTGCAACAGTCAGAAAAGTCTAAAGTTATGGTATTCTCAAGATCTTCACAGAGTCAACGCCGTTATAGGTGGTATTACAATGATAATCCACTAGAAGTTACAAAAGAAATAAAATATCTAGGCTTTAAACTTAATTCGAATTTGAACTTCAACAAATATTTCAAAGAAAAAGCCAACACATCACAAAGCTTGCTGAAACAAAATATATGAGGCCGTTGTAAAATCAACTCTATGTTATGCTTCTCCAATCTGGGAGTGCAGATCAATACAACCAAATAGAACAGTTTCAAAGAAATTTCTTGAAAAAACTGTTCAGCTTACCTGTAAACTAACCAAATTATGCAATCTATCTGGAAACGGGAATACCTAAACTTCTAACAAGTACACTTAAGGCATAGGCTGATTTTATAGTTAAAACATTAGCTCATGAGGAATCACGGATAACAAAGAAAATGCTTCTATACGAATTAAGGAATACAGACTGGTGGACTGCTAAGTGGGAAAGCATTAGTACAACTTGTGGTGAAAGACTTACTAATGATTTAAATAACCCTAATAACCTAAAAGAAAAGCTGTACCGGTGAAACATTTATCGAAAAAGCCCGTGCATCTAACAGTAGATTATTAAATTCACAACTCAACTATAATCTTGATAACAGAAGCCTAAATGGAAGTCCTTATAACGGGAGCTTCAATCATTTTCTTAGTACTTGTCCAATATTTAAGCCGCACAGACTATTATTCTTTTTTTCCAGGCAAATCAACAACTGATCAGATTTTTACCCTTAGGCAGGCGATGGAAAAATGTCTAGAATTTAACATCCCAACATACCATATGTTTATAGACTTTAAAGCCGCCTATGATAGCATAGCCAGGGTAGAACTTTACAAAGCCATGAGAGAATTCGGCATCCCAAATAAATTGACACGACTATGTAGGTTGACCATGACCAACGTAACAAGCCAAGTTAAAATAGCCGGATTGCTATCCAGATCAATCAACATCTTTAATGGACTCCGACAAGGGGATGGTTTGGCCTGCCTCCTCTTCAACCTGGCGTTGGAGAAAGCAATCCGTGACTCTGGCACGGCAACAAGAGGGACCATCGTCAACAGGTCCAGCCAGATACTGGCTTACGCAGACGACATCGACATCATCGGAAGAACCGAACAAGCTGTACACGATTCCTTCATTCAGATCAAGCAGGCGGCGGCACAAAATCTGGGGCTGCACATTAGCGAAGGTAAAACAAAGTACATGGTGGCGTCGAATGCGAGAAGAACAGTTGGTCAAACAATCAAGGTAGCGGAGCACGAATTTGAAGTGGTGCAATCCTTTAAATACCTTGGGTCAACAGTAGCAGCCGATAACAACATAGAAGAAGAAATACGCGGGCGGCTTCTCAAATCCAACAGAGCCTACTACAGTCTGTCAAAACTATTCAAATCCAGAAATCTAACCATTACTTCAAAACTGCTGCTGTACAGGACCATCGTCCTGCCAGTACTCATGTATGGATCCGAGACTTGGGTGCTAAGCAAAAGGCACTGTGACCTCTTAGCCGCGTTCGAGAGAAAAGTCTTACGGAGAATTGTTGGCCCCATATGTGAGGAAGGACGATTCCGGAGACGGTACAATCATGAGTTGTACGCAATCTACCTTGAAGCAGACATAGTGACAAAAATTAAGCTAGGTAGACTCCGGTGGGGAGGGCACCTAGCTCGTATGAGCGAAGAGGAACCTGCTCGGAAAGTCTTTTGCGGTACATTCTATGGTAGACGGCAGCGTGGTAGACCATGCTTGCGCTGGAGAGATGGCGTAGACCAGGACGCCCAAAGCCTTGGGGTGCGCAACTGGATGGCGTTGGCTCGAGACCGGGATAGGTGTAGAGACTTGTTGAAAGAGGCCAGGACCGGACCCTGGTTGTCGAGCCGATGATGATGATGACTATTATTCTTTGGAAACATTACCCTTAACATGCAAGACACCATAAAAATAATCAACGATTACGACTGGAAAACACTTAGCAAGTTTTTAGAAGTAATCAGTAAGTAAAGAATGCTAATAATAACTGAATATGTTTATTTTTTAAGTTTGCCTAATTATTACTTTGTAATTTTATTTACCTAATAATATGTTGTATGTGAAAATAATATTTGCTAACCAGGCTGACGGCTAAGTCATAGCTTTATAATGGATAAATAAATGAATTTGTTACTTACTTGCTTACTATGCAAAATGTTCAAATATTACTCAAATAGAAAAGCCGACAGCAATCGTCTTCGATTTGTAGATTAGTGATCAAAAAAATCCTCAAAGCTTACAAGCTGTTATCATGCAGAAAAGTGTACACAACAAATTATTTGAAAGCATTTTTAATAAGCTAACAAGTTAAATTAAATTATTTCATTTAGATGAAATAAACTTTTAACTAAAAGTTTATAATAACAAAAGTTCCTATATAGCATTGCAATTCAACTCTTGTGCGTTTTTCAACCGCAACCGCATTTAATACAAAAATTAATTCAAAAAATTAAATTATAATCCAATTAAGAGCAGCTACCACCACACTGGCATCGGCAGGCGAAACGCGAAACAAAAATAATAATGTTTTCGTTAAGTGAACTTTTTTACTCTCGAATTAAATCCAACTGTGCGACTAAAAGTTTAAATTTTAAATCAAAAAAGAATTAACTTCTCCGCCCCTTCATTAAAAATAAAATTAAAAAAACAAAAAAACAAACTGTGACCTGTGTCAGTGTGAATATAATTTTCATTTCAGTCAACATAATAATAATAATAATGATAGGGGGCTGGCGGCAGCAATTTGTTCGCTTCTCCGCTAAAGGTATGTTCCTCGTTGTCATGGAGGTTGTTATATGCTTTCATGCAATCTATAATACTGGAATATTCATAAAATAAAAGTAAATACATTTTGTGTCACGACTAGCTCACTTAAAATGAAGGACTTAAATATTTTTGACGGAATAGAAAGGACCTAGAATTTTCTGACAGTTCCAAATGGCTAACTGAGATTCACTTTTCGTGACAACCAATACACCTAGAAAGCCCAAAATCCCGAAAACCCGAAAACCAAAAAACCTAAAATCCCCAAACCCCATAATCTGGAAAACCCAAAATCCCGAAAAACCAGAATCCCGAAAACCTAGAATTCTGAAAACCCAAAATCTAGATAACCCAAAATCCTGTAAATAGAATTGAAAAGTTTTGCCAAAATATGTCAATGATCCAATTTTGAAAGTTTTATTTAACAATAATACAGGAAAAATTATTATAAAAAAAAAACTTCGAATAATGAAATATGTAAAATAATGAAATACAGTGAAAACACACTTGAACGGAGACCCGGTAGAATTTGTTGGTCTTTTTGAACTGAGGAAGATAGTATCATTTAAATTGTCCATTAGCCCTCGAAATCTCATTTTAGGAGTAAAAAACTGTTATTTTGGGAATTTTTGATATACTAGTCCAAAACTTAGCCATTTTTTTAACCGATTTATTGTTTTTAAACTTCTTTAAAAAAAAAAAAAATCTATAACTTTTCAACCATTAACTGCATGTTTTGTAATAAAAAAAATGAGTCAAAAGAATTTCGATATTCGGATATTTTTTTCTCATTTCCTCATTTTCAGCAACATTTTAATGTATTATACAATTTAAAATTACAATTTTTTTCTAAAAGCCTGTTCTTTTTCACGACAAATAAATTAGTTTGTAAAAAAAATATTAAAAAATAACCGAGTTATTCAAATTTTAAAAATTCTATAAGCAGATTTAATATAGAGCAACGCTATGATGATAGTCGAGTTACGAAAAGCAAATTTTCTATCTTTGAAACGATATTGTTCAGACAAAAGTGATGTTGAGAGTAACGTAAATCAAAACTATCGTAGTTAGAATATCGGATTTGGCGATAATCAAATAAATTATGAAATAACCTCCGTGGTAGAATTTGTTGGTGGTTTTGAACTTTCTTATACTTTTTTTTACTACTTTTTTGCTTACCATTTCTGTTATTATTTTTTTTTTTTTAATGAAAAATTGCATGTTTTAAAAACATTTATTTTTAATTGGTTTTTCTTTAACTTCTCGCCACAAATCCACTAAACTCCACTTCAAAATTAAACCCACTGAAATGAAATCAATTTTTGCACGATTTGACTCAAAAAAGGCTTTTTTAACACAGTTTTGAAAAATTTTCAGAAAATAAAAAAAATTAAAGATAGTGTTAAACCGTTACTATCAAGTATAGAAAAAATGTAAAAACAATGACAACATTTTGGGCTTTGTTTTTGTCATTTGTAATGATTGAAAAATGAAAAATGCACACTTAAAAAGGTGTATTTCAGACAAAAAAAATTATAATCAAATACTAATAACGAAATTATAGTAAATCTTCACCTGACAATACCAAAATGAGATTTTGGGGGTGTATTGTAAATTTGTTGTATACTGTTAAGTGTATTTATTTATTTTTTTTTTTTTTTAACACAGTGAAATATAAACAAAGCAGCTTATAATCTATTATAAATTGTATGAAATCCGCATTAGAAAACTTATCTTAGAACGATCTTATCGTTCCGAAACAATTTTTTTGGTCCGTTTTTCTTTGACTGCGTAACGTTTTTTGTGAAAAAATTAGAATGGGAACCTGGAGATAATGTTTTCTGTGATTGTTATTTCTAACAAAAAAATAAAAAAAAATTCACAAGTCAAACAACGTTACAACGTTTTTTTTCGCTGTTTTATTGATGTTATTTTTGATTCAAAATTGGTCAATTTGACTCAAAGTTGTTTATTATTTTTTTATTTACGTTGTTTTTTCTTTAATTGTTGATTTGTACTGGACCCTCATCCATTTCAAAAAATCTAACTTCGTCAAATTCTATATATTTTGCCCAGATAAAATAAATAAAATACAAGACTGGGAAAAAAAACCAAAAATCGTAAGAGTCGTTTTTTAAAAAAATTAATATTTTAGATATACAAAAAACTGGTATGCCAAAATTTCTAAAAAAATACAGTGACCAGTTTACGAAAAATTGATTGATTTTTCAAAAAAAAAAAAATTCAAAGCTCTACAAATCAGAATGTTAACAGTTTAAGATCTCAATTTATACAAGATAAATGATAAAGAAAACTATCTGTACCATAAGAAAAGCCAACACCATCTGCTCAAAAGCCGTCAATAAATTAATAAATGATAATCTATAAACAAAGAACTACTGGAGAGTGAAAATATTTTGGGTCCCGAAACAGAACCTTGTGTCATTCTTTAGGTTCTATTACTTAAATATGATCACAACAAAAACACAAGTGTAAAAATTGCAAAATTTCAAGATTTTAGGGTGACGGTAAGTGCTCCATAATTATTTTGATGATCTGTCAGCAAGTCAGTCAGTCAGTCAGTCAGTCAGTTACGGTTTTTGCAATTTTTAAAGCTCTGTATCTCATAAACCACTAATGCTTATTGGATGAAATTTGCTGAGCTGTTGACTACCTCAGTGTATTCCTGTAAAAAAGGGTGTAGTGCCAAAAGCTGCTGGAACTTGGCTGGGCACTACCGTGCCCTTTGATTTCAACAATTTTTTTGAATTTCATGATTAACCATGTCAAAGGCTTTTGATACATCAACAAATAATGAAGCTTTATTCTTAGAAAAAACTCGACTTAATCGACCTGTCCAAAAAGTTATTTTCATTGTTAGCTTATAAGTTAGTATCGATGCATTAGTCAGAAAAAAAATCCCCAATCAACGACAGAGGCACACCCAACCTAAGGTGGCACTCACATTTTTGGCAATCGAACTCAACAAACTTTGTCAGTAAGCTTGAGCCCCAGCCATACTGGAGAATGATTTTTCTAATTAAATAAGTAGAATCTGGGCTTTCTAAAACTAAAATATTAATTTTCGATTAAAGTCTCGATTAATTTTTTAGCAGCTTCAGTTTTAAGTATAATTTTCAGTGGTTCTAGTTAAACCGAAATCGATTAAATTGTTATTCCAGGACTTACAACTTCAACTATAAATTCTTAGAAGAAATCAAATTTAATAAGAAGAACATTTTGAGGTTTGTTGACTTTATGCACTCATTTTGGTATGTTTTGCAGAACTTTAAGCACTTCTGCCACCTTCTCCCTACCTAATGATTCAGTTCAAATGCAAAAGAAATAACCACATTATTTGGGGTCACGTTGATGGCAACAGCTTTATAGTGGCAACCACTGTCACATCACATTAAAACGCCTACCGCACTGCGCCGCGCCGCTTAAGCCGACACAAATAATTCTATAAGGAAATTTTATTTAAGTTGACTTTTAAATTTTGTTCCTTTATTTTATTCCTTCTTTATTGTTGTCGTTTTTTTTTGAAATACTCGCACACAACAAAACAAAAAAAAAAATCATACTTCGGAAGCAATTTAACTTTTAGCAAGTAAACAATTTGCGAGAGGCTGTGTTTTGTGTCGTAGTTACCGCTACACCACTGCGCCGCGCCGCGCGCCATGCTGGAAGAAAGGAAGGATATAATAATTTTTTTTTCTTTGCTTTCGTTTGTATCGACTTTGAGAAAGGAAGTTTTGGGGAAATATGGTGACACGGCAGACGCGATTATGATTGTCAGATTTTACACAAAAGAAGAAAAATATTTTATGAATGCGGCTTTCAGCAACACGCTGGCGAGGTGGTGAGGTGATGAGGGTGGAAGAGGGTGTTATAAGGATTGATGCAAAGTTTTTTTTGTTGTTGTTATGTTATTGTGTTAAAGTAAGAAAAAAATTGATTTTGAAAAATATGATTTATTCGAATACTTGTCAGTCAGCCAATCTTGAAGATTTATTCAACATAGATGTTTGTATTAAACTCCATACATCACCTATACATATTCTATTGTACGAGTATAGGAGTATGAATAAAAAGAAATAAATGCCATTAAATTTTGAATTATCAACTTTTTTTAAATCCGGATGTTATGAATGAAAAAGATGAACGTCGTCGTAGGTACGATTGGAAATATATTACGTTTTGACGTTTTGAATATAAAAGTCGTGTAAAGTAGGTGACTGAATGTACCTACTATATACCAACATAACCTACCTAAAAGTTATTATAATTCTTTTTTAATCCCGTTCTAGTTAAAATATTTTTTTTTTTTTTTGACAAAGCGAAGGCTAAAGCTTTAGGTAAGAATGGTTAAATGAAGCATTTCATGTATTTGCAATTCTAAGTCAAATGGAAAGTCAAACTTTTTAATGAAGTTTCCTTCAAGTTAGAGAGTAAAATAATTTTTTAAAGAAAAATATTTTAGTTCCAGAATTCATAAAGGAAGAAAGCTAACAATATTCTTTACTTTTAAGGAAGTTTTCAATGTTTGAGTATTTTATGATTTAACTTGTTTGTGTTGAAGTTTTTGTGCTGCTATCGAATATACCTTTGAGGAGGCCCTTAAAACTTTTTCTATTGTATTGAAGAAGCATTCGAATAAGTTTTTATATTGATTATCCTTTGGAAGTCAGGTTATTTGATGGTTTAAGGTGAATGTTTGTGGAGTGTTAGTTCATATTGTTGAATTTACAAAATAAATCACTTGACGAAAAATAAAAGGGCTTATTGATAGTTAGGTAGGCATGGATATTTTATCTAATGACTTATTGATTGAATTCGGTTAATTGTAACAAAACTTACCTGCTAAGTTTTATGGCCAATATTTTGATCGTCACATGATAGAAGATGCACTGAGAGAACAAATCGATTGCGACAAACAAAAAAATTGCCCAAACAACTTTTTCCGTTTACTGGACAATTTTTCGGCTTTGTTTGCAGAAAATTAGTTAATTCGTTTGTGGGAAACACTTTTTGTTAAGCGTAAAGCCTGTGATTAAACCAGGGACCTCTTGCTTTTTAAGCAAGTATCTTGTCATTCCGCCACTGACTGTATAGTTTTCGATTGACGTAGAATGCATAGAAACAAAATGAGAGACTGAATCGTTTGCGTCAAACGACTTTTAGTTTGTTGGAAAGAAGTTTTTGACCTCAACTTCGTTTGTAGCAAACTTTTCAATTCGTTTCGGTAAAACAATTTATGCGAACGAATAAATAAAAAAAAAACAAGGTTCAGCATAAGACCGGTGATTGAACCTGTAACCTGTCGATTTCAAACTAAGGCTGTTGCCATTGTGCCACGAACTAAATAACTTTTGTGTAGCAAGGAATGCATAATGAACACCACAAGCATAGAGGAAATTATTAGTCATTTGTTGTAAATGAATTGTATATTTATACCAAAAGTGAAGTTCTTTCCCACAAACTACTTTATGGAGAGGTCCCGAAAAAAACCGTTTTAGTTTTTAGTTATAGACAACCTTAAAATTGAAAATAGGTACTTTGAAGATCCTTAATGAATTCCATCCTGTTTACAATTGAAATGGAAAATAACAAAACAATAGAACAAGAACAAATTCTCTTCACCTATTCACCTAGACGTAGAAATTTTAATTTTCAATCAATGAAGCTCGGCTTCAAATTTTGTAAGCAAAATTTTTGGGTTGAGTGACAAACAGTTTCACTCACCTTATCTTAAAGAGAATATTATTCCTATGTGGTTGAGCTCAGCGCAGTTGCCAAAGACTATTTCAAGCGTATGGTTTATTTTCCTACGACAACAAGCCAACAGAAATGCCGCCATTGATGTGCTGGGCGACAGCAAACACACTGAATCTCCTGGTGCGACAAAGAATGCCAGCTGGCGCATCCAGCTAAGAAAAGATATGACCTATTTCTTGTGTCAAATGAAACCCTCTCAGCGAATTTCACGAGTGTCTTGTTTTTTTTTCATGGGGTTTGATTCCATTTTACCTCTTAAGGCAAAAATAAAGCCACCATGTGGTGTTTTTTGGAGACTATCCCCAGACGTTTTTTGATTTTTTTTTTTGACCACAAGTAACGGTACCTGTCATATAGCGGTTTTAAATAAACTCATTTTTCTCAAAAATGGTTCCTACGATTTTGATTAAAAAAATCATTTTCATTTTTTTGGACAAGTTCTATCTTTAAATGCAAAGCATTATTTTCAAAAACCGTTATTAACCCCTACCTGCCATAGAACGGTTTTTTTTTTTAAATTCTGATTATCTCCTTCATAAATCAATCTATTTCAACCATGAAAGCTTTTAAGTTTCTGTAATAATTTTTAGTAAAAAAACTTCGAAAATTATTTTTTTGGATTTTCAAAAAAAAGTTTGAAATTTTTTTTCTGAAAAATCATTTTTTCGAAAACTGCTCAATATTTTTTTTCAAAATTTAGTTTTTAGATGTTGAAAAATAATATCTTAAAAATGGCGTACCAATTTTTTTTATGAAAGTATAATTTTAAAATTTTATACAAAAAAATAGTTTTTTTTTTAAAAAACGGCTCTAACGATTTTCAAATTTTTTTTTTCTGAAAATGTATCTTTATAGAAGAAATCAAATTGCATATTTTAGGTTACAAATAAACAGGCTTAGCATAAGAAACCTTATCTATAAGAGCAAGTACGTGCGATCCAGTCGTGCAATTTATTTTATTTATTTTTTTAGTCTTCACCTCCTCCTTCTTTATCAACAAAAAATACATTTCCACCCAAGATATTTTGATGGACTCTTTTGATTCTTCAATTTTATTGCAAGTGTAAAGTATTTGTCAAGTTTCATGAGGACCGTACCTACTATAATGATTAAAATTGTAGAAAAGTCTCCTAAAAAAACAAAAATGGACGAGTGATTTACTAAAAACGAATTCTTCCTTAAATCCAAGATGGCGGTTTAAGCCATGACACAATTTTCCCGAAAAATGACACATATGTTTGTATTGTTCGCTTCTAACGTTTTATCAAAGAAAATTGTACGATTTATTTTTTTCTATTTCAAATGTTTATACCGACTGGAGTATGTTAGGATACAGCAAAACAATTCTTTCGATGGAGTCGGATAGGGCATTAAATTTGTTAAACGTTGAATTTCTGTCCAGATTAAAGTTTCAATACAGAAAACACCTACGTATGATGCGCTTATTCACCATGGATATGAACCAAATGAAATTCAAATTAGTGTTCAAACACGGACCGAATTGTGGTTAGAGTTGGTATGCGACATCATTTTCATTGGTTAAATTGTTGGAATCTGATAACTGATAACGACTGGGAGAAGATTTTCTTATCTCAATACCACAATGATTGTTAACTATTTGACTGAACAGGGTGAAGGGGTAAGAAACGAAAGGGATTATTCCTTGTGCACTTCGTGTAATCACCAGCACTTCACGGTGGTTGATGCGGTGTTTGTAAAAGCTGGTTTGATGCAATGCGGTAGTGGTTGTTGTTGTTATATTCACTTTACCACTGAATTAAACATAAGCAATAATGAAATGTGATTTTGAAACACAACAAAAGTCATGAATAATTACTGATTATGTCTGCTTCACTAATATACAATCGCATCGTGTCAAGTAAGGTACTTGATAGTTGATACGGTGTCAAATTCCTGTCAGAAGCAGAACTTTTCCTCTTAAGTTACTGTGTACACCTTAATGGACAACTTAACGTACAACACAAAATAGAAATTATAAAACCTCACAGTCAACGTAGAAGAAGAAAAAAAAAAAGTTAAAACAAATAATGGCTCATCCGAAATTCATTTATCTCACACAAAGGACATTATAAGATATACTTATACTTATACCCTCTAACACAGACTTTTGAGAATAATGAAATTGAATTACATTTGACAATTGATTTTAACTTCAAAAATAAAATACAAACTGAAGGACGACAAAGTCAGCATGAATATCAAAAAAAAAAGAAGAAAAAAAAAGAACACTGTCTACGACTAAGTCTAAAAGCTATCCAAATGCTATTACGAAATGACAAAGCCTCAAAGATATTAAGGACTTATCATATTTTTTAACTTTCTTCCTTTTTTGTTGTTTATATTTATTTTTTTTCTTGTCAAGAGGAAAAAACGAATTATATTAAGAAAATACAATAATAAAAAAAACTCTGCAATCGAAGATTTTTTTTTTTTTTTTTTTTTTAAATAAACAACGAAAATTTCGAAGTTCTTGCATAATTTAAATCAAAGGAAAACACAAAACCCCATCCATTCAACATAAAGGGATTAGGTCCTTAAGTACAGTAAGTATCTTCTCAAGAATACTTTTGTTTATTTTTGTCTCATTTTTTGTTTGATATACAAAATAAGGAACAAGGAAGGATACAAAACAAGTGAATTGATTTAAATGTAAACAATCATCCAAAAATTGCAAAATTTCGAAACCCTGTTTTGTTTCGTACTTTATTCTCTTTCATTTTTGTTATAATGAGTACGCCCTTAGAGGTTTTTGACAGCCCTTAAGCCTTAAGATGATTAGCACAGGTCGAGCATTAGTAGAAAAAAGGAATCCTAAAAATGGAAGAAACCGATATGTTTCAAATTCGCTAATTCGCTTGAAATTCGTTTTGCATTTTAAAATTTTACAAGGCCAGCCTTGCGGTATGCAGCTCAATTCCATTTAATTGTTAGCAATATGAATTTACGGAGGACAAGAGGATTGTCAAGAGTCCTGGTTAAGAATTATTTCCTTCGTATGAAATTGCTTCTTCCAAAAGCAAATTTTCAAACACCCCCATTGGCAAATTAGCGATGTAAATTTACTATTTCAGAATTTTTAAAATAAATTTCAAGTTTTTCCATTATTTTCTTCAATTACTAGATTTGATATGAATTATTCTTTCCAAAAAGTACTAATTGAGTAGTTTTATTTTTATATACTTTTTTTTTTTTTGTTAAATCAATTAATTCATTATACTTTGCTTTCTCTCAGCAACTTGATAGCAGCTAAAAAAATATAGAGAGCTCATCTTGTTTCGAGTGTTTCTTTTTCTTTAGGTTTAATGCAATTTCAACGAAAGTCTTTTAATTGATAAATTGAGTTTTAATATAAATTTCAACAAGAGAGAGGAAACTTTCAAAAACTTTTTTGCTAGTGAAACTTTGTTTCATCGTCATAGGATAGGATGTGCGGTGCGGATGTATATGAGGATATTATTTCCATTCACAGAGATAGATATTATTCTATTCATTTTTTTTTTTCAACTTTATTTCCATTTCATTGACAATGAAAGGACGACACTATGGAGTAAATGCATTCAAAAACGAGACAAAAATCGATATTTTATTGCAAAACTTAGAAGTAAAGTTTTGACTTAACAGTACTCTGATTCCCATAGTCACCTATTCAAGAAGTTTCTGATGTTTGGTTTTAGAAATTTTTTTTCCAATGGAAAATAAAATTTTCCCGTTTTTCGCTCAATTCAACAAAAGTTTTGACAAGAACGCAGAAGAAAGCAACAAGAGAGGCCGCTTAATTCTTTTCTAGATTCGATGGATGTAGTAGGTACCCGCTGAAAGTAGTGCGTGCAGTTATTTCCGTTACAGTATCCATTCGATTTAATAGTTTTCACCAAAAACTGAAGGAAATTTGTTCTAAAGTCTCGTGCATTTTTCGAAGGAGTTTTTTTTTATTTATTTTGTGAATTCTCTTCTCAGTTGCATTATTGTAGAGTTATGTGAAATGTTAGTTCCTTTTGTAACTTTAGGAAGAGAAAATTCCTTTATTGTTTTTGTTTTATTTTTAAGAAGAAAGAATTTTCATTTAAAAATAATTTGTGTCAAGATTAAAATAGTTTATTTCGACAAAGTCGATATTATAATGGCATATCGTACAGAAAATATACATCGATTTGAATGTTGAACGATTTTTGATTACGATGTAGGTACTACAGTGCAAGTTTAGGATTCGTAAAAAAATCGAACTCGAGAAAACAATCAGACATGACATTAAAATAATAGAGAAGTCGAAAAAGGGGGGGTCTAACAATTCTGTCTGTCTGTCTGTCAGCCTGCCAGTCTGTCTGTATCTATCTTAAGCTGGAGCCTAAAGTGCTTAAGCGATTATAAAAGGCTCGATAGATTTTTTTGAAAAAAAAAAATAAAAAATGTATCGGTTTTGAAGAAATCATATCAATAAGTTTAATTCAAATCGCTTGAGCCGTTTTCGACTAAAATCGAATAACTCAAAAATGTTGTATGGGAGGTACTCGTTCTACATGAGATATTCACGACTGGATCGCACGTACTTGCTCTCATAGATAAAGTGACTTATGATTAAAAATTTGCAAATGCAATTTTTAAAAAAAATTTAAAAAAGCATAAAATTCGATTTTCAAATGACTAAAACAGCTTTTTATATGAATTAAACCTCAAAACGAAGTACTATAATGAAACATTTATGGAAAGAAAAATTTAAAAATTATTAGAGCCGTTTAAAAAAAAAACTATTTTTTCTATATAAAATTTTCCAAGGTCTTTTATATAAAAAAAGTTGGTACTCGAGTTTTAAGATATTATTTATCAACATCTAAAAACTAGATTTTGAAAAAAAAAATATTTTGTACTTTCGAAAAAAACGATTCTTCAAAATAAAAAATTCAAAATATTTTTAAAATTCAAAATAAATAATTTTCGAATTTTTTTTTACTAATTATTATTAAAAGCTTTTATGTAAAAAAAAAATAGTTGAAATTGATTGAGTCATGAAGGAGAAAATCAGAATTAAGAAAAACGGTTCTATGACAGGTACCGTTAGTACCGGTCTTAAAAAAAAATGGTTTTCAATTAAAGATAGAGCTTAGCTAAAAAAATGACCTTGATATTTTTAATTGAAATCATAGGAAATGTTTTTGAGAAAAATAAATTTTTGCTAAGACCGGTATAATGACAGGTACCATTATTTTTGGTAAAAAAACAAAAAATTCAAAAAACGTCTGGGGATAGTCTACATATAACGCCACATATCAAGTTCGAAGTAAATCTACCCATTCGTTTAGGCTGTGGCTTCTGATACAGACAGACAGACAGAATTGTCGGACCCACTTTTTTCTCATTTTCAATCATCGGAATGTATTTAATTGTTACCTCAAGTTCTTTTTTTTTTGTACAAATAACTTGATATATTGTACCTATGTTCAGGCAGAAAAAAACAAAATATGCACGACTGGATCGCACGTACTTGCTCTTTAGGTTAAAGTTGCTATAGAATGCTATAAATCATTAGAGCAATTTTCGAGAAAAATCCAATAACTCAAAACCGTTTTAAAACTACGTAAAAATCATTTGTATCAAATTTGAAGAAAATGTGAAGGGATCGCACCAGCGATCACCTAATTAATTAAAAAATCATATCCAACCAACTTCGATACCCTACACTCTAGTTCCCATCATCATAATGTATTTCCGTTGGCACACTTAGTGCACAAGCTATATCACTTATATGAGCTATATGTGTCATAATAAAATACTCATATGACACCTTCAGTGCATAAGGGTCGCTGACTTATTGTTAGCTATTGTTTGATAATGCAGCATAAGCGATATAGTTTGAGACACCTGGGATACATTGTGCTGATGAAGCATAGTACGGGAAATCCGATGGAATGTCATCGAATATCGAAGTATGGTTGGATATAGCAATAATTGTATATAAATATTGAATAAAAATAATTAAGATTCACTTCGATTTGAAAAGCTAAACGACAAAGGTCTTTTATTTACAAAAGATATAGAAACATTAACGTTTAGTACAACAGACGCCCTATAGAGCATTGGCTTTTGGGTAAAGGTTTAAAGGGCTACTCGCCGGACCAAGTCTAGTTGTACTAAACTTTACATGGCGATCTTGCCAGGAGTACTTAACAACTCACTTTGGAAACTTACTTAGATGTCCGAAAAAATCCGACTGGCCCTGGCAGCAAACCTGATCGAACAAGCTCAGGCTTTGATAAGGTTAACTGAGACCCCACCAGCAGCAGATCCGATCAAAGAAGGGCCACAACCTATTTCCATTGAAGAATATAGGAAACGAAATCACCCGAAGCATTCGTCGGAGAAGATTTCCATACAACCAGCACCAAAGGCCCGAGGAGGCGAGAAGGTGAAGTTAAAGAAGCACATAATCGAACTGCACAGGTTGGCCAATATACCCGGCCAATCCAAGGACCTCAAACAAAAGTATTTGAGGCAAATAAAAAACGTAAAAAAAACAATCCGATCTACCAGACAAAAAAAAAATAAATAAAAAGAAAATCGAGGAACAGGAGTTCCACAGTTTATTTTCGAAAATGATCAAAACAGCACGAGAAATAAAAAAATCCACTTAAAAAAAAAAAAAATTAATGAAATTTACCTTATTAAACAAAAACTAAAAATTGAAACTCAAATTAAACCACTATGGGGAAAGGCCAATCTAAAATAGAGGAAGTTGTGGTCAACAACAACGGACCTCAAATGAATAAATCCAATGATAAGTTTGAGTATGGCATTGATTTCATGACCATTCTAATTATAATTGTTATAATTTTTGTTTTTAAATATGTCCATAAGACAATCAAAAAAAAATTTAATAATACAGTAAAAAAAGAAATAGTCAAACATAACAATGTAGCAAGAAGAATTTCAGTATAAAATAAAAAATCTCCCTATTTTAATAAAAAAAAACAGAAAAAACTTTTTTTTGTTATAATTCATATTTTTGTATTTGATTCATATTTTGGTAACTGATTGGGTCTTGTTTTTTTTCTTTTTCCTTTCCGAATGAGCTTCCAAGAATTAAGGGAAGATGTGTTAGCTCTCAAAAATGTCTATGAAAATCTTAAGAAATCACCCAATCGAAAACGAAAACAAGATAGTGTTAATAGGAAATTATTAGAAATAGACTGTCTATACACTGCATTCTGTAAGTCATTTGGTAAATTCGACCAAGATACCTTGTCAGAACAGGAAACCGAAGTTTTATCAACTTGTGTAGTGGAAGCTAAGAAATTTAAAGAGAAATCTATAGAAATAGTCAAAAATAGCCTTGACGTTAGTATTGAACAAAAATTAGCATCAGACACCGAAGAGATGGGTGAAGCATTCAATTTTAGTATAGCACAGAAATTGCCTACCCTCAACTGTGATGAGGATGGCAAAAGAGCAGAACACATTAGAGACTTTATTAATAGCGTCGAGTTTTATCATGATACCCTCAACGAAAGTTCAAAACCCACACTTATTAAGTTTTTGTTAAAATGTAAAATTCAAGGAAAAGCCCTTACAGAATTTGGTAGTCAGAAACCAGAAAATTTCCCAACATTTAAAAAAGCGTTGATAGAAAAATGTGGACCGAAAGAGACGATAGAGACAATACAAACAAAATTAAGTAAGACATATCAGGGAAACCGACCTATAAGAGAATTCATAACAGACATTGAGACGCTTATAACGAAAATGACAGAGTTAGAAGTCGCTTACCATGGTGAAACAACAAGAGATACTCTTACCGTAGCAAACGAAAGACGTGGTTTAGCATTCCTTAAAAAGGGAGTGAACGAAAGACTGAAAATAGTACTTGATAGTGCACGACACACAAAACTAAAAGACGCAATCCAACATTTATTAGAGTTAGACCAAAGTTCTACTACTACTAGAGACTCTGTAAGATATATGAACAACAATAGATATAAACCAAACAACCCACCTCAATATAACAATAGATACAGACAGAATAACGTTAACCAACAACGAAATAATCAAGGAAATTATTCTTATCAAAACGATCGGAACTTCCAAAATAGAATTGACCAGAACCATAGGTTAGGAAATAACAATAGGCAAAGGTCTGTACCGCAAACATCAAACGGTTACACTCAGTACAACAACAACGACAACAGACAAAGATCTAACAATTTTAACAGGA
This sequence comes from Meliscaeva auricollis, assembly GCA_948107695.1. Taxonomy (NCBI): domain Eukaryota; kingdom Metazoa; phylum Arthropoda; class Insecta; order Diptera; family Syrphidae; genus Meliscaeva; species Meliscaeva auricollis. The sequence continues at coordinate 79,150,039 of OX403616.1, read as the reverse complement.
CAAACAATCAACAAAACCGAAATCAAAGGCAACAAAATAGAAATAATGGCAGAGGTAATCAGTCTTATAATGACAGGATATTATCTATGGGAAACGAGCAACCCACCGAAGGGGAAGCCGACCCATCGGGGGGGAACCAGTAACTCCACAAGTGTCAAAAGCCATTTGCACTGCTGGAATATCAAACGGCATTTACGTAGATATAAAACTTAACGGCGACGTACAAAACAAAAAATTTTTGCTCGACACGGGAGCTTCAATTTGTGTAGTAAAGGAAGGTACATTCAGTAATACGATACATATTTTCACAGAAAACCAAACCAATATCTCAGGCATATCAGGTAATCTTCAGACTAAAGGAACATGTTATATTAATTTATTATTTGGAGAACAAATCATACCATATGAATTTCACGTGGTACCAAATGATTTTCCAGTTCCATTTGAAGGCATCATTGGAGCAAATTTTCTGTTAGAATTCAATGGCATAATTGATTTAGAGCAATTTTTGCTAAAAATCAAAGTAGAAAGTAAAGATATTCACCTTCCCATACATTCTCAAGAAAATATAAACACTATCCTAATAGCCCCGAGGTGCGAAGCAACCTATTGGATAAACACAAAACACACAGACGCTCGAGTATTTTACCCGCAACAATTATGCGAAGATGTTTTTATGGCAGGATCACTATCTACTGCCGTAAACAGGAAAATACCAATAAAAATTTTGAATGCACGTGATACAGCAGTAACGCTCAAATGGGCGGAACCATTATCCTCACCCACTTCAGAACATTATATTTTACGTTACAATCAAATAGATAAATCAATTAACTCAAGAGTAAACAAAATATTAAATGAAATTAATTTTGATACACTGAACAACGAAGAAAAATCAGAAATCAAAGCAATATGTACAAAATACCAAGACATCTTTCATGTAGATGGTGACAAACTTACATATACTCATATCGGCAAAGCAGATATCTCGCTTAAAGGGGATGCATCACCAAAATATACAAAACCATACCGTCTCCCACACACGCAGAAGAAAGACATAAAGGAAGAAATACGGAAGATGCTAGCAGACGACATTATTGAACCATCCATCTCCCCTTGGAACTCTCCAATACTCATAGTACCTAAAAAGAAAGACCCTGTTACCGGTCTCCAAAAATTTCGTATGGTGATCGACTATCGTCACGTGAATGACCGAATCGAAGATGATAAGTTTCCTCTACCCAATATAACAGATATCTATGATATGGTAGGAGGAGCAACCTATTTTTCATGTATAGATTTAAGCCAGGGGTACTACCAAATGGAATTGGATGAGAATAGCAGACCCATAACGGCGTTCTCAACAGAAGAAGGTCACTACCAATTAAAACGACTACCCATGGGTCTAAAGATATCACCCAGTAAATTTTCAAGAATGATGTCGATAGCGATGTCAGGACTAACATATTCACGATGTTTTGTCTATCTTGATGACCTTATAGTTTTTGGTAAAAACTTAATGGACCACAATAAAAACTTGATCGACGTGTTTGAACGTCTCAGAGAAGTAAATCTGAAAATACACCCAGGAAAATGCTCTTTCTTGCGAAAGGAAGTCTTATACCTAGGCCACGTTATATCTGACAAAGGTATACTACCTGATCCCACTAAATCTGCAGCAATGAAAAATTACCCAACACCCACTAACGCTGATGAAGTTAGAAGATTCGTTGCATTTGCTAACTACTATCGTAAATTTATCCAAAATTTTGCCACCATTTCAATTCCACTAAACCGATTACTAAAGAAAGATGTCGAATTCAATTTCAACAAAGACTGTGAAAAATCATTTGAGTTACTTAAAGATATTCTAACTAGTCCTAAAATTTTACAATTCCCAAACTTTAATGAAGAATTTGTTTTACGTACAGATGCATCAGGTTTCGCTCTTGGAGCTGTTTTGTCTAATTTTGATGATAGACCAATTGCTTACGCAAGCAAAACTCTTAATAAGTCCGAGAAAAATTATAGTACTATTGAGAAAGAATTACTTGCAATAGTGTGGTCTGTTAAGCATTATCGACCATATCTATTCGGTAGAAAATTTAAAATTTTGACAGACCACAGACCATTAGTGTACTTGTTCTCACTAAAAGAACCTTCTAGTAGATTGACTAAATTTCGCCTTCTATTAGAAGAATATAATTTTTACGTAGAATATTCTCCTGGTAAAAATAATTGTACAGCTGATGCATTAAGTCGTATAAAAATAGACTCAGAGGATCTAAGACAGTTATGTATCTGTGTTGTAACGAGAGCACAAGCAAAGACAAATAAAGAAAATCAAGAATCTGAAGAAGATAAGGTAGGAAACATGAAAACAAGAGAACAACGTATAACTGAACTGCTAAAATTACCAGAAAATGGACTTAAAGTTATAGAGCTGAAGATTGTTGACAATTTCAAGGAAGATTTAGTTAATTTCAAGGATGTGGATATTATTATTGGTCCAAACAAAGTTTTGGCATATATCCCAGAAGAGAATTGTTTACTCCTAAAGATATCCAAGGACAGCACTACAACCCAATCGGCAGCATTTGGCAAAATATTGTCGAGGGATGTGCAAAAACTCTGCGGATCGAATTTGATTAAAAAGATATATATTACTAAAAATGAAATAAAGAAGCTCACAAGCGGCCGCAAAGAGAGCAATATTAATGATTTAAAAAAGATATTAGGAGAACTATTTAAAGAAAGTAATATTAAAGTGCACATTATAGATAAAAATATTGAAATAACTGATCCTTGTAAGAAGAAATTAATACTAAATGATTATCACATACTTCCAACCAGCGGACATGCAGGAATAAACCGCATGATACAAAATATAAAGAAAAAATATTTTTGGACAGGTATGCAGAACGATGTGACGACATTCGTAAAGCATTGTCCTATTTGTCAACGAAACAAACACATCCAGCCAAAGAAACAGCCAATGACTATCACATCGACAGCCGAATCAGGTTTTGACAAACTATTTTTAGACCTAGTAGGACCCTTAGAAGAATCTGAAGACGGATTTAAATACATCTTAACTATACAAGACGAACTAACTAAATTCAGCGAAGCAGTACCCATTTCAAACAAAGAAGCAAACACAGTAGCAAAAGCTCTAGTTGAAGGTTTTATTTTAAGATATGGAGTACCAAATACGATAGCTTCCGACCAGGGAACTGAATTTTTAAATCAGGTTTTCCAAAGAGTATGTAAGTTATTAAAAATAGAACAGTTACAATCCACAGCATATCATCATGAGAGCATAGGAGCCTTAGAAAATTCTCATAAAGTTTTAGGAGCATATCTGAGAAGTTACGTTTCAGAAAAACATACCGATTGGAGCACATGGCTACCATATTACGTTTTCTGTTATAACACATCAGTACACTCAGAGACTGGCTATACACCTTTCGAACTAATTTTTGGAAAACAGTGTAATTTACCGTCAAATCTGCTCAAACAGGTAGACCCTGTATACAATTATGACGATTACGTGATTGACTTAAAACATAAATTACAAATCGCTCATAAAGATGCACAAGAAACTCTGATAGGCAAGAAAATGAGAAGAAAAAGTAGATATGATGTAGATGAACGAACGAAATATACAAATTTTGAAATAGGAAGTTTAGTTTTACTTAGAAATGAAAATAGAGGGAAACTAGATCCAATCTATATAGGACCATACGAGGTATTGTCTCAAAATGGTGTGAACTGCGATATTAAATATAAAAACAAAAAAGTAACAGTTCATAAAAATAGGTTAAAACCATTTTATATATATTTAACCTTAATATAAATAATGTTAACTAAAAATTTATTAAAAATATGACACTAGTGTAAAGTGAATACTGTTTAATTTTTAATTCGTTTACTTTTGTTATAAATAGTTATCATTTAAACATTAACTTGCAAGTATAGACTAAGGGCCATATAGACATAAAAAAAAAAAAATAATAATAATAATATAATTTACTATCTAGATAAATTAGTTTTAACGCAAATCAAAAACACTATTATTATTTTTACTACCTAGAACGTACCTATAATAAATTTGTAAGAGATTCTTAATGAAAGCAAATACTAAACTATACTTATTGATTTAATACTATAATATATTGTGTCCACATAATCTCAAATTAATATACAAACTATTGTAAAAAAAAAAGAAGAAATCATACCATGTCTTGATTTCTCCTTTTTCTCCCAGGAAGGGTGGTGTGAAGGGATCGCACCAGCGATCACCTAATTAATTAAAAAATCATATCCAACCAACTTCGATACCCTACACTCTAGTTCCCATCATCATAATGTATTTCCGTTGGCACACTTAGTGCACAAGCTATATCACTTATATGAGCTATATGTGTCATAATAAAATACTCATATGACACCTTCAGTGCATAAGGGTCGCTGACTTATTGTTAGCTATTGTTTGATAATGCAGCATAAGCGATATAGTTTGAGACACCTGGGATACATTGTGCTGATGAAGCATAGTACGGGAAATCCGATGGAATGTCATCGAATATCGAAGTATGGTTGGATATAGCAATAATTGTATATAAATATTGAATAAAAATAATTAAGATTCACTTCGATTTGAAAAGCTAAACGACAAAGGTCTTTTATTTACAAAAGATATAGAAACATTAACGTTTAGTACAACAGACGCCCTATAGAGCATTGGCTTTTGGGTAAAGGTTTAAAGGGCTACTCGCCGGACCAAGTCTAGTTGTACTAAACTTTACAAAAATCCTTCCACGCGTTTGGGCAGTGGAGAGGTTTACATATGGACGCACAGACGTACAGACGCACAGACGCCCAGTTCGACGGACGGCATGACGAAACCCACTTTTTTGGGATTCTCCATCATGATTATGTTGGTTTTGATTAAAACTTCAATTTTTGTATTTTTTGACACGAAACCAATACTTGCCCTACAGAGCAAGTACAAATTAGTGAAATACAACGGAGTTCAATACAAGGTATCTTACATGTGTTTACTTTCTGTGAAATAGTGTTGCTTTCACACTTTTGGTGCATCAGTAATGCCAAATAAATTGTTTTTTCGTGATGGTATTCGATTTCCAGTCTTCTTTTTTTACAAAATGGTTTTTTATATTATATTTCTCTTTTGAAAATCAAAATCAATAATTCGCTTTATATTTAATCAGAATTTACAAACGCTCTGATCTAAAGTGAAATTCCTGTTTCCATTCTAGTCACAATTAGTGCACTGTTAGTACCAATTCAATTAGGAGTGATAACTAACTAAAGTCTATATTTTTATCGACATTAAATGGTGCTTAGTTAAACTTCATTTATTATAAAATTGAAATGTTTTCACATCATTTCATATTAATAATAAAGTCATTTTAATATCTATATGAGTTTTTTTCTGCAACAGAGGTTTTCTATAGCACTATCATCAATAGTTGAATGCATCGGTAGGTACTCTACTTCAACAACAAATTAAATAATCAAACAAAAATAACGTAATAAAAAATTTCAATTAAATTCTCTCAATTTCTAAAGTGCTATCATTTATTTACTTTTGCATTTATCCAATTGAATGAATTCACCCTATTGCATTCAAGATTCAAGTGTCCTATCCATAGCCTTTTCCCTACCCACATTCAATAACTATAAATGCCACAAACTTAACCTCAATTTTGATTTGTTTGGTTTATCAACTTGCAGCCATGGCCATGTGTGGTAACATTAAAATTTATATTTATGACTTTACAATGAGAAATTTTAATGAAAATAATTAATAAATCTAATTAAATTTGAAGTAATAACAAAAAAGGTTAAAATTTATCATCCAAACTCTTCATAGTTTATGATGTGGATGTGAAGCGTGCGTCGACGTCAATGTCATCTATTTAAACACTGACCAGCAGTGCAAATATAAATTAATGAATTAATTCAAGTTTTATTTGTTTTTTATTATGATTGCGACCAGCGCAATTGGGGGCATGATTTTGTTTCGTCCTTTTTTTTCATTTATGATGTAGTAAATAAACCTCAAAACAAGCTGTGTCCTGCACAGCTACATAGATGCCTTCTAAAAACAAATACATAAATCTAATCACATCAGAGCCTACCGCCATCTATTAAAATGTTGGGTGCTAAAAGTCGGATATTTGCAAAAAAAAAACATGAAAAGACTTTTATTTTCGGTTTTTATTTTTATTCCGGGATAAAAATGTCCAACCGTGTTCCATATAGGAGGAGGAAGTACAAAAAACAAAAAAAAAAAGAAAGTAAAATTAACCACATTAGCCAGGAGGTTTTGATTTATGGCCGACATTAAAACTTTTGACCAAACATTTTACTAAATTAACAGAATTATAGCCCCCAGAGCCTGTGAGATTAACATTATGTTCTATAACTTGTTAAGTTAATTGTTAAATACTCCGAAGGTGTCAGATTGTGTCCTGTGATAAATTATATTGAATTTGTTGAAGTTTCTTCTATTTTTTTTTTTTTTTTTTTGTATTTTTGTTATCACAAAGTTTAAAAAGTTTATAAACCAATTTATGGGAAAATAAATTGAAAGTGCCTTGACTTTATGATGAGCATATCTATGGGAGAAGGAGGGTAGGGGGGGGGGGGGAAGGACGAAGGATTTATTGAAGATTGATCTTTCACCTAATTTTATTGATTCATATAAAGTTTCGGAAATGAAAACATTTCCTACATTTTTACGACAAAAGTTGACGCACTCAGGAATCAGAATTAAGGTGAACGAAAAATAAAGGAACCTTTACACTCGTACCTCCCACGTAAACGTACATAAATGCGTTAGCTCCCCTTAGTGTACTTACCTTTTCCTACTCGTATGTGTTATGTGACGAGGGTTTTTTTGTGTTGAAATAACTGACAGTTATTTGATTTGGTAGCCAGGATATTGCCTTATTTGAGGATGGGGCGGGGGACTGGGGGAGGGAGGGGGGGGATATATCTTAGTTGTTTTAAGATGGTGATTTACGATTATGTTCAATATCTGTCATTATTGCGTTTTGATATTTTGTCAGGCCATTCAACGAAATAATATTTGAACATAAAATTGATGCTGCCCAACAGCTAATCAAGGTTTACTTTATAACTGTGATTTATTATTCTTCGGAAAAAAAATAATCTCAAGTTATAGTTATTTTTATGATATGATAAGATATTGTGTTGAAAACTAATAAGTTTTACATTTCGAAAAGACTAATGCCGTACGGCAATGGTGGACAGTTACTTTGATCAAAAACGAACCTCCTGAAGTTGAGTGTCAAACCTGATATCCAGAGACTCGTGTCTAAAAGTGAAAGTGACTGCTATTGTAACCTCTTAAAGTCAATAAACACACACATTCAATTTTTTTACTGCTTTAAAATGTCGAGGTAATGTGGTCTTTTTATAATCGTTTACTATTTCAAGAATTCTATGGATGTTCTGCATTAACTACTGGTGTCAGAAGTGGGATCTTCAACCACCATTTTTACAGAATTTACATATTTGAGTGTGAATTTAAGAAAACAAAATGACCAACTCACTCAACTACGAACTGACCAGCAAAGTCTGGTAGTTTGAATCGTTTTTCACTTTTTAAATGTCAAAGGAGCAGGATCAACTATGGAGTAATGCTAAAACAACTTCAAATATAGCAAGAGCTCACTTAAACTACTCAAATTGATTCCACGAACTTTTAAAACGGTTGTGCTGACCCTGCGAAATTTAAAAGATATCCTTCAATGCTACGTGATGAAGTTCTTTCAGTTTTATCTGGGCCTGATAAGTACAACCCTAATCTAGGCCTGCCAAGTAAAACACTTTTCGACAAGTTCATCTCTTAAATTTGCGATTTTTTTGGCAGTGCAGGTCCGTGTCACTTACAATGTGGTTCAAGATGTGGTTCCTATGGCTGCTCCTTCAATTACGGTTAAATCACTCTAATTTTCAGATGTCACCAAAAATGATTTGTCGTTGCTGTTCACAAATCCGACAGCCTTACAACAAACAAAAACAAAAAACAACAATCAAAAATTTGATTATGAAAATGACTTTTGAGTTCAAATATTTTCAATTTTGCTATTCTATAGAATAAATAACTGAGTGATTGAAAAATTCGATGTTACTATCTGATTGTTAAAGAATCTGATAAATGTATTCCTCTGGCAGCTAACTATTTGTTTATCTGATGAATGAAAAATCGGCTATTAAGTGAAAAAAATATAGATATTTGTAGGGCTGTGAATATTTTTTTCTAGGTTATAGACAAAAGCTAGAAGGCTATACAAATATTCCCCTTAATTTTATTGTGCAGACTAACAAATGGACTAAAAGCGCCTATAAATTTTTAATGACATAGCACTTTATCGCGTAAAATTCTTACTATGCAATATAAAGTTATTAATTTGTGCTTACCTTTAAAAAGGGTTAATACTGCAATCGTAGATTAAGATCGAGACCCAAAAACGGTCATTGGCAAAAAATAACGACCAAAGCCTGAAATTCGGGGTTTGGTCATTCTTAAAACGAACAAATCACGAAGTGGAATGTCGCAAATTGCAAAACCCCAAAATTCAGGGCTTTGCAGTTTGATGAAACGACAAAAATATTATTTGTGGCACGCTTTGCAAGTTAGCGGGTCAGTCCCGTTCATGCAACTTTGTTGCTCCGCTTGGGGTATGTTTGTAGATTTCCATAAAAATAGCAGAGCAAAGTTGGAAGAACTTATTTTTTTTTTATTGCATCTTTAAGTGGTAATTAGGTGCTAATTAAGTGCCCAAAAATTAAATTAAGTGCACCAGTTCTATTGGTAAAAATGCCATAAACGTTGAATTAAAAAAAAAAACTTGGTGTTATAATTATGTGCTAATTAGGTGCTCTACAAATTAATAAAATATTTTTTTCAAAAAAGTTGTTTTTAAACAACAAAAAAAAAATTCATGCATTTCAATGCTTTGCTGACAGGAATTTCGATTTTTTCGAAAACATTTATTTGAATACAAATCAATTTGATTAATTTAGTGCTCTACTAATTTGAGTTACTGAAATCAAATTAATCGAGAACTAAATTTATAAAAATAATTTGTATTAAAATAGCTTTATGTTTTCGAGAAAATAAAAATTCATGTCAGCAGAACACTAAAATTTGCACAATTTACACTGAGAAAACAAATTGCCCAAACGACTTTTACGTTTGCTGGACAATTTTTCGGCTTCGTTTGCAGCAAATTGGTAAATTTGTTTGGGTTAAATACTTTCTGCAAACGATAAAAAAAAAATTCTGTGTCTTCTTCTTCTTCTCCATTATCGACGATAGTCATGATCTCAGATGGGGTCACAACTCTCCCACTCTACTGCTTTACACTACGGCTCCGCATGTGGGGTTCACCGGTGACTTCTCGCTGACGAAGCGAGTATTTTGTGATTCCGCTACGGACTGTATAATTTATGACTGGCGTAAAATGCATATAAGCAAAATGAGAGAACGAATTGTTTGCGTTAAACGACTTTACGTTTGTTAAATAGTAATATTTCGATTTTAACTGTAGCAACTGTATTACATTTGACCAAAATTTTAATTCTATTACAGCAATCATATTACAAAACACGCCATTCGTTTGAAGCTCATTTTCATGAGATTTTCGTTTTCTATAACAAATTCTTTTATTTGCAGAAAACGAATGAACCTTTTCCAGAAAGTTGTCTGTTGCAAAGAAATTAAGTTTTGGTGTAAATATACTCTTCATTTAGGTACCTTTACAACAATTCATTGCAGGAAATTTTTTTTTTTAGTAATTAACTCCAGGTATGTGTCCTAGCATAACCTTAAGCACGAGGGGTAGGTTCAATTACCGATGTAACTTTGATAGTTTTACTAAATGAATTGTCCAAATAAAGTGTTTTCTGCGAACAAAGTTGAAATCGAAAGAATATTGTCGAAATAACGAAAAGTCGTTTGCCGCAAACCATTCTCATTTAGTTCATCAGCGGAATTACAAGATACTCGTTTAGTAAACGAGGGGTCGCAGGTTCAATCACCTTGTTACTGTTAACTTTTTTTTTTCTTAATCGTTTGCAATAAGTGTTCAACTAAAAGGAACTTAATAATTCACTGCAAACGAAGTCGACAAACTATCCAGCAAACAAAAAAGTAGCAATTTTTTTGTTTGCTGCAAACGATTTGTACTCTCAGTTTACATAATTGATACGCCTTAAATTTTCAAAATTTGGGATACATTAAAATCACATAAAAATTAAATTAATTTTAAAGTAAGTGCTACAGAACTTTAAGCATTTCTACTCCTTTAATAATATTTAAGGGTTATTAAATGACTCTTGGCACCATAAAAATGAAACAGACATAAAATGCTTTCGTAAGCAGCCTTTTTATCATCGCTCTTTTAGTTGACTCCACTTGACTTCAATAAAACCTACTACTTATTAACAAAAGAGGCCAAAATTTGGAATTTTTGATGACTCTCGTTTGCTTAGTTTGTCATTTTAATTCACTCGTCCATTCATTGATTGCAAGGAGGACATTTAACTATATAATCCTGCAATGAATTGTGAGATGACCTTTGAAAAAGATTTGAAGTGAATCAGCTTAAATGACCATTACGGAATAACAAAAGAGGTATTTACGAGACGACTATGATGAAACAATGAAAACAGCTTAAATGGAAGGCAAATATAGAGTGTGATGCATTTTATCTAAACGATTTTTGTCCAGGTTGTCAACTGAGACCTGAGAGAAAGCAATTTTTAATTTGACAGATTGCTGTCATTGTATTGAACTTGTTTCGGTCATAAATGTTTAAAGTGCGACAAACGATTGTCGTTTTCACTAGAACGCCAATAAAACGACTCGCTTTAACAGCGACATTTGACCTTTGAGAAAAACAATTACCAATGTAATGGGAAGAAATGTGAAGAACGTTCCCTCCGCTCTGAAGGTTATTTTTTAACAAATTGTCAAATTTCGCTGTCGTTTTATTGGAGTTTTAGTAGGCTTAGGCTATACTATGAGCCAAAGTTTCCATGATATTTATCCTGACAACAAGGTTGGAGGGAGAAGCAGAAATCGTAGGGCTGAAAATTAACTCGCCAAAAACAGAAATGATCAACCAGGGAAGTAACTTTTCTGCGTTCAAGGCAATGTTTCGGACTTTTAATATTTTGAGAGATTTATCTCTACCAAAGGCGGAACTGAACAAGTCATCGGCAACCGTATTAAGAAGGCAAATGCGACTTTTAAAATACTGTGCAAAATATGAAGGAATAATTAAATCAGCTAAGACCGTCCCTCGGGAGGGGTCATGACCGTTTTGTATGCAACAATGTCGTCATTTTACGGTTTAAAAAACTGTTAAATTTTTGAAAGGGCTAATTCAAATGGGCGGTCGATCTCCGGTGCTTTGCATTATTAAAGAAATTTAAAATTAGAAATAAAATACAGTCCAAAAGGCAGAGATAAATAAAAGATATATTTAAAAATGAAGCTGTGACTTTTTTAAGACAATGCATAGCAAGATGGGCTCAAACCTTGGATGGATAATTTATGATTTTTAGTTAAAAATGACAGAAAACCTTGTGCTGCAATACAAAATTTAAAAAAATAATATTAGTTTTTTTCACCTATGTAGCATCAACAACTAGCTTTCCAAATATTTTTCAAGTTGTTGTTTTCTGTAAACCCTCATAGTTTAATAAGCATTTTACTTAATCGGGACGTAATAATGTTCATGACCCTCCCCCCCCCCCTTAACAGAGCTGGAGTCTGGTACCGCACCTGCGTTGCTACCAGAGCCAAGAGTGGAACTTTACTCATAAAAGTACTCCAAATAATTAATTTTCTGAAAGAAATCAAATTGGACGAAGAGCTATTGTCGGGTGCACATACACAATAGATCATTAAGTTGATGCATCTCTCACATTCCCTTCGTGGAACTGACGCTTCACAGAGAGGGGCAGTTCCATTTTAAACCAGAGAAATTTTATATGCTTCCGCATTCTTCTATTTTAAAAAGGGATACGCATCTTATTGCTTTTTCAACCTAGAAGATGCATTTCTGAACGCACCCATCGAATTTTACATCGAAGAATTATGTCATCTGTCATCAACTTTATTTCAGTAACTCCATTTTTCTAGCGATTTCTCCAAAAAACTTATTTTCATTTAGATTATTGTTTGAAATCATTTTAAATATTTGAATGATAAAAACTGCGTAAATTTAATGTTTTGAGAAAACAAATAATGTTTTTGAATGGTTCTACTACCTACTTCGATTTGACAAAACAGAAAACAATGTACTTGCTGATGTACAACATTTTTGACCTACCAGTCTAACTTTATTGAACCGACCAATAGTTTTGATGAATGATTAGCAGAAAAGACCGACGGAAAAACGGTGTTCGTGAGTGGAATGCCTCAAGAGGAAACGAAGCAACCGAAAATTCTCTGGGATGTATATAAAGATGTAGACTTGGTACACGTCACACAAGCTTCAGCCAACAGTGTGTCGGACCACAACTTCGAGATTAGAAAAGACTAGAAAGTCCAAAGCTTAGCAGGTAAGACCAAGTCATACCGGACGCCAGAACGTTAGCAGAACTGAAATTCGCATGTGTGGGAGTCTAATATCCAATAAGCAAGTAATTAAGTAAGTAGGAAACAGCTTTACGCGAATGTATTACCATGTAAGGCTAATCAGTTTATAGAAAAACTTAATTTTAACAAAAATAAATGATTGAAAGTATTTTTTAACAAACCAGGGCAATTTTATAAGATCTCTGTTGCAATAAATAAAAACAAAAAATGGCACAAAATGTTTAATATTTGAAACCGACTTTAAGCCAGAGTCGACTTTAAATTTAAGCTTTTTCTTAACCAGTTTTAAAGTTGACTTCCTTCTTGCAAAGCATTTAAAGTCAACAAAAATATTAAGCATTTTGCACAGAAAAACTTAAAATAAGTTCAATCTAGTTATTATTTTATGGAAAAATGAATATTTTATGAAATGAAAACAAAAATAAATGATTTTTTTGTTTTTCACTTAGATACGACTTTTACAATAGCTTAAAATTCAAAAAATAAATAATCAGTCTTGATAATATCTTTTATATAACATTTACACATTATTCATTATTCTTATACGAGTGAATATACATAAATTACCTTTTATATATTTTTTGATCTACTCATTTTTTTTTTTTTTTGGTTTTTCTCTTAAAACTTATTAGGGAACTTGATTTTCATATTCTCTTAAAACTATCTTAATCAAATAATACGATAGAATTAATTTAATTTCTTTCTACAGTGTTTTTATCTTTTTTTTTTGTACAAATGGTAAATTCATGATGTTTTTTTTTTATTTTTAAGTTGTTCGTAGGTTCGCAATCTTACGCGAGCAGCAATAAAAGTTTCTGATTATTTGCTTTATTGATATAATATACAGTTAAGCGGGACACTCTGGTGGTGTCATTCTGCTCATTCTTTTTGTTAAAACTTATTTTTAAGCTCATTTAATGATATTTTTTTGTATATTCTGTTTTCTTTTTGTTATAAAAATAATTTTGAATATTATGGATTTGTGTCCTATGCATTTATCCATAAATTAAATTCATACCTGTGTGTCGAGTTCCGTATCGGCCTCGTCTCACTCTACATAGGACAAGGATGACGAGGCCGATGCTGAGATACAGCAGACCAAGGAGCGTTTTGGTCAAATCGCAGATACTTGTTCGAGTTCGGCCGACGAACGGCCCGAGTTCATCATGCAGACATTTTTGGCAGCATAATCGGTCACAAAACGGTCACTGTTCCTCGAATGGATGTTGCCTGGCTCACGTCGACAACACCATGGATTTTTCGTGGTAAGGATTCGTTTGAATGCATCTCGGAATTCCTTGTTGAATATTGAATAGATAATTGGATTAAAGGCTGAATTCGAATAGCCCAGCCATGAGAGTATTTTGAATGTCTGTCCGCCTATGCAGGTCTTGCAGAAGGCCGCAACAATATTCACACAAAAGAACGGCACCCAGCAGATAAGGAAGACACCCATAATCACACCGACAGTCACGGCAGCCTTGTGATCGGATACATGGTATGGCGAGGAATGATGCAGGTTACGAACTTTGAACTTCTTTTGGTTCTTCGGTCGACGGATGCTCTTGTAGCGTTGCTTCTCCGCTACTTCACCGGGACGTGTAACAGCCTTTATCGATTTAACATGCTTCTGTGCATAGCAGTATAGTCTGTAAGTATAAAAAGAGATAAGAAATTGAATATTTTTTTTTTTACTTATCCAGTGTTGCCAGATTAAAAATATAAGACGATTAATATTAGGTAACTGTCATCGGTTAAGTTACAATGATACAAATGAAACATAAAGTAGCTAGCCCTTTCCTTGTTTAGACAACCATTTACAAGGAATATTTTTGCACGCTACTTTACTTGGTTTTAAAATAAAAGCTTGTAAAAATTGGAGGCATATTTTTAAAAATAGTTTTACATCAGCATAATCTTGAAAATCTTCTTCGGTTTTTCTTGAAAAAACTTTTTCGCCTTCCATTAACTACCTCCGATTAGAAAACGGGACTACCCAGTCTATTTAATTTTACATTGAAGTTACACTTCAATTACGTGATAAAATATCTCACAAACAGGCTTCCCCTCATACTCACGAAATATAATTTCAATTACAAAGTTGAATGGGGTTAAATATTGGGTAGAACTGGCAAAGAAAGGAATACTAGTTTAAGTGTTCAATATGATGATTCCGTACTTTTGAAACAAGAACTCTATAAAGTTTTGGAATTCTCCATAGAAATGAAAAAAAGGCTTCGGGCGTCCTGGTCTACGCCATCTCTCCAACGCGCAAGCATGGTCTACCACGCTGCCGTCTACCATAGAATGTACCGCAAAAGACTTTCCGAGCAGGTTCCTCTTCGCTCATACGAGCTAGGTGCCCTGCCCACCGGAGTCTACCGAGCTTAATTTTTGTCACTGCTTCAAGGTAGATTGCGTACAACTCATGATTGTACCGTCTCCGGAATCGTCCTTCCTCACATATGGGGCCAACAATTCTCCGTAAGACTTTTCTCTCGAACGTGGCTAAGAGGTCACAGTACCTTTTGCTAAGCACCCAAGTCTCGGATCCATACATGAGTACTGGCAGGACCATGGTCCTGTACAGCAGCAGTTTTGAAGTAATGGTTAGATTTCTGGATTTGAATAGCTTTGACAGACTGTAGTAGGCTCTGTTGGATTTGAGAAGCCGCCCGCGTATTTCTTCTTCTATGTTGTTATCGGCTGCTACTGTTGACCTGTATTTAAAGGATTGCACCACTTCAAATTCGTGCTCCGCTACCTTGATTGTTTGACCAACTGTTCTTCTCGCATTCGACGCCACCATGTACTTTGTTTTACCTTCACTAATGTGCCGCCCGCTCGATCTGGATGAAGGAATCGTGTACAGCTTGTTCGGTTCTTCCGATGATGTCGATGTCGTCTGCGTAAGCCAGTATCTGGCTGGACCTGTTGACGATGATCCCTCTTGTTGCCGTGCGGAGTCACGGATTGCTTTCTCCAACGCCAGGTTGAAGAGGAGGCAGGCCAAACCACCCCCTTGTCGGAGTCCATTAAGATGTTGATTGGGTTGGATAGCAATCCGGCTATTTTAACTTGGCTTGTTACGTTGGTCATGGTCAACCTACATAGTCGTGTCAATTTATTTGGGATGCCGAATTCTGTCATGGCTTTGTAAAGTTCTACCCTGGCTATGCTATCATAGGCGACTTTAAAGTCTATAAACAGATGATATGTTGGGATGTTAAATTCTAGACATTTTTCCATCGCCTGTCTAAGGGTAAAAATCTGATCAGTTGTTGATTTGCCTGGAATGAAACCACACTATGAGGTGTCCGATGATGGTTTTAGCGTATGGGGTTATCCGGTCTTATAGGCGGTACTCAACAACGTGATACCTCTATAATTGCTGCACGTTGTGACATCTTCCTTCGTATGTATGGGGCATATGATACCTTTTCGCCAGTCTTCTGGCATTTCTTCATGCTCCCATACATGAATTTCTTGACTTAAGGCTGATAAAAACTATTTTAATAGGATCGATGTTGAATTTAAATGGTGCCCCATAGCTAGTATCACACGATTTGTGTAAATACCGAAATTTGTGTACAAATGTGTGTATTTTGGTCATAAAAATGCACAAATCAATCTGAACGACAAATTAGATGACAGCAAATGACAAACAAAACACGATATGTATGTGTAGGGTATCATTTGGTGTCCTTAGAATTGTGGTTCAGATGGTATTGTGTATTTTTATAACAAACACAAATTTGTATGTATACACAAGTCGTTTGATCTAAGCTTAATCCAATCAACCAATAAACTCCAAATTCGAAAATGTTCACAATCATGCTTCTGGCCAGAAAGGAACATGTTTCTAGATAAAACTATGACCTTTTTTGTGCATATCTGGTGTTTCAGTTAAAAGTCAAAATATTGACAGAAGTTGAGTCTACAAACTAATATTTTCCGTTTGTGTAAAATATTAGGCAGTTAAATTCTAAGGAAAACCTTAAAACCAATTTTAAAATTAACTGCAACAGAATATTATCGTTCATGAGATTAATTCTTACCCATAAAATATTTATACTAGTGAATAATAAAATTACTATCCCATAAAACATAAAAGTTTTTAATGCCAGGTTAAGAGCGGTTTTATTTATAATAATGAAAAATGAAACCCCCAACCTAATTAAACAATTAAGCAATTCTAACAGACTTTTATTTATTTTTTCTAACATGTTTACCTTGTAATTTCCACCGGAAGAGTCTTAAAATAAAACGAGCTGCTATTTTCCCAATTAAAACATAGAAAACATTTAAAAGTTTTTATTGCTATGGTTTCTTTATTTTCACATTTGTATGAAATGCCTAATCCACTTAAATGCACAAAGTTGCACAAACTTTTACAAAAATGTAGAAACCTACACTCACCTACACTCACTCGTTAGAGAAGTACTTTAATCAATGTCCTAAGGTACTCGTAAATATATAGGATAATTGAAAAATAGATGAAAACAAAAAATGACCAGCAGCACAGCCAGCGGTTTTATTGGTAAACCTCTAAAACCTTAGAAAAAACACAAAACGAAATCAAAATTTTTTTTATAAGATAAAAATTGCAAACATCTGGAGTGAATGGGATACATCCTTACACATCTGGCACTGCTGTTCAAAACATTCACTCTAAATGAATCTGAATAATTTAGAAGATTAACAGGCAAATAAAAATTCATTCCCTGCATCCGGATGGCATCAGGTCTGAAGCCTTCACCACCTCCCCAAACCCACCTGCTGGATGCATGCAGGAGAACGAGAAAACGTAGGTACCATCATTTCCCGACAGGAAATTGTAGTTGGTACAGAGAAAGTTAATAAATATTATACATATGTATATGCTGTAATGTAGGTATAGAGGTGTGTTAATGTATAGGAGAAAAAACATACGCTCGTGTTTGCAAGCAACAAGGGTACCTTAACAGTTGTTGTAGTTCTATAATTTTTGTATTTTAAGAGTTGAAGGCCTCCTCTCTGTTCGATGTTGGGTGAATGCCTGACTTGTTTTAAGGCTACTTTGCCATATAAAACAGTTTTCCTTCCGTATATTTGCTTATTTTAACATCCTCTTTTATGAAGGTGGAGGCTGAAGCTGAATTTGTTTTAAGGACAACACGGAATTGAAGTTTTTTTTTTGTTTTTAATTTTTAATAGAAATCAAAAAAGAGTCTTAAAAAAAGCACACTCACACACACACACGAATGATGATAGTTGTAATTGGATGGAAAAGTTAAAGCTTGGTGGTGGTGTTGGTGAAAATAATAATAAAAAAAAAAAAAAAAAAACATAAAAAATGCATTCGATTAAATAACAGTTCTGGATATACAGAAACAGGATACCAGATATACGAGGCATGTGAACTGGAAAATTTCGTGATGACTTTACAAATTGGAATTTCTTACATTTTTTTACAAGTAGTGAACCTATTTTCTTCAAATTGTTTTCTTTTCTTTTATTTTTGTTTTTGTAATTTCGTCGTCCCCTATAAAATGAATAGAGTAATAGTTTTTTTTTTTATTAAGAAGTTTAGGTTAGTCGGTACCATATTGAAAGAAATTTTAATTAAGGAAAAAAAAAGAGAACGCTTCTGGTTTAATTTATACATAGGAGTTCTTGCCTGCCTTTTATGTGTCCTCATTTTATATAAGTATTTGAGTGTTTGTACATTTTTATATATAGACATGTCTTTTATTTGTGTTGCATGTGAAAAAAAGAACGTCTCACTTGGGAGCAATTAAAAGGACTTAAGGTTTTTTGTAAAAAAAAAAATAATCAAAAAAAAAAAAAAAAGTCTTAATGATGGAACTAGTTAAAATGAATGGCAAGGACTATGAAAGGAGTTTTTGTAAATTAACAAAAAAAGACAGTAATTTAAAAGGAAAAGAGAGACAAATATGCCTTATAGGTATAAAGCTTTTTAACATATATGTAAGTGTAGGGGTTTCCAGTACAATTTTTTTAAGAATAAAGTAAAGACTATGACCGAGCTGTGACTCATGGCCTTATTTTTGAGTGTATTGTAACGAAGCATTATAAATACCTTTAACCGAACCCCTTTACCATCCCGAATAAAGCATAATTCATAGTTAACATTTGAATATCAAAATAAACTTTTTTTGTAAGCTTTCGATTCACAGTTGGTCTATACCGGAATTTCTATATGTCGAAGTGCGATTTTGATGCAAAATCAGTCTTTTACTTCTCAGTTACAAGAACCAATTTAGTGAAGTGGAAGTAAAAGCGAACCTGAGATAAAAAGAATTATTTTATAATTCTTCCGGGAGGCAGACTACTGAGCACGCAGTGTATATACTATCAAGGAGCTTCTTTAACCGGCAAATTTTGGGTCCAAAATTTTTTTCCGCCTGAGATCTACTTATTCAAAATGTATCTCCGACCACGCACGGCTTCTACTTGACCTTTACTTTTGCTGAACCAATATTTCTGTGGTTGCCCCTCTTTCCGGATTGCTACAGACAGTAGCCGTCAACTGGAGACCACTCACCGTTTATTCTCTAGTCTTTCAATAGAGACAGGACCGTGTCCAACCTTTATTTCTGTGGTTGGCCTTCTTCTTAGCGTACCACAGGAGACTTAACCGGATACAGCTCACCGCTTATTCTCTAGTTGTTGCTGGAGACAGAAAGTAGACCACCTTTGGCTTCTGCTTGCTTCGTTTCGTGCTCAACTTCTTCTAAGTTCATTGTTAACAGTGCCGCTCTCTCCTGACACCTGATACCGCTCAGGACCGCTTCCGCCCGATAATTCTGTGGTTACCCCTCTTCTAGGAATTCCACAGACAGGAACCTGTCAACTGAAGACCACTCACTGTTTTGTTCTCTAGTTTTTAGCTAGAGACAGGACCGATTCCGACTGATTATTCTGATGATACCCTTCTTCTAAGCGTGCCGTAGACAGGAGTGGTAGCAGGGTATTGCTCACCGATTATTCTTTGGGTAGTTGGCTGCGACAGAAAAATAGACCGCTTTGGACATTTACTTGTTTATTTTCACAATCTACTTCTCCTAAGGGTGTCGTGAACAGAGCCTCTTTCTCCTGAGACCCGCTACCACTCATTAGCTTAGTTGATAAGTAAAAAGTAATAAAAAACATAAAGAATTAAACAAAAGTTTGGTTGTTCTTCGGAGTTTGGTACTTTAAATCCAAGTTTTATTTGCTTTCTATGGGATTGATCCTGGACACCCACGAGTCTACCTCAGCCTAGATAAAAACTCATCACAGAATATATGTGTCCAACATAGTGTTTTTAAAAAGTTAAAGTCAGATATATCATTCCCCCATAAATACTGATATTTCATAAGAAAAAAATTTATTGAAATGTAATTGATAACATTTTACGAGTCTCATTCATGTTATTAACATCATGTATCAGGTTTGCCTCCTAGAGTGCCTCTAAGAACAGAGATTCTTTTTCGTAGAAGTACTTAAATGTGGATTTGACAAATTACAATAATGCATCACAGTACCTTCCCCCCATTATATTCAACACTCTTTAGGCGTTCTTGTGAAATGACAAGGAAATTAACATCAAGGTGTGTCCTTGTAATGGCATTAATGCAAACACCTTTGAACTTTGCCATCATCATTATTGTATGAGAGGAGGAACGCATCACTTAAGGCTTAAGGTGTCTGATGGACTTATTTGAAGGTTTCGCTGTATCGCACTTCGAACACATTAATCTAAGGACCTCTGGGGAAAAGTTAAAGCTTGAAAAGAATAAAATCAAAATCAAAATGCACAATAAGATAAAATATACTAGAATTTCTAGTTAATGAAGGATTTCACCATACAAAAGGGCATGTAAATCTAATTTTGTATATTTTGTTTGCATAGGTACTGGCCCTTTTATGATAGTTGCCAGCTAATGCAATTATCCCAGCTAAAGGATTGGTAGTCATCTTGCAAAACAAATTTCCTCCACATCTTCGATATCTTAGTTTGGGCAAACTTTTGAACTCAAGTTTCTAATTCGTGATACTATCAGCCCTTTCGTCGTATCCGTTCGAAGAAGTAAGACTTCGATCGGAGATAAGTTCCGGTTGGAAGGTTAATTTTAGTCATGGTATCCGAATCGGAACAAAAATATAGCCGCCTACCGACACGAGTGTATTTGACATAAAACATTTGTCATTTTTATGCTTATAAATACTAATTCGAAATAAATAAATAAAATATTTGCCTGGATATTATTTCCTAGGCCAACATCCATATTAGTTTTCCATGTGTTGCTTTTTTTTTTTGTTGTTTTTTTAAATTTTTTGTATTTTCTTTTATTTTTGCTAAAATTTGTTCAGCACCATTATTCTGTCGGAGGCAATCGGAGAGAGAAAATCGCAGTTCATCGCATTAGAAAATAAATCCGAGAGAGAAAATGGGTTATGAGTTATTGAGTTATGATTGTTTTTATGAATAATTTTTGAAGTTCTACTTCTTTATCGGCGAATATAAAAATATTAAACCAGTAATAACACATAGATTTTGTCAGCCCATTATAACTGGTTTTATTCACACAGACACTATAAGTAAGCAAAGAGTAAACACACACTTACATTTTATACTGGGTTTGTTTTTTTTTTATTTTTCATTTTGTGTGAAACACAATTATACCGTCAAGGTAGGGTAAAATGGGGCAAAAGACAAACACTTTTTTTGTACATCTCGAAAAGTATACGGGTTAAAATTATGAAATAAGTTCAGTTAAATAGATGAATTAAAATAATGATGAGTTCTTATAAAAAAAAAATTATAAAAATTTAAATTTTCAAGTTAAAAATTTGACGTAATTATGGATACAGTTGTGATTTCTTGAAAAACTAATTATTTACATTGAAAGATAATAACAGCAAAAATTATGCGTGTAATACGGATTTCATATAAAATGCTCCATAACGGTTTTTCTTCGCTTTAAAAAACAAATACGTTCTTGAAAGTTTATGTGTGTGGTTTAATTTATTTTAAAAATCAGGGAATACCGGGAAAAATATTTTGTCAAATTGACTTTTAGGCTTATGTGTTGTCTATAAACGTGTGAAAAAATTAGATTTTTAAACATTTTTTCAATGAATAACAGTAAAAACAAGATTTTTCAGCCGTTTCCAACTGTATTTTATTTTTATCTTTTTTATTTTTATATTTTTAAACTTGAAATTTACACAGCCATTAGATATTGGGTAAATGCATTTTTGTACAAACATTGACAATTTTCTGTAGTCTGTGAGCCGACATAACGGTAAGAAGAGTTTTGTTTACTTAGTGCTAAATAACTATTTACATAAGAATCATGAATTTTACTGAGCATCACGAAATCGATCAGGCAGAGACTATTGAGAACTCACTCATCTGCTGTATCTGAGAGTTTTTTTTAGAAGGAAACAAAATCTTTTAAAATTTTCAATAGAAATAAATGATACACATACGCCACAGTGACTAGTAGGATGGACCACAATTTCAATTCCATGGTATTTCTTGGGTTTCTCTTAGAATAAAGGTCCTCTGAGCTAAAGAATAATGCCAGAATTTTTTTAGATGTTAAAAATTATAATTAGTCGCCAGCATCGATTTTATACAAAATGGGTCCATTTCCGTTCATTTCTATAAAGAAACAGTTATAAAAAAGCAAATTTTATTTCTGGCTAGTTGCCTGATAAAACTAAGAAGAGATTTGTAAGCCTTGTTTTTAAGTTTTCCTCATCAAGAATTTATATTTAAAAAATTATTTAAAAAAATAAACAGTGATTTTCTTAAATTGTTCAAAAACTTCACTTCCTGGTTCAAAAAACTGACAAACCAACCCTCATATCTTCTAAAAAATAATTCCTAGTTTTTCTAAGTTAGGTCAAAAATGAAATCGACGTTAATTGATCCAATTTATGTTTTTCAGTAGAATTTTAGTTTAAAGAAGATATTTTATCAACAAATTATTAATTTCATACCTGAAAAAAAAATATTTCATGAAAAAAAAACTCACCTTTTCTTCAGTTTTTCTTCAATTTTTCTAATAAGGAGAACTTTATTCATTTCATTTGGGGATTTGTTAAGTCTCAAATCTATTGTTTTAATAAAATAAACTAATTTAAAAGCTATTTCAAAAATACGGACTTGTACTCTTTCCCCCCTTTCTCTGATTTTGTATCTCTTTTGAAATTATGTTTTCGCGATGTTAAGATTTTGATATTTGTATTTGACAGCAATGTAATGAATAACTGTAACTAATTTTCCACTCTCCCACACATAAATATAAACAGGAAAAACAAGCAATTTTAAACCATCAACCATCTTCTGATCGGATGATCAAAAGAATCATTGTTTTTTTAAATACAATTACTCACCTGCAGTAAATTCCAATCATAACCACACACGGAAAATAGAAACTTATGCAACTGGATACAACAGCATAGGTGGGCGTCAGATCCAAAGCACAAGTTGGATATTTTTTTCCATTGTCCTCCACTATCAGTGGCTGTTCGGGTCGATGGAGTCCTAATGAAATTGGAACAAACGAAACAAAAGCTGCCAGCAGCCAAATGGCTGCTATCGTCACAACAGCAACGCGTCGTGTCACCCATCTACCATATCTGCAAAAACAAAACAAAATTGAAAAAAGATTTAATATTTCCTTTGTTTCAAAATACATAGCCCTAAACTATAAAGATTTAAAAATGGATTGTTTTTATTATTTTGCATATATATTGTCCCCCTCATGCCAGAAACAGAATTTGCAAAATCGTTTTGTCGGCGGCGTAAAATTTGAGAGAATGTTTTCATTCATGTGATTGACAAAATAAAATAAAAAACGAAAAAATTCATGGGAACAGTTTTGCCATTTGATCATATGATACAACCCCAATAAAAATCTGAGCAGAAATTCTTTTTTTGACTCACTTAAGTCGAACTTATTTGCTTTTCCTCGAATCTTAATATTTCTTTCTTTCTTTAAAGTTCTGCAGGTGACCGAATTTAGGGTTCATTGTACTCTCGACTTGCTTATTTTTCCCAACCATTCTTGCAAAATACTTCTGATACTTTTAAACCATAAAACGCTTCTCATTTAGCAAGATATCTGATAACATGTCGAGTATTGGCAGAGTTTAATATTTTTAATTGTTTCCCAGAATTAATTTTCTTCCCTTTTTTTCTTTTTTTTTTCTTTCCACTGCACAGGTACATATTAGGTTCTTTAAAATTATTAGGCTAGATCAGGGTTTTTAGGATTTGACCCGGACAAAATACTTTATAGAATTTTAAAAAGTGGAAATTGTTGGGAGCAATTCTCCTACTTATTTCCCAAAAGTCCCAACGAATCCCATTTGAACTTTGACCACTATCTTGAAAAATTGCATCAATATTGAAATTTTAGGTTTCGCTATATTTCATTCATTTCATTTCATTTATTAACAATAATATTGGTTTTTACACTAAGATTACATCTTTTATAGTAATTAGACTAATGGTAAGTTAACATGAGTTGGAGAAAAATTGTTTAACAATATACGATTAATAATGCATTAACAATTCTTTGTGGGGTTAGGGATAAGGATAAAGAAAAGGATTCAGATTAAAAAGAAATGGACAAAAAGTGAAGAAAAATTGCAGCCTTAATTTTTTTAGAACTGGCTATTAATTCCAGAACTATTAGTTTCAGAACTGTTAGACGTATGAAGAATAAGCGGGATGAATTTAGATAATTGTTAAGATGGGGGATAATATAAATAGTTCTAGCAGATCTATTGAATGGTCTGGTCTGGTATACAAATAAGACGGAGCCCTAATTTTAATTAGTTTATGGAAAAATATGTAAAAACATACAGTTTCTTGCATTAGAGTATTGCTGCAAAGTTCAACCCATCAGATTCTTGACAAAGTTAGATACATGATCATGTCTTCGAAGTTCACAGACATAGCGAGCGGCGTCATTAAAAGACGTGCAGACAACAAGAAGGCAGATCGTTAGTAAACATACAAAAGAGTATTGGCCCAAGAATTGATCCCAGTGGGACTCCTTGCACAAAACGTTTTGTGGTTGAACATTTTCCACCAGATAGCACTTTTTGAAATCTATCAGAGAAATAATCTTTGGTCAATAAAGCCAAAGAAGTTTTGTAATTTCAAAAATAGAATTTTATGATTGAAAGTGTCAAATGCCTTGGAGAAGTCGAGCAACGAAATGAATTTAAGAGTTTGCTGCAAACGAAGTTGAAGTCGAAAAATTACTATCCAATAAACGAAAAGTCGTTTGACGCAAACGATTCGTTCTCTCATTTTATTTATATGCATTCCACGCCAATCGAAAACTATACAGTCAGTGGCGAAATGACAAGATTTCGTAAGCGTGAGATCACCGGTTAAATCGCACGTGTTACGCATAATTTTTTTATCGTTCGCGGAAAGTATTTAATCCAAACGAATTTACCAATTTGCTGCAAACGAAGCCGAAAAAATGGTCCTGCAAACGTTTACAATGCTCAGAGATTGAGTGTCTTAAGTTCCATTTCAGTAAAAATTTTAAGTTGGTAATCCGAACTTTATAAAAACACCCATCAAAATAATCACAAAGCTCAAAATTTATTCTAATTTCATAATGTGATAACTGATAACCTTTAAGTGGATAGAAAATAAGTATAATAAACTTTTTTATTGTGCAGGTGTATCGCTTTCCGTAATCCTTTTCTGATTTCTTCTTAAAAATTATTCCCATTATGACTTGGTAATCTATAAACTTTAAAGCATCTCCATGAAACTTTTAACGACGATAAGTCTTCACAGACAATAATGCCATTTTACTTGAACGACACTAATAAATAAATCAAAAACATTTCACATCGACTAAACACAAGGAGAGTGAAAGTAAAGGATAAAGGATATGTTATCAGAAAATCGCATGACGTATTGTTGTAAATCTCACCGCAAATCCCAACTCAAAACCTTTGGTTCTTACAATACGACAATGTAGGCATTAAGCAAAGCTTCTACCTACACTACATGTCATTGGTTAAAGAAATGGGATATTTTATGTGACAGATACCAATACCAACAAATTTCAATCCCATCATCAACCAGCGATGATGAATAAATCCATTTTTGGAGGGCGTCGTACTCGAAAGATAAAATACGCACGCATATGCATACTCTGTGTAGGGCTCTGCTGGAAAAAAAAAGTTTTCTTTTTCGTACCGTCTTGCCTCAAACCATGGCTGCTAGTATCGTTTCTAACAACCTCAAGCTCATGATGTTGCATGGAATGTATGATTACGGCGATGTCACCTTGAGGCTGAATTCTAATGGGAATTGTGGCTTTGGTAAAAAAAAAAAATCCATTTCGTTGTAACGTCGCGTCGTATTTTTATTTTTTTTCAACATGGTATTTAAAGGTCTGACGAAGGGGCATATACCAATAAGAGGGTATTATATGGTTGGCTCTTGGGAACACAGCGCAGCGTCTTGGAATTGAATTATTCCTTTTCCATTTTTTAGTGTTCGGTTATAAAATTCATCTTGCCGAAGGACTAGCGTTTGAATTTCTAAACCCTCAAGGGATGAATATAATTGGGAAGCGAATTATATTGAGGAAAAGGTTTTATGTAAGTATTACTGCTTACAAATTTAATGGAGAAAAGGGAATTATTGCTAGCAGGAAGAAGTGTTTTATTTTTTTTTCGTAGTAATTTTACACCAAACGGATGTGAAGACTTTAATGAACAGATGAAGTGTTACTTGGGGACAAATTGATGTATAATGACCCCATTAAAAGCAGAATAGTAATTTCTCATCGATGCCATAAGGATAGTAGGGAACATTTACCTGACAAACAAGCACAACCGGAGTAAAGAGTTTTATATGAACTACCAAATAGAGGTTAATGGAAACAAGCAAAGAGTCGATTCTAGTCGAGCATCAACAGAATGCCATGACCAGTCCTTTTTTTAATACCAAGTGGGAAGCAACCTTCTTCTTTCACCTTTAACAGTGCCTTCAGATAAAATGGACAAAATATATACATTGAATATGCAAAGTAACAAAAATATAAAACTTCGGGAAAAAGTAGCTGATTTAGGATTAAAAAATTTAACTAAACTAGCGTCCAGAGTTCACGTTTGCAGCTTAATTACGTCACCCTGCCTCTGGAACCTTCTTAATTCCAATATCGGGACGGATATTATAGATTTAGAAAAATCTATCTCCGGTGCTTTAAAGAACCAGAAGCAGTGAAAGACTTTTACGGACAGATAACAAGATCCTCCCATATTCCGTAGAAAAAAACCTAGCAAGAGAGATAACAGCAGCAATGATAAGGATAACTACGAGGTGTTGCTGGAGTGAGATCAAATGTGTAAATAAAATGAACAGGAAATGTTTCCCGTACCAGAAGATACTCTACTCACTGTCCATTCCATCAAACTAGGACCAAAGGCATTTAAGAAAATCAACAGTTTCATGAGAAATAGACATTCAAAGCCAACAACCATCACAAGCACTAACGGTGAGTTACGGTGAGTGTCAAAAAAAAAAAAATAGGGATTTTAATCAAAACTAACGGGATGAAGAAGTCCGAAAAAATGGATTTTCGTCATGTCGTCCGTCGATCTGTGCGTCTGTCCATTGCCCAAAAGCGTGTACGGATTTTCTTCAAATTTGGTACAGATGATTTTTAAATAATTTCGAAAGTTGCTTCTTTTTGGTTTTGAATATCTCGTCTAGAACTACTAATACCTCCCATATAACGTTTTTGAGTTATTGAGTTTTTCTCAGTGTTCAGTGATTACAACAAGACTGCATTTTTAGTTCTTCTCAAAAAACTTTAACATCGGAGAAACAGCGTTGCCGTTTTTTTTTTAATTGTTTTTATTTATTTTAAAAATTATTTTTTTATTTTGTTTTTTTGTGAATATCTCGTAAGTGGTTAAATCGATTTTGACTAAAACTTTTGCACAGAAATTTCATATAACCTTACAGAATCTAATTAAGTTTAAAAAAAAAAAAAATGTATTAATTAAAAAACCAAAAAAAATTAAAAGTTAAACTTCTTTTCCACATATTCCACTTTTCTTTTTTACTTGCGATATGGGTACCAAACATATATCAAGTTATGCATTCGTACAAAAAAAAAGTTGAGATAACAATCAAACATGACATTACGATGATAGAGAATGAGAAAAAAGTGGGTCCGACAATTCTGTCTGTCTGTCTGTCTGTATGTATCAGAGACCACAGCCTAAACGGATGGGTCAATTTACTTCAAACTTGGTATGAGGCGTTTTTTGGAGAATATCCCCAGACATTTTTTTGAATTTTTTTTTTGACCCCAAATAACGGTACCTGTCATATACCGGTTTTAGAAAAACTCATTTTTCTCAAAAACGGTGCCTACGATTTTTATTAAAAAAATCGTGGTTAGTTTTTTAAATAAGGTCTATCTTTAAATGGAAACCATTTTTTTTTTAAACCGTTATTAACGGTACCTGCCATAGAACCGATTTTTTAAATTCTGATTTTCTCTTTCATGAATCAATCAATTTCAACCATATTTTTTATATGAATGCTTTTAAGTTGCCGTTATAATATTTAGTAAAAAAAAATCGAAAATTATTTTTTTGGATATTTAAAAAAAGGTGGAATTTTTTTTTGAAAAATCATTTTTTCGAAAGCCACTTAATATTTTTTTTCAAAATTTATTTTTTGGTGTTGATAAATACTATCTTAAAAATGGCGTACCAATTTTTTTTTATAAAAGTCCTTGCAAAATTTTATATAGAAAAAATAGTTTTTTTAAAAAACGGCTCTAACGATTTTCAATTTTTTTTTTCTAAAAATGTATAATTGTAGAAGAAATCAGATTGCATACTCCGTTTTGAGTTAAAATTCATTAAAGAAGCTATTTTAGTCATTTGAAAATCGAATTTTATGGTTTTTTTCATTTTTTTTTAAACTGCATTTACAAATTTTTAATTAAAAAAGCTTAGCATATATAGTAACTTTATCTATAAGAGCAAGTACGTGCGACCCAGTCGTGCATTTTATTTTATCAGGTTTGGTGTGGACATTAAAGCCCGTAATAAGAGGACGTTAATCCACACCAACTTTGTCCCTAGGAGGAAGTATGTGCGACCCAATCGTGCATTTTGTTAAAATATGTGAATGACAGCCCAGCATTTTTTCCACTAGTTCACCCTTAAGTTCAAAAGTTATAACAAAAAATAAATCTTTTTTTTCCCTGTAAGAAGAAATATATACCCGTACCATGATATTAATGAGATTCCTCTTTTAAAAGTTATGATTCTTAACTGCGACATCACCTTTTACCACATCATCACATTTCAGTCTTATAAATTATTAATCAGTTCCGCAATGGTTAGGCTCACAAAATAGCCACCCACCTCCGGAGAAACTTTCAATATTAGTCTAGATTTGATCTTTTGAACAAAAAAAAAATGTAACAAATTTCCATCAACAGATGATTGATAACACAAAAGTCGAATGAATGTTGATAATAAATATTTTTCTATCGCATAAGAAGCTTCTGTTTACTTTTTCCGTATTCTCTTTATGGTGATTTATTATGACAGGATGTTAAGATACACGATGATAGCTTCTGCTTTATTAGGTATGGCTTTGCGGGCAAATACATTATTTCCTCTTAGATCACACACGTGTTGCTTCTTTTATTGTTTATTTAATCTGTTGATTACAGAACTGACCATAAGTGTGCTTGATTAGGATTTTAGGAACATGATTTATTTATATGCAGTGCATGATGTTTTTTGTTGATTGATTACTGCTTCATTGACGTAAGATCATAAACTAGCGGCTGTGCTGGTCCTTGATTTGAAGGAATTTTATTTGAATTTTATCAGAGTCATAATATACTCGTAGCTTTTAAAGAAATATTTAGGCAAATGGAAATTATTTCTGCTGTCAAATAGGTAATAAATCACTCCGGCACTTCAGTATATTCAACCAATTTCTAGCAACATTTGATGACTAGGTACGACGTACGATTCATATCTGTCATAATTACCAACACCTTAGCCTAAGATTGGTTTTCTTTGATAAATTTGTTTCAACAATACCTTACATATCCTTTCGCGCCTCAGGCCTCACAAGATGATTTATTTTAAGGAACAAAATAATTGATCACATAAGGTTGCTGGTATATCGGTTTGGGTAATGGCATCAATTTATTTTGACTTCTCTTCCTTCACAGAGTAAAAACAAAAAAATACTTAGCGGATTATGAAATAAATTTGTTTAGCAAATAAGTGGGTTAAACCACCTAGAGCAGGTAATTGTGTGTGTGTATATCAACAATCTATGCCCATAATATTATATCATCTCATAGAAAATGTATGTTCCTCTAAGAAAACCACATCTAACCATGGCATCTGGGTAATTTCTTCCATCAGAGTAGACGGTAAATTGAGCATCTGTTATTAAATAGCATCTTGTGATGCTGTTGCTCCATCACCATGCTATTAATAACCACGCACAACGTTGGTACGCTAGAAATAAATTCCACACGTGCTCAATCAACCGCCATTAACTAATAAATTATTTTAAGCCAGAGATAAGAGTATACACAACACATAAAGATGTTTTTCCTATTTTTTGGTTTTCAACTGAACCACAACATGCTGAGGTTTCTGAAATTACAACTGCCTACGTTACGTAGGTACCTGGTGTACTTGCATACGAAATTTTTAATTTTAGAGTATTCTTTTTAGAAAAATTAAGAAAAAAAGTCACGATTTCATCAAGAAGTAACAACAAGAATATTTGCCAAATATGGGCAAAATTTTCAATAACCGTTTTTTGCGTTTTTGTCAGTAAATGGCATTTTAAGTTCTCGACTATAAACTATGTTCTAGGGATTCACCCCTACAAAATATTCTTCAATTTGAGCTAAATACCATTTCTGTAAATTAACAGTTTCCAAGACACAGCTTTTCAAAATAACCAGATGAATAACGATGAAGCAAAATTAATGAAATTATGTCCCATATTATTGAAAAAATATAATGGATTAATGTCCCAATGTTCTTTTATTTAAAATATAAAATTTCCCAGATACTTTTGGCAGTCAAACATTTTACTTTTTTAAATAAATATTAACAACAACACGTAAACGAAATAATGCCAAATTACCCTTGTTTCGTTTTCTAAAGCGAAATAAAACCAAATCAAAAATTCAGCGTTATTTCCATATTTAAAGCGAAATAAGGCCTTTTTTGTATTCGTCTTTATTTGGCAGTGGCATTGGCATTGGCATTGGCAGTGGCATTGCAACAGCTTTGCAAGTTGCAACATACCTCCATACAACAGGCCCTTAAAATGTAGAACGCTATTGAAACTGATCTGATATAAACATCTTAAAATACATTTTTAACTAACATTCTTGAAAAAATTTTACTAATCTTTTTGAGTTGCGTGGAAAAAACATTAATAAAGAAGCTTGAATAACTAACAACGAACAGATAACACAAAAGCAAAAAACAATTTAATACATAACGAAAACTAGCAGTAAAATTTTTGGTTTGCTTTTACAATACAAATCGCTTCCTGCTTACCATCTTCAGGAAATCATCTTAATTGATATTATTATTATGTCAATTAGGGGTACCTAAGTACCTATATAACGGGTGAATTTTTAGCTGGTTTGGTTTTGGCAACACTGGTTTTGACAGCTGACGTGTGTTTAGTACCTTGTGTCACTGTCAAACAGCTTCAGTTTAGTTTGCCATTTAACCATGGATTGTCTTACAAATGAACAGCGCTTGCAAATTATTGAATTTTACTATCAAAATTCGTGCTCGGTTCGAAATGTTCATCGCGCGCTGCTTCCATTTTATGGTCGGCATTCTCGACCTTCTGAGCAGTCTATTCGGAAGATTGTGACCAAATTTCGCACCAAATTTACTTTGTTGGACATTAAATCACCAACACGTTTACGTACTGTGCGTAGTGAAGAAAATATTGCGTCCGTATCAGCTAGTGTGACAGAAGACCGCGAAATGTCGATTCGGCGCCGTTCCCAGCAGTTAGGCCTTTGTTACAGCACTACGTGGAAAATTTTGCGGAAGAATTTGGGCGTAAAGAATTTCAAGATACAGCTGGTGCAAGAACTAAAGCCAGCCGACCTACCACAACGCCGAATTTTTGGTGAATGGGCTCTTGGAAAGCTGGCCGAGGATCCGCTTTTTTATCGAAAAATTGTGTTCAGCGATGAGGCTCATTTTTGGTTGAATGGGTACGTAAATAAGCAAAATTGCCGCATTTGGAGTGAAGATCAGCCAGAAGCATTGCAACAGCTACCAATGCATCCCGAAAAAGCCACTGTTTGGTGCGGTTTATGGGCCGGTGGCATTATTGGGCCATATTTCTTCAAAGATGATGCGAATCGCAGCGTTACTGTCAATGGTGAACGCTACCGAGCAATGATAACAAACTTTTTTTTGCCCGAAATGGAAGTTCTTGACTTGCATGATATGTGGTTTCAACAAGACGGTGCCACATGCCACACAGCACGAGAAACAATGGCGCAATTGCGAGGCGAGTTTGGTGAACAGTTAATTTTACGTTTCGGGCCGGTCAATTGGCCGCCTAGATCGTGCGATTTGACACCATTAGATTATTTTTTGTGGGGGTATGTCAAGGCTAATGTCTATAGGGACAAGCCCGCTTCGATTGACGCACTGGAAGCCAACATCCATGCATTCATTCGTGAGATACCGGCCGATATGTGTGAAAGAGTATGCCAAAATTGGACTCAGCGGATGGGCTACCTGAGACGCAGCCGCGGTCAACATTTGCATGAAATTATCTTTAAACATTAAATTGCAAGGTTCAAACTATCGATTCAAATAAATATTTCATTCATTTTTTAGAATTTTTTGTGTTTTTTTTTTTTAAGTTCTAAACCTCTTAAAAAATCACCCTTTATTTTACTTATGTACCATGCAAATTATTTTTTGAGCTATTCAATTTTGATTCGCATTTCATAGCCCAGCACTTGGAAGCGACTTATGAAAACTGCGTACTGACGTATACTTTTAACTTTTTGAAGATAATTGGAAGAGGGTCGTTGAGGGAAATTCGAGATATGCCAATACAACTTGAATCGTACGGCAAACAATCGAGACGGCTAAATCGGTAGATGCATATGTACCAGTCCAGATAAAAGGCGGGGAAAGGCAGGACAATGCGGAACAAGGCGGGAGAAGGTAGGACAAAGGCGGGACAACGGTTTGACAAGGCGGGACAAGGCAGGACAAAGGCGGGACAAAGTCGGGTCAAAGACGGGACAAGGTGGGACAAGGCGGGACAAAGCGGGACAAGGCGGGACAATGCGGAAGAAGCCGGGACAAAGGTGGGATAAAGGTGGGACAGGTTCTGACAAGGCGGGACAAGGCGGGACAATGCGGGACAAAGTCGGGACAAAGACGGGACAAGGCGGAACTAAAACTTTTATAAGAGAGAAAATCAATAGGTATTGAAAGTGTCATAACAAAATTTAAAGTCCTATTTCAAAACAAAAACAAAAAAAAAACATAAATCAGAATGGGACTTTAAAATTACAGAGCTCTTGGTCAGAATTTAAAATTAATCAAAATTTGTATTTGTTTATACCTTTTTTTTGCCAGTTGAATAATTTTATTTTTTTTCTAAAAGAGGTCACTGCGTGAAGTTGGCTAAAAAGTTTTTGTTTTTTGTTTAATTAAGGAATTTTATTCGGCAGAACTATAAAATGTCGAAAGAACTTTGCGGTTTTTTAACTTTTTTTTCGCTTTTAAAAAAAATAAAATTGAAAAAAAAATAAGTATGGAATTTATAGTCGTCACTCAAGTCAAGATTGTTCTCAACTACCGTAATTTAAAAAAAGAAAACTTAAGCGAATGCTTAAAGAAACAAACATAAACAAAATGAAAGTTCTTCCTCTTGAGTGGAAAAAAAATTTGACTCTAAACGAAATAATTTGAGATAACTGTCAGGAAACAATTATTATTTTTGTTTTTTAATTTGTAATTTTTCTAAATTTCTGAATTTTTTGCTCTCTGTGTTGGGATTTTTAAAAATAATGGTGTCCGTAGTTAAAAAAGTGTATTTCAGTGATAAAAAGATGGAGTTCGGGTAAGTTAAAACAAGGAAGAATTGACATTTCTAACTAATCATGGAAGTTCTTAAGGTAGCTTCCGATCTCACTTGAGTTTTGATTTCTCTTGAGGAAATTCTCAAGTGAAGACTTAAGCATTTCCACACAATTTCAATTATGAATAGCTCAAGTGTGCAAAAGCCTTCCAAGCGTACACTTAAGAAAAATCTTAACTTGAGGGACGACTATAAATTCCATCTAAGTTAGCTAAAAAAAAAAAGTTTTCTTCGTCGCTTAACGATTTTTTTCCCACGAACGAATCCAAAAAAACATTGGAATTAGTTCAGAGAAGCGACTCTTCGCATAAATCATTATTTTTTGAAAAAAAAAATCTAAAAACTCTCCACCGTACTGCGGGTTCAACTTGTAGACTCCGATTTGGGTGCATTGGTTGTAATATTGTTGAAATCTTCTAATACAGTCCAAACCATTAATAGCGGGGCCACGCTAGCTAAGTTGATACTATCTAGGTGCTGATTACAAATTAAAGATTTCTCTTTTCTTACTATTAAAGCGGTCTTGATAAGGATAACCAATCAACCGAAATTTGTAGTTGTTTAAGTTCTCATCAGTTTCCGGCTTACGATAATATAAATTAACGAAAATGATAGGAACTGAGAAAATAGTATACTTTTAACCTGAAAGAATCCAATGATTTAGTTGAAGTGCATGGGAACCCCAGGCGGAAGCAAAGCAACGCAAAGCAAGTTGAAGTGCATGGGAACCCCAGGCGGAAGCAAAGCAACGTTGCATGCGTGGGAATGATCCATTAAGATTCATTTCACCCCGCAAAGAGTGCGGGCCTCTTACAGTACCTTCAACTCAAACAACTATTGATATAATGTGTCTACAAAATGAATTTTAAAAATAAAAATAACTTGGAAACATTTTTCATTATTAAAGATTACAAATATCATCGCTTAAGAT
Organism: Meliscaeva auricollis; assembly: GCA_948107695.1. Lineage (NCBI taxonomy): Eukaryota > Metazoa > Arthropoda > Insecta > Diptera > Syrphidae > Meliscaeva > Meliscaeva auricollis. The sequence continues at coordinate 79,115,239 of OX403616.1, read as the reverse complement.
CGCAGTAATTTTCTTTGTTTTAAACCAAAAAGTGATTCCGCATAAAATGTTTTCTGCACTACATTCTACATTAAAATCTATCATTATAAATTATTAAGGCTTCTTCAGAAGAAATTAGGTTTCAACTAAGTTTTTCGTTGTTCGTAAGAAAAATTCTCGAAAACAAAAATTTTTGACATTCTTAATTCAGAGTTTTTTTTTCTGGTAAATTTCTGTTTTTTAGGACAGAAATAAAAACATAAACAAAAGGACAAATTTTTGCAGAGCATTGCGGTCTAGTAAACCCACTTAATTAAACTTTCATGCTGACCATAGAATTTTTGTTATGTTCAATTCCCAACAGCTTCGAACACATCCCAAAATTCCACCCAAAATACACAGTCTACAGCGCATTTTTGTTTTTTTTTCACTTCTAAGCAAAACAGAAAGCAAAAAAGAAAAAAATTGAAACAATTTGAAAAATCAATATTGTTAACTTACCTCAGGGGATCCTTTATATGTATATACCGGTCCATAGAAATGGCACATAAATTAAGAATAGACGCCGTGGAACACATTACATCGAACGCTACCCAAGTATCACAAAACTGAGCACCAAATATCCAGTAACCTAAAAGATAAAGAACAACAATATAAAAATGTACATGTACATATACAACCTGATAGAAATTTAATCACACATACATATTTATCCAACCAAACGGCACACAGAAGGTATATTCACTACCCAATCAATAATTCTGGTTGACAAAAAATTTCCATAAATTGTGAAGAATAGAAAATCAATTTGTTCTCAGAGTGGGTTTTTGCAAGGAGTAAATTTCCCTTTCGGCTAGAGACTAGAGAATTTCTAAAAATATGCACTAACTCCCTAAGGGTGTTTATAAGGTTCGGTATTGTCGGTATAGGTACCATAGACGACTTTTTATCCACATTGACATCGCTCATCGTCATTGTCATCATCATGATGATAATATAGGTGAGCCTTCACCAACCTGCTGGATACTATACAGACTTTACCTACAATTCATCCATCCATCCATCCATTCATCGATCCTTCACCATGCTTACGACTTAATTTAATTGAACAACATAAAAAGGATGTAAAAATAGAGTGCCTCATCTTACTTATGTATAACGTATTCAGCCTATCTACTAGACAAGGCTGCAGGTGTATTGGTAAATTTTATTCCATCATCAAGTAAATGGGTTATAGTTCAAACTTTTCGAATATTGTTGTGTTGTTGAAGGAAGAACTTATTAAAATCAATTTGACTTGTCTTCTATTGCTGGTCGATTTCAATACTGCAGAGTTGTAAACTACCTGAACTCTAAACTGTTTACAAAATGGTTGGTATTAAAAACCATTTATTTCTTTTACCAAGTGTCGATACTAATTTTGCAATCTACTCATTGGCTTAGAGGTTATGGAAAATCCAGAACTAGGGTGCCACCAAACTACACATAGTTTAACGAAGAAATACTCCGACATCATTAGCTTCTTCTTTACACTATCCTCATCAATGAGACAGAGCTTGAGAATGCCAGTACCGCGGAACTCAAAAACTTCTGACAATCCTCAGAATGAAAACCGAACCTTTAAAAGCGAAGCTAGCGCCATCAACATAAAGTTAAAGGGAAAGAGAAACCCAAACAGTCAGTTTGGCATCTATTTTATGGGCACATTTAGTATTAGGAACGTTCAAGGCGACCTGAATGTTATTAACGATATCTTCAAGCACAGCATTTACGGACTCGATGCCGGTAATTTGTAGGCAGGGCATCCCTTGTGCGACGCCGACGCACAGTGGTTTCCCCAGTTGGCCAAAAGGTGAAATCTCAAGGTTAAAATTATTTATTTTTTTGAATGGAAATGTTATCTCTAATAACGGGACAAATAAATCTCAGCCATCTTTTTCGTCTACATTGTTTTCATTTTGGTAAGATCGATCATGCAAGTTGTGTGTTTTTCAATTTTAGCAAAGCTTACATTTTTCATTTTTTTGATTTACAATCACGTTAAATACATTAGTTTTTGATAACTTCTTTTAAAATTTGAGTTATGGAATTCAGAGTACAAGATATGTAGATAATTTATGTATATTTTTTAGTATAAAATAAATCAGGTTTTTATGTGAAAACCGTTACTCAATTCAGGTGTAATATGATTTTTTTGTTTTTTTGATGACTTTCAAAAGTGCATAACTTCTGTGCCCCCTACTTGCCCCTAACAAAAGTTACATATTTATTTAGGCTATATTATCACCTTTCAAGACGTATCAGTCATTTTTTGCGAAAATATGCTAAAGTTAAAAAAAATCGAACTTTAATTGGACTATGAAATGTGTTTTTATTCACTTTTAGAATCCACAAAAGTCTTTACACGGCTTGATGTATTTAACATTTGGCGTCCAACACGCAATTTTGCCCATAGGACAGTGAACTGAAGAAGCTGCTGAGGCTAAAAATAAACAGTTGAAAACGTTAAGGGGAAAATATACGCGGAAAATTTCAAGAGTTGCCACCAACACTGATTTGATAAATAGATTGTTCCTTTCTTCCAACCCACTTCTTTCAAACGCTCGTGTTCTTGACAAAAACTGAAAAATCAAGTTTACCCAAAGAGGTTTTATACTTATTGTACTATTTACTTTAATAAAAATATTAAAAAAGTAAAAATAACGACTTTATTTATATATTCAGTGTTATTTGTCATTAAATATGTGATTATTAATTTTGACCGCTCTTCCCATATAACAGAAACCACTGTGCGACGATACAACAATAAACAACGCAAGCAAGGCGTTTTCGGATGAACACAAAAAGTAAAGTGATGACCAAATATTCTCCTGAAGCAATATCCCAGTCCACACCAACAGAACAAATTCTACGTCAAATTATTTTCTAGCTTAATCGAACCTGATGCATATTAATTTTCAGTTCAATTATTGATAAATAAATAAATAAATTTTGTGGCACGACTGGCGCACGAAGACTCAAGTCCTAGTGACTTACACTCACATCGATTTTTGTGTAGGCATGCGTGTAGTTAGCAGAAATGGAAGGGCCCTCATTATTTTCTGCCGTTACCGAACGCCTAGCTGCTATTCATTTTTCTTGACAAGCCGTACTCTTGGAGGTTTTGTCAATTCCTTGCAAGCGACCGTACCTCTGAAAAAAAATTAAGGTGTCATACGCAGGGAATTATTATTACTGATGAAACAATACCAAAATGTTAAAAGCCTACAAACGGACATGATAGTCGAAGACAACAAAACGTTTCCGCCTTTTAACACAGGCAAAGATCGTCTGGAATATGATGTCGCTAAATCAAATAAAACTTGAATTTTATGTCACCAAATGTCGATGGGATCTTCCCTTCTTTACAACAAAAATAAGGGCAAGACTTGATGCCATACATTTCTTAAAAAAAATTGAAGTAGCATGACATTTGTGGATGTACCAAGTCTGGAAGGAATACATAAGCTATCCAAAGTCATTCAGGGCGATAAGCTTTACATCTTTTCTATACTGAAAACCTTGGAGAAAGTAGTTGATAACTTCATTAAATCAGAAGTATTATTAAACAAGCCACTAAACCATTGCTAGTATACTTCCAGAGGGCAGGAAGATCAACAGAAACTGTCCTTTCACAAGCTAAGAAATACTAGGTATACAAAGAGCTTTTAATGTAAAAGAAACAGCCCTGTGTGCCATTCAAGAAATAGAGGGGGCTTTTGACAACACCTCACATGTCGCTTTAAATAAGGGGCCGATAGATCTCGCAGTTCAATACTGTACCCCCATTATCAATCAATCAATCAATCATCTAAAAGGTGAATAATAATAATTTATAATGTTAAATAAAACATATAAATTTGAAAGTGAACTTTAAATGTTTACTATCAGTTAGAAGAACAATTCATGGCATATACTTTTTGAAAATGATATCATGTAAGTGTTGGCCACTATTACATCTGAGATGGTCCCTTCGGAAGGTCCAATTTTGGGTGACTCGTTCGAGAATAACAATTCATCTCACGAATGACACGAGGAATGTTGGCTTCCAAAACGTCAATCATAGTTGGCTGATTCCTAAAGATCTGACACTGTTGGTACATATCCCTGTAGAAAATAGTCCAAAATGATTTCTCAGCAAGTCGATTGTTTCACGCGTTTTATGGCTCGTAGCGCCTTCCTTTTTTGTTGAAAGCAGAGCTCACCGGCAGGCGGAGCTAGAAACCAAAACCTTAACTAACTTGCGGGTTTTCCCTTGAAGGCTTGAAGTACAATCAAAACATTTATGAATGGAACTCGACTTCGTTCATATAGCCACCGCGGGCACCTTCGCAGCGGTTGATTCGTTGGACCCAATTTTCGACGACTCGGCCACACATTTCAGCCGAAACGGCCGCTATTTCACATTCAATGTTGGCTCTGAACTCTTTCAACGTCGCGTGCGTAGTCGGCTCTTTGGCTCTTTGAGTTAACGTAGCCCCAAAGAAAATAGTCTAGAGGCGTTAAATTGCAAGAACGAGGCGGCCATTGACTGGCCCATTTCTTGAAATAACACGCTCATCAAATTTCATCATCATCTGCTCGACAACCGGGGTCCGGTCCTGGCCTCTTTCAACAGGTCTCTCCACCTATCCCGGCCGACCCCATCCAGTTATGCACCCCTACGCCATCTCTCCAGCGCAAGCATGGTCTACCACGCTGCCGTCTACCATAGAATGTACTACAAAAGACTTTCCGAGCAGGTTCCTCTTCGCTCGTACTAGCTAGGTGCCCTGCCCACCGAAGTCTACCGAGCTTAATTTTTGTCACTATGTCTCCAGAATCGTCAAACTTACTCTTCAATAATTCGATTGTAACGTGTGCTTGAGGCACCATCCTGTTAAAACCACATGTCCTCAAAGTCCATATCTTTCAATTCGTGCAAAAAATAAAACCGGTTATCATGGCGCGATAACGCTGGCCATTCACAGTAACGTGACGATCGTTATCGTTGACGAAAAAATATAACCCAATAACGCCGCCGGCATGCAAATCGCACCAAACAGTTATTTTTTTGTGGATGAAGTGGTGTTTCTTGAAGCAAATGTGGATTTTCACAAGACCAATTACGCATATTTTGTTTATTGACGCACCCAATTGAGCTAAAAATGAGCTTCGTCACTGAAGATGATTTTGGTATGAAATTCATTATGAACCCAATCGGAAATGGTCAATCGGCTTCAATTCTTCAGTCAACTTGATCTTGTATGGGTGTAAACCAAGATCCTTATGCAAAATACGCCATAATGTGGTCTGAGCGATGCCCAATTCTTGAGAACGCCTTAGAATTGACTGTTTTGGATTGTTTTCTACGAATACCTGAACGGCAGTGATATTTTCGACACTTCGACCAATCCATTGTCTCGTCTCACTGGTACGGCAACATCACACAACAAATAGGTACATAGACTCAAATTTTTGCAATAAACATGTCTACTAGGACGAGAATTACGACCGAAAATTGGAGTTAATGCCCTCAAAGTCGCGGTCACCGACTCCGAATTTCGGTCGAAAATTTTTATAATTTGCAGACGCTGCTCAACCGTGTCCGTGTACTTTGTCATGATGAAAATGTTGAGTTTACTGAATAAATTGACAATGACAGTTCGATGATTTGTCAAAGGGTGCGTTCCCATTGGAAAACCCTTTAGATACAGAAACGGTAAGAAATGTGATATTTGTAACATTAGTATTTGAAAATTCCATAAATTCGTGTTGATGTTAACTTTTCAACGATGAGACGTAGTATGTTAAATGCATACGATTTCCACAAACATATAAGTTAAATTTTTGTAAGGTCGTGTTAAGGATTAGAAAGGCTTTATCAGAAAGAAATTCCAGAATTTCGGGCTTTGTGAAATTACATTTCACGGTTTGGTATTTTTTGTTTCTGCTTCTAAATAATAAAATAAAAAACATACAAGAAATGTTTTTCGAATGTTTTGCATTCTCGAATCACCCCCAAGAGCATTTTTGTATTTCGATTACCGTATCAACATCATCCGCAAAAATTAAGCTGGATTTTTGTTACAGAAAATATATAAAACTATTTAATGAGTGTTATTATTGAAAAAACATTTTAAAAATTCCTAATAAACAAATTCGATTGATTTTAGTAGAAATGTTATTGTTTTTTTTTTTATCTTTGTAAGAACAACAACATGTTATTTGAAATTTTTAATTGAACTAATTTTGATTGTGTTGATTTATCAAGCAAACTGTTGAATTTTAATCTAATTCAACTGGAAATACTAATAATATTGTTCAAAATGTTGTAAGCCAACTTAAATCAAATTTGAAAATGCTTTTAGGTATTTTTTTGTTTTATTTTTAGAATTCAATTCCAATATTCATTCAATTTAAAAATGATTTCATTTGAATTTAATGAATAAAACAGAAGTTCCTGTATGTTTTTGATGGTTCAATGCAAATATGAGCTGATTTTTGCTTTCCTATGAATTCGTTTGGGGTTTCCGCCACCTCAATAAGCTTGATTGAAGAAAATGTTTGGCTTTCGTACATATGCACAACCACAACTATACATGCTTAATTTTAAGTTAACATATACCTACTCACTATATGCAATCTAATCTAATGCAATGTTGAAACAAATTCTTCTGTATCGCTAGCTATTTCCTGTTATGAGTATTTTACAAATTGCAAATATTTTGCAGAAGAGCTCACACGTAAGCATGTCAATATGATGCAAGTTTTAAATTATTTGCCAAGGGCAACTTCAAATATTATATGAAAGATATTTTTGCTTTGAGAATTGAAGTAAAAAATAAATAAATTACATTCCTAAAAGAATGTTTGATAGTTCTTGCATTTGTCATACAAATACTACATTTGTATTAACAAATTTATGAAGATGTCTATTGGAATTGGGGTAGTTAAAATAGAATGTTTGAATTTTTCTTTCTAAAAATGAGGCATGAAATTTTCATCGTTGGTAGAATTCCATTTAATAGTGATTTTGAGATATTGGGCGACTTTGCCTTACATCTGGAAGGGAAGATACAAGACTTTTTCTGTAAAGCACAATGTACCCGACTCAGATCACTACCTAGTAGTATCTAGAGTTCGGATGCGGATATCAATGGCGCCCCAGCGAAGAGCGGATGTTATGAAAAAATTCGACGTCGGCAAACTAATATCGATAGCAGCTTTGCTGATTGCGTCTCCCTCAATCTCCCAGAAAACCCATAAACAGCACTAACTATAGACGAGCAGTGGAATCATTGCCAACTGGCCATTAGAAGTGCCGCCTCTGATGTGCTGTGTTTCAGAAGACCACCAATGCGAACCCCCTAGTTTGGTGAGGAATGCCGCCAGCCACATGCAGCCAAGGACGAGGTTATATGCCGAGGTTATATGTCGATGCTGCAGGCTAAGACGAGAACTGGTGAGAGAGAAGCACGCCGAGTCTATGTGCAAAAAAGAAGAGAGGAACACCGATTTCTTAAAAGGAAGAAGAGGGAACACGAGAAGCAAACGGTCGAATCTATTGAAGGATGTTACGGCAGGGAAGATCCGAAAGTTCTACCAGAGGGTGAAATAATCTACCCAAGTATATCAACCCAAAACAGAAACCTGTCGTGATAAAAATGGGAACACCGTATGGGAGACACGCAATCGATGTTAAGGATCTGGAAAGAACGCTTTTCCAAACTGCTGAACGGCAAGGACAGCCAACATTCCGCTGTTATGCAGAACAACTTTTTCAACGTGGACGATGATGATCCGTCCCCCGACCGAACAGCGATATCCAAACTAAAATTGCATAGGGCTGCTGAATCGGAGGGCCTACCAGCCGAACTATTTAAGGCAGCGGGAGATGACTTAATCAGGAGCATACATGAACTTATTTCTAAAATTTGGTCGGAGAAGTGGAAACATGGCATAGTGTGCCCAATCTACTAGAAAGGAGATGTTCTGGACTGCACCAACTACAGAGGTATTAGTCTTCTCAACATCGCATATAAAATTCTGTCGGCTATTTTGTGTGTCCTCCTGGAACCTTTTATCAATCAACGATCAGATTTTCACACTCCGGCAGATCCTGGAAAATACCCAAGAATACCAAATCGAAACACACCATCTCTTTATCGACTTTAAAGTCGCCTATGATAGCGTTAATAGGGACGAGCTATACAGAGCCATGTTACATCTCGCCAAACTCGTCCGTTTGTTCGGGGTGAATATGGAAGAATCTCATTGCTACGTCAAAGTCGGTAAGAACATCACCGACCCCTTTGATATCGAGAAAGGTTTGAGTCAGGGTAATGAGTATGCGACCTTTCTAACATCGTGCTTGAAGCAATTGTGTGCAGGTCAGAAGTCAACACCAGAGACACAATTTTTCAAAAGTCTGTTCAACTCTTGGCTTATGCTGATGGCATTGACATCATTGGAAGAACGAATCGAGCTGTCAGTGATGGAGCATTCGTAAGTATTCAAACGGAAGCGACCAAGATGGGTTTAGCTGTTAATGAGACGAAAACAAAGCATATGCTGTCAACGAAAAGAGAGACCCAACACCATCGACTAGGTCAAAATGTCACCATGGGTAGTTGCAACTTCGACGTACTCAAAGACTTTGTTTATCTGGGATCCACTATTAGTATGGGGCAGAGTCGTGGACACTATCAGTTTCAGATGAAAACCAGCTGGGTTTCTTTGAGAGAAAAATTCTTCGAGTGATATTTGGTCCAGTGTGCATCGATGGAGAATGGACTGTACGGGCTTTCGCTTTACAGTGACATCGACCTTGTCAAAAACCTGAAAATACAGCGATTGAGATGGCTGGGTCAAGTGGAGCGTATGGACACCAACGCACCAGCCCGACAAGTGTTCGCATCCAAACCCGATGGACAACGTAACAGAGGAAGACCTCATCTTAGGTGGCACGATCAAGTGGTGGACGACCTCAACCAACTTGGTGTTCGAAACTGGTGGCAACTAGCTAGGGACCGGGCTAGTTGGAGAGGTTTGTAGGTTGAGGCCGAGATCCACCCTGGATTGTATGCCCCATCGTTAGTATAAGTAAGATATATATTTCCATCTGTATAATATACATATATAATATAATATTCTTTAACTGAACTTTGAGTATTTTAGTAAATATATTGTTCGAAAGACAACACAAACTATAAATTCGAAATATTTGTGAAAATTTCGAAATTTTTGAAGAGCTGTATTTCAAGATCTATTAGACTTACGGAACTGTGGTTTCTCTTTAATTGTAGCTAATTTAAGTTTTTTTTTCTTTAAGGTATACACATTTTAGAAGCTATAAGATAAAAACTAAAAAAAGTGCGAAAGTTTCGAGGTTGTGGTGCACCAGGCAGTTAGCACAAGTTTTTCGAAGCTGCAAACTTGGTCGTATACTGCTGACATGCTTCCTACCAACATCCCAAAAAATCAGCGATCTGCAATTTTTTGCGACATAGAATGTCTTATCCTACCTAAATATTTTTACTTGCGATATATGTAGGTACCTACTATATATCAAGTTATGCATTCGTACACAAAAAAAAGTTGAGATAACAATCAAACATGACATTACGATGATAGAGAATGAGAAAGAAGTTGGTCCGACATTTCTGTCTGTCTGTCTGTCTGTATGTATCAGAGACCACAGCCTAAACGGATGGGTCGATTTACTTCAAACTTGGTATGTGGCGTTTTTTAGAGACTACGTTTTTTGAATTTTTTTTTTGAACCAAAAATAGAAAAACTCATTTTTCTCAAAAATGGTCCCTACGATTTTGATTAAAAAAATCATGGTCAATTTTTTTGGATAAGGTCTATCTTTGAATGAGAACCATTTTTATCAAAAACTGTTATTAACGGTACCAGCCATTGAACCGTTTTTTTAATTCTGATTTTCTCCTTCATTACTCAATCAATTTCAATAATTTTTTTTACATTAATACTTTTAAGTTTCCGTAATTATATTTAGTAAAAAAAAATTCGAAAATTATTTTTTTGGATTTTCAAAAAAAAATTGATTTTTTTGTTTTCAAAATGATTTTTTCGAAAACTACTCAATATTTTTTTCAAAAATTAGTTTTTAGTTGTTGATAAATAATATCTTAAAAATGGCGTACCAATTTTTTTTTTATAAGAGTCCTGGCAAAATTATATATAGAAAAAATAGTTTTATTTAAAAAAACAGCTTTAACGATTTTCAAATTTTTTTAAAAATGTATAATTATAGAAGAAATCAGATTGCATTCTTCGTTTTGAAGTTTAATTCATTTAAGAAGCTGTTTTAGTCATTTGAAAATCGAATTTTATGCTTTTTTAATTGTTTTTTTCTAAAACTGCATTTACAATTTTTTAATTAAAAGGGCTTAGCATAAATAGAAACTTCATCTTCAAGAGCAAGTACGTGCAACCCAGTCGTGCATTTTATTTATTTAAAAAATTGGTCAAACGTCTAAAAAACTTTTTTTTCATTTTTTTCTCTCAAACGACAAAGTTTTCCACAAACTAAATGTACCTATGCTTAGTTGTCGTGAGTTTTTTTCGATACGACCCTCCGGTTACAAAATCTTGCGATCTTAAAATGTCAAAAAATTTTAAAATACTGGGTTTTCGATTGGTAACATTGCAACAATTACTATCAGTTATAAACTAAAAACTGAGCGCACAGCACAGATTTAAGGTCTTGCCAAAACAACAAATTTCTAATATTTTTGAGTCCAAATCGTTTCAAGTCTGTCAAGGGATAGCTCACAGTAAAGAGAAAATCATTTCCATTCAGGGCAAATAAATTTCTTGGACAAAAATATTTGTATAGTTTATATCTACTGTATACACTTTTTCATCACCTCAATAAATTAGAAATTTAGCAAGTCTTTTCAACTATCCGTTTCGAACTTGCAGAAAATTGTAGATCCCCTCCATTCCTGCAATAATGATTACTATAGGTACGTACTGGCACACAATAATTTATTGAGAGGAAGCCAGTCACAAGGCCTTGGGTTCTTCGTGAGCTAGTCGTGCCGCAAAATTTATTTATTTATCTTATTTGTATTCTTATGAAACGGTTTAAAAATTTCTTCATGAACCAACTTTAATCTGTGCAACCTTACATAAAAAAGAAAAAAAATATGTATATAATTCATAGGTTAGGTATACCTAATAAATAAAAATTTTCTGTATAAGTGTATTAAAAAACATAACAATAACTCTGGGTTGAAAATGTCTTACGAACTTAAAACGGAAATACCTATTCAAAGAGACACTTATTTTAGTAATAGGTTAGTTCAAAATATGGGCGATTCAAAAAAAGAATGGGAGGTTGTCAACGATATTTTGAACAATAATAAGCCGATTGTGGATCTTGTCGTCAGCATAAATAATACTTCCGTAACCGGAATGACCATTTCGTAAGTATTACAAGTTCTGTTCCAGACTCTACAATTAATAATACCTCCCCTTGCCAATGTGATATTGTCAACAATTGTGATCCGTTTCAAAGACAGAGTTTTTATTGTGAATTTTTTTCACCTTTTGAAATTAATAAAATTATACAGTCGCTTAAAAATTCTAATTCGAAATCATGTGACAATATTACAAGTAATATTTTGAAGAAAATATCTTTTCTTGTTTCTGATGTACTATGTCATATTTTCAATTTAAGCTTAGAAAAAGGTATATTTCCTGATTTACTCAAAGAAGCAGCTGTTATCCCATTACATGAAAAAGGTGATGTTCTAAACTTAAATAACTAAAGCCCCATTTCCCTCCTATCCGTTTTGCTAAGGTTTTTGAACAAGGGGTAAAATCAAGAATGTTGTCATTCCTTGATAAAACAAACTTTTTTAGTAACTCACAATTTGGTTTTCGTAGCGGTAGATCTACCGAGAATGCATTGTTAAAACTATGCAGTGAAATTTATAACAGTCTAAATGAATCTGAAATTGCAGCTACTATATTTATTGACATTACCAAAGCTTTCGACATGTTAGATCATGAAATCTTTTATTTATTAGTTTTATTTAAAATTATTCAATTCAGGTTTCAGAGGCTTTATCCATGATTGGTTTGCTTCCTATTTAAAAAATCGTTGTCAAATAGTGAAGATTAAAACTATATTGAGTACTAAAAAAGTTATTAACGTAGGTGTTCCACAAGGCTCTGTCTTAGGGCCAACTTTGTTGTTAATCTTTATTAATTCACTTTTCTTGCAACCACTTATGGGCAAAATAACAGCGTTTGCCGATGACACTGCTTTGTGTTACAGTAGTAATAGTTATTTGAACCTATCTGCGTCCCTGAACCATGACTTAGAATAAAATTCATGATTTACAACATAAAAGGCAAAATATGTAATAATATGCCATTAAGATATCACTGGAATCCTTTAGTTTGATCATAAAAAAAAAAAAATTGTAATTCTTCACTTTTAATTAATTTTTCCTTACTTTTTTTTTCTTTAATTTGAATTATTGTTTTTTGTTAAATTCTTAATTTTATCGCTTCCCCATCGATAAATGTCTTTAATTATAATAATACTTTAGTATAGTACTTTCGCCACTTATTTTCTAACATCAGAATGTAAGTACTTAAACTGTTTCATTTTTTTTTTTTAATCTTAATTTATGTTAAATAGATTTGAATATTGTAATTAATATAGCTTTAAGTATTTTGAGAATGAAATAAAGTATAAATAAATAAATAAAATAATAAATCTTATTAAATACATATAAGAATGAGCTATTATTCAAGTAATCTCGTCAAATATTTCTTTCATTTTTGTTCACAAAACTCTGTAACTTACAACCAAGGTCTCTATAATATATAAAACCATAACAGCTCAAATTTAAATTGCTAAAGATAACGGACTTTCATCACTTCAACATCAAGTATATCCTTGACTATTAAGCTCCCGTTATTATGTTTCTTAAAACTACATTTACCCGAATAAAAAAAAACCGCTTAAAATAACAACAGTGTTTTTACTACTTCATTTTATGCTAAGCACCTACTTCTTCGCTCTTCATTAAAAAATAAAAAAAAAAACAAAAATCCAGAACCCACATCGCCAACGTTAACGCCACCAATAATGCAATACAAACGGCTGCTTTCAATTGCCCCATATCTCTTCTTTATTCTCGCTATTAATCTCAATATAAAAAAAAAGTAAAAAAAAAACCTATTTCCTCTTAATCAGTCATAAAAAAAAGCAAAACTTTTCACCCAGAGCTCAGAACCAAAAGCACAACCACGACCAGCTCCAGCTCGAGCGGCAGGATATACATAATCTCCTCTGCGATGCTAAAACGGAGAAATAAATCATTAATAATCCCATTACCCGTCGCTGGTTGTCAAAAATTTGCATAATATCTTTTCATTGAACACACACAGAGGAAGAAGCAAAAAAAAAAACCTTCTTCACGCATCCATAATAATCAACCCTCCTCCCTTCATTCTCACAGAATCAGATCCTTGATTTTTTTTTTAATCAAAATAATGGAAAAATATTGCAAGAAAATTATACATTCACTTACCCAGTAAATCATTGACTCCAGCAAATGTCATAACTAATGATGCAACAAACAAATCCGCAATCGCTAATGAGGCCAAAAATAAGTTTCCAATCCGTCGCAGGCTCCTTTCCGTATAGATGGCCAAACAAACGAGGATATTTCCCGCCACAGATAGAAATATGAGTAATGACAGGAAAACACCTGCAAATATGGCGAGTCCTTTTAATATTAACAAGAAGACAAAACGCGATTTATCATCGCTTTCATGCTGCGTGCTGGTGTGTATGTCATTCACATCAAAAGGATAACGACTTGCAACATGCAAAAACAGACAGAAAAAAATGAATACATTGAATAACATGCAAAAAAGCTGTGCAAGGATAATATCACCTAAAACAAAGACTTTGCAAGTCCGCGCACAAAGTACAAGCTTTATTGTTTTTTTTTTTTTTTTTGTTAAAAAGAAAAAAATTAGTAATTTTCTTTTTTTTTTTGATAGACATTCAACGACATTTACTTTACCAACACATAAAATCGATACAAGTGACACATTATCCGGATCCTCACCCACAATTGTGTCTCCTTGCGTTGGACTCATCCACGTTGTCTCATTGTAGTATGAAGTCACCTGGAATGAATAAAATAATGTTGGGCGTGGTGTGGGTTATTGTTAGCCTTTGTGATGATGTTTTAATTTTATATATTTATAATATTCAACCGTTTTATGGGCGGGGATGGAATGTTTTAAAGGAGAGTGTCCTGCACTTAGAGAAAAAAAACCTTGGAAAGAGTAAACAATGGCTATTTGTTAATTAGCACAAGGTTAAAGTTTCCATTGGTGTCCGATTTTGTAAGACTATAATGTCCACATAATAATTTACTCAGTTTATTAATGTTTTTTTCATTTCTTTAAATTAGCAGCAAAGAGGTAAATAATTTTGTGTGGAAATATACCTTCTGTACACAGAAAAAAAAGGTTTTATTATTTAAAATGGTTGTTTGGACAAACCCGGTCTGTAAGACAATTACCCTGAAGAACGACCAAACTTACAACTGGAAGAACAATTTGCCAGGACCTATCCTTGTTCCTTACTTTTCATTTTCTCCAAGAAGTGTCTCTTTTTTATTTTATTTTAATTTTTGACACCTAAATTCAATAGTTTAAAGGACAAAATAAAAAAAATTACTGAAAATAGAAAACAAAATGACCCTCTTTGGAATTCCTCCCACCATGCATCAGACAGTGGGATGAAATAGGATTCTATGGCGCCAAAATCCAATTAAAAAAAAAATGTCGAATTTTTTTATATTTTCAGGAAAAAATCTCATTACACGACTCATACAAAATCAATTATTGGTTTCTGTACGACTTTTGAGTTTGCTGTTACTCTTCGATTTTTAGAGGGCTAAAATTACTGCTTGTTCAATCTATCTATCTGTCTAAGCCGTTACAAAGAACAAAAAACGAAGTTCTGAATTAGTAATTATGTTTTTCTGTTAAAGTAGATAGATTTTGCGATCAAATAATTATTTGTCTTAAGTGCAGGCTTGTTAATATACCCCAAATGTCAAAACCGTAGCATGCCCTACCCCTGTGTTTCCTGGAAAATAACAATGAAAAACGATATGAAACCGTATTAGATGAGGAAAAATTTTTTTATAAACATTTACGATATTGTTACAAAATCTCGACGTTGCCAAGAAAGAATAAAGTGGAATGAAAGAAGTTTTTAACAAAATGGTAAAAATAAGACAATCTTGTCCAATACCTGATGACCCGTCCGAAACAATAAACACCCGAATCCGACCCACACCTCTCAGTAGAGAAGTGATCATTGCTGCAATTATAACACTGAAGAACAACAAGGCGGTAGGACTAGATGGTATTCCTGCAGAACTCTTACAAGCAGCACCAACGACATCAAGTAAGCTAATGCATCCACTCATAGTGAGAGCCTGAAACTCTGAATGCTTCCAGGGGAGTGGAAAAAGGGAATGATCGTCAAGCTCTCGAAGAAAGGAGATTTGATGCAGTGTGAAAACTGGAGAGTTGCCAAGATAGCAGCAAAAGTTGTATTAGAGCGAATAAAGGAACATGTAGAAAACAAACTTGACGCCGAACAAGCAGGTTTCCGCACTGGTTCATCCCGTGTTGATAACATTAACTCCATCCGGATAACAGTCCGTCGAATATCGATCACCACTTCACCTGCTGTTCGTTGATTTTGAAAAAGCGTTTGATAGTCTTAACATAGAATTTATTTGGATTGCCTTACGCAGGAGAGGCATTCCAGATAAGTTAATCGCTATAATTGAAGCAACTGACGATGGATGCAAATGTCACGTTTTACATAGAGGAAAGTTGTCGGATTAATTCAAAGTCCAATGTGGAGTCAGACAGGGTTGCATATTGTCTCCAATACTTTTCCTGTTAGTGATAAGTGGTGTGCTGCGTGCAGCTCTGTTAAACAGAAATGGTGGAATGCAATGGAGTCTGACATTTGGACTTCGCGGGCGACGCGACGTATGCTTACTAGCTAATGGGATCATAGATCTCCATCAAATGACAACAAGGGAAGAGTTAGAAGCAGAAATCGTGGGGCTAAAAATTCACACACCAAAAACAAAAATGATCAGCCTCGGAAGTAACTCATCCCTTCAAGTCAATATTTCTGGACAACCGGTAGAGAAAGTAGAAGACAATGTAGAAGTAGAAGACAATATCTTGGGAGTTTTGTCTCTACCAAAGGCGGAACCGGACAAGACGTCGACAGCCGTATTAAAAAGGTAAAGGCTGCTTTCGGAATGCTCTCCAAAATATGGAGAAACAACGCTATAAGCTTAAAGACCAAGTTAAGACTGTTCTGCACCAATGTTGAATCCGTGCTTCTGTATGGGTGCAGCACTTGGTAAATCTTAACAACTGTCACGAGTACTCTAAAATCGTTCGTGAATAGGTGTTTACGAAACATCTTAAGCATTTTTTGGCCCAACCGTATTTCTAATGAAGAATTTCATAGGAGTACGGGTCAAAAATCCATAGAAAGTACTATACGCAGACGTAAGTGGTAGTGAATTGGTCATACGGTTCGAGAAGCACATGGCGCAGGACAGTCGAAAGTGAATCTGCACAGCTGGAGATATAACAACGTTATATTTCCAGTAACCGTACATGATGGCGAGTAGGCGTAGTGGAGGCCCCTTAAGAGGATCACATGTTATTTCAACTTTTTTTTGTACTAATGCAAAACTTGAAATACATATATGGTACCTATGTATATCGCCAGTAAAAATTCAACAATAAATTTTGAGCTGGTAATTTGTGATTTGTGTTCCAAAATCTCAATGGTCTTATTTTTTATCAATCATTATTCAGACAAGAAAACTCAGACTTGCACTGTATATAGAGCACAATGGTCGATTTAAACAACGAGATTTCTATAGATAAAGCTAAAAGGATGTCGTGAATGAGATGCGACGTGCTTTTAAGGATAAGATCAAGGCATAGAAAATTTGTTATTTGGTTTTGAAGCTTTGCGTGCGAATGGGATGATACCATGAGGTTTTTTTTTTTTTTTTATTTTAGTCTTTCGGATTAGGAAGGATATATTTTGTGGAGAAATGAATTAGTTTATTGCTTTTGGGGATATTGAATTTTTGTATTTTTTTGAGGTTTTGAGTTTGTGTTTTCATTCAAGAGGGCTTTAAAATTTTTGATGAAAAATATACCCCGAATAATGGTTGTTTTAAAGTTGTCCTTTATTATCTTTTTTTTTTAATATCCTTTTTTATGTATGTAGTTGCAGTTATTTGAAATAAAATTCAATGTTTGTAAATGAACCCAAAAACTGTCAGTCAGATAATAATACAAAGTTATAAAATTGCAATATGATCGGTAAAATCCGAAATGGTTCCTGTGTTAGAAAATTTGCAAAAAGTGGTGCTGTTGTCAAGTTATGTGTACATTTTCGATGAATTTCTGCATTCTTCAAAACAATAACTAAATCTGAAAATAATGGATATTATTGCATCTATGATAGTGGAAATAGTAGCAAAAAATAACAATCTTTAGAAACAGTAAGAAATCGAAAAAGGGAAATACCTCGGATAATAGCATGGAAAGTCATGGAAGAAGTATTTACCGACGAGAGAAACGTTCCTTTAATACTCCGGCGAAAGCTTGGCTTGTTGGATAAAAAATCGAGGAACACTGGTTAGAAATCGCAGAATAAAGGCGAAAATTGCTGTGGAAGTCATGAACATTCCGGGAAAAAACGTCAAATACCGCGAAAAATAGAAGAAATTATCAATGAAATCGTGGAAAGTTGCAGAATAAAGTATGAAAAGTATTGGAAAATATAACACTTCTATGAAAATTTTTGGAGTGAAGCAAATTTTTCAATGCCATGGCTTAGAGGGTTCTTAAATTAAAAAAATTCGTATCTTCACCCCCCTCCCGGCGTCAGCCATCTTGAAATGGTGGGTGACTTTTTGTTTTGCGTATATATCTTGTAAATAATTGACTTTACGAAAAAACACGTTTGTCAAATTGTATAGGAAAAAATATACACAAAATTTTTTACCTCATTAATTTTTCTCGAAATGTTATTATTTTCGCGTTTATTGGAGAACAATAGGGAAAATTTTATGAAAAAAAAAATACTTTTTAGTATCTTTCGACAAAATATATTTCTGCTTTTCGGTAGAGAGAACATCACCTACAAAAAATTCTGTATAAGATTTACTATACGTAGAATATTTATCGCAGTATTGCTCTTCAAACGTCACTATAAGGGTTATTCCCTCAAAAAGACCGTAAAAATGGCTCGAGTAATATAAATAAATAAAAATAAAATAATGTATGATTCTTGAAGAAACTATAAACATTAGTATTTTGCACTATGGGGTGGTGGTATTTACCCCCGTTTTAGGGGGGTGGGATAATTTTCTAATATATGGCTTAAAATGAAAACAAAATTATTTAAAATTAACGGGAAAGGCTTCTAGTAAAACTATATTATGCCAAATCTGATTCATAGAAATCTGGGCTTCATTTATGTTTTCAAATTGAGTTAATTTAATCAATAGTTTTTGAAAAATATAATGTCGAACTCAAAATTTAGGATATAATTTTTTCACGATTTTGAACTAAAATACTAAATTATTTTAAAATTTTACTGTCACGTTATTTTTTTTAATTGAACCATAAACAATTGATTGTTTTACGTCTTCTAGTTCTTAAAAAAAATTAAAAACTACAAAAAAAATTTATCAAGATTTTTTTATTTTTTTTTAACAAATTATACTTTAAAAGTAGTTTTTGTAATTTTTAATTTTCTTGGGAACTAGAAGACGCAAGACATTCTGGTTCTAAGCCATGACATTGCAAAATTTTACTCACCGCAAAAATGTTCCCAAAAATGGGAAGTCATGAAAAAAGACCTTGATAAAAAAAAGGAGAACACCGTAGGATAAAGTGATAAAAAGTGAAGAACGTTACGGAAAAATGCGAGAAATACGTTGGACAGCAACTGGAAAAACTCTGCATACCATATTGGAAAAAGAATAGTATACTGTTGAAAGATTGTAAAAAATATCATGGCAAGTTATGATGCTTAATACAATGAGAAAAGGCGTAAAAAACAGTGAGAATAAGTTTGGACAGTGGCTACCACAGAAAAAAACTGCATAAAACCGCAAAACAAGAGCGGAATACCGCGGAAAAACAGTCCTGCAGAAAAGCGTGGGAAATCGTAAAATAAAATGCGAAATGCCGTTTACTACCGCAGTAAATAGCACGGAATCCACTAAGATTTTTACACGACTTTTTAAGTTTTTTTTACTATGAGGAGCTTATTCAATTTTTTTTTAATTATTGGCACTATGGCACTAGTCTACTAACCACTCAAAATAGAATTTGGCTATTTCCGCATTGAAGCTAATTAACCCAACAGAAATATCTAAATTTCTCTTAGTTTTTCACAAACCCTTCTTAGAAGTTCCTCAGATTTAATAATATGATGTCCTACATTTGACAGGGAAAAATGCATTACTTTACGAAATACTAGTAAGTAACCCGATTTATTTTTATATGCTAAATTACAAATCTTAAATAAAATCTTTCTCTAAGAATAAGCTGGCACCAAATTAAATCTAAGCCATTTAAACAAAGGGTACGGGTCTTGAGTCAAAAAAAAGGAATAATTTTATATTATTCATCTACGAGCTGTGAAATATACCTTATGCCTTATTTTATCACAAAAAACTGAAATTTCATTTAATCTACATTTAAGGTCTAAAAGATTGCCATCCGTATTCAGTGTTAATTTTTTACATTTAAATATTTATTCAAATCTTTTATAAATATAATATTTTCGAAAAAAAAGTAGAATCTAAAACGTAGATTCAACAAAACATAAATTAAGCATGGCTCAAGAAATTTTGTGAATTGCAATGTAATCAGTTGAATGATTAAGAGCCCTTCATAACCTTTGAGAGCAAACCAACCCAAAATATTCATTCAAATGAACATGCAAAGCATAATAATTTGTATTAAATTAGGCACGTGGCATAAGAACACCATAAAATCCACCTGAGTTTTTTTTTTTTTTTTTTTAAATTGAAAACGAACCAACCTCCTATCGTTTCTATTTTTTAAGGTCAGAATATGGGGAGAATATTTTTAGATTTTTGTTTGTAAACGAAATTTGCACAAACATATACAACGCACTTATTTTATATGTCGTTTGATTTTATGATGCGCATAAAGGTTGTTCGATTTCGAAATGTGTACGTGGAAATTTTTTTTAACGATATTTTGTGTTTTTTGTTTGTTTTTATGAGAATATTACATAGATTTAACTGTGCATTGAAGGTTTAAGAAGGATAATTTGGATGAAATTATTCTGTCTTGGATGCCTTCATATTATGATTATCTTACGAATTCTTTCAATTTTAATAGCCACATAATAAGTTTTTTTTTTATGTGAAATCGTGGATTTAATTATGATTTAACACTACATTCGATTACCGTAATCTTTCAGAATATATGAAGAAAATATAAAACTTGTACAATTCTATTTAAATGTTATGGTCGTTTGTCCTTTATTCGTTTCTGTATAAACACTTTCGGTATTTTTTATATACCACAGAGTGTACAGTCCATGATGCTTGTTGGGATGAAAGCAAATAAGATAATTTTTATCTCACATAAAATCGCACTCCTTTTGAAAAAGACAGCAACTTTCTCAGAAAGTGTCTCTTAAACAAACCTTCAACTAAAATGTTAAGAACACATAATGAGTTCTCTTTTCTTTTGTCCCAAAACTAATTAAAACTCAAATATCAAGATATATATTCAAAGTAAGCTAAGCCGAAATATGGCGTTCAGGACACTGTGGCGTATACGTACTTTTTGCATAATAATTTTAAATATATATTTGTTACTGTGTTTTATTATCTCTGTTTTTTTTCTTTTTTTTCGTAAAGTAACTTAAATACTGTATGGCGTTTTTTTTTTGTTTAACTGAACAAGATCACATTTTGTCAATTCCAAAAATAAATTAATAAATTCGTGCAAGAAAAGCTTTAATATGACAAAATCGAAATTATAATTTGCTGAATTTGACAATTTTTGATGCGTTTCTTGGGTCGTCTGTCAAATTTTTCACCCGTTTAAAAAAGTCTGCCGTCTTCCGTTAGGAATAGCCGAGAGTGTCAGGATGCGACTAACCTGCACATATGTAGAACTTGAAAACTAGAAGCGACAAAGAGATGAAATAAGTTTTTCTTGATAAATAAATTTATAAAATTGAATTTTTTGAAATTCCGTAAAATTTAAAAAAATCATGTTTTTGAGATACGGATTTTTTTTCAATATAAGGTTTTTTCGAGAATAATGTTACTGCGGCTATTGTAGATTTTTCATTGAAAAATAGATTTCACTTTTGCATCGCAGTTTTTTTTAAAGCATCAAACTGTAATTATGAGTATTTAAAAAATAATTACGTTTTTCAATGTGTACTCAGGCATTTTTTTTTTTACTCTAAAAATCAATGAGTATTGGGAAAAATCTTAAACTAAAAACAGTTTGAAGACAGTTCTCTAGTTAATACCTGTGTGAAACTTGGATTAATTTTTTTTTAATGAGTTATGGTAATAACAAATTTTTTGTAACGGTGTTTTTTGGAAACTATCCCCAGACCATTTTGAATTATGTATATTTTTTTGGATCAACAATAACGATACCTGCAATATACCGGTTTTAGAAAAACTCCTTTTTCTCAAAAATCGTTCCTACGATTTTGGTTAAAAAAATCATGGTCATTTCTTTGGGTAAGGTCTGTCTTTAAATAAGAAACATTTTTTTCAAAAACCGATATTAACGGCACCATGCCATTGAACCGTTTTTTTTTTTAATTCTGATTTTCTCCTTTAGGACTCAATCAATTAAAACTATTTTTTATACACGAAAGCTTTTTAGTTGGCGTAATAATATTTAGTAGAAAAATTTTTTTTGAAAAATAATTTTTTCTAAAACTTTTCAATATTTTTCTTCAAAATTTAGTTCTTGGATGTTGATAAATAATATCATAAAAATGGCGTACTATTTTTTTTTATAAAAGGCCTTGCAAAATTTTGTATTGAAAAAATAGATTTTCTTTTTTTAAAACGGCTTTAACTATTTTAAAATTTTTTTTCTAAAAATGTATCATCATCGAAGAAATTAAATTGCATACTTTATTTAAAAAGCTGTTTTAGTCATTTGAAAATCGAATTTTATGCTTTTTTAATTTTTTTTTTTTTTCTAAAACTGCATTTACAAATTTTTAATTAAAAAGGCTTAGCAAATATAATCACTTTAACTATAAAAGCAAGTACGTGCGATCCAGTCGTGCCATTTATTATCTTCTCCGAAGGTCTTAAGAGTTTTAGCGTTATTATTTTTGAAGTTATTTTCAGCCCATTATTACTGTTTTTTTCCAGAGCGTGACCCGTTTTCGGTAAATTAATTTTTGAAAAAAAAAAGATTTTTTTTAAATCCAAAAATTAATTTTTGGAAAATGTTGACTTTATATAATTTTAAGGATCTTAAGGACCTTCCGTATAAAAACATTCATTAAAATTGGTTAAGTCGTTTAAGATAAAGTCAAAAATGAAAAAAAAACATTCTATGGGAGGTACCGTTAGTGGAATTAACTTACTAACAAAAGTAACAGAAATTGTTTTATCAAAATCGTTAGAGCCGTTTTTGAAAAAAGTTAACTTTTCCTTAATGGTTATATGACAGGTACCGTTAATTAGTCTTGGTCTTAAAAAATTCAATTTCCCCTCCAGGGAATCATCAAAGACCCTTAACCACCAAGTTTAAAGAAAATCGGTTAAGTGTCTTACTGGTGCTCGAGGTTTACACAGACAGACAGTCGGACAGACAGAATTAAGGGACCCACTTTTTTCGCATTCTCTATCATCGTAATGGCATGTCTGATTGTTATCTCGTGTTCAATATTTTTTACGAATCCTAAGCTTGCCCTATCGTACCTATATCGCAAGGAAAAATTTAAGCTGTAATCCATTCTAACAGATTTCAAATAAGAATATTTAAAAATGTTATTTTAGTTTTAGTTGCAAAATTAGCAGGACTTTCACCATTTGCATTGAAGACCCTTTCTTGTGGGACACCTTGTATAGAAAGACATTTATTTTACAACGGCTCTGAAGACTTTTCAAATAATTCTTCTAATTTTGGTCATGAAAAGCTCATTACGATTTAAAATGTAACTTCTGATTATTTATATGGTATACAAAAGGACAGTTAGGTACATTCCTAACCTAACGCTTCAATATAATTTTTCGATTTGAAACAAGAATCAATCAAATTATTCTCTTGTTCCTTTAGAAATGTTTGTATTTCTACATATTCAAATTATTATTATTCACAAAGAAAATTCAATAGACTCAAAAGTTATTTAAATCAATTTCTCTCATAATATGATTCATACTTAAACTTTTGGTATCAATAAATTGATTAAAAGTTACAAGTTCAAAAACAGGCTCCCCAAAGATTTGTTTAACTTTGATTGATATTATCAATCAGTTCTTAGGCATTTCTAAACAAGAAACTTTTGACAAAAGCAAACTTTCAAAACTAAATTTATATAAAGTTAATGATAACGATTTAGTGAATGAATGAAAACTTCTTTATCCACTTCTTTTGGGATTTCTACATTTGAACTATTTGAGAACTTATTTCTCAAAGGACTCCAATTGGCACCATCAGTGTTTATATTAACTGTGTAACACAGTCTGTGTTGTCTGTCATTAGAGGAAGAAGTTCTTTTTAATGAGACGCGCATTTACGTATACTCAACTTCTGTTGGAGCAATTTAGGAAATGTGAAAAATGTGTGATTCGCTCATTATCGAAATACATTTTTGTTTGCTTCTTGTTTGATACTTTTCAACACATCAACCTTGGAAATCTTCATTTATAGCTTTTTTATTTTTTTTTTGTAGCACCAACGAGAAAACGTGCGAAACATCGCCACTTGAAGTGTTTCATTAGCATTTGATCACGTTTTGATTTTGATTTTGATTTCTTTTTATTTTTTGTCTTCTCTACAAAAAGAATACAAACCAATATTCTTGCTGTTGTAGGTATACGAATGTAGTTTAAAAGCCTTATCCTTCAATTTGAACGTTAATGCCTTGATGGCAAAGGTCAAATCGCATAATATATCTTGAAGCCTCCAAGGGCCCAAGGTGTCTTAAATGTTTTCGAAATTCAATGAAACATTTTTACGCACGATTTTGCTTTGATAAATTCCGCTTGAAAAATATTTATGGCTTTCACGTTTGAAAGCTTATATCCATCAGAAATGTTCCCCTCGTTGAATTTGTAATCCTTGGAGACTCTATCAAACGCTTTCGTGTTCTGATACTTCCGCGCAACACCAACCCTCGTTACATTTTACAAGAAAATATTATATCCAATTTAAAATGTTTCAGAAAAAAAAGTCTTGTATACTTTAAAACCGCACCGAGTATCATGAACAGGCAACTTAAGTCGACATCGCTTTATCTTTTAAACCGGAAGAGGGAAGACAAAGTCGGATGGGAGATGGGTATCCTTAGTTGGTTTCTTCACCACAGTTTATATGTATATATCCTTTGTGGATGCCGATGGCTGTAGTTTACTTTATTACTGCTGTGGGATGAATTTTCAATGGCAATATTACTAAGTAGGGAGTTTGTTGGAATATCAAAGGAATTTCTAAAATCAATTCCTCAATTAAGGACGATTAAGCAAAGAAAAAAAAATGTTTGGGATTATCAATAATCAGCCACAGGCTTCAAAAATATACTTTGTAATAGAGAACTTCTTTTAAACTGTCATAGATCTGTTTTCATAATGATTTTTGCTTTAAAGAAAACACCCACAAACATACTGTATCCTGAGAACATTTTCTTTAAAATTTCTTAAGAAGCTACAGATACGGAAATAAAGTTTGTATTGAACTTTGAGAACAGGATTTACAGTTGTATGAAGGGAATCTTTGTGTTCAATCAAATAATTTAATACACAAATTATATTGCAACAATCTTTTATGGTCGTGCGATAATTGTGCGATAATTGTGACTTGCATGTTTGGAGTTTTTAACAATTTTGACTAAAAATAATAGTTATCAAACTTGACATTATAGACAAGCCATAACATCGGAGTATCGGCATAAAATTATAATGACCATCAAGCTAAGACCTGATATGGGTATATGCGCTAAGCCTAATTACAATATTTGTCCGACTATTCGAATGTTGCCAAAAATAAGTTTTATTAAAACATTTAGATATTGAGTAATTTAAGGTTTTACAGTTAGTGAATATCAAGATTTTTTTTGGGCTTTTTATAAAAATCGTAACCGTATTTATATTTTTATATACAGATTTTTTTTTACTAGACTTTATAATGGATCTTTATGAACATGTTAACTAACCACTTTCTGCAGGATACCGAAGATATTTTAAAGAAGCTTGTGAGAACTAAAATAAACGGTTCTTCCCTGTATACTGAAATAACTCAATGGTTTTGTGGGAAACAAGTAAAGAACAATATGCATGACTGGATTGCATTGCAGTAAACACAACATGGTTCAAACTTGGGTCATGCATGACCTTTCAAAATTTAATTCATCTCAAACTCCTGCATTTTCGATATAGCTCTTACAGTTTTTATTTCCTCTTTAACGAAGCTTAAAAAACACACAAAAACTGTTTGGGGTAACATAAAATATCCGTGCACAAGTTTTCGTCAACTTCGCAGAAACCGTTTACGAGATATTCACAAAAAATAAAATATAAAAACATTTTTGCAAAAAAACGGCACCGCTGTATCTGCGTTGTTCGAGTTTTTAGAAAAAAAAACTAAAAATGCAGTTTTGTTACGATCACTAAACACAATACACAGACATACATAAATTTTAAACAAAATCGTTAGCGCCGTTTTCGAGAAAAAATCTAATAACTCAAAACCGTTATATGGGAGCTATTAGTTCTAGACGAGATATTCAAAAACAAAACAAAAAAAAAAAACAACTTTCGAAATTACGTAAAAATCATCTTTACCAAATTTGAAGTAAAATCCGTCCGCGCGTTTGGGCAGGGGAGTTGTTGACACAAAACTAATACTTGCTTTATAGAGCAAGTAAAAATAAAAAAAAGCATAAAATTTGATTTTCAAATGACTAAAACAGCTTCTTTAATGAATTTAACCTCAACACAAAGTATGCAATTTGATTTCGTCTATAATTATACATTTTTTGAAAATCGTTAGGCGTCGAATATAAAATTATGCAAGGACTTTTATATAAAAAAAATTGGCACGCCATTTTTATGATATAAAAACTAAAAACTAAATTTTGAAAAAAAAAATATTGAACTGTTTTAAATTCAAAAAAATATTTTTTTAAATTTTTTTACTAAAAAATATTACTGCAACTTGAAAGCTTTCATATAAAAAAAATGGTTGAAATTGATTGAGTCATGAAGGAGAAAATCAGAATTAAAAAAAAAAAATGTTCTATGGTAGGTCATGGTCCAAAAAAGGACCATGATTTTTTTTAATCAGAATTTTAGGAACCATTTTTGAGAAAAAAATAGATTTTCTAAAACCGGTATATGGCAGGTACCGTTATTTTTGGTAAAAAAAAAAATAAATCAAAAAACGTCTGGGGATAGTCTCCAAAAAACACCACATACCAAGTTTGAAGTAAAGTTTTTTTGAGCTTTAAAAAAAAAATACGTTTTTGAAAGTTAATGTGGTGGGTGGTTTAATTAATTTTAAAAAGCATGGATAACGGAAAAAATATTTTGTCATAACAACTTTTAAATTTATGTGTTGTCTATACATGTCATCGTAACAGAAGCAAGGTGTCCTATCTCAAAATCTAGAGTTTCAGAAAAGCGATTTGAAATATTTGTACTCTTAAAGGAATAATTCTTACCAGAGTTTATGCGAGGAGCTTAAAGTCGTAGAACGAAACAAATTTATTTTTTTTTTCTCTATCGAATCTCTTAAAAAAACAAAA
The DNA here is from genome assembly GCA_948107695.1 of Meliscaeva auricollis. Taxonomy (NCBI): domain Eukaryota; kingdom Metazoa; phylum Arthropoda; class Insecta; order Diptera; family Syrphidae; genus Meliscaeva; species Meliscaeva auricollis. The sequence continues at coordinate 79,088,097 of OX403616.1, read as the reverse complement.
AAATAGAGAGACATAGAAATAATTACTATTCTTGTGTTTTTTTTTCAGCAATGCTTGAAAAAGTGTGTTGAAATGAACCAAATTTTGCATTTTTTTAAGTTTTTTCTGTATTCCTAACTCAAAATCGCTAAATTGTGAGAAGAGACACTTTGCTTCTGAGGCGACGATATAAGTGAAGAAATTATATTTTAAAAGATTTTGTTCCAATGAAAAATAGTAAAAACAAGATATTTTAGTCTAAGTTTTTTTTTTACCATTTCCAACGGTATTTTATTTTTATCTTTTTTTTTTCATTTTCAAACTTGAAACTAACAATGAAAGAGATAACAGTAAAAAGATTTTTACTACGCGGTGCTTTATTAATATTTACCCAACCCACATAAAATTATGATTCAACTTAACTTAACATCGCGATCAAATTACCCTTAAATTGATACATCACACATAACTGTACAGGCACACGCTATTTAAGCTTCACAAACTCGAAAAGAGTTTCATCAAAATTCAACAAAATTATCTGCTTTGGTCGTCGGAACTCGACCAGCCACCAATGGAGAACGTTACCGTTGGCTCACAAATGGATTCGAGACGGTTCGCTTATAAAATTTGTAACTTTTTCGTTAATTGTCGGATTTGTAAGATTAAATTATCTTAATTTAGCAGGGGCAAGGCAACATGGTATAATTTATTGTATACAACTACACCTAAAAATAATGAGACAAACAAAAGGTTAACAGGTTAAGTGTCGCTATTGCTAGTAAATTATTCCTAACTAAACACTAATATGTCTAAATACAATATATTGTTCAAAGAAATGAAATTATCCGTTAAATTTTAAAGTTTTTCACGTGTTTGCATTTATTTTGCTCGGGTTCAAACTTACCTTTTGCATTAATTTTAATATTATTAATTTTTTGGAGCAGGATACGGTAAAAATTGACTCGGTTTGAATAAATACATATAATAAATTCCACAAATGTATGCAAAATTTTAAGTCATTACCACTTAAAATAGCTAAGTTATGGACTAAAACAAGCCCATACCATTTTGTTTGCATTTTTTTACTCGCTACTGTATGTTGTGATGTCACAATAATTATATTATTCTATTGCCCTACAAAAATTAAAGCAAATTTTGTACCCAAATAACTAATTCAGATCCTTTTAATATAAATAATTATTATGATGAATGTATAGTTTTAACTTCTAACCTTTGAAGCAACAGACATTTCAGGGTCTTTTTCGTAGGTTTGTGGTTTTTTGAAAATTACCAAGAAAATTATTGTGTTGAAAATTCTCCACTTCATGGACACGTTAACATCTTAATTGGGATATTATTTAGGTTACCAAATTGACATTCTGTGGCAATATTACCACCACCAAAATCATAGCAAAAATGGTTTTGGTGTGAGTAAAATAATATTTAAATTGGTGAATGAAGAAATGAATAAATTAATAAATTAAAGAAATCAATTACTCAAACTAAATATTTGTTTAGGAATCACAAAAATTTGTCTAAAAAGAAAAGTTCTTTGGAAAGATAAAAAAATTATTGTTTAAACTGAAATTGAAAGTTATGTGAAATTACTAGATACAGTCTTGACATAATGTAGGAAATTCATGAAAAAAATTAAAATAAAATATAATAAAATTAAATTAAATTAAATTAAATCAAATTGAATTAAATTAAATTATTTAAAAATAAAATAAAACAAAAAAATAAAATAAAACTAAGTAATAAATACTAGACTGTGTTAGATGGGCACAGGATATACATTCATGTGTTTTCTGATGATACCATTTAAGATAGTTTACCTTAAAAAATTTAATGTAATTTAAAACTAATTTGTATGAAGCCATAACACTATTGCCAAAAAATAAGTGAAACAATGTTTTAAAGTTTTCTATTAAGTTTATTTGTCATATTTTTTTTTTTCTTCTTATTGACTTTTCTTATATCCGTAAAACACTGTCTTAGATGTCAAGCTAAGTCAACTTAAAACAAATATCTCATTTAACTTTAAAGACAAACTACGCTGATATCCAAAAGCCACAAGGACAAAGTAAAAAGAAAAAAAACTGCCAATTTTTGATTTGAGTTACATATGTAGGTTTAAAATAAATTTCAATCGTAGTCAATCAAAATCAAAACGATTAAATTTCATAAATAATAAGCCAAGCGTATGCTCAATCAACCAAAAAAAAAATAACAAACCAGAATAAAGACAAAAAAAGACAAAATTCTGATTGTAAAATGTAAACAATGAGGAGCTTTATTAAAAATATTAAATTTCAGAATTCTCATAAATTGAGCCTCGTTATTTTTGCTTTGCTTCACAAAATTCCAGCTAAAATAAAATTAAATATCTCTTTTCTTCTCATAGGAATCGTTGTTGTTGTCATCATCATCGTCAGCAGGCTATGGTATCTCAGATAAAGGATGGCTTGATGAATGTTGGTGCTGCAATTTGTGGTTATATATATTTTTTTTTTTTGTTATTGATAATGGAATGCCCCAGGGACAAAAGCATTTTTTATTTCACTGTTTTTACATTATTTTGATAAAAAATACCCTTTTGTCAGAAGGTTCTCTTGCTTTTCTTAACAATTTTAAGATATTTTTAAATTATGTTTGAGTTGATGGGAAAAACATTTCAATATGCTATTAAATGAATTTTTGAAATACGCAGTCAACACTTGAGTGGATTTTAGGAATTTGTACAAAATTTAAAAAAACAAGGTTACAAGTATGTATTTAAAGTGGATGTTGTATTTAAGAGTAGGTAGTCTGTATACTGAGGCGGCTTTACACTTTGTGCACTTTGTGAAGAAAGCTGAAGCCTCCACATATGGTAGTACTCGATAAGTAAGTAATTTTGAGATATTGGGCCAGTTTTGATTCCATCTAGAAGGGATTTTTGAATTTTAATGCACACATAATGACATATCCGTTAGCATACGTTAGATATATAATTTCGGGGTATTTCTTATCGCCAAAGCGGTGATTGGGTGTGAAGAAATCGGGTAGGCACTGACCGGGCCAACTTGGTGGCTTCCAGTGATCCGCAACTTTTTCTACACATCAATTGTGCTTATTTTACCTCCTCGTGGTAACAACCGGATACTGGTCTCGTCCAACCGGACTTGACCTGCTAAACTTATAAGCGCGAGTGTTAAACGAAAGAAACTAAGAATACTGTAATACAAAAGTTTTTAGATTTCTAGGATAGGTTACGGAGGCTAGCATTCTTCGTAACTGACTCAAATTCCGCTAACGAAACCGACACCACACCTCGGATAAGGACTGATCAAACGATGGCGACTTTTGGCTATTGTACCCGGACAAAGATTGGTTTCTGGAATGTATGTACCCTTCTCAACAATGTTAAAGGAGGGCCCCAAAACGCCAGATTCCTCCAACTTAAACGAGAGTTCATGCGATACAAATTGGATATTTTACGATTAATCGAAGTTCGATGGTTGGGCTAAGGCAGATATAAATCCCCAAACCATAACACTGACTACTCTACACCGGAAAAGAGCCTGGAAGTATCCGGGAATCAGGTGTTGGGCTCTGGTCTGCTACTTACCAAAACTGCGCACAATAACCTAATTTCATGGAAGCCTCTAGGAGACAGAATACTAAAGGCAGGGTTTCGGACTAGAGTACTTCGCGTCACCATTATACAGTGTTACGCCCCAACAAACACCTTACTTCGTAAAGTAAAGGACGCTTATAACCAGCTGAATGCTGCTTACAAAAATACACCACGCGGAGACATCATAATGGTTATTTGAGATCTGAATGCCAGAGTTGGCAATAACAACGAAGGACTAAGGCATTTTATGAGAAGGCGTGGCGTTGCGATTGCAACGACAATGGCGAACGTATCGTGGATTTCTGCAATGTTAACCGTCTTGTAATTGGTTGGTGGCACCATGTTTGAACACAAGACGTGCCACAAAATAAGCTGGGTGCCCAAAGATAGGCAACCTCCAACCAAATTGATCACTTTGCGATCAGCCGACATTTTAGAAGTAGTCTTCTGGATGTCAGGAACAGAAGAGGGGCAGACATGGGAGACCACCATCTGATGATAGCTCTCGTAAGATTACGCACGCTGCAATTCGGAGATCCCAAGCGAGCACTCGAATGCCCAGGTTTAATGCCAACAGACTAAAGGACCCCGTAGTTCGCCAAAAACTAGGGAACCATCATTCCCAAAGACTGAGAGCAATCAGGAGCAGTGATCCTACCTCCATCGAAAACCAATGGTGTGCTGTGAAAAATGTGTTTATAACTGGCGGTGAAAGAATAGTCGGTCAGGCACAAGGAAGAAATAGTGCTTGGCTATCCGCGGAAACCTGGGAAAAGATCGACGAAAGAAAACAACTGCGAGCTCGCATCGCAGCTACACAAGTGACAGAAACGAGCTGGTATCCACGTATTGCATGAAGATGTGAGATGTTTACCGTAGCGTGAGACGTGACTTCATCAACGCATTAGCTGAAGAAGCAGAAGAGAGGGCGCCAATAGGTGTGATAGCAGAACTGCTTATAGAATCACAAAGGAGCTTACTGGTGTACAAAGCTCAAAACAACACCTGGTGAAAGATGAAGCTCCGTTCGGATGAGAATCAGCTCAGAAGGTGGAAGGAACACTTCACTTCGGTATTAAACCGTGTGTTCGCCAGCGATGTGCATCCAATACCTAATGACCCGGCCGAAGCAACAAATGCTCGAATTCGCATCACACCTCCCAGTAGAGAAGAGATCATTTCCGCAATTAAAACACTGAGTAACAACAAGGCGGTAGGACTAGACGGTATTCCTGCAGAACTCTTACAAGCAGCACCAACGACATCAAGTGAGCTACTTCATCCACTCATAGAGAGAGCCTGGAACTCGGAGTGCTTCCCAGAGGAGTAGAAAAAAGGAATGATCGTCAAAGAAAAGATATTTAATGCAGTGTGAAAACTGGAGATGGATTTGCGTTCTGCATGCGGTTGCCAATATAGCAGAAAAGATTATGTTAGAGCGAATAGAAGAACATTTAGAAGACACACTGGACGCCGAACAAGCAGGTTTCCGCACTGGTTCATCCTGTGTTGACCATATTGACTCCTTCCAGATCATTATTGAACAGTGCGTCGAATATCGATCACCACTTCACCGGCTGTTCGTTTTACATAGGGGAAAGTTGTCCGATGAACTCGAAGTCCAATGTGGAATCACACAGGGTTGCATATTGTCACCAATACTTTACCTTTTAGTAATTAGTGATGTGCCAATACTTGCTCTATTAGCAAGTAAAAATTGACGTTTTAATCAAAACTAACATTACTAACATTTCATCATGCCCTCCGTCGTCGATCTGTGCGTCTGTCCGTTTGTGCGACTGTGCCTCTGTACACATTTCCTCTGCCCAAACTCGAGGACGGATTTTTTTTGAAATTTGGTACAGATGATTGTAACGTAATTTCGAAAATAATTTCTTTTATTTTTGAATATATCTTCTAGAACGAATACCTCCCATATAATGGTTTTGAGTTATTATATTTCTCTCGAAAACGGCTCTAAAGATTTTCTTTAAAATTTGTGTCTTAAGTGATTGCAATAAAACTTGATTTTTAGTTTTTCTCAAAAAACTCTAAAAGTGGAGAAACTAGCGTTGCCGTTTTTTTTTTATTTTTTGTGAATATCTCGTCATCGGTCTAAGCGATTTTGATTAAAACTTGTGCACAGATGTTTTATATAACCTCAAACTATCTTATTTCATTAAAAAAAATATGTACATTACCTATAGGTCTCTATAACTTAAAAAATGCTTTTTCTGTTTAAATTTATTCGAATTAAATATTGTGACCATTCATCACAAATATAATTATTACAGCTGTTGTAATTTTTAATCATCATTACACTGATTCGAACATTTCTACAGGTTTTTGTTTACATCAAATAAATTAATGACAAATTAATCATGATATAGTATGAAATGTCTTTTGTTGATATTCTAGGCAGTGTTTGGTTAAAAGGGTTCGATTGATGAATAGTGTTCAACTTCATGTTCACAAATCATCTATCTTGTCAAATTCATCAGCGAAGCCATTTATCAAAATAAAACTATATTTCACTTTTCACTTTTCACCTTTGTCCTTGTTCTATATGTTAAACCATTAATTTAACCACAAAATGCTTCCGGCATGTAGCCACAGTTTAACCTTGTTTTTCGCTCCGAAACAAGCACTCAATTTGACTGCCAAATACAGTTTGGAATTTTAATTAAATTAGGAACCTCTCAGCTATTGTGTTGTATACGTTGTGTTTTTTTGGTCAGCTGCCATGCAGACGTATAGTGATGGCCAATAACAATGCTAAATCAGGGTAGGAAAAAAAAAATGGAAATGGATGTCTGTTGTGTAGCTTAGAGCTGCTGCAGGTTTCTAGCAGTTGATACAGTTTTGGATTGCCAATTGTGGCCATTTGGAACTCAGTCCTTTTTGTCTGTCTAGGTACACAATGTTTGCATCTGCAATTGTCAAAACTACCAAAGTGTATCTGTTTTATAAATGTATAGGTACATAGTCAACTGATACATATAAAGCTGATTGTTGTAAGACCACCACCGCATCCAAATTGAATCCTTCCCCATTCAGAATTTCTAAGCATCATGTTCGAATTATCACAATTTGGTTTTGCTAATTAAAATTTCAAAGAACCTAGACAACCCAAAGAAGATTGCATCCATTCATTAGAGCTTGTAGTGACTTTTGGGGATTTGCCCGAAAACTTCCACATAAAAGCACATTGTAATTTTCTCTACCGTATAATTGAACAAAGGATGTTAGTAATGTGCAATTTGGTCATATTATGATGTCCTTCTTTGTGTGGCATTTTATCCGTGAGATATGCCATAAGCACATTTATTATACCATTCAATTTGTTCCCAATGCAATTTTAGTCCACTTTTAACGTAAATGTAATTTCGGTTTCCAGGCAGTTATAGTGAGTTCAATTGGTGATTTTAGGGAAATTTCGTATTCAGTGAATCTTATATTATTAAAGATCACTATGCTTGCACATTCTTAAAAATGGTAATTAGGTAGTCACGTTCTTGGTGAGTAGTTTGGAGCATACTAACGGGTGATTTTTTAGCTGGTTTGGTTTTGGCAACACTGGTTTTGACAGCTGACGTGTGTTTAGTTCCTTGTGTCACTGTCAAACAGCTTCAGTTTGGTTTGCAATTTAACCATGGATCGTCTTACAAATAAACAGCGCTTCCAAATTATTGAATTTTACTATCAAAATTCATGCTCGGTTCGAAATGTTCATCGCGTTCTGCTTCCATTTTATGGTCGGCATTCTCGACCTTCTGAGCAGTCTATTCGGAAGATTGTGACCAAATTTCGCACCAAATTTACTTTGTTGGACATTAAACCACCAACACGTTTACGTACTGTGCATAGTGAAGAAAATATTGCGGCCGTATCAGCTAGTGTGACAGAAGACCGCGAAATGTCGATTCGGCGCCGTTCCCAGCAGTTAGGCCTTTGTTACAGCACTACGTGGAAAATTTTGCGGAAGGATTTGGGCGTAAAGCCTTTTAAGATACAGCTGGTGCAAGAACTAAAGCCAGCCGACCTACCACAAAGCCGAATTTTTGGTGAATGGGCTCTTGGAAAGCTGGCCGAGGATCCGCTTTTTTATCGAAAAATTGTGTTCAGTGATGAGGCTCATTTTTGGTTGAATGGGTACGTAAATAAGCAAAATTGCTGCATTTGGAGTGAAGATCAGCCAGAAACATTGCAACAGCTACCAATGCATCCCGAAAAAGCCACTGTTTGGTGCGGTTTATGGGCCGGTGGTATTATTGGGACATATTTCTTCAAAGATGATGCGAATCGCAGCGTTACTGTCAATGGTGAACGCTACCGAGCGATGATAACAAACTTTTTTTTGCCCGAAATGGAAGTTCTTGACTTGCATGATATGTGGTTTCAACAAGACGGTGCCACATGCCACACAGCACGCGAAACAGTGGCGCAATTCCGAGGCGAGTTTGGTGAACGGTTAATTTCACGTTTCGGGCCGGTCAATTGGCCGCCTAGATCGTGCGATTTGACACCATTAGATTATTTTTTGTGGGGGTATGTCAAGGCTAATGTCTATAGCGACAAGCCCGCTTCGATTGACGCACTGGAAGCCAACATCCATGCATTCATTTGTGAGATACCGGCCGATATGTGTGAAAGAGTATGCCAATATTGGACTCAGCGGATGGGCTACCTGAGACGCAGCCGCGGTCAACATTTGTATGAAATTATCTTTAAAAATTAAATTGCCAGGTTCAAACTATCGATTCAAATAAATATTTCATTCATTTTTTTGTGTTTTTTTTTTTTTTTTAAGTTCTAAGCCTCTCAAAAAATCACCCTTTATAAACATATCCGAACCCCAAAACCGCTAATAGCATAAACCTAGTATCAAACGATTTGTGTACGCACACAATTTTTTGTATTTTTGTAATAAAAATGCACTTTACCCACCATCATTCAGTTTATGGTTCAAGTGGTTTTGTGCCTTTTTATGACAAAAATAAAGACAATAACTATGCACTCTGTGTCAAAATATTTTCAGAAGGAAAAGAGGTTGTCAAAAAATTAATTCTTGAACATTAATGAATGAGGATACCAGAGTTCATTATGGATCTAAAGCTTTTTATAACCAAAACTTTAGCATGATAGAAATGAAGTAAATCCATTGCTATTTCTTTATCTATTATAGTGAACACACTATCAGTATTTTTATTCCTCTTATAGTCTGTTTTTTGGTGTTTACGCATTTAAAACGGAACCATAAGTATAACATTCTTGAAAATCTGTATATTTTGAGTCTAATTGCTCCAAAAAGATGACTTGAACTGCTCTTTATCATCATCATCGGCTCGACAACCGGGGTCCGGTCCTGGCCTCTTTCAACAAGTCTCTCCACCTATCCCGGTCTCGAGCCGACGCCATCCAGTTGCGCACCCCAAGGCTTCAGGCGTCCTGGTCTACGCCATCTCTCCAGCGCAAGCATGGTCTACCACGCTGCCGTCTACCATAGAATGTACCACAAAAGACTTTCCGAGCAGGTTCCTCTTCGCTCATCCGAGCTAGGTGCCCTGCCCACCGGAGTCTACCGAGCTTAATTTTTGTCACTATGTCTGCTTCAAGGTAGATTGCGTACAACTCATGATTGTACCGTCTCCGGAATCGTCCTTCCTCACATATGGGGCCAACAATTCTCCGTAAGACTTTTCTCTCGAACACGGCTAAGAGGTCACAGTACCTTTTGCTAAGCACCCAAGTCTCGGATCCATACATGAGTACTGGCAGGACCATGGTCCTGTACAGCAGCAGTTTTGAAGTTATGGTTAGATTTCTGGATTTGAATAGCTTTGACAGACTGTAGTAGGCTCTGTTGGATTTGAGAAGCCGCCCGAGTATTTCTTCTTCTATGTTGTTATCGGCTGCTACTGTTGACCCAAGGTATTTAAAGGATTGCACCACTTCAAATTCGTGCTCCGCTACCTTGATTGTTTTACCAACTGTTCTTCGCGCATTCGACGCCACCATGTACTTTGTTTTACCTTCGCTAATGTGCAGCCCCGCCTGCTCGATCTGGATGAAGGAATCGTGTATAGCTTGTTCGGTTCTTCCGATGATGTCGATGTAGTCTGCGTAAGACAGTATCTGGCTGGACCTGTTGACGATGGTCCCTTGCCAGAGTCACGGATTGCTTTCTCCAACGCCAGGTTGAAGAGGAGGCAGGCCAAACCATCCCCTTGTCGGAGTCCATTAAAGATGTTGATTGGTCTGGATAGCAATCCGGCTATTTTAACTTGGCTTGTTACGTTGGTCATGGTCAACCTACATAGTCGTGTGAATTTATTTGGGATGCCGAATTCTCTCATGGCTTTGTAAAGTTCTACCCTGGCTATGCTATCATAGGCGGCTTTAAAGTCTATAAACAGATGGTATGTTGGGATGTTAAATTCTAGACATTTTTCCATCGCCTGCCTAAGGGTAAAAATCTGATCAGTTGTTGATTTGCCTGGAATGAAACCACACTGATAGTGTCCGATGATGGTTTTAGCGTATGGGGTTATCCGGTCTTGTAGGATAGAGGAGAGTATCTTATAGGCGGTACTCAACAACGTGGTACCTCTATAATTGCTGCACGTTGTGACATCTCCCTTCGTATGTATGGGGCATACGATACCTTTTCGCCAGTCTTCTGGCATTTCTTCATGCTCCCATACGTGCACTATGATATCATGAATTGCTTGACGTAAGGCTGGCCCGCGTTGGTGGAATAACTCGGCTGGTATGCCATCGGTTCCAGGGGCTTTGTTTTGCTTTAGCCGTCCTATAGCCTTCTCAACGTCTTCTATGCTTGGTGGCGGTAGCATAGGGCTGCTCTTTAAGGGTTTCTTTTATATTAAATTTGGTAAGAGATAGGTCAAATTTGAAATTTTTGTTTTGTCATGGAATGAAATTTTGATATATCGAAGTTGTGGTCTAAAGGATTTTGACGTCTATCAAGTGTAATTTTTGATCGAGTTATACAGTTATAGTTTTTAAGTTTGTTGAACATTTCTTCATCTAAAAGCTTTTCGATAAGCATATGGTCCTTAAAAGCTAGAATCTTGAACATATAAAACGAAATTTGCTAATCACGGCGAAACTTAAGTGAAAACTGTTGGCTCTCAGCTCTCAGGAAGCACCAGTAGAAATTCGAATTCCAGTGTTTTGCACAGAGTCTAATTTTCTAAGATTTAACTTGTTATTTGAGCTATTAGGAAACTTCCATAATCTATAATTAGGACCACAACCATGTTATGAAGACTTAGCAAAAGTTTTCTGTCTGATCCGTAGTTCTAGTTAGTATTTGCAAGTATTTTAAGAAGATTTAAAGCTCTTGAAGATTTCGTTGTTATATTTATGCTATATGCTGGTTCCAGTTTAATTACGAGTCCGTTTTTATTGTTGTATTGCATGTTTCAATAAAATTAATGATTATTTAGTGTCACTCTAATGGGTTTAAGTTGAGAGTAAACAATCTAACATCACTCGTTTTTAAGTAAACCAATATTTCTCGTTCAAAAAACATTCATCAAAAAAATCAAATAAATTCACACAAACTCCCAAAGACTGATGCCAAACCATTTGCGTATGGTGATTTGTAATTTCAAATATTGACACAGCTTGACTATAGGATTCGAAATAACGAATGTTCGTTTTGGTTCATGTAATATGTATCCATCCGCATAACTCAAACTCAACTCACACATCACTTTATTTGACCATACAGATGTGAATTTTTAATGAAAATCGTTACCGTTAGTGTCAGTCACGCATCCAGAACAAAAGGGTATTCGTCTGCTGAGTGTGTATATGAAGAAAATAACCTCACACACCTAGGAGACCAGCAGGGGTGTTGAGAGTTGACTTCTCGTTTAATAATCATAAGCAAGGCTCCTGTGCCTGGTGTGTGTTGTATATTTAGTTATCCACATGAAGTAGCAACGTTTACGAAGTTTGTCAAATGCAAATATTTCATGTTCATCGTGGCAAATGGTAGAAATGTGTGAAAACCTTTTCCGTAATAAACGTTACCATCGTAGTCGTGTCGGTTTTCAAATATGTATAAATTATATGTAGACCTAACCCAACCAACAACTGTGGGTATAGAAACCTACGCCATTTGCTGGGTTGGCATGGCATCCATGGAGCTATGTTAACTTAATAATATAAAATTTATTCAACATGACGAACGACAGTGCCGACGACGACGACGACGACGACGTTTGAAAATGTCTGAAATTGTGTTGGTTAGACTTTTTGAGCTGTGAGGTCGAACAGTCCTTCAGGTTAGAAAATTTATATTAACTTTGCAAGAAATTCAAAGAAATATCATGGAATGGTTGATTTGAAAAAGTGATGAAAAATTAAATGTATGTAAGAAAAAGTTGTAGTTAACAATAATATTGAAGAATATAATATTTGCGGGATTAGGAGACATTTTTTAAAGTTTGTAGGTAAAAGCATGAATTACAGTTTTTTTAATAATTAACTTCTAACACGAAACTAACTTCTCGCTCTTCATTTTTCCTTTTTGTTTCTTATCTTGTTTTTTTAGTGTTCCATAATAATGTTAACAGAGTATAATTTAAATGAAACTTTAAAATGGGTTACTTTGGAGAAATGGTTATTCAAAGAAAAAGAAAAACTTTGAAGTTATCAAGAGGCACAGTAGTGCCAAGCCAAGTTTTCTTTAGTACTGCACTACACACTACAAATTCATTTACAATAAACAACTCCAACCATTTTTTTTTCTTTTTCCTGACTGTTATACCTACTAGAAATGACAGGAACTTCAAGCTTTCATTAGGTATTTGTTGAGTTAGTCAAAGACATAACAAATTTCAATCGTTTGTGAGATACAAGGCATCAGAAACTGCAAAAACCATAAAAATGAGTTGCTGATTGGCTTAATAACTGGCTGACACTTCATCAAGATTATAGAAACCATTTCCAGTAGCTGTAGAACCTTGAAATTTACCACAGTAATAGATTCGCCAATTGTCAATACCTATATGATGCATTTCGAATCATGGTAGAGTGTTTAAATTTGGCATCTGACATGATTATCAATTTAATATTGAATAGTGCTGGAAATTTTTAAACTAGTATTTAAAGTAATTAAAAGTGATCCTCGTCGAAAATTCTTAAACACCATGACGAAAGTTCAGGCATTTTTTTGGGTTTATTTTCACTGTTTTTTCTGTTAATATAAGAAGTCACATAAAAAAGTGACATAACTTCGGATCACCCCTATTACCGATGTCGTATGTACTAAAACGACTGGAAATAGAGGCCACAATTGACGGTTTAGAAAAAATTTTACAGCAAGATGGGAAGACAAGTGAAAATCAAAGAGAATGAAGAAGTTATATTTGTACTAAAACACAAATTGTCGCTTCTAGAGCGTTTAGTTTCCCGTCGTTTTAGTACAAACGATATCGGTAATAAGGGTGATTAGTCTCATTAAATTTTGCGTTAAAAAATACTTACTATTGAATCATGTGCCATTGTGTTAATTTTATAGATAAAAAAAAAAACTTTTTAATTAGACTTCGAGTATTTTACTAGATAATAATGCTGCACTATGATTTTTTCCATGGATAAAACATTAAAGAAGTAAAAATATAAAAAAAACTAAAAAGAGGCCAAAAACTTAGTTATAGGTCTTTCGAAGCTCCAAAATTTGTCAGACACTACTAGTATATAATCTTAACAACATCCTAAAAACTCAATGAAGTACAATTCCATATCCAATAAGTTATGTGGTATTCTTTTCTATACCAAGTCAACATGTTCTCAGGAAAAGAGATTCCAACCGAAATATTGACGCAGTTTTGTTCTCTTTTCGCTTAAATATCTTGTCTCTTAGGTTAAGAATGTAGGATAAGCGAAAAAAAACTACGAAACGCCCGGAAATTTTTTATTGGGAGCCATTCTCGTGCGAAAAGAACAGTTGGTCCAACAATCAAGGTAGCGGAGCACGAATTTGAAGTGATGCAATCCTTTAAATACCTTGGGTCAACAGTAGCAGCCGATAACAACATAGAAGAAGAAATACGCGGGCGGCTTCTCAAATCCAACAGAGCCTACTACAGTCTGTCAAATCCAGAAACCTAACCACAACTTCAAAACTGCTGCTGTACAGGACCATGGTCCTCATGTATGGATCCGACACTTGGGTGCTAAGCAAAAGGCACTGCGACCTCTTAGCCGCGTTCGAGAGAAAAGTCTTACGGAGAATTGTTGGCCCCATATGTGAGGAAGGACGATTCCGGAGACGGTACAATCATGAGTTGTACGCAATCTACCTTGAAGAAGACATAGTGACAAAAATTAAGCTCGGTAGACTCCGGTGGGCAGGGCACCTAGCTCGTATGAGCGAAGAGGAACCTGCTCGGAAAGTCTTTTGTGGTACATTCTATGGTAGACGGCAGCGTGGTAGACCATGCTTGCGCTGGAGAGATGGCGTAGACCAGGACGCCCGAAGCCTTTTTTAAAAACAAATTACACAATACTTTTTAAAATCATGGGAAAAATTTGGTGACAAGTTTTGAACGATATCAGTTGAGCCAGTAATGATACATTCGGAAATAACTAAAAATTATGGAAAATTTCCCAAAAAGCGAGTTCATCATATTTCCGTTATTCGATTTTTTTGAGAAAAACTAAAAACCCAGTATTGTTTAAAATCACTTATAACATAACATACAACAAATTTTATTAGAAATCGCTAGAGCCGTTCTCGAGAAAAGTCCAATAACTCGAAACCGTCATTCAAAAACAAAAGAAAATCAACCGTTAATTCGTTAAGGCTGTGGCTCTCTGTACAGATGGACGCACAGACAAACATACGCATTTTTTTATATAATTTTACAAGCAAAATGACCTTGATTTTCAGAAATAAAATGTACTTATTCTATGGCTTGTGAAGTAATTGAAAAAGTATAGTTAGTTAAGGACACCAAAATAGTTAACCTTATTCAATAAATCGTGCCAAAAATGCACAGTATTTTAAAGACTTATTAATTTGAATTTAACAAACGACCAATAAATTATTTTATTTACCTGCAATGTACCTCAAAAACACATTAAATCTCAAATTCATTTCGTTAGAGCATTAAAAGCTTACGTTTTTAAACAAAACAAAAAATACTCCACATGAAACACTTAACTAAAAGCCATAAAAACATAAAATATAAGCCACAATTTAAATTATTATCATCATCAGCATCAAATCATCAAAACCCAGCACATAGTCAATTTTATAAAACAAACTAGCTCTGTAAATGATGTTAGCATAATGTTAGTTAGAATAAAAATACATACACACCCGTACGTATGTATGCAATAAAATATTAAAGCATCATTAACCGCAGGCATAATGTGAAGCCATTTCCATTTCGCCTATATATGTACGAGTGTGCAATATCATATGTTTGTAACAGTAACAGAAAGGATTTCGCGCTTAATATTTTGGGGGCTTACGAGCGTACAAGTGCACACAATATAACCATTATTCTTAATAATACCCATAGGCATAAGCTCGAGTCGTATACAATCAAAAAGTCACTTCTATTCCAATGGTATAGGGTATAGCATGGGGTAGGATATTGGCCTCTCAAAGTTGCTAAAACAGCTTCTAGGCTTTGTTGGTTCCTGTTGCTCAAAGACAATTATGGGAACTAATTTTGATTATAAATGACTTCCAAGTACCAATCGTATCGTAGGGCATATAATTACTCTGTCCACTTTGCCGTTGATATGATACCAACCATACAGGAAGAATGATGTTTACGCACATCAAACGGCAATGATACCCCATCTATACAAGAGAGTGTTCTTCTAATTAATGTGAAGAGCCATCCGAATGGACACACAATTTATTAGCATCCTGTGTTGAGAGAGAGTAAAATGGTAAAAAAAAGAAGAGTGTAGTGTATAGTGACTAATTGTTGTTATACAACATCTGAAGTATTAATTTATTGTTTTTTTTTTTATGGCCAGAAAGATAAACAAAATAAATGTAGTAAAATTAAGTGAACCAGTGGTCATCATTGGAGCAGGGAATATCCTTTCATTGGCAGGTGAACCTTGTGAAAGAGTAGAAATAACTTTTAATAGGTAAAGTAAAGCAGAACTCTGTGATTCCATTAAGAGTGCTCCACAGGATGATTATAACTCTTTAAGTGAGGACATTATTTGCCATTCCTTTTGATTTTAATGGGTGTTAATGGGGTGAATTGTCATGTGTGAAAATGATTTGCTTAGACCTAACACTCCATTTGAATAATAGTTTGCACGTGTCAGGCGACTAATTGTTATTTTTACTTGGAGATTGTTATTTTTTATTAAGTTACTTATGAATAAAATTTGAGCTAAAATAAATGAAAATAGTTTCGTATGTTGGCAGATGTATGTATATATGTATAATGTATATGGATATATTTGACAACTAAAGATAAAACTAAAAAGTAATTCCGTATTTCTAGAATTTAGTACCCCATCTAAAACAAATTATCTTAGAGTGTTACAATTTGAGACACATAACGTTAATTTGTTCTATATAAAAATTTAGGAAATAACTTAATAATCTCTTAAAAAGTTAAAAGTTATACACTTTTGCACAAAAATATTATTTAACTATTAAATAAAGAGTTTGAAGAAAATTAAGTCATTGATTCAGGTTCTAGCTCAGGTCATAAACATAAAATTACGCATTTCCAAAGATTAACTTACATTTATTAAAATTCAAATGGGTCACTGTGGCGTATGAGTAACATTTATCCAATATAAATTCACTAAAAAAAAATGATATGAGTGTCATGGGACACACGATTAGAACGAAGTTGTTTGTATATACAACTATATTTGTATTTTTAATAACAGTCACATAAAATAAATTAACACTTTTTGAGTTTAATTAAATTAAAAATTACTTCTTTATAAGAAAAAAATATGGGACAAAATGGTAATAAAATTCAATTAATTTCTGTATGCACGATTATAGTCTAGCATATTATCTAATATAATCTACCTCAATTATAAAAATCCTCTAACTACAAAAAAAGTAACAGATTTTTATATGCAAAGGAACCGACTTTTTTTGAAACTTTCTTTTAATTTTCCTTTCTAAAATCTTCAAAAGTGCATTAAAATTTTGCAAGGACTTTTATAAAAAAAAATTGGTACGTCATTTTTAAGATATTACTTATGAACATCTAAAGACCAAATTTCAAAAAAAAAGTGAGTAGGAGCTTGCCCTATAGTACCTATATCGCAAGTAAAAATTCTTTTTAACGGTATCTCGGCTCACAGACAACAGAAAATTGTAAATTTTTTTACAAAAATGTATTTATCATCTAATGTTCTAATTTTTAGATTTGAAAATGTAAAAATAAAAAGATACAAATAAAATACCGTTGGAAACGGTTAATACAACTTGGACTGAAAAATCGTGTTTTTAATGTCATTGATTTAAAAATATGTTAAAAAATAAATAAATAAATAAATAAATAATTCTGAAAAACTATTTTTCCCGGCATTCCCTGATTTTTAAAATCAATTGAACGACTTACATAAACTTTCAAAAACGTATGGGTTTTTCAAAGCTCAAAAAAACAGTTATGGATCAAAATGAAAATAATCCGTATTAGACGCCTAATTGCTTTTATTATCTTTCAATGTGCATAATTTGTTTTTCAAAAAAGTAACAACATTATAAAATGTCTAAAAAATATTTGACACTTGAATATTATTTTTATCTTGAAAACTTGAATTTTTAGAATTTTTTTTTTAATGAGAATTCATCATGATTTCAATTTATCTATTCAATTAAATTTATTTCAGAATTTCATAAAATCCTGTTGTATCAGGATCTAACATTATACCACCTATTTAGTTTTTTCCTATCACTTATAGTGTAGAAAATAAGCCAGTCAAAATATCGGTAATTCGGTAATTTAATAAATTTATCTTGTGGAACACACAAGAAATACAAAAAAAAAAAAAAAAATAAAAATAAACCCAGTATAAAATGTAGGTGTGTTGTTACTATTTCTCTACTTATGATGTCTGTGTGAATAAAACAGTAGTAATAAGCTGAAACAATCTGTTTTATTACTGGTTACAAATTTTTTAAAATGCCAGTAAAGAAGTATAACTTCAAAAATCTAAGCAAATTTAAAAAAAGAGGATATTGAAGTTGAATTCAAAGGTCATATGGACTTTAAAAGGTTTAGCAGACAAAAAAATGTTCAAGTCCGTGCAACGAAAAAAAAAAATACAAAATAAAATTATGTTTTTTTCAAATAATTCAGTAAAAGATCTGCAAACGAGAATTTCTGAGGTTTCAAATCGCAATAAATTGTTTCGGAATCAATTCAAATCTTATATGATTTTATATGATAACTAACTAACTTACTCACCGGACGACCAAATGACAGCTCTCTCCCTTGGCCAGTATCAAAATCATTTGAAAACCATCCGATCCGACCGATGTCAATCCTGCAATTTTGAGATCTCGTCGGCTGGAAAGTTACAGGCCACCTCCACTGGGCATGAAACTCATTTTAAGGCTTGCCCAAACACGAAATCGCGATACGACAACTACAAAATTTATTTACACAGCTCTCTCTCATTATGAGAGAGTACCCACACCAAATGCGACAAAGCGTAATGCGTTTTTCATATAAAAGTTCTTGTCGCACTGTGCGACACAACACTGTCGCACTTTGGTTTGGACAAGCCTTTACGGACTTAATTTCTGCCAACATCGACAGTTGAAAAAATCTTTTTGAAAAAATCGTTGAATATAAATGCAGACCAAAGGAAACTCATTTTACGGTAAAATGGTCATCAATTGACTATGACAGCCCTGTCGCTTGAAGTTTAAGTTACACACCGTTATACTACCGACGACTCCAAAAACACGCTGTGTAACTTAAATTTCACACCTGAAAGAGACGGACAAAAATTAAATCGTGCGTAAATACTAAGGAACTTGAGTGTTTCAGAGAAAAACTGTTTGTTTACACCAAGCTGATTGAATTTTGGTGAGTGAAGAGTGAAGTAGTGTGGCACGTGATTTTTATAAATTTTGTCATTGTCATGTCGCCTTGTCGCGCAACAGAGCTACACTTTGGTTTGGGCAAGCCTTAAGCGGTATATTAGTCGAACAGAATAAGTAGGTGCTCAGCCTTAATGAAACAGACAAAGTTCGAACGAAATTAAATGAAATGCATTGAAAAGTCAGACTGACAGCTGTCAGTCACTTTGAAATTGAACAAAAAATTTTAGAAAATGGGTGAGGTAAGTTGAAAAAATTTACTTTTTATCCAATAAATGCATTATTATTCTTTTCACGACATGTAAGAACATTCATTGGATATTAAGGTAAGTATGTAGAGTATTTGTAATGGGAGATTTTTGTTGGTTTGCCTGTTTTGATCTCATATACAGGTCACCGGACAAACAAACAATAGTCTCTCTTTATATCTAAGGTGGGCGGTAGAAGTGATACAAGTCAAATTTTGGTCAAAATGAAAGAAGTAAACCATTCGACTGTAAAATTGATGGGGCATTTTTGGTAAAAGCAGTATAAGTCTTATTACACACACAAATTGGCATAAAAATAAAGGGTGATTTTTTAAGAGGTTTAGAACTTAAAAAAAAAAAACACAAAAAATTCGAAAAAATGAATGAAATATTTATTTGAATCGATAGTTTGAACCTTTAAAGATAATTTCATGCAAATGTTGACCACGGCTGCGTCTCAGGTAGCCCATCCGCTGAGTCCAATTTTGGCATACTCTTTCACACATATCGGCCGGTATCTCACGAATGAATGCATGGATGTTGGCTTCCAGTGCGTCAATCGAAGCGGGCTTGTCCCTATAGACATTAGCCTTGACATACCCCCACAAAAAAATAATCTAATGGTGTCAAATCGCACGATCTAGGCGGCCAATTGACCGGCCCGAAACGTAAAATTAACTGTTCACCAAACTCGCCTCGCAATTGCGCCATTGTTTCTCGTGCTGTGTGGCATGTGGCACCGTCTTGTTGAAACCACATATCATGCAAGTCAAGAACTTCCATTTCGGGCAAAAAAAAGTTTGTTATCATCGCTCGGTAGCGTTCACCATTGACAGTAACGCTGCGATTCGCATCATCTTTGAGGAAATATGGCCCAATAATGCTGCCGGCCCATAAACCGCACCAAACAGTGGCTTTTTCGGGATGCATTGGTAGCTGTTGCAATGCTTCTGGCTGATCTTTACTCCAAATGCAGCAATTTTGCTTATTTACGTACCCATTGAACCAAAAATGAGCCTCATCGCTGAACACAATTTTTCGATAAAAAAGCGGATCCTCGGCCAGCTTTCCAAGAGCCCATTCACCAAAAATTCGGCGTTGTGGTAGGTCGGCTGGCTTTAGTTCTTGCACCAGCTGTATCTTGAAAGGCTTTACGCCCAAATCCTTCCGCAAAATTTTCCACGTAGTGCTGTAACAAAGGCCTAACTGCTGGTAACGGCGCACGCCGAATCGACATTTCGCGGTCTTCTGTCACACTAGCTGATACGGCCGCAATATTTTCTTCACTACGCACAGTACGTAAACGTGTTGGTGGTTTAATGTCCAACAAAGTAAATTTGGTGTGAAATTTGGTCACAATCTTCCGAATAGACTGCTCAGAAGGTCGAGAATGCCGACCATAAAATGGAAGCAGCGCGTGATGAACATTTCGAACCGAGCACGAATTTTGATAGTAAAATTCAATAATTTGCAAGCGCTGTTCATTTGTAAGACGATCCATGGTTAAATTGCAAACCAAACTGAAACTGTTTGACAGTAACACAAGGTACTAAACACACGTCAGCTGTCAAAACCAGTGTTGCCAAAACCAAACCAGCTAAAAAATCACCCGTTAGAAACTCACAGTTTGATTAAAAAAAAATATCAAAAATTTAAAGTTTTGTAACGTTTTTTCCCTCTCCTGAATTTTGCAATTTTTGACATATACTTCTTCTATCGCCCACCTTAGATATACTAGTATAGAATAAAATTTTAATTGATTTCGAAGCAATTTATAGCAAGGTGGCCTGGCCAAGTTGCAGATTGTGCATAGTAAGGGTAATTTCAATTTCACAATAAAACCTGTAAGTGATGACAAAAAACTGAACTAAAGACACAACAATTTTATATTTTACTCTCATCATTTTGTTTGTGTTTATTTATTCACATTTTATATTATCCTTTTTATTTCAAATAAGTACATGTAACGCATACAAATAGCAATAATTTATTTCATACCCAGCCATAAAAAAAATTTCAATCGTAAAAAAAAAAACATTTTTTTCTGTTATCCTGATAAATAAAACATCAAACTTAAAAACCATGTTAATGGCTCACCATAACCACAAAACTTACCTTTCGCAGTCGTTTGCCTCAAACGTAAACCTGCTAACAAGAATTTCCACCAAAAAAAATGAATATCAAATAAAAATTCTTCCTTTACGAAGTTTGAATTTATTTTCTTCTACTGGCATAAGATCTAAAAAAAAAAAACAAAAAATTTACATACTAAACGAAACTCCTCATCACACACATAAAGATATCTTTGCCCCATATCCTTGCCGCAAGCATATCTAATGCACTCTATTTAAATTTTATTTCACACACAAAGATAGGACGAAATATTTTTTTGGCTCATACAATCAACACAATTGAAAGAACATGTTAAATTTGTATAGGTATAAGTCCGGGTGTGTGTGGTGTGTGTGTGGGTGGGGTTGTTGGAGGAGCTGAAGGGAGCCGAAGCCACCATATAAATAAATGATTGCGGCACATCAATATTTTTGTGACAAGATAAAATTTAATGACAGCCTGGAAGATGAATCCTCTTAAGTTGATGACATCTGCTCCTGTATTACACATTAAACGTATCATCATCATCATTATCTCACTTATATTCGTAGGTACCTGGGAACAGTTTTATCAATAAATTGTCTTCATTATTATTCAAGGAAATGGAAAAGGCAAAGGACCTATGCTATTAGAGGTAACGAGTAAGCAATAATTTGTTTGCGATTAAATCACTTCCTTTTGCTAGAATGGCCACCAATAACTGCCAGTGAGCAGCTCAATGATACCATCATCTACATTTATAGGACGAAATGGTTGTATTTCGTTGTCCTTTTTAATTTTCTCTGTTCATTTTTGCTCTGAGAGAGAAATTCAAGTATAACACAAACACATCCTACAGAAATATCAGTTGGTCATTTTGTGTCCTGTGTGTCCTGCTGCTGACTAAGTACCTGAATAAGTTACCTTGTTGTCTTATCTTCACCCAATTTCGATCCGATTACTTGTGGGATTTGTCAGTTGTGTTTTCTTTTTCTTCTTGTGGTTTGATTTCTATGGAAATATTGTCATTTGACTATAAAGGAGCAGGAGCAGGAGACACATCCTTCCTGGAAGGAGTTTTTCCAATTTCATTTTCATTTGTTTTTGTTTGTCATTTTGTTTTGATTTTTCTAAGAAACACAATCAAAAGCGATAGAACATGAGAAATGAAATTGAATATATCCTTCTTAGATCCTAACATCCGCCATTAGATCCTAAAGGTTATATTGTGTTGGCATAAGGAAGTTTCTTTTTCAGAGGTGAAGCTACTTAATTAAAAACAAAAAAAAAAAAAGTCACACAAAAATAATTTGGTTTGGTGTGTGTTTGTAGGTTATTTGACGTTCTTGTAAGTTCCCCTGGGAGTTTTTAACCTTTGTAGAAAAAAAAAGACAACAAGGACTTAAGAGGGTTGAAAAGGGTCTCTCATTTGAGGTTGATATTAATTTTGTGTTTTCTTGTGTTTCCTATGACAATTTCCCACACTTTATTATGGTTTGTGTCTGTTTTGATTTATTTTGGGACTTTTTCATTTTAATTTTGAAATTAACAAAAAAAAAAATACACACACACACACACACAAAAAAACATCCCTTTTCATTAAGGAACAAGGTTATTTTATTTCCTTTTTTCTTAATGTAAAAATATTTAATTTAATTTGAAATTAAGTCAAATTCAAGAGAGAGTTTGTTATTATATTTTCGTAGGATGAATGTTATTGGGCAAGAAAATAAATTTTGTGGTCTTTGTTGAAGTGACAGTTTAAGTAACCGCATATGGGATGAGTTCTGAGTTGAGAGTTCTGCAGTAGATTTTGACATTTTGTGCTGACCGAAAGGAGAAAAGTGATATTTATTTTGTGAGAAAAGTTTGGTTTTATACCAAAGTGCAACAAATGGGGTTATTTAATACAAAAAATATATGGGGATTGAAGGTTATACATTTACCTTTCAACCAACAACATTTTTTTAAGGAAGTTATTAAATAAAATATGGTTGAGGGTAGGTTGGAAATGTTATTATTTATATGCCTTGGTTGTGTTCAAATGGAAAACAATGAAAGTTAAAAGGACGAATCCTTATTTATAAATAATTTTTTTTTAACCTTAGACTTTTATAGGTTAAACTATGAGTTTACCTTGAAAAATTATTTTTAACCCAAATACGGAGAAAAGTTGCAAATTGATTGTAATTGAAATTTAAGTTAATAAAGTTAACTAAGATAAAATATGATTGAGAATACAGCAGGAGAGTGAGAAGTAAACACGGCATTACTGTGCCGTTCAATTCAGTATAGAGTCAGTTCAGTAGAGTATTGCAGCCAAGGCATTCCCAACATATTAGGCGGGAACGGAAGAGTTATCTTGATGGAATCAATGGTATTAGCGTGACTAGTTTCAGTTAGATTGAACTAGTTGAGAACAAATTACATAGGCTACTTCAAAATTTAAGATCATCACGCTGATCAGTGATCATGCCCCAAGAGAGGAGAAAGATGAGGCTACCAAGGAAGCATTCTACGGACTACTTGATAGAACGTATGATAGGTGCCCGAAGTGCGACGTCAAGATTGTTCTTGGCGACTTTAACGCCCAGATCAGAAAGGAAAACATCTTTGACTCGGCCACGCACGGTTGGATTACGCAGCTTGCACGACGAAACTTTCGAAAACAAACTCAAACTGATCGACTCTGCAGCGGGAAGAAATGTGACCCTTTCAAGCACTCGGCAAGCGGTCGAATCTATTGAGGAATTTAACGGCAGGGGTAATGCTTTGAAAGTAGGTACTATCAATGTGTATAACGATCTACCTAAAGCCCGTATGATACTTCTGTTTTTTCATATTTTTAATATTTTAAAAAAGGAAACTGAGCAGTACGGCATGTTTCAAGTAAAAAAACACATCAACAGTGAGTGAGAAAATGTTGAAAAAATAAGTACTAAAAATGTACTAAAAAAGAAATTAAATTTACTTTTTCCAGAAATTTTTCTCGTTAAAAAAACGTACTGTCTTTTTCACAGGAAGCTGATTCAAGGTATTAAAAATAAGTGAAAAAAAATAAGTATCATACGGGCTTAAGAATATGAGCTCAGAATAGAGATAAGTCTCCCCGACACATCGTATAAAAAATTATGTCAGCTATTTCGTGTATCAGCCTTGAACCTTTTGTAAGCCACCTAGTTGGAGACTATTAGTATGGTTTTAGTTGAGGAAAATAAACCAACGATCAGATCATCACACTCCAGCAGGGGGTCAATTCTCGATCTGTGAAACTGTGAAGTGATAAAAAAATTTTCATTTCGTTTTCACACTAAGTTTTCATTTTTTCATATCACGGTTGTGCTAAACTGCGATTCCCAAACTCATTGTGATAAAGAGCTGTCAAATTCAGTACTAAAAAGTACTAAATGATATTTTTTGTTCAATAATCTTAAAGCGATATATTTCTCATCGAACAGGAAAACAAAAATGAAATGTGTAATGTAGAGAACAATTTCATGCTCTGATTTGATGTTCTGATTTTATGTTCCATGTGGACGGAGTGGGGTAATAAGCAAATAAATAATTTTTTATTTATTCGATGCTTTTTTTTTTATTTTCATAAAAATAAACAAAGGATTTTTCCTGAAATACATAAAACCGATTACCAATAATATATTGATTCGGAATGCAATTCGATAATTTGATTTTATGGAATATTTATGCACTTATCATTAAATAAAATCAAAATTTAAACTGAAATCAATCAGATTAAGCGTGAATAAATGATAAATTTTATCACTTCACAGTTTCACAGATCGGGAATTGACCCCCAGATTTCGATATATATTATTTCTTTATCTAAGATTAAAGTCTCTTATAACAGCATTAATAGGGACAAGCTGTGCTTCGATATGGATAATAATGGAGAAGAAGAAACATATTTACAGACCATACATTGATATTGACTTTGTAAAAAAGCTTAAAATATAACGACTGAGACTGGACACCAACACATCCAACCCCGATGGACAAAGTTATAGGGGAAGGCACGATGAAGAGGTGGTAGGTGGACGTCCTCAAAGAATTTTGTATGCGTAACTGGTGGCAACTAGCTAGTGACCGGGCCTGGTTAGGAAGTATTGTTGGTTGAAGCAGTGATACACCATGAATTATAGCTTGTAGACGCCATCTTACGTAAGTATAAGTAACTTATTTACTTCAATACGGAAATCTCCAATGCCTAATAAATTTATCGCTATTTTGCGCTACAAATACGATCAGGTTGTGCATTTTATTTCTCGAACAGGGTAGAAGGGCAGCACTAAAAAAGGCATAAAGATGATAAAAATTAGGGCTATTTTCCATAGTTTTCTGCAATTTTTCAACAGCATTCCGCGATTTTTTCACGGTATTCCGCGCTTTTTATCGCGGTAATCTTCGGTATTTCCACAACTTCTCATACTTTTTTTTTGCATATTAGGGTTTTCTATTTCCCCGCAATATTTTACTATTTTTTCCACGGTTCTTAACTTTTTTTTCATTACTTACTATGGTTTTCTGCGCAAAATTCCGCAATCTTTCACCAGTATCACGCGACTTTTTCTGGTATTTTACACTTTTTACAGCGGCATTTCACGCATTTTTCCGAGATTTTTCACGCTTATCTCCGCGACTTTCCGTGGTATTATTCGCGTTTTCCTCCTAACTAATGATAAACAAAATTTTAATAACAGTAAACTGTTATATTCCGCGGTATTCCGCAATTCTTTCTGTGTTATTAAACATTTTTGTGCGCCTCAATTAAAATAGTGTCCAGCCAAGTTCTAGCAACTTTGGCACTATACCCTTATTTACATGAACACACTAAGGCCATTTTCGACCCCCCTCTAACTTCTAAGCAAATTAGGTTAGAAATTTAAAATTTTCAATATTTATTGAAGTAGTCAAGAACACCCAGCTCAGCAAATTTCACCTCCTAAGCATGAGTGGTTTATGAGATACAGGGCTTCAAAAATTGCAAAAATCGTAGCTGACTGAAAATTTGAAAATTTTCATTCAGGGGGCGTGGCCCATAACTCACTGAAATGGTGTACAATTTATGGTGCATTTTTAATAATCGTAGAGTCTTGAAAAATTTGAGAGTTTCTAGAAAGGGGGCGTGGCATCCTCCACTATTGTCAATTCGGTATTGAAAATTTAAAAAACAACAACAACCAAACTTGCTTCGAAGAAAGTTTTAGAACTCAAATAGTATTATAAAGAAGTGCAATAAAATATTTGTTCAACTTCTGATGAAAAGTCAACCCATTGGCCTACGAGTAGGTGATAATTTTACATTTTATGAATATTTCTTATAAGCATTTTATTTAGTAGTAAATTTGAGTCCTTTATAAGATCAACCGGATATTGTCATCCTTTTTATTTGTATTTCCATATTATATCTCTTTATTGTTAGCCTTAGCATTTAGATTAGTTCTATCGGTGGATGTTGGTGTTCTTTCCTTCTTTCTTCTTGGTATGTATTTTTCCATATTTTTTTTTTATTCTATTATTTGCCTGAATGTGGTTCAATAAATGTTCAACGGATTGTTACTAACGTAACGTTCATCATCAATAATCCACATCAGTAGAGCGTAAGGACGATGAACGATGAATTGTTTCTATTTAAGTTTCTGTGCGGTGTGTATCTTTTATAACTCTGACGGGATAATACAAAATAAAAATACAATCGATTGGCCAAAGGGAAAGGACATTGGGATGAGGACGAGGATATCGATATGGTGGGAGTGTGAACAGAGTGAATTCTGAATAGTTTATTTGGATAAAAGCTCAAGGACCAGGGACAACAACAACAAGAACAACAGAATAAAAAAACAAATATGGTAAAAGTCTGTGAGAGTTGTTGAGCTATAAAATTGAAATAGTTTTGTGCTCAGGTTTAATGGGTTTGTTCTTATAAGTTCTATACAGAGACGAAGGGGTTCAATCGTCTCTGTTTCAATAGATTGTTCATGTTCATTAATCTTGGCCTACCTACACTCTCGCCCATAATGATCATTGAGTCTCAATTCATCATTAAGTAGGTTGGACAAAATAAAACTTATTGTGATGCCTAGAGCAGAAACGAATCGGTTTTGGCATCGTTTACATTAATTCAATTGTTTGTGAAATGTGAGAAAGTATATAAAAATATATACTTAAGGCTTTTAGCACCCACTGTGAAATAGTTTTTCTTTGTTTAAGCGGTACACACGAATTGTTGAAAAGATTCAAGGTTTTTGTAGATGGTAATGTTTGTTTTGAATAAGTGGGTAGATTGTGGTGTAGGAGTTTTGTTAATTGTTAGGAAATTAAACAGTTAAAAAATATACTTTTGACATTTTGGCAATTGCATAATATTCTTCTTCCTTTGTTTGTTCCATTATTGTTTTTATGTACCTTGATCTAGATGAAATCACCGAATTTCGATATCAATTTTCAAAACAATTGTTTTGACGCTGAATGCGTCATCATCAGCTGTTAGCATACGACTGTTGACCATGACAAGTTTAGGTATTAACTTGGTAAATTATATGCATATCCTCAAATACTTTCAGTTTTAAATTATTTTCGTTAATGAGTGAAAAGAAAAAACTTCTTATACTCGTTCAGCAGTTATTTATTCATTAATAAACTTTTTCGAGAACTTTAGTAAAAAATTCTCTGCGAGACAAGATTAAAACAAACAATATAATAATTTTGAAAGCAGATAAGGGAAATAAAACGGAAATATTAAGCAAATCTGACTACACTGAGCATACTTACTAAATAACGGGAGCTATGCTATAATAAACAAGCCACAATCTATACTCAATTGTTGGCAGAGCACGACCAAATAAACCCTGAAAAAATGTAAGAGTATAACAACAGAAAGTATAAGGAAACAATTAGTACCATCGATTTTCAGTATCCCTAAACTATATGGTTTACCTAAAATTCACAACGCAGACACAGTGCAGACACACCAAAGCATGACACAGCAAAGTGGTTATCCCAGGAATTTTCTAAATTTGAACAACAAGTCAGCTTATTCGTGAAAAATTCGTATGAATTCACTGATCTATTGACATCGATAATAATAGTATACCAGTCAAAGAAGCCGAAAAATCAATTAAAAATTGGCTGACAAGTCTTAATTTTTTATCGGAGCCCCAATCTGTACAGAAATTCAACTTCTGACGAATTTGATACTCTGACTCTATTCGAAGAATTGTTTCCCTTTGTCCGCACACTGAAATCGTCATCACGGGCGATTTCAATTTTTCGTGGCTTTGCTTTTCGGGAAAGACAACACCCGAAGGAAGGTATGTGGAAATCTCGCAGAGTTAAACCATCTTACTCAGCTTGTTAAAGAGCCCACTCGAATCTCGGAGGTTACACTTTAGACTTGTTGCTTACCCCTGACCCTGATAAATACACTATTAGTGTGTTATCGCCTCCAGGCAAATCAGACCATTGCGTCATATTTCCAAATTTCTAGTGCCAGCAAAATCCAGTTAAAGAGAAAGCACCTAAAATAACCGTTTGGCAAGAATTTTGAAAGATCTAGACATTCACAAATCTGCTGGTCCGGATAGTATCCTTCCCATCGTTCTGAAGAGGTGTTCTTTTACGCTGGCAAAACCACTGTATAAAGCTTTTCCATTTGCCCGATTTTACTGGTCTCTTTCCGAGTGGATGGAAAACTGCATTTGTCCAGCCATTTCCTAAAAAAGGCGAATCTTCTTCACCCTCTAACTATCGATTAATTGCACTCACGTCCGTTCTTTCTAAGGTCATGGAAACGATAATCAATTACAAACTTAAGAAATATCTCGAAGAACGAAAACTTCTTTATGACCGGCAATACGGTTTTCGTAGCAATAGGTCCACTGGTGACCTAATGGTATATCTCACCGAGCAGTGGAACAAATCCTTACACCGTTTTGGAGAAAGTAAGGTTGTTGCACTTGATATTTCAAAAGCATTTGATAGAGTTTGGCATCAAGCTCTCTTATCAAAAATGTGGGCATGTGTGGTGTAGATGAATCCTTTCTTCGCTAGATTAGAAATTATCTTTCGGATCGTTCAACACAAGTCGTATTGGATGGATTCAAGTCTGAAACCTTAAAAATAAAAGCTGGTGTGAACCAGGACTACGTCCTGTCTCTGACTCTTTTCCTCATTTTTATAAATGATCTCCTGTCTGAAACATCTAATCCACTAAATTGTTTCGCTGCTGATAGTACGCTCAGCTTTTCATATACATTTACTGATTCACATCCATATTCTTTGGATGTGGAACTTCAACTGCAAAAAATGGTAGGATCATTAAATTCTGACCTCGACAGTATTGTCGAGTGGGAAGTAAGAAACTGGGTAGAATTTAATGCTTCTAAAACACAATGCTGCTTACTATCGTGAGTGTCACTATCCATGAGTGTCATGCGCATCAAGGAAACCGAACAGCTTTCCATTGTCGGCATGTGAGTTACAAACCACCTTTTGTGGAACGAGCACATATTCGATGTTTCCAAAAATGCTGCGAAATGCTTAGATTTCCTCCGGAGATGCAAGAAATTATTCTCCCCTTCTGATTTAGCTACTATATATACAGCGTTTATTTGTCCAAAGCTCGAGTATAATTCTGACATCTGGGCAGGTGCGCCTATAACCCACTTTAGCTTCTTGGACTGAATTCAAAACAGAGCTTTGAAAATGATAGGTGACGGCTCGATAAGAGACAGAATCTCGAGCACCCACGTAATGTATCATGCCTGTCCTTGTTCTATCGCTATTTTCATTATTAGTGCTCTGAAAGAATAGCTGATTGCATTCCTCTCCTTAAACAATTCCACCGTAATGCTCGCACTTTGAGGAATGCTCATCAGTACACCCTTGAGCCAAATTTCGGACGTACCGTCAAATACAGACATTCTTTCTACTACGCGAATGCATTACCTGTAGAAGCGAAATTTTATAAAACCGCATTGGAAACGACTTCTGTCAATATTGGGGTTATTTAAGGACGTCGACAATCATTGTTTAGCTAGAAATAACGCCAAATCACAGAGCTATTGGATAAAAACGAGGGAAGCAACATTTTGAGACAACTATCCTGGTAACCATGCTCCTCTAGCCTTAAATGTTGATGAAATAAAACGCGTTTGACTTTTATCCTGAGCTGACAAAGGTAAGAAGCAGTATGCAAGTAAAAAAGGATCAACTGATTCCATTACAGTGGCCTGAAACAACGTTTTTAGACTTATTGAAACATTTTGACCCTTCCTTGTTTTTGAGGAAATTAAAAATGATAGGGGGTGCTAAAAGCTCTTAAATAACTTGATTTACTTCCAAAAATTATTTAAAAAAATTTCCCCAAAAAAAATTTTCAAATAATTGTCATTTTAATTCTATTCTGGCAAAAAAAAAATGATATTTTAGCAACTTCAAAAAAAATTATGCTAGAAAATACCGTTAACTTTAATAAATGTGTCTTGTTGCTCCGAAAAAATTGTATTGTAATTATGCCGAAAAAGTACAAGAAATTATGTTTTAAGAAAGTACTAATAAGTGAGGCTATTCAAGTGTTAAGGACTGTATGAGGAGTTCATAAGTTGAAGAATTAACTTATTCTTTATTGGAACAATGAAGGACAAAACAAAATCTTGAAAAATCAGAAATATATTCGGTTCTTTGTCAAAATTGTGATTAAGTTTACATTGCTCTTTTTTGCTAACATTACATAATTAAAATGTTATTAAGGAAATATCCCAACATTAAAAGGAACACACTATTGGAAAAGTGCCTTGAACCAAGTCAAATTTGAAGGTTGAGAAAGTAAACTATTAAGGTGTGTAATGGATTAATTTTAGTGATCGCCGAAAACATAAATGCAGGATCTAAGTTTTCTTTTTTAAACGACAGCAAATGCGGTTAGGAAGTATGTAAATAATGTATTTTTAAATTACCTGAGAGATGTATTCAAATTTTGATTTAATAGACCCATTTTATTAATACCATCGCCAGTTTAAGTCAATCCTATCGTTCAGTAAAGGTAGACCCAGCTATTATACATACTATAAGTATGTATGAATGTACATGAATGTAAGGTCCTTACATAACATAGCGCATTCCTACATTAGATCAGAACAACTTTGGCATTGTATTGATATTTAGACCTTTCAAAAGAAAATACAAGCTACTTAAAAATGTCATTAGAAAATATTTTGAAACCTTACCTTACCTAACCTTGAAATCTTCAAACATTAAAAAATGAGCTGCTTCCAGTAAAAAGAGACTGTTTTTTTTGTCTAATTTTGAGTTTGAATACATTTTTTTTTCATTTGAATAAATTGATGTAAAAAGATAAACAAATAGGATTTTTGTGTTCCTTTTTTTCAAGATAAAGTTAAGGTATATTATTTTAGAAAATTGTTCACACCACAATCATAAAGACCAGAAAAGAAAGGATATGTATTGTATTGAGAAGGTTAACAATTAATTCATAATTTTTACTTGCGATACAGTTAGTTGCTATAGGGCAAGTTTAGGATTCGTAAATGTAGATAACAATCAGGCATGCCATTACCATGATAGACCACTCCAAAAAAATGGGTCCCGCAATCTTTCTGTCTGTCTGTGTATATTTCGAGCTACAGCTTAAACCGCTGAACCGAATTTCCTGAAACTAAGTAGCTAATTGTCTTTGGTGATTCCCTAGAGGGAAAATTGAATTTTTTTTAGGGCCAAAACTAACGGTACCTGTCATATAACCATTAAGTAAAAGTTAACTTTTTTCAAAACGGCTCTAACGATTTTGATTAAAATTTCTGTGTCTGCTTTTGTTAGTAGGATCATACTTTTGAAATGAATGTATTGTTTGTTAAAATTCTACTAACGGTACCTTCAATAACCGTTTTTTTTCAGTTTTGAATTTCTCTTAAATTAATCAACCAATTTTGTTGACTTTTTTATACGAAAGTTCCTCAACAATTTCAAAATTACTTGATATCAAATTTTTCATAAAGATTTAAAAAAAAAACCAAAAATTATGTTTTTTTAAAAAATCCTTCAATTTTTTTTTTTTGAAAAATCAATTTTTCACTGTATTTTTTTTAATTTTGATTTTAGATATGCAATAATATTATTATTGTTAAAATGGCATACCCTTTTTATTTTTAAACGAGGTTTAAGAATTTTTATATATAAAAAATTAATTCTTTTAAAAACAGTTCTAACGATTTTCTAAATTTTTTTTTCTAAAAATGTATCTTTCATAATGAAATTAAATGACATAGTTTGTTTGAAGATCAAAACAATTATTTTTTACCTTAGAACCTATCTCTCCTGGTCTACTTAACCACGAAACCTCCTTTTTTTCTACGATTTTTCTGTTTTTTTACCAACATTTAAGCATTGTTGCACATCCTTCATATTACATAAAATAATATCGAGAAGATGTAATGGAAATAGGTAATAAAGTTTTCAAACGACACAATTTCAGATATTTCTATGTAACTTTACCTTATTTGGGAAAGGCAATAATACAAAATACTGTAATTCTATTAAAATAATAATTTAATTTTATGAAATTAATTTTCCAATTTAAAAGTTCTTCTTCCTTCGCACTTTTACATTTTACTAAAATAATCCTTTGAAATAACTCTCAAAACCAATTGTGAATTTAATTTAATTTTCCATCAAAATTTATAAAAATACAAAGCTCACTCAATTTAAATGCTATTTGAATAATTTTTTTTTTGTTTTCTCTCAAATCAAATTAAATTATCCTTCTTCTATAGAATTCAGATATGTAAATATTATAATGAAGAGACTTCATCAACATGTTGATATTAGACTTTTATACAAAAATCTACAACAGCTAAAAAAAAGAACAATAAAGCAATATCCAATAACCATCATAATTTACAACAAAACACATAAAAAAAAAAAACAAAATTACAATTTAAAAAAATGCGCATATTAACTTATCCAATTCGGTAATTTGTATTCGAATTTATTTAAATATATTCATTTATACTTTGAAAGACCATTTCATAGCTTTTTACAATGTTATCCCTTATCAATTTTGCCTGCTGAATGAAATCCTTTAACAGCATTATTTGCTAAGCCTAAAAGGGTTTTCCTAACGAAATGTAACAAAAGGAAAAATCAAATATAAACAAATTGCTGTGCTAACATATAAAAAATGTAGCAGCTCTTTCAACTATAACCCACCTATACCACCTACCTTATTTTTGTGATTTTGTAAAATCACATCTTAAATCTATTAAAATCCTTTTTGGTTTTTTTTTTTTTTTTTTGGCTTTCGAATATACTAAGAAACAATATTTACGAAGGACAAAAAAAGCTCTACTGCACGAAATGTGATTTTATGGGATGAAATCTGTATCCCAAACCCTGAATTCAGGTTAAACCCCTTAGAAAGAAGGATGTCCTTTTTCTCATACACTTTCTTTGTTTTCTATACATAAAATCGAACTGCAGCACAAAGCAAAAACAATACAAAAAATCTTTTTTTTATTCGTTTCAGTATTTGTGTGCGCTCTGAATTTTGAATTGGTTTTCATTAATGGCAATTTCGAAAGCAATAAGTTTTGCTTAAGAGTATAGAGAAATTTATAATCCTTGTGTAAGCGAGAGGGTTACCTACTACCTGCTAAATTCTACATCATGCCACTTTAGTTGTTGTAGTTTTGCCTTTTGCATGAGCTCTTAAATAATTATTAATGTGCATTTTAGACATTTTTTCTTGTTGTATTTTGCAGAACGATCATGGTTACCAACTGCAACAAAAAATTTAATGGAATTTAATTAAAAGAAGTTTAAGTTGAGGTGAATTTAATTTAACATCTGAAATTATGCTAAAAATGTTTTAGTACAAAAAAAATTTCTTTTCTTTTCAAACATAATTTTTGTTTTTAATAGGGTGAATAGGGTTTACAGAGATGAATTTATGCTCATGTTTTAGATTCTTTCGAAAATGTTGGCTCATAATCAAAAATTAGTTCTTTTAAATTAGAGATGAATAAAGGTTTCTAGAACTTATGTCGTTTTTACTAACTTGCTCTGTAGGGCAAGTATTGGTTTCGTGTCAAAAAAAATTTCGAGATTTTAATCAAAACCAACATTACGATGATGTAGAAGACAAAAAAAGTGGTTTTCGTCATGCGGTCCGTCGCGTCGGTCTATGCGTCCGTGCGTTTATCTGTACACATTTCCACTGCCCAAACGTGAGTCTTCAAATTTAGTAGAAATGATTTTTATGTAATTTTGAAAATCTCATCTAGCACAAGTAGGTACCTCCCATACAACATTTTTGAGTTATTCGAGTTTTCTCAAAAACGATTCTAACGATTTTGATTAAACTTTTTGATGCGATTTCTTCAATAACGATAAGTTTTTAGAATTTAAAAAAATTCTATCGAGCCGTTTTTTAAAAATATATTTTTTTATTCAACATTTTTCAAACGATTTGGCAAAAAAAAAATTTGGTATGCCATTTTTAAGATACGTATTATTTATCAACATCTAAAAATTCAATTTTGAAAAAAACAAAAATCCAAAAAGTGTTCCCGTTTTAAAAAAAATATTTATTTTTTTCCTTATTTGTGCATATCTCTAATACCTACACACATCAGATAACCAAAAGCAAATATTTTCAAGATAAGTTAATGCATAGTAGCTTTGGACTACTATTATTCATTTGGTAGAAATCATAAGCTACCCAGCCAAAATTTTAAACTTCTTAATAGACCAAAAGCCGACAGCAAATTTTGGGAGTGGAGGTATAACCAAAATTTGAGTTTGCAGTTTTATAGGTAGTCTGGAGACCTCAACCTTGATGATCTGATTAATAGAACTCAAGATATATGCTATTTAAGTGAACTATTTTTGGAGACATTTCTGTTTATTTTTGTGTGTTCTTCTAATCCTAAAACTCTCCAAAAAAAGACCTGATATGTGTGCCTTTAAAAGCTTATTTCTTGAGTTCTAATAATCAGATCTCTGCGATCTTTTCAACAATAAAGAAATTGATAAGATCAGCAGAGGGCTGATTTTCAAAGTAGCTAAGAACATTGAAAATAGATAAAGGAAAAGTTATGAATTCAAGTCAAAAATACACACAAAAAGCAAAACCACTTTAGGGAATAATCCCGTAACTCAAAACCAACTATACAACGGTCGCGAGTCTCGAAATACCGGGAAGTAGAAAGAACGGTTAGCGAAAGGCTAAAAGGTTGAGAATTTCGCCACTAAAAGGACGCAACCAACGAATTTGATTTGGTATTTGAAATTTACAAATTGTTACACAAAAATAACCAAAATGAAAAACTTAGCTTGATACTGAATCTTATCTCTTGCAATGAAATTGCCTCCAACAAATTTTTTAGCAAGATGATATCCTGAGACCTATTCCCAAGAAATATCTTCCTTAAATTTGTCCACAATATCACTAGTTAACAACTGGAGTTCTCAATGTAAATTTTCATTTCCTTGATTTTTCTCAAGAAAAAGAAAAATTTGATAATAATCGCCAAAAGGTAAGTAATTTTTCGCTTAAAATCTTTTCTACCAAACTATCACTTTTGCAAGTCTTCCATAAAGTGACTTCCAAAATGGTGGCTTGGCCACGACCATATTGCCATCCTATTCCGATACTGTGTACGGAGGTGTTCTGTCTCGGTCTCAGAGCAGTACCTACCCTATTGCCAGAGGTGTACACTGAACAAACCATCGCATGCGATCTCATGCGTTTTTGATATTTTCACCAACAATGGCTCAATGGAAGAGTTCAGCCCATTTCCGTCAATTACAATTTAAAAAAAGAAGAAAGCGAAAAACTACTCAAAAACTACTCAAAGTCCCCAGCCAACACCGGCCCAACTAATATCTTGAGAAAACACTTCTATTGGGACGAAGTCTCTACTTAATTGACATAATGAGGTAGAATTCATTGTCAAGTGCGATAATTTAACAAGTTAAAACCGAAAGGGATGGGATGATCATCGCAAAGTGGTTTTACTTTAATGCCATTACACTTATGGTTGGCCATACTAATTTTATGTTGGTGTGATTTTGCAAATATAATTCACACTTTTGGATATTGGGACACACGTCCTGTCTGTCTTAGGTTCGACTATTTCATAGAACATCTGTCCATGATAATTAAATCTATGTAACGTAGCGTGAAACACCCATCACACCACCAGTTGTTCAATAACCTGTTTTGGTTGCATTTTCAAAATACCCAAAGAGCAAGACTCTGGCTGATGGACCAGACATTTTTGTGAAATTTTCCTTTCTTCTCAGAGATGGAGGTCCTATTGTTAACTTAAATTTCTGTTTCATCAGAATAATTTTTCTGTCACTTTTAATATCTTTTGAAGATCACGATAGGTCAAGAGTTTAAACACTTTGTATGAAGAAGAAAAACTTTAAGCCTTAATTACTCAAGTGTTTGAAAATGTCACTTAACACCTTCATCTTCTAATCGCTTCAAATATATAACTGTACCATATAAATTTTTCTGTGCAAAGAAACGTTACGCATACGCCACAGTGAACCATTTCAATAATAGTTTGTTTGCAGCTGTATCTTCATTAATTCTCGTTCGATCCAGAGAATAGAAGAATGTATACACTGAAAAAAACTATCAGTTAAACTATGATGCAAGCACAGTAATTTTTGCCACGTTACATAGTTAGGGATCTTAAGTAATCATCACATTGAAAATACGAAATTAATAGTATATTAGCTCATTGGCAGGACACACAAAATTTAATTTATATTTTTTTGTCTAACTACATAATAAGATAAAGTGAATATATCAGAATATTTTTATGGGGAGCGAATATAGCAATTTTAGTTCATCGGCTCAGATTATGGCGTATATGTTTTTGTGTCTCAATACTACATTTAATTGAATGCATTTGAGCTTTTAAAATAAAATATTATGTATTAATATTTTTTATTTTTAGTAATTTTTGAGATTTATTAAGATTAAGACTTTTTTGAAGTCTTCACGTTAAGACGAGAAGGACAGTTTGTGGCCCGCTTCCCGCTTCCCACTTTTTTTCTTTTTTTTTACACATCACAGAATGATGTAGTCAATTTAGAGCAAACTGCAACCTAAAATTAGAGGCTCATCATAACTACATGTGTTAGTGGTTAGTAAAATAAAACTTCATTCATTCTTAAGATTTTAACTCCCTTTTTCCGGACCACACAGTCCCCTTACCCTTCTTAAATTATGTAAACTCACTAGACATTCACCTACACCTACATTATGAGTTCTCTTGAACAAACAGATCGGTATAGATGGCTGGTTTCACGGATTTTTATGATCATTACACACTTTGCTTGAAATTTGAAACATGTTACTTTTTTGCAATTTACAATTTGTTTTTGAATATTATTTTTTTCCAAAAAAATCGAATAATGGAACACACAAAAGACCACATGCTTATAATGAACGAATTTGTGTTTTTTTTTTTTGAAGTTATACTTCTTGACCCTAGGGCGTTTATAAAAATATTCAACCAGTAATAACACATAGACTTTTTCATCCCATTATTACTGTTTTTTTCACACAGACACTATTAGCAGGTAATAGTAATACGGTTTATTATTTTTTATTTTGCACATACAATAAATTTATTAAATTACAGAAGTCAGCTATTATTTTTGATAATTTGAATTATTCATTTTCTACATTATAAGTAAAAGAAAAATATAAATGGACCAAAAGATCGTCGCTATAATGTCAGATTCCGATAACACAGGTTTTTTTAAATTGCACCGGGAAGTACATCTTAAAAAGTATAAAGGTAAGAATAAAGAAATCTCGTTAAATGCAATTCACAGTTTATTTAAGTGTCATTGAGTAATTTAAAATAACATATCAAGGAAGTTATATATCATATTGTCAGAATTCGTCAAATTCACACTCAAATTAACTTGAAAAGAAATTTCCCAACAAACAAATTGAACTGTAATTGCATTAAATTCAAATCGATTTTTCGTTTCTTCAAATCTTAGGTATGATTTAGGAGAGTTTTGTAAGAATTTTTTGTTCACCAACATCAAATATGGTGATCCTTAATTATTAGTTCTAGGTGCCACCTTTATTTGTCGAGTGCCACTCTTATTGGAAATTTTTAAAAATATCTCTCAATCTTCTTACATGTTTCTATTAAAAAAATTTTAGAAATGCTTCTCAAAATAAATAAAAATAACAACCAACTAATTGATTAAAATAAATAAAAATCAAAAATCGAATTCACAACCAGCTGTTTCCAGAGCACAAACACAACAACACAAACAAACTCCTCGAATAACATTAAACTTAAAAAAAATATCCAACTTTTTGTAGACATATTATTTCAATACAAGTAGGTAACTAATAAAAATAAACTTCAAAGTTCCACAAAAATTTTTGCAAAAAAATTAATGACTCCCGATATTTTAGCAATGATAGACAAAATTGTCAATCTTCTTCCACATTAAATCTTAAATGAAATTTCTTAACAAAACTCATTATCCTTTTAAATAAAAACCCTTTTGAACATTTTAGTACCCAAAGAAAAAAAACTTTCAAAGTGGTAATCATGATTATAATATAAATACACCGTTTGTGTGTTGGTGTGTAAAACTTCTAGCAAGGACCGGGAAAATAGTGTGCATTTTAAAAACACACAGCTACAAGTATAATCTATCGATTTTGCTGAAGTTAATTGGATATCCTGTGTAGGAAAGAATCCTTTAATTAAAATGAAAAAAACTAAAGTGAATAACTGTTTCGCTTGCTCAGAGACATCACACATAAATAATTGATGACTTTTCACAAACAAAAAGAAACTTTATACCTTCACAAAACACGAGTATTATTGTATGTGTAGTAGGTATTCATTATGGTAGATATCATGTGTATGATTTGATTATACTCTTATAGTTATATTTATGTGTTGTTTTTCTTACTTCCTTGAAAGTTTGACATTCCAAAGGAAAAACAATTAATTGACATGATGTTGGAAATTGATTGACTTCCATGCAAAAGATGGCATTGTACATTTTGAATTAATTAAATATGCGTTAAACCTAAAAGCAGGTGATGAAAAAAAAACAACGACCTAATTGAATTCGGAGAAAATTTTCATTTCAATTTGATGTAGGTTTGATAAATAAATTATAATGTAAGGATTTTCTTAATGATGATGGATGTTTTTGTTAATTCTTAGAATTTATTAAATTATTTACTTTAAACATAATTCTGATTTATGAAAATATTTGGATAAAGCAAGTTTAAATTTATTTTGCTAAATGGATTTCAATCAAAGATTTGTAATATTTTTACTAAGTTCCTAATATAGTTTTTAATAAAAAGTATTTAATTTTATATTCTACCTAAAAACAATTTAATAATTAATCTTTTAGATAATGGTGGGCCTTTTCCGTAGTAGCATTTTAAATATCTGAAATTGAATATGCTGTAAACTAAATTCGATAGGAAGACATGGCTCATAAATTAATAAAAATTGTTTGAAATAATGTAGCTACTTGTTATGTTATACTTTGTATATAATAATTTATAGTAATGTTTCATTTGTATGTTTTGTTTAAAACATTTATAACTAGAAAAATAAATCATTCTTAATTCTGCCTCCGCAAGATTCACTTTGTTTCTCATTATAAAAATGTTTGCATTCACCGCTTTCCAGGAGTTTATTTTTTTAATTTTGGCAGACCGAAAATGCATACAAAATTATCAAAATTGAATGTAAAAGATACTTTAAGATCGTCATTTGGTATATGCAAACACAAGTCCATGTCCCAAGCTCGGTAATTTCGCAAAATTACAAAAAAAAACGAACCTAGTTTTGTACTAGTTTTGTAAGCCAAAATTGAATTTTTTTCAAACTTAGATTAGAAGCTAGGGCTTATTGAAAATGCATTGCTTTTGATTTGCAAGTACTTTCTACAGAACATAATACAAATTGCATTGGGAGTAATATATAAACTCTGTCGCTAACTAAATCATAATTGTCTTGCAAACAACATTATTTTAAAGGAAGTATGTTTCTTCTATATAAAATATTAAATTAAGAAAACAAAATAATAATTTCTATTATAAAACTAATTTTACTAGTTTTTAAATTAGTAAATAATTAGTTGTACATTCTACTCAAAGAAGAATTATTGTAGGTCCTTGTGTTATTTAAGAAATTGACTAATTGTGGAAATAATTAATATAAAATTCAAATTTGACTTAATTATTCTTGTCAATACAAATAATTTTTTAGGAATTCCATGTGTAAAAAACGGTTAACTAACATATTAGAGGCTAAGATGATAAAATGACTCAGTGGTAGTTTAGAGTTAGCCACGAAAAACAAAAGTGTGTTTACCAGAAGAAAAACTTCAAAAAGTTATAGCTTTTTATAATAACTGTATCCGGCTATTGATAGTTCAAAAACAAAACATTTAAGGTATCAAAATTCCAAAAAAAGAACAATTTTATGTAATAAATTTAATTAGACAGAAAGACTTTTTAAGATGTCGTCGTAAAATCAAAAAAATCAAATTCAACTTTTAATTTAACATAGAAAATAAAAACATTATGTTATAAAAATTCAATTTTTAAACAGAATGTTAAAAAAAAAAATAACTTTTGGCAGTAGCAGTGAGCATTATAGCCAATTCAAAAGCTCTATTAGACATTTTTTACTGTATTTTAACTGACTCTTATCACTTTTAAAGTACATTTTCACTGTACAAAATATCGATACAACTGTCTACAACGATATATCTCAAGATATGACTCATTGTCAAATCAATATCCTTACATACTTCGTTTGGAAAAAGACACTAAGTCTAGTTAAATTTGAATTTTTTTGAATTTAAATATGGAATAACCGCCTTAATGAATTTATGATTTTCACGTAATCATATTCTAATTTTGAAAAACAACTTAATTCGACATAAGTTAATCAACAAACGAAACTGTCGATTGGCAAAACAACTTAAATCGAGATGATTAAATAAAATAGTTTTTTTTAGTTCGAGGCCTTAGTCAAGGTATGATGAATATAAAAATACAAGTGTCAATTAGGAAAATACAACAAATGTGTTATCTTGAGATACGAATTTATTTCAAATTGAATTCAAAAAAATTAATGGGTTATTTTATAAGTTAAGAAACTGATTTAAAAAAACAAATATTTCTTATGAAAAAAGCTGTTGCGGCAAAACATTAAAAGAAAAAAAAACAGAGCTAAGCTATAAAGTTTTTTGGTAATAACTTCCGTTACAAGAAACATACAAACGTAAGAAATTGAGTGACTATAGATCTGAGTAGACTAAACAAGATTTTAACAAGAACTCAATTTCCTCATATTTCGACTTAAGCGGTAATGGCTTCCAGCCACATTATATCAAGTAATGCATTCGTACAAAAAAAAGTTGAGATAACAATCAAACATGACATTACGATGATAGAGAATGAGGAAAAAGTGCATACGACAATTCTGTCTGCCTGTCTGTCTGTCTGTCTATCCGTCTGTCTGTGTGTATGTATCAGAATCCACAGCCTAAGCGGACGGGTCGATTTACTTCAAACTTGGTATGTGGCGTTTTTCGGAGACTATCCCCAGATGTTTTTTAACTATTTTTTTTACCAAAAATAACGGTACCTGTCATATACCGGTCTTAGAAAAACTCATTTTTCTCAAAAATGGTTCCTACGGTTTTGATTAAAAAAATCATCTTAAATTTTTTGAATAAAAGGTATCTTTAAATGAAAACTATTTTTTTTACAACCGATATAACGGTACCTGCTATAGAACCATTTTTTTAGAATTC
Source organism: Meliscaeva auricollis (assembly GCA_948107695.1). Taxonomy (NCBI): domain Eukaryota; kingdom Metazoa; phylum Arthropoda; class Insecta; order Diptera; family Syrphidae; genus Meliscaeva; species Meliscaeva auricollis. Next base: position 79,046,183 of record OX403616.1, on the reverse strand, counting down.
TGATTTTCTTTTTCATGACTTAATCAATTTGAACCATTTTTTACATGAAATCTTTTAAGTTGCCTCAATAATGATTAGCAAAAAAAGTTTCGAATATTATTTTTTTGGATTAAAAAAAAAAATTTGAAATTTTTTTTGTGAAAAATCATTTTTTCGAAAACATCTTAATTTTTTTTTTCAAAATTTAGTTTTTAAATGTTGATAAATAATATATTAAAAATGGCGTACCAATTTTTTTTTATAAAAATATATCATTATAGAAAAAAATCAAATTACATACTTCGAGGTTAAATTCATTTAAAAAGTAATTAGTCATTTGAAAATCGAATTTTATGTTTTTTTATTTTTTTTTTTTTTTTCTAAAACTGCATTTTCAATTTTTTAGTTAAAAATGCTTAGCATATATAGTAACTTTATATATAAAAGCATATACGTGCGATCCAGCAATTTTTTTTTTTGTATTTGGGGCAGGTCAGGTGGGGTAGCAAAGCTGTACAAATTTAGTACAAAACTAGTAAATTTTTTTTTAATTTTGCGAAATTGTTTTCATTTTTTTATTTCGTTTTCTGTTATTTCAATTTTTACACAATTATTTAAGTTTATTGCATAATCCCTTTTTTATTTTTTCTTCAACTTAGTTTTTTCGATTATTTCGCCTTATGGACTGGACACTTCGCATTTTATTTTTTTGCTTACAAGGCAATAAGTTACTTTAAATAATATAATTTCGATTAGGGTCATTCACAAACAGTAAGCCTTACAAAAAATGATTACCTCCTTTTGGTCCCCAGATAATTTTTAGTTAATTTTAGTTTTCCAAAACTCCTTTTATATAATGCAACTGATACATATAGTTATAAATATCTGCAAAGCGACACTAAGATTAGGAAGAGATTCTGTAAATTTAGTTTTGTGATGACTTTCAAATAGTCTAGAGATATCCAATTAGATACTGTCTCAGTTGTCGATATTTCAGTTTTCTGATATTTCATCATAAAAAAACAGGTGGTGCTCCTGTTGCGTGAAAAATAAACTGCTTCTTCATTTTTGCAAAAACTAATTTTCTGAAAATATTGTTTTTGACTGTACGTGGTAGGAAAAACAGTGCTCTCCAATTTTTCTGTGTGTCTTTGACAAATCGAATAAGAATTATCACTTTCGCAAAAAATTTATCTGAATTTTCCTAGGTCTTCTTAAAAAAAAAAAAAATTAATATGAATTAAAAAAAAAGTACACAAAAGTAAAAATGTTCACTATGGCGTATAAGAAATTTGTTTTAAAACTTTTTTTTAATTAAACTTTATTTTAAATATGTTTGATGCAGCATATAGAACAAAACTATTTCGAAACACCTGAAACAACGCTTCAATGTTTGTCTGAAAGCAAAGTATCTGCCGGAGCAAACCTAAAACATTACCACTTGAACAGACTCCAGTATATTTTGGAGTTCGTCAAAGGCACTCCAAAATATCTGTTTGCAGATCAATGCGATTATTGCATGTATTGTTAACTCATCAGAAATTTGTTCTTAGCGACCAGGGTTACTCCTGAACATTTTCAAAAAGTTTCAAGAACATGTGTCCGAAATGAAAAAAAGGTGTCACATAAAAAATTTATTTAAAAAGCAATATTCAATTGAATGTTTGTGTTTTACTTAAAACCAAGCAAGTTTTAACTTTAAACTTGTTAGTCAGTTTGATATTTATTGAACTAAGTTCGGAAAGAAGTAGTTTTTAAGCTAACGCACTGGTGCGCTAAAGTCAACGATAAACTCACAAATTTGTACAGATTTTATTAAAAAAAATCATTCAATTGTTTTGTTAAGTTTTGTTCTTTAAATCAGTACTGTTTTATACTTTTTCTTTTAAAAATATTCTCAAAATCAAAATTCTTGTTAACTATTTTCTATTTTCTATTTTCGAACAAATCTGTTTATTTTTTAAAATTGTTCATGAAGTGTTCTGTCCCAAATGCAACCCCATTTCCGGTACATTAATCTCTCTATTGGAATCTCGTATTTCTTCGATTATTTCTCAACAAGATCTAAATTGCATCATTTATAAATGATCATTCTGTACTTACAAAATTCTAAATTTCAAAATTCTTTATTCTAAAATTCTGAAAATGATAAAAGAAAAATTGTTTTCATAATGAAAAAAAAAGTGCGCACTCTTTTTCATTATCAAAACAATTTTTCTTTTATCATTTACAGAATTTTGATATTTTCATTTCATACAACTTTGAAGTACAGTTTCCAATTCTAACGTAACAGACCTCTCCCCAACTAATTTGCATTTAGTTAATCGTGATATAAAGTGAAGTCAGAATAATGACCAATACTAAATTGTAAAATATCCAATAATAAAGGATACATTGTGTGCCGATGGTTTAATGCTCTAAAACGATAGAACAAACTAAATGTTTGTTTTTTTTTTTTGTTCTAAATTACTTGAAAATGTAAAAACTACACCCAAAAAATCGGTATAATATCGGATTGTGAAATCTATCACCAAATAGTAAAAATCACAACACAAAGCAATAGCATTTCGTTGTAATTTTCACAACTGTTTGAAGTCAAATGGAAAGCTATGTTGTAGAAACTACAAATTCAACTGAAATTTGCACATCTTTCGTAGTCAAATTGAAGTTATCAAATCTACAACTAATATTTACTGGCATTACACTGATCTATAAAATTAAACTGTTTTTGGTATGCCAAATAATGCAATACTTTTTTGGATATTTTTGAGAAATTCCCGTTCGAATTATCACGAATCACTATTTGGAAGAAAAAGTTAACTTTAACGTTTACTTAAAAAAACGAAGGTTATTATTGTTTTTTTTTTTTAAACACTGTTACTTGATTTTTAAGTGGAATAAAAACTTTCCAACACCTGTTATAGAACACCTAAAAGCCGAATGGATTTGTAAAATTTTGAAAAACTGAATTTGGGATTCACAGAATTTGCAAACACAAAATAATAAAAAGCAGAATAATGGAACACAGAATTATGTTCATTAAGATTTTTTTTGCAGATACAAAATTTTAGTCATACAGAATTTTGAAACACAATATAACGACCCGTTCCCAATGTGAGGTCTAGCCAAGAAAATCACTTCGTCAAAATCGATTAAAAATGCACAAAAACTAATTAAAAAACGCAGATTTTTTTATAATAATTTTTTTCTGATTTGTTCAAATTATTATCTTAATTCTTAACGTTTTGTGACAAATTTGTGTCCGGTGAAGTTTGTTTGTCAAATAAAACATCAAAATTTATTTCTTCCGAGGAGACAAGAAATAAATTCAGAAATATACGTCTGGAAATAAAATACAAAATCCAGATCCACAAGAAATATTTCTTGCAAGAGGTCCATGGTTAAAAAAGAGTTTTGATTTCAGTTATGAAAAAATATTACATATTTCTGAAAATAGTTTTTGAATAATTTTACAACTAAACTTAACACATGCCAATGATATTTAAATAATCTGGAGATTTTTATAATTGTTCAAAATCCACAAAAAGATAAGTTCTTTGAAAATTTTGTGCAATTTCCAAAAAATAAATTCGCAGTTTCGCTACAGCGGATGAACAGATATGATTAAAAACCCATTGAGGCTACAATGTTTGCAAGCCGAATCAAAGACTTGTACATATTTGAAATAATAATCAGAAAATATTCAATTATTATCAATTTTTTTTTTAGTTATAAAGATTTCCTTATAAAGATTTTTACTACCTTTTTGAGGTCGAAAACGATTTTTTTATCATTAATCTAATTTTTTCAGTTTGTAACACTTTTTTTTATTTCCCGGATTCAGTAAAATTTAGTTCAGTTTTGTAAGGAAGCTCTGATTTTTTCAACTGTTTAATTTTATTGTGATATTTGGTCAAATAGAGCCTTTCAACTGAACTGAATAAGGATTAACTTACTCCCTTGAAATTTTTTTAAAAAAAATAATGACAGGTACTCTACCTTATCAAAATATTTGATAGTTTTGATCATCAACCCCTCATACGGCTACAACACTATTCACACTATTTTAAACACACGAATTGCAAATTAAAAAATATAAAACAATACAACTAAGTTTAGTCTTCAATGAATTCATAAACAGCAGCATAAAACGCTTAAAAAATGTTTATAAATATTTTACATCCTCGTTTCCTGTAAAAGACCATCACTGATTTACCCCTTTGAAACATAAATCTGCAAATACCGTTGATTCAAAAAAAAACGAGAAAAAAAAAACAGACTTCATAATTTATAGAATATATAGGGTGGTAGAGGATTACTCAGAATTTATATGGTCATTTTTATTTTTATTTTTTTTTTAAGTATGTGTAGTGTATACTCATAAACGCATGGCTTAACTTACCGTGCTCTCCTCGTATCCTGTCGTTAAGAGCTGTATATCAATTTCAATATCCACATCCATGTCCGTCGTTTGACCAACAGTTTCGGACATTTTGCGATCTATGGAAATGTTTTGCATCCTGTGAAAATTTTTTGTATACGTATTTTTTTTTTTTTTACAAAAATAAACCTATTTTTGTGTTTAATAGGTTTTTGAGCATCACTTTGCACAACTTCCGTTTCAAAAAGGATTATTTTAAAAGAAACAAAAAATGGGAAAAAAGAAACACAAACGAGGGACAAACAATTTAATAGGAACTGGACACAAGGAAAAACAAAACGATCACAACACTTTTGAGTGGACAATCCTCTGTTTTCCGTATTTTTCTGTGTAATCCTTGTTATCGGGTCATTATGTGTAGTTTATAAACCTTGAAAAACTTTTTGACATTTTTTTTTTTTTGTTTGATTTTTTTTCCTTATTCACAAGCAATCTTCACACACATAAATGATGTTCCCGACTGATTCACTAAAACAATTTAATCACATCGTGTAATCAACAAAAGCCGTAAAGCATCGTACGAGGATAGATAAAACTGAATTCGGAAAGGATACTTTCAATATTATTATCCTTTAATGCTGCTCACTATCATGGCACACATCACAAGAAAAAACAACTACAACTTTGAACAAGGGGCAATGTATAAATTCGAAGAAATCCGGGACACACATATCCCCACAGGGACACTCACTTAAAACACTGTAGTTGTTATCATTATAAATTGTATGCGCCCTCTGGCGAGACGCGGATATAACACCAACCGGAAGCAGATCAATGCGACAGATAAAACACACGCACACACACACTCACGACACGACAATGATATGCAACACACACCTTTGTTAATCTTTAATTAGAACGATAAAAGCCACCTGAATCAGCCAGAAATTCTATTTTTTGTTTTTATTGGTTATTCCAATGATGATCTACAGTTAAAGGACGAGAGGGTCATTTTCGAGCGTCCGCACTTTGGCTTACTACAAACCGAATCAGATGAAAGCTTAGCGTTAACTGAAGGATTCTGTTAACTTTATCACAGTCGTTGAGTTTTTCTTTCGGGACATGTAACAGAATGTCTTTTTTCGTTTACATGATGGTGTAAAAAGGATACGCACGCATTGGTGATATTCAACAGGATGTAGATGTCCTTTCTCTTGTTGCTGAATATCAGCGCTGGCGCAGGAAGAGAGTGAGAGAGAGAGTATAAAATCTGGGCTTTCACCTGTTGTTCAAAACTGTTGGGCTAAAGCTCGTGCTCTGTGTCGTAGCTCGTAGTCATCGTAAAAGAGATAACATTGATTTAGTTGTTGTCAGATTAGACTGCGATTTTCATTCCCCCTCGTGTCATAAGACAACAGATATCTCTATAGCTATGTAAAAGTCACCCGCAACTGGTGTTGGCATTTCTATTCTTAACCGCCCGCCCGGTTGCCTGGCCCGCACGACCCAACCACGACCCTCCTCTTAAGATTGTCTCTCTTGCGTAGATGTATTCACACGTATTGAAGCGAAAGTGGTGCAGGAATGGGGGGCAATAGGGGTACATTGGAGAAGGGGGTGGTTGAAACTTTGATTGAGATTTGGTCTGGTGTGTTGCTTGTGGGTGGTTTTAGAGAAAAATAGGCGCGAAAAATCTTTTTCCTTATTGTATCTTCGAAGTACTATATCATTTATTTTGTGTTGTGTGTTGGGTACTAGATACAATACCTACGGTAGTGGCGGCAATAGCGACAACAAAGAATTTACGACCACCATAACAAAAGGGATGTTATAGTTTGTTGAGTTTTGTGGTCATTTGTTGGGGTGGCGATTGCGGGGCATGAAGTGTGAAAATTATTATTACGTGTATGAAGAGGATACCGCTATACGCTGAGTGTTAATAAGTGTCTAAGTGAAGTATAGATTACGGTACACATTTCATATTACGTCTACGTGAATGTGTTTGGTCTTGTGCAGCGATAATACTTTTCTTATTTTATTGTTTGCTTTGATTGAAACTCAAGTGTCAGTTTGAGTGGCGTTAATAAAAAGCTTAAATTTGTTGATTGCTCGTTATTCTTGTATTTTATGTAGATTCAGTTTGGTTAGATTTTCTTTTATTATATAATGTCTGATGTGACATTGTGTGTTCTTTTTTGATGATGAATGGATTTTCTAAATGAGATTATTATGTTATGCTCTTGCGACGATTTTAATGGAAGATTAAGTAGTCTGGCCGTTGATGATCTTGAACTATGATAACTGAAAAGGATGTTATTTGATTATTTGTACGAGTAGGTACTTTTTTTCGTTTGCTATTTCGTGTTAAGATAAGATATGGAGGGCTAGTTTGTTTACAGAGGGTTAAGTTTTTGCATCATTTTCAGAATTTCTGTTAAATGGTACTAATTAATCAAAATCGGTTGATTGGTTTAATCCATGATTAACACATCACACTATGAATTTTCAGAAAAATAAAATGCATGAACTTGCTCTTGTAGCTCAAAACTGTTATGAATTCTTATATTGAAAAAAAAGTATCGAAATAAAACATACTTATTTACTGAAACAATACTTTTTCAAATGATGAAAACGACCTGGTGCCAATTTTTAACGAAATTAGTTGAGCCCCATACAAAAAAAAAATTTAACAAAAATCATGTTCATCATATTTCCGTTATTCGTATTTTTTGAGAAAAACTAAAAACGCAGTATTGTTACAATCACTTATAACATTCCATACACCAAGTTTAATAATCAAAATGGTTAGAGCTGTTTTCGAGAAAAATCTAATAACTCGAAACCGTCATATGGGAGGTAATCGTTCTAATCGAGATATTCAAAAACAAAAAAAAAACAACCTTGGAAATTACAAAAAAGTTATCTGTAGCAAATTTCATACAAATCCGTAAACCCGTTAAGGCTGTGGCTCTCTGTACAGATGGACGCACAGACGAACAGACGATCAGAGAAACAGACGCACAGACCGACGGACGGCATGACGGAAACCACTTTTTTGGACATCTCTATCATCTTAATGTTGGTTTTTGTTTAAACCCTCAATTTTTTGTTTAAGTAGACATTCGACGAATTCTTTAAGAAAGCACTTTCTAAAAAACAATTTAAATTTAGCAAGCCTGCCACCATGGTGGCAACTAAAGATGCTGCTCGCCAAAATTCGTGGCGTATTTACCAGTGAAAAAAACTTTCTTGATTTAAAGCAAGGTTGAAAGTGCTGGGAAGTAGTTCCCAATGCCACGGACCTACAATCAGCTCCCCAAAAACATCATCATCGTTATATTAATACGTAAACCCGATTCCTATTTCTCCCTTTTTAACTAATTTACCGGCAACCGATTTTAATAATTTTGGTCTTGTATTTGAAAGGTACTGGCAGCCTTTCTCTTACAATTCAGTTTTTATATCATGGTAATTTTGTTCCGCTCGGCGGTACTAGTTTAAATAACATTGCTTGCTCTTGTACTAAAGGATGCCAAACTGTATGTCCTTCCCGAAAACTTGGAATCAAATGCTCTGTAGCTTGTGCTTACTGTATTTAAATTAAAGCACTAATTTCAAGTCCACAGAATAAACTACTTCATACGAAGAGGAAGTAAGTTTCAAAGAGGACGAAACGGACGTTGTTACCTTTCTTTTATCCAAAATAGTAAAAAATGCCAAATTTTGACTGCTCATTCTGAGCAAACCACTTGACCGAAATTAAAGATTTTGGTCTTTAATCGATGATGAATTTAGTATTCTTTAACTTCGACCAACAACAATTTTCTGTTTTTTTTAGAACCAAAACTAACGGTAACTAATTGTAAAAATTAAGAAAAAGTTAACTTTTTTTAAAAACGGCTTGAACGATTTTGATAAAAAATTTTGTGTCTCTTTTTGTTACTAGGGTCATACTTTTGAAATAAAAGATATTTTTGTAAAATTTTCACTAATTGTACCTCCCACAGAACTATTTTTTTCTGTTTTAACCTTAAAATTATTTGATATAAAAATTTTCCAAAAAAGTAATTTTTGAATTTTTAACAAATCTTTCAAATTTTTTTTTGTTGAAAAATCAATTTTTCAAAAACGGGTACTAACGGGTGTATTTTTTTTTTTTTTGAAATTTTGGTTTTAGATGTGCAATAATATTATCTTGAAAATGGCGTATCAATTTAATTTTTAAACAAGGTGTGAGAATTTTTATATTTTTTGAAAATGGCTCTGACGATTTTCAAAATTGTTTTTTTCCAAAATTATGTTTCTTAATCAAATTAAATGGAATACTTTTTTTTCGAGCTCCAAACAATTTAAAAGGTTGTTTTTGTCATTTTAGTAATGAAATTTTTTTATTTTAATTCTTATAAAATTATTTATTTTTTAAATTTTATATAAGAAGCTTTAACGTCCACAGCAACTTTGACCCTAAGAGAAAGTACGTGCTACCCACTCGTGCATTTAAATTAATCGATAACTTAAAAAAAGAATCAGAACTTTTGCTTGGGCTAATCAATTTTGATTATTTTGTGTTATTTGAAAGTTGGTCCAGTTTTGACAATGGCTGGCATCCCTGGGAAAATATTAAAATTCTTAAATTTGAGGTCCATTGTCTTTCTTTTGAAAGGTTTTATGTATTAAACTAAATAAAACTAAAACTTCATCATATGGGTTCTTCATAATATACTAGATTTTGAACGAAAGTTCAATTTGACTAGTATGAAGCTACTCAAAATTATGCGCAGAACAAAATATAATAATAATGTAGGTACTGTTACTTTTCTCTAGAAATCCTTTGAAAGAATATTTATATGTTAAGTAATAATGAAAACGTGCACACATCCCTCATATTAATTTTACTGACAAAAGTATTGGTTTCATTTTGAACAGTTTAATGAAAGTATGCAAAAAAGTTTTTCAATTCTAATCTTTCATTGTGAGTTATCTAAAAATAGAGTGATGGAAATATATATTAAAACTATATAAAACAAAGGCAACATAACGTAAGGCTAAAGAAGAACCAAGTATGCAGAAGTTTTTTAATGAAAAAAAAAAAAAATAGCTTTGAAAGTTTATTTTCAAAAAAAAACCGTACCATAGTCAAAATCTATTTGTATAGTTATCCTTTGCAATTTTATCATATTAATTCCCAAATTTTACTAAAAAAATATTAAAATTTGGAAATATAAATTTTCGTAATAAAAAAATATAAAATAATTAGCAGTATGAATTTCTTTATGATGGTATTATTTTTCAAATATTTCTTAAGGTTTAAAACCGTTATTAATTGGCCTGCCTACCCCTATATATTATTCATTATATTGAAATGATAAATCGGTGGAATATTATAAATCCTTATATTTATAAAAGCATCATTCAAACAATCACAGCAGCTGTTTCAACTTTAACGTAACTGAAAAAACTTAACAACCAAAAATATCAAAATTATAACAAGTCATTTGGCTTATTAGTTTGTAAATTCAGGCGCAAAAATGAAAACAGATTTTTTATAAAATTTCATGTTGTTTTTTTTTTTACAGTTTTTTAAACCATTCATATTTATTTAAAAACAAAGTGTTGACACCCACAAAAAACACGGCTTAAGCGCAAAGACAGAGTATTATTTGGAATTCAATTGTTGGTTGAAAAGACTAAGAGCCACTAGAAGAAAAGGTTAAAATTTTAGTCATTGTTGTGTAATGTAGCTAGTTTAATAGCTGTATAACAGACATTGCCCCTTTTTTTGTTTTTTTGCTATGACGTCATCGCAATGTGATTGTTTTGTAGAAATGAGCTCTCTTAGATTCGATTGATCTGGTATATATTCAAAACTATTGAACCAATTCGGCTTATATTTAGAGGACTTATTCCTCAGCATAGGAGCAAAAAAACACCATAGTGAAGTTAATTATAGTGTAAGGAAGTCAGTAATCGAAAAAAAAACAATTAAAAAGGATATTTTGTGCTTTTCAAGAGGACTGATTTGTATGCATTTTGTCCACATTTGTTTGTTGTCGGCCAAGACATAAATTTTGGCAATTTTGGTAATTTTGTCTACATTTGTTCTATGTAAACAGTTTTAGCGAAAAATCTTCATATTATGGATTATGCACCAAAAACAATAAAAAAATATTATATTTTTTTTAAGTTTTCAATGATTTCTAATATTTGCCGTGATAAATTTTGTTGGATAACTTCAGATTCGTGCTCAGCATCCCAAAAAACATCATATAAGCCATTCAAAATTATTACTTCAGAACTTTGACTGGCTCTAACTCTGCCAAACTACAACTGATATTAATTTTTATTTTATCAAGAACAGTTAGAAATTTGTATTTATCATACAACTTTTTTCTATGGGGATAACGGTTTTTCCACAATTCATTATCAAACACATTTTTTAAGCATTTTTAGGTTGGTTTTTTGACTTCGATATGATTTTTTTTCACAAAAACACGTTATTAGGTATTATTTTTTTTATTATTATGAAAGCCCAATTTGTGTTCTTAAAAAAAAACATAACAGTTTTTACCCAAAAATACATTTGAAATTATTAAAAACTAAAAAAAAACTAAAAATCTTATAAAAGTCTCACTGTCGCGCGAATAAATATCTAATTTTGTAAGGAATAAACGTCATTTTAAGGCTTTAAAGCCAGTTAAACAGTTAAAAGGTCTTTACGAAAGCGATCACCAAGTATAAAATGGACATGGAAAAATTATAAAATTTTATTTATTTTTTTTAAAGGTAGGAAAAATTGCACGAAAATTTCTTATAATTACAAAAAAAAAAACTTAGTCTATTTAGTCGAAATATAGACATAAAAATATATTTTTAGTGGATTTTTTTTTTTTTTTTAAATCCTTATCATAAAACACAATTTGTTGGGCGGGAGCAGCCTTTTGAAAAAGAGGTTTATTGCGTTTTCATTCAATAACTTTATTGATGCGTCTGGCTGAGAGCGTGGCGATATTTAAAACGTCCGGGACCCCGAAATTCTTGATCAGGACGTACGTTACTGTAGTTTAAATGTTTGCTAAAGTGATTATACCATCGAAATAAAAATCTAAAAAATCACCATTTTCAACCCCCTACTCTAACTCACGGCGACAGAATAATCATGTCAGACTTTTGATTTCTATATCACCACCATAGAAGTTCATCGTATATGTTCGTGGATTTTGGTTATAATTCCGTTCCCAAAATTTGCTGTCGGCTCTAGGTCTGTTTCGTAAAATGACAATTTCAGAGGTCTAGTCTAGTGTTTCTTTGATAAAAAAAATGGCTTTAAATGCCCACTTTAGAATCCACTACACGATTGTTGCTTCGAAATATAAAAGGCATAATCCACCAAAGAATTTCTCAAAACGCTATAGTGGGTTTTTTACTTTTGTTCAATAAAATAAAAACTAGAAACACTCAAAATAATCCTTTGATAACTCACTTCTGTCAAAGTACGTCATTTATACTTGGCGTGAGAGAGATTTTTAGTGAAATTTTATCGCCCAAGGCTCTGAAATTTCAAACACTGCAATGCTGTGAGAATAATAGAAAGGAAATGTCACTCATGTCCTATGAACTTCAGGGATAGAAAGGAATTTACAAATTGTTGAGGTTTATTTTCCAATTTCTATGTGATAAATCCCTCGCTTCTCTAAATAGTTTTTTTTTTTTTGAAATCCCAGAGTTTTAATTTCAAAATTATGTGTGCTTTAATTTTCAAAAAAATATAACTGAGACAACCAATGATGCCTAAGTTCGACCCTGACAAACACAAAATCGATGGGAAATAAAATGAAAATTAATTTAATCCCAACATAATCGAAAATTCAATGACATCAAATTTATGTTCAGTCTGTTTTTAATTACAATTAACACTTTCCTCAATTATCCTGCATTAAATGAATAACCCGTTATTAGTTTACTCCGATGAAGCCCACAACCACTCTTGATATTTTGATTTAATTTTTTTGTTTGTGTTGTTTTTCATTTGGTCCACTTAAAATGCTAATTTTTCCATCGAAGTTGTGTGTGTTTTTTTTTTTTGTCAATTTTTCACTTCAGCGGCAATTAGTTCGTTCCTGAAAACCCAAATCTGAATTACAAGGATTGGTAAACACATGATATAACCCAATTAAGATTTGCTTTTGGCAAGCAGATAAATCCTTTAAAGTACATGTCACCGTTCGTCCGTCATAGTAGTGTGGTGTGATGTGGGATATATGGTTAAGACCGTAACCGAACAGTTCAGGGAAGGGACTATTCGAGTCACAAGTGTATGTGTATGCAAACTTGACCCGAAGTTGGTAATATATGCAAATTTGGTTTTGTACAACTCCAACAGTATGTCACATTGGCCAGATCATGATTGAGATAGATTTCTGCTTCGAACCGAAGAGGCGAGCCGCACTAATAATATACAAGTACATCTGTGTGACGCATTCTAATCATTGCCCCCAACCGAACCGCAGCATCGTCGGTCGACTTGGGGGCGTTGGGTTCTGTGGTGTTGACTTTTCAGGAATCTCCGTCACACAATTCAAGCCAAACACCAGGTATGTGCCGCATACATTCTCCAATTGCTAAAGTTGCATACATTAAGGGTGTAATTTTGTAATGGGGAGCCTCTGCAAAGGACACACAGTTTAATCTGCATATAACGTATAACGCTCGCCGTCGTCGTCGCGTCGTAGTATGATGGTCAGAAAATGGGTGGCTTATATCGTTAAGAGTATATGTATGGTAAACGACCGGAGGAGATCAGCATCACCATTGCTTTATAAATTGCATTTTACCAAAGCTACCTGGCTACCTCACGCTCACGTGTAAAACGTAGAATATTAACAAAAGTTCCTGGAATCTGTTCAACAAAGTATATTAGAAAAAAAAAAGTACCCACACAAAGTGAAACGAAAAAGGATTTTTTTTTTAATAAAAAAAAAAAAAAAAAAATTGTCCCAATCGAGAAGAGTGCATATGCATATTCCATGCATGCAAAATCCCGTGGCAAAAGGCAATTAGAGCGCAAAATGGCATTGTCCACTTTATAACTGTATTTGGTTGCTCTAAGCCAAATTTAACGGAGCAAATAGGTATGTCGACGAAATGATAGTTGCAAAAGTATTTTATAGCATAAAGAGCTTTGAGACCACAAAACAATTAGTCCAGGGAAAATAAAATGTATCACTTGGTCGGTCACACGTACTATACCTCGAGCATAATCAAGAAAATATCTCTTATCTTTTGAAGGTTAATGGATATTGGTTTATATTTAAACACACAAATTTGTACAAAGTTTAAAAGAACAAAAACAAAAGTTGGAACACTTTGAACAAAAAATTAATGGAGCCAGATTTTTTTAATAATTTTTGAAAGAATGTTTCACAGTGAAAAATCGTGCGATTTTGGCGTTTAAGATTCTTAATTATCATGCTTACTATGAAATTCGCAATTCTTTACTTCCGGGAGTCAGCGTGATTCGCAGGGTTCGCATTTGTATTTAAAGCAATTATGAACTTAGCGGGTGAATTATATTATCACTACGTGAAACTACTTTACCATTTCCACTATCACACTTCCTCCCATGTGATTTCTAGAGCAGAAAATATCGCTGAAATAAGTGCGAATCCCACTGCAACGCATTCGGCGAATTCTGCAATAGGGGTGAATGTTTTAAAAATATACACACCCTTATTGCGATTGTCAACTATCAATTGATAAATTGATAATTGATAAAAATTAAAAATCGATATCTTATAATTCAATTGGTAAAAGTATTTATAACTGAGAACGATCCTAACTGTTGCTAATTGAAATCCAATGCATAAATATTTTTTAAAAGTTGTCCAACTTCTAAATTAATTAAGGCGAAAACTACAAAATTTCAATATTTAGCAACTATCAATTGATAATTGACAATCGCAATAGTGGTGATTATTCAATAATAAATTATTCATCGTCACCTCCATGGTACTCAAGGAAACTTTCGTACACAGACTATTCGCTTTATCTGGAAGCGTACAGAGAGTTTTCTGCTCTCCTAAAACTGCTTTATGATGCATATGTATATCAATCAAATGCAATTTGACATAATCTCGGACCCTAAACGCTGTTGGCAATTCATAAATCCATAAAACAATTTTAGGCGGAAATCTTAATACCCTTATAGTTCGATCATTTGGTCGGCAAAATGGGGGTTAGCTGGAAAGTTTTGGTGAAGTTTATTTATTCCAACCCGTATCTCTCCGGCGTAACTCACCATTTGAAAGATGGCGGCCAAGAAAATACCACTTTTAATTTTTTTACTTTTGCGCTATGGGTACCATATATCAAGTTATGCATTCGTACAAAAAAAAAGTTGAGATAACAATCAAACATGACATTTTTGTCTGTCTGTCCGTCTGCCTGTTTTGACGTTTTTTTATTTTTTTTTGGACCGCAAATAACGGTACCTGTCATATACCGGTTTTAGAAAAACTCATTTTTATCAAAAATGGTTCGTCCGATTTTGATTAAAAAAATCATGGTCAGTTTTTTGGATAAGGTCTACCTATAAATATGAACCATTAAAAAAAAAGAAACCGTTATTAACGGCAACTGCCATAGAACCGTTTTTTTTTTATTCTGATTTTCTCCTTCATGACTCAATCAATTTTAACCATTTTTTTATATAATTGTTTTTAAGTTGCCGTAATAATACTTAGTAAAAAAAAAAATAGAAAATTATTTGGATTTTTAAAAAGAATCCGAATTTTTTTTTTTATAATAGTTTTTTCGAAAACTACACAATATTTTTTTTCAAAATTTAGTTTTTAGATTAGGTGTTTATGTACCAAAATTAACGGTACCTGCCATACAACCAACATTAAAAAATCTTGATTTTCTCAAAAACGGCTACAACGATTTTGATTAAATTTTTTATGTGTAATACAACAGGCAAGGTCGTACTTTTTCATCAGTTAAAAACGGTACCTCCCATAGAGTCGTTTTTCTCTTTTCGGATTTTCTCGTAAGCGATTCCACAGATTTCTATGACAATTTTTGAACAAGAGGTTCTCGACAATATTCAAGTTATTTCATATCAAAATTTTGAAAAAAAAAATTTGGATTTTTAAAAAAAGTTTCAAAATTTTTTTTTCAAAAATCAATTATTCGAAAACGCGTGAATGATTTTTTTTTTTTTGAAATGTTCGTTTTAGATGTTCATTAGTATTTTCTTAAAATTGGCATTAAAATTTTTTTTTTAAACAAAGCATTATAGTTTTTGTACATAAAAAATATTTTTTTTTAAAAACGGTTCTAACGATTTTAAAATTTTTTTTTCTAAAAATAAGTTCAAATGGCATACTTAGTTTTGAGATCAAAACAATTTAAGAAGTTGTTTAAGTCATTTTAGTAGTAAATTTTGTGTTTATTTTTTAATTTCTTGTCAAATTAAAAACTTTATATATGAAGCTTTAGCATCCACAGCAACTTTGACCCTAAGTCGTGCATTTTATTTTTTTAAGTTATACCACAGAAACAACACACTTACATTTTATACTGGGTTTGTTTTTTTTTCATTTTGTGTGCAACACAGTAAATTTTATTTGATTTATTTTCTACAGTAAAAGTGATAGAAAAAAAAATAAATACAACAATAGTTAGGTGGTATAATTTAATATTCTGATACAACTAGATTTTTCGAAATTCTACCGTAAAATTAGGCTTCTTAGAAAAAAATTTCCCTTCTAGAACTTTTCACTACATTTCTTAAATAATTTTACATATCCAAAAAAACTATACAAAATAGAATAATGATAGGTATGTGATAACGTGATAAGGAAGTATAACTTCTGGCGTGCGTACATGACATACTTTTTTTTGGCAACTAACTGCTTGAACTGGTCGTGCGTTTTCCATATGTCAAGTTAAAACCTTGTCTATACACAACTTGAACGATTATAAAAAAAAATTAGAACAAACAAAATCAAGAAAGAATCTAAAAACCTAAATAAAAAGTACGTATACGCCACAGTGTCCCCATTCAATTCCAGTTTTGTTTTATTGAACATGATGTTTACAATTTGACGTAAGATAAACTATTAAATAATTTGATATAGTGGCTAATTGTTTGAATCATTGGCACTATGGGGGCCTAATGTAATACAGTGACTAAGGATATATAGTAATGTTTTTGTTGAATCGTCATACTTCTTATTAAATATTTGAGATGGTTGGAGATGCTTCCAACTAGTTCTTTTGCTAGTAATACTTGGCCCAGAGGATGGAGTGCACATTCTCTGAGTGTTTATTTTATCTCAACTGCTTGGCACTGCATTTGCCTAGATGTTTCTATAATATCCAACCGAATGACTGCCTAAAGTCCTTCTGTTCATCTAAAGCATATAATAGTTTCGATTTGAATAGGTTGATTCGGATACCCCAATTGTTGTAGAACTAAAACAGTTTTCGGATGTGGGCTTCAATTTTAAACAGATATTGTTTGGGATGAGAATGTCGAGTATGTACACAAGTTAGTCATAAGTGTAGAGCACGGTCACCCATTAGCTTGCAGTCAGTTGGTTGGGAGGTAAGGATGCTGTAGGTTCAGAAATGGTCCAGGTTCTTACCAATGAGCTTTGATACATTTCATTGCAGATATGTAGCTTTCCAGGTGCACAAAAAAGTTTCTGAAAACTAAATTTTAATTTTGATTAGTGCTGCAAAGAAGCCTGGCATAATGATTTTTTGGACAAGGGCTTCAATTTATACGATGTTGAACACATCCTCGACATGAAGAAAACATGTGACGGTGACTTGGCGATTGTTGATGGTAAGATTGAGGTCTGAATTAAGGTGTGTAATGGTTTTTTTACGAAAGTCGATCTGCTTGTCTGGACTGATGTTTTTATCGCTGCGAAAACTTCTGTACATCTTTGATGTCCTAAGCTGCTTTCAGCTCTCCAGTGTGCCACCTCCAAGGAATCAATAGCGCTGCATCAATTATGGTGTTCTACAAATTCCTGTTCTGCTGTAGTAGGCTCATAGTTTCTTCAACGTCACTCTTTCAATATCCAGTCTTCTATAACCGCTGGTTTTGGCAATTGAAGTATGGGTTGATGGAACTTGATTCTTAGCTGCGCTGCTTCATGTTCCTAATCACTGGGCACAATTAAACGTCTGGAAGTATATGAAGAAAATTAGATCACAACAAAAACACAAAAATCTGTGTTCTTCTACTCTGTAAAATTGTTTCATTCTACGATGAATTGAGAATGCAATGATTATAGTCATTTGATAATTTTTCAGACAGAAGATTGGATGGATACCACGTCCCCTGAATTAGAAACCTCAAATTATCATTTATTTTTTGTTTATGCACAGTAAAGTGCAAAATTTCAAGGTTCTACAGTGGAAACTGGTCTGTCAGATGCAATTTTTATCACCTACTTCTCATTAACTATTCACGCTTAGTGGCTAAAATTTGCCAAGCTAGGCATCTTGGGCTATCGAGTTCAACAAAATTCGCATTTCACGAATATTTCTCTATTCAACCATCAAAGATCAAGACGAGCTTTGAGGGAAATGCTAACAGAAAATATATTTATTTAATTCCAAAAAACTATTCACTAACTACAGAAAATTTTGACGCTCTTTAATGATAAGTATTTCAAATAAATTTCCGTATAAAGTCCTTAAAATACTACAAAATGTACCTACTGCATCATATTTTAATGTTAATCACCTAAGCTCACCCCAAGTTTTCTACTTGAATTAAATCTGTTTTAATCAAAATATTATATAAATGTTGGTTTTTCACAACCTCCTCAATTCGTTTCATTTAATTTAAGCAATTTTAATTACACATTCTGTAATTAATTCTATTCAAACATGTGGGTACGGTTGGGTCGGTAAGGTAGGCGTGCAGTGTGTTCCATAAATTTATGCAATATTCCTTAAACACTCAAACATGATAAATGAGAGTAGGTTCATATAACTCTCTGCAAAATTTTCATCCTTCCACACGTTCTATACAATATATGTAGTCGAGTTAGTCCCCCAATCACGCGAATCCTATACAGTGATTATTTTTTGAATGGAAGAAAAAAGGAAACTTCATCCTTTTAATGGACGAAAAGTGTACCAGTGTGGAGGCATAACAATGTAACTAAAGGTTAACGAACGAATGAAATCAGCTCAGGGTTTTAATTTCATGTTTTTTCTTTGTTTATTTTTTTTTTTTTTTCATGACATGGAAATATGATTGAGTTGGAAGTAAATTTACTATAAGGATGATGGAAAATATTATTTCAGGTGAGCAACTATTGTATTGATAAATTTCGAGGAAATTCAAGTAATGGCCTGAATTTTTGTTACGTCCATCGTTGTGCTCATTCCCAGTTTGGCATAGACTTGAGAGCAAGGTAGGTAATACCTAGCAGAGTCATTTTCAGTCGATTTTTTCATTCGCTTATGTTACCATATTCTGAGAAAATCTCACTGTTAATTTTGGCTATGCTTTTAGAAAGATTAATTTCGATTACGTATTATTTCATTGCCAAGTTTTTTTTTCATTTTTTTTTTTTAAATTTTGGTTCTCATTTTTGTAATGGATTATATTAAATATTTATGAAATTTTAAATGAGAGGAAATGAGCTGAAATTACATTTTCAAAATGAGAAAGCATGTTATGATATGCTTACACATTACATAATCTTTGTGGGATGTTATTACAATTTTAATTTCGTTTCTTCTGATGATAAATACATTGATGTTTTGGTTTGTTTAAGGAATTTAATTGATGAGGCAAATTTGATCTTTTGTTTCAGTAGCAATGTGATTTTAAATCACCCGATTTTTTTTTTAATTATTGAGTATCTAATTAGTTTTCAAAATTTCAAAAGACTGATATTTTGTAAATAGCAACAAGATGTTGAATAAAGAACGTAGTTTACCACACTTACATACAAGCGGAAGCACGAGCAATTTGTGCAGTTTGTGATGTAACGCACGCAGCGCCGAGTCACCGCACAGTGGGATGAAATGGTAATCCAGTGCACCAAAATGTTTTTTAAAGATAAAATTAACTGAATAAATTGATAAAATAAAGTTTATGACCTCTTAATATTAAAAAACAAAAAACGAGGTTTTCCCTTGAAAAGTGACATATTTTTAAGGTAATTTCACACCATTTTCAATTTTATTTTTTGGAATATACTCAGCATTGATATAAATAAAACTCTAAAACATAAAAAAATCCTGTTTATTGCCTATAAGAAATTTTAAGCGACTGCAGGGGGTATCAGGGGTCAAAATAAAAGTCTGAAAAAATCAAGGGATTTTTTTTATGTTTTAAAATAGTGTTTCCACCTTAGAGTTTGATCTAAAAATAACGAACACATGGACTTATAATGTCCAATAAAATTATAAACACAAAAACTTCAATATATAGACGAGTGAGACGTAGTGGTGGGAGATCGCGGAATATTGCAGAAAATAGCTTTGGAAGTCATAGAAAAAGCGCGTTACACCAACAAAAATCTCAAAATACCGTGGTAAAATTTGTGTAATATCGTGCAAAAATGTGCGAATCACAAAATAGCTTGCCAAATCATGAATAAAGGGGAAATCATGAATAAAAAGCATATAACATTGAAATAAGTCACAAAAAACAGGTAAAAAATTACGAAAAAATATGCAACACATTCTGAACTACCGCGTTAAAATACGCGCAAAACCGTAAAAAAAGCGAGGAATCCTGTTAAAAGTTTGCGGAATACCGTGGAAAATAGATAAAGATAGGATAACAATGAGTAAGCTAACGGGAAGTCATGTCGAACGCAGCTTCACAGGGGAAAAGCGAAAAATAACGCGGAAAGAGAGAAATAAATGAAATCAGACATGAGTTTTTCAAATAATTCGAACATACATCGCTTAGAACCATCAAAGAAAGGCTTCTGATGATCGGGTGTGGCAGCCTTTTGAAATAGCTATAATTCCAGCCTATGAACTTGGTGGTAACAAACAGAGGTTGTTGTTTCATTCAAACTTTGAATCTATGTCCAACTTTCCACTATCGTGAAAAGTTGTAAAATAAAACGTGAAAATTCGCGTAAAATATGCGAAATAACGTGGGCTACCACAGTGTAAGGCACTGAATACAGTGGAAAGGATATGAAGTAAACGCTCTTTGTTCCTATGCCGGGAAAAAGCGTAAAAGAGAGAAAAGAGTAGCAATGCAATCGTTGAAAGTCACAAAATAAAGTATGAAAAGTCACGAAAAATATGTGAAATATAGTGGACTACCACGGAAGTATAGTAACTACGGAAAGTCATAAAAAAACGCTTAATTCAAAAAAGTAAAACACCGTACGAAAAAATTAAGAAACTTACGGAAAAATACGAAAAATACACAAAAATAAAATTGTTAAATAGATTGGGAAAAAGTGCAGAATACTGTTGAAAGATCGTGAATTATAGCATGGGAAGTCTTGAAAAACAGCTTTGTAAGACGAGAAAAGCCGTAAATATCGCGAAAAAAGCCTGATAGAAAGTAGCGGACTATCGCAGAAAAAAGAGGCATAAAACTGTGCAACACAGCGTGGAATACCGTGGAATATAGCATAGGAAGTCATTATAGTGTCTAAATATTATCAGAAATTAGTCATGCAGAAAAGCGTGGGAAGTCGCGAATTACCGTGGACTTCCGCAGTAAATAGCACGGAAAATAGCATAGGAAGTTATTATAGTGTCTTAATATTATCAGAAATTAGTCATGCAGAAAAGCGTGGGAAGTCGCGAATTACCGTCTACTTCCGCAGTAAATAGGATGGAATACATTGCTATTTTTGCACGCACTTCAGTCTTTTTTTCGCTTTTTTACATGATTCTCACATAGACAATTATAGTGTAATTGCACAAAATTGATTTTATTGCGATGACACCAGTAGTTTAAAACCAAATTTTCACATTTGAAACAACTTTACTACCTAACTTACTTGCTTACTTACTGAGGTCCTTAGGCTTTGTTGAATGCATTGTTATCCTCTTAAGGGCCAATTTAGCGCAGATCTCTCTAATTCTTCCCCAGATATGTAGATTCCCTTTAGACTGTCCTGCGGCGTATGCTTTTCGGCCGACCCAATCCTTTCTCGGCTGTATGAGTGGGTTTCACGGCATTGCTTGGCCAGAAATGCAGTCGTTGCTTTTTCAAAGCGTGCAACTAATAGTTGTTACCAGCATGGTTTTGTCAAAAAACGGTCTACTGTTACGAATTTGTTTAACTTTACGTCATTTTGTTTAGATGTGTTCGAAAAACGTGTACAAGTAGATTGTGTTTTTACAGATTTTAGCAAGGCTTTTGACAAGCTATGTCATAAAACATTAATTCTTAAATTAATAAAAATAGGTTTTAACGATAATTTCATAAACTGGATCTCGTCATATTTAGATAATAGATGTTATAGTGTATTGTTTCGTAATGAGTGTTCAAGCCCATTTGTTGTGAACTCTGGTGTCCCCCAAGGCAGCCATCTTGGTCCTATTCTATTTGTTCTATTTATAAATGATTTGGTTTCAATCATAAACAATTCGTCTGTCCTTATATATGCTGACGACATTAAAATTTTCAAAAAAATCAACTCTACATCTGACTGTCTTCTTTTGCAAGAAGACTTAAATTTATTTAGGGAATGGTGCAATAACAATCGTCTTGTTTTAAATGTTGACAAATGTAAAACCATGAGTTTTACACGCAAAAAAGTCCCACTTGTTTTTGATTACACGTTTGATTCTTGTCCTCTAAGTAGAGTTTCTGTATTTTCTGACTTGGGTGTTATCTTAGATTCAAAACTAACCTTTAATGAACATATCAACTTCATTGTTAAAAAAGCAAATAGAGTTCTCGGATTTATTAAAAGATTCGGACGCGATTTCCGCGATCCATATATACTAAAATTACTTTTTGTTTCATTTGTGAGACCAATCCTGGAATATGCCTGTTCAGTTTGGTCCCCTTACTACACCGTACACATAACAAGACTAGAAGCAATTCAGAAAAGGTTTTTGCGTTTCTGTCTGCGATCACTCCCGTGGTTTCGTGGTTCTATATTGCCGCCTTATTCGCAAAGACTTTCTTTCATTCACCTTCCTTCCTTGACGAATCATAGGAAATACTTACAATTTTGTTTTATTGTTGCAATAATTAATGGACAAATATCATCATCAACAATTCTAAGTAGTTTAAATTTTAGTTTTAGTCGTTCTAATATAAGACACCAGAAACCATTGATTAAAAATTTTAGTAGATCAAACTATGGTGCTCATAGCCCTCTTAATCAATTAATAGAAATATATAATAATTTTCACTTTTGTATAAACTCACCTAATGATCATGTTAAAAGCTTAAAATGTAAATTAATTTTTTTCAACAGCCTAGTTTAAGTTTTTTTAGATTATAAGCATTATGTTTTGTATATATATACTTTTAACGTTAGTATTTAACGAATTGTAATAAATAAATACTTTGTATTGATTCTTTACCCGTTCTCCTTACAAGTTTTTCATTTGATATGCGGTTGGGCCAGAAAATTCTTCAGATGTTTCGTAGACTCCTATTGACCTTTCTTATGACAGTATGGATTTCACAATGGAGTAAAACAGCCTCATTTTGGTCTTTAAGATGAAAGTCTTTTTCTATCTCTACCGATTCACCAGAAATATTGACTTGAGGTGATGAGTTACTTCTGAGGGTGTGCCCTACCAATTATTTTTTTCAGCACAGGTTATACAAACATTTTTGACAGCACACCATTGGATTTCGATGAAGGTAGGTTAAGTTCTGCCGATTGATTGCTGGTTCTCAGTACTTAGTTTGGTCCCCTATTTATTGGTCAATTGAGGGATCCCTTACCTTGTAGGTATTAAATCTTTGGATCTCCGAATTGCACCTGTGCGTAATCTTAAGACAGCTGCAATTATCATGGTGATCCCTGGCCATCCCTCTTTTGTTCATGATGCCCAGGAGACTACTTCCAAGAAATCGGCTGATCGAAAAGTTGTCAATTTGGTTGGAGGTTGCTTGCCTAGCTGTGAACAACAATCGGTTAGCATTGTAGAAATCCGCAGAAAGGTCACAATTGTAGTTACAATCGCCAACGTCATGCTTTTTGATAACATGCCTGGGAGTTGGCAATAACGACGATTAGCCCGCTGTTATTGCGAATTCTGGCAATCAAATCTCCCATATCCATTATGATGATGATTTGTAAGCGGAATTCAGCCAGTTATAAAAGTCTTCTTTGCTTCAGGATATGAGGTATTTGTTGGGGCGTAGCACTGTATAATTGTGAAGTGGCTGTCTGAAACCTTGCATCAGTATCCTAGCCTTTTGAGGCTGCCAAGAAGGAAAACCCCAATAGAAAGACCTAACTACTTTAGAATTTTAATAGATGACACACGAGTATCCTACACACTCATGAAACTTTTCGAAAACAAAACTAATTGTTAGACATTTAGTTTTTTACGTGTTCATCGAAACAGTTTTTTTTCAAAAATCATTTCATTAGAAAAGAAGCCAGACACTGAAAGTTCAAAAAGTCTTTCGTGTTTTAATTTGTTGTTGTTGATTTCGTTAGACTAAAAGTGTTCTGTCAAAATTTCACCAAGTGTTTTGTTCAAAGTATCAAAACTCTTTTGAACAACTAATCCATGCTTGTTATCGACATTTTCAATTCAACTTTTCCAATAATGACTGCTGATTTTCTTCAACAAAAACTTTTTTGATGACTCTGTTTCGCCATCACAAGATATACATCAAACAATAAAACACAAACAACAGAAAACAATTATCTCCGAAATGTGTTACAAAAAGTTTTATCTATTCTCTGAGAGATAAGTTATTCCCTCGAAATTAATCGATTCAGCTTGTTTTTGTTTCGAGAAGGTAGTGTGTGGGTGTGTAACGACAAAAAGCATCAAGATACCAGCCATCACATTGAACCAGTTTTGAAGGTAATTTTGAATTTTTGATGAATTATTCCACTGAGTGTGATAGCCTTCATTCACAGGGAAAATAAACTTTATGTCTTCCTTCCGAATTTCGAATATCAAGGACGTTTTTTTTTTTCTTCCAGATATCAGAGCGCAACAACAACCACTGTAATGGAAAGGTTTTTCTCGTATTCAGCTTGACGGTAATTAAGTTTTTCCTTCGGCAGTGATGCCACTCATCAGTCATGTTTATGTGCTCATTTATCGCAAAATCTGTTGAGTTAAACTGGTTGGAGATGGTTTTTGATATAGACTCTCAGAGGTAAAGGTAAAACTTATGCTAACCAAGAATAAAATGGTTGAATTTGAAAATATGCACGGGGGTTTTGTTATACTCCTTAATATGAACCACATTGTATAATTAGGCATTATTAAGCTTTTGGGGATACTGAAGTTCTTCGACTTTTAATTGGTTTGGTCTGCATGTTGATATGACTGGGAATCTAGCAAACTATGGGCTTTTTGGCGTCAATTAGCTTTGCTGAATCATTAATTGGATGGTAATGACTTTAATTTTGAGTTTCATCAGAAAAAGGTTGCCGTAGATAAATGTTTATGCTATATGCATGGAAGAAGATAGAGCTGTGATGTGTGGACTCAAACATCATTAGTGGCATATTGAAGATAGTTTTTGGTTTTGAGTTGATAAGTTGCCATGTGCACTTATTAATGTTTGTTCTTACAATCAAGTCCTACTTTAATTAGTGTCTTTAATAAATGGGATTTGTGTAATAAAATAACAATGGCATTTTTAAAGTTACATAGTTTAACACAATTTGAAAATTTGACTTGCCCACTTTTACTTACTCATGCTTACCAAGTTCCATGATTTTTTTTTCCAAAGCTTTTATTATATTCATGGATAGAGTCGCTAGTTTTAGCTACTACCAACTAAGGGACTCACAAGCCTAACAGGATATAGGGATTAGATTATAAAGAAGAATGTCTGTCCCGATGTATCAGAAGCCAGGGCCTTAACGCATATGGGTACATTTACTTCAAACTTGGTATATAGCGTTTGTCAAAAATAACGGTAAGTACCTGCCATCCTGCCGGTTTTATAAAATCTTATTTTTCTCAAAAATGTCTCTAACATCTTCTTCCAAAAAAAATATTACTATATTTTTTTTTTATGAAGGTCTATCTTTTTATATGGAGAGGGATTTGCGTTCTGCCTGCGGTTGCCAAGATAGCAGCAAAAATTGTGTTATAGCGAATAAAAGAACATCTAGAAGACACACTCGACGCCGAACAAGCAGGTTTCCACACTGGTTCATCCTGTGTTGACCACATTAACACCTTGCGGATCATTATTGAACAGTGCGTCGAATATCGATCACTTCTTCATCTGCTGTTCATTGATTTTGAAAAAACGTTTAATAGTGTTAACATCAGAGAATTTATTTGGATTGCCTTACGCAGTAGAGGCATTTCAGATCAGTTAATCGCCATTATTAAAGCAACCTACGATGTCACGTTTTACATAGAGGAAGGTTGTCGGATGAATTCGAAGTCCAATGTGGAGTCAGACAGGGTTGCATACTGTCGCCATTACTTTTCCTATTAGTGATAAGTGATGTGTTACGTGCAGCGCTGTTAAAAGGAAATGGTGGAATTCAATGGAGTCTGACATCCCAATTAAAACATCTGGACTACGCTGACGATGTATGCTTACTCTCTCATAGGATCATGGATCTCCATCAAATGACAACCAGGGTGGAGGGAGAAGCAGAAATCGTGGGACTGAAAATTAACACGGCAAAAATAAAAATGATCAGCCTCGGAAGTAACTTATCCGTTCCAGTCAATATTTCTGGACAACCGTTAGAGAAAGTAGAAGACTTTCAATATCTTGGGAGTTTTGTCTCAACGAAAGGCGGAACCGAACAAGACGTCAACAGCCGTATTAAAAAGGCAAAGGCTGCTTTCGGAATGCTCTCCAAAATATGGAGAAACAACGCTATAAGCTTAAAGACCAAGGTGAGACTGTTCCGCTCCAATGTTAAATCCGTGCTTTTGTATGGGTGCAGCACTTGGAAAATCTTAGCAACTGTCACAAGTCAGCTGTAATCGTTCGTGAATTAGTGTCTACGAAACATCTGAAGGATTTTTTGGCCCAACCGTATTTCTAATGAAGAATTTCATAGAAGAACGGGTCAAGAATCTAAAGACAGTACTATTCCCAGACGTAAGTGGCAGTAGATTGATCATACGGTTTGAAAAGGCAACGATTGCATTGCTGGCCAAGCAATGCAATGGAACCCACTCACACAGGCAGGTAGAGGGTCGGGTCGGCCGAGAAGCACATGGCGCAGGACAGTCATAAGGGACTCTGCACAGCTGGAGAAGAGTTGGAGAGAACTACGATATATTTTCAGAAAAAGTACAAGATAGCGCGTAGTAGTAGTGGAGGCCCTATGCCCCTTAAGGGGATCAGAACGGACACACCAAGGTCTGAGGACCTAAGTAAGTAAGTAATAGATTCTATTAGATAAAATGTTGGACTGTAATTTTGCATAAAAATTATGGACAGTTATTTTATTAAACATTTCCACAAAGGTCGTTAAGTTAAAATATGTTTTTAATGAATGCATTTAACTTTAATAAATGCATTAAAATAAGAAAATTTGATGAAAAATTTGATAATTTTGAATATATTTAAGATGTATCTCTTTTTCTCTTAAATTTTAAAATTTATTGTAGTTATCAAACATCTGAAAACAACTACGTATCACAACCAATCTAACAGGATGTTAGCTCTTAAATTAGCCATTCCATGTTACCAAACAAAGAATGGGTGTGAAATGCTATAGGTATGATTACTAGGCTACTTCTTCGGCTAGCAACAAAAAGTTCCGAGTGAATTGTAGTTTGCTTAGAGAATGACACCCGTACGTTTTTGTCTGCAATCACTCGATCAAGCCGCTATACAATAACCTTATGACGGTCCTTATGAAGCCTTGGAAAAGGGTTAATGAATATTTTCAGAATCGAATAGCAAAATATGCAGTCAAAACATTCACAAGAAGAAGTCATCCCTGTATCATCAACTAATTCAGACACGTTGGCATAACAAGACACCAACATCTGTCATATCAGACACACCAGGTACAGCATTTAATACTTGAATATTCTCACTTATAATACATTCTTAGAAAATCATTGTTGCTTGTACCTCTTTGGTTTTAGTATATAATGTTACTTTTGGTAAACGACAATGAAAAACTATTATTTCTCAGATTTGAAGAAGTTTCACTGGATTTCTAAAAGTTAACAGTATTTTCCAGGATTTTTTTGAAGTCACTAAAATAATATTTTTTATTACATTAGAATAGCCTCTACGGTCTACGCATTTAAAATATTCAAAATGACAATTGTTTGATAATTTTTTTCAAGAAAACACTTTTGAATTATTTTTTTAAGTAAATCCAGTAATTTAGGAACTTTAAGCACCCCTCCCATTTTTAATTGCCTCAAAAACAAGAAAGGCTGACGATGTTTCAATAGGTCTAAGAAAACGTTGTTCCAGGCCGCTGTTAATGGATAAAATAGAAAAACTTCTCCAAATCTGAAAAAAAGTAGCGTTGCCTTGTCACTCACCAAAATTTGCATTGTCATAGTACAAAAGAAATCTGGGGCTGCACATTAGCGAAGGTAAAACAAAGTACATGGTGGCGTCGAATGCGAGAAGAACAGTTGGTCAAACAATCAAGGTAGCGGAGCACGAATTTGAAGTGGTGCAATCCTTTAAATACCTTGGGTCAACAGTAGCAGCCGATAACAACATAGAAGAAGAAATACGCGGGCGGCTTCTCAAATTCAACAGAGCCTACTACAGTCTGCCAAAGCTATTCAAATCCAGAAATCTAACCATAACTTCAAAACTGCTAACTAAGCAAAAGGCACTGTGACCTCTTAGTCGCGTTCGAGAGAAAAGTCTTACGGAGAATTGTTGCGCCATATGTGAGTGAGGAAGGACGATTCCGGAGACGGTACAATCATGAGTTGTACGCAATCTACCTTGAAGCAGACATAGTGAAAAAAATTAAGCTCGGTAGACTCCGGTGGGGAGGGCACCTAGCTCGTATGAGCGAAGAGGAACCTGCTCGAAAAGTCTTCTGTGGTACATTCTATGGTAGACGGCAACGTGGTAGACCATGCTTGCGCTGGAGAGATGGCGTAGACCAGGACGCCCGAAGCCTTGGGGTGCGCAACTAGATGGCGTCGGCTCGAGACCGGGATAGGTGGAGAGACTTGTTGAAAGAGGCCAGGACCGGACCCCGGTTGTCGAGCCGATGATGATGATGATAGTACAAAAGAAATCCAAAAAATGATGATTTTTAGAATTCACTATAAGTTAGGCTACTTAAGTGGCTGTATATTGAATTTAACAACCAAGACTTTCATTAATACAATTCCTGTTAACGAGAATTGTTTCAAGTCCATTGTTAAACCTATAGACTTGGTACAATTTTGATTTCCACCACCGCCAACTTGTACTTGAAGGTTGATGTTTTTTTTTTAACCTATTTTATGCCTTAAACAGATTTGTTTACAAATTCGTTGAAAATTTATAAAACAAAATGTTCATTTAATTAACTCTCTAGAGACATGTCTTTTTTTGACGCCTTACATTTTAAACCTATAGACTTGGTACAATTTTGATTTCCACCACCGCCAACTTGTACTTGAAGGTTGATGTTTTTTTTTTAACCTATTTTATGCCTTAAACAGATTTGTTTACAAATTCGTTGAAAATTTATAAAACAAAATGTTCATTTAATTAACTCTCTAGAGACATGTCTTTTTTTGACGCCTTACATTAAAGTCTATTTTCTTCAAACGCAAAATAAAATTATATAGCTAATTTGCCATCAGGAAAAAAAAGTTTAATTCAAAACTTTTTCTTTTATTCACGGAAATTTATAATAACGCTGTTCAATTTTTCTGGAATTATAGAAAAACAACACAACTCCCACACATAATATCCTTCGGGATTATATTATGATGGAACTAAAGATAATTTTGCTTGGTTCTCACGTTTTCTATATTTTCACAGACTGTTTAATCTGTAAAACAAACCTCTCAGCTAAAAATTATCAAAGTTTCTTCCCAAGAGTCAGAGTGATGAAGACCATAGTGATATGACCTTTGAAAACCGACTGAATTGGTGTGGCGGGCGGCCGGCGGGCATTATAAAACGCCTTCAAAATACTACGTTTGATAAAGAATGGAGGTTTCAGATTGACAGACATATACTTTATACAATTCACCAAATGTACAGTACATACCTATAGCTATGCACAAAAAGTATGAAAACAGAAAATTATGCCTTCGCAAGACGAAAGTATTATTTAAATAACTTTCATCAACCTTGAGCAATTTTCCTTAAAAAAGAAAACAAAATTAAGTGTTTTATTCATTTTTTGTTTTATTTTGTTTTTTTTTTTCTCAAGTTTAAGTTAAAATCTGGGAATATTTCTGGGAAACCAAACAAAATTAAAGAAAACAAAAATAAACAACAAAAAAAAATTCATTTCACCTGCGGCACCAGCCGATTCGTTTTTAATGGTCTTCTCTGGAAGTGTTTTTTATGTAAATTTTAAGACTTTAGCTTCGGAGACTTATTCTTAACATTTAAGTTTTATTTTCACAGAGGAGAGGGTAGGTAAACTTTAACATTCAGTCGAATTATGGTTTAACAACAAAAAAAGAGCATAACAACAAATTTTAATCCTTGACTTCCGGATAAAAAAAAAGTTATACCTACGTTTGGTTACCTTTGTACAGTTATTGTTTTGGAGAGTTAAAGGATTTTAATTTTTAAATACAAACAAAATATATATTTATATCATTGTGCGTAATAGGGGTGGGTTTTAACAGAATTATTTGTAAGGACAAAAGGCTTCCATTAAAAGGAATGAAGTAAATGAAAAATTCAAAAAATAGTTATTAATCTTTTGGCTGAATAACCGTAAATTTTTTTATCAATTATGGCTTCTCGTGTCTTTTTATTCTTTTTATATTTTTTGTTTTTCTGGTTACAACTTGTACTGTTCTTACATTTATCGATTCAATTTAAATATGCATTTTGACTTCAGCTATCGAAACAGTAGCAGAGTACACTAGTCGAAGTTGAAAACTTTTAGCAAATTTTATTTCCTATAGAGTATGTTGAATAACTTTTTTCAATTATTGATTTGGTTCTTGGAGCGAACATTGTGAAACACACAAGCAAAAGTTGTAAATCTTTTAATAATCTTTAACAGTTTTGTGTTTGTTTAAAAAACCGTTTTTGACATGCAGTATACTTATATTTTTTTGCGGTGAATTATCACCATTTTAATTCTAATGGTTATTTGGCAAAACTACTAGGTATAATTGAAGTAATAACGGGTATGTGTAGGCAAATAGAATATGTTAATTGCGGGAAGAAGGTCCATTTCCCCCCGTTTAAGCAGGACTTAAAATTAAAAAAAAAATATTATTTCAACACTACGGCAACACTTGCAGTACAAACAATACCTTGTTGTCCTAGTTATGTGTTTTTTGGGGGTTTTGAACTAAGTCATTTATACACTGAGAAAAAAAAGTTGTGATGGCTCCCAAACGAAATATTCCAAGAATTCTATTCCCTTCTTGCTTGAAATTTGTTCCTCTAGTAGAATAAGGCAATAGTAAAAAGAGAGTGACTTTTTAATTCATCATCATCATCATCGGCTCGACAACCGGGGTCCGGTCCTGGCCTCTTTCAACAAGTCTCTCCACCTATCCCGGTCTCGAGCCAACGCCATCCAGTTGCGCACCCCAAGGCTTTGGGCGTCCTGGTCTACGCCATCTCTCCAGCGCAAGCATGGTCTACCACGCTGCCGTCTACCATAGAATGTACCGCAAAAGACTTTCCGAGCAGGTTCCTCTTCGCTCATACGAGCTAGGTGCCCTCCCCACCGGAGTCTACCGAGCTTAATTTTTGTCACTATGTCTGCTTCAAGGTAGATTGCGTACAACTCATGATTGTACCGTCTCCGGAATCGTCCTTCCTCACATATGGGGCCAACAATTCTCCGTAAGACTTTTCTCTCGAACGCGGCTAAGAGGTCACAGTGCCTTTTGCTAAGCACCCAAGTCTCGGATCCATACATGAGTACTGGCAGGACCATGGTCCTGTACAGCAGCAGTTTTGAAGTTATGGTTAGATTTCTGGATTTGAATAGCTTTGACAGACTGTAGTAGGCTCTGTTGGATTTGAGAAGCCGCCCGCGTATTTCTTCTTCTATGTTGTTATCGGCTGCTACTGTCGACCCAAGGTATTTAAAGGATTGCACCACTTCAAATTCGTGCTCCGCTACCTTGATTGTTTGACCAACTGTTCTTCTCGCATTCGACGCCACCATGTACTTTGTTTTACCTTCACTAATGTGCAGCCCCAGATTTTGTGCCGCCTGCTCGATCTGGATGAAGGAATCGTGTACAGCTTGTTCGGTTCTTCCGATGATGTCGATGTCGTCTGCGTAAGCCAGTATCTGGCTGGACCTGTTGACGATGGTCCCTCTTGTTGCCGTGCCAGAGTCACGGATTGCTTTCTCCAACGCCAGGTTGAAGAGGAGGCAGGCCAAACCATCCCCTTGTCGGAGTCCATTAAAGATGTTAATTGGTCTGGATAGCAATCCGGCTATTTTAACTTGGCTTGTTACGTTGGTCATGGTCAACCTACATAGTCGTGTCAATTTATTTGGGATGCCGAATTCTCTCATGGCTTTGTAAAGTTCTACCCTGGCTATGCTATCATAGGCGGCTTTAAAGTCTATAAACAGATGGTATGTTGGGATGTTAAATTCTAGACATTTTTCCATCGCCTGCCTAAGGGTAAAAATCTGATCAGTTGTTGATTTGCCTGGAATGAAACCACACTGATAGTGTCCGATGATGGTTTTAGCGTATGGGGTTATCCGGTCTTGTAGGATAGAGGAGAGTATCTTATAGGCGGTACTCAACAACGTGATACCTCTATAATTGCTGCACGTTGTGACATCTCCCTTCTTATGTATGGGGCATATGATACCTTTTCGCCAGTCTTCTGGCATTTCTTCATGCTCCCATACGTGCACTATGATATCATGAATTGCTTGACGTAAGGCTGGCCCGCCGTGGTGGAATAATTCGGCTGGTATGCCATCGGCTCCCGGGGCTTTGTTTTTCTTGAGCCGTCCTATAGCCTTCTCAACGTCTTCTATGCTTGGTGGCGGTAGCATAGGGTGTTCATCTTGAAGTAGTGGAGCCTCCACTTCTGCTGTGAGCTGACCATTTAGCAATTCATTAAAGTACACTTCCCATCGCTCCAGTATGCTTTGTGGATCGGTGATCAGATTTCCCTCTCCGTCCTTGCAGTATGTGCAGCGTGGTGTGTACTGCGTCATGTTTCGGACGGATTGGTAGAACTTCCGCGCCTGGTGCGGACCTCGCTCTCGGCTGCTCTCTATTTCACAGATTAGGTTCTTCTCCCAGGCTGATTTTTTCTGTCTGTGAAGCCGTTTTTCTATTCTTCTGAGCTCTTTATATTCCTCTTCGCGTGCCCGCGTTCTATGAGATTGTTGCATTGCTCGGTACGCAACATTCTTACGTTCAGTCGCTAGCTTGCATTCATCATCAAACCAGTCGTTCCGATTTCTACGACTGCTGCCTAAGATGGAGTTGGCAGTACTAATGACAGTGTTCTTAAGGCGTGTCCACTTCTCATTTACGCCCAGCATACTGGCTCCAGGACTTACTCTCCCTAAATCAAGTGATTCTAGGGCGAGTCCTAACGCATTACCAAAGGTGTTACTGGTGTTTTCGTTGCGTAGGGCAGCCGTGTTGATTCGAACCTGATCGGCGGATGCAATGCGTCTCCGCAAGGCAATCCGCCCTCGGAAAACCATACCAACAAGATAGTGATCCGAGTCGATATTGGCACCTCGGCACGTTCGTACCGTCATCAAGTTCGAGTAGTGGCGACGATCTATCAACACGTGGTCTATTTGGTTACGAGTGACTCCATCAGGTGATACCCAGGTGGCTTTGTAGATATCTTTACGCGGGAACCTGGTACTCGCAACGACCATGTTTTTCGATGCTGCCAATTCTAAGACTCGAAGTCCATTGTCATTAGTGTTCTCATGCAAACTATGGGTGCCTGCGTAATGCCTGAATACCGGCTCCCGACCTATTTTTGCGTTCAAATCCCCAAGGATGATTTTGACGTCATACCTTGGGCAGGCATTGAGGGCCCTCTCGACTTGTTCGTAGTAAGTCTCTTTTTCTTCGTCTGAGGACTCCTCCGTAGGTCCGTGAACGTTAATGAGGCTGATGTTTGTAAATTTGCCTCGCACGCGAAGGGTGCATAGCCTTTCGCTTATAGCGTTAAAGCCGATGATGGTAGACTTCATTTTTTCGCTGACTAGGAAGCCTACCCCGAGCACATGGTGTTTTGTATGACAGCTGTAATATAAGTCATATTCTTTCTTCTGTAAAACACCATTCCCTGTCCATCTTATTTCTTGAAGCGCTGTTATGTCAGCTTTATATTTTGACAGGGCATCGGCTAGCTGCTGAGCAGCTCGAGCTCTATAGAGCGATCGTACGTTCCACAAGAAAATTCGTAAATCGTTTTGCCGTTTTCGTTGCATGGGTTGTCGTCGTAAAATCCGTCCGTTTCCGAGGCTTGTTGTCGGTCTCGTAATTCTTTTAGTTTTACGGGACAGGGAATTAACCTGTCGCCAACCTGTGGAAGCAGCCTGATCATATTAGCCAAACCTTTTTTAAAAGGCTTGTTTCTAGCGGCCGCCGCGGAGAGGCTATGATCACACTTCCACCAGTCCCGAATAGTTACGGCACGTGCATGTTTTCGTATGCTACATGTTATTCCCCCTATTCGTCTGATGGCTGACCGCCGACTTTTTAATTATTATTATTAATTAATTAATTTTTTTGATTTAGGGCCCTTTTCCCAAAAAAACAACTTTTTTAGAAAATTTCATTCCCGATAGGGGTGATTCTTTCTTTCCAGAAATGAAACAAATTATATGTGTTGTGCTTTTATTTATTCATTTTTATAAAATGGCAGTAGAATTATCTATTTTAATTTTCACATTCCTATTTTGAAAAGCAAAATCTTATTGCGATTAAAAGTATTTCTACTACATAACACATTTCACCTCGAAAAAATGCAAAGCGACTCAAAAATAATGAAAATTAAAATTATTTACTTTCGATTACTTTCGCAAAAAACGGGTTATATTATTTTGAAAAAGTGACAGTTCGTTTATTTTTCAATATGGCTCCTCATATTTCCAAATCCTTTGTCTTGATCCAAGAACTCTATTTCTTATGTCAACTATTTTTATACTTGGTAGTAAATGTTACTTAAAGAACGAGTTATTGGGCCAACTCTTCTATTCTTGAAAGGATTTATTGAATATAAAAATACTTGACGCAACAATTTTACGATTGGACGAACAATTTTTCGTTCTTGAAAATTATTAACAATAATTATTGTAAATCGAACATTTTGGTTCTTGAAGAACTTAATATTAATTGTTGCTGGAAGAACTTTTTGTTCAGCTAACAGTTTTTAACTCACAATCGTGCAAGAACTGGAAATTCTTGGGATAATTCTTCGCATTTTCTTAACATGCGGCTTTCATTTTAATTTAGCGTCGAGTGTCAATTCGAGATACTTTGATTCATTTTCATTCATTGACATTAGTCTACGGCATTTTACAATTTAAATGTATATTCGTCAATTATTTTACCCACCGTCAGCTTTGTCGTCAGCAAAATTACCTGCAATAGTGTCTTCCTTTTGAGGTATTCCAAGTATCAATAAAAAGTACTAAATTGGACCTAGTCCACTTCCTTGTGATGCCTCTGCCACTGTTTTGTTAAACTCTGAATACTCGTTTCTATGCCTTAAGCGAAAAACTCTATTCTTTATAAATTCCTGAAGAATCGCTTACAGTCCTTCGGTCGGATAGAACTTATCTTATTTTATATTTGAGAACTTCTATTCGTCATAAATTTTGGGAACACATCAAAAACGAGCGCCAAATATATTTTCATTTCTTCAAGTTTTTTTTTTCAAAAATATTTAACTTCTCAATTTAACTTTTTCAGCTGCTCATAATGACTGTCGTTGGAAAAATCTTACCACGAACAAAAACTGTAGTGCAGACTTTATCAACATTTATGCTTGTCAGCATATGTTTAAGCTATAATATGCGAAAAAACGTTTCTCAATTTGTCCGATGCTGTATAGGTTAAGGGTTTTTCAATAAGAACGCTTCAAAAGTTTTGGATATCAATGAAATTCTTTATTCCTATGATAGAACCTTCGATGCCATTATGTATGGAACTCGATTTCTTTTGCATGGCCACCACGGACACGCTTGCAGAAGTCCAGACGCTGAACCCAATTTTCGACGGTTTTCAAGCATAAATTGGCATATATTGCTGCAATTCCACGTTCGATTGTCGTACGAAGTTCATCAATCGTCGCTGGCTTGTTGACATAGACCATTGACTTAACGTAGCCCCACAGGAAAAAGCCTGACGGCGTCAAATCGCAAGACTGAGGCGGCCAAGCGACTGGACCATTTCGTGAGATAACACGTTCTCCAAACTTGGTTTCCAATAAATTAATTGTGACATTCGATGTGTGGCTTGTGGCCCCGTCCTGTTAGAACCACATTTCCTCCAAGTCCATATCATCCAATTAGGGTCGAAAATATTCGGTTATCATTGAACGGTAGCGAATCCCATTCACAGTATCGTGCAGGTCTTGGTCATCACGGAAGAAGTACGGCCCAATGACGCCGCCTGCCCATAAACCACACCAAACTGTAATTTTTTCGGGATGCAATGATGACTCATGGAGTACGTGTGGATTTCTGCTTGACTAATACCTCATATTTTGCTTATTGACGAAGCCATTTAGATAGAAATGAGCCTCATCACCTCATCTGGTGGTCAAGTGGCTTCAGTTCTTGTGTCAATTTAATCTTGTAAGGATGAAGGCCAAGATCACAACGACGTCACAGAGATGCCCAACGCTTGAGAATGACGTGTGAGAGACACATTTGGGCTTTCTGCAACTGAAGCCTCAGCAGCAGCAATATTCTCGACACTACGGGCACTTCTTTGTCTCACTGGCATTGAAACATTTTTACTGTGCCTGCGGATTAAAATTTTTCGACTTGATCTGCTAGGACTATTATGACGACCATAAATTGGACGTAGCACTCTTAACGTTGAGGCCACTGACTCCGAATTTCGATACTAAATTTTAATAATTTCGACAAGTTGTTGGCTCCTATATCTTTCCATCATGAAATGGCAAACCTTACTGAAGAGAAATGTCAAAAGATCGGCCAGAAATATGGAGTCGTTTGCAGTCCCTGTCACTCTACTTTTGCAGCGTCCTGTTGAAATACCCTTTATATACCATATTAAAGAAGCAAGGTGCACCGTCACGCAAAAGTCCACTGAATTTATACGAGCTGCCCCTTTATCGATTCGAACACATTAATATAAACCTCGTCCAGTCCAATACCTTCATCGCAGGGAAATAGGTACTGTTTGAAATGTTTGTATTGACTTCTTTAGTCAGTTAAGTCAGCTTAGTCACAATTTCTTTTAAATCATTTTCACACAAAACATGAAAACCTCGCTTTAATTGCTTCGAAGCTAAGATCAGGCTGTGTAACTAAAAGGCCAAGCTTTGACTAAAAAGACCTCTGGATTTCAGAAGAAGATGTTCTTACCTTTAATTTAAAACCAATTTTGTTCTTTAACTCTATGAGAAGGTACACTAATCGACAGGATACCATTTGTCGAATTTTCCTATTTTGTTGCTATTTTTAAACAAAACTGTTAACCTTTGACGAAGAAGAATTTTAAAAATATACGTCAATACCTTTGATTTGACACCAATTTCAACAACATCTCATCAGAAATGGTACCGAATGCACCTTACCACGCTTACCAATACCGACCGCCCACGCGCCGCCGCCGCTGCGCTGTGCCAGGATGCGGCCGGGAAGACCTGTGATTTTCGTACCTACAAATAATCATAGTTTACTACTCATTTAAAATTATCTTAAGCTCGATGAGTAGATATACCATTCTTGCAGTGGCCACAAGCCCTATTATATTAATTTCTAAAACCTTAAGGAATAGGTATTAATAACTTTAAATAATACCCAAATTACGACTCTTATGTAGCTTTGTATCCTTCCCCAACAAGTCCAGAAGATCTACATCATAATAAATAATAATAACATGGTTTGAATAAATTCTCAATTACAATGGATAAAGATTTTTTTAAGTTTCATCTTTCAAAATAATAACATCCTATCATGTAAGTATTTCAAGTGACTTTATAATGCACATTATATTGTAAGACCAAGTATAGGGAAACCACACACCCAAAGGAAATACTATTGTTATACCTGGACATGACTTGAAATGAAATTCTTTGTTCATATTGTCCGAAGAAATATCCTTGTCATCAGAGAAATTGTTCGTTCATATATTATGCAGCGAGAAATTGTTCTCAATTCTGAAGAAATCCCTTTCAGACAATGCAAGAGAAAATTCCATTGTATAAGAAGATAACATGGAATTTATTTTGATGTTTTCATAGAGGATGCACATTTTTTTTTTATATGTTTTTTTTTTTGCTCGTATTTCTAACATTTTACAAGAATTGCACCTTAACAAAGAATCATGGAGAGAATTTTTATTTTTAAAAACATT
The DNA here is from genome assembly GCA_948107695.1 of Meliscaeva auricollis. Classification (NCBI taxonomy): domain Eukaryota; kingdom Metazoa; phylum Arthropoda; class Insecta; order Diptera; family Syrphidae; genus Meliscaeva; species Meliscaeva auricollis. The sequence goes on along the minus strand of OX403616.1, from coordinate 79,007,965 downwards.
TGAAAAAATACCTAAGAGACAAAAAAAAAAAATACAGGTAAAGAATGAAAACACACACAAACAATGTTATGAATTTTAACAAGCTTCAAGCTTGGAATAGAAAATCCGATTGTTGCATTCTTGGGTTATTGCTCAAGTGTCAAAAGCTATTTTTTATACAATAAACATGAGACTTCTTGAAATGTTGTCATATTTTCTTTGTTGAACTATAATTGCACTTCACATAGATATTATATAAATTCCTTGCTATGAGTTTTACATTTGGTTAGATTTCTGTTATTGTGTATGACTTACTCCTAATTCAGATGAAAAGCATCAGCAGTGGAGCGGATGAATAGGAACGAATGGAGAAAAAAGGGAAGGAGCAATTGCATTTGCTGTCCTATTACTTAGTATCTACGTTTTTGTTGACCAAATACCATTGCTCAAAAATTTATTCCAATTAAACAAATTGAGAAGATTTCCCCCGATCCTTCTTCAGAAATTCTAAAAATAAACGAATCCTATCGCCTTTTTACACGATTTTTCATTCTAAAGTGTTGGCAAAAACAAAACAATATCGAACAACAATATTTGTTCTGCAGTCTTCTTGTTTTAGAAAACCGTTTTTTCACTAATTGCAAACTAGTCAATAGGTGCGTCGCACCAAGAGTCATATCTGTGGGCTACTAGTTTTTTTTTTGTAGGACAAATAATATCAGAAATAATATCTTTGAAATCTCCGCAAAGTACATAAATGAGACATTATGTACTTTGCGGAGATTTCATAGAACAAAATAAATTTTAAGATTCATTTCTCACAGATATTTCTAGTCGGGCTTAGTAAAAAAGTACAAAGCAAACTTACTGTCGTTTGTGAAAATCAAACTAGCGCCGTAATTGTATGATTGAATTTAACAAACATGCCGAAAAACTGTCCAAGATCGGAGGAGTATACCAACGCTATTTATCACTAACAAACTAGGCGGAAATGCTTGCGAAATTGCATAGGCCTAAGCATGGGTCGCATCTAGCTGTTATCATTTTGGGGTGACCACAAAAAATTCTTTCTAATACCGTAAGCTGGAGAGTATTTTAGAAAAAGCTAAATACGTTAAATTAAATTAAATTTAATTTAATTTTGAAAAATATTAGAAAGGGTTAAATTTTAAAGTAGGTAGGTAGGTTCTTAGCATAAGCGCAGGATAAGTATGAATGGATTTGGAATAAATCTAAAATCCACTGTTGCAGTTGAAAAGCTTTACAGGAACAAAATACTTTAAATAACAAATTTAGTGGTAAAGGGGCTTGTGGGTAATTCCCTAGAGGGGAAAATTAATTTTTTTAGGACCACAACTAACGTACCGTTAGTTACCTGCTATATAAACATTGAAGAAAAGTTAGCTTTAATCAAAAACGGCTCCAAAGATTTTGTTTGTTGCTAGGATCATAGTTTTAAAATGAAAGAAATATTTTTAAAAATGTAATTAACTGTACAACACATAATTAAATTTTTCACTTTCTCTTGACTTTTGATGAAATTTTTTATACGGAAGCTTCTAAATATTTTAAAGATTATTTGGTATCAAAATTTTCAATAAAACAAATTTTAAATTTAAAAAAAAACTTGCAATATCTTTTTTCAAACAGGATACTGTATTTTTTTTTTAGTTTTGGTTTTAAGTTTCCATCAACTTTTTTTAAACACGGTTTGAGAATTTTTATGTAGATACTCATATAAAAATATTATTTTTTAACACGCTCTAACGCAGTGTTCAATTTTTTTTTCGAAAAAAAATTTATTTTTGTTGATAAAATCAAAGAAAAATAAATAAATAAATGTTGTGGCACGACTAGCTCACGAAAAACTACAAGGCCTATAGTGACTGACACTCTCAATTATGATATCTTGTTTTTTTTTTCAGGACTGCTGCTTAATTTAAGGAATTGACAAATCCTCCAGGAGTACTGGTTGTCATGAATATTGCATCTCAGTAATCATTTCCGAAACGGCAGAAAAAAATTCTAGGGCCCCTTAATTCCATTACAAATAAAATCAAATGGCATATAGACCAGCGCCAATAAATTATTTGACAAAAATAACTTACATATTAGCAGGATATTGATGATGGAAAAAATTAGGTAAAATGTGTGGGTGGCCGAAAAAGTGGGGAGTTTATCGAAAATCGTGCTTTTTTACGATTTTTATCTAAAGTAGACCTCGTAGCGAAAAAAGGTAAATAATTTTTTTATATAACCTCAAAAATATTGTTAAAAATGCTAACAAAAATAATTTTTTGTGTTTTTTTTTTATGGTAAGATTTTGATAAAACTTGGTTTTAACGTTCATTATATGTTATATATATATTTTTTTGTGTTTTTGACGAATTTATTTTGGAAAATAGCCCAGTTTTCAATCAACAAAGTTGAAGACAAAATTTTTGATTGAAAAAAAAAAAATTAAGATCGATTTTTCCGTAAATGACAGTAGTATCAACCAGCAAAGAGTGCTAATAGAAATCAAATTTAACTTTCGCAAAGCTTTTGAGATATTGAATTTTGAAAATTTTTGATAAAGAGGGATTTCATTTTCAGAAACAAGACCAAATTTTTGGCAAAACTTTGAATGTACTTTAAACTAGTCTAGAATTTGTTTAAAGCGTAATCAATTACTAGGAGTTCACCCAAAATAAACAGTGTTTTTGGGAACTTCAAAATTTGATATCTCAAAAACTTTGCATTGTAGAGCAATTCTGATAAAAATAAATTGAATTAAGAGACTCATCTTTTGCAAAAGTTTAATTTGGTTTCTATGAGCAGTCTTTGCTGGCTGATACTACTGTCATTTATGGAAAAATCGATCTTACTTAAAATATAAAATCTTTATATAAAGGGTGATTTTTTAAGAGGCTTAGAACTTTAAAAAAAAAAAAACACAAAAAATTCGAAAAAATGAATGAAATATTTATTTGAATCGATAGTGTGAACCTTACAATGCAATGTTTAAAGATAATTTCATGCAAATGTTGACCGCGGCTGCGTCTCAGGTAGCCCATCCGCTGAGTCAAATTTTGGCATACTCTTTCACACATATCGGCCGGTATCTCACGAATGAATGCATGGATGTTGGCTTCCAGTGCGTCAATCGAAGCGGGCTTGCCCCTATAGACATTAGCCTTGACATACCCCCACAAAAAATAATCTAATGGTGTCAAATCGCACGATCTAGGCGGCCAATTGACCGGCTCGAAACGTGAAATTAACTGTTCACCAAACTCGCCTCGCAATTGCGCCATTGTTTCGCGTGCTGTGTGGCATGTGGCACCGTCTTGTTGAAACCACATATCATGCAAGTCTAGAACTTCCATTTCGGGCAAAAAAAAGTTTGTTATCATCGCTCGGTAGCGTTCACCATTGACAGTAACGCTGCGATTCGCATCATCTTTGAAGAAATATGGCCCAATCAACATTTCGCGGTCTTCTGTCACACTAGCTGATACGGCCGCAATATTTTGTTCACTGCGCACAGTACGTAAACGTGTTGGTGGTTTAATGTCCAACAAAGTAAATTTGGTGCGAAATTTGGTCACAATCTTCCGAATAGACTGCTCAGAAGGTCGAGAATGCCGACCATAAAATGGAAGCAGCGCGCGATGAACATTTCGAACCGAGCACGAATTTTGATAGTAAAATTCAATAATTTGCAAGCGCTGTTCATTTGTAAGACGATCCATGGTTAAATTGCAAACCAAACTGAAGCTGTTTGACAGTGACACAAGGTACTAAGCACACGTCAGCTGTCAAAACCAGTGTTGCCAAAACCAAACCAGCTAAAAAATCACCCGTTATAAGGCCTTAACTTCCACAGCAACATTGACCATTGAATCAAGTGCTAACTACCCAGTCGTCCTTTTTATTTTTTGCTTGAATTATTAATTAAATTAAAATTTAAATATGTACATATACACATATACATTCATATCAAATAAACAGTTTTTTTTCTATTTTGAGTGAAATGAAATGAACTTACGTTTATCCCATGTGTAAGCTTCATTTTGTCATTCAGGATGAGAGATGCACATATCCTTTTGAGCCTTAATCTGACCAATTTGCTCAACATTTGACACAAAAAACAAATCCATCACATGATCCAAAAAAAAGAAGCGGTTTTTAAAAAATAAAAATAATAATTTTTATAAGCTGAATGTCGAATCAATATACGAGGTGGAGTATTAATGTATGATACCTACTCGGATATCGATTCGAATTCCAATAAAATAATGAAAAGCACCCTCGAGGTAATATAACATAATATTTGGTTGTAAATTGATAGATACACTTGTTGAAGTGGTAATTAAATCGACAACAATATATCAATTGATGAATTGTATTACGAGCTTGGATATTAATCGGATGATGAAATCATCAAAGTTAATTATTCGGATATTGAAGTTGAAAGACTTTTATTTATGTCAACCGGCCTTATGTCATTGATTGAAACTTTGCCCAAGTTTGATGCAGGTTTAAATCGGGTTGTTACAAGTTTTTTTTTTTAACTCGAAAACGGAAGCTAAAGACACAAGACCGTCTTTTTTATATTTTTATTCCTTAAATTGTTTCGCGTTTTACCAATTCTATCTTTTTATTGTGTTTTGTCGACCATTGAGATCTTCAGTTCCATCTCCATTTTTTTCTTACAGTAATGACCTATGAAGCCAAAAAACTAAAATGTCCTTAAAATATATTTACCTGATAGAAAAAGCTTTTGCATTGCAAAATGTTTGCTTTAAATATCCTGTCAACAGCTTGATTGATTGATAAGATAATTCAGCGTTGAAAGGTGCCAACCTTTATCCTATATGTAGGAAGCATATTTATATATAGGTATTGATTGACTGTCTTTATTATTTACTGATGCTAAGTATTGGGTATTAATTTTCGTTCAAGGTGTCAGGACATGTAATTAGTCTTCCCCGAAATATGAAGGTACCTCCTGATTAACCTACCTATACCTACACATTCTAATTTTCTATTTATCGGATAGATAAGTAAATAAATTGATAGAACAAAATTGAGCTTCGGAGAAATTGATTAGCGTGAATTTTCCATTCAGTAGGCATGTTTATATTTTAGATGATTTTTTTTGTTTTTTTTTTGTTTTCTTTGTGTTTAATGAAGTAAATTGAAATGGAAGAAAATAAAGGCACTCAAGTAAATAACACAAAAAATAAAATGTCTTGATTATTCGCAAATAAAACCTCATTAGATTTACAATTCCATGCTGGTATGTGCAAACTTTGAACAGAGGGAGTCAAGCCGAAAGTTGGAGTTTTCGTTGTTATATTTGCTGGTGTGCATCCGAGGAAATTGTTTTGTTTATATTTTTGAACGAATTTGTTATGAGTGTTTCAGAAATCAATCTCGTTTCGATTTTTTAACGATTTAAGAATTTGTTTTATATTTTTATTTGCATTTTTCGAAAATTGAGATTTGTCGTCAATAGAAACAGTATACAACAAAGCATAGAAAATTGTCTGCTACTTTTTCCCGAGGCTTAGATAAAGTTCACAGAACTCTATGGTTTTGCCGAAACAAGCACAGTAAAACAGATCCTATATGGAATTTATACTTGGAAATTGAAGATCAATGTTAACCATTTTAGCAAACGGGGATTGCATAACATAATTGGGAATATTAACGTGGAACTGCCATTAGAAAAATTGGTAAAAAAAGTTATTAAACTTTTAACACTTTGAGCGTTTTGTCTCTATGAAAAAAAAAACTCACTAAGACATCAACAACATCCGTATTCAGAAGTCAAATATGGGTTCTTTCGGAATGCTGTCTAAAATGTGGTAGAACAATAATTCTTTCAGCTTAAAGATCTCCGCTTGAATCCGTGTTTCGTTATCAATCGTATATTAAATGATGAATATTATAGAAGAACGTGTCAAGAATCTATAAGACGTAAGCAGAAGTGGATTAATCACACGTTTCAAAAAGCAACGATTGGCTTTTTACACAAAAAGTTCAAAAATCAGTTAGGCCATTATGGTTCTCACGGCCTGAATTATACTTTATACTGTAGGCAGCAATTTGCCTTTAAGATGTAGTCAAAGCTTATATTATTCCTGTCTAAGCCAAGAAGTCACTTGCTTTAAGTCCAAAATCCAGTACCCTGCCACAATATGGATCAGGATCAAATTTAAGAACATATTGCTGATCTGTACCGATTACCCCCCAACAAAAGAAAAGGATGACCCAACCAAAGGTGTTCGAATGACAACCTCAAGATTCACGATGCTTAAGTACTTTAACACCAACATCGGAATAGTAGACTCGCCTTGTGTGGGGGTCGAGAAAAACAGTTTGCTGCAACAACAACTCCGGAAACGGAATCGGACTGATCGACTTTACGGTGGATTGTAATACTATCATGCCAAACGATTTCATTAACTCAATACTCTTTAAGAGAACGTGGTGTTCACTTCATCAAGAAATTGTCTACCAAATTGATTATGTTAATATTAACAATTGTTCAATGTCTTGTGATGACTAACGGAGACGGTTCCAAGGCCCAAACATAGACTTGGATCAATAACTGCCTCTAATTTAGTTTCATTCCAGCAGATATCAATGGCATCCAAACGGAAATCAAATATTGAAAGTAAATTTGACTCGGGCAGTGATTTAATAAATAAATAAAATTAAAGTATTAAAAAGTTAATTTACGTTTTAATGAACCCAAAAAAACTATAACAGTATTTTCTAAAAGCTTTGACAGCTCATTTAAACTAATTTAGAAGAACTATTCGTAAACTATATACTTTAAACACATTTAAAAAGCAATTTCTTCCCATTTAATTTCTCTTAAGTCCATAGGGCCAGCAGCTACAATAAGGAAACTTAATTTATTTACAAAATTATTGGAATCTTATTATTTCCAACCAACATTTTTAGGGCACCTTATGCTCGGAGCACCATTAATATCGTGGAATTCTTGCAAACAGTCCTTCATTGCTGTAGTGCAGGAAACACCAGTATAATTGCAATGACTTCAACATTTTACCTTGAATTTCTACTATCCACTGGCCACCAGTAAATCCAAAGATATTTTGTATTTGATTTTCTTCAACATTTTTCCATTCCAGGTCATAAAACTCAAATGAAATTTGAAGACAAAAAAAAAAAAAAAGACACGGAAAGGATAACGGATGCTCGTATCTTCATTAGCCAATGGCTATATCCGTCGTCGTCGTGGGTTAAAATCGATTTGAAGAAATTTCTTCCATCTTTACGTCAAGACATAGCAATCAAATCCTTTTTCTTTTTTTAAGGAGATTAATCGTTTTCTTTGTGTGTTTGAGGTCAGCAGTTCGAATAACTATCCGTTCTGTATATTTCGCAACCGGTAATCGCTTTTCCAAATCGATAAAGGGTTATTTATGGCGGCCAAGTATAGAAAGAGAAAAACCCCAATCATCCTTTCACCTCTCAAAACTGAAAGCGACTCGTCACTGACTTACACACAAACACAAGCATAGTATTTAGGTAAATACACATCACGGATGAAATAAGAGTGTTGAAAGCTTCCACCATGATGTCCTTAGGATCCAAACATAAAATTTATGGATTTTAAATTTTGCACAGCTGAACTCAGTTAGATATACGACGAGCGACGGTTTAGAGAGGTTCATGTTTTTCTTGTCTCTTGGCTTTTTTTTTATTTTTGGTTTGGTTGTGTATTCTGGAAATAGCTTCAAAGGAGATTTCATGGATTTGAAAGCACCATCGACAACGTAAATTTATCTGAAGAGAGCACCCTCTAAATTGAATCGAACGAAAACCCTGCCATTTTAATACATTTTTGCCTTCCAGTCTCAGTATTAATGTGTGGGCAGGATGAAAATCAAGAAAAATCCCAGGTAAAAGGGGGAGATGGAACATGAAAAGTAAATGTTTTGAAATAAACTCACGCAGAAAAAAGGATTCTCATAACAAGGTAGGCAATAAAATTTGAAGGAAAAAGGAAGGCATTGAAAGGGAAATCAATAAAGTTGTCAGCGGAATATGATGCCTTTTCTGGGGCACAGTTAAGGTAGGATGTAGAAATTATAATTCATATTATTTCTTCCTTTGTCAAGGTCGTTGAATATTTGATGCGATTCGTTTACTTAACTTTAACTTTTTTATCTAAAAATTCAATTAGGCGCACATAATGGTGTGTGTTTAACATAAATTTGAAATTTTTTTTTATTCAATTGAATGTTTGACTGCTTTGATTAAGAAAATACATTGAATTTAATATTTTGAAAAAAATATAAACTTAATCAATCGTTTATTTTCTTTTTATTTTTATCTGCGTATGGATGTATGAATACTGTTAGTTAAATGTCAAAGTGTAATTGGGGTGGGAAATCAAGAAAGAATTTGTGTCAACTGAGGTAAGATTTAAAATCCAGCTGCTTTTGAAAATTAGCATTAGAAATGGCTTCAAAAATGTTCTAAATTAAGTGCTTAAAATAGTTAGTCATAAATGAATCGTTCATTCTGCAAATAATAAGTTGCACTCAGAGGAATAATATTTTTGTTTTTGTTTGCGGCTAATGAATATCCTTTGAATTAAATGAAAATCATTTGCTGGAAAGTTAATATAATCCCCGCAAAAGTTTTTCATTCGTAGCAACTGTATTTCATTTGATTCAAATTGTAATTCTATTACAGCAAACATAACATGCAAAACAACGCATTCGTTTGGATCTCATTTTTATGAGTTGATTGCGGCAAACGAAAACGCTATGCTATTGTTTGCAGCAAACAAATGAATAGTTTTTGAAGAACCTTTCCCAGAAAGTAGTTTGTTGCAAAGACCTTCACTTTAGCTTAAAATATACAATTCATTTACAGCAAATGACTGCAGGAAACAAATTTACTTAATAATTGACTCTATGTTTGTGGCGATCATATGAATTCTATGCTACATGAAAGTTATCTAGTTCGTGGCGCAAAAGCGATAGCCTTTGTGCAAAATCGAGACTTCACAAGTCTTTACACAATCACCGGTGTGAAGGTGAACTTTTTTTCGATTTATTCTTTGTTGTTTCACCGCAACGAATTTAAGAGAAGACATACTTGCTTCATAACCGAGAGGTTGACAGTTCAATCACAGGTATTACAATAAACTTTTGTTTCTGTATAGTTCGAAGAAAGTGTTTAACTCAAACACTTAAACACTTTTTGCGATAGATTCCAAATAAAATAAATTGCAGGGCTAGATCGCACGTACTTGATTTTACAGATAAAGTTATTATACATGATGTGTGAACCATTTTAATAAAAAAATTGTAATTGCAGTTTTAGAAAAAAATATTTAAAAAAACATAAAATTCAATTTTCAAATGACTAAAACAGCTTCTTAAATGAATTTAACCTCAAAACTAAGTATAGAATTTGATTTCTTCTATAGAAAAAAAAAATTGAAAATCGTTACAGCCGTTTTTTACACAAAATATTTTTTCTATATAAAATTTTGCAAGGACTATTGTAAAGAAAAATTGGTACGCCATTTTGAAGATATTATTTAACAACATTTAAAAATTAAATTCTGAAAAAAAAAATATGAAGGACTTTTCGAAAAAAATGATTTTTCAAAAAAAAATTTAATTTTTTTTTTTTTTAATCCCAAAAAAAATAATTTTAGAAAATTTTTTTAACCAAAAATTATAACGTAAACTTAAAAGCTTTCATGTATGCAAAATGGTTGAAATTGATTGAGTAATGAAGGAGAAAATCAGAATTTAAAAAAAAAAAACGGTTTTCATTTAAAGATAAACCTTATCCAAAAAAATGATTATGATTGTTTTAATCAAAATCGTAGGAACCATTTGTGAGAAATATGAGATTTTCTAAAACCGGTATATGACAGGTACCGTTATTTTTGGTAAAAAAAAAAATTATTCAAAAAATGTCTGGGGATATGCTTCAAAAAACGCCACATACCAAGTTTTCTTATGAATTAAATGAGGTATCATTTATTAAAATCTGTTGAAAATTGTAGACGAAATAATACATAAATACGTCAATTGTTATCTTTAAAACAAAAAACGTAAGGTACTCCTATTAGTCTAGGCGACAATCGTCTGATTACTTACCTCATGAGGTAAGAGATTTATATTACTGAAAGACAAGTTAATACTGGAAATTAAAATATAGGGTTGCCACTTTAAAAAAATTGTACAACAACGTGGCAATCCTGTTTGAATGAAAAAAGTTTACTGAAATTTCAAAGCTGATGAGAACCCTTTTCCCATTAAGTTAGGGGGCTAAAACTTTCAGCATAATGTTGTTATTGATGTAGTGAATTTTTGTTTTTTTGTCTTATAACGTAAATCTAGACCACACTAATTAAATTACAAAGGTTCTTCGGAAACTATGAATTCGTTTGCTGCAAACAATAGAATTTTTTTAGTTAACCGAAGCATTTTCATTTACCACAATTAACTCATGAATATAAACTTCAATTTAATTTTAATCTATATATTTTATATAGGGGAAGTACGTCCAAAATGACATATACGGACAATATGATATACCACAATTAACTTGAAATATGCAACACTTATAATCCAAACTGATATATCATTAGGTGAATCTGAAGAAATTTGAAATCCTGTCAAAATGACAGCTCAATTAACCGACGTAAATGAACGATATAAATTAAAGTGTGGTTTTGCGTGCAATTTTTTGTTTTTTAATGTCGGACTATTTTTTTTTTTTAATTTGGTGTGTTATATTTAGCTTTTTGAAAAATATAATTAATCATAGTGATAAGTTATGCTATAACGTATAAAACTTATTAAAATTTGTTTCTTAAAATCGGAGTTCTAAGCAGTATTTTTCAAAAAAGTTTCTCAAAACTACGATATGGACTAAATGACATCAACAAATTTATCTGCAAATATGTATTTCACTATGCACAAAATGACATACATACATACGTCTTCACGCGATAACATTTATTTTTGAAATATGTACTTCGTTTAGAAGGTATATTTTGTTTATTAAAGTTTTTACAAAAATCACTCTTTACGAACAAATTTTTAAAACTTTTTGATAAATTTTCCTACATTTTTTTAAGACTTTTAATTTATTAAATTTTACTATTTAAATAATTACAAAACTAAAGGAAAATGTTGCTAATATAATGAAAATTTTATTAAAAATGTACGGACTGCAATATATACCATTACCATCCGTATTTTTTTTATCGGGCAAAAAGCTTATGGTATGTCATTTTGAACGTACCATAATTATAATTCAATAAATAACTTTTGTGCGCAACTTTTTTTTTAATAATCTTTTTCTTTTTTTTCAGAAACATGGAGCAGAAAGCGTTTAAAATTTGACATATATATTTACTTCCGAAATTTTTCCGAAAATAAAAAAAAAACACGCATACGCCCTGTTGAACTTTTCTAATCTGTTATAATTTTAATTTTATTTAATAACAACTTAAATCAATAAACCATTTTTGCGTTGATAAAATGTTTTTAATAAAATCAAAAACAAAAATCCAATTACAAAGCTTTAATGAGATAATTTAGCTTTGAAGTTGTTTTGAAAGTTTTGTTTTACTTTATTTAATCATGAAAAATGTAGTTAAGGGTAAATTTAGGATTCGTAAAAAAATGAACTTGAGATGGCAAGCAAACTTAATTGTCACCATTGAATGGAACACAAAAAAGATGGTTGCAAAATTCTGTCTGTCCATTAATATGTTTGTCCATCTTTCTTAACATCAAGCTTAGGCTTAAAGTTAAGGGTTTTAAAGGTTCCCTACAAAAGAACTGGAAAATTTTATTTTGGAACAAAAACTTACATAGGCTATTTACATGTTGATTTCAAATATTAGCCCAATAGGCAATTATTTAATCAAATTTGGGTACTGATGGGTATAATTCTATAAAGAGGAAATGTATGTTTTAGTTGAAAGAAAAATCATCGGTCCCATTCCTTTAACCATAAAATCTGAGCAACTTCGTACAACTCAATAGTGCATTTATAATTTCTCACTGTACCCTATACAATTATCTACTTTATTTCATATCATTAGCAGCAGTTAAAACTTTAAATTAATCCATTTTGCAACCTAGATAGGTGTAGGTTACCTTTTTGCCGCCACAAGCGAGAAAAGGGTAATCCCCTAAAATGTATCTTCTTTCTACCCTCACACCTCACACATTAGGGTTTTTTTTTTGTGTGAAAATTAACAGTTGGATACCTAACTACATATACATACGTTTACCTACCATATCCTCATGTTAAATCCTCTTCCGGAAAACCTATAATATCTCATGCTCCAAAGTGTGTTTGGGTATTTTTTTTTTTTTTTTTTTTGTTTGAGGGCACATATTTTGAATCATTTATTATAAACACAAGAAAGGATACATAGTGAGAACTTACCTGGCTCTAAATGATAAATGAGAACAAAATGAAAAGCCATGCAGGCCACCTTCGGTGTTTAGTTTACCCTTTATTATGGAACAATAACTAAATTTTTAATTGATATGATGTGTGCGTAATCAAACCACCTAAATCCTTTTTCCATATGTTGCTGTTTCAAAACTTTTTATCATTAAAACAAAAAAAGTAATTTCAAAAACAACAAAACCCTAAAGAAACCCTTAACAGTGGGAAAAGAGGATTTAAATGTATAAGCACACTACAAACATGTGTGTTTGATACTCATCCTTCCAACTCAAACTAAAAATAAAAGAAGAATTTGGTGAAAATTTGATTTATTTCACAATTTTATTACTGCAGCAATAAAAAAGACACACAAAATGTGTCAAATTATATTTTTGTCTCATCGACACGAGTGTTACAATTTCGTTCTTTCTTTCTATCTTTCTTTCTTCTTTCATTGAAAACTCCTTCAAACTCAGATGTTTGTCAATAATGTCACAAATCAAAATCCAATATTGGCTGCTGTTGGAAAGCTTAATGTAGACTTATCAATCATTGAAGAGACATAGCGCACTGAAAGAGAATAATGTTCGAAAATCCTTTTTTTATTGCTTTGCGATTTTGTATCGGTCTTAAGGATGCTATAATACAGCAACATTGAAAAGGGTTAAATGATTTTCTTGGAATTATATGACAATAATGACAGTATTTTACGACTTCACAGTACCTATATCGTATTTATATAAATTGTATAAATTAGAGATGGTTATCAGTCAAATAACTTAATTTAATAGATACTTTGTGTCTAGTTTTAAAATCTTAGGTTTAAAATATCTTTAAAAAATAGAGTACAAGCGATGTGTGCTTGGGGCATATATAGAGTTTTTGGTAGGTAATAGGGCATTTGACTGATAATCAAGGGGTCAAGTGGATTTTTCATTCATCTGAAATTTTAAAACAGCTAGTGTAAGGCTATGTGGGTGAAGGCAAAGAAATATCTAGAAGAACGAAAGCTTCTTAATGACCGTCAGTATGGCTTTCGTAGCAATCGATCCACTGGTGATCTGATGGTTTATCTCACCGAACAGTGGAACAAATCCTTACATTGTTTTGGAAAAAGTAACATTATTGCACTAGATATTTCCAAGGCATTTGATAGAGTTTGTCGCCATGCTCTTCTTTCGAAGATGAGTGCTTTTGGTTTTGATGATCTTCTTCTTCAATGGGTTAGAAACTTACTTTCGAACAGTTCAATACAAGTGGTACTGGACGGTTTCAAGTCTAAAATCTACAAAATAAATGCTGGTGTACCCCAGGGGTCAGTTTTATCCGCCACTCTCTTCCTTATATTTTTCAAGGCATTTTTGTCAAAAACTTCTAATCCATTACATTATTTCGCTGATGACAGCACACTCAGCTTTTCATATTCGTTTCTGAATTCACATCCCTGTCATTCGGGTGTGGAACTGACAACATATTATGATAACGTCATTAAATTCTGATCTTGAGAGCATTGAAACCGCGTCGAATTTAAAGCATCAAAAACCCAATTCTGTATGTTGTCATTAAAGCTTAACTTGCCCCCTAGCCACTGTCCATGAGTTGCACTTGCATCGAAGAAACTTCACAGCTTTCTGTTCTCGGTATGTGTATTACAAACCACCTTCTGTTCAACGATCACATATATTTGACGTCGCCAAAAATGCAGCGACATGCTTAGGTTTTATTCGACGATGCAAGAAATAATTTTTTTTATGCGTACATTGTACTAATGGCGTGGCGGGCGGCGGCCGGCGTATAGGAGATTAACAAGCTTCCCGAATCCCTCGCTAAGATCACTGCCAATGTGATTGAGTTTAAGGATTTCGACATTTATGTCATTTTCAATTAGACTCCAAAAGTCTTCTAAAACTGTTTTATTGTGTCATATCTGTCATTTTTTCGCCAATTTAACAGTTTCAGAAGACATCTGGATACTTCCGGACTCTTCTGGACTTCGAATCGAAAACTACATTTGTATATCTGGAAAATTTCAGCTTGATGGGAAGAAAACTAAAGAAAAAGTCTTACTGTTTCATTAAGGTAAAATTTCACTTTTTTAGTTTTATGAGCCTATTCTTTACGCATCAAAAAAATTTCGTGTCTTAAGAAAAATTCAAAGGAATTTTGCAAGAAGAGCTCTTTTTGCAAAATTCATTTGCTTTGCAAATCATGCTAAGGTACTCCTATGAAGTTTCAAAGCTTAGATTAGAACGGTAAACTAAACCTTTAAGAGATCACATATGGCAACGGACACAGAATTTTTGGGCTTGTAGCAGGAAAGATTATGCAGACTAGATTTTCCTGTCTTGATATTCACAAAGATACTTTGGCAGTCTTTCAAAGACCAAAACAATAATTAATTCCACCATAAATTGCAATCGTCGGAAGACACTGAATGTAAGTACCTTCAATATACAAATACCAAAAATTTACATTCATACTTATATAGAAAAGTGGAGGGCATTCCCATAATAAGACTTAATTTATTGGATACAGATTCACCTTATAAATCCAACGAATGCGTTGCGGCGGGATTCAAACTTATTTAAGCAATATTTTCTATTGTAGAACTCGCAGGTGAGGAAGTGTATTAGTGGAAATGGTAAGGTAGTTCCTCGTAGTGGTAATATAGTTCAACCGGCAAATTCATAATTGCTTTAAATGCGAATGCGAACCCTGCGAATCATGCTGACTCCCCGGGAGTAAAGTATAGACATGAATATCCTAAGTTCCTATGAAAACAGTAACTTTTACAGTGCTTTTTCTATTTTGCTCAATATCTTTTATTAAAATGGATAGGAATTTATATTTGGAGTATTTATAATTAAAGTATTGAGGGAAAAACGAGGCTAAGGGTCATTTTCAAACATTTGAATAATCAAGATCTAAAATTCTTTATCACACAAAGTGTTTTTATGGGAATTTCCGAAACTTTATATTGTTTCGCCAGATCTATTTAGCAGACCTAGTATTTCGATACGTAGAAACTCTCAAGTATCAGCATTTAGTACTGAAGTACCGTGATACTGGTACATGAAAAAAGGCAAGTACCAATGATCCATTAATTTCTAGACAAAACATTCGCACTGCCACACATTTTTATAAAGACCCTACACAATATTTTTATCGATTTCAAGACATTTCTCAAATGCATAGTAAAGATATAAAGGGTTTTTCAATAAGAGCGCTACAAAAGTGTTTTTTAATAAAACAAAAACGGTTTTGGATATCAATGAAGTTCTTTATTCTTGTGAAAGTACGTTTGATGCCATTATGTATGGAACTCGATTTCTTTTGCATGGCCACCACGGGCACGCTTGCAGAAGTCCAGACGCTGAACCCAATTTTCGACGGTTTTCAAGCATAAATTGGCAGATACTTCTGCAATTTCAAGTTCGATTGTCGTACGAAGTTCATCAATGGTCGCTGGCTTGTTGACATAGACCATAGACTTGACGAAGTCCCACAGGAAATCGCACGACCGAGGCGGCCAAACGACTGGACCATTTCGTGAGATAACACGTTCTCCAACCTTGGTTTCCAATAAATTGATTGTGACATTCACTGTGTGGCGTATGGCGCCGTCCTGTTAGAACCACATGTCCTCCAAGTCCATATCATCCATTTGGGGCCAAAAATATTCGGTTATCATTGAACGGTAGCGATTTACAGTAACATGCCAGTCTTGATCATCACGGAAGAAGTACGGCTAAACTTATATTCTTTTTCCTATTTAGTCTACTAAATACGTAGAACAGATAAAATATCAGATAAATCTCTTTGAGAATAGTGGTATGTGCAAAATATTTTTGAGAAATCCTTAAATCTTACAAATAAAACATTCATGTTGAGTTTCATAACTGCACCATTATTTTCTAAGGCGTTTACCTGTTGTATAATATTTTGCCTGTTGTACTAAAAATAAAGTATTATGCATAAAAAGGACTTTAACTGTTGATAGCCGATTTATCTCATTTTATTTGTTTTTATTGTGATCAGCAGTTTAAACATATGTATTTGACACTGAAACAATATTTTTAGGCACACAAAATTACTAAATATGACTGAATTCAGCAGTCTGAAACCGAGTGTGGAACAGACCGATGTTACCTATCTTGAAACACTGTATTTTAAAAGCAAAAAGAGGAGTTAAGAAACTTCCTTATGCACGTGATTGTTCTTCGTACAGTTTAACAGTTTTTCTGACGCGTTTTCCTAATCACTATTGCTGATATTGAAATTACTGTGCGTTCGTATAAACATAATTTTTTTTGTTTAACATTCAATTAATTTATTACTGTGGAAATACAGTCGATAAATTTTATTGCCAAAATCAGAAATAAATTTTAATCTTGGTTGGTCGAACCAACAATTCTTTTGACATTTTTTAAATATTTCATTCATCTTTATCCGCTTTCTTATACTTAAAAGAAACTTCTTAAACGTGGTTAAACGCTAAAGAAAAACAAACAATGAATCTTTTATAAAGGGTTTTCCAATAAGAGGTGTTATTTTGATATTCAATTTTTGCATTTTTGGAGATAAATGATCGGATGTTTATTTCATTATAAAGAGGAAGGTATGCCGTTAATAATGGAACACAACATCAGCCAAATGGCCGCCAAGACCACGCTTAAAGGACCATATCCTTTTCATGAAATTTTCCATAACCAAATCGCAAAGTGGCTGCCCTATGTCCTCGATAGCCTCACGAATTTCATCTTCGAGGTCTTGAATCGACGCTGGGCTGTTGGCGTAGACCTTATCTTTCACGTGGCCCCAAAGGAAGAAGTCGCAAGGTGTTAAATCACAAGATCTCGGTGGCCAATTGTGATCACCTCTTCCAGAGATAACACGGTCCGGAAACTTTTCCCGTAAAAGATCGATGGTTTCATTGCTTGTGTGGAACGTAGGGCCGTCTTGTTGAAAGTAAACGTTGTCCAGATCAATACCATCCAATTCAGGCCATAAAAAATCATTAATCATCTCTCGATAGCTCAATCCATTGACCGTAACTGTTACTCCAGCCTCATTTTCGAAAAAGTAAGGTCCAATGACCCCGCGGGACCATAAACCGCACCACACAGTCACGCGTTGGTGATGGAGAGGCTTTTCAACAATAACTCTTGGGTTTTCCGAGCCCCAGATGCGACAGTTTTGCTTGTTGACGTAGCCTCCGAGGTGGAAATGGGCCTCATCAGTCAAGATGATTTTTCGATGAAATTCCGGTTCATTTTCATGCATTTCAAGGACCCAATCAGCAAAGACACGACGTTGTTGATGATCAGCAGGCTTAAGTTCTTGTGTTAACTGAACTTTATAAGCCTTAAGACCCAAGTCTTTATGCAAAATACGGTGTAATGACGTTTGTGGAATGCCTAATTCCAAAGAACGACGAGGAATGGACAAACCTGGGTTTTCTTCAACACTTTGGGCTACAACAGCAATATTCTCAGTTGTTCTTGAGCGACGTGCACGGGTTTTATTCTTCACATCACTAACTTGTCCCAACAGCTCGAATTTGTCCACCAATTTCTGTATTGCGGTCCGACAAGGTGCTTCACGACGACCCAAAAATGTTTTAGTTTTACGAACCGTCTCTGCCAAATTTTCACCATTTTTATAGTGAATTTTAATAATTTCAATGCGTTGTTGAAGCGTGTATCGTTCCATTTTTATTAATAGCGTAGTTTCTACTTGTCAAATGTCAAATAAATGACAGCTTCAAAAGTGACAGCTACCGAAATAGCGGGCTATTCAAAATAACACCTCTTATTGGAAAACCTTTTATTTGTTCTTTTAATACGCAAAACCTTAAGTTACTGTTTAAAGAAAAGAAAGAAAAAAATAATATATCCCTAAAAATTTCGCGCTGTAAAGTATTTTCTACATTTTTATAAAACAGTATAATAATGTCACTCACAAAAAATCCAATCTGTTACAAGTCTTACCAGAAAGCCTTCCTTTGACCGCTCTGTTTACATGGAATTTGTGTCTTCAAACAAAATATTAAAATACAAAACAAATAGGTAACTTACAGATGTTGTCCTTCATATTATATTGTTCTTCTTAGTTGATAAATGATTTACCATAAGCACCTGACATGAAAAATGAATTAACATACATATAAGTATGCCTTCTTTATTTTCTGCTTGCAGCAGCACCCCATACGGAGTCTGACAACAAATGACCCAAAAACACTTTGAAAAACACGAAAGTCTACCTTCATCTGCAAAGCAGCTTTCTCAATAGAAGAAGTACTTTTAATGAAGGTTTTATAATACAAATTCTATATACTACTGAAATAAATAAATAAATCAGCCAAGTAGAAGACTTAGCACTATTTAATTGGACTTGTTAAATTATTGATTTAAAATAGCTTTTTTACGGCCTTTAGTCCATACAAAAATTTGGCGTTTCGTCCAGGTGGGTCTCACTAGGACTCATCAGTTGACACTGTTAGTGAGGCACCTTGTCAATACGCAAATTTTGTTTATATTCAGTTCAGCTTACATAAACTTTTTAGCAAAAGTCTAATGTGAACTATATCCAACAAGATTAAAATTCTTAATCATTAAAATTGGAAAGGTTTGCCCAGGGCCAGGCTTTGTTTTGAATGAAGGTTTTATAATACAAATTCTATATACTACTGAAATAAATAAATAAATCAGCCAAGTAGAAGACTTAGCACTATTTAATTGGACTTGTTAAATTATTGATTTAAAATAGCTTTTTTACGGCCTTTAGTCCATACAAAAATTTGGCGTTTCGTCCAGGTGGGTCTCACTAGGACTCATCAGTTGACACTGTTAGTGAGGCACCTTGTCAATACGCAAATTTTGTTTATATTCAGTTCAGCTTACATAAACTTTTTAGCAAAAGTCTAATGTGAACTATATCCAACAAGATTAAAATTCTTAATCATTAAAATTGGAAAGGTTTGCCCAGGGCCAGGCTTTGTTTTGAATGAAGGTTTTATAATACAAATTCTATATACTACTGAAATAAATAAATAAATCAGCCAAGTAGAAGACTTAGCACTATTTAATTGGACTTGTTAAATTATTGATTTAAAATAGCTTTTTTACGGCCTTTAGTCCATACAAAAATTTGGCGTTTCGTCCAGGTGGGTCTCACTAGGACTCATCAGTTGACACTGTTAGTGAGGCACCTTGTCAATACGCAAATTTTGTTTGGGTGAGACCCACCTGGACGAAACGCCAAATTTTTGTATGGACTAAAGGCCGTAAAAAAGCTATTTTAAATCAATACTTTTAATATGTTCAACACTTTTGATCCTCTTGTGTCCTACAGAACAAATTTTAAAATCATGTCTTGCTCTTGACAAAAAACAACAAAAGCTTAGTCTCCTTGAGGCTGAAGCAACATACATTTATGTATTTAATAATGGTGGAGGTGACAGTATAACTATGTTTCGTTAGAGACGGTAGACAGAGTGAAACAAAATGATTGAATACCATCTGTTTTGTAGGAGATCTTCGGGCTAGGTTGTACAAACAGAAAAAAATAACGGATATAATATTGAAGATGTGTTCATTATATTGCTTTTTTTGAAAACGAATTTTTTGGACTCTAATGCAACACGCGGAAGGTTGTTCTAAACATTTAATAAAAATTTGTCACCAAATTAACACGAACACGACCTGCTAAACTTATAAGCGCGAGTGTTGAACGAAAGAAACTAAGAACACTATAATACAAAATTTCCTAGCTTTCTAGGATAGATTACGGAGGCTGGCACTCTTCGTAACTGACTCAAATTCCGTTAACAAAACCGACACTATGCCTCGTATAAGGACTGATCAAACGATGGCGACTTTTGGCTGTTGTACCCGGACAAAGATTGGTCTCTGGAATGTATGTACCCTTCCCGACAATGGTAGAGAAGGGCCCCAAAACACCAGATTCCTCCAACTTGAACGTGCGTTCATTCGGTACGAATTGGACATCTTAGGAGTAAGTGAAGTAAGCTGTTCATTGATTTTGAAAAAGAATTTAATAGAGTTAACAGAGAATTTATTTGGATTGCCTTACGCAGGAGAGGCATTCCAGATTAATAATCGCTATTATTAAAGCAACCTACGATGGATGCAAATGTCACGTTTTACATAGAGAAAGGTTGTCGAATGAATTCGAAGTCCATTGTGGAGTCAGACAGGGTTGCATAATGTAAAAATGATCAGCCTCGGAAGTAACTCATCCGTTCAAGTCAATATTTCTGGACAACCGATAGAGAAAGTAGAAGACTTTTAATATCTTGGGAGTTTTGTCTCTACGAAAGGCGGAACCACATAAGACGTCGACAGCCGTATTAAAAACGCAAAGGCTGCTTTCGGGATGCTCTCCAAAATATGGAAAAACAAAGCTATAAGCTTAAAGACCAAGCTGAGACTGTTCCGCTCGAATGTTAAAACCGTGCTACTGTATGGGTGCAGCACTTGGAAAATCTTAACAAATGTCACAAGTCAGCTGCAATCGTTCGTGAATTAAACATCTTAAAGATTTTTTGGCCCAACCGTATTTCTAATGAAGAATTTCATAGGAGTACGGGTCAAAATCCATAGAAAGTACTATACGAAGACGTAAGTGACAGTGGATTGGTCATACGCTTCGAAAAGGCAACGATTGCATTGCTGGCCAAGCAATGCACTGGATTGCACTCACACAGGCCGGTAGAGGGTCGGGTCGCAGGACAGTCGAAAGTGAATCTGCACAGCTGTGGAAGAGTTGGAGAGAACTACGATATATTTCCAGAAACCGTACACGATGGCGCGTAGGAGCAGTGGAGGCCCCATGCCCCTTAAATTTCTGAAGTTATATTCTACTTGATGAACTTGTTGGTCTATTCTAGTCTATTAAAACTAAAAGTATCTGCATCCTTGTGTCCCCTATTAAAGCTTCTACATTGAAGTTCAATTGTCTAGTGTGCACATACATTTTCATTGAACATTCTCTCAAGTAGTACCTTTCTACTAATAACAAAAGCGGAGTCCTCTTTTTTACATTGTCTTCCAAAAACCAAATTAAAGATGACGAAACGACGACAAAAGACTCTAGTAAAACATATATAGGTATTTCTTTTTTTAAGGACAATGAAAGTCCTTAAAATAAACGAGCAGTTGACTTTCGATTTGTAAAACAAAAACAGAAAATGAAGAAAAGCTAGAAGCATTAAGAAATGTTTCTTGCAGGTGAATAACGATTTATTGTTTTTCTTAGGTAACTCAGTAATGCTGCTGATGCTTCTAACATATTTTTAAAATAAGAAAAGCCCTCTCCTGAAGAAGATTCTTGAATTTTAATGAAGTATATCTTGAAGGATACAACAAGAAATCATTGTTCTATTTATATTTAAGTTTTCAATAATCTTCTTTCTCGTTTTTGTTCTTTGTTTTGCTTTATTTTGATTTTGTTATTACTTTTAATAAGAAACCATCATCGGCAGTAAGACAATGAAATCAAATTGGAAGAAAACAATAGTAGAAAGTTTAAAGATAAAGAGCCCTCTGGGTGTAAAACATACCAAAGAAATAATAATACGTCTCTTTAGAACTTCTGCTCTGTCCATTTTTACATACTCGGTAAATTAAAATTCTTTTGAGACTTACCTCTTTTCAGACTCTGAGATAGCAAACGACAACTTCAAAGGAGTTCGTCTGTGGGAAATGACCGAAAACAGGACTACATATAACTACATTATTGGGTAAAATGCTAAAGTGGTAAATGCCAGTGTCCTTTACATACCAAGGAAGCTAACGTGTCTGGACTGTAATGACTTTTTGACGAACATTTAAAACCCTTTTTTTAAATAAGTTACTACTTTTTTTTGGAGGTAATGGCATTTATTTAAAAATGGGTTTTAAATAAAAGGAAATTAAAATTAAAATGAATGTTTACTTCAGTGTTTAATACTAAAATCACATTTTTCGCACTCCCATAGTGAGATTTGTATTCGTCGGAATGACGTGTTAACATTAATAAGAAAAACACATATACCACTCAGGGCAGATCACCGGTGACTGACTTGGCGCAAAAGCATAATTATGTAAGTCAAACAGTAAGGAAGGAAGAGGAAAATATTTAATAGATGTGTGCCATTTTGACGAACGTTAGCTTTCTAGGATTATAAAAAAAAAGAAGCCACTTAAAGGCTACCGAAAGCCTTCTGGTTACATTCTAAAAGGCAGGAGTAAAGCAAAAAAGACATAAAATAGCCGCTGATGTCTCTATAATAGTATTATTAGTACACAATGAACATGACAACGCAGGGTTCTGGAAGACTCAGGAGCAGATTTCTGCAGTTTGCTGCTGAAACAATGTGAAGGATGTTTTTATGAGTCAACTGATCCAGATGCCACATTTTGTGTAGTATTCGAAAAGTCTGTTGATGTGAGCCTGCGTCTGCGAATAGTAGGTTCTGAGACTCTGTTGGAATACGTTAAATGCATGTCATGCACCCCATTAGCAGCTCTAGTTTTGATGGATTTAACTGTAAAATTGCATTTTTTCAGCGTTACATTTTCTAACCGTTTTTTTTTTTTAACCAAAAAACAGAGAGATTTTATTGAAAGATAAAGAATAAAATACTACGAGTACCTAGACATATCCAAAATGTCAAAACTCAAAAAGGCCAAAAATGTAGTCACGTTTATTTGTCTAAACACCGCAGTATTGGTTTCGAGTCAAAAAAAAAATTGAGGTTTTACTCAAAACCAACATTACGATGATGGAGAAGACTAAAAAAGTGGTTTTCGTCATGCCGTCCGTCGGTCTGTGTGTCTTTTTTTTGACACGAAACCAATACGAAACCAATAACTTGCAAGTAACAAAAGAAAAAAAACGGCAGCACTGTTTTTCTGTTAGGAATCCGAGTTTTTTGAGAAAAACTCAAAATGCAGGTTTCAATTTGAACAAAACATAGGTACAAAAATTTTAAACAAAATCGTCTTAGAGCCGTTTTCGAGAAAAATCCAAAGACTCAAAACCGCTATATAGGAGGTATTGCTTCTATACGAAATATTCACAAGCAAAAAAAAACAACTTTCGAAATTACGTAAAAACCACCTGTACCAAATTTTAAGAAATTCCGTCCACGCATTTAGGCAATTGAAATGTGTTCAGATTGACACACAGCTGCAATAAGACGCACAAATGCACAGAGCCACAGACGGACGGACGGCATGACGAAAACCACAGATCCGAATTTTTCTTTCTTTGAGTACCTATTGTCCAAGGATATTCAGGGACTCTTTGGGCATACAAATGTTAGTTCCTTAAGAGGATCCTTCGGTAGTAAACATGGAGCGGTATGATTTGATGAATATGGACGTTCCTAATCAGTTCTGGGTTTTGTTCTACCAAACCGTTTTACAGCCCTTAATATTCCTTGTCACGATGATGGTTTTGCTAATAAAGGTGATCACCGGGTTTTTCTTCTCTCCTTTATTATTGTCATCTCAGATCTTCACTTTTATAATTGAAAATCTTCTTAGCATCAAGAAAAAGAGTTTGGTCCTGCTACAATTCTTCCGAAAATTGTTACGATTGATATAATCTTGTCCGCTTAGTGTTGATATCGTTAGTGGAATTCTCTTACAATGAACACTCAATTTATCTTTCCTAAAGCTAGATAATTCTGCCTTTAATTACTGTCCGAATTGCGTGTGAAAACACATTCCAAATACTTTCAACAACTACCCAACAATCTTGGAATCTTTAGTATTGAAAAACTTCATAACTATATCAAACATAAAACTGTTAAGTTATTCAACTTCTTTGTTCGTGCTGCACACCTTATACAAGCCTGAATGCAAATTGCACGCTACTGAAATGCTAAAACAAAAGAATTTCTTAATAATTGCAAATTTATGACGACAGACCCTTTAAACTACCATTTTTCACGTAGGCGCAACCATATACTTTGTTCAAAAAAAAAAACCAAAGTCCTGCATTACTGATGCATACACAAACACCACACCCACGTTCGCAAACAGAATCAAATGAGGATCAACCAAAACCAACAGTAACAGCAACACACCCCATTCAGGACGTTAACCTTTTTTTATTCCTAGAAAATTAATTACCCTCCGCTGTCACACCACTTGGACTGCCCGAAGGCACACCAAACTCTAGGCATTCGTGCGTGGGCGGCAAGTTGGCACTTCATCATCATGTTTGCAGCAAGGAAACAACAAAACCAAAAACCCTTTATTTTTTGTTATAATAACAGGCCTTATGTAAATTTATGAGGTGCATAATGGTAGAGAAACTCCTTCGGCTCGGATCAAGCTTGTTTGGTGTTTTGATTTACGAGGCACTGAGATAGAGAGAGTATATACACACGAAGGGCGACAGTACGTGAGGCAGCTTGGGCCTTTTTTTTTTGCAAATTAAGTTATGAGCGGATACTCGATAGTAATTGAAAAAGTTCCCTTTGCATTGAATCTTATTATTCAATCAATAAATTCCAATAACTTACGAAATAATAAAGAAGAAAAAAACCCCAAATCTCTAAATTCAATCAAAAAGATTGATTTTGCCAATTTTACTCTCCCTCTTTCACTCTGTATCTGCATATCCCTCGGACAATAAATTGACTTCTTTGTCGTCAGTCGGATTGGGAAATTGTAAATATGAATGTGAAAGAAGAAAAAAAAAAAAAAAAAACTTTAAAGTTAAATTGAAAACAAAATTGAATCAATTATTAATTTTTTTCTATTTTTTGAAATTTTTGAACTTTTCAGGTGGGAAAAAAATCAAAGGACATTGTTGGAGGAAATATAATGAAATAAATAGTTATACCTATGTACATACTTGGTGCCAAGCACTTCCATGCTCTTATCGGTGATATAAACTAGAAAAACCCGTGATACATGATAAATACGTGATAAATAAAGGAACAACCACTAATACCACGGTCATGGAGAGAGCCTAGCTACTTATTGGAGTAATCCGAGGTATACATCATTAGGCAAACCATTATTACTTCGCAAACCATCTACTTTATATACCGGGGTAACATGTGACTCACTCACCGATAAGAGCACTTCCATGCTCTTATCGGTGATATAAACTAGAAAAACCCGTGATACATGATAAATACGTGATAAATAAAGGAACAACCACTAATACCACGGTCATGGAGAGAGCCTAGCTACTTATTGGAGTAATCCGAGGTATACATCATTAGGCAAACCATTATTACTTCGCAAACCATCTACTTTATATACCGGGGTAACATGTGACTCACTCACCGATAAGAGCACTTCCATGCTCTTATCGGTGATATAAACTAGAAAAACCCGTGATACATGACAAATTCGTGATAAATAAAGGAACAACCACTGATACCACGGTCATGGAGAGAGCCTAGCTACTCATTAGGCAAACCATCTACTTTATATACCGGGGTAACATGTGATATTTAGTGGAACAATCTGTGCAAGAAATATCTATCGGAGCAAATCATGATATATTTTGAAACAACCCGTGATACCTATTGGATCAATCCATGATACTAACCTGAGCAATCCAGGAGAACCAGGGATCTGTAATACTCATAGGGCCAATTTGTGATGTAATATACATTATATAGGGGTGTTTCGTGATACATACTAACATCCATCAGGAAGATTCGAAAAAAACTTGTGATAAATATCGATGTTGTCCGTGATATAAACCGGTATAAGCGGTGATAAAAATAATACCAAGGTGACTAAGCAATTTGTGACACCAAGTGATGCTTTCCAGTGTAATTACGGGTACATAAGAAACGACAAAAAAAATGCGTAGGCCCTGATACCGAGATCATTTTGGTGATACTCAGTGAACTGCAACTTTTTCTAGACATCAATTATTCTCATGTTACCTCCTCGTGGTAAACACCACTTACTTGTATCATTTTATTGAAAAATAACAACACTATAATACCATTTTTGGCTTTGAATAAGAGTTTGTGATAGATAACGGAAGTTACCATTCTCTCTAACTGAAACTTTACCTAGAATAAGGATTTTTTCAAACGTTGACGGCTTTTGGCTATATTGACAAAAATTGGTTTCTGATATATTAATACTCTTCTTCATAAAGGCCGATAAGGTCATGCAATGTAGATGTGACATTTTACTATTAAGTGAAGTTCTATGGTTGGTAAATATAAGTTCGCAGCCCGTAACACTGTAAAAGTAAACTACTCCGAAAGAGTAAATTGCACCGTGCGGGAGAATCAGGTGTTGAGCTTCTATACTTACAAAATCAGCACTCAAAAATCAATAGCCTGATTTAATTTGAGCCTCTTTGAGACGTGTTACTGAGGGAAAGGTTTTTGGCAAAAGTACGGCGCCCCGTGCGTCGCATCAACATCATACTAGGCGGTGGCAGCCAGCGGCTTGTGCAGTCACCCCAACCTCTTACGATTTCGAAAAATTTAACACTCTCCGACAAACCAACGATTTAACCAACGAGAAGTGGATATGGAGATGGTTCAAGTCCAACATCTAATAGTAGATTCCGTAAGATTACGCACAACTGAAGTTCATTGCAAGCCCTCGAATATGTAGGTTCAATACCAACAGACTTAAGGATCCCTAATTGCGCCAACAATTAAGAGAGCATTTTTCTCAAAGACTGGGAACAATTATTTGTAAAAATCCACCTAAATTCTCATGAGAATATTTTCATAACAGGTGCGAGCGGAAAGCATAGTCGGTTAGACACAGGAAAAAAACGGGAAGAGCATTATTATTAACACATTGGCTAAAGAAGTGAAAGAGGCTACAAATTTGTGTGACGATATCAAAATCAAGCGATGCTTTGAAAGCTGGAAACCGCTCTCAGTCGTACGGGAATCTGCACAACTGCCGAAAAATTGGAGTGAACTGAGGTACATTTCAAGAAACCGTACACAATAGCCCGTGGTAACCTCTTAAAGGGGTCACCACGGACATTAAATGCCTAAGGGGTTTATAATAATAATAACAATCTATTATACTAGTTTCCAATCAATTAAACAAAAAGTTACAATTTGAAAAAACTGTCTGTCTATAGTGGTAAGCGTTCTACCACTTTTGATTCATTTCACCTTTCAAAACAGTTATTCAAAAAACGTATCAGCTGGTAACATTGTTTCTAGTTCGCATTTTAAGAGCAGTGATGGTAACGATGACTTTAAGCCTTTGGCAAATATGTGCTTGAAATCGAAATGGCACACCATGGTAGTTGTGTTTAAGTCAAACACCCAGAGACGTGTCGTCATCCGGTCAGATGACGACACGTCTCTATGATGGCAACATCATAGTGATAGGTAAATTGGATCGAAGCACAAACATACCTAGTATTGACAGAAATAATAATCAAACTTTGTTTTTTTTTATTCCATCATAGTCAAATCCGATGCGACCGAACGTCAGTGTTAACTATAATTACTGAAATAAAATTAGCTAAGTGTACCTACGAAATGTTCTATAATCTTAATCTTAAGGGTCCAATCTATAGAATCCGTTGCGTCTGTTCCGTCAACGAATACATTGACGATGAAAACAAAAATTCGGCTACTTTATCCGTAGCGTCCGTTCGATCAGTAGCTGATCATAAGAACGCTTCTCATAAGAACGTGTGTATTTTATTGAGCTGTCAGTTGAAAACGTCGACGTAACGCACGTGACGGATTCTATTGGTTGGCCCCTTTATCTATTTTTTTTTTAGTTTATTAGTAGAAACCTTGTTAATCAAGGCATGATTTTGGCAAATTTTTTAGTAATTGACTGCTGTTATAGTCTTTGACCATAGCATTGTAGAATTGCTCCGACACACCAGGAACCTCTATGTGACGATTGACGAGATTCATCAATTTTTTGGCTCATACCACATCTTCCTACATATATCTCCATACCTCAGTGAATTTTTGCTTTGCACAGTGTTATATTCGAATGAAATTCTAAATGAATCTACAAAATTCATGTGGAATTCTGAAAATTGGGGATTAATTTGATGTGAGTCTGAGTATATGAGAAAGAGTAGGTATGCTGACTGAGAATGAGGATACTGATGGAAACCTTTTAGGAATTGGGGGGTCCATCCATCAGTGGTGATTTTTGATTGAGCCAGTTTTTTCCAATTGAATTCACAACTTGAATCTATATTTTTAACTATTCTGTGTGCACTCAGTGAAAAGGAAGAATTAAGTTTGAATGAAAGTTCCATACGATGTAAATTTGTTCAATGTTGATGGATAAATGGATTCAACAAAAAAAAAAAAATGCGCACCTTTTGAAGTAATATTTCTGATTTGCAGTTTCAGTTTTTCTATAGACAAGCGGGTGAGTGCAGCAGGTACAAAAAAAAACACACACACAGTTTTCAGGTGTAATCAAATAAATAAATGATCAAGCAGATGGAATGAATTTTCGGAAGGAGAAGCTATTAGAATCCAGAAGAAATCAATTAGTTCAGTGATGCATTATTTAATTGAAACGAAAATGGCCAACGAGATTCACTTTTTGAACTTTTATTTTTACTTTTTTATCCGTTTATTTTTTTTTATGTTTATGCAAAAGAAAATCGTTATTTCAGTTTATAGCAACTGAATTAAAAATTGCATGATTCCCAGAAAATAGGGATTTTTTTTACGGAAATCTTCTGTGAATGAGATGTTGGTTTGCTACTTACGTAGTAAGTAATGTTAATAAGTAAGTAAGTAAGATTAGAGTACGTCGCGGCACCAACAAAGGATTTTCTGACCCAACACTTATGATGAATTTCATAGCAGAATGGATCAGGAATCCATAGACATTTACTGTGCAACTTTATTACTTGAAGAAATAAGTTGCAATGGGTTAGTATTTAACACAGTTTAAAAAGACAAAGACTGCATTGCAAACCAAGCAATGCAGTCGAAAACGAAACCGAAAAGGAATGGGTCAGCCGGAAAGCACATATGGTGCATAACAGTTAAAAAGGAATCTGTACAACTTGGGAACAATTGGACAGAACTTAGGTACATTTTCAGATACCGTACACGATGCCGCTTTAGGATTACACTACTGACTGAGGGCCTAAGAAGTAAGTAAGTAAGTATAAAATTATCTGTTTGGGTGCAATCTGTGTGGGGAACACTTTTTTTTTATTTAATTTATTTTCCTTTTACTTCATCATCCTTAACCCGTCTACACATACACACTTCTTTCAGCAAATGCCGCCATATCTTAAACCCGCCTAAGAAGTACCTACTGGAAATCCTTATCCTAAAATTTATTGAGCTATGAGTAGAAAACGTCGACTGATTCTATGGGTTGGCCCCTTGATATCTACATGATAAGTTCAAAAATCAGTCGCCATAACTTTTCGAATAATTGGCATCTAAAAATTATGCCATAGTAACTTTTTCTTACCACCAAAATCTTGGTTCCATAAGTAATTTCAAGTTTGGTAAATCAATCTATAAGAATTAATGGTTACGTTAATAAAAAAATTTAGGGGTCTTATGTCGGATTTTCACGAGTCGAACTCTTGAAAATGATATGTCACAAGTCACTAAAAGCTAGTGCCAATTATAAGGGATTATTCTAATATGTATTTAATAGAAATGACACACTTTTTTCATCCTTGATTGATTTGGATAAAGGATGGTTTGTTTCACTTTAATTGTTGCTTGTCTGCTTGTCATGATTCGACATGGAAGAACATCTAAATTCTTTGATTTCTGTCTTATTCAACACTCAACTGTACTTTTACAGTACAAGTACTCATTTTTCATCGCTCTTTGTCGATTAAATATTTCTTTGACTAGTTCTTACGCTATGAAAAGTGAATCCGACGAAATCAGTTCTTTATTATTACGATTACGACCTAGAACAAACTCTAAGGTTTTGTATGATGTGATCACTGTCGTGGAATCAATTCAAACTTTGAGGCTTGTTTTCGATTTCTATAGGTTTAAGAAATTCGTAACTTTTGTTTATAGAAACTTATTTCTTTTCTGATAACTGATCGAACTCAATAATCAATATTTCTTACTATTCGCAATGCTTTACTCCCAGGGAATCAGCGTGTTTCACAGGGTTCACATTCGCATTTACATCAATTATGAACTTGCCAGGTGAACTATATTACCCCTATGAAAAACTACCTTACCATTTCCATTAACACACTTCCTCACCTACCAGTTCCACAATAGAAAATAAAGCTGAAATAAGTGTGAATCCCGCCGAAAAGCATTTGTCGCATTCTACAAAAGGCGTGAATATATTTACTATCCGTTTTGCTCAGTTTTGTCAGTTTTCTCATTCACTGACGTGTTTGTCTTCTTAAGTACATTGATTGTTTTAAAACTTCTTTTCGATTTCTGTCAGCCCTTAAATAATACTTTTCTAGGTTCTACCATAGTTAAATGTTTCATTTTGTTGAATTTCCTAACACCTGTATCTAACTTTTCATTTCTTGTTTTAAAATTTTAAATTATTTCTGACTCATGGCATTCCAGTTCAAAAGTATTCTGTCAGGAAAATACTTTTACAAAAAAACTCAGTACAACATATCTTTCGAACGTGACATGATGTGCATCGCATAGGTCCAACAACTTTTGCAATTCTATTTTATATAATGTAAACCACAACATTTCACATTCATTTATTTTGTTATATACATGCTCCTGAGTTGAGGTCTTGTTTTAAATTGTCTTTCATTCCCCAAAACCAATATCCAGAGATATAACATGAAGTCTCTTCTTCATTTTTTTTAAGCTTTCATTTCCTATCAGGTCCTTGTTTCTTCTTGTCTAGCATATTGGTTTCAAAAAAAGCGTATAAAAACAAAATCCTCTCACATCACATCAACACATCCCTCAATCTAATTTTAATTGCAAAATTAAACGGCACAGTAGTGCATGTAATTATGCCACTTAAAACTTTTAACATTTTCCGTTAAATGGATTATTTTCGAATTTTCTTCACCAACATCATCATCGTCATCAACTCCGCCGCCCGCCGCCCACGCCAGCCGGCCGCCCGTCTCCATCCTTTCAACTTCTTTGATGATAACATGAAAGTATATGAGAGACGTGTTTGTGATTCGGGGTTGAAGTTCAAAGTTTGTTGGTTTGGTTGGCTGGCTGGTTGGTTGTTGGTTGAAAGTGTACATATTTTGAAATTTTGCTGCATGACTTGAACCATGAACTGCGAACTGTTCAAGTTTATAGTTGCTTCGTTTTATCGATTTTATGCCGCATTAGTAAGAAGTGCTGAAAATTACTAGAAGACGAATAAATATTCCACTTTGCGTATACTCGTCGTATAGTCGATGGATAAAGTGAAAATAGACGAAGTTTCTGAGAAGGAAGTAATTGATCCTTTGCTAAAGAAATTTGAGGGTAAATTAGTTTGAAGAAAGTTTTGATAGCTTAGGGAAGCAGTTGGATATTAAAATCAATGCAATTTGAATTGATATCAATAAATTCTGTTTATAATAAAACGCATGGCTGGGTCGCACGTACTTGCTCGCATGGTCAACATTTCTATATAATTCTATATAAATTAAATTGTTGGTAGCCAGGGCAGTTGTCCCAAAATTAAGCTTTCCAACCTCTTTCTTATCCACCAGCTCTTCGATTCGTCGCGTTTACTAGCTGAGGGTCTATTCTAGTTCTTTGAATAAGTGAATCGAATAAATAGAGACTGAGAGCCCACGGCAATTTTTGCAAAAAATCGAATTTGGAAATAATTCTAATAGAATAGATATTTCTGCCAACGATAAAGCAGATCATTCCTATTACAATAAGGAGGTTCCAAGACACTTTAAATGGAGCATTTAACCTGCAAGACTAATGTTTGTTTGTATTTACTTATAAATCCAAAAATCAACAATGAATATTTCTATTTTTTAACATTAATTTCTATTGATTTTATGATAATTCTTATGAACATGTTCTGTTTTTTTTTTTCCACTTCTGAACCTGACCTTGCACAAGCTTGGGAATAAGAAAAAGAAAATAACGAAGTGATATTAGACGAGTACGTACGAGTTTCAATATACTGTATTAGGAAAATATGTGCACCATGGCGTATACGTACTTTTTGTATCCATATTTTATTTTTATTCTTTCTGCATGATAGAGGTTCTCACGATTTCACAAAAATTATTTTCCTAGAACTGCCAAAAAAGATACACATAAAGAATGCAAGCAACCAGAGAATTAATTAATAAAACAGAAATTATTTTTTTAATTTTTGTTAGAAACGGTTCCTACCATCTCCGTGAAGGCAGAACCGCAAACTCAATATTTTTGACCGGAAATGGTTTTAATCGTTTGTCCATCGCTTTTAAACGTTTGTCCACCCAAAATTTTCGTTTTGTCCACCCTCAGTTCAAAAATCATTCAACATTCTTTTTTTTATAGAAATTGAAATATCGTCTAACACCTCTAAGTTTTAACTTATCGAAACGAAACTATTAACCCTGAAATTCTGGGTTTGGTCATTCTTAAAACGACCAAATCGCGAACTGGCATGTCACAAATGACCAAACCCCGAAATCCAGGGTTTTGCAGTTTGATGGAACGACAAAGGTATTAATTGTGGATGGGACATTTTCCTGTGGCACGTTTGCCCGTAGAATCGAGTACAATTCAACAGCACAGTATTCAGTATTGATCTATATTATTGGAAGGCAGGTCTAGGAAGTAGATTAATTCAGCCACAAATCACGTTAAAAGATAATTTTTTTCGTTTGAAAGGTTTTTCCATTAAAGGGTTAGGGATCTCGAGTATGCAAAAAGTGAGATATAATTGGGGGGCATGATACCCATCTGCAATTCCCTAATTGCTTGGGGTCACTATTGGATTTGGAGTGGGTACGAATAAGCTGGGTGTATGCTAAGTTTTATCCGTCATAATTCTTAATTAACGCTCACCTGAGTCGAGTTTTAAACAATTACATACTTTGAATAAAAAGTTTTTTTTGTATGTAGTTGAATTTTTTTCACCTAACCCACTAATCCCGTCTCTCCAGGTGGTTTCAGGTCATATTTTTTTGACAAACGGACTTCAAATTCGTGTTTTTAAGCCTAAAATCTTGCTAGAACAAAAATTCTCGAAACAAAATACCTCTTATTGTGATTTGTGGTTTAAAGATAAATTTATTTTTCATTAAGAACTCTACAATAGCCTCAATAGCATTATTGTCTAATTCCAATAAAAAATGTTCTTTCATAAAAAAATTCATATTAAAAAAAAATATTTTTCTTTAGAATTTCATGGCCATATAAAAATTTTCATATCATAAAAAAAATTTATGTTATAATCTCTTTAATTCATTTCTAGTTTTTTTTTACCTTCTCTAAATTACCTATTTCCAAGCAGAATTTCGAAAAATCCGGATTAGGTGGACATTTTCATAATAATAGCCTTGTTTTATTGGTTGTTGGGTAAACAGCGCAGTAAAATAAAACGAATGCTGTTGAAAAATAAGGCAGTAAGAATCAAGATGAAGGTGCTGGCTATAGAGCTTTAAAATATTTAAATGAACAGGGCGCAGTGTCGTATTGAAGAAATATTATTTTTTTGTTAAGGTTGGCAGTTTCACGTACGAAGGATTTTTGTTTTTAATAAAACACTTTTTGACTAGAATAAAATAAGATAACAAAAATTACTCTAAATTACATTAAATGTTCGAACAATTAAAATCGTTTTAGTGGCATTCGATTGCTTTGCTTTCTTAACATCTACCAATAAAACACAGCTAATACCAAAATCTTTGGTACCATTATATTTTGTCTATCTATAGCCATGGTTGTTGGGTAAACAGCGCATTATGACTTTATATGAAAAGAAAAAATAAAACGAATGCTGGTGAAAAATAAGCCAGTAAAAGCGTTAGAGTTTTAAAATATTGAAATGAAGAGGGCGCTAATTCGTAATGAAGAAGTATGAAGGTTGGCAGTTTCAAGTGCGAAGAATAAAATAATGAAAATCTAATCTAATATAAATTTAATTTAACTAAGAAGTTAATTTATATCTTCACCATCACGCAGAAAAAGAATAAAAATTTGCTTACCTGTTCGTATTTTATTTAATCGAGAGCACTAAATGTTGGAAAATTACATTCTATAAAGTTTGTGAACACACCCCTTACCTGCTTTATTGTGTCATAAATTGCATAAGGAAACATCAACATGGCATACCAACTTTCAAACAATGAATGTTTGAACGAGTAATATTGTTTTAATGGCATGCGATGTTGTGCTTTCTACCCATCTACCAATAAAACACAGCTTATAATAGTATAAGCTATGCGATGATTATGAATGAGTCAGTCAAAGCACTCGATTCAATATTTTCCCGTATAGCTAGGTACGTTTTGAAAACCGCAAACAGTTTAGTTTACATGATGGCATTTTTCGATTCTGATTAGCTCATAAGTGTATGGTTTTATAGACAAAAGGCATTTTTAGCTCACGCATCCCTTAAAAACCCACGTGGCATTAATCTAAAAAAATTTGCTTGATGGCCAATCTATACGGTTTATACGGGATAAAAAATCTCGAATACGGCATTTCACCGCATGGACTCCATATGTGAACAACTCAATATAAACCTTAGGACTATACGGCTTATGGTAAAAGGCCTAACGGTTTCATATTGTTTCTTCTAACCCCCGTTAAGAACGTGCAATAATGAACTTAGATCTAAAAAATACGGACTGTCGCGCGACAGTAGGACAGTGTGGTTACAAAAGGCCTTGTATAACTTATCGTTATTTTCCATATCAACGAATCGGTATTATTACGAACTCCAGCCACCCCTGGATTAACTCTGACATCAACTGTCAGACAACCAATTTTTTTCAGTACAGTCACCCAGTCAGCTGTTGCCTTTCAACTTCATGTTATCCATTTCTACCTTTATTTTTAATTGTTTTTTGATATAAATTTGTTATCAACAATCCGACAACATTCTTGGCGTTAACGTTATGAAACTTGTGAAGAAAACAATCAACCCAACTGGGCCAAAGCACTCGGCTTCGGTAATCTTTTTCCACGGTTCTGGTAAGTCATCAGAATTGAGTGACATGGACAAACAAATGAAATATCATTGAATAATCATCATCAATATGCAGGCGACACCGGATCAAATCTTGTTGAATGGGTTCGTTTCTTACTCGGCAAGGACATGGAATTTCCTCACATTAAAATTATATATCCAACTGCTCCTCTACAACCATATACTCCATTAAATGGTGAGGTTAGTTTCATCTTCCTAGAGTCAAATTCTGTTACATCAACTTAATCAATCTCATTTCGTAGCTTTCGAATGTCTGGTTCGATAGACGTGCCATCACTATTGATGCTCGAGAAAACAGAAAAAGTCTAGCAAGTATTTATGAGACAGTGCATGAACTCATCAACGAAGAGGAGCAACTGGGAATCCCAGCTGAAAGAATTATCGTTGGGGGTTTTTCGATGGGTGGTGCTTTGGCGCTTCACACTGCTTACCATTTAAATACAGATCTAGCGGGAGTGTTTGCTTGTTCGTCGTTCCTCAATCGTGATTCAATTGTTTATGATTCTTTGAAAAACCGAACTAAACCCGGAACAGATTTGCCAGAGCTGAAAATGTTCCATGGCAGCAGAGACTTGATGGTTCCTTTGAAGTGGGGAGAGGAATCCTACGAGGAACTGACCAAATTGGCAGTTAAAGGACAATTTTCGCTGCTCAACAACACACTGCACGAATTGAAGAAACGCGAGCTCTTAGACATCCAGGATTGGATCAACATCAAACTGCCACCATTGTCCAATGATCTGCAGAATAAGTTATGATGTAGTGGGTGATTGGGTGAACGTTGAACATCAAAATAAAATTGGAAATTGTTTTGGCTTATTCGTATGACTTGTTGAAACTTTATTGCCTTTTAATTCAGAGACAGAGCCCAACATTGGTTGGGGGCTATTTCATTCTTTGTTAGGTTCTGCAATGGAAAATACCCTAAAATCATGTGAAATAAGATTAATCACTTAGTCCGTGAAAAAATAAAACATTTTGTAGAGCAGTTTTTTTTTTAGCATAATAACTTTTATTTAAGCTTCAGTGGACAGACATTTTCTTGAAGATCCTTTGTTGAGTAGCATTTTTCGCTTGTGTGTCCTCGTTGTTTGCACAGAGTGCAACGCTTGCGAATCTTTTTGCTAGTGACACTGATATCGGTTAGGTCTGAGGATTTCTCTTCTGGCGCTTCAGCATCAATCGCAAGTTCTGCTTCGCCGCCGAGTTCAATTAGTTCTGCGAAGGAATTTACATCTTCACGAGGCACGCGATCTATAATTCTAGAGTTAAATAAGCCATAGATCATATCCATTTGCATATTTTCAGGAATTTCATCCGACATTTGAGCAAACAAGACACGTTTTTTGCAAATAAAACTGTCGATGGGCTCATTTAGAAGTTGTTTATTGTCCATCATTCGCCATACAGTTCTCAGCCTTGTTTTGGTGAGGAAAAAACAAATCTAAGGAGCTCCAAGAGTTGGTTAAAGGACGTTACGTTAGACTTTACTCCGACCCACCATATTGCGGCAGAGTCTTCCAGCAGTATTGACATAGCATTTAAGGTATCTTCATCGTTGATGTTTTTAATGGTCTTGAATGTTGAGATTGCTGCAATGAATTCTTCTAGTTTGCTTGTATCTCGTTCGCCCCGAAATCTTGCAGTGCAGGTGGTAAATAAGTCAACTCGGCAATTATTTTTAACAGACAGGGCCGCTATTAGTTGATCAATTTGTTCCTTTGTGAAAGTGGACATATTTTCTTCCAGATTGTCTTGCAATCGAGTCCTCCACAAAGTTGATTTTATGTTTTTTTTTAAATAAGCTCATTTGAAATGAAAACAAAAAAGGTAAATGCGATTTTGACGTTTTAAAAAAGTTTACGGGTGTGTTCGCAAAGTTTTCTTTATTTTGCTTGACTTAGGGACGGTGCACATTTAAAGGCATCAAAGTGTCGCACTGCCGCACGACAAAGCGAAAAGGACTTTCATGTGAAAACAAAAACAATGTATTCAGAAATAAAAAGCCGGTTATATGGTAGGTACCGTTAATACAGATTAAAAAAAAACTACGGTTCTCGTAGAAAGATCGATTACTTTTAAGATTTTTTTCACCGAAATTATAGGAATTGGAAATGATTTTTTATTATTAATAACTTTGGTCCAAGAAAAATAGAGGCTGGGGGCGACGATGCGACCCACACTGGTAACTTCCCATTGGGTTACCTGACAAACTAGAGACCTGGGGGCCTATTTCACCTTTTAACTTTTCACTTTGCATCTTTGCAAATAAATAATTTCCTGCAAAGTAAAAGTGCTAAGGCTAGGTAGAGACGACAGCTATTCTATTCGATATTTTCCCGTTGGCATTTTATCGCATGGACTCCATGTGAACAACTCAATACTAACCTTATTGCCATACGGCATACGGTAAAATGCAGTGTACGGTAGACGCAAATAATATCTCCGTCTGAATGAGGCCAAAGTGTTTCAAGAAATTTGCAAAGTGAATAGACTTTGCACTTTTCAATTTTTCAAACTATCTGTGAAAAGTGAAAAGTAGCGTTTCGCCAATTAAAAATAGAACGTTGCATTTTAATTCGTATTTTGCAAAGTGGCAAAGTAAATTACTGGGCGGCCATTAAAAAAACCTGAAAATCGTAGAGTATTCGACTATCACACTATAGAGACTAGATATTCTGGCCGGGGTTTCAAATCTTATGGATCGCAACTTTTTTTTTGATAAAAATAACGACAACTAAACTCAAAATAAGTAATTCTTCGGCAACTACCATCATTAACTACTGCATTAACTAAAGTTTGTTTATAATTGATCTTTAAGAATCTATTTTGAAAAGCTTTTCTAAATTATTAATATAATTTGTTTGCAAAGTTTATGTGTTTGCAGAAATAAAAAGTACAAATACTAACAAAACTTTTCACTTTTCACTTTTCCCTTTGCAAATTTGTGTTTCGTGAAACGTCAATATCCTCTTTGCAAATTGGAGTCTGGTGAAACAAAATTTGCAAAGTGAAAAGTTTTTGGTGAAATAGACCCCTGAAGTTATTTTGGTCATAAGAATATCAAAAATATAAGACTTCAAAAACCTAAGCATGTAAATGATTAGTACCTATTAAATGAATTGAATACCAAAGTTGGGCCGTTTGTTGGTGAGGTGTTTGAGCTATGAACAATTCTTAATAGTTTTTTTTTTATATTTAAAAAAAAGCCAGATGATTTTTGTTACAAATCAGTTATACCTATGTGGAATAAAATTTTCTTGAAGACAAAATTCGGGCCCAAATCACGTAAAATGAAAACGATTTCAATACAAAAATATAGAAAGGGCAATAATAGAAACAATATCGTCCTATCGTTATGTGATTTGGGCCCAGTATTTATTGTTATCGTGTTATTTGAAACGAAAAACACGTAAGAAGAATTTTAATTTTTTAAATTAACACCTACTTTAATTTATAATTTTTTTTAGCTTTTTCGCTTTAAATTAATTTAATTCTCTTTAAAACTTCATCAATTCCAAATTCCGGCTTTATACAAATAAATTCTACCTTTATATGCTATATACCTATAAATGCTACCTTTTTATAGAAACGTAGAATAAGCATTTATTGAAACTATTCTTATCAAAAACGCATTTTTTAGCAATTTTTCGTAGTTTTTTTTTTTATTAAGAGAAAAAAGTGGCCGGTGTTTCTTGTTTGAAATTCTTTTGATTTTCTTCTTTCGTCATAATGTATACAGTAAAATTAATCTGATATCGATATCGTTATTTGATCTCAAGATATTTAAGACGAAATTCATTTAATTTTTTACTTTACAAAATTGCAACAATAAAAAAAGGGGAGAGTATAATAACTGTGGCGCCAAGAAATGAAAACGGTATTTTGTAGTGAAACCAAAATATTTCGATGCACTATTTTGGTTCTTGGTTCTCACATTCATTATAAATGAAACGTCCATGTCAAATTTCATTGCCTAACCACTATTGAAAGGGGGTTTTCAGAAAAACTACCCCTGCTTCACTAAAAATATGAATTTATGCAAGAAGAACTATTATTATGGTATTCGTTGGGTGTTTTTGATACTAGTAAGGACATTATTCTCAACAATTTTCACAAAAAAAAAAATGCTCTAGTATCTGAAATAAGGGTTCGTGCTTTTTCATATGTAAAGCCAACAAAAAAAGTCAACGGAAAGAACTACTATTTCACTCTAAATTTCAATTGGAATAGGCAAAAAATACGCCACTATTTTGTAACCTTTATCTTAAAAAACCTTTATCTTGGTACATTGCCATCAAGTTTGCAAAGTAATTTTTTTTTAATGAAAAAGTTAATGACTAAAGTAAAATTATCTGAACTTTTAAGCGACAAAATATCCGCAAATCATCCTCCAAGTCCTGTTTAGATCCGTGATGGTTGTTTCGTTAAGTTGACACTCGTGATTTTACAGAATTAGGTGCTTGAATAATTTAATTTAAAAATTAATAATAAAATTCTAATTCATCAAACAATAAAGAATTAAAGGAAAAATATTCTTTTAACTGCTGTCTATTTGCATTTCAATGTTTTATTATTTAAAATGATAAACGTCGGTATGTACAACTTGCATTGCACCAAGTTGGTTAATGTTCATTTAATATTCACCTCTTGGCCATTTCGTTTTACAAAAAAAAATTAACAAAAAAAAAAAAATACAAACATTTAAATCTGTAATTCACAGAAGGATTTAATTTATTTTGCAATTCAAAATGCAAAATCGTGTACACAAAACATTTCTTCATTTTGATGAAACTGCACCTTCATTCCTCCACTCCTTAATTATATATAAAATCCCCATACTACTATACTTCGCAATGTCAGAATTCCAAATTCGGCAGAAAATTTTCGCAGTTGTCCGATCCGCAGAGGCAAGGAACCGACTTTCCATTTGCATTACTTTTACTTGGTTGCACACCACCAACACTACCAACACCGACACCATCGCCATAATGAAAGCACAGCTCTTCTCCTGCATCGATATCTCGTTTGGCAAAAATTGCTAGAATTAAAGTTATATTGTAAACCGAACCGAACATAGTTTCATGGGAATCCGGACTCTTACCTATTTTTGGAATGGGGCAGTCCACGCGAACACTTAATATCTCACAATTTGGGTGGCAACTGTGATTCAGATACCTTCCGATATTTCCTCGGAGACGTGGATCAACAAACGTCTGCTGCAAGGACGAAGT
The DNA here is from genome assembly GCA_948107695.1 of Meliscaeva auricollis. NCBI lineage: Eukaryota > Metazoa > Arthropoda > Insecta > Diptera > Syrphidae > Meliscaeva > Meliscaeva auricollis. The sequence continues at coordinate 78,967,173 of OX403616.1, read as the reverse complement.
TCTGAAAGTGGAAGAGGATGCATTTTCACCATCTAATGAATATTCATTCAGACAGAGCACATAATTCATTTTATTGCAATCCTTCGGTTGTGAACCACTACCTCCTCCTCCTCCTCCTCCTCCTCCCTCTGTCTCTACATCTCCTGCAGCTGCACCTTTAAGCTCGTCATGTTCATGGTCCTTCATCCTTCGTTGGGCCTCGGTACGAGTAAGTATCTCACCGGCATACTCACAAACAAACGCTCCACGTGGAATGGGGGCATTCGTTTGCAAGGCATATTGTTTATGCAGCAGTTTCGAGGCAATTATCTCCAAATCCAATCGAGGGCCGAACTGGACAAGTCGATTGTCACACAAACCCGGATCACATTTACAAGAAACCGAGCACTCATATATGAGATCATGGCTATGCCGGTCCGGATTGAGGACCAGTTCGGTGCAAGATAAAATGTAATTGCCACCATGTGGACATGTTGCGTAAGTGCCACAGGAACTTTCTGTTGCTCCTGATGGTTTACTCGTATTCACCGTTGTCGTCGTCGTACGAGGACAAGAGCAAGAGTTCAGAAGAACGGAATTAAATGCATCTGAAAGATTTTCATATTCAACAGTATCGGATGATGGTTGCTGCTGCTGTTCCTGACGTTCAAAGAGGACATTTTCGATTACGTATTCAATTTCGACATTTTCGTGGTCGTAGTCGTCTTTGATTTCGCATCGTTGGTTCTTAATCGCATCGTAGTCCACGTGATGGGCAAAGGGATTGGTGGTCATTTTGTGTCTTTGCCTTTTCATCTGTAGAAGATAAAAAGTTTAAAGTGAGAAAATTGAGTTTTAATTGAGGATATTTCATTGAAATATTTATGGGGTTGTATACATTTCCTTGGAAACAGTTTAATACGGGCAAACACAAAATATGCATCAGACCATCTGTCCTCGATTTCCTAGACATGCTGTTTATTCTTTTTTTATATATTAAAGGGAATTCCGTGAACGATTTTGATGATTTTTTTGTTTTGTCAAAGTATTTCAACTATATTGTTTTTTGGTATGCGGGTTCTGCATGTACTTAAATTTTCATTCACATTCAAAAATAAATTCAAAAAAATGCAAATTGGACAAAAGAGAATATGAAAACGGCCTATTAACCCCTAAGGTAAATTTTTTCTAAATATGTACTTGCTCAAAAAATGCAATTTCGATTAAAATTTTTAAACTTAATTTTATGTTTTCTTAAGCATATATAAACTTTTCAATAAGATTAGCAAGTAATTTGAGAAAAACAAACAAGTCTGTCTTAATTGGATCACCTACCTTAGGTACCTACTCAAGAGAAAGTCCATTTCTAGACATTTTTACGGTGAGAACTATCTCATGCCTATGTCTTTCTCTAGATTTTAAGGTAGACGGACAAAATCCCGAAATCCAAAATCCGGACAGGCCAAAGTCCCATAATTAAAATTGAAAAATTTTGGCAAAACATGTCAATGCTCCAATTTGAAACTTTTATTGAAAAAAAATCAGTTAACAAATAAAAAAATTTAAAATTTGAGCAAATTTTTTATTTTATAGAATTTGTCGGGATTTGTTTTGGGGTTTTTTGGGTTTCACGATTATGGATTTTTTGGATTCTGGGTTTTCTGGATTCTGGGTTTTCCTTGACCCCAACCCAGATTTTAAGATTTTAAGCTTTTTACAGAAAAACGTAAAATTTTCATTCTCCGACTGATGGTTAAAAAGATATCGCCATTCCAAAAAAAGAACGTAAAATAATGAATATTATTGATATCGACAGCAACATCAGTTAATATGTTTTTTGTATCGTTAAAAATAAAATGCAGTTGCTGTGGACGTTAAAGCCTCTTATATAAACTTTTAAACAATAAATAATATTATAGAAATACAAAAAAAGAATAAAAATAAATGCATTACTCAAATGACATAAACAACTTCGTAAATTGTTTTGAGCTCCAAACAAAGTATTCCATTTAATTTGAATAGGATAGATAGAAAATTGAAAATCGTTAGAACCGTTTTAAAAACAAATATTTTTGTGTATATAAAAATCCTCAAATCTAGTGAAAATGGCATACCAACTCCATTTTCAAGATAATATTATTGCACATCTAAATCCAAAATTTGAAAAAAAATACAGTTACCCGTTTTTGAAAAATTGATCTTTCAAAAAAAAATATTTAAAGAATTTTTAAAAATCCAAAAATTAGTTTTTCGAAATTTTTTTTATCAAATAATTTTAAAATTGTTAAGGAGCTTCGTATTAAAAACTTAATCAAAATTGGTTCAGTCGTTTAAGTGAATGTCAAAATTATTTTAATTTTTCTGTTAAAGTACTACTTTTAAACAAAACTGAAAATAATCGAATGAAACTCAGTGGGCACGATTAACAAAGATCTAGTCTATTCATACTGAAATTACAATTTTTTTATTTTTTGTACCACATGCATTTTTTGGGGTCATATATGTATAATCATTTTTCAAAATTAAAAATTTTCATTTCTGTTCTTTTTGTAGAAGATATTATTCTAGGGCAGTAATAATTATTTCATGACATCAGCAAAGTACGACCTTTATTTCTAAAAAAAAAACAATCCTTAAAGTACAACCAGACGTAGAAAATCGTATAAAAATGAGGAAAAATGATGGCCACCATTTTATTCTAAGTCGATCCAGTTAATTTTTATTTTATAATATGAAACACACATACATTACACATATATATTACCCAGTCAAAGAATTCATCCTATCATGCACAAGTGAGAAATTGACTGAATTTTTGACTTCGGATGGGCATAGGTCAGGAAAAAAAAAACATGATGGTTTAGTATTTCTAGTACCTCAAAGAATGTCCTCACTTTTTAATTCGAATTTGTTGATTTCATATGGAATGACTCATAAATATCAATAACGGTAATTCTAATTTTTAAATAATTAAATTTCTTGAACAGATATCCCTCTTTCCAACGATATATTTCATAATGAAATTATGCCCCAGTGAAATAAGGCCCCAACGAAATTAAAAAAATTAACCAAAAAAAAAATGAAACAAGGCCCCAACTTGTTTTGACTTTTTTTTGTAAAATTAAAATAAAACCCCAAATTATATTTTTTTTTAGAATGTATTTTAGTTAAAAAAATTAAATATTTCCCCAAACTGTTTCACAAATACTTGCATTGTGTCCTGCACAATTTCCCTGCAACAAGGATACTTATAGTATCCTTCAGCAATAGAGTACTTGAATTTTTAAAATTGTTCCTCAAGGATGTTTCAAGCAGCTGTTGGATATCTACATAGAATATTTTGATGCTTAAATGTAAAGATCGTGATGCAAACCGTCAGGGAGTAACAGAAACCCTGATGGTTTGCAGCACAATCTTTACATTAAAAAGCATCAATAAGTAACAGAATAGCTGAAAAACTCCTCCTTTTCCCAGAAACTTTTCACATTTCATAATTAATATAATTAAACTATTTTTAAAAAACAAAAAAAAATTTTTTTTGAAAATCTAAAAAAAGAATAATAGGTATAAAAATTGCTAAACCTTTTTTCTGAGAATTTTGTTTTCAAAATCTGTTATGACGCTTCCAAGAAAAATAGAAAAAAGAAAACTGTTCTATGGGAGCTAGGTAGGTTAGGTACCGGTGAAAAAAATATTTTTCTTTTACTCAAAATTACGATATCTCGTCTGCAGCGAAGTACGAATTACGAAGTATGGGAGATACAACATTTTCGAGTTATTCAAATATTCTCGAAAAGGGCTCTTAAAAATTTGATTATATAGTCTAAGACCCGACAGCAAATTTTGGGAGGGAGGTATAACCAAAATCTGAGTATGTAGTTTTATAGGTATTACGTGTCTTGAATTCAAATTCAAAAGTCTTTTAAGTTTATTTTTCAGCCTTCTGTGGTTTTCGAGGGATTGAACAACGTGATAATTCCAATACATCTCAAAAAGATAAATCCACTTTCATTGAAATTTTGAATATTGAAACTAATGCTGTGTCATTTTACCTAAGTCTGGAGACCTCAATTGTAAATATCTGATTACTAGAACTCAAAAAATAAGCTTTAAAGTGGTTCTATCGGAGGTACCGTTACTAACGATTTCAAAAATATTTGTTTTTTTTTTCAAGTACTCATATTATTTACCTATAAAAATCTCATTCAAAGTCACGGCGGCATCTCATCCTAAAAGCATAAAGTCCAGAAAACCCAAAATATAAAATTTCCTAGTAAAAATACAATTTGACTCGATTATAAAGTGCTAGTAAGTCGATATTTTCATGTCATTTTTGATTGGAGGTCCAAAAGAGTCCGGAAGCATCCAGAAGTCTTCTGAAACTGTTTTATTGTGTCATATGTGTCAATTTTGTGCTAATAAAACAGTTTCAGAAGACTTCTGGACACTTCTGGACGTCCAATCGAAAACGACATAGGAAAGAAAAAGGAAACATATTTCGTGTTGTTACTGTAAATATATGTAGGTACCTCTAGGTGGACAATTTTCTTATCTATAGAGAATTTAAGCAAAAGAGAGATAGTCCCGTGTCGCTTTTAAGAACTTAGTGTACAAAAAATTTCATCCCACTACCATTTTAGAGGAGTGTTCCTACTCGCTGTTAGACATACTCTGTACTTTTATCCATACAAATATGTTACTAAGAACAAACAAAAACACAGTATTTACCTACCAACATATTTGTTTTTTTCTATTGTGATGCATTTTCATGTATCTTCGAAATTTAAGACTCATACGAATATACTTTGTGAGCATTTCTGTGAGCCTATTATATATTTGAGTGATTTATTTTTTCGTAAGTTGTGTGGATAAGTTTAAAAGCATCAAATAAACCAAAACAGAGCAGTGTAGGCATGTATAGTATATTATGCTTCATAGTTGTTTTTCACTTGTTCTTATTACTTGTACGCTTGATACAGGGGATGATGGTGTGGTTAGAATTTAACTACACACCTACATTTATGTATCTGAAGCAAATTATAGGTAGATAGATACTGAACTGAATACCGACATCATTTCTCTGATGGTACCTATATTTGTAAGGAGTCTTCAACCTACCAATTTAAAATACCATTATAATACATTCTATCACTATGAAGATCTAATAAAATGTACCTATATATGTAGATTAAAAAAAAGAAAAAATGAACACGTAGGGGTACAACACCACACAACAGCAAAACCTACTATACAAAAACAAAAAAGAAAAACAAGTATCTCTGAGATACATTTATAAATTGAATTGAATTTGAAGATTTCATATTGTGTTGCTTACTTAAAATTATGCGGGCCTGTTATGATTTTCACTACTAAACTCTCAATTTCGCTTGTGTAACCCTCTGCGTTCCAACACAAGTTTTATTTGAGAATAAGTCGACAGTGTGTCTACAACACTATCCGTACACACGTCACTAACATTTAAATTTCTTTGTATCTTCACGTATAAGTTAGGAAGTCACATAAAGTGTATTATATGAAAAGAGGGGTTCAATAAGGATGTATATATGGTTAAGACAGAGGTACCGACATTGTGTGTGTTTTTGTAATCAAAACACGCATAATCAGAGCATAAATATACAAATATAACATAAAAATTTGGTTAGAAAACCAAACCAATCATCAAAAAAGAAGAATTTTTTGACAGAAGTTACTATATCTTCTAACTTGTAGAACGGGAAAAGTTTCATGACAGACAACTATAATGGGAAATAAGTACTACTACATATCTTTAAAATGATCTTAAAATTATGTGTCAAAAACTTAGGCACTACAATCTATAAAGTAAGCATAAATTATTTTTAAACAACTTCGTCTTTTAAGCGTAACAAGCAAAAAACTAATTTTCTTGGTATTTGACGAGCTTTTTAATACATGTAATTATATTAGACCAAGAAATTTGTGAATGCAGTTTTAGATAAAAAAAACCTAAGAATTCGATTTTCAAATGACTAAAAAAGCTTCTTAAATGAATTTAACCTCAAAACGAAGTATGCAATTTGATTTATTTGTTAATGATACATTTAAAAAACAAAATTGAAAATCATTAGAGCTGTTTTTAAAAAAAAAGCTATTTTTTCTATGTAAAATTTTGCAAACTTTTATAAAAAAAAAATTGGTACTCCATTTTTAAGATATTATTTATTAACATTAAAAATAGTTCAGTTAATCTGTAGTTTGATCTTGAGCGCAGAGGAACTGTCAGTTTTTTTTTCATGTATCGATAGAGGTTCATTTGAAAAGCTTCAACCCAAATTTGCACCATCTGACATCTCTTCTAACCAAAGTTATGCAAAAAATGCATTTTTTTGTTTTTTTTTTCTAATATTTCAGTTCCAGTATGCCATGACGCAAAAAAATAAAAATCAAAATATTTTCTTTCAATAAAGTGCAATTTATTTTGGTTCAAATACATCCGTACAAAAATGCAGCTAGTTAAAGTCAGTTCTTTGTTTTAAAATTACACTTTTTCGTAATTATATCAAAAAAATATAATATAGTGGTAAACATTGTTTTTACTAATTTAGTAGCTCTATTCATTCCCTACAATTTGAAGAAAAAATAACTCTTCACAACTAAAAAAAGTCGAAGTACCGCTTGAATACATGCATGCTGTTTCGAAAACACAAGCAACATTTAGTTTTTGGCAAATATCTTTCATCCAACATATTGCATTGGCAAAAATTAAATTACACATTGTTTGTTTTAACATTTTCTATAATTTGAGTGCATAAATAATAAACAACAGTTAGGTAAAATCATTTTTTTACTTCACTTTTTGCCTTAATTTTTTTTTAAATAGCACATCTATTGGTGATTTAAATTTAATTTATTATATACCATTTAATCTTCCTAACAAATTAAGAAAATAAATTAGCTAGTTCTTTACTACCAAGGACAGCCGAGTAATAAATTTATTATCAAAGTTTGAAATGCGAAACGAATTCCATGAATTCCATACAAAAAATAAATAACAAACAAATGGAATACTTAATTAATTTATGTTTGAAATAGACTTTTCTTAAAAGATGAATTACTTAACACTAGTTGGTGGTAAAGAGTTAATTTTTATTTGCGATATGGGTACCATATATCAAGTTATGCATTCGTACGAAAAAATAGTTGAGATAACAATCAAACTAGACATTACGATGATAGAGAATGATAAAAAAGTGGGTCCGACAATTCTGTCTGTCTGTCTGTCTGTCTGTATGTATCAGAGGCCACAGCCTAAACGGATGGGTCGATTTACTTCAAACTTGGTATGTGGTGTTTTTTGGAGAATATCCATAGACGTTTTTTTGAATTTTTTTTTTGGAACCCAAAGAACGGTACCTGTCATATATAAGTTTTAGAAAAACTCATTTTCTCAAAAACGGTTCCTACGATTTTGATTAAAAAAATCATGGTCATTTTTTTAGGTAAGGTCTATCTTCAAATGAGAATCATTTTTTTCAAAACCCGTTATTAACGGTACCTGCCATAGAACCGTTTTTTTTAAATTCTGATTTTCTCCTTCATGACTAAACCAATTTCAACCATTTTTTTTATATGAATGCTTTCAAGTTGCCGTAATAATATTCAATAAAAAAAAATTCGAAAATAATTTTTTTGGATTTTAAAAAAAAATTTTATTTTTTTTTTTGAAAAATCATTTTTTCGAAAACTATTAAATATTGTTTTTCAAAAAGGAAAGATTTCCATATCGCTTTCTTAGGGATTCCGGAATCCGGATCCATTGTCGGACGTGTCCAGCCGAATATTTTAAATTTTTTTATTTTTAATTATTTAGCAAAGAGATATGTTTTAAATTAACAACTATAGCATAAATAAAATAAATATTGATTGTAATTGAAAAATAAATTCTTTACAAAAAAAAAAAAAAATAGTAGGAACACAAAAGTCTTAAAACATTACCCTGAAAATTATAACACAAATGTCTAAAATCATTTTTCGATCCCAAATTAGTGGCATTTGCTGACAGAATGCCGTATTCATTAGCATATCGTCCCGTTTCTGAGTTTAATTGAGGTTATTTCACAATTTATACTTTTTCTTCTTCTTTACTCATTGTTTTCCACTGGTGTTTAATGTTAAACAAAATCTTTTACGATAATGTAGTTACGCGCGCCTTACGTAGAAACGGGACTACGGGACGATATGCTTCCTATCACTATAGGCATGTAAACAATTTTTAACATTTTAGTTACATTTTAAATTGATACAATATTTCTATCGTGATTGAATGCTCCACTATTACTGTGAATTATTTCAGATAAAACAAAAAGTATTGTAGTATTGACATCAACCATCGTAGAGTACAATTTCCTTGTTAGCAAGTACATCAACCCAACCATAATATTTCAGACTGTTTCAAATAGAAGCCGTTTGTTTATGACATTTGAATTAAAAAACAATACTTGAAATAATAAAAAAATTATTAAAAAAATAAAGGAAACGGACACAGTTACAAAAATAAACTTGTAGCTCTTTAAGGGGAACGAAGGGGAAGAACTCCTTCGGCTCATGAAGCTAGGTCATTTTTTTGAATTAAGATTTGCAGGTTAAGTTATTGGAAGTACCTTTTTGTTTTCGATTAAACCTTTTATATTGCAGAGTTTACAGAAATTTGGTATAAAACAACTTTTTAGTTGAAGTCTATGAATAGGTAATATTAACCATAAAAACACACAGCTTCAAACTGCTAAAATAAACCTTCCTTTCAAGCAATGTTACTGCTGTCGCACAATAATGGGAATGTGAAAGTAAATTGTATTTTAATCGCATGAAAAAAAAAAATGTCAGTTCAACAATTTGTCTACCCTTCGCATTCCAATTGAAATTCTCCAGTTGCTACAAAGCAACCGAAAATTATTTTCTCCTGTTACTTAGCGGTGTTGGAATAGTTTAAAAAATCTCTCGAATTCCACAAACTGCGGTAAAATTCAGTTCAATTGAGACTATTGAACTGAATTTGTGACGAATTCTACACTAACTGGTCGCTACTATTGCGCGTAGGAAATGACATTTCAAATATACAAATGAATGACATTCCAAACGTTCCCACAACGCCATAAGTCTCGCGCGGAATCTTACAAAACACGTCACTGCCATTTTTATTAACAGGCGATGATGGGTAACAGGCAGCACCGCCACTTTTTACTTTGACATGTGGAAAATAACTAAAACACCCTTCTCGGAATGTCATTATTTCAAATGCAAAAGGCGCCAAATTCCAAAACAAATAGCAGTCTGGTATCATGTATTCGGAGCTATCGCAGCGCAGTGAGGGTGGATTTTTATGGGATTTTGACTCAGCTGGTTGGCTTCCATCTATCACTCACATTCACTCTCTTATCATCAACACTATACTTTCATAGCTTCGAGGGAAAACAAAAATGATATCATCCAAGAGTGTAAGTGAGTACATACAGAAAAAGCGGGTATACCAAATTATGAACTTAATACATACCAATGGAAAATAACACAAACATCAACACTTGTTTTTACTATACACTTAAACAGCACCACACTGGTCTTCGTCGTCCGCCGTCACGAAATCCGAATGCCAACTATTTTCTGGTTGTGTTATTAAAGCGATACTGGTGGCTGTGTCATGTAAAATGGCGCTAAATAAGTCATGCGCTTGGATTGACAATACTAAGGCTTGCATGATATGATGTTTTTTTTTTTTGGTTTTAATTGCTTCTGCTAGTTGTTTTTCTGAGCAACTGGTAGTTTTCGTGATGAAACGCGACGACTCGTTTCACTTTCGTTTTCCATTTTTCGACAGTCGATAGTCGACAGTTGCGGCGAGATTGGTTCAAAAAAGCGCCAATCGAATAGTGTCGCTAGTTTTTTTTTTATCAAATGATATTTTGTAGAGGAAATTCTATTATTTACATGAAAGCCTGGTTGCTAGATACTCGGTACTTTGCAATGGAGGTCGTTTGCTTTGGTTTTGTTGTGTTGTTGAGAAGCAGTCTACGACTCAACACTCATGACTCATGAGTATTAAGTATGAGCATTATTATATGAGGGAACACTGACGAGTTTGCTGCCAGCAAAAACTCAATAATTTTTCTTGTGCACAACTTCGAGTTTTTGTTTGCTTTAATGATTATTAAGTACTTGCGAATTGCGATGTGATGGGGCTGATTGGCATTTAGTTTTTTTTTATGGTTTTTTACAATATGCTTGCATTTATTTATGATTATGATTAATATGATTACACTTAATGCATATAAAATAAGGCGGGACAAGCGTTGAGTCGGGAGAGATGGGAAATAGGTGTATACCTCGAGGTAATGCCTAAACCGCTTAACCGATTTTCGTGAAACTTGGTGGTTAAGGGTCTTTTTTGATTCCCTAGAGGAGAAATTGATTTTTTTTTTAGAACCAAAACTAACAGTACCTTTCATATAACTATTAAGGAAAAGTTAACTTTTTTCAAAAACGACTCTAACGATTTTGATTAAAATTTTTGTATCTGCTTTTGTTAGTAGGTTCACACTTTTGGAATAAGAGAAATGTTTGTAAAAATTCTACAAAAATGTTGCATGGGAGGTACTCGTCTAGATGAGATATTCAGAAACAAAAAGAAACAAAGTTTTGAAATTACATAAAAAACATCTCTACCAAATTTGAAGACAATCCGCTCACGCGTTTGGGCAGTGGAAATATGTACAGATAAACACACGGACGGACTGATAGACGGCATGACGAAACCCACTTTTTTAGTCTTCTGCTTCTCCATCATCGTAATGTTGGTTTTGATTAACACTTTTATTTTTTTTCATATAAAACCAATAATTGCCCTATAGAGCAAGTTAAAAGTTTAAAAGCGTCTAAATGCAACTTATAAAACGAGGAAAAATCTAATAATGTTCTTAAAATCTCATTTTTTAAAACAAATTTAATCAAAAAAAAGATAATTTCTTTGCTTGTGGGTGAGTTAGGATTATGTGCTAAAAATACGATAAAATACTGAAGAATTATGTAAAAATTATATGAAAAATGACTATTAAAATGAATAGCTAACAGAATGGCTACATGAATAAAATGAAACCTGCAAAATTTAGATTGGAATCCCATTTTTTTTAAGGTAATCTTTTTTTAACACTAAAATCAATTAGACAAAGAAAAATTATAAAAAGTAACGCATACGCCACAGTGAACGAAAAACTTATTCAAGTTTAAAAAAGGTTTAAATTGACTTTTAAGAGAAAATGTCGCAGGTTGAAATCTTCAAAAGATACTTGGCAGTATAATGCTTTTGAAAAGTATGAAAGAAAACATGCAACAAAAAACAATTCAATGAACAAAAAAAAACAGAAAGCAAATCTTTTAATACATGTATGGCTTCTGAAATAATGAAATTTAAATTTTCAATTTTCAATTTTAATATATGCGTTCAATTTGTATGAAGTTTAATGAAGGCAAAATTCTCTTTGGTAATTACAGAAAAATTCTTCTATGCATTTGTAAAATAATAGAAACCAAGATAACAATCAGATATCAAAATACTATGCTAGGGAATGTAACAAAAGTGGGTCTTCCAATTTGGTCTGTGTATACCTCCAGCCTAAGGCGATGAAGTGATTTTCCTTAAACTTGGTGGGAAATTGAAATTTTTGTCACACCAAAATGAATGGTAGTTACTTTTTTAAGTGAGGCAATACTTTGATTTTACTGAAATTTCTTATACGGAAGTATTTTAATATAGTTTTAATATTATTTGATTTCAAAATTTTAAAATAACAAATATTTGGATTAAAAAGTTTTTTTTTTGAAAATTAATTTTTCGAAAACGGGTCACGGGTTAGGAGTCCAATAATATAAATTTCTTGAAAATAGCACATCAATTTTTTTTTAACATGTTTTTTCTTAAAAACCGCTCTAATTATTTATATTTTTTTTCCTACAAAAATAATTTTTCAAAACGAAATCAAATGGCATACATGTGTGGGTACTTAATTGGGAACTAAAAACTATTTAAAAAGTTATTTGAGTCATTTTAGTAATGAATTTTATAAAGGATTTTCCAATAACTTGACAACATTTTTTTTTTAAATAAAACTCAAACTATTTGAGATGTTTAATAAAATTTTATTATTGGCTTGAAGTACAATCATATGGCCACTGCGGGCACGTTTGCAGCGGTCGATTCGTTGGCCCCAATTTCCGACGACTCGGTAACACATTTCGGCAGAAAGGGCCACTATTTCGCGTTAATGTTAGCTCTGAAGTCTTCAAACGTCGCGTCGTCGGCTTGTTGGCATAAAGCAATGACTTAACGTAGCCCCAAAGAAAATAGTCTAGAGGCGTTAAATCGCACAAACGAGGTGGCCCATTTTGGCTCGACGGGCCCATTTCTTGAAATAACTCGCTCATCAAACTTACTCTTCAATAATTCGATTATAAGGTGTGCTGTGTAGCTTGTGGCACCATCCTGTTGAAACCACATTTCGTCCAAGTCCATATCTTTCAATTCGTGCCAAAAATAATCGGTTATCATGGCGCGAAAAACTATGGCCTAATAACACCGCCTGCATGCAAACCGCACCAAACTCTATTTTTTTGTGGACTTGTGGATTTATATGAGACCAATAACGCATATTTTGTTTATTGACGAACCCAATTGAGCCAAAAATGAGCTTAGTCACTGAAGATAATTTTGCGATGAAATTCTTCATCTTGGCGCATCTTCTCTGGAGCCCAATCGGAGGACATACATCGCTTCAAATAATCCATCGGCTTTAATTCTTGAGTCAGCTTGATCTTGTTTGGGTGTAAACCAAGATCGTTACGCAAAATACGCTATAATGTGGTCTGAGCTATGACCAATTCTTAAGAACACATTGGAATTGACTGTTTTGCTGCCTGAACGGCAGCGATATAATAATAAGCATGCCGACGCTGGCTATATAGTTTTGATATATTCAAATGCAGAGGGCGGAGAATCGTATTGATGAAATAATTGTTTGTAAAAATGAAGGTTGGCAGGTTCACGTGCCAAGGATGCCTTCGTTGATTTTTGTTTTTTTTTTAATAAAATACATTTTCACAAGAGAAAAAAAAAATAACGAAAATAATTCAAATTGGAATTAATTAAAAAGTTAATTTATAATTTCACCATTGCGCAGAATGAGAAAAAAATATTTTATTAAAAAAAGTCAGAAGAAAGCTAATCGAGAAAAGTTGCAATTCAAAAATGATATTCGATAAAGTTAGCGAACACACCCCTCTAAGCTGGCTATGTTTTGTCATAAATTGCACCAAAAAACATCAACATGGTACCAACTTTCAAACATTGAATATGCGAACAAGTAAAATCGTTTTACTGGTATTCGATTGCTGTGCTTTCTACCCATCTACCAATAAAACACAGCTATTATATCTCAAAAATACCACTATTAATTGATGACTTTAAACTTTAATATATAAGTTTGAGGTCATCAAATAAAGTTATTAGAATATACTTGTGACAAAAGTTTAATATTTGTTTTATTAATAAGCAAAAAAAGAAAAACTCTTAATTTGTCGGTCAAGATGTTGAAGTGTTTTAAACATACATATTTGTAAAACATATTTATTCTTTAAGATTAATAATTTTAAGGCCTAATCCCCCATATTTGCCATACAAAATGAAAGAAAAAAATGTTTCATTTTGGTCACACGAATAGATGAGAATTTATAATATGGCTTATTCCTTGAAAATGACATTAGTGAATAAACGACGTTCAATAATAGTAACTAAGAGCGATAGTGTCTTGAACTATTCTCATAAACAAAAGAATATAAAGTTCGTTTAAGAATTGAATACAGTAGAATATCAAAAAGATGATTCGATATAAATGTTCATCTTTCTAAGCGAGAAAATTAGAATATAGATTTACATAAAAACATTGCATCCAATCAAAATAACAATTCATTTCATTTACCAAAAAAAGCAAAACTTAACAAAAATATAAAATATTGTTCATAATAGTTCAGTTAAAAGGTTGTGAAAAACTGCTTGACCTTGCGCGCAGGGGCACTGTCAGTTTTTTTTCATGGATCGATTAAGGTTCGTTTGAAAAGCTTAAACAAAATTTGCACCATCTGATAGCTCTTTCTACTAAAGTTTTACACAATAATGCATTTCAGCTCATTTTTTTTATTTTTGTGAAAATCTCAGTTTCACTGTGATATAATGCAGAAAAATAAAAACCGAATGGTTCACCATAATATTCCTTTGATTTAAGTGGAACTTTTTTTTTATACAAATGCATTCGTACAAAAATGCAGCCCTTTGAAAAATACTTTTTCTTAATTATTTCGAAAAAAAGTTTATATTATGGTAAACATTGTTTTCACTAATTTAGTAGTACTTGGTCTTGTCATTCCCCACAATTAGAAGAAACTATCTCTTTACGACTAATAGAAGTCGGGGTATTATTACGAAAAAGTGTAATTTTAAAACAAAGATCTGACTTGAACTAGCTGCATTTTTGTACTGATGTATTTGAACCAAAAGAAATTGCACTTTATTGAAAGAAAATATTTTTATTATTATTTTTTTCCGTCATGGAAATATTAGCAAAAAACAAAAAAAAATGCATTTTTGCGCATAACTTTGGTAAGAAGAGATGTCAGGTGGTGCAAATTTGGGTTTGGTGCAATAGCTTAACTTTATAAATAAACTCCTATCGATCCATGAAAAAAAAACTGACAAATTTTTTTCTTAAAAAAATGAGGAAAAGAGCGTTTATCTTTTTAAACTGTTTATATTTTAGAACAGTTCATGTTTTTGAGATTCTGCTGTGTTTTTGTTGGGATAGAAACTTTTATTTTTAATGCTTTTTTGAAGAACCGAAAACTTTTTTCTATAGAGATATGAATTTGTTTCTTTTTTTTAAATATTTTTTACTAATTTCTTCGTTTGGTAAAAATTAAATAAAAATCTAGTATGAAAGAGTACTTTTAAAAACTATTTACTTCATCGGAAAATAGGGGTATCTCACTGTTCCCAGTTGAAGAGATTAAACCGATCATTTCTTACACTTTTAGCAAAATGAAGTAACCGTCTTTTTAGCTAATTTCGGGACAAATAACTGCTTAAAAGAAATCAGTCCATAAAAAGTCCGTGGCTTGGGCCGACAGACGAAATAAAATGAACTAGTTTTTTTTTTTAACTTAATTATCTGTGATCGTATTGTGCTTGATGATAAACAAAAGCACCCCCTACCACTTCTTCATTTATTTGTATTTAGAATATTTGAAAATGAATAAACTTGACTGGTAAGAGTACTTAAAAGAATGCAAGAATGGAAACAATCAGTTGTTTGAACAACAATGGGTTAAAATTTCTAAGCAGATATACGCAGTACATTACGTCACAGTTGCAGATACGCAACATAACCCTGCTACTACTTTATTACATTGAAACCTTTTCCAATTAGTGGCAGTTTTTGTGGTTAGTTTACATTTTATATGGCTAAGTGCACCTCCTGCTGCTTCTGCTCCATTCACAGCTTTTGCAGTTTGCCCATTTATTCATCACTTGTTGCATGCAACTGCAACTAATAGTGCAAATTGTGGAATGATGTTATTTCAAAGCACACACTTTTATGGCATGAAAGGATGCTCTTGGATATTTTTTCCATTTTCCGTTATTTGCTAGGCAAAAAAACTGAAAAAAAACGAATGTGTGTAGTGTTGCTCTTGGTCTATGCAGATTTCATCGGAAATAGCGTGCGTGTATTTTCCAGAGGTCGGGGACTGGGATGATAAATAAAATAGCTTCTCTCGGCATATTCATATGGAGCCGCTACTATTCAGTTTTGAAAAAGTTGATAGTGAAAGGATTACAGCAAAAAAAATAATCTACACCTTCAACATTCCTCGAGCACACCCTTCCCATTGAGGGTTGTGTTATTTTTTTGAAGTGAAAGTTTTTTTTCTACGCCCGAGGGGCTGCGTGGGCATTTCCACGCAATCAGCAGCGCGACAACTGACATTTGGGATCCATATCGCTTCGCTGCTATATTGTATGTAGATTTGTTGTTGTCTTCTTGGCATTGTGAATAGTTTGTGGTTGATGTGTTTTTGTTGTTATATTTCGCTGACACACGCGACTGACACAGATAACCCAGCGACAGCGACAAGCAGTGTTGATGGTGGTGGGCGCTGGGGCGTAGAAAACTACTAGCACGACGACGTCGACGACGACCAACGACGACGATGATATTGATGTGAAGGTGAGGCGGCTGGCCGCACTGCCTAACAGCAGGCGTGCTAGAAGCTCTACCGCCACACTGGTTGGATGATATTGAGTCAGAAGAACGAGCGATGAGAGTCTCTAGAGCTGGTTGGGTTGGTCGGGGCTACCAAGTAGGTACATATAGCAGACTGGGTGAATCAGACTGACCAGCTGATGATGTCGGTCGGTTCGATATTGTACTGTGGCTGTGCTTTTTCATGCTTATATGTGCCCGTCCCGCGCTCGTCACTTTGTTTGTATTTTTTTTTTCACTCTCACTTTTAGTGATAAAGTTCTTCTTTTTTTTGCACGCTGGTTTTTTTTTTTTTGTGGTGCACGAGCTTAGCGCGGCTGACCGACTATCAGCTGGCGGGATTTTCTGATCACCTAGTAGTTTATATATTTTATTGTTAATATTAATGCAAAATTTAGTACTGGAATTTGTTTATAAACAAATTTCGTTTTCATTTCTTAACAAATGCAATTTTACCAAAATTTATTCGTCCGTTTTTAGTCTAATAAAAATGGTCTCTGTTGGCATAGAAAAAAAAAAGATAAGAGAAAAAAAGCCGAAGAAGCTTTTTGTTTTTTTCTGTGGGCCGGGTTGTTTTTAACAATTAATAAGGTTTTATTGTTGAAAACTGAAATGAAAAATAGTTTTTTTATAAAAAAATAAATGAATTTAAATGAGGATATTTTTTTTTTCATTTGAAATTACTACAGGAACTATCATGTGTGTAGAAAGCAAAGATGCATATACAATTTATTATTTGAATTCCTGTATATAAGCTTTGAACATTGTAGGCTCCCTGGGATAAAACATTAAAATTGAGATGCTGAAAGCTGTGAACTGATTTCCTGGGTTTTTAAGTTGTTGAAAATAAAATTACTCTAACTTCCATGTTTAAAATTAATAAATTTTGTTTTAATTGCAACCAGTAAAAGTTAACAAAAGAAGATTTAACTTCAAGATCACCACATGATCAATGTGAAATAAAAGCAAACAAAAAGTGATATGTCTAATAAAGATTGGTCATATCGTATACCCTTATCAAACAATGACAGATTGAAGAAGGAAGATCTTTGATTTTTTATAAAATTCTGTAAATACTCAAAAATTTAAGCTATGAACAACCACTCGATAAAAACGGCACTGAGTTAAGTCTAGCATGCATCTCTAAGATCGGTAGCAGTAGTATACTACTTTTAACTCTCTACGTTACGATTACCACTATCTGAAAAGCTTCGTGTTTTTAAAATATGATTTATTTACCTGATGAAACGAGAATGTGACTTACACTACATTTAAAGAAAGTTAGTTAGTTAGTACAATTTAAAATTATATTTATATTTTTTTTTATTACAATTAGTTTGTGACTTACAAAAAAAGTAACTCATACTTCCGTCAATTTGAATTACGAAATTGTAGTATTGAAAAAAAAAACATAAAAAACTAATATAACAAAACATATTATATAGGTTAGGGCAATAAGACAAAAATGAGGCCGGACAAAATACTTTACAGCATTTTATTGGTAGCAATTGTTTCCAGCAATGCCCAATTCCCATACTTATACTCTTAAAGTCCCAATAGTGCGCACTTGGCCTTGGACACCATGTTGACAAAACTTAATCATTATTGCAATTTAAGGTTCAGTTTGATATTAAGTAAATTGTTCTAGGAAGATCATATAAATGTCAGAACAAGCTTATTTTTATGCTGAATCCATTAATACATATATCAAAACCAAAAGTAATGCTACTGCTCTAATAAAATTTGGCATGTAAATACGTTTGATTTGCTATTTGAATCAAAATAAAATGCACGACTGGGTCACACGTATTTGCTCTCAGGGTCACAGTTGCTGTGGACGTTAAAGCTTATCTTATATAAAGTTGTTATAAATAAATAATTTTATAAAAAAATACAAAAAAAAAATACTAACATTACTGAACTGACATAAACAACTTTTAAAATTGTTTTGAGCTCCAAACAAAGTATGCCATTTAATTTGATTAAGAAAAATAAATTTTTAGAAAAAAAATTTGAAAATCGTTAGAGCCGGTTTTAAATGAAAATATTTTTTTATATTTTAAAAATTCTTAAATCTTGTTTAAAATAATAATATAATTGCACATCTAAAATCAAAATTTCAAAAAAATACAGTGACCCGTTTTTGAAAAATTGATTTTTCAAAAAAAAAATTTGAAAGATTTTTTAAAAATCCAAAAATTAAGTATTTGAAAATTTTGATATCAAATAATTTGTATTTATTGTTAAGGAGCTTCCGGATAAAAAAAAATCATCAAAATTGGTTGAGTCGTTTAAGAGAATGTCAAAAATTAAAAAAAATGGTTCTATGGGAGGTACCGTTAGTAGAATTTTTATAAACATTTCTTCTATTATAGAAGTATGACCTTACTATCAAAAGTAGACACAAGAATTTTAATCAAAATCGTTTGAGCCATTTTTGAACAAAAATAACTTTTCCTTAATTATTATATGACAGGTACCGTTAGTTTTGGTCCTAAAAAAATAATTTCAATTTCACCTCTAGGAAATATCCTTAACCACCAAGTTTCAAAAAATCGGTCATACGGTTTAGGCAGCAGCTCGAGGTATACACAGACAGACAGACAGACAGAATTGCGGGAACTACTTTTTTCGCATTCTCTATCATCGTAATGGCATGTCTGATTGTTATCTCGAGTTCGATTGTTTATACGAATCCTAAACTTGCCCTATAGTACCTATATCGCAAGTAAAAAAAGAAATAGAAGATAAGATTTCTTACCATATAATAACATACCACAGTCTTATTTAATAGTTTCTATGTGTTTTAATATTTGTTTTTTCTGCTACGTCAGTCTCTGTCAGCTATGCTTAGTTTATTCTAGAAATTAAAAATGCTTGGAAATGACTATAAAATATGTCACTTTTCATATTTTGGGAAATTACTCTAGACACTACAGGTCATTTAAATTTTAGAATGACTGATTTATACTATTAAAATAACAAAAGTTAAAATCACATCGAATGTAGTAATTTTGGCTAATTTAATGCCTCGAGCAGTTTTCCCAAAGAACCACGCACTAAATGTACGGAAAAACTTTGCCGGTCAAATTCGATGAAATTTTGGTAGATATATATTAAGTTATGCTGATTAAAAAAGTATTTGGGCCTAGAACTCTTGCTTCCATTGATTCCAAGTATAACAGAGGTTTAACTGCACTTATAACTTACAAAGATACAAACTAACAAGCGATGTAATAAAATCTAAGAAGTCAATTGTGACCCAATTCCAATTATCGTATCGATCTGAAACTTTGTACATATATGTAGTTTGGATAATAACGCAATATTTTGCTGGTGCGGACCCACACAAGGGGGATTGGGGGGTCGAAACACTCCAAATCATTTTAAGCCTATTTTCAATTATCGTACCGAATTGAAACTTTGCTCGTAAATGAAGTTCGGGTAATAACACAATATTTTAATGGCGCGTACCCATGGGAGGGGCTCTGAGGCTTCGAAACACCCAAATCAATTTAAGTCTACTTCTAATTATCGTATCGAACTGAAACTTTGTACTTGTATGTTGTTCAGATGACGACACAATATTTTGGTCGTAAGAAACTGGGGGGGGGGGGGGGGGCATTTAAGGGTCCAGAAAATTATAAAACAATTTAATTGGCTTGTAAGTAAGAAGCTCAAGAAGTAAAGGATCACACAAAATTAAAATTGCCGTAACTAATTAGCAACAAATTAGCTATAAAATAACTAACTAATTCCATTTTGATTTGCCAAAGTTGCTTCGCTCAGTTCCCACTCATGATTTGTAGAGACTTTTCGCATGTGATAACCGATATTTGTCAACATTTTGCATCAATATAAATGCTGTGAAATATTTTATCCGAGCGACATAATTTTTTTTTCTAACACCCGGAGTTAATATAATGACATATCCTCTTAATCTGCTTTATTAACTTAAAAAAACAAGCCTCCAAAATCATCTTACTTTTAGGGTTATTTCATCATAATGCACATGATTAAATAAAACATTTAGAGGGAGCTCAAATACGCCCTGAGAAGCTTTAATCTTGAATCTTTGATGCCCTCCCATCCACCATTGCTGGATTATTTTTTTCCACACGAATGAGGCGCGGTTCAATAATTGAGTGATATTATTATCACTAATTCAATGCTATTTGGAATAATACATTTTATCTCAAAAGGGTTAAGACCATCAAATGGAATGAACACTAATGATCAAAAAAAGTGAGCTTCCGATGATATTAAATCAATAATAAAAAAACATTTGGAACTTGTCGTGAAACCGAACTCTTCTTTTATTAACTGTAGATATTAAGAAAGCCAACGTAGAAGGACAATAGTCAGTTTGTAGTCATTTGGATTTTACCATAAAGCCATAACTCTTTTTTCCACTTTTATAGTGGAAAGAGTATCTGAAAGACCTTCACATACAAAAATCTATCTACTAACTATCAATCGTTCTAAAAAGGTATTCTATGACGCTGTCAACTCAAAACCACTGCGTAAATTTTTCTGTCTTAATCTAATGCTAAATTTTTGAGATGACATGAACTATCTATCGGCCGATTGCTCATACGGAAAGGCGATGAAAAGGCTGACTAACTATCAAATTATTAACGCCCACAACTATTTTAATAACAGAAAGCTTTTTAATGGCTTTCATCAAAACAGTTTATATCCAAAACGATGTCCGGAAAGTGTAAAAAATCCTTATACATCATTTTAGAGCATTTGTTGGAGTTGACATCAAATATTTCTTTGCAAAATATGATGTACACAGCCGATGGTTTTTTATTTTTTTTTATGAAGCTTCTAATCCCTTAATTTGTTTTTCCGACGTCGAATTTTCAGCTTTCATATTCGTTTACAGTTTTGCATTTCAGTTCTTCAGATATGGATCCTTATTTAAAGCTTAGAGCGTTGAATTTTGAAGGATCAAGAAACGCGTTAATGTTATTGCTTCACATCAATGCTGTTAACAATCGCTGAAACTGGGCACCCTTTTTCCATTATCCATATTGAGTAGTTACATAGGTACTATGCAGTGTCATTCAGGAAATCTAACATCTCAGTTCCTAAAACAATTCCACCGTAATATTCACGCTGCTAGGAATACCCATCAGTTCAACCTTCAACGACACACTGTTAAATAAAGTAAGTATACAAAGATTATTTCTTCAGTCCCACTATAAAATTCTAGAATGCAAGTAAAGCAAATCTAAAAATTGAATGCAAAAGCCAAAGTCTTAACGATCGTACGGTGAATTATTGTAGCACTCGCCACTTTTGTTGGAATTTCAAGCGTGGTTACAAAAATTTCTAAAGAATCATCGACTGTTGTACATTCTGTCATTTCTGTACAGTTAAAATGTCATTCCTGTACAGTTAAACATTTAGACTTTCTAGGCAGGTATCTATTTTTTTCCCACAAACCAACCCCAATTAATGTTCCCTTTTGAAACAAAGTGTACCTACAAATTTCCATCAATACTTCTCTCACAAAAACCATATCCATCCCTATCGGCTATCCCTATCGCTATCTCTTCTGTATTATTTGTGTGGCCCATCAACCATGTACCTATACCTATCGGTTCGAAAACCGAAACCAATAAAATCGATTTCTTCGAATCGTTTTGAAGGCATCGACTCGTTCGACTTTTACCAGGTTGCCATAAATAATAGCTGGCATTTCCAATCATTCGATAAAACCCGTGCAGAACGCATCGAACCGACAAAACATTTAACCAAGCTGACTGGCTATTCGTCGTTCCGTTGGTCGCTGTTGTTGTTGTTGTTGTTGTTGTTGCTGCTATTGCTGCTGCTGCTTTCTGTTATCGAATAAAACGTGCCTGCTTTTCAATTTTACCTTTTCTCATACACATTGCTATATAGCATTGCGTATACTTGTCCCCCCTTCACCGATTTAGACATCAACTGATACCCCCCTCTGTCTGGTGTAGAGAGTATAGAGTGTTAAAGGTTCTTCAACTAAAGGAAGCACATAAATAACCTATCGATGAAGGGAAAAGCAAATGCGAGATACCTACTAATGTCTGTCTGCTGTTGGGAAATTGCTCCCGAATTTTCTGTTATCAATTGGGGGATAGTGCGCAAGAGAAATGGAATGCCTATACCCTCCTCTATAGCCTATTTTAAAATATATCTATACGATTTGGCAAATACTCCCCAAACAATGCCACATCGATTTTCGAAGAGTAATTTGAACAATCCCTATTCCATAAAATGAGACTCTGTTCGCTATAGGAAACTTCGGGTTCGAATAATTGTGTCTTTGCTTAACAAAATCGAGTTCATTGCATTTAATTTTTGGCAAACAAAAAAATAAAAAAAAAATTTTAAACAAAATTATTTGCTTGCATTGAATTTTTGTTTTTATATTTTTTTTTAAGTTTTAGGAACTTTTCATATCAAAAAGGTTTGCCAAAGAAAATCAAAAAAATATTGTAGGTACATGTTCAAGAATTACCTGCCAGCAATTGTTCAGCTTTAATTAAAGAATTTAAAGTATTTATAATAATGCGGCGCTTTGAATAATTATTTATTATGAAAATAATGAAGACAAAGAATGGACAATGGTTTTACGCTCGGCATGAATATAAATTAACTTTTGGTGTTGCAAACATGCCACTGTTATAATTATAGTCTAGTAACCAATACCTTATTATAGGAAGGAGACCTTGATTCAAATCGCTAAGTTCTGATTGTTTGCCCAGTTCTTAACTATGTTAGTCGATGTTAAATCGAATTTTTCGACCTCGAGTGCCAACCGCAACATTGGTAAACACGCCAAAAACGCATTTTGCGTCTTTATCAGTAATTGGCATTTTTACATATGAAGGGCTAGTTTTTGACTATAAACTATGTTCTACGGTCTTGCCTTTATAATTTAGTCCAATATCACTTCTGTAAATTCAACAGTTTCCAAGATACAGCTTTTAAATATACTTAAAGCAATAAAAAATGTAAAAACAGAAAGTAGTAGAATTTAAGAGTATATCAAGAGATTCCGAATTTTTCCCATAGCATTAATCAAACTAGTAGAGCGTGTTGATTAGGTCAAACAATGAAACAAATTGTGAGGGGTGGGGTGTCTAGTCTATATCCCCTCGTTCCGGCAGGAAGGACAATTTAAAAAAAATTAATTCACGTGTAAAAATAACTAATCAAAGACAACGGTAACATCTAGAAAAAAATTCTATAACTTTATCTAAGAGCCAGAAACATATTCTTGAATTTTATTTTAAAACTAAGTTATTTAAAGTGATAGTTTGTGAA
Source organism: Meliscaeva auricollis (assembly GCA_948107695.1). NCBI lineage: Eukaryota > Metazoa > Arthropoda > Insecta > Diptera > Syrphidae > Meliscaeva > Meliscaeva auricollis. Next base: position 78,943,543 of record OX403616.1, on the reverse strand, counting down.
GATCTTATTTTCAAACTCGGAATTTTGCAAAAAATATTAGTTTTTTGTAGATTTAAATTACTGTTTACAAAAATGTTACATGATCACGTACCCTTTTCCTAAAAACTTTCCATACTGAAATCTAGATGCAAAAAAGTTTTTTAGTCTTCGAGAAAACTGAAAATAACGAGATCTAGATCAATATTTATAGGCAAGGTATCCAATTTTCAAACCAAAAAATTTGTTGGCCTGTAAATAGTGATCTAAATCTCTTTGTTTTCAATTTTCTCGAAATTTAAAAATTTTTTTTTTACTAGCCGAACTGGACTCTTGTTACGACTAATCATGCCTACTGGGTTTATATAAATTGGGTATCCCGAAAAGTTCGGGGGGAAAAAGGGTGTTTCCTGAGGGGAGGGTCACACATGGAGTTGATCCTTGGAGGTTTTGCCCACCCATGTATCATCAATGATACCACCATGGCTACTGCTACCTCCTCTTGTGTGCAGCAGCCCCAATCCCCTCACTTACCCTGCCTTAAATTACTCATCACTTCGCGCGACTACATACATACATATAAGAAAACAATAAAAAATCTTAATAAAATAGTTTATAGGATCCGAAAATGAAGAAAAGTGGCAATTTTGCTATGCGGTATCAAATTTTTGACGGGGAGTGTAGGTTCGGATGAACAATAGCAAAGGAAATAAGGCTTGTTTTAGCGAACCAAAATTATATCAAAATGTTGAAAATTTTGTATTCATCATCAACGTTAGTTTCTTAGGGATAAAGACAATTTTTTTTTTTTAAATTAAAGTTAGTTCATACTTAACCTCAAAAAATACAGTTGGCACATAAACAATTGAATCGGTGGTAAGTCTAAGGATATATATTAAATGTCTAAAATTTTATTTAAGAAAAAAAAAAAAATAATAAAAGAGAGCTGTACAGAAAAACTAACATTTTTTTTTTCGAAAAATATTGTATAGATAATTTGATTCAAATTAATAGTTTTTCTATAAGACTCTTTTATAGATATTTGTTTGTTTTTAAAATTAAGAAATTGGACTTGTACTGTTCTTACACTCTTATCGATTCAATTAAACTGGTCAACACAAAATTTGTGCTTGGGGGCGTGACTACGCAATTATTGTTTTTTTTTAATTTGATTTTCTAGTCAGAAGAACATTTTCTAATATTCAAGTAAATCTGTCTTTTAGTGGTGTTTGTGCTGTGCGTAAGTTGTGCAAAAACTCGAGAATGGCTCAACCAATTTTGATGATTTTTTTTTGTTTTCCTTGTCCTAATACTGTAGTTATTAAAACAAAAAGAATGTACATAAAAACCCCTAAGGAAAGACAGACAATTTAAACAAAACTAAATTCAAATTTTCATTTTTTATTCAATTTTGCAGGCTTACCATACTTGATCAAAAATGTTTACCAATTTCATGTTTTTTTTTTATGGGGCTCAAGCAGCCTCTTTACATTGCATTTATTAGTTTTTCAGTAGGTTTTAGAATAGATTTTATATTTAATTCAATGTTTTGTAAATGTCACCTTTTGATCCAACACCAAGAAAATATCAACTTTTATTTGCGATATAGGTACTATATATCAAGTTATGAGTTCGTAAAAAAAAAGTTGAGATAACAATCAAAGAATGAGAAAAAAGTGGGTCCGACAATTCTGTCTGTCTGTCTGCCTGTCTGTCTGTATGTATCAGAAACCACAGCCTAAACGGATGGATGGATTTACTTCAAACTTGGTATGTGGCGTTTTTTGGAGAATATCCCCAGACGTTTTTTTTAATTTTTTTTTTTTTTGGACCCCAAGTAACGGAACCTGTCATATACCGGTTTTAGAAAAACTCATTTTTTTCAAAAACGGTGCCTACGATTTTGATTAAAATGGAAACAATATTTTTTTAAAACCGTTATTAACGGTACCTCCCATAGAACCGTTTTTTTTTTTAATTCTGATTTTCTCCTTCATGACTCAATCAATTTCAACCATTTTTTTTACATGAATGCTTTTATGTTGCCGTAATAATATTTAGTAAACAAAAATCGAAAATTATTTATTTGGATTTTAAAAAAAAGTTTGAATTTTTTTTTTTTTAAATGATTTTTTTCGAAAACTATTCAATATTTAATTTTTAGATGTTGATAAATAATATCTTAAAAATGGTGTACCAATTTTTTTTTTTTAAAACTCCTGCATACTTCGTTTTGAGTTAACATTCATTAAAGAAGCTGTTTCAGTCATTTAAAAATCGAATTTTATGGTTTTTTTCATTTCTTTTTTAAACTGCATTTACAAATTTTTAATTAAAAAAGCTTAGCATATATAGTAACTTTATCTATAAGAGCCAGTACGTACGGGTCGTACGTACTGGGTCAGTCGTGCATTTTATTTGAAAGCGCTTTGGGTTTATTCGAAGTAAAATGTATGAATTACTGACAAAATTTGAATTGCCATAAGATTTCTATTCACATAATTTGCGAAAAATAAATAAGATAATAATACCACCACTATAGTATTATAAAATAATATTCTGTGAATAATATTGCGTTACTTAATACTTTTTTGTATTAATATTCAGCAACACGGGCTTTTTTCTGAATACAAAAATATTGAATTTCAATAATGTCTATATTGAATTCGAAAATTCAATACATTCAAAGTATTAAATTTAAATATTTTATTGGCTGAGTCATACATACAACCCTGAAAATATTAGTTTTAACGCCAGGATTTTTAACCGTGTAGAATAAAACGGCTGTTTTTTTCAAGGGAAGGTGATCTAAAGAGTCATTTTCTAATACGAAACTTAAAAGATTTATGTTGAACATAAACTCTCATGCTCTACTTTTTTTCGTGTAAACTGTCACATGTCTGATAGTTTCTAAACATAAAAGCTTAAGTTAAGTTTCAGCAAACTGCATTTTTTATTGTTTTTTTTTTTTAATGTACATTATGTAGGCTTCGGCCATACAGTGAGCGGCAAGCGACAGAGAGACTGAATGAAACAATGGTGATGCTGAAGATTGTGGACTTGTGGGGTTTTCAAAATTGAAAAGTAGGGACGAAAATTTTATAGCGCTACATGCGGAATTGAAGCTGAAGTTTAAACAGGAACTGAAGTGCAAGTTGATTGACCTTCAACCTTGTACAACACGACACCCTTAATTTTTAAATATGGTATGGAATTTTGTTCAAAGCAATTATTTTCTTTCTCTTTTTCTTTGAAATAATTTGAATGGTCATCATCAGGATTGCTGAGCTTCAACATTGTTAACTACTTTTGCTACATACTGAGCCAAAGTTTCCGACGACACTTTTATAGAGCGATTCTGACTCTTTTGGCCATTTATTCGTTATAACGGTAAATTAAAAAAAAAAACTAAAAAATGGCATACCGAACATTTATTGGTACAAACCGATTGCAGTACTTTTTTCTAAAATCGGTTCAGTTTTACGACTGTGGCAGAATAACAAAGACTAGCAGTTATATGTCTGCTAAGTTGAGAGTCATTGGTCAATGTGAACACAGATACAAAATCATTTTTGATATCAAAGCGATTTGGAGTATTATAAATCATTATCACTCTATTTCGTTTGCGATATTTGGCTGTTCGAAGAATAAATGAATGTCGCTCACGATAAAATAACAGTTTTCTTGTACGATGTACGATTTCTGCCCTGTAACCGAAATTAGAGGAAGAAGGCGATTTTCTATTGTTTTGGTTTACCATGAAGGCAAAAGAGCAAATTAAATTCAAGCACAAGAAAGTTTTCTTTTTTTCGACCAGTGATTTGTAAATAAAAGACAACTATATATTTTCTGCAGCTTTCAATTTATAACCTCTACAAAATGGTGGATTTTGCCAGGGTGTTGCTTCTCTAAAAACCACAGTTTAAGCTTTTATAATAAGTACCTCTACTCTTCTCTCAGATTTAAAAAAAAAACAGATGCCCTGTATTTCGTTCTACGAAAAAGTCTATCTTTTTTTTACTATATACGTAAGGTACATTTAGAGCCGTTTCCTGATACGATACTTAAAATATTTATGTTGAACATAAGCGCTCATGAGCTACTTTTTCCTCTGCGTAAACTGTCACATAAGACTTTATGTTGGACATCAGCAAAATGACTGAAAATATTTTTAGTTATGTTTTACATATTTCTTTTCTAATTCAGATATTATAGAGAAAAGTTAATGTTAAAAACCATACCTATAAATCATGCTATTAATAATTTGAATTCAGCATTCCGGTCACTCATGCTACCACCAACCCGACTTAACAGACATTAATAATAATAATTCATAAATTTTCATTAAAGAAAAAAAAAAAAAAACAAGTGTCAAGAGTTGATACAATTTCGTTAATGATTTCATTATTTGTATTTAATTACAAAATGTGTCTGCCCAGTGACTACTACCGTGATGCAAATCATACGTCTAAAATGCATAAATTTATTGACTTATAAAAACGTCACACCATTCAACTTTCAACGTTTGTCAACCAACTAATTGAGTGTAATTGAAATAAATTATGGTTTTTGTTGTATTTGTTTTGTTTTTCTTTTGTTCACTTTTCAAAACAAATTTACAATCGTTAAACAGCTAAGATACTTCAATAAAGTTTACTCAACGTTTACTCACAGCAAACACATTTCACTATGAACTACTCAAAAATACTAGAATTTCATGTGATGCGATAGGGTACACGCCAATTTTTTTTTTTTTTTTTTTTTCAAATATTCTATCCAAAATTTCTTCACGAATTCATGACGACAATAATAAGAGTCCATTCCCAGTTTTGGAATTCAAATAATAAACAAAAGAAATATATAATTATTTCCTGATTTCCTGTCCGATACGATGGTGGTTGTGGTGGCCTCAAAAGTATTGAAATATTTGAAATGACTAGGAAGAATTCAGTTGGTCTGTCTTCACCCATTTTGATATCCCTACAAACAACAGCTGCGACATCATGTCTGTAGTTGAATAAATAAAATGAATGAACATATTCTGACAAAAAAAAATCTAAATCTACGTCATTGAGGTGACCATATTTTATAAAAATAATTTTGGTTTTAAGAAATTATTGAACGTAAAATAATAATCAAAAAAAAACCTTACCAAAAGATAGGTCCCTTCTTTATTGGAAGTATTGCAAAGTGCATGAGCATTAATTCATCGAAATTTTAGAAGCCTCACTGAGAAAATGATTTCTATATTAATAGTAGGAATTTCTAATTTGTTGCATTTCATGCAAAAAAGTGCTAGTATAGAATTTCTGCATTTATTGCAAAAAAATATGTGACTTTAGAATTTCTTGCATTTAATGCAAGAAAGTATTAATTTCAAAATTTCTTGCATTTAATGCAAAAAAAAAAAACATAAAAAAAAACAAATGGCCACCATATAAGTAGTCTGCACTTTTAAATAACCTTACTTCACAATGAAGAACCATTGGCTTTATTGTCCAAAGTTCAAGATCAAGGTTTTTTGTTTTTATTTCATGATAGAATGAACAAAAACAAACATACTTTGATAAAAATAATAATATTGTTGTGTGTGTCTTTCGAACAAGCATGAACTCCTGATAACCGATGCCTGTTAAATGTTTGTTTGTTGAGCATTGAATGGAATAGGTTGGTACAAACTACCCCAAAGTGACGTCCAATTGTTAAAAGTGTTCCTGATTTGTGGCAGTGTTTCTCTTTTTGTTTTATAGAAAAAATTGTTGTTTTTATGGTTCATATTTAACAGGTGAACATGTTTAGGAAAATATTTATTTATTTAACGTTTCTTTTACAATACAACACAACAACACAAATATGTAGGTATAACGAGTAAATTTGCTATGTACTTACAGTGTGCACAACCCTGATAAAAAAAGAAAATAATGGAGGTATGTTTTGGGAAAGTAGGAAAAATAAACTGCACGACTGGAACGCAGGTACTTGCTCTTATAGATAAAATTACTACATATGCTAAGCCTTTTTAATTAAAAATTTGTAAAAGAAGTTTTAGAAAAAAAAAAAATTAAAAAGCATAAAATTCGATTTTCAAATGACTAAATGAATTGAATCTCAAAACGAAGTATGCAATTTGATTTCTTCTATAATGATACATTTCAAACAAAAAAAAAAATTAAAATCGTTAAAAAAGTTATTTTTGCTAGGACTTTTATAAAAAAAATTGGTACGCCATTTTTAAGAAATGAAAACTTACCGTACCGTTATTTTTGGTCTCCAAAAAACGCCACATACTAAGTTTGAAGTAAGTCGACCCATCCGTTTGGGCTGTACCTCCTGATACATACAGACAGACAGACGGACTGACAGACAGGCAGACAGACAGAATTGTTGGACCCACTTTTTTCTCATTTTCTATCATCGTAATGTCATGTTTGATTGATATCTCAAGATTCGAGGGTTCTTTTCGAGGTGAAAAACATTTCTTTATGGAGTCCTTCACAGTCCAGACCAACTTCTATGACAAACAGTATATGGTTTGGTACTGATGCGTAGGTTGTATGAGTCTTCTTTTTCTTCTTCGAATATCATCTTTTCTGAACCGTTGCATTGCATTCACTCAATTTGTGTGAGGCAATGTGAAGTATTGTTGGACTTATGAAATCACTCTTATTTATAGCTCATGAAGTTGGCGGATGTATGTTCTTCTCCATCACTTACCATCTTCGTAAGCCCAAGTATCAGTCGAAAAAATGTTTCTTTCGAATGAATCCAGTAACTTCTGTTCTACTTGTCATCCAAAACTGGATGCTTTAAGGGAGGATCCTTTTCAGGTTGTTTATGATTCTGGGTAGGTATTCTGGGTAGGTATACCTCCATTATTTTGAAAATCAGTACCATTGTTTGTTGGAACAATTAAACAAAATTCAAATTTGTAGTACTCCCCAAACAGTTTTGACAGTTTTAAAAAGTAAAAAATGCCTACATTTTTAACTAAACATAAGTTTAGGTAATTCTCAACTGTTGGTGTTTACAGATTCCAATTATCTTGATTCGAACAACGACAAAAAGTAATAAGAAGATTGGCTAACTTTCACCATTTTTTTGTTTTTGTTTTTAAAATGTTGTTTCTTTTTGCCCGTTAAGCTGTCAACTTGACGCACAAAGTCTCTTCAAATTTGTTTTCCTTTGAAAACAAGATTTTGAGTTTTTGAGCATAATTTAAAATATGTATTGTATACAAAGTGCTTTACAGTCACCCCTGCTGATGAAAACCATATATTCCAGTGGTCGTTCTAAGGCGTTACACTTTTCTCGTTTTCACTTCATTTTCGAGTTATAATGGATAAAAAACTGGCCTCATCTTTGCCAAACAACCGCCGATTGGTAGGACTTTTGGCCCACTTTAGATTTGGTTGTAAGTATGCAATATTTTTGTGGATTTATATTTATAAAAGTTTTCTTCAAGACTTCAAGTAATGTTTCTGAAATATTTCACATTTTTTTTTTATATTTTCTAGTTGATTTTCGAATATTTTGTTCAGAAATATGTTGGAAACGTTTTGAAAATGTTAATTTATATCAAAAATTGTCCTTAAATCTTTTTAAAATCATCTCGAAATGTTTTTTTTTTGGATCTGGACAAAAGTTAAAGCCTAAGATTACAGAAAAATAACTTACGAAGTTGCGACCAAGTGAACAAAAAATGTGAACTCGCTGAACAAGTTTTAGGATGACACTGCGTTTTTGCTTGCAATCGACATAAAACTTTTTTTCAGTCGATTTTTTTATTTTTAATTTTGTGCGGTTTTGTATCTTCCTTAAACACAACAATGTCTACCGACCTACATTTTTAAAATCTACAACAACCGATAAGGTTGTACCGGTTGTACAGGTACCCACACTAAATTTCCGGTCTAGAAAATTGTATTTCTTTTCACTATAAACTTGTTTCCATAATTTTGTTTTGTATCGAAAAAAAACAGAGATAACACCTCTTTAATAGGTATTAATTTTTTTTCTTCATAAAAAAAAAACATGTACCGCAGGTTCAAAACAGGTTAAATAATAAAACCCAGGGTTTCATGTTCCTCAGATGGTTCTTTTATTAAAACCTTCATACAATTTGTTGTACCTTTTTTATACCTGACACAATCATTTTTGTAATAATAATCTTTGATGGTAACTACAGTATACCTATCTGTACATACTTTAAGGGGCTTTGCTAGCGATAAAAACTGATTAAGATCAAGTGAAAAAGAGGCAGGTGATACTTACAGTCTAGAACAAATACCATTACCTCGCTCTTATCAAAGAGGAAATTAAATACTCTTCACCCCAACTTTACCGATAACGAATGAGTTTGAAAGATAACAATTTATTTATTGAGTATCGTGCTTGCCATGTTGCTTGCTACACACAAAATTGTTCAACAAAGCGGCATGCTTCAAGCAACCAGCTCCATTGATGTTTTCCTGGTAAAATGACTTGTTGCTGGCGCTTGAATCACAGTCACAGTGAAATAAGTCCACTATGTCTCAACATTATACGCATCAAAACGGTGCCCGTCGAAAGAACACAGAGTTCGAGTTCGTATCAATTCATTGAAGAGTAGATACTAAAACACTTGCTGGGGTAGATGTTGGAGTAAAAAAAAAAACAAATTTCTGACAACAACAAAGAGTAGCAAGAGAAGTTCGCGGGTTTTTATAAATATTCCTCAACAGTTCTGAAAAAAAAAAAAAACAGAATATACTTGCTTTAATTTTTCATACCTATTCCAATTCCAACGTTCAACCATATCCAACCAACTTACCAACCAACAAAAGTAGCAGCAGCAACATTTTCTCTTGCGCCTCTAGCTGGGGATTGACTGTGTAATCATCGTCAAAAGTCCACTAACTTAGAATTGCGCAACTTTTGTAAACTTTTTTACCAGCACCTCAGAAATTTCAACAGGCAAATGCACGATTGCCAAGTTGAAGAGAAATAATGTGCTTGCTTCTCTGTCTTTGAGCGTTGAATTGAAATTGTCGCAGCAACTTTTTCGAACATTTTATCAGTTGGCGCGTTGGGGTTTTGCCGTTGGTGCCTAGTGTTGCTGCTGATAGAAGTACTTGTTTGAATTACTGCAGTGAGTGGATTTTGTTGGTAGTAGAAAAGTGGGGCTTGTTTTTTTTTGTTCTTTCTTTAGCTTGGGGAAAGGTGTGTATTAGCAGATGTGTTTATACTTAATACTTGGATCTTAGCAAAATTATAGGGAGGAGAATGTTTTGTGGTTGTTTGTTTCCATAGAAAACAACAAAAGAGTCCGAATGGAGAGTATTTGGTGGTAAGAGATTTTTTTTTTACTCGAAACTACCTCCAGAAATGTGGGGAAGTTAATAAAGTCTACTTCACAGGCAATCATGATCGATAGCTGTGATAAGTCTGTTGGAGGTCTAGCAGAATGTTATTTTTGGTGTTTGTACCTACACAAAAAGTACCGCAAACCATATTAATTAATATGGTGGCTTTATTGGCCAGACAGAGAGCTAGAGAGATAGAGAGAGGGGAATAAATTATAATAATCACTTCTCTAATTGTTTGAAGGGGATTTACAAATTCTAACACTTTATAGCGTGACAGTTTTTTCAGCTAATTTGATGTTTGTACGGGAGCGTGCGTCGCTTGTAAAATTCTACTGGGAATAGAAATTTTGTGTATAGTAGGTGCAGCAGGTTTGTTTTTTGCTTGGGGAAACTAATAGGAACCCAAAATTAAAGTGGATGGTTTTTTTTTTTTAACTTGATAGATTAAAGTGATTCTCTCATCTCTGTTGAATGAAACTATTACTATAAAGTGGTTGGGGACTCAGTTTTTAGTTTGAGTTTGAAGCTGAGTAGATAAATAAATATCATGGCTTAAGAGAAATAGATACCAACATAGTTTGAATTAAAAAGAAAATATAAGCTAGAAGATTCATAATACGATGAAGACCAATATTGTAGTTTCAGCATAAATTAGGACAGCAAAATAATAGGAAAAAGTTCCTATACAAACTAATCCATGACAAACTTCTAAAGTAATAGTTTAAATTAATTCAATAAAATGCCGACTACGGGGTATAACATCAGATTCTCATTTTTGAAAGTTCTATTTTTCGAAAAATATTAAAATTTTTGTTTTCATTTACATTTCTGGAGTCAGTCAAAATCCACAAAAAATCTTTAAAAAATTGTTTTAAATTCAGAGATAATTGATAGTTTATGTTTAATTCTTTACTTAAAAACTAATATTTCTTAAGCTTTAAAAAACCATTTGAAAAGAAATGATATCTATAACAGAATTAGTTTAGAAGCAAAAATATAATAACATATAAATAGCGTTTTCCAAAAGAGTGAATTCGCGTAGCGTGGAAGCAATGCAACTTAAAATTAAATCAACATCTTAAAAATGAGAGCTGATAAAAACATTTGAACTTTGAATTCGAGTTTAGCACATCATTAACTTCAACTTAACTAGAAAAAGAAAAGAGGTATTGAAATGATTGAAACTGAATACAAAAAAAAACTAGTTCTTTCATAATCCGTTAGAATTTTAGCTGTATTAGGTTACCTAACTTCAAAGTATCACTTCAAAAATATTGAAGAACGCTCTTATTGTGATTTTGCAACGTTTATCAAAATTTGGGCAACAAAAAACCTTGCTGACCAGTGTTATCAGTTAATAGATGAAGATGACAACTGCAATAGGGGTATACATACCTTTATTTTATTTCAAAAACGTTATAAGGCAAAAAAAAAATCATTATATTCCCACCCGTTTATTTTGTTGCACACATCAATACCAACTTATGCTGAATGTTTAAGCCTTCTAAATAAAACGTTGTTGCACCCTTTTTTAAAACTGACAACCCTAAATTTTTATTTTTAGAATCAACTTATCTTTCATTTTACACTAAATTAGTGTAACCTTATGAGCTAGGTAATCCAACTGTTGTCGCTTGGACTAATATAACAATTGCCTTCTTTAAAAAAAATCGTATCGTGAACAACAGATTTTAATAAATGGTATCTCATTTGATTAATTAGAAAAAGGAAAATAAAAGTAAAGCTAAAAATAAAAATTTTTGTAATCAGAATATTGCTTAAAACGGTCTTCAACGTTAAAAAAATCTCTTAGATTTAATCAGTTTTAAAGTGTAACTTTAAAAGTAAACATATATTTTTAAAAATTAAATGTTCTTTTTCTTTTCTAAACTGTAAACAAACCTTATATTGGATAAAAAATGAGGGAGTAAAAACACGGAAAACTTTAAAAACTGTTTTCTGGCAATATTTTGAAATTTTAAGGGTCTTTCAAGTATCATTATGTGATCTACCCAGTTATACCTACAACCTCTGATAGGTCATTTCAAAAGTAACTAAAAAGCGCTCGTTGAGCGCCCACTTCTTATTGAACTAGTAGCCGAATTTTAACATGTTTAATGCAAAATTTCTGTGCAACAAATAAATATGTGGGGAACACTAAAAAAAAAAAACAATAAAATCTTTTATTTTTACAATGCAATTTAATAATGGAATGTTCTTTGAAAACATTGCAGCGTCAAATTATTTTTTCATTTAGAAAAATAATCATTAGAAAATAATCACAAAAGCTAAATTGATTCGATTGTAAATTAACTCTGTTTAAATTTAACTATTGAAAAAAAATGTTACGCATACGCCACAGTGTCCCACATTTACATAACAAGATAAAGTTAAACAAAATCTCCTTCAATCTTAAAAGGCTGTGCTATAATATGTAACAGAATTGCTATAAATAAATTAATGCTATTAAAATTACAACAGCCACTTTATTATTTTTATGATCATAAAGCCATAATGAGCTATGTAAATCATTAAATTTCCAACAAATTTTGCGTACAAAGTTTCATTATAAGGTTTCAAATGCGGGAGATAATCAAGAAAAACTAATTTAAATGAAGTTCAAGATGGCGCCCAGAGCGGCAGCAAAAATCAAGATTTGCGCTCCTTTTGAACCCCTCTACTGATTGAGCAAATAATATACCCTATTTCATTTTTGCAAACTGAAATATAGATTCCGAACGGGCTACTTTCCCTGCACGAGCACGAGATACACACTTGCGCCTTATTAAAATAAAATGCACGACTGGATCGCACGTACTTGGTCTTAAGTTGTTGCATCTCATATCAAGTTCTTAAAAACAAATAATTTAATAAGAAATAAAATAAAAATTAAATTTACTACTAAAAGGACATAACAACTTCTTAAATTGTATTGAGCTTAAAACTTTGTGCGCCATTTAATTTGATTAAAAGTGATAAATTTTTAGAAAAAAAAATTTTTTAAATCGTTAGAGAAGTTAAAAAAAAAAATATTTTTTTATATATAAAAATTATTTAAAAATCCAAAAAAAATTTTTTTGAAAATTTGTATATCAAATAAAATAAAAAATATTTTTAAAAACTTTGAGACTTAGCATCCACAGCAACTTTGCTCTAAGAGATGGCATGTGCAACCCAGTCGTGTGGCCCAATAGTGCATCATGACTGTAATGAAAAATGTAATCAAATTTCATTACTCTCACCCTGTAAGCAATAAAATTAAAAATATTAATCCACAACCAAAACTATACCAAACTATTATGATGTGATTGTAAATAACACAGCGGACTCAATGTAATTCTGCAGCTGTTGGTGTGGTACGTATTCGTTTAATCGTGTCGTATTCGTATCTAACTCTCAATATTTTTTTGTAAGTTTATTTATGTTATTTTTTTTGAGAAAACACGTGGTGGTGGTGTTATTGTTTACTCACAAGAAAAAAACCATCCACAAACATCAACATCAACATGTGCGAAAGCGATGAGATGGTGAGTCAGTGACTAACTCAGATGCAGGTGCTAGTGGTGTTCCCCAATCCAATACCAAAGGTCTCTATCATAGTCTGTTCAGCTCGTGCTGTGCTGGTGGTGTTACTGCTATACTATACATAAATTCAGACTTTGTGTATATCTCCGAGAATAACATAATAATAAATGCTAGTGCTGGTGGTAGAAGATACACTCTCTAAGTCTACGTAAAAAAACACGTCCAATGTGTGTGGTGACGTATGTGAATACATGATATTCTAGTTTTTGTATATTTTTTTTTGTTGCTGCCGATACTTGTTTTGGTGTTACGTCATAATGTGAATGTAGGTGATTCCGTGCGAAAACACACAATGATAATATTGGGGAATAACACGCAGTAGGTTTGCCTACCTAGATGTGGTTCAACCAGCATCCAATTCATTGACAGGAAAACCACCTTTGGTATTAGGATGTAGGTCAATATTTTCGTTATGGGCATGGAATGGGTACGGGTGTGGATATACCACATTAGTTTGTGTGCTTAGGTTTTTTTGTTTGCCTTTCATTTTTGTATGTCAGTAGAAGATATTAGAGGATTTACCATATGATTGTATACGAATAATACACTGCAGCATATCATCCTAGTTTTGGGTATTGTGTTACACAAGTAGGAAGGTATGTTCCCCTCCTCGGCAAACACACTCTTGAGAGAGTTGTGGGAATTATTATGTGAAAGAAACTCGGGAATGGTATGCGTGGCTGAGTTATTTTCACATGAATAAAGTATCTGTACATGTTGTTGAAAATAGATGCGAGAATATTTTGATGGTTATAAGTATCAGTACAACCTACATATAGGGTAAGTTGACTTGGTGTTGTAGGTTTTTTCTCGTTTGTTTTTATTGTATGGGATTAGAAAACATGAATGTATGTTATGTTGGTTTTCAAAATGTGAGTTTTTGGAATAGGCTAGCATAAATTTGAAGAAAGTTGAGGCATTCACAAAAGCAAAATCACATACAAATTGTGAAATACCGCTAAAATTTTCTAATACATGTAACTATGCCTACTTCCTACATAAGAAGACTAAACATATTAGTATATATGTAGGTATTCCATGAAAAGCAATTTTACACACAACAAATATTCAATTTGGCATAAATGTATGGGTGACAAGTAGGAAATGTTGGTTTGCTATGTCTAATCCTGAATCCAAGGAAGTAAGAAGCAACTAGGTAGGTATAACAAGACTACACAAGCCCTAAAAATTTACTAGGTATCAGTAAATTTATTCGATTAGATGGGTTCTCTGCAGGGACAGTTAGAAGCACAAGAATTACAATTTGTATCAAAAGTGGTAGTGATTAGGTACCTACCTATCCAGACAATATCATTTTGAGGAATATTATTGTCTTTGGAAAATAACTTGAACAGGGATAGTTAGAACACAAGAACTTGAAGTTTTTTTTTTTTTTCATTTTAGCAATCATCCGGCTATAGTTTCTCATTGAAAAGACTCTGCTAACATGTGTGAACTTTGTTTTACTAGAATTCCAAGCCTATGACTGCTATTTTCGATTTTTTTTTTCAATTTTTAAACATAAATTCGTTTTAATATCAGTTTAACTGATATTTTTTTCAAAATTTTATGTTTGAAATTTATTTTTCCAAAAACTATTCATTAAATGTAGCGTTTAACTAAGAACATGCCCGCCGAACTTGCTCGTGTTCGCCAATGTCGTGCCCGGATGGTTTGTGAACGGCTAGCTGTTGGCGAAAAATTTCGATTTTCTTGTGGTATAATTTCTTTCCATGATCGCCATGATGAGGCTCATTTCTTGCTAAATGACTTCGTCAATAAACAAAATATGCGGTATTGGGTCAGGCAGCAATCCACACGTACCTACTCCATGAGTCATCATTGCATCCCGAAAAAATTACGGTTTGGTGTGGTAATCATAACCGAATATTTTTGGCCCCAATTGGATGATAAGAACTTAGAGGATATGTGGTTCCAACAGGACGGCGTCGCAAGGCACACAGCCAATGTCACAATCAATTTATTGGAAACCAAGTTTGGAGAACGTGTTATCTCATGAAATGGTCCAATTGCTTGGCCGCCTCTGTCGTGCAATTTGACGCTGTTAGACTATTTCCTGTGGGGCTACGTCAAGTCAATGGTTTATGCCAATAAGCCAGCGACGATTGATGAACTTCGTACGAATATCGAACGTGAAACTGCAGCAGTATCGGCCGATTTATGCTTGAAAACCGTCGAAAATTGGATTCAGCGTCTAGACTTCTGCAAGCGTGCTCGTGGTGGCCATGCAAAAGAAATCGAGTTCCATACATAATGGCATCGAACGTACTTTCACAGGAATAAAGAATTTCATTGATATCCAAATCACGGACCTAAACCACGCTATCTGATTGCATTGACATTACCTAATAAAGAAATTTTTAGTTTAAAAAAGCTATTGTGGTCATTTTAAAATCGGTTTTGAGGTTTTTTAATTAAAAAGTTTTATCAAATTCAGTTGTGCAATTTATTTCTTCAAACGTGCCCATGAATTAATAACCAATGCATTATTGTCTACACTGAGGGAAAAAACCTGACGTGAAATCCTGTCATACTTAATTGTAAGTTGTAACAACTTACCTCAAACATATTTAAAATGACGTTGAAACATATGTGACTAAAATGTGCAATTTATTTTTCATGTAAGTTCAAGTTGCAATAACAACATGTTATTTTTAACAGAAAGTTGAAACGACTGGTAATACAAGCTTCTCAAGTCCAAATCACCCGGCCGATGCTCTTTTTTTTAATACTTTGGTTCAAATACGATTTTTCTTAAGAGAAAGTTTTTCTAATCAACTATTTTCGTCTTTAATTTTAAAATTTATATCTTCGAAGCTAAATCATTTCGAAAAATAGTTAAATCAAAGTTTATTTCTTTGATCTTTTATTTTATTTTCTCTGGGTGTAAAAATTTGAAAAAACCCTGTATTTTTCACTCAATTTAATTGAATGCGGTAAAATATATTTAAAACGTGTATATTGAGCAAATGAACACAAGTAGATTTAATTTAACATCTATTTACTGTTTATTGTTTAGTCGGTTGCGATGCTGGAAAAGAGTGAAATTGGGGTAAATACAGGTGTGCATGAACTTCGTGAGTAAAAATGAAACGTTTTTGTTCGATAATAAAAGAACAGAATACAGTTGCACAATTTTAATTATGGGAGAAGAAAACTTTGTAATGCAAAAAAAAATAATTTTGAAATGAAAAAAAAAAAAACATAAAATTCGATTTTCAAATGACTAAAACAGCTTCTTTAATGAATGATAACTCAAAACGAAGTATGCAATCTGATTTCTTCTACAATAATACATTTTTGGATAGAGAAAATTGAAAATCGTTAGAGCCGTTTTAAAAAAAAAATGGTTGAAATTGATTGAGTCATGAAGGAGAAAAACAGAATTAAGAAAAACGGTTCTATGGCAGGTACCGTTAATAACGGTTTTTTTTAAATGGTTTCCATTTAAAGATAGACATTATTTAAAAAACTGACCATGGTTTTTTTAATCAAAATCAAAAATTTTTTGAGAAAAATGAGCTTTTCTAAAACCGGTATATGACAAGTACCGTTATTTGGGGTCAAAAAAAAATTTCAAAAAACGTCTGGGTATATTCTCCAAAAAACGCCACATACCAAGTTTGAAGTAAATCGATTCATCCGTTTAGGCTGTGGTCTATGATACATACATACAGACAGATAGACAGACAGAATTGTCGGTCTCAACTTTTTTCTCATTCTCTATCATCGTAATGTCATATTTGATTGTTATCTCAACCTTTTTTTTTGTACGAATGCATAACTTCATATTATATGGTACCCATATCGCAAGTAAAAATGTTGGTGTAAGATGAATATTGTTGAACATCATTTAAAGATAGGTATTCTGTGATGCAGAATTCAGAGTGACTAATTTCAAAACAATCCGACTACTATGACGAAAGTTATTTTTCATTCAGTGTCTTGTATTATCAGTCAGCAGTTATTGCTTATTAAAGCTATTCAAATCCAGAAATCTAACCATAACTTCAAAACTGCTGCTGTACAGGACCATCGTCCTACCAGTACTCATGTATGGATCCGAGACTTGGGTGCTAAGCAAAAGGCACTGTGACCTCTTAGCCGCGTTCGAGAGAAAAGTCTTACGGAGAATTGTTGGCCCCATATGTGAGGAAGGACGATTCCGGAGACGGTACAATCATGAGTTGTACGCAATCTACCTTGAAGCAGACATAGTAACAAAAATTAAGCTCGGTAGACTCCGGTGGGCAGGGCACCTAGCTCGTATGAGCGAAGAGGAACCTGCTCGGAAAGTCTTTTGTGGTACATTCTATGGTAGACGGCAGCGTGGTAGACCATGCTTGCACAGGAGAGATGGCGTAGACCAGGACGCCCATGGCCTTGTGGTGCGCAACTGGATGGCGTCGGGTCGAGACCGGGATAGGTGGAGAGACTTGTTGAAAGAGGCCAGGACCGGACCCCGGTTGTCGAGCCGATGATGATGACGATGAGTTATTGCTTATTAAAGCATCCAATCCAAGACATAAAACAGGCCATATAAATACACACATATGAAGGACCATGGGAAAGAACAATTAATGTCACATTTTTATAATTCTCCAGAATTCTTTAATTCTACTTTTGAATTAGCCTATATTTTCAGCTCAGAAAAGGTATTTATTTATAATGGATAAATAGTTTAATTCAATTATAAATACTGATCTAGATCTCGTTACTTTCAGTTTTCTCGAAAACTTAAAGACTTTTTATTGTTATTATTGTTCTATTCGTACTAGAATGTCAGCTTATTAGACTTGACCATTCTTTATTCCGTCAATTTCATTTAATGTTTCAACAACAACAACAACTTAATGACTTTTTAATATTTTATATCCATTTCTCGGAGGATTCCCCATCCAGAGAATGACGACTGAAATGGAACCAACTCACCGATTTAATAACAATATGGTTTGTGCCGGTTGTAAACTTATACTTACTTACTTAAGGTGGCGCTTATGGCATCAACCAATATGTCTGTCCTTACCTAGCCGCCTCCAGTTACGCACGCCAAGTTGGTTGAGGTATTTCTCCACTTGTGTGGCCACCTGTTACGATGCTTCCCTACTTCGTTTTGAGGTTAAATTCATTTAAGAAGCTGTTTTAGTCATTTGCAAATTGAATTTTTTTGCTTTTTTAATTTTTTTTATAAACAAAATTTTTTTCTAAAACAAATTTTTAATTAAAAAGGCTAACTTATATAGTAACTTTATCAAAAAGAGCAAGTTCGTGCGACCCAGTCGTGCATGTTATTTTAAATGTTTTAAGAATGTTGACTTTGGCAACCATTCTACATTCACCAATTTATTAGAAGTCGATTTTTCAGCACTGCTTCCTACTTACTAGTTTTTTTAAGACTACAAAAACTTTTCTCTAAAGTGGCAGAAAGAAATTCATGATTATGCGAAGGTGCTTGAAATTTGAATGTTAGAATTCCAAGAATTACCTTTTGTGTATCTCTTTCTCCACAAGCAGCCACATATACAAAACATAATTCATTAGGTACGTTTGTGGGAAGCATCTACATGAGCCGGTATTTATTATATTATAAATAGAAAA
Source organism: Meliscaeva auricollis (assembly GCA_948107695.1). Taxonomy (NCBI): domain Eukaryota; kingdom Metazoa; phylum Arthropoda; class Insecta; order Diptera; family Syrphidae; genus Meliscaeva; species Meliscaeva auricollis. The sequence continues at coordinate 78,925,019 of OX403616.1, read as the reverse complement.
TAGTACAAGTAAGTATTGTGAGTGAAAAGCTGAGATAGATATGAGTACAGTACTCTATTCATGTAGAGCAAACTCTCACCATTCTGTAAGTTATAGTGTATACAAAGTTACTTGGTAGAGATAGCAGCTGTGCATGCATTTGTTTTTCGTTATATTATTATTTTGTACCTATAATCGGTGTATACGATGTATTCAAGGCCAAGCATGTGTACGAGTATCTATATCTTTTTAAGCAGCAATTTCTTATTCTGTTTGCTTTCTAGTTTTGATGTCAACCTATTCCTTAATGCACATACAAAAGTACTTTTTTTTGCTAAAACAACATAAGTATACAATTTCGAATCGCACACAACTCGTGTATAATCTCGTAAATACACCCGATATCCGATAGACAAGAGTAGTTTTGTGTATGTTTTCTTATTTACAAACATTTTATTTATCATCAAATATTCTTATACACTATGCACAATAGGTGGAGCTTATACTTATGTAAATTTTGTGTACTAATATTTTTAACTACCAACAAGGCAAGTAGAAGGAGTTCCTAATGTCTACTGCCCACCCAGTCCACACGTGTGTTGATGGAGACACCGAATTTTAATTTTTTTTCTAAGTTTTTGTGTGGTCTAGTTAGTAGAAAGGAATGCAATTAATTTTGTCTTTAATTATTTTTGGTTGCTGAATTTCCAAAAAATGAATTTGCAGAAAATAATGTTCTTTGTTGGTAGTTTTAATCAAACAAATCAGCAATTCAAACAAACCCTTCAACCAATAGTAACCCCTCGCACTCGGATTTCGCCAGGTGTAACTACAATCGTTAACGAAAGTTAGATTAAGTTTCAAAACGGTGCTATAATAGTTTTTGGTATGAATGGAGTGTGGTACACCAAAATCTTCGTCTCAAAGAAAGCTATTATAGACCAGTGCCAATCCAGTTTTCAGAGGGCAAAACTTGAAAAAATTATTAGCAGGATAAGGGCGGGCATTGGGAAAATGCCGTTGTCTTCAAATAGTTTTTTAGCATGTGAAATTATTTTTTTAGAAAATTGCACCTCCTGCCTGCACGCGGGTATATAAGCACCCCACACCTCACATTTTTTTCTGTTGTTAACCTAATCAACACGTTCTAATAGTTTGATTAATGCTATGGATAACATTCAGAATCTCTTTATATACTTTCTACTACTTTCTGTTATACATTTTCTATTGCTATATTTGCTATTTCTACTGCTAAATTTGCTTAGTTTTGTCTTGTAAACTGTGAAATCTACAGAAATGATGGCAGGCTCAAATTAAAGAAAATTTTGTAGCGGTGAAACCATTAAACATAATTTATATTAAAAAGTAGCCCTTCATAGGAAAAAATGGAATTTACCTGCTGAAAAAATTGCAAAAAAAACGTGTTTTTTTGCATTTTTGCCAATGTTGCGTTCGGTGCTCGATGTCAAAAAATTGGAATTAACATCGACTTAACATCACTTAAGTCACAGATTTGACGCAAGGACTCCTTCCTGCAAAACGACAAGGTTACTGGACCATAATAAGACTGTACAATAAAATCAATATGTTCCTAAATTCAAAAAAATAGCAGTTTAAACGCTGCGAGAGAATCAAAACGGGGAAGGGGCTTTATATCGTGGTAAATATATCGCTTATGATTTAATATAGATTTTTTTGGGTTTTAGTTTAATAAAAACATTTGGCATTTCGTCTCGGTGCTACTCATTTGGACTTATCAGTTGATTTATCGTGAGGCACCTCGTCAATACACATTTTTTTTCGCTTATGGTTAGGTTTTTGTCATTTATCTCGGTTGCATATTTCCGTCAGATAAGCCCGTTTTGAAAGTTAAGGTCACAAAAGTCCATTTTATTATTGGGCGCTTGCCCGGACTGAACACGAACGTGTTTGGTATGAAATGAAAGGTGGACAAATTAATTCGCATCAGGAAAATAAATTATTTTTAACACAAAATAAATTTGATTTCTTAGTACACCAGAATCTTTGAGTAATTTGTCACTAATATTATTGGTAAGTTTGGCTGCCATATTGCCCTGAGGTTACAAGGGTCATAGGGTAGACAAATGTGATGGGAGGTAGGTGGGCAGAATCTGCTTTATATTTATTTTGGCCCCCAAAAATATGTCTCCTTGCTACTTCATTCTTCAAATTACTTTGTTGGTACCTGTGAATGAATGTGATCTTTTTGGCATCTACACTTCTTATTTAATCTTTTGCTCTGGTCTCAAAGCAGAGGAATTCTGAAGGAACCAAATTGCGTTTAAGTTCTCAGACTCAAAGTGAGCCGAGGGATTCGGAAGGGACCAAATTGATTTTAAATGAGAGTAAGGAGGGGTTCTCAAGGAACCAAAAACAAAACAATGCTCGGAAGCAGTATTGATAAAAAAAGGGCTTAAAAAAAAACTCAACTTCAACAATAGGTCGTAATACCAACCAGTAGTCGAAGAAAGTTCTACTATGTATCAATAATGACAATAAGATTTACAAGCCTCGAATTTATTACAATTTTTGCCTTTTACTTATTAATATTTTTGTACAAACAGAATGTGAATTATGTACACTTTAAATGTAAAATTAACAAAATAAATTAATAATGATATTACGATGGTTTGTTGTGGAGCTGGGGTGTTTTTAATTACTTGTGCTTTAGTTGAATTTATGAAGTTTAATTTTAATAAAAATAAAGATCCAATTCTTTCATTTTTAATCGTAATATTCATAAACATAAAACAATGCAATGAAGTAAATTATTTGATAAAACTCGCTCATTTTTTCACTATCACCACTAATTACAACCAGCGATACCACTTTGCTACAATTGTAGTAGATTTACTACATTTCTTCAAAAAAGATTAAAATCTTCTCCCTACTACTCACCATCATCATCAAAATATTGAAATCTACTACATTTTGAAAATCTCTAATTAATCCTACTTAAATTTTATAAAAAAGCCAAAATTTACTTTTTGTTTTTCTATTTCACTCTGGAATTTCCATGAAAAAATAAAATTTAAGAAATTTACTCTCCACACAACCTTTTTTTGTATTTTCTAAATTAAAAAAATGGTTGATTAACAATATATTGAAATATATGTATGTTTGTGTTTTTACAGGTATGCGGTCTTAAAGAATTTTAATTTTTCAGTTCAGTAAAATTTAACATAAAAGTTTATATATTTTCTCATATACTCACATATAAATATAAAAAGTTAAATTTTCAATCTACTACATTTTTTTCTTCAAATCTACTCCAATTTGTCTTCCGGAAGTGGTTACGCTGATTACAACCTATGCACTGTAGGTGCAGTGAATAGGTTTATTTTGACATCAATTCTAGTGTAAAAATTCACTGGATGCAAACATGCTATGAGATAGCGCCTTTCTATTTCGTGATTTAGAGCAGTCAGAAGGTAGGCTGTTTTGGAATTATCCAATGCTTACCGGACACCCTGTGTATGATGCTCGAAAACGCAACCAGGAAAAAGTACTGTAGTTAATATTATTTTTATTATTATTAAGTTAGCTCTTCATGAGTAACCTTATTTGACTCAAAGACTGATTTCGACATCTTTTGACAATGTTGTAACACAAATAGGTTGGTAGGTTTATTATACCTTTCCTGTACCTACTTTTCAACATTATCAAAGACGCACATACTGATACTCCAGCATGGAGAATATATATTTCTATAAAGAGGGATGCAATCTTCACTGTATTCCTTGAATTCTCAAAGATGTCTTTGAAACTTATACGAGTAACAGACTATAGTTGTCGAAAATATCCTCCCTCACATACCAATAGAAGAAAAAAAACCAACACCTCCACAATAATGTCGTTACGCACTCACATTCGAATAAGTTTTATTCAATTTCGTCATATTGTTGTCAAAAAGTCCCTGTTCCGGGATTCTGGTTACCTATTCCAAATTTCAACACTATACTTTTATAAACATTTGTATTGAATACGAAATATTAACATGGTGAACATGAAAACACTTTGTCTTCTATAGGTACAAGACTTGGGGGTATGTATTTTGTGTTTGTAGCGACACCATGTCTAGATATTTTCCTTTGTATAGATACGTCACCCCAGGCGCCCAAACACACTTTGGCAAGCACCACCATCACCACCGTTTGCCATGAGGGGAGAATCTTTAATACAATCATGACGCACCACATGCGATCTGCGTCGCCTTATAAAAAAGGTCTATTATATGTAGTTTCTATTGGGTATGGGTATACGTATAGTGTCTTTGTTAAAATAAACACCACCATACAGTTGTAAGAATGTATAAAAACAAGCAACATATATTGATGGTATTGACTTGTTGCTCATCTAATACAAATCTAATGTTAGTCGTTAGCTGACAAAGTATAAGAGGAAGAAATCACACTATACCTGGTATCCATTGAGCAAGAAGTCACAAACAGTAGATTCTGGAGCCCTAAGTAGTTCACTAATCATTGTTTTCTTAATTAAAAAAAAAAATAATACGATGATTTTAAGAAAATAAATATTAAAATTTAAAGCCTTAATTTACATCTACATTAGGGTGCTTCTATTTTTAGGAATCTTCATTTTATTCCACCTCCCAAACAAAATTCTGTGAAATACCCAACAAAATATTCCCTAAAATATGAGCCCCCAAAACTAATATTTAGTTGCGAGTACAGACACAGATTTATTATATAGATCATTTAATTCAAAGTAATTTGTTTTTTACCGCGTTGAAATTGCATAAAATGCTGCGTTATAGACATTTGAAAAAAGAGAACTGAAGCTTACGTGTATTTTATATGAAAAATCTTCACACGCTGAGGGCCCATATTATTTATGGAAATCTTTCGTTGGGTATTTCCAACAGAATTAAGCTAGAGGAGTGAAAAAAAACACAATTGTCCCAAAAATCAGAGCACCCTTATCTACTTACATAATTCGATTAGATAGGTACTAGCTATACGTAGTTTAGTATCTGCAAGGTTGTTATCGTTTTATTCTCCTGAAGTATTTAGCAGGCCTACTAAGAGAGTTAATGACATATCTATAAAATAATAATAATAAAAGTCGTTATGAATTAAAAGAGCTCCTTGGACCGGTATATGACAGGTACCGTTTTATTGGATCCAAAAAAAAAAATTCAAAAAAATCTCTAAAAAACGCCACATACCAAGTTTGAAGTAAATCGACCCATCCGCTTAGGCTGTGGTCTCTGATACATACATACAGACAAACAGAATTGTCAGACCCACTTTTTTATCATTTTCTATCATCGTAATGTCATGTTTGATTGCTATCTCAACTTTTTTTTTGTACGAATGCATAACTTGATATATGGTACCCATATTGCAAGTAAAAATTGAGGTTTTTTTTATCAAAACCAACATTACGATGATGGAAAAGTAAAAAAAAATGGTTTTCGTCATGCCGTCCACCGCGTCGGTCTGTGCGTCTGTGCGTGCGTGCGTGCGTGAGTCCATCTGTATCATCATTTCCACTACCTAAACGCGTGAACGGATATTCTTCAAATTTGGTAAAGAGATGATTTTTATGTAATTTTAAAACTTTGTTTTTGTTTTGTTTTTGAATATCTCATCTGGAACGAGTACCTCCCATACAACATTTTTGAGTTATTCGAGTTTTCTCGAAAACGGCTCTAACGATTGTGATTTCTTCTTTAAAAATAAGTTTTCATAATTGTTATCAAAAAAATCTATCGAGCCGTTTTTTAAAAAAATATTTTTTTATTACAAATTTTTCAAACGCTTTGTGAAAAAAAAGCCGATCAGATAAGCGGGTTCTTCTCTTCAGCGAGTTTTTCTTAAGCGATTTACTGTATTTTTAACAGAGTTATAGTAAATTAGTCAAATTTTGATGCTGGTCCTCCTACTATACTACTAGCTTCTCTTTTTTTTTCTTAAATTATCGGGTATTTTTCAAGAAACCGTATTCATTTTACTTTGGGAGCTCCTAAATTTTGCATTGAAATACTCGATGATCATTCATCTATTTTAAAATTTAAATCGGTTTAATTGGATAAAAGGATTTTTTAAAGTTTAGTCCGGTTATTTTATTTCCTTGCAGTTTGTTTTTTGGTAGATTATTTCGAAATTGATTTGAAATGTGTAAGTTTTGTTTTCAGTCCGTATTCCCCTCTGTCCCATACATGGATGCATACTTATGTTCCCTCCATACAAAACATATTAAAAGGCAGTCACTTATTACACACTCGTAGGTATTTATTTATATTATTTCATTATATTGTATAGTAAATACAAATATAATATATTCATTGGAATTGGATGTTACATATAAACTTATATCTAAAACATTTATGTATCGGTGAAGGCGGTTTAATAATTTTAACAGCTTTACCCATCAGTTGATTATGCGGCCCTATTCCCAATTTCACATACTAAATTTTGAGATACGTTAGTGTGCTGTCAGGATACAGTCGTTTTTATTCGAATTCCGTGTACCTACTAGACTATGCTACCTATACTACTCCTCTCTCTATTATAATATGTGAATTTGTTTGGATGACCTTGACTGTGTTGTGTTGTACTGTTCTCTGGCACAACAAGCAAAAGAATTCTTCTATATACCTACATAGGTATACATATCACCACCGCACCGTTATCACATACATCCAATAGTGTATGATACATCTGCAATGGTATCAGTACAAACCTGCATACATATCTATTGACAAAAAAAATATCTATTTACATACATAGATACAGTAAGCGTAAATGTGACGCTATTCTTTGTGTTTGGCATTCTGGGGTGCTTGTACTATACCCGAGTCCAGTCCGTAGTCAAGGGGAGGATCAATGAAGTTGAAATCTGCCTTCAAGACAAGATCGTAGGCTTAAATTTTTAAAGATCCTAAAAACCACTGAAGACAAAGTCTTGTGTATTTTTAATTTATCAGTCAAAAATTGATTTCTTTGTAACCCATTATCTCCCACAAATAATGCATGTATGTTTTTGACTACGGCACTGCTGCTAATCGTGACACACTTTCTCAATCCAAACCAACTACCATCATCAACCAGGGGAGAGCTCTGTAATTTATTTATGTTTGTACGAGTATCTAACGTGGTAACGGCAAACAGGCAAAAAAGGCAAACACGGCTTTGATTTCTTCATTGGTTTGATGGTGTAGATTATTCACTGTGCGTGTGCACCACCGACAGTGGATTTGCCATCACAAAGTGTTAGAAATGAGGGTGTCAATGTAATGAGGCAAAAACTCACCATCACCATTCCAGGGTCAACATCTAAGTAGTGAAAGTACATGTGAGTGCAAGGAACAAGGGGAAGATGTAAAGATTCCTTTTTCCTTTTTGTAAATTTCAGTAGCGTCGAGGTGAGGGTTTTTTTTTTGTTTAAATATTTTGTATCAGGCATGGTTCTCTTTGATAGGCGATGTGTAGGTGTCATGACATGCTCATAATAATTATGTGAGCGCGGGAAATACCATCTCAAATGGGAACCGAACCACACGCAAAACGCAGTAGATGTACAACAAACATGACTCAACTCAACACACAAGTTTCTCGTCGCTAGGGTAGTGTTGTCGTCACAATTGTGTGCTTTTTGGGGGAAGCCGCATATTATAATAGGTATGCCGGAGTTCATTCGCACAGGGAACACGGATACCTAGATGAAATGAATCAGAGGTGTAAGCGTATAACGTACCTCTATAGTTGAGAGCTCATGTCGAATTTGGTTGTGGTACAGAAGATTAACCCCAGTGCTGGTGCCGATGCCGGGGTACCCCTACTCGGGCTATTATAGTGTTATGTGTTTTGTGACGTACTACATAGAGAGGAACAAGCATACATACGGGCCGGGCACAGGCACGAGTGAGCGGCATTTGGCGTGTGCCTATGCCGGCCGTTCTGTTAATATTATAGAGAGCACACCACACATTTCCTGTGTACACACAAGGCTCTTGTTGTATACCTACTTGTTTTTGTGTTTATTATTATATTTTTTGTTGCCTTACTTGTTTTGTGTTGTGTATGATATGCCAATTGTGTGATATCACTTTGACACATAGGTTAGTATTGTTACTATGGTGTTGTTGGGAAGATTTTTGTATTTGAAATTTCGACTCGGATACCAGAAGTTGTAAGTAGGCTTTCTTGTGGGTTTTTCAAATGCAAAATGGGAGAAAACCTTTTACCAATATAAATTTTTATGATGATGGTGGAAATTGAAGAGATTTCTTCTTTGTGTTATATTGTTGAGGTTCATAGTGAAATTTTCGTTTATTTCCATGTGGTGGAAGTGTTCTTATGGCACAGACTGTAGGTATTGGATGGGTAGAAGAGTAGTGTCGGTGTACTTTGTACTTATAGTGAAATAAATGTTAGGAGAGTTTTCTGGTTGGTATATATGCTGCAGGTACAGATACTTTTGAATTTTACACAAAAAGCATAATATTATGGTTTTTATGTGTAAGTTGACATACATTCTTATGTACCTACATAAAATTGTATACATATTTTAATAGTTTGCTCAACAACATTACTACCAAATTGAGGGTATTTAATCAGAGCGAGTTAGCTCATACATTTTCAAATGATACTCTATTACTGGGGTTGATAGTTCTAACGCATAGATGGTCGTCCTATAGCGTCTGATGGGATTATCGGTCACTGTACCACCAGAAGAATGTGTTTTTGTTATTTAGGAGCATTTTTTTTAAACTCAATAAACGCCAAAAATATACAAAATGAGTTATGGGTAATAAAATAAGAGTATGATGTACCTACAGATAACAACCTTTATTAAAGAAGACCCTAGAAAACTTTAGAAACATACAACTACATAGTAAAAAAGCTTCATGTAAATGTAAAAGTGTTTTCGACCTCTAACAGAATCAATCCCCTCCAAAGTTTTCTCTTCGAGAAGTTTTTTATTCCAGACTATTGTGATCCAAAAAAATGGGGAGTGTAAAAAAAAGGATATGTTTGGTATAACTTTGGTATACTTGGTTGGAGACGGTTGGACTAAGAAGAACAAACGAAGTGATATCTATTTTTGTGGGTAACTTTAAGAACCTTGAAGAAAATCAGAATTAACAATATGGACCCCAACCAAAGAATCTGAACCTATTTTCTCATTCGTGTTCTTCTATTATGATGAAAGCACTATTCTCTCTTTTTTTTTAAAAAGAACTCAAATTTCCCAGTCACAAAAAAAAATTGAAAAAGTATGATGTGCCAATTTTGAAACAAGCCATTAAATTTCCAAGAAGTGGTCACAGCTACTGTTCGTCTGTCCTTATGTATTTGGAGTAGAAAAAGTGTATGGGAAAAAAGAATCCATTATTTCCCATGAATAATAATGGATACTGCATTCTTCAATACCCACGGAGCAGTTAGAAAAATCGGACCTTCAGGGCCTACAAGCAGGTCTCAAAACAGCTTATAAAGTTACAAAGTTGCTTTTTAAAATAAGTTTGGCAATAGTGATATGCTAGAAGTTACTCATTAAAGTATTAGTTAAAGTTTATTTTAATTTACATCTTTTTCAATAATTATGTTTTTACAATAGTCTATTCATTCATTTATTTGAAGAAAAAAATAAACGATTTCGTAGAACTCAACAAAAACTGCTTCTGTTTTATTTTGAAAAAAAGGCTGTGCTTTCGTGTTCAAAATAAGTTGGAATCGTTCCAAATCTTAGACAACAACAACTCTTCATTTCTACTTTTTCAATATTCGGTTTTTGTATTGAAATAAGATATAGAATAAACCTTCTCCTAAAAAATTTGCTAAAATCATTTATTAACTTTTGCACAGACGCCCTTCAATTTATTAGTTTAAAAGTGATATGATAATACATCAAATGCAATGCTGATCTTATTATTTGTTTTTCTTTCTAACGCATCAATTCTCAATAGTTTTTATGTAGGTAGGTTAGGTTAGGTTAAAGTGGCTGTCATTAAAGCAATCTGACACACTTAGACCAATAGAGGTCCATTGTGATACCACGAACTATAGTGAATAAAAAGTTCCTTGCTAGTTAAAATGATTTAGAGCTTCTAATGAAGCGAGTGAGACTACTAATGTCTGTGTTTGAGAGATCGCTAGGTTCAGTATAGAAGTCTCCTAAATGAAGTTTGCGTCTATGCGTGTCTACCAATAAGACAGTGTCCCGTTATGACACCTATTACAGAGCTGATTTGAGATCTGCTGAGGGACAGAAGGCAATTTGACCGTTTCAAATCTAGTTTGGGCCAGATTCGTTTGGTAGCTGTACACGTGGTAGTGTTAAGCCATCTTGTATTTCATTGTTCCAAAGCGACTCGTTTCAGCAGTAGTTTATTTGTAGCTATGGGAATACCTATATTTGCTTTGTTGGGCAGGATAGGCATTTCCGTTCCAATTCTGGCGAGTTCATCGGCTTTTCAATTCCCCGGAATGTCCCGGAATGTCCCGGTGTCCCGGCACCCAGATATTGTGAATATCAAACTGTTTGGCCATCTCCACGATCGACAGTCTTGGGCTGTGATGGAGTTTGAGGAGACTGATACAAGGGATTTCAAAGCAGCCTGACTATCTGAGAAGATGCGGATATCCGAACTGACTCCTTTATCGCCAGAATTTCCGTTTGAAATACGCTACAATGGTTTGGTAGGCGGAAGGAGAGACTAAGGTTTAGTCTATCCGAGTACACTCCACCACCCACCCCATTTTCAGTTTTCGATCCATCCGTATAGAAATGAATTGATTCATTTTCTAACAAGGCCCCTTCCTCCCAAGCTGACCTTGTGGGAATGGTGACTTCAAAGTTTTTGTCGAAAGCTAGAACAGGAGTGATGTAGTCGGAGTGACTTGGGAATGTTCCGAACAAGTTCAGAATTATGGTGTGGCCAATAGAGTTATTGGTCCATTGAGAGATGGCTTTGAGGCGGAAGGCTGTGTTCGCGGCCACTTGTTTGCCATATATATCGAGGGGTGTAAGGTTGAGGAGTATGTCTAACGCAGCGGAAGGTGTCGAGCGTAGGGCTTATCACGATTAGTCGCTTTGTCTAAGGCAGTCCACCAAACAGTCACCCCATAAGTGAGTATCGGTCTAATAACCGCAGTATATAACCAGTGAGTGATTTGTGGAGACAGGCCCCATTTATTCCCTACAGCTTTTTTTGCAAGAAAAGAGAGCTACTGTGGCTTTTTTCTTTCCTGTATGTTAGGTTTCCAACAACTTTTTATCTAAAATAAGACCTAGGTATTTTGCTTTATTGGAAAAAGTAAGTGGAACACCGTTAATCATTGGAGGGTCTGGTTGTGGAATTTTGTATTTTCTTGTATAGAGGACTAGATCAGTCTTGTGGAGGTTAACTCCCAGCCCACACCAATCTGCCCGTTTGAGAAGATTGTTTAGAGCGGTTTGTAAGAGTTCTATTAGAATTTGGGGATGTTTCCCAATGGCAATGTCGTCAGCGTATGCAATGACTTTGAATCCCTCTTCCTCCAGGTTTACTAGCAGCTCATTGACTTCCAAGTTCCATAGAAGTGGGGATAGGTCCTGCTGACTGACCTTCTTGCAGTAAATCTACCTAGTTTCGCATTTATAATTCTGCTTTTCAGCATGAAATTTATCAGGTCTCTAAGTGAGCTATCTACGTTGAGATTTTGCTATTGCGGCGCTATCGACATTGTTAAAGGCGCCTTCTATGTCTAGGAATGCAACTAAAGTGTACTCTTTGTGATTTAGGGAGTATTCGATGGTGCGTACGAAGGTATGTAGCGCAGTTTCTACCGATTTTCCCTTACAGTATGCGTGTTGTGATGTTGAGATAAGATTTGGCTCTATCGCACTACGCAGGTGAATAACAATCAATCGTTCCATTGTTTTGAGAAGGAAGGACGATAGACTGATTGGTCTAAGATCCTTGCTGGTAACGTGGGAGCATTTGCCGTATGTAGGTACCTATTTTGTTTTGGAATTTTGTGCTGGAGAATTTGTTTTGGGGTTTTTGTTTGTGGCGCTAAGGTACCCCACCCTGTGAATAGACTTAAAATCAAAGTAAGCAAGAGAGCTCAAAAAAAAAAACGGTCGATAAAACTACTTAATTATAAGCCAAACGATTTTTTTAACATTTGAACCCGATGACCCGTACTCTTAAGTCAAGAGGAGTGATTTGGTTTCGGAAAATATCCCTATGATCCTTATGAGTACAAGCATACATACAAGATCCAATCATTCGTATTTGTTCGAACAACGAACAAGCAAAACAAGCAACACTTCATACATAGATGGGAAGTTAAACTAAAAATTTCTTACATTATTATATCTCTCTATTTCATATTAATATTGTAAATTATAATAACAATAGAGTGTTAAAATTTACATATAATCGACATCCATACATGGCCTCGATATTAGAATGTCGTGATACACTGACACAGCTGCCGTCATACAATCTGAATAAAAGTTGTTGAAAATGAATAGCCTTGGATGTATACTTGTTGATTGTATTTTAATATAAGAGGAACACGGTGGGATGTGAAGTGTGATGTTTCGTTGCAAAATCTAAAATATAAATGACTATGTTATTGTTATTATTGTACTATTCGTACTAGAATGTCAGCTTGACCATTCGTTATTCCGTCAATCTCATTGAGCTTTTGAACAACAACAACAACTTAAAGGCGCTAACACTCTTGTTTGGCTGGAGATATAGCTATTGACAATGACTATGGCTCTTATAAAATGTTACACACAACGTAGTTTACCTATATAATGTTCCAGAAAATAGGAAAAAGAAATGATTTATTTAAAAAAAAAACTATAACGAAGATATTTTACAAAAGACGATGGAAAATTTGCAGCGCCCGCTCCCACCCAGACTGCTTACATGTGAATCCGGTGAGCAAAAGGTAGGTTATGTGAAGTTGGCACCCCTATTTGCAATTCTTTTGAAAAAAAGTTTGTGGTGCGTTTGCCCTCCATTTTTACTTGCTCTATAAGGCAAGTATTGGTTTCGTGTCAAAAAAATGGAGAAATCCAAAAAAGTGGTTTTCGTCATGCCGTCCGTCGGTCTGTTTGTCTGTTCTGCTGTGCGTCCATCTGAACAGGGAGCCACTGAGCCACAGCCTAAACCGGTTGACGGATTTTCATGACATTTGGTAAAGATTACTTTTTTGTAATTTCCAAGGTTAATTTTTGTTTTATTTTTGAATATCTCGGTTATAACGAATACCTCCCATATAACGGCTTCGAGTTATTGGATTTATCTCGAAAACGGCTCTAACGATTTTGATTAAACTTGGTGTATGCTATGTTATAAGTGATTGCAACAATCCTGCGTTTTTAGTTGTTCTTAAAAAAAAAATCGAATAACGGTAATATGATGAGCGCACTTTTCGGGAATTTTTCCATAATTTTTAGTTTTTTCCGTATACATATATCATTACTGGCTCAACTGATTTTGTTCACCACTTTTCACCAGGTTACACTCATCATTTTAAAAAGTATTGTGTATTTAGATTCGCAAAAAAATAAAAACTTGGAAAAAAATTAAACAAAAAATTGAAGAATACATAAATAATTTGAACTACAAGAGCAAGTTCGTGCGATCCAGTCGTGCATTTAATTTCTTTTGGGGCCATATTTTGTGGAGCCGGTTTTCGTGCTTCCTTGACTTTCTTCTAAAAAGTCGGTGGTTCTATCTTCTTATTCGCACTTAGACTTCACGAGGAGTTTCTCAACAGTTACGTGTTTTGTCCCTTGCCTGCAGAATCGACTCATATAGGCCTCGTCTTTGGTTGCATGTGCCTGGAGGCACTCCTCATCGAACAAGAGGCTTTGTGTTTTACTTTTGTTGTCTTCTATAACACAGCACATCAGAGATGCTGATTTTAAGTTGGCAATCATTTTACTGTTTGTCTATAGTTGCTTCCGGTGGTTTTTTTTTCCGAGAGATTGAAAGGGACGTGTTCAGCTAAATTTTAACAGTCTCTTACAAAAGGTATTTCGCCACACAATGTCGACCAATCTGAGTCAGTTTTCGGAAGTTTCGTGTTAATTCAATTAATGTCAATGCATTTGGGGACTCTAAAAAACATTTAATAACTCTTCTTTACAGTCGGTGGTACTCTAAAAACAGAAACAAACGAAAATATGTCAGACTGTGCCAAACGTGGGGAGGTGGTCGGAGATAGGGGGTGGTCGTGGGAGGTCCTGGGATAGCCCTAAATTTTTCAAGTTATAAATGATGGCATACTCAAGAGTTAAGTTTTACATATATAAAGGCAGGTACCTACGATTATTTTAATTTTTTTTTTATTTTTTAGTTTATTTAAACTTTTTTTACACTTATCCTCACTATACCCATACAACCACAACAAAACATGATTTTAACTTGTGGGGAGGTATAGGTAAGAGTATGCTATCATCTCATGGCTGCCATATTATATATCTTTGCCGCGAGTTGGAATCATGACGTGAGTGAGCAACCACCATTTATGGTTGAATGCATACTCGTTCTGTAAACAAGAGTGAGGGTGTTGTACTGTTCAGGGGAAAGCTTTGAAAAAAAAAAAAACAAAATAGAGGTGATGTTTTTTTTGTTTTTGTTGTTTTGTACCTCCATCAAGCATCAAGCATCAAGCATCATTGTGTTCAGGCATACCAAACAGGAGAAGAGAGAGAGAGAATTCTTGTATTGCAAAGCGTTCACTGCTGCTCAGAGAGATTTAAATGCCCAGGCCGTGGCGTCATATCGCGCGGTGCTGGATAACGAATGTGTGGGATGAAATCCGGGAGCAATAAAATACAAACGAATCTATTTATAGTCAAACCCTCTTATTTGAACTAAGCTTAACTACGAGGACGATATAATTTATCAGAAAGCGTATAAATGCCTTTGATTCCGAATCCTAATCTAGATTATGGGCAACAGGTATGAAATCTAATCGAAATATTCAAGATTTTCCATAAGTTTTTAGTATTCTTGTTTGTAATCTAGATTACGACGAAATCTCATAAAAAATTTACTTGATTTTGTTAGCGAAGCCACATTTTTATAAATCATTGTTCTCTTTTGTCAAACAGTTAAAGCATGTTTTAGCAGCGAGACAAAGGGAACTGTCAAACAAAATCTTGTTTTAGTGGTGCGGTGTGAACGGTTCAATGAGATTTCGTAATCTTTTTGCGAAATCTGATTGGTTGTGTGTTTCGGTTTGTTTTTTTTTTTTAGTTTGAAAGTAAAAACATATTTTCGCCAGTTTAGAATTAAGATCCTTTGGGTTAGCCCCTTATGAACACACCTACTCTGCCTGATGCCAATATATTCTTTATTGTCCGGCTGACTGTGTAGATTTTTGCTTAGTTTCGTTAAATAAGATTCGAGTAGAGAACATTTTCCCGGCGGCGGCCGGCGGCGGCGATGATCATTTGTCATTGAAAAATATTTTTGTTGATAAAATTGCCATTTGCATTAAGTGGTATTGACTGTGTGAGTATAGTTGGGTAGGGTGCCATGACACTTCTGATATTGTGAGTTGAGCATACACATATCTACCGTGTCATGGCGCATAAAAAAGAAACTAAAAGAAATGCTCAGTATGCTCATTCATACAAAAAAAACAGAGAACACCAATGTGTTGTTTTTTTTTTTGTTTGTTTTTGTTGTTTTGGTCTTACCCCATGAAAACAAGGTGATAGTGTTCCAATGAACACTACCTATTACTCTTACTATAAAGGACACTTCCTATGTATGCATATGGAACACATTGAGTTGAAATTTGGGAGATGTAGACTACGGAATAGGCCAGCATGAATCTGGAGACGCAAACCGAACGGTATTTGTTTGCGGCACGGAATTCGCATTAGGATTCATGCTACCTACATATATGCTCATATAGATGTCTTCAGATAGCTGCTGATTCGACGCTATAGAAAGTTTATAAACGAACACATAAAACACCCGTGCATATAGGTATAGCTCGGATTCAAATATAATGTAACACCAGCGCAAAAAAGCAGGTTTAAGGCTTATACGATTAGAGAGGATACAATATCTGTTCGTTATAGAGTGAAGATCGTATACACTTTAGGTCAGTATTAGTTTTCTTTGCTAGCAATAAGCAGTAGATACGAGTATGTATAGTGCCTGTAGGTATAGCGACCCACGACCCATCACCAACCCAACCAACCATTCCATTTCAAATGGTAGGTATATAGCTATACCGAGCGCATTTTGCCTACCTACATAAAGTATTTAGTGCTTCATTGAGTAACAAGACATTTTATTGCTCGCTTGGAAGAGCCATTTGAGAAATTGGAAGATGTGGGCCTTGGAATGGGTGTTCAGAAAAAACAGATTGTTCACGGAATGGGTGGGTGGGTGGTAGAAATGTACTTCATAGTTTATTTCTTATAGCCTTGCGATTGTAAGAAACCTGAATGTTTTGCTTATGCTATGAATACTTACTTGAATGTGCTCTTCAAACCTTAAGTTTTGTAAGAAAAAGAAAACTTTGACGTTACACTGAAGAAAAGAAATATACAAATTTGTATAGGCCAGACAGGATTGCCAGAAGGAAAACAAATTTTAAAACCGGCTACAAGATTTTAAGAACTGGTAAATGTTTTGAAAACTTCATCCTGGAGGGAGAGCCTTATTTTTATATAGTAAATAATTAAAATCAATGTCTGCAAGCTATCACCATGAGGCTTTTGAAATGCACGCCATACTTGGCAATCTATTATCTTTTAACATTTATCATCACTGACTGTCTGGTTCCTTAATGTTGTTTATATAATACTTCTAAAAACACCTTGTCACTATTCTTTTAATAATATCTTCTTTTGTGCATCACATTTATTGCTTTAAAGAAGGAATCCCAAAAAAAAAATCCTCACGAACTCACACCATTTCTTGCATTTGAAGTAGTCCAAAACTAATAAAGGATCATCATTCTTTCAGTTCACCGAGATTAAAAATTTTCAATTAGTAATAGATTTTATTTTTTCTTCCACTTTTCTTGATTAAAATTGGTCTCTTTTGTGAAATTGTCCCAAAGACCGCTGCCAACTTCAAGCAATTGGCTGAAAAACCAGACGGTCATCAAAGACTTTATGATCCAAGGAGGTGATTTTACTAAAGGCGATGGAACCGATGGACGATCAATTTGTGGTCAACGTTTTACCGACGAGAATTTCAAACTAAAGCACTATGAAGATGGTTGGTTGAGCATATGGCCAATGCCGGTAAAGATAAAATGAATCCCAGTTCTTCATTACAATAAAACAAACATCGTGGTTGGATAGACGTCATGTTTTTTTTTTCGAAAAGGTGCTATCGGGAATGGATATTGTCCGTAAAATCGAGTCCAGTGCCACCGACGACGGCCGTAACCGTCCTGTTAAGAACGTTGCTATTGCTGTTAAGGAACTCGCTCAATTCCAGTTCCTGAACCATTTGCTGTTGCTAAAGAGCCTTCTCAAGATGCGAGTGAAAATTGTGGGTTCAATGGCATAGTTTCATCTCTAAAAGAAGAAATTAAAAACAAAAAAAAATGAATGGAATTTAAAATAAGAGACACAATAAAAGTTTTTTTTTTATATTAGAAACAAACAAAGAATATATAAGTTCTTGAAGAAAATACCTTATAAAGAGGAAATGAAGATTTAATATAGAAGTCAAAAATTCACATACCAATAAGGAAGGAATTAAGTATGAATTAAGTAATCTGATACCGAAGTTATACTATTTTGTGGGAAATGAATTCTATTTAATTCGAATAAACAAATTCTTCATCTACACGTAGGTACAAAATAAAATATAACCCCAGTAAATGATTTAGTGTTAATCAATTGATGACTTCAATTGGTATCCATTTGGATTACACGCTAAATTGTTTGTATAGAAGCGCCTTTAATAGCTATTGCTATACATACCAATACAAACAACACTATTTTTTTGAGATTTTACTAGGATATGTAAAAAGTACGAGTCCTTATTCCAAAACCAAGTTGTCAGCTATAAAACCATAACTCATGGTGCACCAATAATCACGAATTTTAGGACTTTTTTTTTAGTTTTTGCATTCTAAATAAAAAATTACAATGAGCCTTACTAATAACACTAGTTTATAAATTTTCGATTCATAGTGAGTACTTGCACAAAAAATTACTTTTGAGATTAATTTTGGGTCGTTGAAAAAAGAAGCGTTCTCAAGATATCAGCAAAAAACATGTTTTTTCCATATTTTCATATTTTAGCATAAATATCAATAATAGTAATTCTAGTTTTTGAATACTTAAATTTTTTGAAAAGATATTGTTTTCTTCTTTCTAACGATATATTGATTTTTGTTAATCGGGCTAGACACCATCAAGGAACAGCCGCTCAAAGTGTACAAATACATGATTTTTCGTCCTTTTTTTAAAATTATTTGATTTCAATCGTTCCGTTAAGAGAGAAACAAAAATATTTAAAACACTTTTAAGATTTCAGGATAAAGATAATGATTTTAAAAAACTATGAAGTCTTACTGCATAAAAATCGCACGAAAAATGTGAAAGTTAAAAGACCTTAAGTATTCAAAAACTAAAATGACTGTTATATTTTTGCTGAAATATGAAAATAGAGCAAAACAACATGTTTTTTTTGCTAATATCTCGAGAAACCTTCTTTGAAAAAATAAATGAATGTCATTTTTTTGTTCAGCGACCCAACATTAATCTAAAAAATAATTTTCTGTGCAGGTTCTTTCTTCGTCTAAGCTTGTGTAATCAAACACTAATGTCGTCTATTAGTAAGATGTAATGTTAAAATAAAATGCAGAAATTAAACAGAATCGTACCAATAAACAATTTAATCCTCTAATTAACAAATATCCACACTTTTCATTACTTAAAGTACCTTAGTTGATTTAAGGTGCTTGAATGGTTTTAATTCATTTCTGCTTAAATTGAAAACGAATATAGCAATCACTAGTACATTTGGAAAAAAACAACATTATGCTACGAACTTCCACCCAACGTAGTGCTAATTACGTCATTTGATATTTTTTTTCCTATTTGAGATTTCGTGTTTCATATGACAAAAAAGTGTGCAATCCTTTACTAAAAGAAAAAAAATTCTTTCCCCTGTTTTTGAGAAAATATTGCACCTTTTTTGGCACACGAACTTTAGTGTGTAATGAATTTCTCAGTAGGATTTTTTAAGTTAGTGCGACGGTATGTTATCAATACATAATTTTTAGGGGTATATTCATGAAACCTGGGTAAACTCTTGGTAAACGTGGTTAAGTGCTGAATCTGGTAAACCAACTGTCACTTCCAGACAAATTTTATTTTCCACGTTTACAAAGGTTGCATAAAATGTATACATGTTTAGGGTAGGTTTATATTCGGACTGTATGATCAATATTTATTCATTTCCCGATCGGCGGATACCATATTTATTATGGCTAAAGAGAAGGCTGAACAAAAATGAAAATAGTTTAATAATAGAAACTGAAATCATGACATTACTATAGAAAAATAATTTTTATTAGACATATGACTTAATTGAGAGGAATTTTAATAATTATAGAGTACATTAAAATATTTACTACAAAATAAAGTACGAAAAAATAGCATCAGAAGCAACACTTGTGTGACATTTCGGCTATCATTAGTTTAGTGTTCGACTTTAAACATAGCTTTCCGAACATTAAAATTTGACCTTTTACGAGTGATTAATCTGGAGACTGATTCACTATTAGTATGTGCTTTTTCAAAAGTGTGGAGAATTTAATTCAAGCTTTTAAAAAAAATTGATTATTAGTAAGGCCCAATAGGTCTTGCAAAACAGCATTTTCGGGAAAAAAATCAGTACAACAATACTGGTATTTGTCATAACAACATCTTAAAAAAATCAATGTTGAGCAATTTTTTGTGACGTAAAATGTCTTGCATGACTAGGATTATATTAATAAATAATAACTACTTTAATCATTTTTATGTTAAGTTAATACGGTACATCGCAAATTTCAGATACTTAATCTCCGAGCAGTCTTCAGCAGGTGCTTAAGGGACACAAATAGGTTGTAACGGGTGATTTTTTAGCTGGTTTGGTTTCGGCAACACTGGTTTTGACAGCTGACGTGTGTTTAGTACCTTGTGTCACTGTCAAACAGCTTCAGTTTGGTTTGCAATTTAACCATGGATCGTCTTACAAATGAACAGTGCTTGCAAATTATTGAATTTTACTATCAAAATTCATGCTCGGTTCGAAATGTTCATCGCGTTCTGCTTCCATTTTATGGTCGGCATTCTCGACCTTCTGAGCAGTCTATTCGGAAGATTGTGACCAAATTTCGCACCAAATTTACTTTGTTGGACATTAAACCACCAACACGTTTACGTACTGTGCGTAGTGAAGAAAATATTGCGGCCGTATCAGCTGGTGTGACAGAAGACCGCGAAATGTCGATTCGGCGCCGTTCCCAGTAGTTAGGCCTTTGTTACAGCACTACGTGGAAAATTTTGGGGAAGGATTTGGGCGTAAAGCCTTTTAAGATACAGCTGGTGCAAGAACTAAAGCCAGCCAACCTACCACAACGCCGAATTTTTAGTGAATGGGCTCTTGGAAAGCTGGCCGAGGATCCGCTTTTTTATCGAAAAATTGTGTTCAGCGATGAGGCTCATTTTTGGTTGAATGGGTACGTAAATAAGCAAAATTGCCGCATTTGGAGTAAAGATCAGCAACAGCTACCAATGCATCCCGAAAAAGCCACTGTTTGGTGCGGTTTATGGGCCGGCGGCATTATTGGGCCATATTTCTTCAAAGATGATGCGAATCGCAGCGTTACTGTCAATGGTGAACACTACCGAGCGATGATAACAAACTGTTTTTTGCCCGAAATTTAAGTTCTTGACTTGCATGATATGTGGTTTCAACAAGACGGTGCCACATGCCACACAGCACGCGAAACAATGGCGCAATTGCGAGGCGAGTTTGGTGAACAGTTAATTTCACTTTTCGGGCCGGTCAATTGGCCGCCTAGATCGTGCGATTTGACACCATTAGATTATTTTTTGTGGGGGTATGTCAAGGCTAATGTCTATAGGGACAAGCCCGCTTCGATTGACGCACTGGAAGCCAACATCCATGCATTCATTCGTGAGATACCGGCCGATATGTGTGAAAGAGTATGCCAAAATTGGACTCAGCGGATGGGCTACCTGAGACGCAGCCGCGGTCAACATGTGCATGAAATTATCTTTAAACATTAAATTGCAAGATTCAAACTATCGATTCAAATAATATTTCATTCATTTTTTCGAATTTTTTGTGCTTTTTTTTTTTAAAGTTCTAAACCTCTTAAAAAATCACCCTTTAGTTGGTTAAGGATTATCATAGCCATTTAATAAAAAGTATGAAAAAACAATCATAACTAGTCATTTCTCTGACAAAACTGACAATTCTTTTTTAAGAACGTAAATATAATTTTATTTTATTTTTTTTCAAATTTCAGTTTTTATTACTTTATAAGTAATTTTAATTTTTTTTTTCAAATTGCAGTGATAAAAAACTACTTTTTATATTTTTTTGATGCATCTTTTAAGGTTGTAAAATAAAATTTTTCCGATGTTCATATATATTGATTCGTTATCGAGAAATGGTGAACGAAAAAAGTGTCACGAACGTACGAACGAACATTCACACAGTCACAGGCATCTTTTTAAAAAACAAATGATACAGACTCTAGTCAGCTCAAAACGTCGAGAAATGTCAAGAATCAAGCAGTAGATACGAGTATGTATAGAACCTGTAGCTATATTGATCACGACCCATCATCAACCAACCATTCCAATTCCAAATGGTTGGTATGCACTTCAGCTTTATCCCGCATTTTGCCTGCATAAACTATTTAGTGCTTCATTGAGTAACATTTTATTGCTCGCTTGAATGAGCCATTTGAGAAATTGGAGGATGTGGGCCTTGGAATGGGTGTTCAGAAAAAACAGATTGTTCACGGAATGGGTGGGTGGGTGGTGGAAATGTACTTCATAGTTTATCTCTTATAGCCTTGCGATTGTAGGAAACCTGAATGTTTTGCTTATGCTATGAATACTTACCTGAATGTGCTCTTCAAACCTATAGTTTTGTAAGAAAAAGAAAACTTCGACGTTACACTGAAGAAAATAAATACACAAAATTGTAGGCCAGACAGGATTGCCAGAAAGAAAAAAATATTTCAAAACCTGCTACAAGATTCTAAGTATTTTGTTAAATGTTTTGAAAACTTCATCCTGGAGGGAGAGCCTTATTTTTATATGATTTGCAAAATTTTTTTCTCTGGTTCTTTAACATTGCTTATGTATAACACTTCTAAAAACACCTTGTAACTATTCTATTAATAATACGTCCTTTTGTGTAAAAAACAAAAAACGAAATCCTTAAGAACTCACTCCATTCCTTGCATTTGAAGTAGTGCAATACTGATAAGGGTTCATAATGCTTTCAGTTCATCGAATCACATGCATATAGTTTTAGGATCAGAAATAAAGTGAATTCAGATTAAATGTTAAAAATAATAGCTAAACTAGTAATATGAAAAAAAGATTACGTATACGCCATAGAGAACTTTATTTATTTTTTTTGTTTTCAAGTAGCTTCGAGTCATTTTCTATTCGATGAAATGAATTCGATTTTTCGATAAAACACATTCTACATCTACATTCGAATTAAATATCCCCAAAATGAATGACTTGTAGTGGTATTAATCAATTGATGACTCCAATCGGGATCCATCCATATAAAACATCAAATTGTTTGTATAGAAACCGCCCTAAATAGCTATTGCTATATATGTCATACAAGACAAAAAATTCCTGTAAAGCCACTAAAATCAACACAACTACACTAGTAGTAGTGTTGTTGTCAAGTTGTCAGCTTCAAAACCCCTATTCTTATACTCATGGTGCAACAACAACCACGAATTTTTGGTCTTTTATTTCAGTTTTTTGCTTATTTGCATTCTTAAGAAAAGTTATAATATTTATATTATTTTGAAGAGCTGTATTCCAAGACCTATTGCACATACCTACAGAGCTGCGTTTACACTTTTATTGTAGCTAATTTTGTCTTTTCTATCTGATGGCAGGTAGCTTTTTATATGAAATGCACATTTTAGAAGTTATGAGATAAAGACTTAAAAAAGTCGTACTCTGCTGGCCTAACAACATACCAAAAAATCAGCGATCTACGATTTTTTGGAAAGCAACTTATTTAAACTATTTTTATGCAGTCATCATCTAGCCACTTCTTTGAAAAAACTGACAATTCTTCTTCAAGAACGTAATTATAATTTCAGTGGTAAAATATCAATTTCTTCCAGCTTTGTTGACTCCTTACTTAAATAAATTAATAAATAACCCACAACGCTACACCTTCACAAAACCCAAATAAAAATTAAGTGCACGACTGGATCGCACGAACTTACTAATGTAGTCCAAATGCTACTCTTATTATATGTATTAACTTTGCTTGAAAATTTAAGCTTTTGGTTATCTGATGTGTGGTACGATAGGTATTGAGAGATATGTACACAAATAAGCAAAAATAAATATTTATTTTTAAACGGAAATACTTTTGAATTAGTTTTTTTGAAAAATTATTTTTTCCGATATTGGGTCAAAATTTCAAAATTTAGTTTGTAGATGTTTTTTTTATAAAAAAATATAAAAAAAAACAGCTCGGTAAATTAAAAAAAAAAAATCTGAAAATTTATCGTTATAGAAGAAATCATGTCAAAAAGTTTAATCAAAATCGTTAGAGCAGTTTTTGAGAAAACTCAAATAACTCAAAAATGTTGAATGGGAGGTACTAGTTCCAGATGAGATATTCAAAAACAGAAAAAAAAGTTTTAAATTTACATAAAAATCATCTCTACCAAATTTGAAGACAATCCAATCCGTTCACGCGTTTGGGCAGTGGAAACGTGTAAAGATATGCACAGACGCACAGATGCACAGACCGACGCGACGGACGGCATGACGAAAACCACTTTTTGTAGTCTTCTTCGTCATCGTTATGTTCGTTTTGATTAAAGCCTCAATTTTTTTTTCACGAAACCAATACTTGCCCTATAGAGGAAGTACAAAGATGTGTAAGTGCATTTAGTACCAACTAAGTTGTATTAAAAACAAAATTTTTAATTGCTTTTTTCTCGGAAAAACGGAGACCCTCTAATTTTCAGTACACATACATTATACTGTATGGGCATTAACTCTTATGGAAAATGCAATTTTTATACTTTGAGGTGCACTGCTTGCTTTACCATTTAGAATAAGCGATGCAAAAAGTGCATATCACTAATACCTAACAATAACTAAGATAAAACTTGTAAACTATAAAATTTGATATATTATGTGGATTGGCTGTGTAAAAACACAACTAAATAAACTCATACAACCCCTTTATACTTTACTACATAAGTAAAGAATGAACCTTTTTTTATAGGAAATTCTTAATAAACGGATTGAACCGATAGATAGCTTCGGCTCTATATAGTTTTGTACAGACTGATCCATAAAAACTGCTTTACTGAGTATACGTGTTACAAAAAAAAAAAGAAAGTTACTCAAGGGGCTAACTCATAGAATCCGTCACTTGTGTTACGTCAGCGTTTTTAACTAACAGCTCGATAAAATACACACATTCTTGTTAGATGCGGCCCGTAAGAACGGACGCAGTGGAAAAAGTAGCCGAACTTTCAACTAAATTGACAACTGATTCGTTGACGGAACGGACGCGACGGACTCTAACTATACCAATGTCGCCGAAATGTCCTCACTTGGTCTGTACTTTTTTGGTGGGTATAAAATTATAAAGATATAGTGATTCGTGTCTTTTAAAAATGTCAAAGATATTTGTAAACGCGTTACCGTAAGAAAAAAGAAGTACTGGCGTCTTCCATACAAAGGTGGATAGAACAAAATTAACGGCTTCTGGTTGGGGCGAAAGAACTTTCACACAGCGATGCGAAATATTAATCGATGAATAAAATGTCAAAAAAAGCTAATGTGAACTTCAACATTTTATTACTACATTGATTACGAAACAGAACGCAAGATTTGGGAATTGTGTAAGTAGAAAAGAGAGGTCAGAAATCCATATATCCAATACCCAGCGGTAAATACCGTAAATACTCCCTCCTTGAGGGAAAGCCTTGACGTGACGGAGGGGTTACGGTGACTACTACAATGAAACTTAGAGCTATGCGATCGCGGAACTTTTTTCTGCAGAAGGGCCTCCCATGGTCGACAAGTCGATGTAAAGTAGAATGTCGCTTTCAATTACCCCCCTCCCCAACAAAGCAGTGCTCCCACCAAGGCACTACCAACAGATTAGACGTAAGTGGAGGAGTTCCTTTAATGGAATCAACGGTAACATCGCTAGTTCCAGTCAGGATGAACTTTACTTGATGAACACCTTATACGGGCTCCTACGACATAATCGGAGCGCAGGCCGATAAGGAGCGGATTTATCTGGCTTCTCGGAGTTAACTAAGAGTCTGGTCCTCCAGCATGGGGGTCGTGCGTGGGGGTAACTTCCCTACCACGGAAAAAAGACTTTGTTCCGAAACAAAAACATGACTCGGATATGGATGACCTTAATGTTGACGAACCATGCAAACGAAACAAGGACAATGACAATTTCGTATTGTGCACATAAACAATTAGTGGAGAACCTAGATAGGCTAAGGGCTGACGTAACAGCTATCCAGGAGGTGCGATAGGATGAAGAGGGCATGCGACGGATGAAATCATGTGACATCTACCACGGGGAGTGCTTCAAGGAGCAGGGTCAGTGGCTGTTTGGGTGCGGTTTTGTGATAAGATGAAGACTTAGGCAAGAAGTCTTGAGCATTAATGCGGTGAGCGAGCGCCTGGTAACAATCCGCATCAAGCAATATTTCAAAACGTGACGCTGATCTGTGTTCAGGCCCACGCCCCCCACAAACAGAAGGACGCACCAATTCATGACAAGTTTTACGAGGAGGTATATACATAGGTCTATAATTGGAAAGCATAGTCTACATGCCGAAACGTCCAATAGCGGACTCTGGCGAAATGTCACCATTGCGAGAACCCAATTCCCACACCTCAATATTCACAAGGGGACTTGGCGGTCATGTGATCAAAAAACTGTCAACCAAATTGATCACATCACGATTGACGCCAGACATGCTTGTAGTATCTTAGATGTCCGAACGTTCCGAGGAGCAAACGTTGACTCAGACCACTACTTGGTAGTGTCTCGAGTACGGATGTGGATGTCTATGACGCCACAACGCCGAGCAGATGCTGTGAAAAAGTTTGATGTCGCGAACCTCAAATCGCAAGAAACCGCCAAAACATATTCTGACCGCTTTTCTCTTAATCTCTTGGCCAGGCAGCCACCAGCAGCAAGCATTGACGACCAGTGGAAATATTGTTAACAAGCAATTAGTAGTGCCGCCACTGATGTGCTGGGTTTCACAAGGTGACCACAACGAAACTCCTGGTTTGAAGAAGAATACCGGCTGGCGCATGCATCTAAGAACGAGGCATATCAGGCAATGCTGCAAACAAGAAGCAGAGCCGCTGAGAGAGGAACACCGACTTCTCAGGAGAGAGCAGGATAAGCGGGCGGTCGAGTATATTGAGGATTATATGATGGTGTACGCAGCGTGCGTAACTGGAGGCGGCTAGCTAAGGACAGAGCTGGCTGTAGAGGCATGTTGGTTGAGGCCGTAATCCATCCTGGATTGTAAGCGCCACCTTAAGTAAGTAAGTAAGGTAAATACCGAAACAGTACTGCTTGCTCGTACCGAAGCACAGTGTGGCCAATGGTATGAAAGTTAACATAAATACCTTTTTTTCAAATTGTACCCAAATTGTCGTCTAATACGAATTTACTTTAATAGAACGATAAAAAGGCTACACAAAAACGGTTGTATACCGTACCGAAAAATGAGTAAGCGGCCTTAAATATTTTCATAAAAATTCAAAATTCAAGTGGCTTACCTTGACTCCACTCAACATCAATGGGCAATATCTAATAACTTACTAATTTTCCTTAAAAAATATTAAATGCGCAGGAACCTACCTCTCAGCTTTTATAATGAAAAAAACTTGGATCAAAGATATTTATAAAAAGATAAAGTTCATATCTTGTAACTTAATCAATCAAACAAGTTTGTGTTTAAACACTCAAAAGAAAAGCTACATTAAATTCAAGTTTATATTTGTTTCGTTTGCTTTTAAGCTTCTCCATAAGCATTGTACTTTTAAGCTATAACAAAACAAAAGACCTAACTTCCACATTATACTCATATTTAGATTTCTGTTCACAACAAAGCTGAAAAAGTTAAGTTAAAAAGAAAAATATTAGAATACAAAACAAAAAAAAAAATATACCCGAAGCTCTTAAAATCAGGGTAGCATCCTATTAGAAACAAAACTCACAACAACAAAAATAAAACAAGCATTTCTCTTTCCAAACATTCACCCTGCCCTAACATAACCTTTAAAATAATAAAGCACTCTAAAATATTAAGTAGGGTTCTCTGTGAGCATGTGCTTCATCTTCTAATACAAAACTTGCCGCCTAATCAGTAAAATATAAACACAACCTCAAATTTAAATAGAAAACAATATAATATCAGAAACACGGTATTCTCTTAAAGAAACCACCCAGAGTCCCAGAGGGCAAGAGACCACATCTATTGTTTTTTTTTTTTCTTCTTTATAGAAGAGGAGCTGCTATGAGACGATAGAATCTGATGCAAAGTGTACAATCGACCAATTACTTTTCTAAAAACCTGACTGCGGCAGCAGCAAAAAAAAGAACACTACTGTGTGGACTTAGAAAGAGCATTAGAAAATGGTGAACATGTGAATTTTCGACCAGGCACTCAGAAAAACCAGCTACATGTTCTGTTTCTTTCTAATGCCTGATGGTGGATGTGGATGTGATTAGATTTCACATTGCTTCGCAGATGAACTGGTATGCGCCAATGTGCTGTTGGTGGAGAAATAGTGCAACTATATAAAGTGGCGGGAAAACATAAAGGTGGAAGTTGTTTCTATTCTATTATTTCAATCGACACGAAGCGACGACCAAGCCAAGAGTTGTAGCGTAGCGTGTCTTTATTTGTTATGTGCGGGGAAAAGAGAAAACTATTGAATTTAGAAATATACTTCCGCAGCTGAGGCAAAAATGTATCCAAACTGAATAAACATGAGCGAACACTTTGTGTTGCCGCCCCATAGATACAGTGGAAAATTATATCCAATGAAGAATATATCTTTGAATGATAATATTAATGATGCCCCTAAGCAAAAGTACGAGTATCTGTGTATCTTTGGTATCGTAGCTCGTAGCGTAGGTAGGTTAGGTTATACCCTTAAGAGAGAGATATTTAATTTTTTGCGTTTGGTTAACTTTTTTGATCAATTTTATTAGGCGACCAGAATTGTTTGGTATCTAAGTTTTAGGCAAAAATTTATCTTTCAAGATACAAGATAAGAGAAGAGGGTCCCCAACTTGTTTCAAACAAAAACAAATTCAAATGTTTCCATTTTCTATGAGCGCAGACGTACTGCTTCTGCTTGTCGTAATATGAGTGAACATAAACCCAGCAACACACTATCATCATCTACTCGCTTGATATTGAGAGCAAACAAACAAAAAAAAAATATCGAATGGAAGATAAATGGTTTGTTTTTGTTTGTTTTTTTTTTTTTTTTTTGAGTTGGTAGCACTCTTAAATGGCAGAAAATATTAGAAGTGCAGATAAAATAGTTGGGAAAGTCGAAAGAGTCGATTTTGTTTGTCAACACAAACTGAACAAAACTCTGTAAGGTATACACTCTGGCAGAGCACACTATAAAGTTGATGCCTTGCCCATTGGAGCCCGAGTGTGTTGTAGCGCTGAACTTTGCTTGAAAATAGAATGTTGAACGAGTTGAACTCAAAACATGTGATACTAAGCATTAGGTGAACATGAAAAATAGCAAGTGATTTAAGTTTGAATGTGAAAACACAAACATTAGATGCTCTCGTTTGTTTAGCGGTGTTATGAGAGTTCTTTTTGTTTTTTTTCTTTGATACAGAAAATGGGCACTAGCACGTTGCTGTTGCTACACGACACAACTTAGCCGACGAGTAAGTTAGGTGGGTACACACAAAAGCAGCAGCTCATATCTCTATAAATTAAAATAAATATTCTGTTGTTTGTGTAACATTCCTTAAGGTACAGTAGAGAGTAGAAAATTTGTCTAGGTAGTAGAGAGATTTACTCAAGTGCAAATTGAAATAGGGCACCTTATTAGTTTCAAGATTTTAGCCCTAGAAAATTGACTGCGCGATGTTATATAAAGATATTTAACGTAAAAAGCCGATCAAAAGTTTGGGTGCGGTAACATCTAATTAGAGTCTTCAGGAACTAGAGATCCAATTTTGGTTTTCAGAATATTTCAAATTGAAGATTTAAAAAAAAACTTTTACTATAACTTTTGAACAATTTAATTTTTTTTTATTTTAAAAATAAAATGCATGACTAGGTCGCACTTGCTCTTAGGGTCAATGTTGTGGATGCTTAAACTTGTACACATTTTTTTTTTAAATAAATAATTCTATAAGTAATTTTCAAAAAAAACATGAAATTCATTACTTAAACGACTTAAGCAACATTCTAAATTGTTTTGAGGTCCAAACTAAGTTTGTCATTTGTTTTTTTGTTGAAAACGTTTAAAACGATTACAAAAAAAAAATGAAAACCGTTAGAGCCATTTTTAAAAACAAATACTTTTTATGTATTAAAATTAATATAAAGTTGGTAGGTATGCCATATTCAAGAAAATATTAGTAAACATCGAAAACCAAAATTAAAAAAAAAAAAATCATTCATTTTTGAAAAATTGATTTTTGAAACATTTTTTAAAAATCTAAAAAAAAAATTTTTGAAAATTTTGATATGAAATAATTTGAAAATTGTTAAGAACTTCTTGTGTAAAAATTTTATTCGAAATCCGTTGAGTCACTTACGAGAAAATCAGAAAATAGAGGAATGGCTTTATGGGAGGTACTTGCGATATAAGTAGGTACTATAGGGCGGTTCGTAAAAAGAATCGAACTCTTAAATCAAACAATACGATGATAGAGAATGCGAAAAAAGTGGGTCTTGTCTGCTCTGTCTATCCGTCTTTCTGTCTGTGTGTACCTCGAGCTACAGCCTAAACCGATAAACCGATTTTCTTGAAACTTGGTGGTTAAGGATATTTGGTGATTCCCTAGAGCGGAAAATTGAATTTTTTTTAAGACCAAAACTATCGGTACCTGTCATATAACAATTAAAGAAAAGATAACTTTTTTCAAAAACGGCTCTAACGAATTTGATAGTAGGGTCATACTTCTGAATTAATAGAAATGTTTCTAAAAATTCTACTAACGGTATCTCATACAGAAATGTCTTTTTAATTTTTAACTTTCTCTTAAACAACTCAACCAATTTTGATGAATATAAAAATTTCAAAAACGTAATTTTTGGATTTTAAAAAAAAACTTTCAAAAAAATCAATTTATCGAAAACAGTTCACAGTATTTTTTTGAAATTTGAATTTTAGATGTGCAATAATATTATCTTAAAAGTGGCATCCCAATTTTATTTTTAAACAAGGTTTGAGAATTTTTATATATAAAAAATAATTTTTTTTAAAAACGGTTTTCTAACGATTTTCAAATTTTATTTTATTATTGGCTTAATACAAGCGACACTAAAAAAATACTTAATACTAAAATTAAATTAAGATAGAAAAAGGCATTTTAAAGTGATTTTAAAAAAGGGTTTAATGTAGTGAGTTGAAGAGAGCGTGTTTTAAAGCGGACTTGCTCAAATCGGTGTCAAAAGAATTTGAATTGTTTGCTTTACGTTGTATACGAGTCAAGGCTTCATGAAAGCCGTAATCAGTACGGTTGGCAAGGATTTGTGTTGTTTCTTTTCTAAAAATTTATCTTTCTTAATCAAATTAAATGGCATAACTTGTTTGGAGCTCAAAACAAATAAAGAAGTTGTAGTTATTTATTTTTAAAAACTTTATATAAGAAGCTTTAACGTCCACAGCAACTGTCACCCTAAGAGCAAGTACGTGCAGCCAATCGTGCATTTAATTTAGCTTTATAATAGAAATCATGAATGGATTGCTTTATAAAGGAGATATTTCAAGCGAAAATACGATAGAAGTATTTTATTTGGTTCTTGTTGGAGTTTTTTTTTCACTTCAAAAAAATACTACCAATTATATTCTTAGTTATGGCCTTATGTGCAGACATTTTTTTCCCGAAACCGATATTTTTTTATAGATTTTTTGATATTTGAGAGAAAAATCATTTTCATCTATTTTTGGTATTTGTTGCAGTTGTTTTTTCTTTAAAAAAAAATAAACTTCTTATAGGATTTTTTCATAAATCCTCCCAATTTATAACCACGATTTTGTGTGTTGAATCAAAATTGCCTGGACTCAATATCATTGAAAAACGTTCTCAACATATTTCATCAAAAATCATTTTGCCAGGTACAATAATATTCGAATGGAAAGTTAAAAAATTAAATAATACTGTCATAATGTCATAGATCCATAGGAACTTACAACTTCATTTGACACTCATATTAACAAAACTATGTCAATCCGTTACTTTTTGTCTGGCCCAAAAGTAAATGATCGTCTACGCGTAGGCTTAGATAAGATTGATTTGCTTATTTTTTTTGTATTTCTTAGGATTTTGTTTTCATTACTCTGAAATGTAATAAAGAAATTTAGTACTGCATATTTTTTGCACCAATCTCTCATGTAAAAATATCAAAAAGTTTTACCTTCTTCCACCATTTTATCATTTGTTTTGTAGGTAGGTTTGTGGGCACCTTCTACACAAACTTATAGCTACTTACGGTCTTCGAAGTCTTAAGATAATATCTACGTACATATTACGTATATAATTTTATCACCGATAAACATTTTCATTAGTTATTTAAAGTTTGCTGTTCACTGTGGCGTATACGTAACATTTTGTTATAATAACATTTTTATAGTTGAATGCATCAATTTGTCCAAGAAGTTTACATTTGTTCGAAATTCTCTAACCTTTTTAATAAAACAATTTATCATGCGCCATAGTTTTCGGAGATTTTGGAGTCGGAGTTTACTTCAGTGTGTAAGAAACAGCGATTAAAGGAAACTTGTTTTAAAAAGTTAAATGTTTATTACCCTTTCAGCTATATACTAGACTTAAACGAAAAATTTATTAATTATTTTTCTTTTAAATACATTTTTTTTTCAGAAAATACTTTTCATGAAAAAGTACAACACACTACTAACTGTTTGCCAAACAAAATTGATTTCTAGATTTTAGTCACAGTGCCACACAAATTTACAGAAATGTTAAAAAAATGTAAAAACCTTAAAAGTAAAGATTGATATTGGGATGGTTTATAATCTAAGAAATGTCCTGAACTTTTCGATGAGCGCTAGCAGATTATAGAAGGTCAAAGGTCACAAAAATAGTTTTTTTTTTCTCTCATACATATCTCAAAAACG
Source organism: Meliscaeva auricollis (assembly GCA_948107695.1). Taxonomy (NCBI): domain Eukaryota; kingdom Metazoa; phylum Arthropoda; class Insecta; order Diptera; family Syrphidae; genus Meliscaeva; species Meliscaeva auricollis. The sequence goes on along the minus strand of OX403616.1, from coordinate 78,892,394 downwards.
GCAGGTGTTTCTAAAAATAATTTTCTACAATCTAATAGCTGAGTTAATTTTACATAAAAAGTATGTCGATACCACTTTTACCTACCGTTTAAAAGTTACAGCACTTTAAAATATCATATCGAACCCGAAAGTATGCAGTTTTTCCCTTTCCTTGCTTTATAACTAAACTTTTATGTGAAACTACTGAAATCTCTAGAGGAAATTAGTATTAGAAATGTTAAAAAATTAATAAAACGAATATGATTGCATACTTATGTGTACCTTTTTTGTGCTATTATGTAAAAGTAACTTAGCTTTAAGATTATGGAGCATTATTTTTTTTCAACTTTTCCCGTATTGACATATGTAAGCAATATTTGAGACCTCTTGCCTACATCTCAAAAGCGGTATGTATTCCAAAAACATAAACCAACTAATCTGAAGTCCATTTTATGCTTGCTTCTACTGTATTCTCCTCAATTGTTACTCCCACTCACACAATCATTTACCCCACTTTCGGTAGCTTCAAAAGCAAGAGTGCACGTATCGCGCAATTATACAAACATTAGCTTATAACACTTTATACTCGCATACCTTTTACCTTGCTCTCTTATAAAAATCACCAATACTCCAGTCCAAATCCAGACGCCACTGTGCCCAGCCCAACATTGATACAAGGTACAGTTGTAATGTGATGAGAAAATTGTATAAAAGTATTCACAACACCAACAGAATTATACTGCTTCGCCCCATCTGCTATAAAATTCCAACAAAAAGCAAACACAACTGGGGAGCAACGAACAGTCTCCATCTCCACCACAAAACCTAAGTTAGGTTCACATTCAACAATATTGCCTGCTAATATTTCAGAGCTCCCAGTCAAACGAAAGACAGTGCTCCATTTGATGAGGCCACCGTAATTCCGTGTGGAGGCTCTTCCATCGGATGCATCCACCTTAAAACAGTTTTAATGTGTTTTCTGTGTCGTGTAGTTGATGTCGTTCGCGTTTAGACTGAGCGCGCAATACTCCCAGTCATCCCACCATCCTATACCGACTATTGCTTGCCGTACGCCGCCCGTCGACAAACCGCTTCGCAGGCAAAAGCATCAGTAATGCCAAGAAAACTGCAAACTTAAAGGCGCAAAACCATTACGGCCAGTCAAAGAGCCAGCTAATATTTCTGGAAGCCTGGTAGAAACTACGGTTTGACTGAAAATAGTGCCATAACGCGTTATTTGTTTGATGCTCTCTCTGTGGCCGCCCGTTCTAACTGTCACGTTATTTAAACGAACAAGTCCACAAAGTCTTTGCGTGATTGATGTTGTGTTAAAACAGTTTTTTAATGGCCGCTTACGTTAGCGGTGACAACGAGGCATGGCGGTTTTATTTGACAGCACTGGCCAAATAAATAAGTTTCATGGCCGACAACGTCAGTTTCTCAATATTCTACCAGGCTCGCATGCTCGCACACTGGCACCTGCAGCCATTTTTTTAGAAATCACAACTATGATTAGGGCGAGGCCTTATCAATCCGTCAATTGGCGAGATTTTTAATTTTTATTTTTTCTGAAACCATTCGGAAGCATTGCGGGGTTCATTGGGCGAGCAGCTGTTAGCATAAGTCCAAAGGTTTAAGCCCATAGATGGTATCTGCTGTTTTTTCTATCACTCTGGCAACCGACCGACGACAAATTTAATTCAGAAAAATAGCAAAGTTTGTTAAAGCATTCACTTTATCATGAGTGCCCAGCAGTGTATCGCTATAAGAGAAGGTGGCGGCTTTGAACTTATTACCTAGCTCAGCGACCGAAATGGGCAGAGCTGGTTCGTTTGCAGATTTATCAACTTTATGGCCGCCATATGCCAGATTATCGATGCTGATTTCCTAGCATTTGTGATTAACATTACTTTTCACTATAATAAATTGGGAAAGTATAACAAACAAGCTATAATCGTAAAAAGTTAAGTTGGAGCTTAAGTGTTTGCAGCAGCGCCAAACATAGCAGGTGGATTTTATAACTTATCATTTGGATAATATGCATCTGGTTAGTGCTGCGATCCCAATACCTAGTTGCTATGACTTTAAGTTGTGTTTAAAATTTCAAAAGCAACTAAAATAAAGTACAACCGGCCGGCGATTAAAAGAATATATTCAATTTTGTTGTTGTAATGTTTTTTTTTTTGCGATTTTAATTTAAATTTAAGCGAAAAACAATGATTATAGAGGTGAAATTCATACAAAAGCTCGATGACGAGTACCTTCGGGTAGAGGCAGAGGGTTCTAGTAGCAGTAGGTATCTTGGAAAAGTTAATTTAACTTTCTGAAAATATTTTTCATGGAAAATCTATAATTTGTTTTTGCTTTGATATTTGGAAAATGGCTCTGAGTTCCTGGTAATCAATTATATTGCAGAAAAGGGTCAAAAACTTATAGAAAAAAAAAGTTGGAGTTGATGTAACCAAACAAAATAAAAATATTCGATGTTAAGGGTGAATGAAATGAATGAAACGATGGAATTGATCGAATAATGTTATTTAAATTTAAAAATCCACCCAACCATCCAAGAGTATAGGTGCAGATGTTTTGCATTATATTTTTTTCAATGGTTTTTATTTGCGATTAGGCTGATATTGGGTTATTAAACTTTGTGTGTACCAGAAAATAAAAAGAAGAAAGGAACTTGTGCGTCTAAACCAATTGCTCATAGAGTCATGTAATTTTTAACAGAATGAATGAAAGTTAATTTTTCCTATTTATGCCGATTTTTTTAAGCAGTGACAATTATGCTTAAACCTAATATTTCTGAAAAATGTACGCTTTAGGGATAAGAGATACACTGTTTAAGATTTTACTAACTTCTGTAATATTTTTTTTAGTTTGCCAGTGTAGTGCCAGAAAAAAATTCGCATAGAGCTGAAAATTTATAAATACAGACCTTTGACTTATCTATGTATGCATACAAAGTTATTCAAGGTTTAATGTTGAAAATGTGTGTACTTACTTCTTAATTTCTAAACGTCGGAAACTATCAAAAATAAAATGCACGACTGATGGGTCGCAAGTACTTGCTTTTAGGTTTAAAGTCGTTGTGTATGTTAAAAGTTCTTATATATACTTTTTAAAAAGAAGTAATTTTATACGGAATATCCCATCCATGGGGGTAAGCCTTGTCGTGGCGGATGGGCTTACGGTGACTACTACTATGAAGCTAAGAGCTATGCGATCGCGAAACTTGTTCTCGCAGAAGGGCCTCCCATGGTCGACAGGTCGAAGCGGAGTAGGCTGTTGCTACTAATTACCCCCCCAACGATGGAGTGTTCCCACCAAGGCACTCCCAACAATTGACGGTAGCGGAAGAATTCATTTATAGAATCAACGGTAGCGTCAGCAGTTCCAGTTAGGTCGAATTACTTGGTGAACCCCCCTTATATGAGCTACTCCGACATATTCAGAGCACAGGTCTATAAGGTGCAAATCACATCTAGGCAAAATAACATCAAGGTGAGCCTAGCGACACACACCAACATCTAAGAGCTTTCCATTAAGCGTGCATGCAATTCCTTGGGTTAGGCGACTGGAGATCACCGGCGTAGTAAAAGACGATCAAATTACACAAATAGGAGCATGCCAGTGTCGACAAAATATGCGATAACGTTTCGCGAAATTTTCGGAAAATTTCGAGCATTATGGACAATCTTGCTAATACGAGCGGCACTACCCCGCCAGGCAGTACAGATGCTACGCACAGTACTGATCCTGGACCGATTAGTAATAATCGGGTCAGAGCTATACGGATTCCGGGGGCTAGCAAAGTAATGCACGAGGTGAGAAGAAAATTAAGAGTCGCGAGTTGGAACGTGGGTAGTATGAACGGCCGAAGCTGTGAATTAGAAGAGGTGATGAAGAGGAGGCGAGTGGACATCTTGTGCGTCCAAGAAACCAAGTGGCGAAACACTGGAAACAGAGCCCGCTTCTTAGACGTCAAGACAAAGCAATACAAGATGTTCTACTACGGAACAGAGCAAGGTAGAAACGGAATCGGTGTCATCCTTGCGGAAAAGCTTCTTGGAAACGTTTTGGCTATTTCGAAGTCCAGTGACCGATTGATGTCTCTAAAACTGGTGATGGAAGGAAAGGTGTGGAATATAGTCAGTGCATATGCTCCCCAAATTGGATGTGAGCAGGTGGAAAAAGATGCATTCTGGCTAGACTTCCACAACCTCATTAAAGACATCCCAAAGGAAGAGCTTTTGTTTGTGGGTGGAGATTTAAATGGACATGTAGGGAACGGCAACGAAGACTATGAGGACTGCCATGGTGGCCTTGGATTCGGAACTAGAAACCCTCCTGGTGAAGAAATTCTAAGCATGTGCAGGTCACATGGTCTTATAGTGTTGAATACCATGTTCATTAAACAAAGCCGACACCTTATCACCTATAGCAGCGGTGGAAATGAAACACAGATCGACTATCATCTGGTATCTAGTTCCATGAAGCCGCTAGTGAAAGACTGCAAAGTGATATTGGGAGAAGCGATCGCCCAGCAACACCGTCTCCTACTGACAGAATTTTTTATGGAGACGAAGACGGCAAACAAACAAAGAGAGGCTACCGGAGGAATCAAGTGGTACAACCTGGACAAAGGAAAAGGCAATGCATTCATCTCTGTTATGAGAAATTATCTGTGCGAAACCATCAGCAGACTACAAAACGAAGAGTGCAGAGTACAAAATATGTGGGACTCTCTGCAACGAACTTGCTTGTCGAAGGCGAGGTCACTGCTAGGAACATCAAAAGGAAACTACCAAAGGGAAAAAGAAACATGGTGGTGGAGCGATGAAGTCAAGGCAGTGATATCAAGGAAAAAGACCGCTTTCCAAGCTTGGTCCAAATGCCCCTCTCATAATAGAGATGAGAAAGCACGACTCGAAGTGGACTACAAGCGATACAAGAAGGAAGCCAAGAAGAAATGTGCCCAGCATAAAGCAGAGAGTACGGAAAGCATGTATCGCGAGCTTGGGGAAATATCTGATCCAGCTGCTGATGCCAACCAGGCTCTCCAGGAACTGCGACATGCTAAGCTGAACAAGAGTGCAGCCATCTTCAAAATTGCCGCACAAAGGAGAAGGAATGCCCAGGAAATTCGCTCACCAAAGTTCATTAACGATGCTCAAGGCCTACTACTTGTAAATGACGACAAAATTCTTCACAGGTGGCGACAGTATTGTGACGAACTCCTAAATGAACAATTTCCCAGGATATACTTTCCAACAGCCGAACCTAATTTAGAAGAAGTACCCGACCTTACAGTCGAAGAAGTTAGCGTGGCGGTGAAAAACTCCAAGAAAGGAAAGGCGATTGGTCCAGACGAAATACCCTCTGAGTTCTGGAAGAAGATGGGAGACATTGGGTGTAAATGGCTTACGATTCTCATCTCCAAACTCATAAGCGGTGACCAAATGCCAAATCAGTGGAGGGAAAGTTTCCTTCTCCCAATCTACAAAGGAAAGGGGGACACACGAAACTGTGATAACTACCGATCGATTAAGCTGATGTCACACACCATGAAGATCGTAGAGCGGATTTTGGACGGCCGACTGCGAAAAATAATACGGCTGTCTGATGACCAGTGCGGGTTTGTCTCGGGTAAATCAACCACAGATGCCATACAGAGTTTAAGAATCCGAATGGAAAAACACCGTGATTCCTCAAGGGATTTGCATACTGTCATGTACAAAGACGAAACCCTGAGAACCCAGTTCAAAAGGCGATCGCTTACGACGTTCCAATGCAATCGCGAAGAAGAGGCAGGCCCAAGAACTCATGGAGAAGACAAATGCAACGACAACTGCATTCAGTTGGCCTTAGACATGGAACAATTCAAAATCGAGAAGCCTGCCGACGTTTCCTGAGGTCAACCCGGCGAACCCCACATGCGGAGCCGTAGTGTGAAGCAGTAGAGTGGGAGAGTTGTGACCCCATCCGAGATCATGGCTATCGTCGATAATGGAGAAGAAGAAGAAGAAGAAGAATTTTATACGGAATATCTTTAGGAAAAGTGTAAGATAAAATAAAATTCATTAATAAAATGACATAAACTTCATTTTTATTTGTTTTGAGTTCCAAAAAAAAAAAAAAAAAAATCCTTCGAGGCGTCTCAAACCTTTTTTAAAAATAAATTGATATAAAAATATTATTAAGATAATAATCCAAAACCAAAATTCCAAAAAAATAACACATTCTCGCGTTTTTAAAAAAAGGTGTGTGTACTCATGTACGCGCGCCAGAAGTTATACTTCCTATCATTATTTTTTTTTTTGATATATATAAGAAATGTTGTGAAAAGTTTTAAAAGAAATTTTTTCAAAGAAGCATAATGTGCTTTTTTGTTAAATTAATTCAAATAAATATTTTATATAATTGATATTTTATCGACCAAACCCTTATAATTTGGTTTATTTTTGCATTCGGACAGTTTTAAATTGTCTCTTTGAAGCTTGCAGCTGACTAAAATTAATGATTGATAATTCAAAATGACCGCTAATTACTTTGTTATTACAATAAATTCAAATCAAAATAATAAATAATAAAATGTAAAAATTACGGTAAATAATGTGAAAATTGATCATGTTACACTAGTGGATCCTACATTTTCTTTCATTTCTTTTTTTCCATCTTTTCATTGATACTTTAAATTTGGTTTTACTAAAGTTTAAAGCTATTTGTTTACGTGGAAAGTAGATATATTTTGATATTATATAATGATATTGCGAAGCTTGTGAGTGTCTTATGGAAACAAATTGTATATCAAACTAAATTTTGAAGTTTAAGGTGTAGTTTCATAGAAATTTAAAATTATTTAAGTTGACATAGTCAGATGTTATGAATGGTACAATTGGTCAAAGTAGCATAAGAAGTGCATTTTTTTTCCATGTTTTTCCTATTATTTATCATTGACAGACTTTGTTTTTAATTTAATCAGTAAACTTTGTATGGCGTTGCTTAACGACCTTGGTGGCAATGTTTACTAAAATAACTGTCCAATATTTTTATGCAGTCCAACATTTTATCTAATAGAATCTGTTTAATTTGTTAAAAGGTACGGATTTTAATATCCAATTAAATCAACTTTTTATGTGTTTGTTTTTTTTTATTTTTCTCTCTAAATTCTGTTACTATGTATTTATATGTTTAAAAATGTTTATTTTCTATCAATACCACTTATACCAACAATATTGTAGTACATAGTTTATTGAAATTCAAATAAATTTCTTACCATTTTGCAAAAAGAATTAGAAAAAAGAAATTGATTTTGCCCTTCATCACCTTTTACTCATTATTTTTATGTGTACCTAACTGTATAAAAAAACCATACCTTGTTTCAGCTTGATATTTCAACTGAATTTAAACACCTCATTTTTTAAAATCCGACAATAAACAAAAAGTAACAAATTTTATGAGTGAACCATCTGAAATCTTTTGTGAAGCTTTTATAGGGTTGGGGTCAAAATTCTTTTACCAAAGTTCTGCTTTCAAAATTCTGCTTACATAATTCTGCTTTTCAAAATTGTGTCTTACAAAATTCTGCAAATTATACAAAAAGTTTTTTAAAATGTTAAAAAGCGCGAAAGGTACATAGATATATACAGAAAATCTTTTTTGGTATAAGGTTGCTCTCTCGTTTTAAAAAATTAATATTCTGTTCTATCTTAAGCAGATAGAAAAAAACACAGCTTTTTCTATTATTATGTAGTTCCCTTTTATTGAAGGTTATTAGAACTTTGCATAGCAGAATTTTGAATCCAGAATTTCGACCCACTTCCACTTTTATAGCATGTATAGTTATTTGTGATATAAGAAATTAAATTTGTGATGCTCAATAAAGTTAAATAATATTTTTTGACGGTTTGGGTAAATAGTAATTAAGCGCCGCGTAAAAAAAACTCTTTTTTTTGTTACCTTGGCGCACAGACAACAGAAAATTGTAAAATTTTGTACAAAAGAGTATTAACTCAATATCTAATGGCTGTATTTTAATATTTTAAAATTAAAAAGATAAAAATAAAATACTATTGGAAACGGACTGAAAAATCTTGTTTTTACTATTATTCATTGAAAAAATGTTTAAAAATCAAAATTTCTTCACACGTGTATAGACAACACATAAATCTAATAGCTACTTTGACAAAATATCTGTCCCGTTATTCCCTCATTTTTTTACAATCAATCAAACCACCAACATAAACTTTTAAAAACGTATCTGTTTTTTTAATGCTAAGAAAAAACGTTATGAAGCATTTTTATATAATTCGTATTAGACGCCAATTTTTGTTTTATTATCTATCAATGAGCATAATTAGTTTTTCAATAAAGCATGAACTTTACCCATACCAAAATCATTTTCAAGGGTAAAAAAAAAAAATATTTGATTTTGGAATATTTTTTAACTGGAAAAGTTGATTTTTTGGAATTTTATTTTTTATAAAACTCATCATCATTTCAATTTATCTATTCAATAAAATTTATTTCTGAATTTTTTTCCTTATACAAAGCACAATTTTTTGTTTTCTTTTGCCCCATTTCTTCCGTCCCGAAGATCATGCTTTCAGATATTCATTCCTGTATTTCCTTCTACGAAAAAGCCAATTTTTCTTGTACTTTGAAACATTTTAGAGTTGTATGGCAGGTACACTGAGACCGGCCAAAAAATTTCAATGAGTATATGTTGACATTAATCAACAAACAATTAGCTTTACTGGTATAGCCAAATCAAAAATTGCAATATTGATGCAGTTTTTTTCAAGATGGTGGCCAAATCCCAAATGCGATTTGTTGGGACATTTAGAAAATGAGTATGGGCAGCGCATTGCTGTCAAGCTGTTCTCGCCAATAAAAATCCTGTTAAATATTTTTTTCTACTCAAAACCGAGATAATAAGTTGTGTTGTGTCTTTGACCAAAGAAGGCATAATAGCACATTTCTAGCGATGCAAACTTGTGCCCATAGGTCACAATGTGTTGGAACACCAGGGGCGAAATCCCGAAGAAATAGTAAAAACATATTTTTTTTTCGGAGTGATGAGGGGGGTTGGTGGTGCTGGGACATTGATTGTCCTACAGTGACTACTTAAATGAAACTTTGAGCTTGTTTCTGCAGAAGGGCCATGTTCCACACGTGTCGAAGTGAATTAGGATGTCGCTGTCGCTACTAATTAAACTATACTCACAAGAGAACTTGGCGGTCTTCAGATCAAGTTACTATTTAACCAAATTGATCATGTTTTAAAAATCGATTTTTCGAAAAGTGTGAATGATTTTTTTGAAATTTTGGTTTAAAATGTTATACCAAAAATGGCATACCAACTTTTTTTTAAACAAGGCTTAAGTATTTTTATAATGTATAAAAAATTATTTTTTTTTAAACGGCTACAACAATTTTCAATATATTTTTTTTTTCTAAAAATGTATCATTCCTGGCAAAATTAAATGACATACTTAGTTTGGATCTAAAAACAATTTAAGAAGAAGCTTAAGTCATCTTAGCAATGAATTTTATGTTTATTTTTTTAAAGTTCTTATAAAATTATTTATTTTTTAAAACTTTATACTAGAAGCCTTAGCATCCACAACAACTTTGAACCTAAGAGTAAGTACGTGCAACCAGTCGTGAATTTTATTTTTAAGACAATCCGATACAATCAAATTGTGTGAGGACAAGAGCTGCTGACTTCGGCTAGGTAAAAATTTAAATTTATTTCAAAGATGTTTCTATATGTCGTTTTTAGGTGAACCATTAATTCCCCGATTTTGCTTGTTTGACCAATTGCTTTAGAATCTAAACTAAAATTTTAATCAACAATCATTGTTTGCAAACCTTTGAAGCAAGTCTCTTCCTAAACTACTTCTAGGATACAACCTGTTGGCAAGTAAAAGGAATGAACTTTGCTCAATGTATTAATTCCTTATATAAGCAAAAAACATTAATTTTTTTTTTCAATAATATAATGTATTTCTTCTTAAATATTTTATTAATACAATTTGTTTGTTTTTTTTTGTTTTTTTTTTTTTGTAATTTTTGTGGAAAAAAATTTTAAACATTAAAGAATTCAATTCAATAACTATACATACACTTAAGTATTAAATTAAAATATTATTTATATTCAAGTATCTACAAAATGTATAAAGATTGATATTAAATTTAAATTTAAACACATTTACAATTGCAATTATATCAAAAAATAAAAAAAATAATAATTACAAAATTCCATTAACTTAAATTGCTTATTTAACAATTTATTTTTCGCACCATAATTAATAATTAATAATAAAAAACATCTTTTCCTTATAACAATCCCTTAAATTAAACTAATTAAAAAAAAATTAAACAAAAATTAGTAAATTACATCATACAAAATATATATGGCAGTTTGTAGTTGTGTGTTTCCTTTTTTTTATTAAATTTTAATTTTTAAAGTTTACAAGAAGTGTAAATGATACATTTCACTTTATAATATTCTTTTGTTTTTATTTTTCTTTCTTTATTATATAAATCGACTTAGTGTCTAAAGTTCAGTTTGCTGTAGGAAATAGATTTATAAAAGTATTTGTTTTTACAAAATTTTATTTATTTTAAATTTAAGGGGTTCTTAATCTTAAATTTAATTGTTATTTACATTTTAAATATAATATATTTATTTACATTTTAAAAAATACAAAGAATTTAATGCTTTTAAAGCATTATTTAACTATCACAACGATTTTTAAGTCTAAAACAAAAACAAAAAAAATTAAATAGGACAAAGGAACAAACAAAATTATTCAAACGAATCCTGAATACTGTGACGTGACGTCAGAGTTTGTTCATCAACAAAAACAAACACAAATTATGATGCTTGGATTCTTGCCTAAAAGCCTTGAGACTAGATTCATAGTTTTTGTTTTCTTCATATTCAAGAAACTCGCATCACACCATGTCAAGTCAAGGCTTAACCAGCGAGTAGCCAGGAAAAAACATTCTGCAACGATTTACTCCTCATTCTTTTGATGTTATGAGTACTGTGGAGAATCACTTCCTGATTGAATTTTTTGTACTCGACTGACATCGTCGTAGGCAATGGAAAAGACACTCTTCTTCTCAGCAATTGGATTCCTTCGGCCCATGCTATTAAGCAAAGAGTTCATAGCTATTCCCGAGTCATGATCATCTTCCAGAGTCGAGACATTCAGCTGCTTTGATTGCGCCGAAGAATCCTGAATGTAGATCTTCGAATTGGTGACCTTGATTTCATTCTCCTTAATAGGTGAAGGCTTGGGACGCAGATCCTTAGACTTGCCTTGATTTTTTGGTTGGGGCGGTGTCTCGGGATACATGTAGTGTGGCAGTTTTGTTGGAGCAAGTGGCAGCTCTGAGGTATTATCGTATTCGTGTTCATACCGATGCTCGGAGTGTTGCAACAGAGGATGATTTGTCTCGGTTTCGATCTTGGGTTTATGGTTCTTGTTCATGATGACGTCTTCTTTGAGCAGGCGAGCTCCTTTCGGCGGGGATTTTCGAGGTGCTGGCTCGGGTTTGTATTTGATTTCATCACTTGGTGGCACCGGAGTGGTGGATGTTGTGGTGGGCGGATGACTATCATCGGATTTTGGAAGGCGGATTTTTGTGATTCGTTTCTCTGAACCACTTATGAGTTTTTTTGTACTTGGTTTGGATTTTGTTGGTTTAGTGTCGGGCTTCTTTTTGCTGTAGTACCAGTCCATGTATTTGGGTGCACCCTTGGAAGAACTATGATCGTCATGGACATCATCCTGATCCAGCAGATTGGTGTCACTCTGGAAGTCACGATCTTTGATTCGTTTCGAACTGCGAACGTCACTTGTTGATACTTTAGTGCCCTTCGATGTTGTGATTCGATTCTGGGGAGGTTCTGATGCTGTTTGTGTTCGTCTTTGTGAATTCCGCTGGATTATGTTGTCTTTTCGAGAAAGTCTTGGCTTGGGATCGGGACTTCTCACCCTTCGCTCTTCTATGTGATTTCTCTGCTCGGAGGAAGATCTTGAATAGACTTTATTGTTGCTTCCATCCGAGACATGGATCTCAAAATGTGCTGATTCTGGCTTGTGACCAGTTGTTGATGGAAGGACATTACTTTTGATAACAATCTCATCGGCATCGGAGTCTTCGTCGGAATTTTCATAATACTCCATTTGTTCAATCCGAATGTGTTCGTCGGGACTGCCTTTTTCATCGAGAGAGTCCGAAATTTCCATTAGGACTTCCCGATTCAGGGAAGCTGACTTTTTCGATGCTACCACCTTTCTGTTCTCTTCACTTTTCATGCGACGCAATAAGCTGGCTTTAGTTTCGCCATGATACCGGATAGGTTTCTTGGGGGGAGACCGTTTTCGGTACTCGTAATAGTCATCGTCGTCCTCTTCTTTGATGGGAGTTCGAATTTTTCTCTTAACATCCTCCACCATGACAACACGCTTTCGAGATTGAGTGCCCGGTCTCTGTTTTGAGCGTTTCTTTTGGCGTTTTCGCTTGATCCAGTACACTCCTTCGGGACTATTTGGTGGGCTGAAACGAACGTATTCATATTCATCCTCTGACATAGAGTCGTCATTCTCACTTCTTGCCCGCCGTTGTCGCTTGACTGATGATGAGCTGACAATCATGTCAGCCTCAGTTTGAGTGCCTGCATCACAATCGGTTTGGGTGGCAATTGCCATTGATTGGCCTGGTAGACTTTGAGTTTCGAGAGCCACATCGTGTTGGGTCAGTTGCAGCTCAATTTTCTCTTTCTCCATCAGAATCTGACGGAGCAGAGCATTTTGCTGCTTCAGAGAATTCTCGAGCTCTTGGGTGAGGGATTGGTTCGAAATGGCTGGCTGCATTTGTGAGCTGGTTTCTACCATCAGTCCAGCTCCTTCTTGCATCGGTTGTGTATGAATTATTTTAACCTCGGGTTCAGCTTGGGAATAGACAATGCTGTTGGGACCGCTCTTACCCGAAGGGAAGGTGTCCTTATAAGTCGAGTGTTGAACCTCATTCGGCATTGTTTGTATGTAATTGGCTCCCCCAGGAACAATCTGATAATGTTCCCGAATGATTTGCTTGCCATCCGGTTGCTCCTCAATAAACCTCCGCATCAGAATCTCCTTGCCACTTTGGTCAACCATCAGAAGCTGTGGATGTGACAAGTTTGTGGTTGCCTTGAGAGGAAGATTCACATAGATGTTATCCTCTTCGTCACCTTGCTTGTCCCGTGTCATTAGTTGCAGGATTTCGACATTGCCATCCTTGATGAAGTATTCTCGCTTAGCTTTCAAGCTTCCTCGAGCTGCACCATTGTACTCCAAGTCACTGCCTCGATCGATTTCGTGTCGTCTCATTGAATCATCGTCAATTTGTTGCTGAGCTGCTCTCCTCTGTCTGTTTCGGTTTCGAAATGATTGTGTTCCAATGTCCTGATGTTCTTCGTCAATTATATCCTCGATGTATACCTCGCGTTCGTTGTTTACTAAATTAGTTCTAGAATTATTATGGAAACTACTTAAGTGAGTATCGTCTTTGGCTGTTTGAGTGTTCCTGAAACAAAATTTGTTAGTCAAATGTTAGTTTTATATACGAGTCCATTGATCTTACTTGATTCTAACTCTACGTTGCTGTTCTTCGGCTGATTTGATTCGTCGATGTTGACGTTCTTCATGATTGTCTCCTTCGGCATCAGCAGCTCGTCCCGGTCGACCTAGGCTTTCGTCAGGCTGTTCACCATGTCCATTGTGGAACTCCCAACGGGTAGGCTTCGTTCGTGTATCGGATGATTTCTCTGCCGACCACGCCTCTCGTCTTCCCATCCATTCGGCGACCTAAAATTAAAAACAAAACAAAAAAAGCTTGAAAATTAATAAAGGTCCTCTATTGGGAGCATATAGAAAAAAAGCATTTCCAAGCAGAACAAAAATTGCACAAGTGAATGAAAAAAAAAATATGCCCAAAACAAAAACTTAAATTATTGTTATTTTAAGTATTTTTTTTTTTTTATGTAAAAATGTTTGTTTAATTTGTTTTTAAAATTATTATTTTTGTGTGATTATTAAAAATGATGAGTTAAAAAAACGAAATAGGGATGTTTTTTTGAAAAGAAAATGGAACTGAAAAACCGCAACTACTACTACTTTGTGTGTATTTTTTTTTTAATGAGAAAAGAACAAAAAAAAAAAAACAAAACTCAAATAGAAAACTAATTTTTTGTGCAAGAAAAAAGTTTTTTTTTTTTTTTTTTTTTAATTTTAAGCAAAATCTACCTGAACAGATTTTGTTTGCTTTCCATTTGCGATTTCCCTATGAACTAGATGAACATCGTCTTCAGTTCTACTGATATTAACTATTCTCTTGCTACAAGTAAAAAAAGAGAGAACGAGAAAATGATGTTAAGGTTAAGGTTTGGTTTTTTTTTTTTTTTTAATTATATTAAATAAGTTTTTTAAACTATTTTTAATTGGGATTTATTGATGAAGCGAACATTTTTTGTTAGTTTTTCGTTACTTGAGAGTTATTTTAGTAGTTAAAATTCGATCGCGATTTAAGTTTATGTGTGTCAAAAATTGTGGAGTGATAATTTTGTTTCCTATTAGGTCAGCGCAATACAAGGTTTTGACCCGGTCGAAAGCATTTTCATTGGTCGGTAACTGCTAGGTGCAATGCCCTTTCTCATTAATCATATATACCAAAAGTCACAACAAATCCCATTTGGGGTTTCGTCACCATGTCGAAAAAAGTGCATCAATATTGCGATTTTAGGTTAAATTGTATATTTACTAAGCAAATGATACAGTGATAACATTTGGCAGGTACTTTTCATTTGCAATGAAAACCAAGAACCAAAAAAAATTCATATTTTGGTTGAAAGGGTGTTATTTTAAGGGAGAAATAACGTTGTTCAACAAGTACGAAAACACCCTGTGAAAATAATTGTATAGATGTTCATTAGAATCCAGAACTAATATGGAATGAGACTTTTGGAATATGAGTAAGGGCATTGCTCCCCACAATTTCCACCAATTAAAATGCTGTAA
This sequence comes from Meliscaeva auricollis, assembly GCA_948107695.1. Lineage (NCBI taxonomy): Eukaryota > Metazoa > Arthropoda > Insecta > Diptera > Syrphidae > Meliscaeva > Meliscaeva auricollis. The sequence continues at coordinate 78,877,335 of OX403616.1, read as the reverse complement.
AGTTGTTTGACGAGCCAAGCCTCCTTTTTGTCTAATTTTCCTGAACTATATATTAAGTTATTTAGAATTTTAAAATGCTATAATTCTGTATATTTGTTTATTACAAACACCATTATCTACAAGTTGCGCATAAATATAAAATCTAAGCTATTTAAAAGAAAAAAAAAACGAAACTACAATTTTTTTTACATTTGCCCAAATCTTTTATTGATTTTAATAATAAAAACAAAAAAAAAACTCTTATTTCTACATTTTAAATCTTTTTAAAAATATAGGTTTTTTACTTCATAAAGGTACCTTATAGGGCAAGTTTAGTATTCGAAAAAAAATTGAACTTAAGATAACAATCAAACATGACATTACGGCGAAAAAAGTGGGTCCGGTAATTCTGTCTGACAGTCGGTGAAGCGATTTCGTTCAAACATATAACGAAGCTATATAACGAAAATTAAAAAAAAAAATATTTTTTTTTTTTCAAAAACGACTCTAACGATTTTTATTAAAAAAACTTTTTATACTACAACCATAAAAGTCGTACTTTTGAAATGAAAAAATATTTTTTCATCGGAAATCTAAGGAAATCGTCTCATGTAAGAGATCCTGTCGAGGGATAAAACGATCTTAAAAAAGAAACAGCTCGGTAATGTGGTGGGTTGTCGTTTGAGTTTAGTTCGTTCGAGCAATCCATTAGAGTAGTCGCGGTGGCCGAGTTAGCTATTATCTAATTTATGTGGGTGGTTTAATTGATATTAAAAATCAGCGAATAACGGTAAAAATATTTTGTCAAACCGACTTTTATATTTATGTGTTGTCTATACATGTGTGGAGAAATTAAATTTTAAAACATTTTTTTCAATAAATAACATTAAAAACAAGTTTTTTCAGTCCAAGTTTTTTGACCGTTTCCAACGGTATTTTATTTTTATCATTTTTATTTTTACATGCTATAAAAGCTTCACAAACTTGAATAGAGTTTCATCAAAATTCAACAGAATTGTCTACTTTGGTCTTCGGAACTCGACCAGCCACTTTGCTTATAATTTTTTTTACTTTTTTGTTTACTGTCTGATTTTAATGAATGTTTAAATTTAGCTGAAATATCAGACTACAATGTGGTGTAGTTTTTTTTATACAGTTACATGTAAAAATAATGAATAAAAAGTAATGAAGCGCAATATAAATTGTTGTTTTCTTTTTTTTTTCAAAATGGTATGAGTTTGTTTGAATTTCATAAAACCATGTACTACAATATTGTTGGTAAAAGTATTTCTTGATAGACAATAAACATTTTTAAACATATAAATCCATATTTACAGATTTTAGAGAGAAAAATAAAAAAAAAAAACACAGAAAAAGATTTCAGAGGGTTGAAAAACGTGATAAACCCAAATCCACATCAATTGAAATTTTTAGTATTGAAACTAATGTTATGTCATTTTTCCTAAGTCTAGGGACCTCAATCGTGAAGATCTTATTATTAGAACTCAAGAAATAAGTTTTAAAGACACACATATCAGGTCTTTTTTTGGAGAGTTTTCAGATTTAAAAAAACAAACAAAAACTAGAACAGAAATGTCTCGAAAAATGTTTCGCTTAAATAGCATTTTTCTTGAGTTCTATTAATCAGATCATCAAGATTGAGGTCTCTCCAGGCTTAGGAAAAATGAGCATCATTTTCAGTATTAAAAAAAATCAATTGAAGTGTATTTGTCTATCTCAGATGAATTGGAATAATCGCTTTTTTAGCCTCCTTGAGGTTAAATGCCAAACGCATGAAAAATAAACTTTTTTTTCCCCTGTAAAACCCAGTACGCTGCAGAAGTGAAACGAAAAAAAAACCAATACAAAAATCACACAACGAAATCTTAAAAGAAAAATTTCGTTCTGGTTTTCATTTTGCTGTATGCAGCTCTAGAGCGAAATTTATAATTCTACAAGATTATTTGGAGATGTCTCCATAACTTTTTCTTTTTTACTGTACCAATGTATTATGTTTTTTCTTGTTTTCTTTTAATTGAATAATACTTTTCTGATGATTTTTTCCGTTTTTATTTTGTTTGTTGATTATTTTTATTTTGGTTTGGACAGAATGTTTGATAACCGGTTTTCGTAAATATTTCGCTGTCGATTTGGAGACCTGATAAAAATTTTAATTCCCTTAGGCTTAGCCCAAGACACTGCTGAAGTGAAACAAAAAATCCTATACAAAATCACGCAACGAAATTATTAACGAACAATTTGTTCTTCTTTTCGATCAGCAGTACTCAGTTCGACCGGTGAAATTGAAGTCTATAGACATTATTTGGAGAAGTCTCCACACATTTTGCACTCACAATTTACTGTCCGGCTCATTATTTTCGACCGAAAAAATAGATTTTAGATTATTTGTTGATTTTCTAACCAATTTCTATATCTCAATTTAAATTTAGAAAATTTTCCGATTTTTATTGTTTTATTTTACTACTTGAATATTTTACGTTTATGTTTCCGTTATTGTTTCGCTCTGTACGTGGAAACTACATAGAAATTTGTTTCACTTCAGCTACGTATTAGGCTTAAAATCGGTAAAACTGTGTCACTTTCCGATCCTACTAGGTTCCAAATTGCGAGCAAATATAAAAGTTCGTGTTAGAATTCATCTCAGAAAATTCGGTTGAGGCTTGAAATTTGTAAGTCATGCAAGAGACACATAAGAAGATATTATTGACAAGTCAAGACCTTTACAATAAGATTATTTACTTCCGAATTGAATTTTAATTGTAAAAGCAAGGATTTTGAGTAGTAAGCTTCTACAGGACTTTTTCTCCAAAAGATATTATAAATAGAAAATGGTAATCTCCATTTTTGACTCACCTTGCAGCACCATAAAGAGGGCACCACGAACATATGCAGCATAACAAGAGAATAAGTATCGTCAGGGCCACTAGCGTGGCCAGTAAAATCAGCAGCCAGAAAAGCAATTTATTTTCAGCCTTGTACAATGCCTGCAAGAAATAAATTAAACAAAATTATTACAATCTACTATAAAGAAAACATGAATAATAAAAAACCAACTCACATCACTGTCCACCTCTTCCTTCGTCATTATCGCATACGATCCATTATGTTGCGACAATCTCTGCTGGATTTGGGAGATATCAACCACCGATGCACCTTCATAGAGAACCGTGGCCGTCACCACACTCCGCTCCTTAATGTCACCTTTGAGATTCTTTGCTCCCGGTTCATCGGGCTGCATTGGCCGAATGTCGTGAATTATCACTCGCCCCCCGGTAATGGTGGACAATGTATCAGCGGTTTTTTGCTTGTCAGGATTATACCCCGGCACCACAAAGGTCACTGTCCTCGTGCGACTCTCCGGTGGATAGATCCTAATGGTGGCCGTTGAGAACCTAACGGGTACTCCTAAATCATATGCTCTCGCAGTCAAAACGAACATGTCGCTGTCAAGAGGTGATGGCGTGACCTGCCTTCGGCTTCTTCTAACAGCCTCCTTCTTCGAACGCATAAAGATCTTCTCTTGCACCGTCAATTCACCAGTGACTTTGTTGAGCGAGAATTTATTGTCATAATTCCCATTGATGATCTCGTAGCGCACCTCGTTGTTGGGTGCCGTCGCATCCTTGTCCACCGCCTTAATATACGCTGGCGAGGTAAAACTTTGCAAATCAGCTGCCAAAATGAACTCGTACACATTCTTCTCGAATGTTGGTGTCTCATCGTTAACATCGATCATCTTAATGACCAGCGGCACCTGTGCCCGATTGCCGGTGCCATCGCTGTCACGAGCCTCCACATACAAATGGTATTCCGGCATGATCTCCCTATCGAACCCGTGACTGTTTGTCGACACGGTTATTATGCCATTTTCAGCATCCAAATTTAGCGAAGTGTTGAGGTAGCCCAAAATCGCTGTATACCGGACACGTCCACCCATGCCAGTGTCAACATCGTCGGCATGCACTTGCACCACCTTCGTGCCGACTGTCATATTTTCCGGCAACTCGACCGTGTAAACGGTCTGAGTGAATACCGGTGGATTATCATTGACGTCGTTAATGTATACCGTTACATTGACAATTGCCGACAGGTTGGTCGCTGGCCCCAGTTCCTGGGCCAGCACTTGAAACTCAACCGAATGACGTTCCTCGTAGTCTAACAGCATGTTGTCACGCACGCGAATCAAAAATGATGCGCTGCGCTCAGCCACATTGGGCGATATCTCGAAGGTGCCGTTATTATTGAGCAGGGTAAGGGAGAATACACCATTTTTGCCAGTGTCGTCATCATAGACTCGTGGCACATACGGATCGACGAATGTCAGTGCAGTTCCTTGCGGTGCATTCTCATCCACGCGTGACACATAGCTAAAAGTAGAAGATAGAATACAAAAAGATGTGATGAGTCTCTTAAGGTTGCTACTTCTAAGATACCCATGTATGGCGCAAAGGTGCACTTGCATTGCACGGCATGGTAGGTCTCTTTGTTTATGGCAGATACTTACTGATCGATCTCAAAGTATGGCGGTGAATTGCTTCGTTCGGGGAGAAAGAATGCCAGTTGAACGGTTGTTGCAGCTGCTGGCGGCTCATCACGACCAACCTTAACCTCTTCGGCTACCACTGTTAGAAGGACGGGGTCACCCACATGTGTGATGGCGGCGATATCTTCAAGCGGTCGCATAAGGAATATTTCACCTGTAATTTAATAATGTTTGAAAAAATTTGATCAATTTAACGGTAAAGTTTGAGCATAAAAAGTTACATCATAAAATGTATTTGCAAGAAAATGTGGACGGGTAATGAGGTATTTTTTTATTTTTATTGAAATTATGGTAATTTTTTCTGAGTTTATTGATCCTATGATGGCGGGTGTTTAGAATGAATTCTTGCTGCGGCCAACATTTGATATTGACGGTTTGTAAAGAAAAATAAAACTTGATGCTTTTGTTTTTTGTTTTTCAAATTTGGTCCCTTGGCCTGTCTAGAAGGCTTTTGGTGGTTCTAAAAATGTGAGTTAACGAGTAGAGATTTTAAGCGATTATTGAGAATGATTTTTTACTGTATACTTCATTAACGACTTCAGTCAATGAACTTTTTCGCGTTAGCTTTGATTTGTATTAAACTGAAAAAAATTATAAATTGATAAGTTTTGCAAAGCATTTAAAGATACAAGAGGAAATAGAAGAACTGTGCTGGTCTTAAGTTTGAAATTGCAATCTTAAGGTTAACTTTTTCAAATTATGGAAACAGAGCCTGGAAGGAAGTCTAGAATATGGAACGCATTCGAAGCAATCAGTGCTGAGGATGTAATGCAAAAAGTGTATTTAATTCAAATGTATTCTATTCGTGCTATTTTTATTTTTGGTTATAACCGAATTAAATATCTACTGTATTTTTTTCTACTCAAGTTGTTTGCAATGTTATGTCAAAAATATGTTTCTTTTTTATTTCGGCTCTTTGTTAGAGACAATTTTTCAGCTTTATTTGGTTCAACTAACCCCACACACTGGTCCAACTTACCCCGCTAGTGGGGCAAGTTAGACCACATCGACTTTTTGCATGTGGGGTAAAATAATTCTTCAGCTATTAGATACATTTATTTTAAAATTAAAACTTAAAAAAAGACTTTTTTCTGTGCATGTTGAGAAGTCTCAACAAGAAACTCATTCCTATTTTGCAGGATTTTCCTGTGCCTTACTAGTCCGTACCGTTTTAAATTTTGCAGAGGCATTTAAGATGAGAAGATATCAATTCGACGATAAGGGTGGAATTTATAGACTTTAATTAAATAAATTCAGTCAAAATCTCCATTACGAATAGATCAAGTGGCTCGACTTGAGTGAGGACTTTGAATTTTGTTTTAAGGCTATGCATTTTTTACTCGCACTAGTTAGCCGAACAGATCTTACTAGTAAATTGTTTTTATTACCGAAACAATTTAGTTGTAACATATTTTCTTTATATGCAGAATGCACCAAAATTGTGAGAATTTTTAGTTTCATAGTTTGTTGATAGCTTACGGTAGTTTAGGATACTTTATTGATAATTTTGCGAATTTAAGGACCACTATTTGTGACAATCTTGGTCTAAAGTTTCTTATTCGGGCGCTTATTGTTAACACTAAGTTAGTCCAAAGTCGAAATTCTTGATCTGTTTGTTGGATACCGACAAAATTTTTGAGCAATAGGTAGTCATTTATTAAGTAGCAAATATTACTTTTCCGTAAACACATGATATAAGGCAATTATAGCGATTTTCTCAATTTTTACTGACGATTTAGGTAGGTACTTTTATCAAGTTATGCATTCGTACAAAAAAAACTTTGAGATAACAATCAAACATGGCATTACGATGATAGAGAGTGAGAAAAAAGTGAGTCCGACACAGCCTAAACGGATTCGTTGATTTACTTCAAATTTGTTATGTGGCGTTTTATGGAGACTATAGCTAGACGTTTTTTGAGTTATTTTTTTCTGGCCAAAACTAACGGTACCTGTTATATACCGGTTGTAGAAAAACTCATTTTCTCAAAAACGGTTATTACGATTTTGATTAAAAAAATCATAGTAAATTTTTTGGATTTCAAAAACCGTAATTAAAGGTAAGTACCTACCATAGAACCGTTTTTTTATTCTGATTTTCTCCTTCATGACTCAATCAATTTCAACCATTTTTTTTCACATGAAAGCTTTTAAGTTGCCGTGATACTGTTTAGTAAAAAAAATTTCGAAAATTATTTTTTTGCATTAGAAAAAAAAAAAAATTTAATTTTTTTTTGAAAAATCATTTTTTCGAAAACTACTCAATATTTTTCTTTCAAAATTTAGTTTTCAGATGCTTATAAATAATATCTTAAAATTGGCGTACCAATGCATCTTTATACAAGAAATCAAATTTCATATTTCGTTTTGAGTTTAAATTCATTTAAGAAGCTGTTTTAGTCATTTGAAAATCGAATTTTATGCTTTATGAATTAATTTTATTTCTAAAACTGCATTTACAAATTTTTAATTAAAAAAGCTTAGCGTTTATAGTAACCTTATCTATGAGAACAAGTCGTGCATTTTATTTTTTTTAACGGTCATTTAAAAAAAAAAATGTATCAAAAACCTTAGATTTTGGATTCTGAAACACGTGGCGCCCTTTTTTCCCCCAAACAAATGAACTTACTTAGAAAAATAATAGTTAAATTTTAATTTTGCACTTTTTCAAAGAGTGGGCATTGTTGTTAATCCAAAAACTTAAAAAAAAGCTGAACATTTAGAGCTTTTGGTGTACCATATGCAGTTAGAACAGATCTTTTGACGCTGCAAACTTGGTTTTATACTCTTGTTATCTATCCTAACCTCCGTGTTGTGCAATTTTCTGCGACGTAACGCAATTTTTGTTGTCTTGCATTACTGGACTATTACATAAATTTGTAAAGTTGTATAGGTAGAAAATTTTTAGTGTTAGTCTTTTAAAAATGCATCATTTTTGAACTAAATCTAAAATTTCATAAACTTTTTTAGTATGAGTTCTGAGTTCTTGGGTGGTATCATGATCCTGTGACCACACTGCTGAACGAAAATCAAAATTGGGCTTATCGTTATGGCAAACAAACTACAGTTTTTAAGTTACAAATTTGAAACCGAAAAAAAAGACTTAATTTTACTGTTTTCCGAAGTGAAAAAGTTTGTCTTCGCCTAACTTTTGAACTTAGAGTAGGCAATCAAAATTAAATGCTGGGCTATCCTGAGCTAACCTTGTGCAAACGAACCTTAATGTAAAATCATCGATTCTTAAACTAGAACGGAACAAAAAATTTTTTTGTGATTTTTCTGGTGAATAAAATATTTTTCGTTATAACAAAACAAAATGGCTAACATTAGCCTTGGCTAATGTTGAGATTTAAATCCTAATAGACAATTTTAAGATGCCAAAATAAAATTTGAAGATGTCAAGTCTCAAGTAATCAAACTAAAAATTTAACATCAATGGAAACCGTTTTTATATTTAATCAACCCAACTTTTCAAAAATCTTGAATAAAGTTGTGCAAGAACTTAAAATTTTGAAAAAGTTCCATCTCACCAAAAACTATATCTAATCTTAATATTGTCGGTCAGTCCAAAGGTATAAAACTCATTTAATAGTACTTTTTTTCAAATCTACGATTTCTTCTTATTGCTTTCCCAGTTCATTGAACTAAAACTTAACTTGAAAATTAATTCTTCAAGTTCATTGCCCATAGTGCCCAGGTCAAATTGAAATACATCAATATCCCCTCCTCATTTTCAACAAGAAGAGTGCTTAAGTAAATTATTCTTTCGTATGTCTACCCATGGGTTATATGCAACAAATGGCTCTATAGTAAATGAACACATCTTTTATTATAACAACAACAACAAAAAAGAAACCACAAAGTCTTCTACAAAAAAAACTCCCTCAACCATCAAAGGTCACCAAAATCGCATCTCCAATATATCTCTCTCTCTCCTCTCATTGACAATGTACCACCAAATAGAATTCTAAGCAATCCACTGAGATCGGTTCATCGCCCTGGACTCGGTCGTGTCGTGGACGTTTGCCAACAAAGTCTTCCACTCTTCTATAACGTCTTTGGGTACCGACTTCGAGCAATGAATATGTTCATTAAATCCATGATGACGACGGCCACGAAAGACCTAGAAGAGGAGTATATGCCTTCAAACTCGAAACATGGGCAAGCAAGAAAACTGATGGAAGACGAAGAACGACAACGGCGGCTGCGGCGACGACTTCAACGATGATGATGATGATGATGATGATGCTCCTAGTCGTTGTCCTCCACTTATGTGTCTATGTAGGTATGCCCATTGGTATTCCGAATGCTCTTCGCCTCAAACCTCCTATTATCGAGCTTTATAGCCTCGCAGATAGCACCCAATGGCCAGAGAGACGACCATTGGCAATAGACAAACATAATGTGCCATGCCCAAGCTCATGATGCCATAGTATAGACCACGTGACATACGTACAATATTGGCCAAGAGTAGGTACATTGGCGAGCGTCATGACGATGACGACGACAAAAATCAGTCGCCTCCTAATGTTTTTTGTGTCTCAGCTAAGTTTAGCAATCGCCGACGACGCCACATCGTCGTCGCTGCCATCATCCGCCCCAACATATAACCGTGACTTGTCTTGTAATTTGAATAAATCTTTTAAGCCACATAGTAGTGGGACGACATCAACGACGAACGACAAACGACGAAGACGTTGGATTGGACAACTTGGCCAAGGACGCGCGCAGGGCTTGAGGCGGTGCGGTGGTGGGCCCCAGGAAGAAGGAATTCCACAACTTATTCAACTCGAGTCCCCATAATGAACACACACCATCTATAGGGAACAACAACAACAACAAAAAAAACATAACAGATCCCATTCCATGTTGGCGATTTTGATTTCCTTTGTTGGCATTGGGACTCGCAAACGCTTACAAACGTATCTATCCAAGTCTCAAGTCAAATGTACAGAAGAACCAAGAAGTTGAAGAAGGCGTCTTATAGTCAAATGGCCAAGGCATGCAAGCAAGCCAAAATGACAAAAAAATAAAGAAGCTTCAATTTGAATGGACAATAGTGTTGTTGTAGTTGAGTTTAGAAGAAAAAAAAAAGAAGAGTTACATGCATCTCTCTCACAGGGGTCGTTGCTGTCGTATATATAGTTCCTGTTGTCGAATTCCCAACATACACCAAGCTTAACTATATAGTCGCCATATCGGAGAGAAGAAGAAAAATAATGTATGCGCAACATATTAACGAGCGACTCCTTGTCGAACAACAAATTCACATATTTATGGAAGGTCTTTGTTTCGACTAAAAAAAGTAGCTAGCTCTCGCTCTTCTAAAGAAGTCACCCCGTGATGTGACCTTTTGTGAGTTTTTTCTGCCTTTGAATCCCTCCTTTGCGCTTTCGGTTAACTGTTTACTTGGCCAAATTGCCATATCGGCGCAAAGGCGGCGGCGGCGGCGGCGCCTTTAATGACAAGAAACTGCAACCAACCTCTGGACTTATAAAGTCCTTCCATAGAGTCAGAAAAAAGAAAAAATTAAAACTCTTGTGACCATTTTCTCATGTATCTTGGATGTTTTTTCATGTTGTGTACCGAACCGACTACGACAATAACGAAGTGAAGCCGCCACAACTCCATATAATGCGTTGACAGAAGGTCAACAAGGCGCACCTTTCTCAGAGACTCGCTATACACATACACAGTCGAGTCGCCACAAAACAAGCTACGTTCAGACTTTGATGATAGCATTAACCCTTTTGTTGAGAGTGAGTACTTACGTCATGTGTCAATTATGGCTGTCAAAATCCTCGCATTGATGACATTTGACAAATTACCAATTAAAAAGGCGACACACATCACATCGCTATCGATGACAATCATGTGGCAATGGCGTCCATTTGAAGTTTAACGTCAATTCAAGAAAATCAGTAGACAACAACTTCCTTTTCGATTGAAACACACAAAATAAAACAAAACAAAAGAAAAAAAAAAGTAAAATGAGGAAGGTAAAAAAGTTTTTATTATGTAGGTACTTCAAGTCGTAATTTTACTTTCCCAGACTCATTGGTAATTCTGTGTCGACTGTCTCGAGTAAAAGGTGGCAAACTTCATTATACCAATGAGTTCAATCACCTCTTTAACTTAAAAGCTACAACGATCGAGCGAGAGGTGGTGAAGTAGTATGCCGTGAGCTTGGCACTTTGGCTTTATTATATGTTTGACCCCACGGAAGTGGTTTGGGGGCCATTTTTTTAAATTTTATTTCTTCTTTCCACCGCAAACGGAAGAATAAATCGTCGGTCACGACATGGAACAGTTTTATTTTTTGTTTTTCTTGTCCTGTATACCTTTACGGTATATACGTCCTAAGGAAAAAATCGTGGTTCGAAACCCGCGCGATAATGTTATAAAAGGAAACCTTCCGCGAAAGGAAGAAAAAGGGAAGTTTTGTGATTATTTAATTACAATTTTGGGGCTAACCAAGAACAGGAGCTGCTGAAAAATAGACCAAAAACTTCTATCATGTCGTGAATTTCTAGGCAAATAAATCTTTTATATTTTCTAACGTGGGTGGTCAGGAGTTTTTTTTTCCTGTAAAGTTGTTGTTAGTTAGAGGGAAATACAAAAATTAAACTTCAGGTTAAACCTCTTATGAATATAATTTAAGGCTTCCGACTTAGATTAAGTGTTTTCGTATAAATATGCAGAATTTGGAAGTTATTTGATAGAATGGAGAGTAGGGAACTTGATTTTCACTTCATTAACAAAACAAAACAGCACTTTTGTTAAAAAATAATATTTAAACTATTTGAAAACTTATAACTTTTACTTTTAAACAGATCCTTTGAGAAAACTATCAGTTTTACATGAACATGTTTCAACAACAACATAATTGATGATACAATCGATAAAATTAAATACAAACTTCCAATAAACGAGCTTTAAATATATTTTTACTTTAAACTTAAATACATGCATTTATCAATAATAAAAATTTGAATTAAATTCAGTTTTTTAAGATCATATATTTAATAAAATCTTAACTCTTGCCCCAAATTTCTTCGCTGCCTAAAACTTTGTAACAAAACTACTAATACGGTGTGAAAGAACTGCATTTTAATTTTTGTTTTAAACTTACTTACGAGCAAAGATATTGCGGAGTGAAATAAATGAAATGTCCAAAAGTCCACAGCTGGGGCTATTAGAAGTGTCAGTACAATAAAAATGCAGTTTTCTTAATAAGAGTGAAATAATTTTAATACCAACAAAAATTAGTACCACTTAGACAGATGTCTTCGATTCCAAAACGTGTGTTCCAAGATGGTTGACTTTTTTCCATTTGCCCGAAATATGCACTCAAAGTATGAATTTTCAGTGCATCTTACGGGCAGATGGGAATATGTAAACTGACTTGAAACAAACTTTTTAGTTACATACAAGGAAGATCTTTGATAGTTAGTAATAATTTTTGTTGATATCATAATTATTTCAAAATAAATGCAATGTTATTGTACTTTAACGTCTAAATGCCTCAGCTATACGGACTGCAAGAACTCAACATCTCATACAAACAATCAAAAGACATTTCCAAAAATACCAATCATTTTATACTATCACTTGCACTCATAATCTGCTGTGATCCTAGGAAAATAATTTTTGTGAACAAACAAAAAATTAAATTTATATACATAAATTACGTATGAGCCATAGTGTACACATTTTCCTAATACAATTTATACAAAATTGTAGATTTCAAATCCAGAAATCTAACCATAACTTCAAAACTGCTGCTGTACAGAACCATGGTCCTGCCAGTACTCATGTATGGATCTGAGACTTGGGTGCTTAGCAAAAGGCACTGTGACCTCTTAGCCGCGTTCGAGAGAAAAGTCTTACGGAGAATTGTTGGCCCCATATGTGAGGAAGGACGATTCCGGAGACGGTACAATCATGAGTTGTACGCAATCTACCTTGAAGCAGACATAGTGACAAAAATTAAGCTCGGTAGACTCTGGTGGGCAGGGCACCTAGCTCGTATGAGCGAAGAGGAACCTGCTCGGAAAGTCTTTTGCGGTACATTCTATGGTAGACGGCAGCGTGGTAGACCATGCTTGCGCTGGAGAGATGGCGTAGACCAGGACGCCCAAAGCCTTGGGGTGCGCAACTGGATGGCGTTGGCTCGAGACCGGGATAGGTGGAGAGACTTGTTGAAAGAGGCCAGGACCGGACCCCGGTTGTCGAGCCGATGATGATGATGATAACTCATAGCTATTTTTTTAATTTATTTAAATTAGTAAATGATTTGTCACTAGACAGATGGACCTTTATTATAGTGATATACATGTAAAAATTGCGTTTTTTTACATTATAAAATATATAATGTAAAAAACCGCCAATTTTGAACTACAATTGGTTCAACTTTATATTCAAATTTGTAAACCTATCTAATATTGAGTTCAACGGGTTATTAAAATTAAAAATCGATCAAAAAACTAATCCAGTTGTACGAAATTATAAAAAACGAAATGCACGTCTGCATGAATGCACCTACTTGCACAAATTTGCTGTGGATGAAGAAAAACTTTTTTATCTAGCTTTTCTTCTTTTTTCTTCGTTTTTCTGCCAAAGTTCGACAATTTAAAGACCTTTTGCTTGAATCTGTCCATTATATTCATTTGTATCCTTGAAGAACTTAATTACTGAATATCTTCTTTCGAAAACATCAAAAATTCAGTTCAATATTGATTTTGAGTAAATTGTGAAACTTAATTTTTAAATATAGAGGAGCACATAATATACAAGTACTTCAAAGACATCTTTCAGATAGGGCTCACCGTTTAATAGTAAAATTGCAAAAAACAGTTATTTTGACATTTTAACACATTTTAAAATAGCAATATCTTCTAAACGATTGCTTGTAAAAAGAAAAGTGTAACAATTTTAGGGAATCACAAAACCTACTATTTCTATTTTGACCAGGCTTACCAAGGTAGACTCTAGGTCTCTCAAGGATTGACAAACATTTTACATTATTAAGGCCTACCTATATTAATCGGTCAATTGGGGGTAGTAAGTTTGTTTGTTGTTGTTTCTTATTTACGTTTGTCCTAGGAACGAATATCCACAGAACGACCCCAGTGTATGTGAAATTTTTGTCATCCACCCTTCATGCTTCCAGACCATCATCAACTTTTTGATCAGGCCAATATGCTAATAGGGGATTTATGCTAACAACACGACTTAGTATATTTTTTTTTTTGTTTTGTAACTTCGTCTTTTGACTTCCACATTCTAGGTGTATCCACACTGCGGTTTCTTAGGCAAAGCTAGCAAGTAAAATATACCTTTTCGAACAACAAACCACCGCTTCTATAACCAAGTTCCCTTGAATGCGCATTTGCTTCCATAAATTCCTGGTACTACTCAATGCATACTTCCTTGTTACAACGTTTGGTTAATGGGTTTTGCTTTTGCAATCGACTGTGCACTCCACAGTGTGCGAACAGAGAGTGCTTATACTAAGAAAAAGGTTTTGGCCAGGCACCAGTGTCCAACTAACAAGCACTCCTTTTAACTCGAGATATTGTATAGTTGTGTTGTGTGCTTTGGAAATAAAAAACCAAGAAAACTTTAGAAGAAGAAAAAAATATATACAAAACCAGAAACGGTTTTTCTCTTCCTCCAAGGCTGTATCGTTTTTTGTTGTCTTGAGCTTCTAGCGATAAAGTTGATGATTCCTATACTTGGGCTTGAGTTCCAGCTAAAGTACCTACTCCCAAGTGAACCTATCTCTCCATGTGCTCGTATACACTCATCGAGTTGCAGTAACCATATGCAAAGACAAAAGATCCAACAAAAAGGCTTTCATACATAGGAGAGAGCAAAAAAAAAAGAACTTCAACGATGTTGGAACATGCCTTGAACATACATAAATTTGTTGGCAGTGATTTGTTCATTTTAGTTGTTTGTTCCTTGATTTTTTTTTTTTTTCTTTTCCAAGACTTTTTTTCTGCAATGTTCTTTTGGTTTGCTAAATTATCCTGAGTAAAAAAGGTTCCGTTTTGTGCATATATGGACAATTTGTAAGTCGAGGGAACTATCATGTTATTAAATGGTTGCATGCGAGTATAATAGTCGTCAGTCGAACAAGACTGGAATTTGTTTTGTACGCAAGCGTGCGCCTGCTTCCAACATTAATATTGATTTTTTTCTTCTTCTGTTCAAATGTATGACCACCTTTGCAGCATACATATCTGAGGAGTTTAGATGTCTACAAGTCAATGAATCAATACGAACGATGAAGAAGATTTTGCATTGTTAGTGATGACGGTGCATAATAATCAAGACTTAAAAGAAGGTCTTCTACTCTATTGTCATTGAGACCACATCGATGAAGATGCCGAATACCTATTGGAACCGTAAGTTAAACATATTCTAAGGGGTGGTCTTTAAGTTTTCTATGGTTTATTTTTCTGACAGCAACATTTTAACAAATGGAATTACATTACCAATCTGAGTTTCGATGGTTTGAGTTAAAGAACATGATATATCTTCTTTAGTAATTAGAAAGCATGAGGTCTATGGAGTCTATTAAAGCTTGCTAAGTGAGGTAGAAGCTGAGATTCTGAGATAAGTGTAGAATGAAAGATATTTTGGATTGGAAGATAACCAAAAGAGTGAGCACATCTGTCATAAACATTTTTGCATGTCGTGACTCTTGCAACGAAGCATACTTAAACCAAAAAGAAGCTTGTAGGTCTAGGAAAACTTTACATTGTCAAGTTCACGAGATCATCTTATTCAAGGCATTTCACCATTGACCACTTGAATATTCTAGTTTCCATTCATTCATACCAACTTAAAACACAAAATTGGTTGAAAGTATAATTACTAATCAGCTTGGACCTTGGATGAAAATGATTGTTCTATAAGACTGTAGTTCTGTTAACCCGTACAGCTTTTAAACTATTATTTTGGTTTGATAATTTTGTTGTTTTTAAGCAGTCAACCTTGTATTTTTTCATCCATTTGCTGCTAGTACTAAAGTAAGAAGCTGATAATTTATAATTTTGTTCTTTTCTGCCTTTGGTAGAAACTCAGACAATACTTCAGCGACAGCACTTTAATACCTCTCCTCACTGTATCCTATCTGTTTTCTTAAGAATCTTCACAGTCATTCTTTTTTCCACTTCTTGGGGAGGTATTCGCTGTTCCAAAATGTCTCTCAGTAAGAGAACGAAAGAGGATGCATATCTTCTTCTTTTAAAAATTCTCTAGCAATTTCGTCAAGCCCTACAGCTAAATTGCCTATCAATATGTTAAATACAGTAGTGACCTCAGGTGGGGTAAAGTAACCGAGCATTTGATACCTCGGACGGCTTATTAAGAATTGAGTGTGCATCCCTAGCAAGCACAAATTTCTGAGGCCAATAAAAGTATTGCTTCTTCCTTTTGAGCTGATCTTCATACGAACTAAAGAAGAGTCCCATCTGAATTTTTTACATGGTGTTTTTTGGAAACACTTGTGATATCCATGAATATATAGCCCAGTTCTGCTTGCGTGGTAGTCCCATGTCTTCATACCTTCTGTTTCATGCATTGTGAAGACTAAATAGGAACTACTAAAGCTACAGCTGAGCGCGAAGCGATTAGGAGGCGTAAGTTTCAGTTGAATAAATATGTAGCTAGTCAAAAATCTTATCATCTTTAGACTTTACTGAAATCAATCACAATAGAACCCACATTCTTATGATTTGGGAATTTTTATTTCTCCGAGGTCACCCATCGGAGATCGTATTTCACCAAGCTCTAAGGTGCTCTTTTATCCCATACATTTTTTTCTTTAAGGATTCTAGAATTGCGGATCGCTTCACTTCCAGAATCGAGAAGAATGGACACATTGAAGAAACTAATCTTCATCCAGTTACATAAGAAAAAAGTCGTCAACGTGTGATCAGTACATTTCCAGTGCGGGATATCGGTTTCGTTTCTGGACTGAATTAGTTATGAAGACCGGCAATCACAGTAACCTATTACTTAAATGCTAAGATCTTAGGCGAACAATTTTTATTTAATTATCATGGCATTTCCAAGCTTTGTAGCTTTGGGTCATCTTCTTCATTGTTTTAGCTGTTCCCTGCCAGCACTAGTATGGTCAAATGAGATCATCCTTAAATGGCTTGAGACGTTCACAGAGAACAAGTGATAGGATACTTAACTGTTAAAAAATCGACTTCACGCAGTTTTTGTTTCTGATTTCTGCTTCTTTCACAACTATTTTGGATTGGTTAACCTGAGCACATTTGAAGTAAAAACAAGAGTTTCTCAAATCTCGGTGGAGGCTATTCAAATGGCAGTATCTCTTCTGCAGTAGGTACTCGATGGCAACCTTATAATTCTTTACGTGCAATTCTAGGTCCATTTTGTCAGCAATACTAAAGAAGATACTTTTTCGTGGAAGCTGTGTCAGTCGTAGTAGTACCGTTCGGCGTAATTATTAGTACGATGGACTATCACGCTGAATGTCTGGGTTCGATTTGCAGCCCATGTAACATTAAATTTGTCTGAATCTAGCAAAAAAATTGACAAAATCTCAAAGAAAAGGTGCTGATTGTCATGAAAAGTGCATCTCACACACAGTTAGCCGTTCGGAATCGACATAAAATTGTGAGTCCCGTCCATTCCTGCTAACAACACGCACAAAAGAAATGATTCAGATTGTTAGTCACTAGGCTTTGGTTCTTCGTAAGCTTTTCAGACATCATTCTCGGAGTATTGCTTGTAGGTATAGTTAAATCGCTCGTAGAATCAGTTCCTAGTAGAAGTAATGTCATTTTGAAGCTAAGTTTAGTTTGCAACACAAACAGTAGAATCACCGAGCTTATGTCTGCGAAAAAAATTAAAAGCTCTTAAGGCCTTAAAATTAGCAGACTCACTACTCTTTCCCTGATATCACGTTCTTCGATTCTGCGGTAAACCTCGTTTTTTTCTCTTCAAATAATCATCTGTGATATTTCCTTTAGATTCTGTCAGGTGAACATATTTTTTTTTTTAATATCATCTTCACCTCATAAAGCGGTACGTAGGTACATTTTGTATTTATCAACAAAAATTCAAATAAAAATAATTGTCAAGTCATCATTTACAAGCCGACTCACTCAAATTATCTCTTTATTCTTCATCTTCTATACTCAGCATAAGCATAAGAATAAGCATAAAATTGACCTCAATCATTACTTTTGTTAAAGAATCGACCAAAAGCATTATGCGGTGCATCAAATTAAACGTCAATCAGCCGTCACCGCACATTCAAAACCAAACAATAGATCTCAAAGTTCAACCTATGGTGTGTGTATAATGTAAAACTGTATACCCTACACTCTCATAACTGTACTTTGGACCCTTCATTTCGATTCCTTTATATGGTAATCTTTATAGTCTCTTGCTGTATTCAAATGCGCTATAGCGCACCAAGATTCTATCGTTTCCATCGATGCCCAAATTGAATCTTTGAGTTCTATTCTAACACCTCTCTATAGCCAAGCCAGCATTATGGTGACTGACTTGTCAAATAAAAAAAAAAAAAATCCACAAAGGGAAACCTAAAGCAACAGCAGCAACACACAGTGTATACAAAAGACTTTGATGTCGATGTGAAGTGGGACACTATATTCTAAACATAAGAAAGAAAGTTTCCTTCAAGATTATGCTACTTCTTTTCTATAAAAGGCCCCAGCACAAAAGAAACAATGCACAAATCCACCCGGCTAATGAGTAAGCCAAGTAGCTCTAATACTGGCACAATCGTGTATCCTTATTCGCTATTCGCTTTAGGGCTCTCCGAACTCTAAAGTCTTCTATCCATTGTCAACATTCAAATGCAACTTTGTATAGGTATAATCTATATGAAGTCCCGTTTGAAGGCTTCTTTTATTTTCAGTGTGAATTGGTTTGTCGTTTGGCTTCAGATTGGCAATGGCGGGAGAGTCATGGGAAACAAAATCATCTCACACCAACCAACGTCAGCGTCGTCGTCGCCAACCGTCTTCGGTCAGCCTTCGTCATCGCTTCGATAGTAGGTACCAACCTAGAACCTATGTTAGTATGAAGAAAAAAAACAGGGCTGGGTAAAGTCATTTGTACTTTCCCTCCCCGTCCCCACCCACTAAATGGACCAACTGATTTTAAAATGCAAAACAAACAAAATATCGAAGGTTTCTTATTCAATCTTCTTCAATGTAGTCTGCCGCCGCTCCGCCGCGTGACGTTAAAAGTGCATTTTCCAAGAAGGACTGCAGACTCCAAGCATACTCGCACAAGATGAAGCAAATAATTCCCTTCCCACAGGCTAAACCACGAGTGAGGAACTTACCACGAATTGCAATTAGAATACAAAAAAAAAGTAAAAACAAAGTAAAAACAGCATGGAATAGCTTGAGTAGGTAAACAGTGCGGTCGCACTGTTTGCAATAGGGAACATGTCCTCCTTTGTTCAAAAGGAAGTAATAGCTCATAGATCTAGCAAACTTTTTTGAAACTGAAACTTTTTGAAATAAGTTATTCGATAGCCATGTGGTGGCTACCGGAAGTAGAAGTAGTTAGAGAAATACGTTGGTGTCCTTCCATAACGAAATGGTTTTGCTTATTTTAGTCAGGAACTACTCCAGGAACTTCTTCGAAAAATTCTTAGAAATTCTTTTGTATTTCATTTTTACTTAACAATATTGGTGGTTGGGTATGCAGAAATCGGAAAACCACTGATCGGGATCAACTTGGTGACAGCTAGTAAACCGCAGCCTTTTTATACACATCAATTTATTGTACCCATTACCAATTTATGCATCACATTGAACTTATTTAGGTACTGGTTTCACCCAACTGGACCTTACTTGGAAAAAAAAGTTGAAATACGCCCGCTAACAAGACCGACACGCTTTTTCCCGTGGCATTAAACGCCTTTTTCTTAACCTATCTTGCTATTCTCCGAGGTATTTCACAATCTTCCACCAGTATTCCGAGACTATTTAGATGATATTCCGCGCTTTTAAATGCGGTAGGCCGCGGTATTTCACATATTTTCCTGCGACTTTTCGACTTTTTCCACTATTTTTCATGATTTTTTCTGTGAATTTTTTTTTGCGCCGTATTTTACGCTTTTCTCACGGTCAAAAGCTCACAGCGAACTTTTAAAAGTTATTCTGTTATTCGGAAGGGAGACGACTCCAACTAATCAGAGATTACTAAAATCGCTCCAGCAAACAGGAACAGAAGAAGAATAGATATGAGGATGGCCTGGGTCCACCATCTATCTATAATAGTAGTTTCTATGAGATTCCGCGTAGCTTACAGCTAAATTTTGAACCAACTTTCTCAAGGACTGAGAACAAACACAGCAGCACTGAACCTACCTTCATTGGTGTGGTGTGAAATGTGTTTTTATAACAGGTGCTGAAAAGAATAGTTGATCGCATTTAAGGAAGAAACAGTGCTTAGCTTTCCGAAGATATTTGGATAAAAGTAAACTCGTATCGTTCTTATAAAGGGAGCGGGCTTGGAACTCCGACTGCTTCCCTGAGAGAAGAGAAGATTTGAACATAAATAGATTTGATGCAGTGTGCAAATTGGAAGGGGATCTGCGTTCTACCTGTTTTTGCCAAGATGAAAGCAAAAATTGTTTTGGAGCGAATAAAAGAACACCTAGAAGACACACGAAGCCGTTGTTCGATCACCACTTCACCTGCTGTCCTTTGAATTTGCCATCTTGCCACGTTCTGCATACAGTAAAGGTTGTCAGATTAATTTTAAGTCCAATGTGAAGTCCGGCAGGGTTGTATACTATCGCCAATACTTTTCTCGTTAGTGATAACCGGAGTGCTTCGCACAGCCTAGATGAACGAAAAGAAGCTATAACAATGAACTCTGATATTCTAACTAAAGCAACTATGGGATGGATATGGATATCCATCGAATGCCAACCAGGGTGGAGGGAGAAGAAGAAATCGTGGGGCTGAAAATTTACACTGCATAAACAAAAATGATCAGCCTCGGAAGTAAGTCTTCTGTTCATGCTTTCGAAACATCTCAAGGATTTTGTGAATCAATCGAATATCAAATGATAACAATTTAGAAAAGAACTGGTCAAGAATCTATACAGACTATCCCACACGAAGACGGAAGTGGCAATGTAATGGTCTTTCGGGTATTTTATTTAAAGCTTACACAGGCAGGTAGAGGATTCATCATGCAAACAGCCAAGTATAAGATTGTCAGAGTAGCACGTGGGGAACCTGGGAAGAGTTAGAGAGAACTAAGGTACATTTCCAAAAACCCTACACATCTTAAAAGGACCATCAATCAAAACGGACATATAAAGCCTGAGGACGTAAATAAGTTAACAATATTTTTAGTAGAAAGCATCATTGAATAACAATTTTCTCCGTTTAAATGCATCAACCATTTATGTAATTTGGTCCACCAATTGGGTTTCTATTTACGAAGACTTTTTTAATAACATCTTTTAAATATATTTACTTGAAATATTCAAGCCCATTTGTTTTTTTATTTGATAAAGCGAATTTCAATTAAATTTTAATTAATTAGTTTCTTTAAATACCAAACACTTATTCAAATCATTATAAATTAATGTTTACCTTTCATTGAATAATTATTCTGTTGGTTTTTTTTTCATTATTTCAATGAAAAGGAAGATCTAAAATATATTCATAAGTTATTATGCTGAAGAGATATTTAGTACAATTTATCATATTGCTGTTTGCTTTATGCGTGGCACCATGGTGATTTAGTGATTTAATTGACTATTTAATAAACATTATGCTTACTGTCTAGGAGCAATCACAGCTTGAAACCTATAAAGAGGTAACACGAGAGCAAAAGCAAATTGTTGTTTTTTTATTTTTTTTTTTGTATTCACTTACATCCGTATATCAGATTTCCTTAAGAATTTACAATTTAATATTTTTCGATGATTCTTTTTTAATAATAGAAAAAAAAAAAACATTAAAGCTTCTGGCTATATTCACACATTGTGTACCTACACTCAGCGAAATAATATTTCTGTTTTCGGTTGAGACTAATGAATATCCTTTGAATTAAATGAAAATTATTTACTGGAAAGTTAATATAATCACGGCAAATATTTTTCATTCGTAGCAACTGTATTACATTTGACCCAAATTGTAATTCTGTTACAGCAAACATAATGCAAAAGAACCCATTTGTATGGTGCTGATTTTTATGAGTTGATTGCGGTAAACGAAAATGCTTCCCACATTTAAAAAGCTTTTAGTTTACTAGCAAATTGAATAGTTTGCAAAGAACCTCTCCTGAAAGTAGTTTTTTTGCAAACAACTTCACTTTTGGTGTAAATATACAATTCATTTACAGCAAATGGCTGCAGGAAACAAATTTTATGTTTCATATTTGTGGTGTTTATATGCATTTTATGCTACACGAAAATTATCTAGTTCGTAGCGCAATAGCAACAGGCTTTGTTCGAAATCAATCAAATTGTTCAAATAAATTGTTTCACCGAAAAGGATTTAAGAGTTTGCTGCAAACGAAGTTGAAGTCGAAAAATTACTATCCAACAAAGGTAAAGTCGTTTGACGCAAACCATTCGTTCATTATTTTTAATTATATGCATGCTATGCCAATCATTCAAGATCACAGGTGTTGCACTAAACTTTCTTTTTGTCGTTCGCCGAAAGTTTTTCACCCAAACGATCTTACCAATTTGCTGCAAACGAAGCCGAAAAATTGTCCAGCAAACGAAAAAGTCATTTGGACATTTTTTTCGTTTGCCGCAATCAATTTGTTCTCTCAGTGTACGTTTGTTTACTGACGCAGGGGAATCTGTATTGGAATTTGTTTTATTGCGCAAAATGTTTATGATGTTTTTCTAAGATTGAATGCAAACAGGATACAGCCAAATACAATAAATTCAGTTCTTTAGGTTTTAATTATGTTAGATTTGTGTATCGTGTTCTACGTACATAAACATATCCATGTTAAGATCTTTAGTGCTTCACTTTTAATCAGTACAAACGTCAAACGTCTTTACTTATGATTTTAGAAATTTGAATCTACATACTGAAACTATTGATCATTTTGTCCTCTATACGTGGTGCCTGATTCGAATTATTACATAGGATGAACTTTTTAGAAGTATTGACTTCATAGACTGCATCATTTGAAATAAGTCACCAAGCTGAAAAAAAGTTAGAAAATTTCCAGGTTTTTCGAGAGCCACGCGATTAATACAGGTCTTAGGGACTTCCCTTAATGTGTAGCCCGGCAATATTGTCTCACTCGCATCTCTTTCAAGATAGCATTGGTAGGTGGTAAATTTTGGACTAAGCATACTTATTTTTCCACCAGTATATTTTGGGTCTTCTTCTTCAAAGTTCATCTTGAATTCTTTCAGTTACTAATTTGAGTGAAAGGTATACTAGGAGTATGGCTTCATACGTATATTCAGATTCACAAAAATGGCGCCCGACATGAGTACCTAACGAATCCATGACCATGGCCGAAGCCATTTTCTAACCCAGCCTGGCAACATACATGGTTCATTGTTTTCTTAAAAAAAAAAAACAATCATTGTTCTTTTCTCTTAAATTAAAACATAAATTTCGGTTCCTCTTTAAAGCGATGGCATAACTAAGGAAAAGTCTCTTTAAATTTAAAATTAAGGGCTTTTCTATGAAAATCCAACAAAAATGCTTACCATTCCCTGGAATTAAAACTTAAACTTATTATTGAAATTCAATTTGAAATACACCCAGAAAACTGATCTTATTTTTATTTAAATTTTCCATAAGCCGACACTTAAATCAGCTTTAATGACATACAAAAACTCTCTTATCACAAGATTAATTCGTCTACATGTAAATTTCAAAACTATTAATTTACTTAAAAAATATCTTCAATTCAGTGTGGGATGTTAAAGCGGTTGTTAGGATGCATCCATAGAAACTCCCTTAATCCTATTAAATAGTTTATCAGTAACCAGACACATTCTTGATTCTTATTAAGCTTCACAAACAAAACTGTAAATTCAATCAAAATGCCATCTATTTCAGTCACTTTAACATTTTATATTTAATAAAAAAAAAGAAGAGATACACCTATATCAGTCTTTCTCAATTCTATGTTTAACATTGAAATCTCTTCTTTGTCTAAGATGCACCCACACAGAAGATCTTCCTTTTTTTCAATGAAAGAGAGGCTCGCGCCTAAACCGATTATATGGTTTCCTCCACGCATTTTTCCTACTTAGTCACCCCAAAATTTATATTATTTCGGTTAAAATTGATTGCTTTTGCCGCACCTCAAGTGACATCCCAAATAATGATCATTTGTCAAATTTTTTGTCTCTTCTTCTCTCGCTCTCTCTCTTTATCTCTCCAATAACTGTCATAAAGCAGGTGTCAAAATTCAGGTTTCCCATTCTTATCCACACATTCCACCTACTTTAAACTCTAAAATTTAATTATTTTACTATGAAATGTGAAGTCGGCCTTAAAGTGTTTATAGTGTGCAGTCAAAATGAGTGCACTGAAGATTGAAAGAAGAATCCGTCAGATACATTTTTATTCACTTAAGATAGTAAAGTTATAAATGGGACCATCATTTTATTTTTTTTAATTTGTTTCCTGGCGTGTGATAACATGAGAATGGATTTGTTTTATTGGCAGATACATTTCGGGGGCGCCCACTCAAAACAATTTCACAAATTAAACTTTATGTTAATTTCGGTGTTCGAGACTTGCGTACATTTTTTTATACAAAGTTCTTCGATCTTTTGATTGGAAAAGTTAACGACCGTTCGTGTGTCGTCGCTCGTTGCGTATATAGTTGAATGAAACAATCAACTGTCACCGAGATTTGGATCTCTTTGAAAAACAAAGCAGCCATAAAAGTCGCCACAGAGTAAGATATAACTTGAAGATACGATTTTTATGGCTTGCAGCCTTCAAACGTTTTGTAATAGTTTTTTTTTTTTTTTTTTGAGGTTGAAATAAAATTAAATTGAATAAGATACAAGCCATCGAGTTGTTGGCTTGGCATTTAAGTTATCTCTTCAGCAGCACCCACACCCAATACTATTTTTTTTTTCTAGTAAATTTTCTTAAGACTCCAATGGGAGTTACTCAATCGAAATAAAAGAAAATATCAAAAAAGAAACATAAAATAATAGTATAAATGAGAATATAATCAAATATTCGTATTGAGTTATAAATTTTAAAACATTTTGCCATCAAAGTTGGATGAAATGATAAAAATATCACCTCTTTTATGCGATGTAAGTGGAAGCGTAAAATCTACGTATTTCGGACAAGTAGATTTGTATTGAATTTTAAGTGATTTTTTTTTGTTACTTATTTGTAAGAATCCAAAGTGTGCGATGATTTTCGATTAGCGTGGGAATCGCATTAAAATACCGAAAATTTAAAAACAGCCACTTTTTGACTATTTTATAGATAAAAAATAGAAGAAATACACAAAATTTTTGGTCAAGGCAGTAGTTGTTTCTGTCAAATTGACAAAATTTATGCTGTTGCTTTAGGTGAAATACGTTAATTTTTTTCTTATTTTTTTTGTTGTTGTTGGTTCAAGAATGGCACTTACCAGATCAATTAGTTTGCCGATAAAGAAAAATATCTTTGAATTTTATGCAAATTTAAATTTTTTTTTATTTTTTTTTTTGGGAAAATGTAATAAAATCTAAAGTTTCGGTTGATTTTGCTTTGAAGTTTTAGATTGTAAAACGAGACAAAGAAATGATATAAAAATCATACTGAGAAAAAAACTGCAATACATAAAATGAAATGTTTATGTCACCTTTAGATAAAAAAACCAAAGAATGTTGTAACTTGTTTTCGGAATGATTCAGATACGAAAATGGAAATTTTAAAATCAAAGCTGAACGAAGTGAATTTAAAGTATTTTCCCTGAAAACAATAACATGATGGAATCAAAGTCATTCATCTTTAATGTGAAACTATAAAAAAAACAAGTGCATCCGACATGATACGAACTTGTGTCCCTTGAGTTATAGATGCAGTGAATTACCATAAATAGGTAATAGGTAATAGGCTACCTCTCTGTTGTAAATTTCATGCCTCTGTTGGAATGTGAACCTTTAAATTCGCAATAATAAATTTTAAAATTTATGTTGAAAAACTTTAAAAGTAGGTACCTTAAAACTACATTTTCGCCATTACAACGTGAGGTATTATACACATTATTACTACGTTGAATGCACTTTGATTCCGAAAAAGGTTGATTTCAACTTAAGGTTGACTTCACATATTCTAATTCAATAAGTTTCAACTTGAAATCAGATATTTTTTCAGGTAAGTTGTTACAACTTACTGTTAAGTAGGACCGTATTAAGTTTTACTTTGCGATTTTTCCCTCAGTGTAGCTAGTATTAAAATATTATTCTCTCATCAGACTTCTTTTCCCGTCAATTGAATTTTGTTTGTGGTGCTAAGCCTTGAAGTTATTCATTTTAATCGAACAACTTTCTTCCTTTACCCAGGTAGGATTCGAACCCACCCAAGCTTAGCTTCAGAAGCCAGTACACTATACGCACTACGCCACCTCATCTAAATGATTTGCTTCACCGAATCACCAATAATTGTAGGATTATCGTTTATCAATTGCATTGAATAGAATTGTATTTTAAGAAGTTCCTACAAGTATGCTATTGCTATTCGTCTATTTTATGTTTCTCTCCATACTGACTTTGTAAACCAACAATTCGTTGCATTTATTAAGAAGGGAAACAAAAACAATGGAATTGACGGAAAAAGGAGTTGTGATGAGAGGATTGGCACCCATGATATAGCTATTAGTTTAGCAAAGTTGGTGGTAATATCTTCAAGTTGTTGTTGTTGTTGTTCAAAGATTAATAAATAGAAGCTGGTGGAACACAGCAGCCTAACTCCAAGTAGTATGGAAACATACGAAATAATAAAATAAAAATGATATTTCAAAGAGAATATTGAATAAAAACATTTATCTCAAATGTCAAAAATCTCAAGAGATTGAAGATTTTTTTTTTAACATCCAGAAATCATTATCTCCAAACCGGCGAAACTGCTCTGATTTGGTTTTTTTTTACATTTCCGTACCCGTAGTGTAAAGCACAAGAAGTATAGTGATTGGCACAAAATCAGTCTATTTCATCTTGAAACACTGTAAAACGTACAGAAAACACCTTTTAGAGACATTTTTATGTGCGTACGCAGTTTTCGTCGGTGTCGGTGTTGGCGTCATTGGAAATTTGTAAACACGATAACTTTTGATAGAATAAAGATTAATTGGATTCAGTTAACCCCAAAAGTTGAGGATTACCTTAACTTAGGTTAAGTTCGAAATGCAGCCATTTTGAAAATAATCTTCTTGTGTTTCTTACCATCCTCACATCTGTGAAAACGATTTAATTGCTGCTTTTCCTTTATGGAATTGTAATAGAAGTAATTTTAACCATGTTGAATTTTTTTTCATCAGAAAAAACCACCCGACGCCAATCGTTTTTTCACATCATATAGTTGTGACTTGGGATAAAACAGACCTGGAAGTACTAGATCCGAAGCGTTTTAAATGCTTGTTGTCTCTATAAGCAGACTGCATATTACCTCCACAATAGGTGTCATTACTGGATACTGCCTGATAGGTATACACGTAAGAAGACTATGGGACTTCTCAAACTGATAGTGGTTGTTTTTTTGTAGCTTGCATCTCAGCAAAATCAACTCTCCTTATGATATGTTTCACGGTGGATAGGCTAGCTGTATAACACCTCATTTTACCTTAATTTTTGCAGCAGTATCGTGCGAATTCGGAGCAGTTATGAGGATTGCTCTTCTATCGGCGGCTAACGTGGATTGGTAGGTTCTACCTTTCATTTTTTTCCCGTACCCGAAGGAGGGGGAGGCTCGAGTATCTAAGCTCCCTCTAAATCTCTAAGTCCTACGAACAAGTTTCAGTTAATCGTGTACATTATTATGAAATCACCTAAATAATAACATGCTCTTGGAGGCTTGAACCCCCTAAGGCCCCTTCAATACGACACTACCTTATCATCTTAAAGATCGACCACACAGGGATACTCTTATTTGACCATTAATAAAGGCTCAACTCTATAACATTATCAATAGTTTTGATTTATCGCAATTTTAACATCCTTGTTCAAACATAGGAGAAAAAAATCCTAGTAGCATACTTTTGTTCTTAAACCAAATGCTTTGGCATATTATTTTACGATATAAGAAATCCAGAAAAACGTTTTTTTCTTCTTTTAAAGTAGTTTTAACAAAAATAAGTACAAATTTAATAACTTACAAAAGAATTTTTTTATGATTATGATGCGCATTGCAGTTCTGTTGAGGTTCGGCTGAGTTTCCACCTATCAACCTACTTTTTCGAATTTTTGTAACAGTCTAAATTAGTATGTAGGTATCTACGGAGGTAAAGGTAAAGTTGTTTTCGGTTATCTTTATTGATTCTATTACCTTCATAAAACTTTATCATTATAGGACTGCAATATAATACTCTTGTAGGTAATTTCTTCATAACTTTGAGTCTGCACGCTCGTAAAAGGCAAACACATAAAACCAAATATCAATAAAACTGTTCAGGTCTGTCAATATTTTTACTATCCAAAGCATCTCCTCTTCTACGACTTGAAGAAGAAAAAAAAAACATTCTAAAACACTACACCACAAGTCTATAGTTGCATCAGAGAAGAATAAAATCAGAAATGCAAGAACCTCTTTCGGACTTAAAGTATCATTAACTTTAGAAACCTTCAAAGGTTAGCTATATAGAGTGCGCTCTTAATTATTATTAAACAAAACACACAAACATATTGAAGATACACAAACACAAACACAAAAAACAAAGAACAAAAACAATATAAAACTTACCGCTGGTATCGTTGATATCGAAGAACGAGGTAAATGGATTCCCTTCGGAGACTAGACCGTATCTGACCTCACGAGGATTACCTTTATCGCCATCTTCAGCATGAACTTGAAGTATCTGCAGAAAGTCAATGTTGTGTTGAGTTTTGTTTGCAGGCAAAAGATGTGCACCACAAAATGCGTTGGGTTTAGTGTGTTGCATCCAGAGTTTTTGATGAAATCACATAGAAGAAAGAAGAAGAAGAAGAAGAAAAATAAGTGAATAATTTTGAAAAAAAAATAACAAACTTCAATCCTTCAGGCACAACATTCTATCTTTTCTTTTCTATAAAAATTCGTCGAACTTATATACTCTGCGCGTTGCATCGATTAATTAGCACATTCTCGAGGTAATACAGCAAATGGAAAAAAAAACACATCTCACATGTGATGTGTCCCAAAGATATTTTACTAAAAGTTTTTTTTTTTTTTTTTTTGTTTTTGAAAAAAAAAACTCATTAAAAGGTTCTTCTAACTGAATTTTATGGCAGGGATACACTATATGCACATTTTGTCTAATGGAATTATCTCACTTTACCACCATCACCACGACAAACCACCACCAACAAACATTTCCGCCCGCCATTGCAACCATATTTAACTATTTTTACTGACTATAGTGACTTTAGCATACACACAGTCACAGTCACAGTGTGTTAATAGCGCGCTAAAAAGCTGCATCCACATAAATGGGGGATACTTGATAGTACTTCATAGATATCAATGTTTCTTGGATGTTGCACATCTCTCTGTCTCTCCTTGTCTCTCTTTTGCCGCACACCATATGGACATAAATTTTATGCCAAAAGGTTATCTCTCATGTGTGTTGCTGCTAGCAGGCCATTGGAGAAGAGGTTTGTTTAGACTTTAGAGTTTCCTTATCATGAGGATGTCGCTAGGTTCCTTTTGCTTCGGTTTATATATTATTTTCCACATAAGAGTTTGCGGTTTTTTTTTTTACTTCTTTCATTTTTCTTTCAGCTAGAACTCAATAAATGTCTAAGAAAATCAGATAAAAAAAGAGCCTTGAGGCTAAGGCACTATATGTGCCAGGTTAAAGATATGAGAACGAACGCATATGTATGATGTGACTTGGGGTGTTTTCTATTTCTCTTTTGTAGAGTGAATAAGTTTCTGCAATATGAACTCTGGTTACGGTTTTAACTTCCTTGTCTGAAAAAAAATACAACCTAACAGTCCAGTAACCATACAAATATGTGCATCGAACCTTGCATCAAATCTGGGAGTTTTGGTTTGCCCCCTAATTTCCTAGACTTTAAAGAACTATACAAGCGTAGGACCTTTAAAAGCGAAACGCATTTTTGAGTAAAGATCATTTGAACTCTTCAATTGAATTTATTTTGGGAGGTCTCTCAACATAAGGTATCTTCTTAATGACCAAACAAAACCCTATCGCTACCATGTCTCATTTAATTTAATGTTCAGTGAGAAAAAGTCAGCATTTCACGGTAAAGCAGGCCATGGAAGTAGTTTATTGAATTTTGGACGAGAACTACCTGTCAGAAGAGCGACCACTTATTCTCTAGAAGACGTTTTCTAAAATGTGAATTTTTAATATTCCCTGGGAGTAAGTTTTGATGTGGCTACTAGGGCTTCCTAGTAATATACTGAAATCTTGTTCGCGGAACTGTTTTGGGGCACTAATCGCTGATAGAGGAATCAGAAGCGTCACTAATTCCAGTTTGGCTGAAATACTTGGTGAGCACATTATGTGTGGGCTACTGCTACGTAACATTAGCAATCAGTACACCTTCCAGACCCCGAAGCCATTAAAGGATCCTACCCTTTGGGTTGGGAGTTCCTATCGCTTTGGTAACTGCCCGACGCAATGGTTTTGAAACAGACAATTTGAATATTGATGATCCGAATGTTATAGTAACCTTGTTGTTCTAGCTACTGCGATTGGCTATTACGCCAGAGGTCTTGGTTCGATTTCCAGTCTCTGACACTTTGTTTTTTTTTTCACTGGTACCTGGTACTCTCTATCTCTTGCAAGGTGAGAGTGCTGCCTGCCAAGAGTACTGCTTGACACGAAAAAGCATTTAAACTAGCCGTTTGGTACCGGCAGAAAATTGTAGGTCTCAGGTCAATTAACTTGTAAAAAAATTGATCATGCTGTGATATCCGTCGAGAATTCATTTAAGATCATGGATATCCAAACTTTCCAAGGAGCCAAAATTGACTTAGAACTGTTTGTAGCTTAAGTGTGAATGCGGAAATACCCAAGGCGCGAGAGAGTAGGTTGGATATTATGAGAAAACTTGACGTGCGTCAATAAGCTTTTATCGCATGAGACCATCAAAACATTTACCGATCACGTCAATTCCATCCTTTTAGAAATTCTTCTAACAGTACCAAGTGGTGTAGACGAGAAGTATAGAGAATAATTGATTGTCATCAGACATTTTTTTTTTCAGAAGGGTAAAACGAGCTCAGAAAAGAAGTATGCGTGCTGAGTCGGTTCTGAATTCAAAATATTCATCCATCTGACCTAGCATAGCGATGTCGAAACTTATGTCTCCTACGGCAGCTGGTACGATTGGAATTATGGAGATAAAATGGGAGCCGACCAACTTGGTGCACAAAACTCAATACAGATAGCTGGGGACCGGGCCGGCTAGATAAGCTCTATCCCAGTCTTGCTGTATATACATGGTGGAAGCATGGGCGTTAAAAATTTCGGATGAAAATTAGTTTCAAACAGCGGCTGTACAGAGAGGCTCAGACGTAACAACAAGGAGACCAAGATTCCAAACAAGCGCTTTAACTGATCCTAACATTTGTCACTACTAAACTATAGCAAATCAGTGCTTCATGTGGAATCCTCAGAGTGTAAGAAGAGTTGGTAGCACAGTCAATTAACTTGCATACGGTGGCACAACTAGGGCACCATGCTTCGAACAGTTTGATTGAGGCGGTGCGGTGGTGGTCCATCCCGGATTGTGAGTGTGCAGCAATATGATATTAATTTGTTGTTCCAGCACGATTTAAATTTAAAAAGCACTTCAAAAGTTTGCAAAAAATAACTAACTCGCCTCCAATTAACGTAGGTGTAGTGAACAGAACCATTAGCTCTACTTATTTTCCATCAAAATCAACTGTTTAAACCAATGTTTGCATGTCCAAATGAGTCTGAAAGGCTTTGTGGGACATATATGGACCCTCAAAATAGTGCCAGCACACAATAGAACTCAAAATTTCGTAAAAGTTGCTGTGCACGAAGTGAGACCGACTGCAATAGTTCATTTTGTAGACTTTTTTCCTATAATCCTTTAAAAAAAATGAGAACACTATACTAAATCTTTCACCGGCTTCAAATTTTCAATGGATCCACTCTGTGACCATCAAGAGTAAGTTTAACTTAATCGAAACATTAATTTTTTGTACAAAACGATTTAGCCGTAATGGCAGCATTCAATTTGCGGTGTGATGCACTTTTCATTCGCCTTTCCTTCGTAGGAAGTTATTTGACAAATCTGTTTTCTTTCCTTAAATTAAAAAAAAAAAATACAATATCGACTTCTAAGCATGAGTTAGTATTGAATATCTGCAGCAGTTTATCAAAAAAATTCAATAAAAACAAAAAAAAAAACAGGAAGAAACAACCTTCACACAGTCCCGTTGGTGTATCTCCCGGGACACCATCAAAAACCTTCCCCTCATCTCTTCAACCGTACAAACACCAATCACCGTAAAGTGAATTTCTCCCATGCTTCTAGATTTCTTTTTTAATTTGATTTTCCCTCTCATTTGGTTCTGATTTTTATATTCATAACTGTACACCACTAGTAGGCAAGGCATACACATTATATTATACTCCTTGTACAAATTTATGTCCCTTAACACACAAAGCAGAATATACATATATCGTGCGTGAGTCTGAGTCTTTTGAGAAAGAGAGTGAGTACGTACCTTGTCACCAGGAAGTATACCAGGTGGTAATTTCGTAACAGGTGGAGCCATTGTAAAAACAGGTGGTTGATCTTGAACGTCTTGCACAATCACAACAACCTCAAGTCCAGCGATGTTTCTGCTGTCTTGCCCTGACTCAGCATAAGCATCCTGTAAATAAAAAATTAAAAAAAAAAAAATGAATTGAGTTTCCTATAAAATAAATAAAAAAATCAAAAAAGAATCTTTTAATCAATAGAATCTCAGGTGGAATGAGGATTTAGCAGTTTGCACTCTTGAATATGCACACACATTACCACACACTCCACTCATTTATGCGTTCCTGCATATGGATATATCCTGTCTAATTAAATGCGTGTGCGTTGTGCGTAATTAAAATGAATATCATCATGCTCTGTTTCATTTGGCTTACATTTTATTATAGGAAGGAGGCTAGAGCCATAGCAAGAGAGGTTATGCCATCAGCACACACACACACAAGAAAAACCCTCATTTTGATTAGAACTGAATTGGACCGTTTGATGGGAGTTTGAAATGCATGAATAAATTAATTGGAAATGGATACTCGTGAGCCATTAACATGGAGATCGAATGGGTGCCTTAGATTATACAGCTCGTAAATTGAAATGATTTTGATAAATAAATTTGAAAAAAAAAGAACGAAAAATAAAAACGGAACATTGCAAATTGATGGTGCGACTGTGTTCATCTAATCGTGTGTTGTTTGCGGAATTAATAGTGCCGGAAAATTATGTTGAAGATTGACTTAATGCTTGTTGACAGCTTGTCCGAGTGAGTGATACATGTAGTGGTATCTTTAGCGATTTATTACAGATCTTATAGATGTTTAAATATTTTAACATAATTTACTTTAAGTCCAAAAGGATAATAGAAGATTAACTTGGAAGAGTCAAATAAATAACGTTCAGCTGAAATCACATCGACGCTGGTAGATAACTTGTTACTGCGCTACAAGTCTTGTGGCTGTTTGAAAGAATGAGTTTTCCGGGCGATCACCTTCATTCTATTTCCCGCGAAAACATAACTTTTCACCTTATGTAGACTTTTATGGAATTATTTAAGATTCCTGATTCAAATGACCATTCCAAATTTTTTACTAAATTTCATAAGGGTAACAAAAATATTCATTGGTGTTTTTGTACAAGTTCTTTATTTTCTTCTCCTGGGTCGCAAGTACTTGATCTAAGGGTAAAAGTTGCTGCGGGTGCTTATCAAGTTTTTAAAAATAAATAATTTTATATGAAATTTTTAAACAAAAATAATATCATTACTTGAACGACCTACGTTTTTTAAAGTTTTTTTGAGCTGCAAACTTAAAATGCCATTTTTTTTTTAATTTCAAATCCTTTTTTTAAATTTTTTAACCATTTTCAAGATCAATTTTAAAGAAATTGAGCAATTTTAGAAAAAAATAATTTTGTATACATAAAAATTCTCAAAACGTGCTTACAAAAAAAAAGTTAGTTATACCATTTTCAAAAAATAATTAATAAAAATCAAAACCAAAATTTCAAATAAAAAATCATTGTCCCGTTCTCGAAAAATCTATTTTTGAATTTTTTTTCTTAAAAATGCTAGTCGGTTCAATACACTTTGATATAAAATGACACTCGCTCTGGGCTTAGATTTATAGTGTGGCAGCTTGGCGTAATGCGTAGTGCATGTGCTTTGGAATCGCAATGTCGATGGTTCGAGCCCAGTTTGGACATCAGTTTTTCAAATTGTTCGATCCTACATCGACTTAACCACTAATGGAAGGAATCTGATGATCGGGTGTGGCAACCTGTGAAACAGCTATAATCTGTTGTAGTTGTAGTACAGTCGACTCCACTTTACTGAACTCCGTTTAGCTGAAAAAATCAGTTAACTGGAAAGAAGAAATTTATTGCGAGGCTTTTTTCAAACTACTTCGGATAGTTGAGCTTCGCTTAGGTGAAAACTTCTTTTAACTGAAACAAACAATCTTGACTCAAATAAATATTTTCACCTATTTAGCGCTAAATTATCAATTGAACATATATTTTCAACTTGAAATGTCAAAATGTTTCTTATTTCTTCATTCTCGGACTATTTTTATGAAACTACGCTTATGTGAAACTAATTTCAGTAATCCGAAGTTCGTTTAAAGAAAAACTCCGCTTAAATGAAACAAATTTTCTGCAATTTTAGTGTTCCAGTAAGGAGGAGTTGACTGTACACACAAATTTTTTTGCAAAACCGTTAATTTTGGTCCTCGAAAACAAATTTCAATTTTCTCTCTGGAGACCCACTCAAAACCCTTAACTATCAAGTATGGAGAAAATCGCTTAAGCGGTTTAGGCTGTAGCTTGAGATGTTGACACAACAGACAGATAGAATTGCCGGACCCACTTTTTTCTCATTCTCTATCAACGAAATTTCATGTTTGATTGCTATCTCGAGTCCAATTTTTACTTGCTTTATAGAGCAAGTATTGGTTTCGTGTCAAAAAAAATTGAGGTTTTAATCAAAACCAACATTACGATGATGGAGAAGTCCAAAAAAGTGGTAATCGTCATGCCGTCCGTCTGTCGGTCTGTGAGTCTGTTCATCTGTTCGTCTGTGCGTCCATTTGTACAGAGAGCCACAGCCTAAACGGGTTGACGGTTTTGCATGAAATTTAGTACAGATTACTTTTTTGTAATTTTTAATGTTATTTTTGTTTTGTTTTTGAATATCTCGATTAGAACGAATACCTCCCATACAACAATTTCGAGTTATTGGATTTTTCTCAAAAACGGCTCTAACGATTTTTTGCGAAGGAAAGTGCTCTGGTTTAGTACGGCACTCAGCAATATGACCGATCTGATAAAGCATCAAGGATGTAAGTCTTTATAAGTAGAAAATAAACCACTATTAACCTAATCACCTATTACTCATTAAATCATTTTAATGAAAAATGTTACCTTTTGTTCGGAAATTGACTTTTTAGATTGCAATTTCAATGAATTTTTGTATTTTTTTTAACTGAATCTTCTTGGCAATCAATAGAGATCATGGTGAAGAACAATATTCCGAAAAAAAAATTAAAAACACAAAAAGTGAAAATGTCACATTTGTTCGTAAGCTCCTCAAATAAGACTATGCCATGTAGGTGGTGGGCAGAAATAAAAAGATGTCTTCGTTTTGCTTGTGAAACTTGGTCAGTAAAGACTAGCTTTTCAAAGCCGGACCACTCCTAAATAATGCAAGCGAAAGACCTTGCAGTGAACCAGCAATAAAATGGACACTTACCGGAATGGCAAACAAAAAATTAGAAAATGCCAAAATAACTGCAAATACAGGTCAATAAATGCAGAATAAATCTGTGCTTGAACGAGGATCGCTACCCTTCATAATTCATGTGTAATTGCACAAGCAGCCATTAATGACAAATGTAAAGATTTTGGAAATGGCAATAGTTAATAACTTTTAATTCAAATTTTTTGTACAATTTTTTTTTTGTTGTAGTCCCTTAATTGTACAAGATAAAAAATAAAAACAATAATTTTTTAGAAGATTAAGCGAAAAAAGTGGTTATTTATTGTTTTTTTTTTTAATTGTACGTTAATAAAATCTTTAATTTGCAGTTTTAAAGGCAATTTTTGTAAATGTAAGCAATTATTTAAAAACAATACTCATACGCCACAGTGACTCAATCTAATTTCTGAATAATACATTTTACGATTTAAAGTTCTAGTATCAAGTTTAGATTTAAGAAAAATTTTTTATTTTTTATTAAATATTTGCAAATAATTACAATCCATTAACAACAAATAAATCTCAGTTGAAAATTCTGGCAATACAATGAAGAATAAATGTCGTTTTGAGTTGCTTTAAGTCAGCTTTTATAATGTAAGGCATAAATTTAGGAAACAAAAAAAAAAAAAAAAAAAAACTGGTATGCTAAATACATACATGAATCATAACTCAACAACAATCTGTTAAATATACTCCTTTAAAAGTTTTAAAAATCTATTTGCTGTGTGATCTCAAAGTCGCTGCAACTGGTAACAAGCTGTTAACAAGTTTAATGAGTTGTGTGTTGTTTGCAAATGTGATTGAAACACTGTTGGAGACTCTTAAGAGTTATGTTTGCTGAAAAGACTGAGTAGCTAGGTGGTCATCCTAAATATTGGGTGGATATTTTGTGTTTGTTTTTTGTTTAATTCTCAATCAATTATGATGAAATAGCAAACATTGAACATTTTCAAAATTATTTTGTCGCTACATTATTTCTTTTCTTCCATCGATTAAGATGCTTTATATAAAAGTGGAACACCTCAATAAGACTCATATTGAAAGCCCTATTTTGCAGCGTAAACAAAATCAGACACATCAACCAGAAGTTCATAGTGCAGCTTCAGAGCAATGAGTAATATTCAAACCTATACTGAACTTATCCCTGCGAATATTATTTCCACCGCAGCGTGGATAGAGATACCTACTGTGATACTGGCAATGGCAAATCAGAAAAAAATGTGCAAAACTTAACTTTATGGCCAATGCTGCAATTACAGCTATACGTTGCATACTTGCTGCACTCCCGGCCACAGTGTGCAAAAAACGAATACGTAAACGTCAGTGTTAACGCCCGCCGTACCGCCAACAAGACAGCCAACCTCACCGTCAAGCATCGAGTGGGTTGGCTAACTAGCTCAGTATGACTGAACGAGTACTCTGCTTGTGCACTGCTGAGCACACTGCCATCGTCAGCCGCAGCACAGTCAATGAGAGCAAAAAATATAAGGGGGTGATTGGGAGGTTGGCTGTTACAAAATTGCAAAATGCATTTTACTGCGAAAAATGTTAAGCGAAAAAAAAAAACCAACAACAAATCAAGTATCAGCGAAGTAAATGTATTTCGTGCTGCTGCTGCTGATGCTGCTGCACTCACTCTCTGTGCGCAGAATTCTGTTCGCCTGTTAGCGGTGTTCGACGATGTTGTAACTTGTTAACATGGGAATCGGCGAGAAGTCTCGAACGCAGCACAGAGCAGTGCTCTAATAGCAACTGCAGCAGCAATACAATCATCCAAAATTGACCATTGCCGTGTGTTGTTGTTGTATAGAGAGTGTGGTTAGTTGTGGACTGTTGCAGCAGCAACAGTAACAGCAGCCCCTTTGGCCAGAATTTGTAATGGATTGGCTGTGGCGATGCGATGTAATAAGATTTCTGGCGAAAAACAAGCGTTTTATTTTTATATTGCGCGCTGCTTGCAGCGATTTGGCCTGACTTTGGCTGGCCATTGGCCCGGTTGGTCAACAAGGGTAATTTTGGGTTTTCAATGTTTTGAGAATATGTGTCTGACTGTGCTGTGTTTTTTGCTGTATCGTCGGGGCTTTGTTATTATTTTTTTTTTTTTTTTTTTTATTAAATTTAATTTTAAGATTGTATTTTGGAATTGATAAAAAATCATTTCTGCGTTGTCGGGAGCAAATAGGTATCAACATGCTATAGCGGGCTGGTATTGTTGTTTAAACAAAATGTAGGTATGCGCGCATTCAACTGGTTGAGTTTGAAATATGTATAACCACAAAAAATGCTTCAAATAAACGTATGAGTCAGAATTCAAACAGCAGCAGCAATAATGCAATTGTTCGCAGAAAAGGTTATCGCCTGAAAGTCACAGCAGGCGCATATTAGCAGGCATTGTTTCGAGAGAAGTCATAAAGCTTGATATGCTTTTTTTTATTTTAAGTTAGAATGGGGGTAAGTCACAGTTTTTTTTTGTCAAGAACAGCGAGAAGAGAAGTCGAGATAGTGTTTCGAAACAGGGGGTCAGCAAAAGCTGCTGTTTTTTTGTTTTACTGAAAAGGCAAGGGTTAAACACGATTTGGGCGGAGAGAAAAATTCTGATATTTGAAAAAAAAAAATCAGTTAATGAATCATTCAAAGAAGGAATATGCTCAACCAGATTTAGAACCGCATTATGTTAGTAACTTAGATTTTGAGGGTCACAAATCGAACTATAAACAAAAAATATATCTTTTTAGTACTTAAAAGCATTCAAATTTATGCAGAACAGAACTTATAAAATACCCATATCGCAATTAAAAATGAAGTTAGGATTGCAAAGTGATGAGGACATACATGAGGAACAATCCACTTCTGTCACTTTCCAGCTTTCTATAAATTTATAGAAACAAAGTCCTAAAAAAATATCTATTTTCAAATGGTTTTACAATTATCCTTTATCAGTTCACATTCAATTTTTTCCGAAAATATTAAATTTGAAAATTGGACGCCCTCTACATGAGGACCAAAAATCGTTATTATGTAATCAGTGTTTGACCTCAAAAGAATGGAATTCCTAAAATTTGGGAAGATGATGTGGGTAAGTCCGCAAAAGATCCAGCATTAGAAAATTGAAAATTTTTGTGAAGTTATATGCAAATTTTTAATAAATTGCTGCATTCTTGACGTTAAGTTTGCCGAACAAATAAATATTAAAAAAGGTTGTAAAATACAACCACACATGAGCGAGCGATTTGTTTGCCGTGTGCAAGAATAAATGGATAGGTACCTACCATTTGGTCAAATACATCGACTCCACCTTTAATGCGGTTGTACTCAGGTATTACTACCGGCTTGTATTGACAACCGGAAGTGGCTTCCTCACATTTATGTTGCGAACATAGCTAAACCACTTTCTTGTTTGGTTTTGGAATGTAACTCACCAATGCCCGTTTTTTCAGAAATCCAATAAGATGGATAAGTGGACTCTCTGTTACTGACTTTTACAGGCTCGTTATGGTCATCATGAAACCCTTTCACTACAAAAGGTTTTGGTACATTTCTTTTGTTTTTCCGAATTGTACCAAGGGATGGCAATTTTCGTAGAATTTGAAGCCAAATATATTTTTGATTACCTGATATGTATTAGTTTTCTTGTTGAATTTTGACAAGAAATAAAAAATGGTTTGCAATTTATTCATAAAATAATTAGAAAAATTATAATTAAATAATGTATCACAGATATGAATAAAATTTCATAGTAAATATTGCGGGGCCCAAATGGACCCCATGCCCGGTTGTACAGTTTTTTCCCGTGATGTAAAGGAGGGTTAAAACAACAGAAAAATTGAGGTCTCGAAACAATTCCTCATGCATTTCAAAAAGAAGAAATTTACAAAAAAAAATCAATCGATCTGATCCGCCATCTCTGAAGTAAAAAATTCAGTGATGGCATTGTGTGCATTATTCTATGACAGCTGATTCAGCTGATTAGATTGCATATCATGTAACTAGGTGTACAGACGTGTACCACCATTTATCAGTTTCTTTCGAATTTTCAACAACTTTTTATTAAGTGTTGAGCAGTTACTTTATTTTTTTCATTTGAAGGTGATATGTATTTTAAATAAATACCGCTGTAAGAAGCGTGAAAAATTGTGCGAAATACTGCAGAATTCTATGGAAAAAGCGTGGAATACAGTTGAAACAACTTTGCTTTGTCGACAATTTTCAAAGCTTTTCTGCGATATTTTGCGCTTATTTACGACCCCATACGTTTTTACTCGCGATATAGGTATACTATACAAAATAGGGCATGTTAAGGATTCGTAAAAAAAAACGAACTCCAAAAAACAATAAGGCATGACATTTCGGTAATAGAGAATGCAAGAACTGTGGGCCTGACAATTCTGTATGTCTGTCCGTCTGTGTAAACTTCGAGCTACAGTGTAGATCACAAAGTAATTTCCTTTAAATTTGATAGAGTACTGGGTAATTCCCGCGAAGTACCTATTGATGATAGAGATTTGCTTGTATAAGGAACTGAATCTACTACAACTTTGTCATTGCTGATTTTCCTGTAGCATCAGTACCCATTTTGGCAATTAAATGCAAAAAGCCTAAAACTAAAGTAATTTGTTCATGATTTTTTTTTTGTATATCGCAAATATGTGGAAAATTAGAGCGACAGGAACAGCAAACGACGTCATATTTCTTGCCGCTCTTTTGACATTTCTCTTCAGTAAGGTTTGCCATTTTATGATGGAAAGATATACGAGCCAACAACGAGTCAAAATTATTAAAATTTACTCCCGAAATTCAGAGTCAGTGGCCTCAACGTTAAGAGCACTATGTCCAATTTATGGTCGTCATAATCGTCCTAATAGATCAATAATTGAATATCGAGTGGAAAAATTTGAGTGAGACAAAGAAGTGCCCCTAGTGTCGAGAATATTGCTACAGCTGAGGCTTCAGTTGCAAAAAGCCCAGAAGCGTCGGTCGTTCGTGTTCTGAGCAACAACTTGAAAATGATTCGGATTTTCCTCGAAATATCACCTTCAGCGATGAGGCTCATTTCTTGCTGAATGGCTTCGTCAATAAACAAAATATACGGTATTGGTCAGGCAGCAAAAAAGTCACTATGACTTTTCAGTAACAAAGTGTGCCACTTGGGAAGAGATAGTACGGGCGGCCCATTCGTGTATTTCAGTTTTTGATATATTCCACACTTTATCGCCATTTTTCACCTATTTTATAGTTTTTTTTTGCGGTATTATGCATTCTTACCATATGATTCTTAAATGCAAAATCGTCTGTATGTGACCTTTACTCACTTCTTGGAGAATCTTCAATAACTATCTCCAAATGCACTCACTAAAAATATTGTATTTCCAAAAGCAAGATTTGAAATACTAAAATACTAAAATTATTAAGCCAATTACTTGTAATTCTGGCTGATCAGAGGCTATATTGTAGTGTAGTAGTGTTTCAGTAACGGACAACCTCTTTTGGGTCAGCTATTAAATTTATATTTTCTAAAACACGAACAAATAAATTAATGAAATAAATCAGTGTTCCTGAACAATTAGGTCGTTTTAGGTACATTTTGGACATGCGTATGCATTTCGAACTACAACTTACTAAAATTTCATCAAATTTGATTTTGATTGAAACTATTGTTTCCCTCTCATTACATAGTTCCGGATTCTTTATAATTTTATAAAGTTTTTTTTTAGTAATTTGATATCGGGATTTTTGAGATATAAGAATTGTGAATTTTTAGGTATTGCAACACAATAGAAAAAGCACTTATAAATCCATTTATGTATACCGAAGAATTATACATTTAACCTACAATCCTAAATCCATAAACCAAAATTACAAGATGTGATAACTATTTGTTTTTAACT
This sequence comes from Meliscaeva auricollis, assembly GCA_948107695.1. NCBI lineage: Eukaryota > Metazoa > Arthropoda > Insecta > Diptera > Syrphidae > Meliscaeva > Meliscaeva auricollis. The sequence continues at coordinate 78,835,708 of OX403616.1, read as the reverse complement.
ACAAACAAATTATACAAAAAATATGTAGGGATCTACCTATCATTTCAAAGAAACTCTAACGGCCAATTCCTTGACAAAGTTCTAAAATCTGTTTAAAACTATTATTTTTAGCTCTCAGTTTTTCTGAAGAAATAAAAATAAAAATGAAACAATTTGAGTTTTAATTTTTTTTAAGCCGAGTTTTAAGAGCGCTAGAACTTTGTCAAGAAATTAGCCGTAAGCGACAGCTCGTAAAAAGCAAAATTCTTTAAAGAAGACATTTTTTTGTAAATATAAGCATTTTAGTACAAACCACATCTTGTATACTTTTATATCTTCAATAAACGTCAAAAAAGAATGCAGATTTACACAAATAGACTACGCATTAGCCCATAAAGTTCCAGGGATATATGTAAATACAAAAAAAAATAACAAAACTACACTAAACGACAAAAAAAAAACAAGACACAATCATTTTCATTATAGGGTACATTACAATACAAAGTGTTTCCGCATTATTTTTCTTGCTTTTATGTTTCTATTTCTTTTTTTTTTCAAAAATATTTTTATTTCTTTGGTCATAGCAGGCCTCAATTCACTGACATTCTAGTCAACCACATACCATTGCCAATTATGGCCACAACAACTGCGTTAGGTTGGTGCCATGCAACAGGCACACCCATTATTACAGACTCGAATGCGAATCGTACTATGCGGCCCAAAGACCTTGCAGAATTTTGTATAACTGATGCAATAGCAATCTACATCCACCCTACGTAGTCTCAGGTATTATTTGCCTCTGCCTTATAGTTTTGTGTCCATATTTCTGTGCCGTCTTCCTCCCGCTGCTGAACCACATCACAACAACCTCCTAACACTGTGGCAACCTAAACAAGATGCTCTTTCTGATTTGCCTGTGGCAATATTTCACCGAACCCAACGCAGCAATTGTGTGGCTATTTTTATGCGTTGCCCCATACGAACAGAATTTTTTGCAATTGCAACGCAGCTCTCTCGCAGAAGATATACCTACAAGATATTCAATCTTTTCGGTGATGGAGCGCGTCATTATTGGTATTTCTGTCATGTCCACTCCTCGTATGTTTGTGACATCGTGACATCATGTCGTCCATAATGTTGAATTGCCTGTTAGTCCTGTCCTGGCATCCTGTTCTCTCGCGTCCCGTCCTCGTCCTAGAACAAGACACTACCTATATTCCGCCGCCGCACCGTGTGTCACATATCTTTGAATTTTTTATCCAGGATCGGTAATTACTATCAGTTTGAATTAGCATCAGATATCCAACAGATGGCCTTTGGCCATCATTGTGTAAACGTATACGTCCTGTGTCGGTCGATATACAGTCCAGTCGGGTTGCATTTATATTTTCTTGCATATAAATTACCCTCTCTCCGGTGGCGTTGTGCATATTTTAAGGGTTGATAATGAGGCAAATTAAATGCCTGCTAGATGGGCGATCAAATGACACTCCAAGCTGCAAGCAGAGGCAAAGGGCATCTTTGCAATGCTATCTGTGGATGATGTTAGCCTGGTATAGTCTGATGGTCTCTTGTGATGGTGATGCGATGGGGCAGGCAATGGCAGTAACTATAAATCATAGAATTGATTTTTATCGCGCCTTCGGTGGGTGCTCCAAGGAGTAGGTAACTCCTTTATTTTTTTTTTGTTGTCTCTTAAAAGACTGCGAACTAAGTTTATACTTTTATCTTATAAAAAAAATCTTAAGTGAGGATGCTTAATTAAAAACTATAAATTGCCATAAATGTCGAACTGTCGTGTCGTAGGGGGTTATTTTGGTATAACAAATCTGTTAAAAGAGAGAGGTGCACACTTTTAAAGTGGAATTTGTGTCCTTTTTTTATTTAGTTCTTTTTTTTTTTTTGCAAAATTATATTGAGATACACAGAATGATAAATAAATTAACTCCTTTAGCTATGTTATTCAAAATATAAAAAAAAATATCGTTAAGGAAATGATAAAAATATATTGGAACGTTGGCGTTTGGTTTTATGATATTTTTTTTCCAGCTGTTTTTTATTTTTCTTTTTTTTAAAGAATTATTTTTAAGATATTTATTTTAATACAAATTTGTTTGGGTAACAAAATATAATTCTGTTTGCCTATTTATTGTGTAAATTGCTACACAAATTTTCAACAAGTTCATTTGAGTTGTAAAGGGTTTTCCAATAAGAGGTGTTATTTTGATATTCAAAGAAAAATGGCATTTTTGGAGATAAATGATCGGATGTTTATTTTATTATAAAGGTATGCCGTTAATAATAGAACACAACATCGGCCAAATGGCTGCCAAGACCACGCGTACAGGACCATATCCTTTTCATGAAATTTTCCATAACCAAATCGCAAAGTGGCTGCCCTATGTCCTCGATAGCCTCACGAATTTCATCTTTGAGGTCTTGAATCGACGCTGGGCTGTTGGCGTAGACCTTATCTTTCACGTGGCCCCAAAGGAAGAAGTCGCAAGGTGTTAAATCACAAGATCTCGGTGGCCAATTGTGATCACCTCTTCGAAAGATAACACGGTCCGGAAACTTTTCCCGTAAAAGATCGATGGTTTCATTGCTTGTGTGGCACGTAGCGCCGTCTTGTTGAAAGTAAACGTTGTCCAGATCAATACCATCCAATTCAGGCCATAAAAAATCATTAATCATCTCTCGATAGCGCAATCTATTGACCGTAACTGTTGCTCCAGCCTCATTTTCGAAAAAGTAAGGTCCAATGACCCCGCGGGACCATAAACCGCACCAAACAGTCACGCGTTGAGGATGGAGAGGCTTTTCAACAATAACTCTTGGGTTTTCCGAGCCCCACATGCGACAGTTTTGCTTGTTGACGTAGCCTCCGAGGTGGAAATGGGCCTCATCAGTCAAGATGATTGCTCGATGAAATTCCGGTTCATTTTCATGCATTTCAAGGACCCCATCAGCAAAGACACGACGTTGTTGATGATCAGCCGGCTTGAGTTCTTGTGTTAACTGAACTTTATAAGCCTTAAGACCCAAGTCTTTATGCAAAATACGGTGTAATGACGTTTGTGGAATGCCTAATTCCAAAGAACGACGAGGAATGGACAAACCTGGGTTTTCTTCAACACTTTGGGCTACAACAGCAATATTCTCAGATGTTCTTGAGCGACGTGCACGGGTTTTATTCTTCACATCACTAACTTGTCCCAACAGCTCGAATTTGTCCACCAATTTCTGTATTGCGGTCCGACAAGGTGCTTCACGACGACAAAAAACTATTTTAGTTTTACGAACCGTCTCTGCCAAAATGGGTATTACTATACGGCAACCCTATTTAAATGCAAATAAAAAAACATGTGTAGCACTCATTTTTTAGTCAAAATGTACAATATTTGATAGAGTTAAAAGCTAAAATCATACCAAACTTTAGAGAAGAGAGTACCTACAGTGTAAAATTTGGTATATATTTTTAGCCTTTAACTCTGTCAAATATTTTGACTGAAAAATTAGTGTTTTTTGCATTAGGGATGCCGTATATTTATACGAATTATAGAGTTGGCACCTGACATTTTTTTTAATAGAAAAGAGCAAAGGCTTAAATTTTATGTAAATTTTATCCTTTAACTTTACCAAAACTTATACCTACTATTTTCTTTAAATAAGAATTATTGAAGTATGATTTTAGTTGGACGGGGTTACCAAGTTCTTATCTCTTAACTTTAGTTTTGTAATTTTTTACATATTTTCGACCTTTGTCTGGCTGTAAAATATTTTTCTTGTTTTTTATAAAATTATAATGCATAAAGATATGTTGTTTTTTTTTTCGTTTAAACAGGGTTGCCACCTTGATGTACCCATTTTTAAAGTGACAACCATACGTATGTTTGTATTTTTAGTACCTATCAACTCATCTTTCATTTGCCACTAATTAAGATCTATAATTTTATGAGTTAACTAATCCGGGTCGCCGCTTAGTCGACTAGCAAAAATAATGAGTGTACCTGAAATCCCATAGACCGAATTCTTTAGATTGCTTTTTTTTTTTTTTGCAGATATGTAATATATCTGATATATCAGAGAAATAATATTTTTGTTTTCGTTTGCGGCTACTAAATATCCTTTTTTTATAATAGAAAATTATAATGTTTGCAGCAAACGAATGAATAGTTTGCGAAGAATCTCTCCAGAAAGTAGTTGCTTGCAAAGAACTTTGCTTTTGGTGTAAATATGCAATTCATTTGCATCAAATGACTGCAGGAAACAAATTTTCTAAATAATTGACTGTATGCTTGTGGTGTTCAAATGCATTTTTTGCTAAACAAAAATTATATAGTTCTTATGGTGCAATAGCCAGTAGCCTCTGTTTGAAATCGAGAGGTCACAGATTCAATCACCGGTGTTACGCTGAACTTTTTTTTTATTTATTCATTCGCATTAATGGTTTAACCGAAACGAATTTAAGAGTTTGCTGCAAACGAAGTTGAAGTCGACAAATTTCTGTTCAACAAACTAAAAGTCGTTTGACACAAACGATTCGTTCTTTCATTTTGTTTATATGCATTCTACCCCAATCATAAATTATAAAATCCGTAGCGGAATGTCAAAATACTCGCTTTTTAAGCGAGGTCAGCGGTTTAACGCGTAGGTGTTACCCTTAACTTTTTTTATCGTTAGCAGAGAGTGTTTAACTTAAACGCATTATAATTTTTGGAGCAAATTGAAGCTGAAAAATTGTCTAGCTAACGGAAAAGTCGTTTTTCGTTTGTCGCAATTTTTGCCAGGATAATCGACCAAAATCTTAAATTTTAGTACTAAATTTTTTCCATTGAACGCTCAATTGTTCTAAAATTTCATCTGAAAATTCAAATAAAAAGTAACTCAATTTCATTAAACGTAACTAAAAGTCATTTGAAATTTTAGTGACATCTGACCAATCAGATCCTCGAAACAGGTAGTTAGAGCCGTCAAATTTTGGTGGTTGAACGTACCCTTTGTCAGATAAATTGGCCTTATGCCAATTAACAACACCCAAGTGAGGATGTCAAGTATATCATTCAAGCCTCGATCTCAAGAGAGTAGATTTTAACTAAAATTCTATAACGTTCCGAAAACAGAATCCCTGATAGTAATGAAATAGAATTAGCGGTAAAATAACTGATTTATCTACTGATAATACAAGAAGAGTATTGAGAAAGCGCCATCACTTTTGTCATTGTAGTCAGAGTAGTTTGTGCTTACAATGCCACCCTGGAGCCATTTTTTTAGTTTATTTTAACACAAAAGCCAACTTAGATTTGTATGAAATGATTAAAACTCCTAATTGCAGGGTAAAAAAATATCGTAAAGGCATTAAATCACAGTTCCCTGATCCCTCAATTATTATCTATTGTTTTACTTCATTACCTTTTTTTTCTTCTCCTTAATTTATTTAAGCTGTCCTCTGAAAATTCCAAACTTCTTAAACTATTTAAGGCTTAAAGTATATAATTTCTTTCATCTAGATTATTTCTTTTTATTGCGATGAGCCTTAATCTTAGACCTCTTAGGTAGTTCTAAGCTATCTACTTAATTATATAGTTTTGTATTTTACTCACATTGGCCAATATGGTTAGATGATACATGGCTTGTTTTTCAAAATCAAGTGGTCCCAGTAAAAATATTGTTCCCTCTGTTGTATCGGGTGAGACAATCTTTTGTCTAATAGCAAAAAGGGGTGATCCCTATATAATTATAGAAAAAAAAAAACACAATAAAGATGATCAAATTATTGTTTCTTACCACAAAAAGAAGAAACTAAAACAAACGAAAAACTTACCCATAGCTCGAGGTAGACTGGTTTTGGAAAATGTGGATTCTTTCTTGATATGACATAATCTAATTCGGTCCCCCTTTTGGCATCCTGAAAAGACAAAAGAATTAAAAAAAAACAAAAAAATTGGAAGAAAATATCTCAAAAACAATTAAGATAAACATAAATAAAACATTTTTCAAACGGATAATTTTCTGGTCAGCTATTAAATTATTCAAAGCCATGATCTGCCATATCAAAAAGGTTCATCTAAACCAATCTGTTTCGACACATAAAATTTACGATATTAGTAGTTTTTTTTTCTGTCTTTCTTTAAAGCAAGAATATTCAAGAAGTCTATCGGCTTTGTGATCTATAGCTTAGCCGGATATCTTCAAAGCCCTTTTGTCATGGCTTTTAATTCTTATCTTGTGAACTTTTTTTTTTTGGTTTATTTAGAAGTAAGGGAGGGCTTCTATACTTCGTTGTTCATGTGGGTCCATTTTTCCTTATACGATGAAATGCGGATTAAGTTACCAGAGTGTGCGGTAAGATAGATATATTTCGATTAGAATGGGGATTGATTTTTCGGAATCCCCAAAAAAAGAGGGACTTATCTTGGTCATCAAATGGTGGTGTTTCCTTAGTTTTTTTTCTTTTTGTCTTCTAACTTTAAGACTAATTATAATGAAGATGCAAAAGATACGCCTTTAAATGTGCAACATCGACGATGGTGGTATAGTGGTAGAAGACTGCGATGCAGAAGCATATCCCACATAGGAACCTTCACTCTTAATTAATTTAGCTGTCTTAGAAAAGATCTGAATTCATAATTTATATAAGTTTTGGTTTTATTTTTGTTTTCTTGATTTGCTAAAGATTTGACTTCTTCCAACGAAAACGTCTCTTCACAGAAATAAAATTTAATTTATGGGCAACAATGGAGCTTGGGAAGAGATCCTTTGATTGTTATCGCTGATGTTGATCGTCACTTGCCGGAATCGTCAAAGTCTAAGAAATTATACCTGCACTATATGGTTATCCTTGCCTTCTTTTGCCTAAAGAACAAAGCTTGCCAGGCGGCATTTTAAAAGCAATAACCATAATCCAGAGTCCAAACCCGTGATGGGTCATAATACATTGCGGATTCCAATTCTTTGTTTAACATACAATTCTCGATTTGATTTGAAGAAAAAATGCGTTGAAAGAAAAAAGCGTGTACAGAGGTTCTAGGTTCAAAAAAATCAAAAGATCAGTAAAAAACATCGAGGCTTAAAGAAAAGCGAAATAATTTGCTGCTATCACTAAGACCGCACCCAGTTATCCAGAGTTGTGCTTATTTTACGTTCTCGTGGTTACAACTAGATACTGGGTCTCATCCAGCCGGACTTGACTTGCTAATCTTGAAATCGCGAGTGTTGAACTAAGGAAACTAAGAAAACTATAATAAAGAGCTCCTAGAATTCTATGTTACATAAATGTAAGTAACTGAAACTCCCCCGTTCAAACGTTGATGACGACTTTTGGTTATTGTAGCCCGACAAAGATTGGTTTCTGGAATGTTAAAATAACCTTCTCAACAAAATTGCATAGATTCTTTTAACTTGAACAATCGAAAGACAATCGGCACAGCTGGGGGATGTGTTGGAGCAAGCTAAAGTATATTTCCAGAAACCATACAAAGTTAAGTGGGGCCAAATGCCCCTTCAGGGGATCACAACGGACTCAATAAAGTCTGGCCACCTAAGTAAGCAAGTAACGTAAGATCTTCGAAACATCGAAGATATACCGATAAGCAGGGAATAATAGATTTATTATAGCAACCTTTTAAGCAAATGAATGCAGAGAGGACCCACTTCCAGTCAGTGAAGATTAAATATCACAGCCAAGCTTATAGAAGAAGTTGAAGACACTATAAAAAAGCTTACAAACAACAAAGCCAGTTACTGGCGTTAGCGTACCACTAAGACTCCTCATGCAAAGTGCTGATGAACTGGTAATGCTCATGTAAGTACCACGTTATATCGAATGAAGTATGCGAAAGGAGGCATCTCAATTGACTAGACTAAAAGCTTCACATTTCTAATCTTCGCAAAAGACGAACATATAAGACAATGCCTACCAAGTAATTCTGTACAACACTTTAATTGGCACTTTCAAATGCGACTCCCAATCAGCCTTGATTTGGACACTTGGAGGTAGTTTGCTAGGGATCATATGAACTGTGGGAAACTATACCTACCGTGTATCGATGCGCTGGAAGGAACCATTCATGAGGCGAGGACCCATTTAGTTAGAAAGTGAGTAGGCCCACGATGAAACTAGTTATCAAATATCATGGGCAAAAAGGTTCTAGGATAAAAAAAAAGGCCTGTTCATGATGTCAAAAGAAGATATTGTGATGGAAACTGCATGTTGAAATAAAGCTAATGTATCACTAAAATCTAAAAATTAGTACTGAATTTTGTACAGCTTCTTGTAAAACAGCAGTTTTCTTGGGGTAACAATGCGAACGTTTCATCCAATTTACCTAGTCGCCCTTCTCAGTTGACTTTTCAAGCTTTTATCTCCAAAATCGTGCTGACCAATACAGGGAACAATCATTCAATATTCGTTCGTCAATAAATCAGGAGATAACCCAAAAACATCAGCTTTTTGTTGGAAGCTAAACGAATTCGTGGAACGCAAAAGAACTCGATACTTTGAAGACCTAACACAGAATAGCAATATTTCGGAATGAGCGTCGTGACTTAAGACTACATCCATAACCCAGCATAGTTGAAGGTAATCAGATTTTCAGATTCGGTCCCCGATTTCAGAAAAAAAAACAACATCTGCAGTGACCAGACCAAATATTTAATACACAGTTGGTCCGTTAACAAGCCACTAAGAAGTAGTATCAGAAACCAGCAACATCACTAGTTAACACTCTTCTAACGATACTTGTGATTCCAACAGAATGGTACCTACTAAGAAGCAATTGTTGTCAAACAAATTTAGCGGTTCCAAACTTGAATGTTAACAGTTGTCAATATTGAATCATTTCTATAAGAATCAAAGACTTTTCTGAAGAACTGCAAGTGCACCCTATCAAGTCTTATTAAACTCGAAATGACGTAGGTGACACTGTTGGAATTTTTTAGTTACAACGGCTTTGAAAAGCTCAGTTATCAATAATTACATTCCCAACATAATTTATTCAGATATGGGTAAAAATATTAAAATTTCAAATTCCACTTTACTAAATCATTCTATAGCTGCTAATACCGCTACCAAGTTAACAATATTGACATTTTGTATGCTAAATTCATTGCACGACTCCTTAACTCAAATCAAACTCACTGAGCCATTAGCATTTTTGTGATTTGCTCCAGATAAACATGAATGTGTCGAAAAAAAAACCAAACTTGATTACCTTCTGACTTAAATTGAGTTTTTCATATCTCTCCACAAAATCAGACGCGTGAATTCCTCCAAACCACTCATTTCTCTTCACGCTACACGCACACAATCTTCCAACCGCATCCACATCACTGCAAAAATATTATACCAGAATATCAGAAAGAAAAACAGAAATAAGTCCAAGAACCCTTTAATCGCCCAGACGCCTTAATATGAGTGCCCCCGTAGCTAACTTGCTTCGCTAACAAGCAAAAGCAAAAACAAAAATTCAAAAAAAAAAAACAACATCACACCCAATAGAATTGTGAATTTTTGTACAAATATTATTGCGGTCTGCGATCTTTGTGTATCTGGATTTGAATCTGAATCGCCATCAGCCCACATTCACGCATGTCATTAGATTTATAGCCACCACACACATAGACTAGGCTCCAAGCAAAATGGCCAGAAGCCGTATCTGCAGTCAGCACAGCATTCCACCATCAGCAGCAGCTATCTAAGCTTATGGCCGACCAACGAGTGTGTCTGACAAGCGACACACAGACGCCAAAAAGGGGAATCAATCATTCGCCGGCCTAAGAATGTGACACAACGGACCTGGGCTGCATAGTGCCAGACTCGGACAGACAAATAAATAGTGTAGAGATACTTTATCTGGCATGCTATAGGCTTCGAACGAGTGGGCCCATAGTCATAGTAGGTACCCCGATGGCCGGTCTTATTATAGCATAACAAGGACCGAATGTGGTGTCAAAACAGTTTAATTTTAAACATCGCACTTAACATGGCATCTGTAGCGTGTAATTATCCTTAATTGCTTGAAGTCACATTGGTACGAATGAATCGTCACGTCAATGTCATCATCATCACCTGGTTTTAGTTCGGTGTCGTCCGGTCGGTCTAGTCCGGTCCGGATGGAACTTATATACCTGCAGGATAAGGGATGTGCTGTGCGTTCTGTAGATGCAATGTTGCTACACTTTTGATGCGCAGCAATCATCGATCGTTAGGAAACCAGTTCCTCAAGAGGCTTGCGTGAATTGAAAGAAAGAGAAACAAAAAAGTGAAAGGCCACTGGTGGTAATCACTTAACCACAGGAATACCCTCAAGGGGTTGCATCAAAAGTTGCAACAACAACTCAAACTGAGGATCGATTTAATGTAGGTAAGGTGGGTATTCGGCAAATGTATCTTCTTTCTTCCGAGCATCCGTCATCGTCATCATCAGCAGCGCCAGCAGAGCCATCAGGACTTTTGATTCTTGGATTTTCAACAGGAAACGGTTAAGGTGATGCGATTGATGGATGCAACAATGAAAAATGTGTGTGTTTTCGTATTTTGTAGTTGCAAACATGTGGGACTTGTCTGGAAGGCTTTTTTAAAGACGCAACTATAACCTCAAGGTGGTTTTATAATGAAGGTGAAATGTGAGGTTAACCAAAAGAATCTGGTTTATTTCGTGCGTTCATTCATTTTACAGGTAGTGGTGGCAATTTAGGGTCTGAGGTTGAAATAATTTTGTTGAAAAGTGAAGAATATTGCATTCCAATGGGTAATTTCTTTTGATTTGTTTAACTCACAAAACGCCTTCAGAAGTAATGATGAAAGAGAGTGACTATTAAAACTTGTTTAAGTCATACAATTGTTGCATAACCTCTGTGATTATATCTGCAATGTGCCTTAAGGTCAACATTTCATGAAATTTTGAAAGAAATGTTGGTACCTTTGGGGAATATGAATTATCTGTAGGATTGATCAGGAAACTATTCGAACTTCTTTAGGTCAGAGTATCAATCAAGTTCGTTATAAATTAATCCTTCCATGTTGGTCCTTGGGAAAATTAAACTAACTTACATAATTTTAGCCATTATAAGTCAATACATTGTGGAGTGAAGAAGAAGAAAGAAATTTCTTTCTTGTTTGGTAATCAAGGTTTTACTAAGATGACATTTCAACCGGTATCTTCTGATCAACGAACCAAAAATACCCTACTTTCAGACCGTTCCGTAACTTGTCAATAGTCTTCTTCGAAAATTTCGTAGAGTAATTCCTTGGGTCAGTCATCGTTTTTACTTGTTTCTAGTAGCGGGCGCATTGGTTTTCAATTTGGCCTTTTGCATTTTCTTAGATAAAGAAGGAGGAATTGTTAAAACCTGCGGTGACTAAACAAAGTTTTGTCAAGTTTCGGAGACAAAGAACGATAAATGGGACTCCCTTAGGCTTCCGCTGATGTGACCCATAAGTGTTGAACAAGTATTTTGACCTTAAAGTTGATTCCGGTAAGGTATCACCTTAGCAAAGGGAGGTGGGAAACGCGAATACTCCTTTGTTGCAAAGTTATTAGGTAAATAATGACTTTTAGCGACAAAATAAATATCATCATAATTATACGGCTCCCGTTTTCAATCTTCTATCCACTAAATGATAAAAAAAACTGTCAGGTATTAGGTTGACGAATATCAATAGCAACCCGACTAAAAATTTCAAAGATCAATGAAATAGGATTACTACCAATATACTGTAAAGAAAGTAACCGTGATCCGTAACAGAACCTACTTTACACAGACGTAAAAGTGAATACTAAGCGTTGATTGCGATTTACGAAGATGTATATATCGGACTTCGGATAAAGGTAACCTAGATCCCTCTCATTAGTTAAAAGTAGCATTGACGATGGATTGTTTCTACCAAGGTACTCAAAGTAGATAAGACGGTATAGGTAGAATTCTCTCATTGGAATCAACGGCAGGGTCACTTATTCTAGTCACATTCAACGGCTTGTTGATCATCTAATTTTTATGTTCGGCTCTGATGTATTCAGATTATATGATTTTAGTGTTCAGCAGCATAGCAGTGATAAGTTCAGCATCTTGTCTTTGGAAGCATTGAGGGACTTGGCCTTTAAGTTTGGGAGACTCCTGCCAGTGGGGAACTGTCTGACGTATGAATAACGTTTGCAGTACCTTAAATCATAGATGAGGAAGACCCAAAAGCTTATCACCCCAGAGAAAGAAACTTGGACAGTAATTTTTGGCTCTGATGCACGAGGAATATCCGAACCGTAGGCAAACCAAGTGCAACCGAAGAATTTGTGGAGAACGTAGGAACATGGCTGACAGCATAATCGTCCGAGAAGTGTGATGTTTCTTATTCTGCAATATCTTTTTGGAGCAGTAGAAGTGGTCATTTGAATATGGCTTAATGATAAGAGAAAGACAAGAAGTCATAAGCCTTAAATATGTTATCGATCGCCATCAACCGTTCAAAAAAGGAAGAAAGATAACAACAAACCAAACAAGCTTCCTGACTTCAAGATTCTTCTTGGTGACTTAAACATTCATAAGACTTTAGAGCGACAAACTAAAATCACTGATTATTGACATTTGAAACCAAACTAAGATGGACAACGTGGAAAAGGAGACCCTAATTTAGCTTGCCCATATTGAGAAAAAAAAATGAATTCTGTGGCACGATTAGCTTTCGAAGAACCTATGCCTAGTGGTTAACTCTCTCAACCATTTCTGTCTGTTCCATACTGCTAGTTGAGATGCACTTTTCGTTAGAAGCAGTAAGTACTCTTGGCGGTTTTTTCATTTCTTCGCAAGAGGCAGTACTTCTAGAAAGCCATTCTAGTAGAAATGGCGCCCAATTTTCTTCCTTCTTCCCAAAAGTAATTTTAGACTAACTTGATTCATATCAAGTCATTATTGATGTAACCAATACACATTATCAGAGCTGTAACACGCATATAAGAACATAATATCACACAAGTAGCCAACAAGAATAAACGAATTCTATTTTCTCATTCTAGAGACTATGCCCATTTGTGAAGATCAAATAAAAAAATTCTAAACGACAAAGCTGTGCTACTTTTTTTTTCTTTGCTTTTAATGACATTAATTATCTAGTTGCTCCATAAAACATTAAAAATTTCCTCCCATCTAATCAATGATCATAAAACTTAAACTGATATCAAAGCAATGTCATTAGCTAAAAACTGCATTAAGGGCACACCTCCTTTAACTTTGTTTTAATACAAAAAAAAATTAACAATAAACTTCTTCTTCCTCAGAAGAAGAACTTGAATATAAAATATTCTTCATGACGAAGGACATTAAACACTTTTACAACACACAATAAAGCGAAGAAGTCATCAAAACCTGAAGTTACACACACAGAATGATGTAACATCTTCTATAGTAGACCTTTTATTGGCCCTTAAAAAGAATTAAAGTCTTTTCGAATTTTAAGCATCACTTCCATTTCCGTCGTTCATTAGTTTCTCCCAAGGGAATAATTGAAGTCGTACGGAGATAAACAACAAAAAGAAAAAAAACCCTTCAAGAAAAATGACACTTGTCTATCAATCACACTGTATACCGGCTTACCCGCCCGGCACCACCCGCCATCACCACTGCGTCGCCGTTAAGCTCTATAAGATTCTACAATAAACATTTTTCTTCAATGCGGGGAGACTCCATCCAATCAAAACATTACAAACGGCTTTGTGTGTGACTCGCATCCCGTTTTGATGATCGATGATGGTCAACGCACTCTTCACATGGGATTATCTTCTATCTAAGGTTAACTTGGGTATATCACCACCAGAGCACACACAAACCGGCTACTTGGCTTTGGTTTTTAGTGTTTTTTGTTTGTTTGTTTGGTTTTGAAGAGATAGCTTGGAGGTTAAAGAAAAGCAGGTTTTAATTTTGTATTCTTCATCAAAGAAGACCCCCGCATACCGACGAGTATACCTCTCTTATCTTCATTCACATTCATGTGTTGCATTATTGATTAAGCATAAGTTAATGACAACTTATTAGTAATCCCACCATAGAGCCCTGAGTTGTTTTTTTTTTTTTGTTCTGTCCATTAAATTATCGTTGGAGAAATAATTAATGTCTATGACTGTTGGTCTCTTGGTCAGAAGATTAATTAGCCTATTAAGGTAGAAAAAAAGGGTTTTGCAGATAAGACGGAAGTGCAGCAAGGGTGGTCTTGGTGATTTATCAAAATAAGTTATAGGCTTGCATTCATCAAATTAATTAAAAATTTTTGAAAGAAAATATTAATAGGCACGATTGTACTGCACGATCTTCATTTTAGAAATTCTTGATCTTCACTGTGAATGGTTGATTCCTTGGTCTTTTTTTTTGTTTTCGATAAGCTGCTTTGTTTGTTCATCAGGTTTGCTGAATCAGCTGAGGGGGAAGTTCCTTTCCTCAAGAGGATCTTACCAGTCTTAGGGAGAGGAAGCATCATGAAGTAATTTACGCTGGTGTTAACGGCAGGAGCGGCAATCGCTGGTGTTAGCGCAAGGTGCCCATTCTCCGTTAGTTACTGGGCCCTTATTATGTCATTTGACTGGGGTATGAAGAGAATTTCTAACCTCAAGGTCGATCGACTGGTTGATAAAGATCAGGAACCATGAAGCCATTTCATGGCGATGATAAATTCTAACAGTTTTTTGAGGAATGGTAGGAGAACACCGATACATTAAAAGAAATCGTACGGCCGAGTAGTCTAATAAGGTCTCAGCAACTAATTTTAAGTAACTGGAAAATATATTCCAGATTATGAAAAATGACAAACAAGAAACTGACCTCCCTGACACTCAGAATCGTTTACCATTGACACTTTCAAGCTTTGAAGATTACTGCCAGTGTTATATAAAAAGCAGAACGAATGAATTAAGCAGTTCCTTTTATATCTTCAGTGCCCTTCCTTAACCTGCTTAGCACCAAAATTCTTTCTTAAGGGAGAAATAGTTCTTCGGTAACTGTTCCCTCAATTTTACGGTAACCACTTTAATGAGACTTCTTCAATTTTGTGATCGAACAAATTGTGTTCGAAGAGGTTTCACCAGCAAGGTAATCCCTTCAGTTAGGCAGTAACGCTAGAATTTAACGTAGCGTTTCTCTTATTGAGCTGAACCGAATTTCTTGGTGCACACCGAGTAAATTTACATTTTAGGTGTAGAAGGATCTCGTCATTCGAGCACTCTGAATTAAAAAAACAACTTGAAACCCACCAACAATTCTTCAAATGACAAACGTAGCTGCAATGGTTCTTCACAAGGAATTCTTCCCAAAGAACATGCAATCGAACAATTAGTAGAATTCTCCAACTGCTGCCAAGCAGATATCACAACTATCAAATAAATGCAATGAGAAAGCTCGAACCCCAACTCCTAGTTCCCAACAGATATGGTTCTAACGAGTTAGTGGCCCTTGGATATCTAGAAAACCCCTTCTAAATCTTCATTAGAAATCCATTCCAATGACAAAAAAAGTCTCTTCTTCAAATAAAATTTTAAACGAAATAAGAAAAAAAAAAAGAAAAAACTTACCTCTGGTATCATAATGATGCCGGGTTTATGGGGAAATATGAGGTCGTGTGGTGTTGTGAAATTGGTTGCTGTTATCGAGCAGCGTTGCGTTGTCATGCCACCCTTTGTGTCCTTCACCGACACCTGGAAGTCATAGTATCTGCCGGGCTCCAATCGCCGCTGCAAAATCACATTCGCTTGGCAAACAGAATTGTACTTTGTACATGGAAGCGATTCGATTTTCACCGTCGATGCCGATGCATCTCCAACCAGCTCGAACGTCAGAGGATAATCGAACTCCTCGTCAGTGGCACGCAATCGATATATCACAGAACCCACCTGGGCATCGGCCGGCACCAGAACCAAACGCATTCGTGTCGATGGATCGAACTTTGGATCCACGCAATGAATTTGCGCTGGCCAACACAGAACGCCAATTAAAAGGCTGATTGTTAGAATTCGATGCGTTGCAGTTGCGGGCAGGAAAAATGCTGGCTGTGATGGTGGTGATTGTTTGTGTGTTGTTGTTGCACTGGTATGGCTGTGTCTGTGGCGGCATTTTGATGGTGATGATGACGATGATTTTGTTGATGCTGGCGGTGGTGATGATGAGGGTGGTGGTGGCTTAGGTCTCGGTGCTGGTGTTGGGGATATGCTGCTGCTGCTGCTGGAAGCCATTTCTGTAAATAAAAGAAAAAAAAAATAACCAAATTAATTTCATTAATCATTCTGTCATCGTGATAGAGGCTTTTGGGTATATTTAAAAGAGGTTCCATTGTATATTAAGTCACAACGGGTATAAAGGAAGGATTAAGTTCTTTTTTTTTTTTATTGGTGGGTTTGCTTTTATCGCGGTAGTTGCGAATTGCTAATGCTGTCAAACACATCCGGTGACAAAAATCAGCATAAATCACTTTGGAGTTGGTTATAAATTATGTTGATTGTCGAATAAATTGGTTATAGGAGGTAGATGTACTATATACTACTAATGTATCGAGGATGTAGAGGGGAGCGGTACGCGAATATAATCGTCGTAAGAATTTGAGGTGTGACTTAATTTGAGAGTGCTCCGTTCCGTTGTTGGATTGGAGACAAATTAAGTTGCAATCGGGTTTTGAAAATTGAAGAAGTAATGAATTACTTAATTCGATAGTATTCTTTGATGTCTTGAGAAATAAATGGCAAACAAATAATCTTCGAATATGGGACGAAATAATGAAGTTGTTTGATGGCTTTAGTTTTGGCAACCTTATAATGTCTTCAAATGGCTATTTCTGCATGTTATACCGTGATGCAATTTCTCAGTTGGAATTTCGGTAGAATATTGATCAACGCATCCGATTTATGCATGGCCAATTTCCATACCACAAAAGAAGAACTTTTGTATGAAAAAATAGTCTAGCTTATAGACAAGAACCATTTGGGGCATTCTTTTTCGATGAACAAGACATTATTTTGGGAAAAGCGATGGGCAAAATGACTAACAATATAAGGTTGCTGCTTTTTCGGAATGACTTGAATTAAGTTATTGAACAGCTTAATGTTTTTACCACATACTTTCGATGTAAATGATTCTTATAGAAGCTTTTCCCAATCCAAACCAACGGAACTACTCGTTCATACAAGTTCGGTGCTCGCGTTGTTGCTCGCGTATAGTTTGAGGTAAGCGTGCTCTTATTATAGGGGTCTGAAAGACTCCGTTTGTAAGTGGAAACCATTGTCAGTTATTATTCTACAAGATGTATTGGGATGACCATTTTTGGTTAGTTAGTTGAAAAGAGTCTATTCCAAAAGTATTGTTCATGATAAGTCTTAAGTTCAAGACCTTAAGAACGACATTTATGTTCACCGGCATCAGCCGATAGGTAGAAATTCTAATTTTTTAATAAAAATTCGGGCACACAAGGTTTATAGGAAGGAAAGATAGCGCTTGCTCTGAAAACTCAACTTGGCATCATAGGTACTTTTAACATCTATTTCTAGCAGCTATTGCAAAAAAAAAAAGGAATCCCACAGTTTCTCCTGATCAGTAGATTTTAGAAAGAACTTTGTAGAACGTATATTAGAATGATTGGAAGCCGTGTTTTCAGTTCCCTCACAAATATTCAGACCTGCACTTGTTTGATTTTTTTTTTTTAATAATTATTGGGTCAGAAATTTTTATTAGAATTCTTTTACCAACGATATTATTTAGATGTCCAGTAACCTAAAGGTATCAATTGTAACTTCTATCAGCAAGTAGGAACAATGCATATAGATAAGCTGAAAGTGAGTACCTGATGCCGTTAGTTCTCAAAGAAAGCACTGATCATCGCTGGGAGCCACACGTCCTGCCTTCTAAAAATACAAGTGCAGATATCGACGACAGGATTCAAGACAACACCTGCTGCTTAGGCTGTATTTCTCGTTGAGCTTACCCACAACATCATTGCGAGAGAAAAGCGTTGCCCTACACTCTAGTTCCCAGTTCAGTATAAGTACTACTTTCCTGAGGAAAGAGGTCTTTTTAATGCCTCTGGCGCGAAAAAGGTATTAGATGTATAAAAAATCCCTCAGCTTAAATTCGATTCTTCAAATAGTTGAGGCAGTAATGTGTTAGCTCAGCACAAAAGTAAAACTACCGAAGAACCTTAATCACCTGCATCCAAAGATTGGAGATCCCTTAAATGAAAGTAAAGTGGACAATCAGCTAACACTTATCCATAATATGAAATTCTCTTCATTGGCCAAGTTCCTCCAAAGAACCATATGTCTGATCAGCGAAAAGCACTATGAGAGTATGGAGTCCTTGAAACTCGCGTTTGGACGCCTTTCCAACATCAGGGAGAATGGAGAAATGTAAGCAATGGTTTTCAATGCCATTCATAGAGAATACACATTCATTCTGAAAGATTTTCCTCTCATGGACACAATACAACTGCTCTCCTAGCCAAGCCTTAATCATTCTAAAGAATGACGATTCTTAAGTAGCCACCAAAGTGGTGAGTTTCTTCCAGACTTTTTTCACGTTGTGCGCTAAGAGAATGAGCCGTCGAACTCCATATGCATTAGCAAACATTGCCAGTCAAGTAAAAGCAAGATTAACATACCATTTTTTTTTGTGAAATTACAATTCACACTTTCATATGACAGGACAGGAAATCATGCAAATGGTTGCTGAAACGATATATCCACATTTCCACGCCACTGAACAGTCATACTTTCGATACTTTACGGTATATCGAATAAACTTTCTGGATGTTTCTCTGACTATTCCGGTCAAATGCATACTACCAAGAAGACTTGAGAACTTGTTGAATGTTTCACTGTAACCACTGTGTCGCTAACTTTGAGTTTAGTTGTTGTTTTAAAATGGAGGCTAAGTGTTAATTGACGTTGACTATGCGTCGTTAGTGATACTTCCTGCAACAGCTGTTAATTGCGGATCATGGGTATACTATGAACTTTTGTCTGTCAAATTAATGACCCCACAGCCTACACTATTACGCTGTATAAGAGTGTCAGAAAATGACTAAATTTAAATGCCGATGACTAAAGCAAACAGCAGAGTCATATCCATTGCAATGATATCAGTAATTGTGTGGTCTCAAACTTTGATCCAGAAGATATGTGATTTCATCAGCACAATGGCGCTAAAAACTATTTAAAAAAATCGTTATATTCAACAAAATTAGCAACACTCCAAGTTCCCATGGACTGAAACTTCTTTCAATCGATCAACAACAACAAACCACACCTTCCATTAACCTTTTATCACAGATTTTTCTCGCCTCAATTTAACAAACTAGAACAAAAAGCTCATTTAAACCAATAAGTTTACTATAGAAACTGTTAAACAAAAATAAATTTAACGACCCAAAATCGAATTTCACACAGCTCCCTCCATAAACAACCTCCCATGAAGCCCATCAAAGAACCAAGATGTCTAACAAATTACTCGAAACAACTTTATCTAAAGAGACCATCAAAAAAGCTGGCTATATGTACATAAATTTAATTATATACTATTGAACGTATCTCAATTCGCAATCGACTCGACTTGAAAGCCAAGCTTGTTAAACAAATTGTTGCCGAAATGGCGCTAGCTTAAAGTTTTTGTTTGAAATGAGTCATTTTGTAACTTAAATGTGCGACACGAAAATTTACAACATTGGCGCCATGTCCCCAAGAACTTTATTATAATAAAATAATAATTATGGCTAGGCGGCTTGGCTCTCTCTCTATAAGCTATGCAGAGTCTAGAGTCTGCATAACATCAGGAATAATGTCAGAACGCCTCTTGTGTGCGCGCATACAGTCGAACAATGTGTCGCGTTATCTTTTATGCGCGGTATTTTTGAGACTAAGTCCATTGTGTCAGCACATTCATAATTCTCGTAGGGGTCTCTCTTTCTTTCTCTGTTTCTGTCTCGCTATTGTCAAGCTGCAACTTCAAGACTCATTATTCAAGCGTTGCCCCTTTTTTTTCTTGTTGCATTTTCGTTGTACAAATGTGGGGCTATAATTTTCCGCCCACCCGGCGAATATGCTAAATTATGATCTTGTTCTTATGCATCTGAACATGGGTTGTGTGTGTATCTTTGAGGTACTCAGTCTCAGATACTTATACACAAAGGCGCATTTCGTACCTCTTTTTTTTTGTATGTTCATTTTCACACCTCATTTTTTTGTTTTTCTTCTGAGTCGCTAGCTTTTGTGAGTCCAAATGCGCCTGCGCCTCTGGCTACTTTGATCGAGAATCCCAAGCGAATTCAACGCCACCGCTGCCGATCAGTGTTGTTTGCGAGAGGCTAGGTCAGTCCATCTGGGAGCTGCTACAAGCAAACAGAACGGACAACGGATTGCCTCATTTCTCGTGCCTCGCTCAAACAACAACACAAATTGATTAAATGCAAATTTTCTTTAATTAAATTGGAATTATCTTTCGCAGCAAATGCGCGCCACCATGGCTTCGGCTGAGGGGGAGGCAATTTATAATAAGCTTCACCAGATCATTTGCTATACTAGAAGCTGCGCCCCCTTGATTATAGATAGTCTAGTGTTAGATAGATATTCATTTGTGAGTTAAGTATAAAGAAGCATGAAATATCGTGATCGAGTCTTATTTCCAACATTAGCATGCGGGGTTGGGGCTAAATGGTGAGTCTTTATATGAACTCAAAGAGGTGGGAGAGGAGTGGAGTGAAAACGCATCTGGAATCTAGCATTTTATGTAAAAAACTTAAAGGTATCTGTGGGGTAAATTTGCATTGATGGAAGAACGATAAGAATCGTGTGAAGCGTCCGTCTCGAGTCGAGTCAACATTATTTAATGTAACGACAACTGAGCGAGAGACGCGATGGACGACCACAATGATTGCGGATGCAGCGGTGGCGATAATATTATTAAAATGATTTGAAGGTGTCAGGTGTCAAATGGCCTCCTCTCTTGATGATAGTGATCATCATCATCGCCATGATGATATAGGCTCTCTTCAATATGCCAGCGAGAATATGATGGCATTCAGTAGTTGCGTTGCATTGCGGTAAGAAAAGTCATCGCGAGCACCAGTATGAGATTGAGAGTGCTTGGGGTTTTTGATTTCAATAATTGTTTTGTTTATTCTAGTCACGTTTTAGGGTCGTTGGAGGCTTCTTCCGTTTCGGTAGCCATGTTTGCTGATGGTGATGGATTAAGGAAAAAAAATTTAAATATTTTTTGATGAGATTTATGATGTTTTTCATTCAATTCTTCATATAGCAGCACATTATGCCATCAAACAGAAGGGATTTTATATAAAGTGCATTGTGATGAAATTCCAGTCACGCAAAACATTCTCAACCAGTTGCAATTAGGTAGACAAAAAATGAATAAATAAAAAAGTTTAATAGCTGGTTTTTGGGTAAATTTGAAGAGCCTTAAGGTGTGTCTTCAGCGATATAATCATTTCCGTTCATATCCTGATGCAATAAGAGTTTTGACGTTTTCAAACTGTTATTTTCTTTTCCAAAAATAAACTTTTATTGGTAGGTATACTTTTTTTTCAAAGGATGGGATTGCTGATCGTGTTTCAGAAGAAGGGTTCCCTAGACTTGTAAGATAAAAGTGGAATGGAATAAGCTGTTTTCAAGGCAATTCTAACAGATAAAGCGATGGCGGAAGAAGTACTTGTTCCTAGCCTGACAAAGTTCAGCCCTGCTAAGTGATCACAGTTTTTGTCTTTCTTTAACCATTTCTAACCATTTCACAAAGAATTTAGGTCACTAGGGTTATGGTATCAAAATGGCGGTAACCAGTGTTAAAAGAAGACCTTCTGAGCTGTCGTTTCTATTTACTTACTTGTTAACTTGGTTAACTTTATAAGGAGTAGTTTACCCGGTGACTCGCTCTTGGAATCAATAAATAAGAATTCACCTCCTAACTGCGTCTTTCGAGGAATTGATAAATGTTCCAAGAGTACTGGTTGCCATGCGAAGTGCGTCTTAGTTAGGCGTTCGGAACTGGATAGCATTTTATGCGTTTGTCAAGAAGACGTATAATAAATACCCTAAGTGTGACGTAAAGTGACTTGACCGCCGAAACTGCAAAGGTAAGCACAGCAAAGGACGTCTCGTGACCAAATAGCTTGCACCAGCCGGTGCCTAGATAGGAAAATGGGTAGTTTTTAAAATGATTCTGTTTTCTTCAGCACTATAGATTACCGGACTATTCGGGGGCCCAACATAGAGTTGGATCTATTTGTTAGTATTGGGTACAGACTCCACAATAAATATTAGATATATTAAGAGAAATCGAAGTCAAGGTCTCCCAAAACTATTGCTGAACTCTTAAATCACAGAAGACCCACCAACATTACCAAGTGCAGTAAACCCTTTGGTTGGTAATCGGAAGTAACCCCACTTTTGTGCTGGATTTCACAAGTTGACCAAAACGATATTCCTGTTTCGGTAAAACCGCAGCTCTGTGCATCTATCAGAGCAGCCCGGGAACTCTTCGTGCTAAACAAAATAGACTGGGCAACACACTTCTTAGATGAAGGCTGACGTAAAACGAAAAACAAGCGGTCGAGTTTTTTTTTGACGTTTCTTAAGGCAGGGGCAATAAAACAATACGTAGTTAAGAAGGCATTTTGTGCGGTCAAAAAACTAAGGACACCTTGTATGAGACCTTAGTCATCCTGATCCCGGCTTGAATAATGAAAATTGTCAGGAGCCGATGAAAACCTGCTGGGATACTTCGAGAGAAAGATCAGTTCGACAAGTCATCAAATCCATAGCCTACTCTTTGAAACTAAAATCTTCTTCTTAGGGACCGTACTGGCTGAAGAGGCTTTTTGATTCAATTAAGAAAAGTTTTTCTAAAATCCTGAATAACAGTTGTGAACTGCAGATTTTGCGAAACTTATATTTCCGTCAATCAGCCACGGTCTCTATACAAAACCGAAAGTTCATGAATTCATGTTCAACAATAATCCCCTCAAGTCTCGTTTAAGGATAATTATTTCATCAGAACACACAACAAGATTATGATCCTCAGATAAACTATAAAAGTCTGTCGCTGCCGGCTGCTGCTGCTGCGATCCATCGAAAACAACAACAAAACAAACAAATCTAGGCTAATTGCTTTGATGGTGCTCTGTGAGCTTCTCCGTGATTGCAACTTTAATTGGGAATGCCAATTCTGTCCGGGCCATTTGTATATACCTGAGCCATTACCTACAACAACAACAACAACTATTAGAGTTATAATAATGTGCCTGATTCGGTTCAATAAAATAACAGATCGCGATTGATACCGCACCAAAAAAGCAATTCACAATTGCATCGCAAGAAGATATCATCTGCCGAAACACTCAATAATTGAGTGCATTGAGCCTTCCGTTTATGCGCAAAAAAGGCCACAGAATGAGAGAGAGAGAGAGAATAATTGTCTTCAAAGCATAGTTAAGCAAAGTTATAGTTCGTGTATAGCATCAGAGTCAGAGAAATAGATGTGCCCCAAGGAGGATTGACCCCGCTCAAGGTATCTTGGTTTATTCATCGGTTTTATAGGTTCCACCCCAAAATAAGAAAAAAACCGAACTCAGCATTGGAATATAGATTTTCCAATCGGTATCTTAATGATTGCACCACCTTTGCACCCATGACGATGATGATGCAGCATGATGCGAGTCTCTGCGCGCGGCACGATGATCTATCGTTTCAGCCATAATACCACGCAAAATTTCATGCAACTTCCTAATTATAGTTGCTTCAGTGGGCAATCAACCGGCGCGCGCACTTAAGAAGCCTAAAAAGCTAAACAAAAAAAAAAAAACAAAAAATACAAACTCGCCTTCCCTTGCTGCTATCGTGGGTCTAGCCGGGAAGAATAAGACTCATAGAATCTGCAGATGGTCTTGAGGACTTACGACCGTCTGTCGATGCAACATCCGCCACAGCAAGCGATGGAAACTTCAACGAAATCACGAATCTCTTCGATTGTATCGGCAGCGCGCAGAGTTTCGACTCAGCACTCTTGCTCTTCACTCTTCTTCTAAGAGAGGGCAATCCCATACTGCAGCACTGATGGCATAATAAGGAAGGAAAAGTATCTATAGTTTGGACTCGTATATTTTGTCCGGCTCTATGGTCGTTTGGGGGACTTACCATCTGCACCTCTTTATGCGGGAGCCTTATACACCACCATTGCCGATTCGATTTGGTTCGATCGGCCATCATCAGCGGCAGTGGCGATGCAGCAGCCAGCGCAGCGTGCTGAGTGAATGAGTGAGTGCGCGTAGTGATTTAAAAGGTCCGGTCGTCGTGGTCTTCGTTAAATCGTCGTCCTATAGATTCAATTCTGGTCACAGGAGAGCGAGGGCAACCCTTGTGAAAAGGCGCACATAAAAAAAAATGTGCACTATGCACGCGCACCATGAGAAAGAAACCAGAGGAGTACTTGCAAGTTTAAAACGGTTTAAGTAACCTGCACGCTTGACCGTAAAAAACGAAAAAAATACATATACACGTCGTCGTAAACATCCAAGGGACCTATGGACTGATGATTCGGTCTTCCCAGAGTACATTGACGCTAGGTATGTGTGCTTAGGAGTAAGGAGCGTTACTGTTGAACCTGAAGCTGAAGAAAAGCCAATAATTGTGAATGTTTTGATTCTGACTATGATGCTATGATGGCAATGGCCAAAAGGTGAAATATTTGACCGTTTGCGTGACTCTTGGTCATATATGTAGAGCGTGCAGTGGGATATACTGCCTTTAAATTGTGAGGGTGGACTTCATAATGGAATTTCTATAACAATCAAGTTCTAGATCAGTGCACTCTCAATGGAAGTAAGGTGCATCGCATCTAATGCTTTAAGGATGGTCGATTTATAAATGTTGGGGAGAGTAAAGAAAACCATACTTGATGCTTGCTTATGCGCTTAACGAGGTTATTCTGTCAGACAAAGACGAAAATTTGGAACACTTTTCTATAATCGTGATGCAAAAAAATGAATAGGTACCAACTGGTGTGCTGCTTTATTTTTTTTTGGAAACTGTGTCATGAAGTAAGGCATTAGTGCAACATAAACTATCGCTTAAACGAATACCAACTTTAATAACGGTATGTGGGTAGGTACAATATTATGATGACACATTTTTGAGAGACTTTGTCTGTCTATTCCCATAGTCAATGTTATTATCTTTTTCTATGTTCTGGTTGGCGTGTTAAAAGAATTTAGCATATTCTACATTCGTGTAGTGCGGCTGTCATTATATTTCTTTGAAATATTGGAACTTATTTGTATCATGACATTCTTCTGCTTTGATGCAGACAGGAGATGAATAGTTCAACACACGGAATCTACGGTGAACGGTGACGTAACCAGTTTCAGGTTACTAAGTGAATACTTTATAAAGAATTCTGCGACACATTTAATACTTAGACCTCTCAGGAGTAGTAGTATCTGGTGCTTGACTCTTGAAGCTAACTAAGAGTCTGGTCCAGTGGCGTATTGAGGAAGTGGGGCTGAGGGGGCTCAAGCCATACCCATGCCTCCAAAATCATGATATTATTTAGCAGATTTTTCTATAAAAAGATTAGATAACGTATGGTTCAAATTTCCAGAGACCACTTAAACTTTTGCGTTTCTCTTAATTTCGCATTCGCAGTGGAGACATTGTCAACAATCCATCCTTTTCAAACCACTGAATTACTGGGTTTCACCAGGCGACCACAACGAAAGTCCTGGTTTGACGAAGAATGATGGCTAGATCATACAGCTAACATAGAAGCCTATAAGCTAATGCTGATAATTAGAACCAGGGCTGCTGAAAGAGCGGTCCCAAAGCTGTATAGGCTAAAAGGCAAATAGGACTGCCGATTTGTGAATTGAGAGTTGTACCGGCAGGGATAGTCCGGTCAACGAAAGAAAAAAATTGCCTCTTGAGGTAGAGTATAAGAAAAAAATATTTGTGTTCCACAAAGCATACTGGAGCGATGGGAAGTGTACTTTAATGAATTGCTAATTGCTCAGCTCACAGCAGAAGTGGAGGCTCCACTACTTCAAGATGAACACCCTATGCTACCGCCACCAAGCATAGAAGACGTTGAGAAGGCTATAGGACGGCTCAAGCAAAACAAAGCCCCGGGAGCCGATCGCATACCAGCCGAATTATTCCAAAACGGCGGTGGGCCAGCCTTACGTCAAGCAATTCATGATATCATAGTGCACGTACGGATAACCCCGTACGTTAAAACCATCATCGGATACTATCAGTGTGGTTTCATTCCAGGCAAATCAACAACTGATCAGATTTTTACCCTTAGGCAGGCGATGGAAAAATGTCTAGAATTTAACATCCCAACATACCATCTGTTTATAGACTTTAAAGCCGCCTATGATAACATAGCCAGGGTAGAACTTTACAAAGCCATGAGAGAATTCGGCATCCCAAATAAATTGACACGACTATGTAGGTTCACCATGACCAACGTAACAAGCCAAGTTAAAATAGCCGGATTGCTATCCAGACCAATCAACATCTTTAACGGACTCCAACAAGGGGATGGTTTGGCCTGCCTCCTCTTCAACCTGGCGTTGGAGAAAGCAATCCGTGACACTGGCACGGCAACAAGAGCGACGACCATCGTCAACAGGTCCAGCCAGATACTGGCTTACGCAGACGACATCGACATCATCGGACGAACCGAACAAGCTGTACACGATTCCTTCATTAAGATCGAGCAGGCGGCACAAAATCTGGGGCTGCACATTAGTGAAGGTAAAACAAAGTAAATGGTGGCGTCGAATGCGAGAAGAACAGTTGGTCAAACAATCAAGGTAGCGGAGCACGAATTTGAAGTGGTGCAATCCTTTAAATACCTTGGGTCAACAGTAGCAGCCGATAACAACATAGAAGAAGAAATACGGGGGCGGCTTCTCAAATCCAACAGAGCCTACTACAGTCTGTCAAAGCTATTCAAATCCAGAAATCTAACCATAACTTCAAAACTGCTGCGGTACAGGACCATGGTCCTGCCAGTACTCATGTATGGATCCGAGACTTGGGTGCTTAGCAAAAGGCACTGTGACCTCTTA
This sequence comes from Meliscaeva auricollis, assembly GCA_948107695.1. Taxonomy (NCBI): domain Eukaryota; kingdom Metazoa; phylum Arthropoda; class Insecta; order Diptera; family Syrphidae; genus Meliscaeva; species Meliscaeva auricollis. The sequence goes on along the minus strand of OX403616.1, from coordinate 78,808,635 downwards.
GCCGCGTTCGAGAGAAAAGTCTTACGGAGAATTGTTGGCCCCATATGTGAGGAAGGACGATTCCGGAGACGGTACAATCATGAGTTTTACGCGATCTATCTTGAAGCAGACATAGTGACAAAAATTAAGCTGTTTGCGCTGAAGAGATAGCGTAGACCAGGATAGGTGGAGAGACTTGTTGAAAGAGGCCAGGACCGGACCCCGGTTGTCGATCCGATGATGATGATGAACTTTTTTTTAAAAAAACTTGATAAGCTTAATTTTGGTAAAACAACATTTTTCGATACGAGGAACCGTTTTCGAAATAAACGTGAAAAACTAAATTGACTTCATGTTTCTCCTAATTGGAGCTCAATTCCTATTCTTGGGGACTTTGTTTTGGGTTATCGCTAGGTATCCTCTAGTATGTGTGCCAAGTTTCAAAACTGTTGGATTTTTTTTTGAGGTGAAATCTTTTATTTACTGGCCAGCTGGCTGGAGAGACATGTTGGTTGAGGCCGTATCCATCCTGCATTGTAAGTGCCATCAAAAGTGAGATGGTAACAAGTCTCACCTCTTCTTTAATTGTAGTCAAGAACTGTTATACATCTCTTATGTGGAACAAAGCTATTGTAAAAGCTCCTGTCGTACACAAAAATCACATGATAGCAACTCTCATTTGCAAAACACAGTGTAGTCTTGGAATAACTTCTAGATATTTCCCAAAATACTCGTTGCCCCTTGAGTTTACTCATTTCATGCGGCACAGCTGGATTAATTTTTTCGGGATTCCGATTTTAGCAATCAGCATAAAAATATCTCCAAAGCCGCATAAAATAATTTACGTTGCGTATTATAATCAGATCTTTAATTACGCCATGTTATAGAATTTGTTCTATAAAACAGAATAGTGAGCCGATAGTTTTTCAAAAGTTCATGATTTTTATTTTAAATTTTATTCAATCAATTTTAATCAATTATATTTATCACTGATCACTTGACATTCCAATGCAACTAAGTCAAGACTCAACCCACTATTCCATCCATCTGCTTAAAGTCAAAGCTTATTTTTTAGACTTCCGTAAGTGAGCGTAAGAAAATAAATTATTTTTTTGATATTCGACAAAAAAAAACAAGAATATATTAACTTAAAAATTAAAATTCATATAGAAACATATTTCTTTTGTTTATCTTGAAATACGAGAATAAATTCTTATAAAAATGAGAAGAAAACAAAAAAAAAAAAAAAAAACCACACGTGATTATGCAAATTGGAAGACAACCCAAACACTACCGATGACGACCATCCCTGTCTTTGTTTCCATGGTGTTGTTATTGTTATTCTTATAATCTAGCAGCGCCATTTTGAGTAGGTGTTTATATCACATGAGAATAATAAAGATAGTGATCTATTGGACTACTTTTTGATCTTGTTAATATCATAAATCTTGATTTTGAATCAATGAATGGTAACAGAAATAAGCCGCTTAGATGTTATTAATAGCCAGACATCTTTTCTTAGAGTTTGCCCTTTATCCGACACAAACTAGAATCAATCATTAAAATCAAAAAAATTGTTGAATCTATTCTTTTAGGCAACCACCCAAAAGCCTAAAAGGTTCATCGATGGATTTTAAGATTTAAGCCTGGATATCGTGGGACATTTCAAACCAATTTTTAAAATTTGGGTCAAACTAGGTAGAAGCTATTTTTAATGTCTTAAATGTGTGTTTCTATTTTTGGAACCTTTTCGAGGTTTCTTCGGAGATTCTATAAAATTTTACTACCTAGACTGATCTTGAGATTCGGTCTCAACTCATATTGGTTTCATTGTTGAAATGTTTGACCACAGTGAAGTATCTTTATAAAAATTGCGGCAAAAGTTCAAAAAATATCAAAACATGCTCGTAAATATTTTATTTATTTCTTTAAGACACACAAAATTTCGCCATTTTGGTAAAATATGGTAACTAAACAAAAAAACAAAAATATTAATTGCGACAGTATTAATTCGTTGGAATTTTGGAACCCTATCTTCTGTGGACTTTCGGCCCCAATTCTTGATGGACTCCCGCTTAGTGAGAAACAATAAAAATGCCACAAAAGAAATGGATCGATGAAGGCGGCCGGCCATCAACCGATCTCTTCACCAGCTCACAATTCTTTCATGTCGATATTCAGGTTTCAATGATGTGTAGAGCTTCGTAATGTCACCAGGTTTTTGGCTATGGATACACAGTGTCTGGGATGGTAGCCGCTTACTTACCCCAAGCACGTTTCAAATTCTCAAGAAGGGAAACAGTTTGTTCGCATTTTTGTTCGTATCAAGTTCTTAAGTTTTTTTTTTTTTTATTTTATAGATTTTGTATTATTGGGGAATGCATAAATAATAAAATTTGTTGCAAGAATCAAAAGTACAAGAAGAAAAAGAATGAAATAAAAAAAAAAAAACATGGAAATTCCATTTGATATTGATTATGGAAAATTATTCGAAAGATACTTTTTCGATGTATCTGGCTTTTTTGTTTAGAGATTTTATGACTTTTCGGCAACATATTGTTTTTTTTTTGTTTATTAGGTTTTGAAGATTGGTTCATTTTGTTTGATTTTATTTTACCGAATGCATTAATAAATTTTACAATTTTATTGCAGTATTTTATGGTTTTGGGAGCTTGTCAGTCAGGATCTTACTTTTGAGTTGGTGAGGTCGTTAAATAAAAAAAGTTAGAATCAATGTCTGGGATTTTATATAAATGGCACATAGTAAAGAAGTTCATTTAATGATATTATCCTCTGTATAGGTTTTCTTTTTTTATTTTATTTGGGTTCTGAAAAAAGCATGCACTTAAATTTTTTTTACCTGGAAACAGTTTCTTAGAACTTATTAACTATCTTACAGCGGGGCGACCGGTACGGCGTAAAACTGAACCAATTATTGAAAAAAAATACTGTAATCGCTTTGTCTCAATAAATGCTTGGTACGCGAAGTAATGGCAAAAAATGCACTGAAGCAAAAAGTGTGGTCTGAAATTTTGGACCTCTGCCACGGCTGTAAAACTTAGCCCATTTTTGAAATAAAAAGACGGCAACCACTTTGACTTGATAAATGCTCAGTGCGCCATTGCTGGTTTTAGTTAATTTTTTTAGTTTTAGTTTTGGCGGCGGCAGAGGTCAACAATTTTAGACGACACTTTTTTATAGCACTGTTAGCCATAACTTCGTTAACGGTAAAAACGTTACATAAAAAAATTGCAGTGCCGTACTTTTTTCAATAATTGGTTTTACGGCGGTAGCAGAAGTATTAGAGCGAATAAAGGAACATCTAGAAGGCACACTCGACGCCAAACAAGCAGGTTTCTGCACTTGTTCATGCAGTGTTGACCATATTAACACCTTGCTCATTTTTATTGAACAGTGCGTCGAATATCGATCACCACTTCACCTGCTGTTCATTGATTTTGAAAAAGCATTTGATAGTGTTAACCTACGATGGATGCAAATGTCACGTTTTACATAGATGAAGGTTGTCGGATGAATTCAAAGTATATTGTGGAGTCAGACAGGGTTGCATACTGTCGCCAATACTTTTCCTGTTAGTGATAAGTGATGTGCTGCAGTTAAACGGAAATGGTGGAATTCAATGGAGTCTGGCATCCCAACTAAAACATCTGGACTACGCGGACGACACGTATGCTTACTCTCTCATAGGATCGTGGATCTCCATCAAATGACAACAAGGGTGGAGTGAGAAACAGAAATCGTGAGGCTGAAAATTAACACGGCAAAAACGGAAATGATCAGCCTCGGAAGTAATTCATCCGGTCAAATAAATATTTCTGGACAACCGGTAGAGAAAGTAGAAGACTTTCAATATCTTGGCAGTTTTGTCTCTACCAAAGGCGGGACCGAACAAGATGTCGACAGCCGTATCAAAAAAGCAAAGGCTGCTTTCGGTATGCTGTCCAAAATATGGAAAAATAACGCTATAAGCTTCAAGACCAAGCTGAGACTGTCCCGCTCCAATGTTGAATCCGTGCTTCTTTATGGGTGAAGCACGTGGAAAATCTTAACAACTGTTACGAGTAAGCTGCAATTTTTCGTGAATAGGTGTCTACGAAACATCTTAAGGATTTTTTGGCCCAAACGTATTTCTAATGAAGAACTTAATAGGAGAACGGGTCAAGAATCCTTAGGCAGTACTATTCGCAGACGTAAGTGGCAGTGGATTGGTCATACGCTTCGAAAAGGCAACGATTGCATTGCTGGTCAAGCGATGCAATGGAACCCACTCACACAGGCAGGTAAAGGGTCGGGTCGGCCGAGAAGCACATGACACACGACAGTCGAAAGAGAATCTTCACAGCTGGGGAAGAGTTGGAGAGAACTACGATATATTTCCAGAAACCGTACACGATGGCGCGTAGGAGTAGTGGAGGGATCAAAACGGACTCATTAAGGTCTGAGGACCTAAGTAAGTAAACAAGAAACGCATCGTACAAAATATTTACCGCAATAATGCAGCAGCGACTTTCAGTATGGATAGCATAAAATTAATCATTTAATTGAAGAATTTAAAGCCGGCTTTAGACAGGGATATTCAATGGTATTTTGTGTTGAGGAGTCAAATCATGACAAAAACTTTAGTTATGCGTTTTTTATTGACTTCAAAACAGCGTTCGATACAGGATATCGTAGAACTCTAATGTATAAGCTGTTCAGTAAAGGTTTGTTTGATTAATAAAAAGTTTTTTACGAAAACACTACCTATCGTAGCTGCTTGATATGGTGAAGAGAAGTTTGAACTACTCGTATTTTATCACAATATGTGTCTTGGAAAAAGCTATCTGAATTGCAGAAGGATCTAACACGAAATTACAAAAGCGACACCAAGCTACCGACAAAATAAAAAAGGTGAATTCAGCTGGCCATAGATTTTTTACATTTTTCAAATTAATAACAAAAACTATTGGCATCTGGATTCAACTGAGTTTTTAAATAGGTTTTCCTACACTTTAAGAACTTTGTTTAAGCTGGAAAACGAAACTTATGCAATACTATTTAACAGGAAACCCTTTCAATTTACTCAGAACCCAAAAGAAAACCTAAGAAAATATAATATTCCTTCAGGATCATGAATTGTTCCAATCTTGATTTTTTTTTTTTACTATTTTCCTTATTTCACTCACCATAATCATCGCGCAATCGCCAATCGTGATTTGTATTTCTAACGAGGCGCAAATAGTTGTTAACGAACAACTCTGCTGCCAACTACTGCATGTGATATACCTTTCCCTCTCTTATCCGCACCTCCTTCAAAGAACTCTATAAGTCCCCTCATCCATGACCATTTCCAATCGATTCACAGAAATATACAAACAAGAGAAAAAAAACTTAAAGTACAAATCAACGATCCATCGTCAGAATTGCAAACAAAGAAAAACTCCTCTCTGGCCTGTGTTATGAACAACAAAGACGCTCAAGAATGAAGACGCTCATACTCGCAACTGAGAGACTCGAAGCTCTTGCGCACCAGAAACCTGTTCAGCAAAGGCCGATGATGATGACAACGACGTCATGTTGCATGCATTTTGTGTGCAACTTGGCATAGGGGCAGGGAAGGTGGGAGCTCCCCTTCTAAGCAAATTGCTTGAGCAATTTCAGGAAATCATCGACTATATTCGTATACAAACAACAAAAACTATACAGAATGGATGATCTTCCAACGAAGAAGAATCGTCTGCACATTCGTTGGAATTTAATGCGCGTTGAAGTGCAAAGTGAAGGCTGTCGTTAGAACAATTTTCGAATTTCAATTAACGCCCTTTTTTCGCATGGAATTTGTTGCACTCTTGTGTTTTGTTTTTGTTCACTCTGGCGTATGCGCAACGTAAAAATAAAAAAACAACTCATCACTTATTAGAAAAGGAGTGGCTGGACTTGCTGAATGACTTGACGTCAATCTTCTTATTAAAGCCTCATTTGTTGCTTTTGAGTGAAAGATCTGTTGTTCGATTTAATTTTTGGAAAAGTCCAAGCTTCACATAAGGCACTCACTCTTCCCTCAAAAAGGTCAATTCTAAGTGCTGTTATCTTCTTTGATGTACATTGTACATCGTAAATGTTGCTCCTGGCCTTTTTGTTCTTCTGTAAATGGTTTGGGGCTCATCGCCATCACACTCTCTTGCAGATCAACGAAAAAACATTTAAATGTTTGTTGGATTTGATGTTTTTTTTATTGCCTTGTGCACTTTGGAGGTTGTGATAGAAATTAACCTTCCAGTGGTTGTACACCGCTCATGTAAATGCAATAAACAACGAGATCTTCTTTTTCTTCTCTTCCTGGTTTAATTGCATCGCTGCAGCAACATGTGTCCAATTAAAAAGGAACAGATCAATCTGATTGCGCGGAGATTGGCTTGATATTAGGTTTAGGTTGCTGTATTGAATTGAAGATGATTAAATCACAAAATTTCAATTAAAATTTGAGATGCTATGTTTAATTGTATAAGTTCTTGTTGCACCGATTGATGGTCTCTATTTCAATATAACGATGAACTTTACGATTGGTTTTCAAATTCAGAAAGTTACTTGAGCTTTTATTTGTTTTATTGTGATGGATAATTTACAATTCAATGCAGGAACATTTTTAGTGGAGATAATGATTACACATTCGTGTTTGAGTGCCCTCACTTTAGAAATGAAGATGGAGATCATGGAACAATGTCCTATTTTTCCTATTTTTCATCAGTGTTGTTGTAGACATTGTGTAGACATTATTTGAAGTCAGAACTAAACTATGCGTTTATAAATCAATTAAACAGTTCAAAATAAATTGAAGAGGATCACAACGGGATCAACAAGATCTAGGGACCCAAGTTAAAAAACTAAGTGTATCAATTTCATATTTTTAAACAAAAAAAAAATACGTTTTCATGGAGCATAGATCAGAAGTAAACATTTTACAAAAATTTTAATTGTTAGTTAATAGTTCCTTGGAGCAGGGTTATAAGTCCATAACAATCTTTTAACTTAATTTGGAGAGTTATAACCCACTCTAGCGAACGAAAAGCCCATACAAAGTACTTGTGGACTCTTGGCTTATTGATTGAAGAACTCAAACCCTTCTGATCAAGGCAAAAGTAGGTCGTGAGAAGTGAGAACCACAGTGATCTAACTGATCTTCATAGTTTTTTTTTTTTCAAAATGCGAAAACTTGTAATGTTGGTCACGAAAAATGTTTTTTTTTTTAATAATTATTTATATGGCATCAACAACAACATAAGTACAACTTTAAAAAAAAAAGAAGTGCGCACTGTTAAAGTAACCATTAATTTTGGACTTTACAAAAAAAAAAGTGAAGAAATCAGTTAGGCCTATGGATTTTGGTGCGCTGATTCCAAAATTGGTCTCTAAGCTGCAGGGACGCTATTTTTTTTTAAGAAAAATCGTTATTGAATCTTAAAGTACCGTTTTTATCTTTAAAATCTAATAAGAATTTTAATAATCTCTCACTTGCTTTTCGAGAAATCTTAAATGTTTTAAAACTGGAAATTTAGTTCGCACGGAATAGCATTTTAACTTTTCGAGCTTATTAAAAAAGGGTGAGAACATAAAGGTTTCCCTTTTGAAGATCTATGGAAGATGGTTGTGCATCCAATTTCTAAAATTTCTTGCGAGGTTGGATTTAGTTCAATACATTTTATATGCTATAATGCAGTGATTTCATGGAAATTTCCTCCAAAGTATCTCCAAAACTAGAGCTGATGAAGAAAATCCAAGCACGGTTTTGAATTCACCATACTAGGCTTACTAAAAATCAAATATCTCGGCACCAAAAACAGTGTTGGCCTGTGCAATATTTTTAAGTTCAAAAACTCAAAATCTTCTTCTAGGACGATCTTACTTTGAACCATTTGAAGGGTACATTTCGGGTTTTGAGAATGGTTTTCAAAAAAAAATATTTAAAAATCGAGCGGATTTTATAAAATTATCTATTTCTATTTTGTTAATTTTGTAATAATTAAATGCGGACTAATAACCCACTTCCTATAGGAAATTTGGGAACAACTCTCACTTTTTTGTAGATTGTTGACTCACCTCTTGGTAGGTTAAAAGTTAACAATGAATTTGTGGACCTTAAACCCACTCAAGTGAGCTAAAAGTCTGTTGCGGAACTAAGGACTTCATACGAAGACAGAGCTTTATCGCTGCCTGGGGGTCTAGTAAGTTATCTGTGGGGTATCGCATGACTCCCAGAAACCGAAGCTAATAGTTTCCACGGAAGTCTCGATGGGATGTGAAATGAAGAAGTGACGGATTGCTCACAAAAAGATATAGGCGACAGCAAAAAAAGGGAAAATGCAAGGAAGTTGATGTACATAGGGTACCGATCTTAGTACCTTCTCATAAGCAAACATGGGTGTGGTGTTGGTGATAGAATGCTGGGCCGACACGTAGTAAAAGTATATCCCATCATCAATGCGTCGACCGGAATACCGTTTATAACTGTTCTAAATATGTTTTATTGTTTGGTTACATGTTTGTAAAGCCAAGTGATGAAGTTGATCCTAGTTTAATTATCAATTACACACTTTGTTTGTTGTGGGCACCGGTAACCCAAGCGTTGAGGTAAACGCTCAGTTGCAGCTGTCCTAACAGTACCTAATGTGACCAGAGATGCAATTTCCGCGAAAGAATGGGAAACGTAAGGCCCCCTTGACTTGAATTCAGTCTATCTGGCCCTATGATAGAGTTTTAGCAAAATGATTTTGGTTGCATAGTGGAATTATTTGTGAAACCAACCACGAATTTTACGGACCTTACAGCGACATCTACCTGTAAAAAAACTTAGGCATTTTGCATCGGCGCACTAGCCCTGTCTCTGTATTCAACCCTGATTAACAACATAGAAGAGGAAATCCTCATTCTAGGTAGAATGATCAAGTGGTTATCAACCTCGAAACCAACTTAGTGTTCGTAACCGGAGGCAACTAGCAAGGGAACGGGCTGCCTGGGAGAGATTAAGGCCAATATCCATCCTGCTTTTTAAGTGTCAACTTATAGAAACAATTCCTATCTGGTTCATAGTTTCTGCAAAACAAAATGTTTGAAAGAAGCATTATAGAAGCCTTATAGAAGTTATAATTTGAGGGCTTTCATGCATAATATTTCAAGGTTGTATAACAATTAGAAGACTTGGATGGAAGAAATCATGCCACAAGGGTTAAATTATTCTTAACTTCTCCATCAACTATGGCCAAAGAAACAATACATCAGAGCTGAAAAAAACTGCAATCAATTGGCAATGCAGTCAATTGAGTCGCTGTTAATTGGCTATAATTTTAACTGTAAGTTAGTACTTCTATTAAGTACTTTAACTGCAAAATAAGCATAAGAATGTACAGCTAATAGAAGTAGTTAATTCACTAAAACTTAATTAACCGCGGTACATTTTGACTGGTTTTAGTCTTCTAACAAGTAGAAAGTTTCTTGTACTCTTCTTTTAACTTAAAGTTACTCGCAGAGCTCTAATTTCCTACAAGAAAGTATCATGGAAGGGTGGCATTACTCCTAACTAACATTGAAAACATAACATCACAAGAACTTTCTACTGACAAAAAGACTAAAACTAGTCAAAAATTAAGGCAGTTAATTAACTTTCAGTAAAGTAACTTCATTAATTGCTGGTTCAGTCAGTATTTTAGCACTGATTGCTGACTATACTTTAACAGTCAAAGTTCTATTGTAAGTGAGGAGTGTTAAGAAATTTAGTCTTTTTAGTCAATTAACTGCAGTACTGAAAAGCTTGCAGTTTTTACAACTCGTATCTGCAATTAAATTCTGTGATAATGGAAAATGTTGAGCAGCAAACAGACAAAATAAAAATCTCAATCATCAAATCACTTTTACTGTCTCTGCAATTTTGTGCAATAATTCGCTGTCCCATTAAAAATGTGTATAAATTGCACATCTATTGCCATTTCAGCTTATTAAAAGTGAGGTAACTCTTCAAACGCACAAAAAAATGTTTTCGAATTCCAGAAATTCTCGGCACCACATTCCAAAGACGCATCCACAATACGCACACAAACAGTAGCTCTGATGCGTATTGTGGATTGCACATAACAATTACACCAGGGAGAACTAATTGCACAACTTTTGTGTGCCACCAACGACGACGACGAACCATCGAACAAGAGGCTTATAGTGTTGGTAAAGTAGTTGGCGCCTTCTGGTCCTCATTCCTTTCAAGAGTGGCGCCACAGATTGTTGAGTAACTTTCACTATGTCTTCCATAACTTAGTTTTTTTTTTTGTGTTGAACAATTTTGTTAATTTTATGGCAAATTTAATAAAAAAAAAATGATAAAAACTATATTTGTTGCATGTGAGACTCGAGTAAATTCAAAGGCTCTGTCCGAATCTCACACAAAATGCGGCTTCTCTATCTAAATGACATCCGTGTCGCATAGAAACACGTTGCTGCCGCATTGCCAAAGTTAGCATTATTATGCTGCATTTTGGATGCACATAAATTTATTATTAATAGGAAGCCTGCGTGTGCGCTCGAGACCGAGAGTGCTTCTATAGAATTTCGTTCGTTAAGAAGCCATGTGCGCGCATTCGTCGTATACTTGCATTCGCACTCGAAACAAAACTTCACATTATATGCATGCGGCATGCTCCATAGGACGCATGCCTTTAGATTGGTACAGAAATTGGTTCTCTCTAGGTAATCGAGGTAGGTATTCTGGGGTAGGTAGGTACTGCATGTGGTAAATTGTCTTCATCCAGCTGTCAAGTGAAATTCATAAATTTTGTCCAAGAAACTATTCGCGGACGCCACATCAGAGATATGAAACCTCAAGTCAGAGAGCGGGAGATACAAATTTGAAAAATAGATTCACCATAGAAGGTTAATCATTTGCGTGCCTCACGCGGCGTCAGCAAACTTTTGTTACCAGCCAGCAATGAATTTAGTGAACAGCAAAAAAAAAATCTTTATGGTGCAGCCTGTGGCAGAGATTGTCTCTAATTTTGTTCAGCAAAATACAAAATTACAACAAAAGCCGCTTATTGCATTGGGAAATAATGTTTCTGCAGTAAGGTCTTTTTACCTCCACCAACAGTTGTAGGTTTCTATAGATGCAGCAGCGTGTGTGTTGAATTCAACAATTAATTTGTAATGAGTGCTGTTAGATATTTTTTTTTTTTTGTTTGATTTTTTTTCATACTTCAGCAAGTTCCATTTGAATAATTCAGAGCAGGTGTGAAAATGATTGGAAAATAATTAAAAACAACTTAATTATATGAAAGAAATCTCATGTCATGCATCTCTATGAATATTATGTATATGAAGTTGTCAGTGGACAGATGATTAATGTATCTTTAGAGCTCTGAGCAATTTGTCCACACCTAATTGTTGCAAGTTATTTTGAAATGCTGCCATTAATAAATTTATTATAACGATTTATGAACTCTGGAATCATGAAAATATGCGGTCTATTGATAAGTTTTTGAAAAGTTTTCAGTTGAATCAATGAAGCTTACAAGTGTTTGTAGTTTTCTGGTGCAATGGGGTAAGCCTTGATGTGGCAGAGGGCTGCTATAAGTTAAGAGCTATGCGTTTGCGGGGCTTGTATCTGCAGAAGGGCCACCTATGGTCGACGTTTAGTTGTTACTATTTACCTCCCCATCCAAAGATTGTGACCCTTAGCCCCCCCCCCCCCCAACAGATTATAGGGTACCAGAAATAATTATCTCGGTGGATTCGACGGTAGCGTCACTAGTTCCAGACATCTTGAACTACTTGGTGAACACTTTACAAGGGCTATACTAAGGCCTAATAAGATTAGAGGCTTAAAAGAAGCGGCTAAATAAAAGACCCTCTCGATTAGGGACTCCTATCGCTGGATTAAGTGCCCAACGTAGGAGGGACAGTCATGAATCTACTATAAGCTACATAATATGTACAAAAATGTTATTTTGGAAGAAAGATTTTTCGAGTTATTCTCGATTCAGTTTGCATTGGTAAAAAGTTGATGAGAGGACTCAACGAAGAATTCTAAGAGCTTCACATCGATATCACAGTTTTCAAAAAGCTAAAATACAGCAACTGAGGTTGAGCTGGATAAGTTGAGCGAGCATACATCGACGCTTCTGATGTCGTTATCTCTGGATTATTGAGCAGCAAGGTCAACGCCATTACGTTGGAGCTAGGAAAAGGAAAGACCCAACAGTGACAAACGTAAGTTTCAGAAATTTTGCAACCATGCCTGCACATATCAAAAATTTGTTTGGCTAATGATCAAACTAAGTCCATCACATCTTCCAGTGACTAAGCAATACCTTATCATCTCTTTAGCAGACACGAATTCCAAGAACAAAAAAAATTGTAAGCACCATCACCTACTTGATGGAATCTTGAAATTATCAGTTCTAACAAACTGGAGAATAAGAAGATTATGAAATTAGAAAAGTCGGTACATGTACCTTTGAGCTTTAGGCCACCAATAGCAAATAATCGCAGCAAATTATCGAAATTTGATCCTAAAATGTTCTGACGAGTCAACAGTAGCAATTACTGAAAATAACGTTGAGGTACTTTGGGGTCACTATCAACGAGCTTTTCAAATTCAACCCGTAATCATGCTGTGTTCTTAGAAGGCAAACTTTGTGATACGACAAGAAAACGACCAGACTATGTGAGAAACTGCTCATATTTAAGCTTGTTACTCAGGCCAATCATCAACTACAGATTAAAATTTTATGAGTGGCTTCTGGTTTCATCTTCCCAACGGCCAACAGAAAAGCAGTTTTCAAAGCAATTGGGTCACAATTTGATAAGAAGAACGGATTAAACATCATCACATTTGATTCATGCAGCCTCGCCTTCACTGAGAAGCGGTCTATGGAGATTACTTTTAAGTGAAATCCATAATGTATTCATCAAGCCACTATAAGGAACATCTTGTGATTCATTGAGAATTCAGAACGATTCAAGGAAGCACCCATTTTCTACCTGATTTTTAACATATTCACAGAAGAAATGGTTCGATGCATCGGAAAATTCTACAAGAAAGCTTCCGTTATAAGTCAATGGAAGGGTTATTTGTGACACCGATTCTTTTAGTGACTTGGATTGAAGAGTTTCAGCACCAAATGTGGAGAATAAGATTCCAAAATCTACCCAAACCACTTGATAAGATGGTTTTCTCAAAACGGTCACAACGATACGCCTGGTAGAATACATAGTACCAGCTGTACGACGCAGAGAGCGGATGTAGAAAAAACATAAACTATCAGAAAAGGTTAGAAACTGGTGAAAGAGCAGCTTGCAAGCTCTAACGAAATGTTTTGAAACTCTATCAAAAGCGATGATTCCTTTGTGAGGTATCGCCTCTTAAAAAAAAATATATCCAAGAGTCACTCTAGGTCCTGTATTTCCACAAGGTGTTAAAATAAATAAATACATTTTTTGGCACGTCTTGTTCACAAAGAACCAAGGCCTAGTTACTTACTATCTCAACCATTTCCTGTTTGAGTATATATGTAGGTGTTGGTAGTTAGCAAGAATGAAGGGAACCTAATTTTTTTCCGGTTCCAAACGGCTAGTTGAGAAACACTTATCGTGAAAAGCAATACTCTTGGAGGATTTGTCAATTCCTTGCTCGCTCAAGGTGGTATTATAGGCGTGATAGTCCATCGCAGTCACCATTACACCAAGGAGTAATACATATTCGGGGCTTTCAGAAGTCCTAGGTTTCCTAAGGAAACATGAGCTTCCAGTACCCAATTGACTAACTGGAAAATCATTTTTTTTGACAAAGGTTAACGGTATTAAAAACATACCCGTGTCCAATCAATCTTTTTTATTATTTCAAAGCCCAAATCCCAATTCACACTCCCATGAATGTTAAGAATATTAAAGACGGACCGGTACGAGCAAATCGAACTAGTATTTCGTTTTCATTACTTTGGCCTGGTTTTTCTATTACCTACGTGCCTACACTGTGCTTCTAAAATATCAAGCACTTCTCGTCGAAAAGAAACAATTTTCAAACATTTCCGTTCCAACTTTTATTGTTTGCCTCAGAAGAGACCTCTGCAAATTATTAGCAATGGTTAAATATCAAAGCATAGAACGTTTCGATGCTTTTGATCTTTAACCATTGCAAATAATGTCAGTAACCCTTGTTATTACCAACAAGTCCGAAACATCATATTCTTAATTCTTAACCAATAATTATATAGAAACAAACTAAACAAACAATAAAAAAAGTTTCGTGTTCACTGAAGTGAAACGACTTCCTCAGAAGCGATCATGTGTCATTAAAAATGAAATATAATTAAAAAAAGAACCAGAAGACAAAAACTAATTTTACTGCTTTTGCTGTGTGATAGAATTTATAATAAAATGAAACCATGAAGTTTTGCATCGGCCCAGTGCGCTCACTAAACGGTACAAATCACACACAAATACACATTCCTCTGCTTCTACTGCTAATCCCGTTGACACATACTGACTTTAATCCTAGCCACCTATTTCGCTATTTGCGCTATTTCGTAACCCAACACAACATATCAGCTTCAGCTTCAGCTGCAACGATATGCTGAAATTCTCGCCAAGTGAAGCTTTCCTCCTCCTCATGGATCTTTTGTATGCGATACATAACTATGAGCGCATTATAAACGCCAACCTCCGCCAACAAGATTCTTATACAGTTGATGGGATCAGAAGGCCTCATCGTCGACGTCGTCGTAGTCTTTCTGGCAAGTTTAAGTATAGACAAGAACCGAACCCATGAAACCAAGAAACCAAGAAACAACCAACTATCACTAGCCCACTCATTGTTTCCCACTTTTTGAAATCCCTGCCAGATGTCACCTTCCATCCATTCATTCCATTATACCTCTACACATCCTTCAAAATGTCTGCACGTCTAGTTTGTATTCAATGTTGGAAATTGAAGAGAGCGAGACTCATGGGTCTAACTAATTCTAGGGTGGTGCGCAGTAGTTGGTTATAAGTCTGCTTCTTCTATTGTTGCCCCCCCTACATCCCACTCCGTCCCACCATCACCACCAGCCAGCCGTCTTGTTGGGATCATCAAATAAGAACTTAGAGTGCGCGTCGTGTCTCAATTATTTCCAGCGAATTACGGTAATAAGCGCATATCGGCCAAACAACCGACCGACCGAAAACGACGAAGACGACGAGAACTATCAAGACAAGAGTCGTTCCAGAGTCAATGCATAAAGCAACAATTCATCTATGGTAGCGCAGCAGTGAAGGCGACTATTCGAAAACGAAGAATAGTAGTTGGTCGTAGAGTATTCTTTTAGGTTGACTGTTGATGGTCATACGTTGTGGCACAGTATCTCCCCTGGGTCTGCGGTTCTCTGTTCCGTCCGCGCACATACTGACATGTGCTTCTACAGATACAGTATCTTTGTATCTTTTAGCTGAAGCATCTAGGAAATGCATTTTTAACCATGACCATTAGATAGAAGGCTTTCTTCTCCCAACTTGACGACCATCACTGTGATCGTTTCCCTCAGAGCTTGGTTCTTATAGTCGTCTTGAACATACATAGTTGTTGGGTACGATGACGACCTTTAAAATCACTCTCAGCGATCTGAGAAGATTTTACACTGCGAGACAAAATAAAATTGCTAAAGCATGAGAATGAGAATCTTTATAAAATCACCTACAGCCGACCATTGTACACTGTGAGAAAAGTTTCTAAAAAACAAAATCGAATCCAAATCTTTGGCCATCAGTTCGAATCAAAAATTACTAGCAAATTTTTAGAAAAAGATTGGCAGGAAATATTCTGGATGTTCTAAAGTCACCCCAGTACACGGTAACTTAAGGTTTGTGCATGGACGACTAGAATCTAAATATATAAAAGACAGTCGAGTTAGTTACTTTACTTATATGTTGCTTAAGAACGACTGAATCGATTTTTATGTAGGTATGGTCCTTTATTTGCTGGATTGCCATACACACAACGCTGATTCAGTTGCGAGGTCCTTTCATTGCATACCATTGGGGATTGTGTATAGACGTGCATTACCTACGGGAAGCGTCCAATCAATTCTGGAGGCCTCAGAGTGGGACTCGAATAGTCGACACTTCTGAGTTGGCAATCAAGCACTACATTACATTCGCTTCATGTAGTTTTCGACAAATATTCATTTAGCTTTAGAACATTAATATATTTCTTCCGGAACACCTGTGAAACACTGTGGAATACCGTAGAGCAAACGCTTAAAGTATCACAGAGGAAAAACTCGAGAAAACTGGAGAAAGATTTTGGAAGCAGTGCACTTTTATCAGCGATATTCTATGAATTATATTCATGCAATCTTTTTTATCTTAGGTATTTCACACTTTTTATGCGAATTTTCACGTTTTTCCATGAATTTAAACACTTTATTTTGCTAACACGTTTTTTAGACTGTATTCCGTGTTGTTAAATGATTCTCACATGGACAACGCTTACGCACTAAATGTAGACAAGGGTGTACGAAAAATATTGATAAGAGGAGGAAAACTCATTTAAGAACAAATTTTATAGAACAAAAATTTTAAAAAATTGTATGAGCATAAAAAATTCAGAGGGACAAGCATCCACTCTGCCCAGCAGAACAACGTCTGGCGGGTGAGCTAGTATATAAACAATAATTAAAGAACGCATCCTTCGCACATGAAACTGCCAACTCTCAAACCAAAAAAAATTGTTTCTTCAATACGACTTTGCGCCCTCTTCATTTCAATATGTCAGAGCTCTGTAGCCAGCATCGCCATCTTGCTTTTTACATCATTCTCTTTTGGCAGCATTCGTTTTGTTTTTGTTTTCCATAGAAAGTTTAACTGCACTGCTTTTCGGTTTAAGCTATGATTTACAAAAATTTTACATAATCTCGTACCCAAATTAAGGAAAATTTTGCAAGGGTAAAACCGTAGAAAATATTTTATACACTCAGAGAAATAATATTTTTGTTTTCTTTAAAGTCAATGAAATTCATTTGCTGAAAAGTTAATACAATCCCTGCAAAAGTTTTTTTTCATTCTTAGCAACTGTATTACATTTGACCCAAATTGTAATTCTATTACAGCAAACATATAATGCAAAATAACCCATTCGTTTGGAGGAATTTTTTACGAGTTGATTGCAGCAAACAAAAAGTGCTCCCCACCCCTAAACACCTTTTCGTTTATATTAAAAAACTCTATTGTTTGCAGCAAACGAATGAATAGTTTGCAACGAACTTCTCCAAAGTGTAGATTGTTGCAAAAAACTTTCCTTTGGTGTAAACATACAATCCATTTACAGGAAATGATTGCAGAAAATAAATTTTTGTTTGTTGCTATCGATTTGTTCTCTCATTGTAGTCCAAAAAAAATAGTCCTTAATAGCTAAAAATGCCATTTCGAGGTCGAAAAATTGGATTTAACATCAACTAAGCAAAAGTTTAGAACTACCGGTCTTAAGGCAAGGTCTCCTTCAAGGTTACTGGACAACAAGTGCTTAAACAACTATAACGATTTTGATGAAACTGTGCAATTTTAAGAGTGATCTAAGAAATACATATTGCATTTTTAGTTCTTCTTAAAAGAAATCGGACAGTAAAAGTTATGGTGTCATCTTCTAGGCTTCTAAAAATGTTACAGATCGAAAAAGCATGAAAACGGCAAGGGTCAACAAACTTTGAGAATTGTCATTAGTGTAACAGAACAACCAGAAAAATCCAGTTAAACTAAAAACTACTAGAGTCATGTGTGCAAGATTTAATTTGATTTGCCCCCTTTTTGATGCAATTGCCTTTCTTAAAAGTGGAACATTTACTATTACTATTATTTGAGTTATCTACCTAAAGGGCAAGTACTGGTTTTGTGTCAAATAAATTTTTTGAGGGTTTAATCAAACCCTACATTACAATGATGGAGGGCAATAAAATTGAGCTTCGTCATATTATCTGTCCCAGAAGCATATGTATCTATCATGGTGAAGCATTTGGGGTCTCAAGCATGATTCCTCTAATAGAAGTTCTGTTTCTGATACCTCATCACAAAAAAAACGTAGATTTCAGTACAGCTGATATCAGTGCTTCAATTTTTGTCTTAAAACTGTGAAATTCTCAAACAATAAAACCACCACTTCAACAGACTCTGGTGAACTTCAGCACCAGATTGTGTCGACAAATTCTAATTTCTGTTGGAATTTCGTAGAACTTTACAAAGCCATGAGAGAATTCGGCATTCCAAATAAATTGACACGACTATGTAGGTTGACCATGACCAACGTAACAAGACAAGTTAAAATAGCCGGATTGCTATCCAGACCAATCAACATCTTTAATGGACTCCGACAAGGGGATGGTTTGGCCTGCCTCCTCTTCAACCTGGCGTTCGAGAAAGCAATCGTGACTCTGGCACGGCAACAAGAGCGACGACCATCGTCAACAGGTCCTGCCAGATACGGGCTTACGCAGACGACATCGACATCATCGGACGAACCGAACAAGCTGTGCACGATTCCTTCATCCAGATCGAGCAGGCGGCACAAAATCTGGGGCTGCACATTAGTGAAGGTAAAACAAAGTAAATGGTGGAGTCGAATGCGAGAAAAACAGTTGGTCAAACAATCAAGGTAGCGGAGCACGAATTTGAAGTGGTGCAATCCTTTAAATACCTTGGGTCAACAGTAGCAGCCGATAACAACATAGAAGAAGAAATACGCGGGCGGCTTCTCAAATCCAACAGAGTCTGCTACAGTCTGTCAAAGCTATTCAAATCCAGAAATCTAACCATAACTTCAAAACTGCTGCTGTACAGGACCATGGTCCTGCCAGTACTCATGTATGGATCCGAGACTTGGGTACTTAGCCGCGTTCGAGAGAAAAGTCTTACGGAGAATTGTTGGCCCCATATGTGAGGAAGGACGATTCCGGAGACGGTACAATCATGAGTTGTACGCAATCTACCTTGAAGCAGACATAGTGACAAAAATTAAGCTCGGTAGACTCCGGTGGGCAGGGCACCTAGAATAGAATAGAATAGATAGAAAAATAGGTGAATGTAGAGTAAAACAAAAAAAAATTGACATACTGCCCTGACTTGACCTGCAAAATATTGTGAAACAAACTTCGTGATAAGTGAAAATTTACAATTTTCATTCCACACGAAGTTTGTACAAAATTAAGAATGAACCTTGTAATTTTTACAGTGTAGGTTCGAAATTTCTTAATGTAGAACAACCTATACTGCTACTAACTTGAACAAATAAATGCAACAACAAAAATTTCAATTGCTAGATGGCCATTTCTTGGTAAGTCGTGTTGCAGATTGCCATACAAATTTGTTTGCCCAGTTGCACAAGTAGGTATAGGTAGTTTTAGCAAATGACAGAAAACTAAAAATAAATAAAAAACAAAACAACACAACACGACTCTGACAGATTAACAATCATTCCAAAGTCTTGTACCCAAAAAAGGACTACCTTTATACTACATCTACCTAGAAAACAAACACCAAAACCTCGATCTCGAAATCAAATTTGAATTTTGCCCTCTCGCGACAACATTCACGGGTTTCTTAAAAACTTTAATTAAGCAATTCGTAGGGAAACATTCGAAGAAACATTCAAAGAAACAAAAAAAAAGCCGAAACAAGAAGTCAAAAACAAAAAGAAAACAAACAACGTGATGTGAGGAATGATTGTGTGATTTACCTTTGGTTTGAATGTTTAGGCCAGGGGGAAGCAACCGAAAACAAAACCAACCGACCTCCAGTAGCCTTTTCCAATCTGAGATAAGTTTATTTGTTTCTTGATGTTGAGATACATTTTTGTATATATTCATCCTATAGACGCGCTATTTTAAATTCGTATTCGTGCCGTAAATATCGCAGGCCTATCTGAGAGGCAAAGCTGCCGAACATGCGGCCATTCTTTTGGTATGGCTGAAAGACACACACTATAAAGTATTAAAGGCTCAGACTTGTTGGGGGCTATAGGGGTTATATAGATGAGTGTGAACTTTGTTGCGAGGAACAACAAACACATAACATCGAAAGAGAGCAACAAAAACAACAACAACAACAAGAAACATTGACAGATATTACTTCTGGTATGGCACCGATAAGGCGCACCAGTGTCAAATGTCAGTTTTAACATCCTTTTACGGTGTATACGTGTATTTTATGTGTTGCACACATTTTTGGTTGAGGAGACTCTGTCTGCACTCGGACTCTGGCAAGTCGTCGCAATCATGGCAAACACCGAAGAGAGTGTTAAAATCGGAATGCAATATCTCTTTGAAACTGACCACAACGCATGAGGACTGAGGATATTGTAAGATGCTGCATCACAATTCACAAGGAGCAATCTACTACAAGTATACCTACCAACTGTGACTCTATGTGAATGTGAAGGCTTTTGTGCTGCGTGACAGAGGAATTGATTGCAGTGTATTGGGCTGCAGATAAAGAAAATGGGATTGTTTATTGGGATCCTTAAGAGTCTAAGGACGTGTGAGATTATAAATTATGTTGAAATAAAATTTTAAAAAAAGTGCAAGTTCATTGGAGCAACCTTAACGATATAATGATGGTGGAGCAAAGATGTTGTTTATTTGAATGTTTGCGAGTAAGTTTATTTCGATTTATTTACTGATAACAAGGAATACTGCTGCATGACACTTTATTCGTTTAGAGGACTCATAAAGTTTAATTTTTTTTTTCAACTCGATATTCAATTGAACTTTTCTTGTAAGTTTTATGGGTATGTACAACATAGGAAACCCCTCTCTTTGATATCGAAGAACACAAACTTAATGGATGCATAGCATTAGCTTTATTCTTATCAGCTGTGCTGTAACTTTCGTATTGTGGTATGGAATGGGCTCTCAACCCAGAGCCCAGAGATCTAAACCCGGAGTATACTACCATTTTTTAGGAATTGAAAAACTCCCAATAGTTCCCTTCGCCGTTTTGTTCTGCAGACTTACACGCACAAAAGAATAGTTGAGAGTGTTGATTACTAGGCCTTATAGTTCTTAGTGAGCTAGTCGCACGAAAAAACCAAAGAACTGAAGCAGCGACTGTAGGTACAATGTCTCGGTGGTGACCTATCACCAACGCAACCCTAGAAAAGTCTTTCATCATCAACCTTGACGCAAGCGACTTTGGAATTGTGAAGAAAATTCATCGTTGGTTTTGGATTTCGGAAAGAAATCACTGATTGCTTTGATATTGACGACTTTCTACTATTGAATCTATGAACAAAAAAAAAGCCAAACAACTGGCTTGTGGTACTTAGACATTAACGCAGGTTCTTCGTGAAAAAACCTAGATACCAATGTGTGACAATAGAAGATGTAAAGCAGCAATTCTATCAGCTTCTTAAGGGCATCATGTTGATAGAGAGAATAAGAGCGACTTAGAAGAAATTCAAAAGGTTATACAAAAAAGCTTGAGAACAACAAAACTGCTGGCTTCGACCGATACAATTAAAGTTGATTGGTAACAAATTATAATAATGTGCTTGTTCTTAATCAGTAATAAAGTATGGATGGAAGGAAACAGGCAGATCAACAATAAACCAAATCTTCACACTGAAAGAAATCCTTTGCATTCGAACCCACAACTTCAAAGAAAACATACATTGTCTTCATTTCGATGGCTCAACTCTGGATACCAGAAACTTTAATCAAGATGTTTTACGTGAAATTTAAACAAGCCGTAAAATGTCCAACTTGAGAAAACATCTCATCCGAACTATTCCAAACATGAAAAGAGATGCGAACTATTCTCTTCGGAAAAGAGATGCGCCATCATGTATTTTCTTCAGTTGTGGTTTGGAACAAAAAAACAGGTGTTAACCTGGAAAATACTTAATCTTTAATAAGGTACTTGGATACGCCTCGCCATATCGCGAAAATGTTCGGTCTTCAAGTTTCTACCAGTCTGTCGACTTGGACCAAATGTTTTGAAGTAGTGAAGGAAATCACTTGGGTTAGGTGCCACTATCACGTTAAAGGAAATGGGCCGAAAACTTACTATAGCAGCTTCCTTGGTTGAACAAAACAAATGCGTTAAAAAACATTTTACTCGCAAGATTAAGTGCTCTCCCAGCTCCGCTGTAATGTGTTAAATGTGAGACGGTAAGCAGAAAAAAGTTAATTAACACTGATTTCTTTCTTCGACAAATATTCAGTCAGTGTGTGTGAAGATGTTGGGTGGAAAAAATATACAACTGCCTTATGAGCTGTATAGAAAGATGTGAACCTAGTCCAAAAAGCTATAACATGAAACCTCAAAGTTCAACATGATACAAGGAAAACCAAACCTTCAGTCCAAGCACAACGCCATAGCGGTTAGCAGAGATTCTGGTTAAAACAATTGTAGGCAGCGCATTATAGGGATCGTTAACAATGCAAAGCCTTCGCTGTATCACAGGCAGGGATCTTCTATGGATTCGAAGTCGCTTAAGAAAAGAAAATACCGTGTCGGGTCATAAGTCAACACATCCACAGGCCAAAATCTCACAATGCATTTTAGAACCACATGAGTGAATTATAAGTTATGACCCATTTTAGTGTGCTTAGGATTCTGGGATTTTGGTATCTATCTTAGATTCTGGTTACTTTTGTCTGATTACTCGTTTCTGGGACAGTATTCGGGTTCTGGTTTACGGTTTTCAGGTTTCGGTTCTTCACGGCTTTGGCCGGCAATAGCAGACTGTATACCCTTGGCGTAATGGTATAAGCACGAATAACTACACAGTATTTAGTGCCGAGTTTTAAGACTTGATTTTGTGTAAGTCTAGAATGCTGAGTTCAAAACTACGCTAGTTTTGGAGATATAGAAGAAAAAATCCCCATGAAAACCCTCATAAATTCATGTGACATGTATTTCATTAACTCTAAACTTGTCAGCACTCTTATTAACTGGATTCACAATAATCTTCTAGATCTTCAGAAAGGAAACTGATTTGTTTTCAACCTTTTTAATAAGTTCGCGGGATTAAAATCCTTTTTTATTGAGAAATATTTTTCAAGTTATTTTAATATTAACATTTTTTGAAAAGAGAGTATTGAGTTATTAAAATTCTAATTGGATAACTGTAATTTCAGATATCGTAACGATTTTTATTGAAATTCTAGAAAAACTAAAATTAAAGAAAAAAATAAAATAAACAAAATGCATTATTAACCATTCGAACTCTCCAGAAATTTGTTTGTTGTTGCGAAACAAATCAAATATATGTCAGATTGTCCAGTTAAGCATTTACCGTTCTAATCCAATGTTTCATAATACATTTTACACTTCAGTCAATCCGTCAGATAAACTAACAGATTGACGTAGTAGTAGTACCATTATAAGGAAGAGAAGAGTTAAATTAACAACACCAATGCTACAAGAAAAACACAAAAAAGTTTCCATACATACCCTGCATGAAATAAAAAATATTTGCAATACCTTTCAATATTTTCAATTCAGTAGCCATGTATCCTGTCAATTATGTCAAAAAGATTAATCAATCAATTACACATTATGCCTATATACCTTCAATGTACTCGTAGATACTTAGTTGTAAAAAATGTGCTTGCAAATGGCATAATTTTAATAACATTTGAAGGCTATCTAGTGTAAGTTACATAATTAAAACTTTAAACCAGGAATCTTTATTATAAATTGCCATGCCTTTACTAATACCAACCACTTTTAATAGAAAAATAAAAAAAAAAAATAAGAAAAATTAATAAAACTTCCTCTTTATAAGCTTCGCCATCACATCTGATAAAATCTCTCCCATCAATCATTTCACATATTAATTTACAAATTCCCCCCCCCCCCCCTCAAATATAGATATATCTGGTATAGGACATAGGTAGCCGTAGCCGCCTATATAAGCGCCATCCGGTCCGGTCTCCATATCAATATACCTACAGGGGAAAAGCTAATCAACTCCACCCAAGTCGTTGTAATTACATTCACCCATAACACTTTGATTTATAAAATCTTTATTTTTTATATGAAATAGATTTCTAATTAAACAAACAGAATTGCTGCTGGTATGTAATTATGATAGGACGCGGCATGCACGGTGCGGCTGCGGCGACACTGTCTATTTTTATCTACCCGCAAATATTTCACTTTCTGCGCATGCGCCGCCGCCGCCGCTGATCTAGAATTCACAAAAACAACAACAACTAGATCGCTAGATCGATTGAACATTAAAAATGCATTTTCCAACACAAAGTCAGAGAATGTTGAATTACGATAGTAAAGACAAATAACTCATAAGATGCAATTAAGTGTATGAAATTCATTAAATCTGTATCTAACAGCTTTAAGATACCGAGCACTGTTTTTTGTTTGGAATATGTAATAGAAATAGATAGACGACAGTATATTATGAACAACCTTGACCACTCTTGAAGCTTTTATAGTAGCGGCAGAGGCGTCTGTTACGGTGACGGCACGACATGACAGTGCGGCGGCGGCAGAGTGCGGTGCAGCGTCATTCGGCGCCATCATTTTAGATTCAATTTGTCGTAATAATAGAGCAACCCAGCTGCTACTACTAACTATACTATATACCAGATTGACTATATTATATACAATTGACGGAATCGATAATTGAATCTAAAAGATACAATGGCACGACGAAAAAATTGCAATTATTTTTGATTTTGTTCAGTTTGTTTATTTCAAACAATTCGTCCTTGAGAGGTATGAATTGTTAGAATTGCATTTTCCATAGTCAATATGATACATTCGTTCCTCTCGACTGTATACGAAAACAAAAACACGTCTTAAAATGTACAAAATGCAATTCATCATTAAGAAATTCAGTTAAACACTCACTTTGTGTGGTTTATTCTCTGCGGAATAGGTATAGTAGATGCCTGGGCTAAAATAAGCTAAAAGACGGGGATTAAAAAAAACAAACAGAAAAACAACATGGAAAAACCAGATATCAACATGTATCTATGAGATATGTGTGTTTGTTTTTTTTTCATCAATTTTTCTAAAGTAGGAAATCCAGTTGGAAACTATATTTCTGAGGTGCAGCAATGAGGCGGAGAGGAGTGCGGGAGTTATTGGTTGGTTGGTTTGCAACGCGAATTGGTGGCTGACTAAACTATCTATTGCTTAATTATCTGCATTGGAATTAATGTGGCGCATATGCGGCAATAATAAATAATTGAAAAAATAAAAATAGCAAAAAAAACACAAAAAAAAACCGATCAACATCAGTATGGAGCGCACAATCAAGCCGAAAAGCGTTAAAGAATTATTTCGCAGCATGGCCAAGCCCCTAGAGTCATTCGTTGTGTTATGTACAAAACAACTTCCATATAGTAGTTATTTCTTTGAGAAAACATTTGGGAACGAAAAATTAATGTCACTTATAGTAATTTCACTGCCAGGATACAGTAATAGGCTTTTAAAGTAGAAAAGAAATAATTGGATCTAATATCTACTATCTTTCAGCCACAAAGTCGCTCTCCGGTTTTTTGTCAGTTAAAGAATTTTCAATTCTCAATATTGATCATGTTCACTGTTGATAAATGATCACTTTTCAATATTTTACATAAACACAGAAGAAGCTACACTCATAGCAAATTGGTCAGTCAGCTTACCATTTAGGATCGGCTCAAAAAGCAAATATTACCTTACCATAGATATACTGGAATGCAGGCGACTTCCCCAATATTGTAATTTCAGAACTAGTCATGAAACGCAGAGACACGTTTTTGAGAAATATCCTTTGGAAATTTGTAACATGATATGATCACTTCTGTTGGGCTCAAAATAATTGGATTGGAAAAGTGAAAAAGTCCACTAAGAATAACGCTTTTGTTGGGTTTTTAGTTTAAGTATTCCAATGTTCCAATGATATTGATTTTCAAAATAATGAAATTCAAGAAATAGTAAACTTGCTCTCAAAATCCATTCCGGTCTCGTATTTAAAAAAAAAATTATATCACTATTTTTATTTTTTAATGCTCAATGCATTTATTCGTTTTTAAGTCAAAATGTAAAAACTAGATGCTTAAATTGTTTATGGTTTGTGGAAAAACCCAAATATAATCACCCTTCTTACCGATGTCGTTTGTACTAAAACGACGGGAAAACTAAACGCTCTAGAAGCGACAGTTGTTTTAGTACATCTGCATTGCTTTTCACTTGTCTTCCCATCTTGCCGTGAAATGTTTTACTAAACCGTCAATTATGGCCTCTAGATCCAGTTGTTTTCTTGTCTTGTTTTAGTACAAACGACATAGGTATGAGGGGTGAATAACTAGGTATAGTTATAAAAAAATTTTTTTTTTGTATTTTGATTTTTTTTTTCAAAGTTTTTTTTTTAACTACAAACTATTTATGTCTTGTGTAATAAAACTGACCACTATGTAAATAAAAATAGTGCTTGATGTTGTAAAATTTTGGAAAAAAAATTTATTTTGAAAAATAATACTCTTATTTTTGTATTTTTTTGTTAAATTATAAACAATTTTAGCATCTAATTTTTAGATTTTGACTTAAAATTCATAAATAAATTGAAAAGAAAAATTGTTCTAAGTCACACAAATTTTTGAAAACAAAACCAGATTAAAAAGGAAGATTTGCCTTTTTTTTCAAAATTTTAAATTTAATGTTAATTTTTTTAATAACTGTTGGTGATAGCAACTTTAATAGATATCTGGCTTTTGAAAAAAGTTATAATTTCATTTTGTAAGCATTGTGGCGGTGCTATTTTTATATACTCATTATTTTGAAGTAAACGATTGCTTGTTTTTAAATTATTTGGTATTATTTTTAATTCACAAGAGATAGGATCTTTTAAAATTGGATTTGTCTATAGCTTAGAGAAATTTTTAAATCTTTGTATTGCAAAGTAGTATACGCAGACTTCTAAAAGTGCATATTTTGTACTGAGCCTAACATTTTATTATGGTTTCTTAGATTAATTCTCAGTTCTTGGGAGGGGGAAGTTTATGCCCCTCTAACCCCCCGCTCTGTATACGCCACTGATAATACTATGTGTAGACAAATTATCAATAATAAAGTTAGGGTTTTTGTGTGAAACCACATATACATCCTTGAATGTCTTTCCAAAATAAATATTTAATTTTAAAGAATGTGAAAATTTACGAAGCTGAAATTTTTTAAATGTAAAATGTTCAGAATGTCGAAAAACCGTTACTTTTAATCATAGCACATAAATAGGATAGTACGTACTATTAAATTTATACATACAAACGGTTTCGAAATCAGTGTGATATACTCGAGTATATTTTTTGTGTGATACAATGCTACATTCAGCAAATGATTTTAAACTGAAAGTTATTAAAAGATCACTCGTTCGCTGATCACAGAAAATACTGCAATAAATGATGTTTGATAAACACCCATCAAATCAGTTTATTTTTTGGAATTTTGGAAAAGAAGGCAAGCCCAAAGAAATATTAAAAGTAATACTAAAAATCCTGAGTTTTCAACACTGAAGGGATTCAAAATCATTTTTTGCTGTGCGGATTTTACTCTGAAACGGCTCTTCAAGTGAAATCAAAGGTCTTTAAAGGAAAATAGAAGAAGAAGGGTCAACATTAAAAATTGCCTTCAAAACATACATATCGACCAATCGCAAAGTCCGAATGAACATTTAAGACCATCGATCGTATCAAATGTAGGAAAACCAGACTTTATAAGAAAATGGTGGAGAAAATTAAATGTCTTCCATGTACCAGAGGTGTACAGATCAGGTTATTAGTATATTTTACTGACTCCAGTACTGCAGTCAAAGTACTTCTTCAGAAATAAGAAAATTTATAAATTTCAATTCAGGAAGCGTGGTATCCATATTCACTGAATTGGTATCAAATCATAGAAGATTTTTACATTTTTTTTTTCATTCAGGGGGCGTGGTATTCACCAATTGTCTGAAAACAAT
The DNA here is from genome assembly GCA_948107695.1 of Meliscaeva auricollis. Classification (NCBI taxonomy): domain Eukaryota; kingdom Metazoa; phylum Arthropoda; class Insecta; order Diptera; family Syrphidae; genus Meliscaeva; species Meliscaeva auricollis. The sequence goes on along the minus strand of OX403616.1, from coordinate 78,780,686 downwards.
CAAATACCTATATAATGCACTTTTAATCATAGCAAACTCTTATAATTACTAGTGTTCTTAGTGTTTTTTTGCATTCAAATAGGGCTACCGTATAATTATATCCATTTTGGAGCTCCCACCCGACATTTATTAGATAGAAAAAGTCCTACCTTAAATTTGGTATGTTTATCGCTTTTAACTCTGAAAAATAAAGCACATTTTGACTGAAAAATTTGTGTTTTTAGTGTTTTTTTTTTGCATTTAGATAGGGTTACCATATGCTTATACCCATATTGGAGTTGGCATCGGACATTTTAAGATAGAAAAGAGTCCGATCTAAAATTTTGTATATTTTTAGCTTTTAACTCTGTCAAATATAGTACATTTTGACTGAAAATTAGTGTTTTAGTGTGTTTTTTGCATTCAAATAGGGTTACCGTATACATGCACTCATTTTAGAGTTGGCACCCGAGATTATTTATATAAAAGAGAGTTAAAGCTAAAATTTTATGTACCTTCTAGCCCTTAACTCTTCCAAAATTTAAACTATTTTCTTTAAATTTTTTTTTATTTGAGTGTGTGTAACCCGGTTCAAGGGTTACCACATTCTCAGTTGTACACTCTTAACTTTTTTTTTTTTTTAATCCTTTCTAAAATATTTTTGACTTTAGCTTGGCAAAATTATTATATTTCCTTTTTATAATGAACTAAAAAGTTATAAGGGATAATAGCTTTTTTTTTTGTTTAAACAGGGATGCCACGTTTATGTGCCCATCTTAAAAGTGGCAACCCTTTGTTTTTTATTTCATTTGACAAAAATCAAAGTTTTTAACCTATTGAGCTAAGTAAAACAATCCGACGGTCGCTTCCCGGTCTATATAAGGAACAAGAAGATTGCCTGAAAGTTGTTGCCTAGGTACCTTTATTTTTGGCTTATATTTCGCTGTTTGAGATTAAAAGACCTTCAAAAATGTCACTAACATAAAATCGACCTTGATCTAATAAAACATCAGAACTCAAAAAGCTTTTACTCATTAAATAAATACAATTCAAAAATATATTTGATGCTTTTACTCCAATCATCTAAAGTAATTATTTCATACCACTCACAAAACACCAAATTTTTAACTGAATTAATAAAAATGTCGCCAACTGTTTCTTCAACTACTGCAGTTTTCTATCAAATCCGGTTGTATACTTCGATTTTTGGCATAGACGAGTTGGTAAGTCGTATTTGTTGCTATTTTTCCACCAATACCCAGTTGTTGACTGTGCTGCCATCTAATTGTGCTGAACTCCAAGCAGAATTTGTTGTATGAGTGAGCTCATGTGCGCAAGCGCGCAGCTGATGCCAATAAACGCAACAATATGGCCGATTTTGTTTTTTTTTTGTTTAAACAAAACAAAACAAAAAACGAATCAGACAAAACTATATACAGGAGCGCAGCGATAAAGAGTAACAGTTGTTGCAGCCGGGCAATAACTGAACTATGGCTCTGGACCAAGACAAGAGACTTGATTGTTGTTTAGTTTTTGCCATTTTTTCTAGTTTTATTTTTGTGCGCTGCTAACTTTCAGCCATTCTCGTATTAGAGAGTGAATATAGTTTAGCAGCTTGTATAGAGGCACACACAAACTCATGTTTGTTGGTTGAGGTTGACCAGTTATGTCAGAGCCCCACAGTTTGGAGATTTTTACCCTTTTTGTTTGGTTGATGTCTACTATCGTCTCTGTTCCTTGTTTTACTTTTTGTTGCACATTTTGTTTGTTTTTTTTATTTCTGCAACATTGTGCTCCATCAGTTGCAAGCTTGACTCAACTTATCATCTAATACAAGCAGCACGGCTGCAGCAGCAAGCAATAGCAGCCTCCAATTGCACAACGCTTAATTTGTAGAGCGGGTTACTAAACCCTCTCTGTGGTAGATATCTGTAGGAGTTAGATACGAGTACCTACTAAACTCCATAGTCGTTCAGGAATGAGATGTTGCGCTGTATCTTTGTTGAGTAGATACATGACGTTTTGAACAATCGCCGGGTTTTTTTTATTTTATTTTATTATTTTTTTGGCCAAAAGGCTTTTGAACTTTTGTTATTATGCATAACATTACATTGCTACACACATACTTTTAAATTTTGGACAACAGTGAGTCTGAGTATTTTACTCGACGACCGAATGAGATTAAAAATAACACATTTTCGGGTTGAGGTTTGAACATTGGATTGGATAGTGTTGTTAAATCGGGCGATGCTAACTTTTGGGTTGGGTTTTTTTTTCTTCGTTGTTTACCCATTTGTACCTATTGATTTTTGTTTTGTGAAATTTTACATATTAATGCGGGTTTTTGTATTTTTTTTTTTTTTGATTATTTATAGATTTGCATTGGGGTTAAGAAGAGAATGAATAAAATTGAACTTTTCATTTCTTTCAATGGAACTCTCAAGAGTGACAGTTCAATGCGGCTATGGAAATGAGTTTGTTGTTGCTGAAGTTGAAAATTTGAATTTATTCTTAACACCGAAATCCTTAAATGGATCGATTGTTAACTTATCGCTATTTTTGGAAAATTCTAGGCGATAATAATTGCGACTTAAAGTTTTTAGATTGAAATGTTTGTTTTTGACAGAAATTTTTGTATTAAAATACCTTGGAGTATGGAGAAATACTTTATGGGTGAATGAGTCCAAATTGAATCATACCTGCAACGCAAAAAAAAGAAAATGTTAAAAAAATATGATTTTGTATAAAAACGGTAGGTATAACTATTAAAAGGACAGAATTGTAAGAAGAGCAATCATTTCGGTACTGCAGTTAATAAAAATATTAATATAAATATAAATAAAATAATAAAAAGTCAATTTTTTTTAATTAATTTAACTAACAAAAGTACTTTGACTGTTAGACTAGAATCAGCAGTCACATCTAAAATACTGACTGTACGGGCAGTTATTTCACTTAAAGTTTATTAACTGCAGTACTTTTTGACTAGAAGACTAAAACCAGTCAAAATGTATTGCAGTTAATTAACTTTAAGTCAATTAACTGCTACAATTAACTGTTCAGTCGGTATTTTAGTACTGACTGCTGACTGCAGTCTTACAGCGAAAGTACTTTTGTATGTTAAAAGTCTTAAGAAATTTGGTCTTTTTTGTCAATTAACTGCAGTATACCGAAAAGACTGCAGTTTTTACAATTCTGTCACAAAACAATACCATAAACTTTATAATTAAACACTACACTAAAACCAGTCAAAAAGTACTGCAGTTAACTAACTTTTAGTAAATTTCAGTATTTTAGTACTGACTGCTAACATCACTTTGCAGTTAAGGTGTATTATCTAGCAATACCTACTAACTTTCACTTAAAATTAAAGTCAGTTAACTGCGACTGAATTGACTGCATTACCAATTGACTGCTGTAAAAGGAAAATATTTAAGTGGATGACCCTACTATGAAAAACAGCATTTTTGTATTTCAGCAAACTAAATAACACAACCAAATTTTTTAAACACAACTTTACTCACCAGAAACAACTGGACGGGAAAAGCCAGATTTATACATAAAGTTTTTCTGTGAATTTATAGTTCACACTACAATCGACAAAACCTTCAGCATGAAGAAACTTATTTCAGAAACCGCTGACGCAGCACTTGAAGTTCTACTGAAACGGGTAATTACAGATATGGGACTAACGGGAACTAAATCACTTTATGCAAAGCATACGGAAACTCAATTTGTTGACAACAAAAAAGCCGAAAAAAAGCAGCCTACCGTGCAAAATGTATTAACTACCATGAATGAAGAGCCAACGCAGTGCAGGTAGCCAACGCAGAAATAATTGTGAATCAGCACCGAGAGGGAGCTGATGGAGCCATGATCTAGTTAATAGGGCCAGTTTTAACTGATGTAACCAGGAAGAAGCAGTCGAAGAAACCAACAGAGGTGAAGGAGTCAAAGAAAATGAAGAGCGATGTTTCATTGAATAAATTTATGGATCAACTAGCAACCTCAGTGATTATTAAAACACGAGTATATCAACAGAATTAAAACCAACTAATTAGATGCTATCGACATCAACTATAGGTACTTTTATAGAAGACAAGAGTAGGACTTGTGAAATTTTACTCTAAATTCAATAGCTAGAGTGAACTCAGATCGTCTAACAAAATAACAATTAATGCACATTAATATTTCACACTTTATTCTTCCCATCTGCGATGTTATGAAATGATATGTGTATGTGTGTGGTACACACGTACGTTATAAAGATATGCATCTCCATAATAATTATTACAGATTTGCTGATAAGGAACTTATTACTGTCATTTATTTCAATTGTTTGAGAATTAAATGCAGCAATAAAAAAAAAATCAATCAATCAATTTTAAATTTCAAATGTTAAATTATCTTTGAATTAAAAACGAATCAGTTATCACAGTTTAAAATTTACTCGCTATCTTTGACAGCTCTAGGTTAACCGAAATGGTGGAGGTAACCCCTATATATATCGAACAATTCCTCTAGCGAGCACCAGTGAATCAAATATATAGTCAGTCATGAATTTTCCTGTCGCAAGTCTTGTTGCCTTTGTTGCACTTCTAACCGCTCAATTTTCAACAACAGAAGCCAAATTTAACTTAAAAGTATTGAAGTTCATCGAAGATCTCAACAAAGTCGAGCTGTTTGAAAGTGCATTTCTTCTGAAAACAACTAAGGAATCTTTTTTCGATGACGGACTCATGAGTACCATTTCGTCTTCACTTGGTATTCCAGTTATTCTCTCTACTGGGACTTCTTCATTTTACTTGAAGGGAGAATTTAATGAAAACATCCTAACAATAGTTGAATTTGATTCAAGTGACGAGACATTTCTTCAGCTACTATTGGAAGATCTTCAACATCTTCGATTCTGCAAGACGATTTTTGTGCTCAAGAATTCTTCAAGAAATTATCCAGCTCTAAAGAGTATTTTTGATTTCTGTTGGGAAAATAGAATGATAAATGTAGTGGCAGTTTTTCAAGACTTTGCGATTTCTTCGGCTTACTATAGCTTCAACAATTTTGGTGGAGCTTTGAAAATTGAAGAAAGCATCTGGAGTAAGGAATCTAATGTTTTTCCTGATCGAATGGCGGATCTTCAGGGACATACACTATCAGTTCTATTCGGAGGGTCGGAACCAGGACTAATTATCTCAAATTATGCTAACGGTATAACGAATATTGGTGGTTATGTAGGGCACCTTTTCAATAGTTTTGTTAAGAAGCACAATGCTAGATTAAACACATTGAATGTCAATACTTCATTTTCGGCTAACTATATTTTTGCTGAGGTCTTAAATGGGTCAATTGAAATTTCGGGTGCTTTTCCAACACATTTAAAAGCACCAATACAATACTTCTCATATCCAATTAAATTCTACAATTGGTGTGTAATGCTGCCGGTAGAACCAAATATCCCAGTCTATAAAGTGTTTGCATTCATTTTCCATTGGGAAGCTTTTGCCATCACTGTCGTGGTAATAATATTGTTCTCCGTTTGCCTTACAATAGCTGCTAGTTTCTCAGCATCAAATCAGAAAGCCTTATTCTTACGTGATTTCTTCAATATCGATTGTTTGCGGGGAGTACTTGGACAGTCTATTTCTGAAGCACCCAACGCCCCCTACAGTACAAAATTCATCTATTTGTTGACCTTTTGGTTCGGAATGATGATTGTTACTTCATACGATGCATTTCTTCAGTCCTTCATGACCCAACGACCAAGGGAAAAAATTATAAAATCCTTTAACGATTTGCAGTTGTCTGGTATGAAAATTTACACTTATCAAATTGATATCGATCAGACGTTGAACAAACTAAGGCCTAATTTCATGCAAGAACATCCAAATTTATTTGTATGCGAAGCCGATTTTGAGACTTTTTTGAAATTTCGTGATACTTTAGATACAAACTATGGCTTCACTTTAACTGACATCAAATGGAAGACTTATGAAAGTCAGCAAAAATTCTATGGTCAACAATTATTTCGGTGGTCTAAGGAATTGTGTTTGGTGGAAAATATGTTATCGGCCATTCCAATTAATGAAAATTCAATTTATAAGAAAATTTTAGATCGTCATATCTTAGAAACGCAATCAAGTGGATTAATGAATTTTTGGAGGAATATGGCTTTTTCTGAACTGCTGAAAGTGGGAAGAGTTAAAAAGTCAAATTTTGGTCGCGAGTCGAAATTAAGACCACTGCAAGTTGAAGATCTCAAATGGATTTGGATATTAATGGCTTTCGCATTTATGGTTGATATTTTGTGTTTTATTGGAGAAATTTTGATTTTCAGATTGCAAAATATTGGAAAATAAATTTTTTGAATTACTATTTTATATAAAATAAATAAATTCAAATATATACGAGTTGTTTTCAAATAAAAACAGTTACCGTTTTGTTTTCTTTTTTGTCAGGTACCAAAATAACTTGTTTTTGGTGAATGTACAAGTATGAACCTAGTTTTCAGCATAATGTTACAAATATGATAAGTCATGAATGAATTTAATTGATCTTTTTTGATAAGGTTTTAAGTTTAAGTTATGGAAAGGTAAGGGGGACATGATTGTTTCGAAATCAAAGAGCAACACTAATGAAATTCAGCTTTCACTGTCACACGGACTTACTCTTAGGGTCAAAGTTGCTGTAGACTTTAAAGCTTCTTATGTAAAGTTTTTAAAAATAATTAATTTTATAAGAAATAAAAAAAAAATTAATTCAATACTAAACTGACATAAACATTTTCTAAAATTGTGTTGAACTCCAAACAAAGTATGCGATTTAATTTGATAGAGAAAGATTCATTTTAAGAAAAAAAAAATTGAAAATCGTTTTGAAAATTTTGATATCAAAAAATGAGCTTCTGTATAGAAAATTCATTTAAATTGGTTGAGTCGTTTAAGAAAAAAGTCAAAAAAGAAAAAAAAACGGTTCAGTGGAAGTTACTGTTAGTAGAATTTTAACAAACTTTTCTTTTATTCCAAAAGGAGACACAATAAATTTTAATCAAAATCGTTAGATCCGTTTTTGAAAAAAGTTAACTTTTCCTATATTGTTATATGACAGGTACCGTTAGTTTTGGTCCCTTCTAGGGAATCATCAAAGACCAATAAGTATCAAGAAAATCGGTTGAGCGGTTTAGGCAGCGGTTTAGATAGACAGATGGACCGGAAAACATTGCGGGACCCACTTTTTTCGCATTCTTTATCATCGTAATGTGTGATTCGATCTCGAGTTCGCTTTTTTTGACGAATCCTTAGCTTGCCCTTTAGTACCTATATCGCAAGTAAAAAGGTGGCCCCAATAGTAAAATAGTCTTTTTGCTTAGTACCTATCAGGTAGCCTAGCAAGCATCTATCGAAATAACCGCGTGACTTACTTAATGCAATTATTTAAAATCGATTTTCAAGTGACTAAAATAATTTTACCTCAAAAAAAGATTAATTTGAAATCTTCTATAAAGATGAATTTTTGAAAAAAACAAAATTGGAAATCGTTGGAGCCGTTTATATAAATTTTTTAGAGGACTTTTCAAAGCAAAACTTGATTTTCCATTTTGAAAATATTATTTATTCAAATTAAAAAACAAAATATTGTGTTGTCATCGGAACTTCATACCATGTACAAAGTTTCTGTTCCATATAATAATTGTAGAAGGTCATAATTGACTTCTTAGATTTTTATTAGTCAGTTAGTTTGTCAGTATCAATTAGTGAAGCTAATAAAAGCGTATTAATAATTAATATTGTATTCTTGGGTGGCGAACTGAAAGTGTTGTTTTTCTGAAGTATTCGTAGCACAAGTTCTTAACCCATTAAGGTATTACTAAGCGTATATTACCATAAAACACCTTCTCTTCAATGAGTAGATACAATGAGTAAAATGAGTGCTGTTTTAGATTAACATCTCACATTTTCTATTTCACAGCTGCGACGCTATGAAAGGATTTGCGGGATGTGTATGTAGTGTGCTACGTAGTACGTCAGAATGAAATACATATACTATACAACGCAATTATCATTGTTAAAGAAATGCTGAAGCTGATAAGGATCTAACTATTGTCGATAAGCTCAATTGTTGATGAATTGACTACAGCAATCCAAAGATGTTGAATCAAACGAATTAGTAATCAAATAAGTTTACAATTCACTTGCTACCTATTACAACTCTTTTCAACTTTGACGGAAACCCTTTTAGGTTAATCGATGTGTTGCAAGCAATCCATATTTTATCGATAAATTCCTCTTGTTGGAAAATGTTTTAAAAATAATTCATGGATAAACAAATAATCTCTATCATTTGGATCTCAACAACAGCCAGGGTAATACCTTTGAGAATACAATAAATACTAATTGAAATTATGATTTCGGTTAATTTATTGAACCTGGGTGTGCCATTTCAGTTTCGTTCGTTCGTCAGTAAAGACCTCTTGAAATCATTAGTGAAACAAATAAAATATCAGTCATGAATTTTCCGGCCATAAGTTTTGTTGCATTCGTTGCACTTCTAACCACTGAATTTTTAACAACAGATGAAGCTCAATTTAACTTAAGGTTTTTGATGTTCATCGAAGATCTCAACAAAGTCGAGCTGTTTGAAAGTGCATTTCTTCTGAAAACAACTAAGGAATCTTTTTTCGATGACGGACTCATAAGTACCATTTCGACTTCACTTGGTATTCCAGTTATTCTCTCTACTGGGACTTCTTCATTCTACTTGAAGGGAGAATTTAATGAAAATATCCTAACAATAGTTCAATTTGATTCAAGTGAGGAGACATTTCTTCAGCTACTATTGGAAGATCTTCAACATCTTCGATTCTGCAAGACGATTTTTGTGCTCAAGAATTTTTCAAGAAATTATCCAGCTCTGAAGAGTATTTTCGAATTCTGTTGGCAAAATAGAATGATAAATGTGTTGGCAGTTTTTCAAGACTTTGCAACTTCTTCGGCTTACTACAGCTTCAGCAATTTTGGTGGATCTTTGGAAATTAAAGAAAGCATCTGGAGTAAGGAATCTAATGTTTTTCCTGATCGAATGGTGGATCTTCGGAGACATACACTAACAGTTCTATTCGGAGGGCCGAAACCAGGAGTGATAATCTCAAAAAATGCTAACGGTATAACGAATATTGGTGGTTGTGTAGGGCACCTTTTCAATAGTTTTGCTAAAAAGCACAATGCCACATTAAGCACTTTGAATGCCAATGCTTCATTTCCGGCTAACTATATGTTTGATGAGGTCTTCAATGGATCAATTGAGATAGCGGGTGCTTTTCCAACACAATTCAAGGCACCAATACAATACTTTTCATATCCGATTAAATTCTACAATTGGTGCTTAATGCTGCCGGTAGAGCCGAATATCCCAGTCTATAAAGTGTTTGCATTCATTTTCCATTGGGATGCTTTTGCCATTACAATCGTGGTATTAATATTGTTCTCTATTGGCCTTGCAATAGCTACTAGCTTCTCAGCATCAAATCAGAAAGCCTTTTTCTTACGTTATTTCTTCAACATCGATTGCTTGCGTGGAATACTTGGACAGTCTATTTCTGAAGCACCCAATGCCCCCTACAGTACAAAATTCATCTATTTGTTGATATTTTGGTTCGGAATGATGATTGTTACTTCATACGATGCATTTCTTCAGTCCTTCATGACCCAACGACCAAGGGAAAAAGTTCTAAAATCCTTCAAAGATTTGCAATTGTCTGGTATGAAAATTTACGCTTATCAAACTGATATCGATCAGACGTTGAAAAAACTAAGGCCAAATTTCATGCAAGAACATCCAAATTTATTTGAATGTGAACCAATTTATGAGACTTTTTCAAAATTTCGTGATACTTTAGATACAAAATATGCTTTCTCTTTAACTGATATCAAATGGAAGACTTATGAAAGTGAACAAAATTTCTATGGTCAACAATTATTTCGGTGGTCTAAGGAATTGTGTTTGGTTGAAAATATGTTATCGGCCATTGCAATTAATGAAAATTCAATTTATAAGAATATTTTGAATCGTCATATCTTGGAAACGCAATCAAGTGGATTAATGGATTTTTGGACGAAGAGAGCATTTTATGAATTGTTAAAAGTGGGAAGAGTTAAAAAGACAAATTTTGGACCCGACTCGAAATTAAGACCACTGAAAGTTGAAGATCTAAAATTGATTTGGATATTGACGGCCTTGGCATTTATGGTTGATATTTTGTGTTTTATTGGAGAAATTTTGATTTTTAGATTGCAAAATACTAGAAAATAAATTCTGGATAGGTCTTTTAAATGTTTCTTTTCGATTTGAATTTTAAATTTAATAGTAAATAAATAAATTAAAATACCTGTAGCATGCTGTTGGTTTTCTTTTATTTTTAGTTTGAGGTATCAAAATACCTTTTATTTTTAAATATAGTTCTCAGCATCATCGGGAAAAAGAGATCAACTTTGGGACAAAAAAGACAACGCTATAAAACTGCATCGCGAAACACTTTTTGAGAAGGATCCGTTTACTCAAGGTGTCGAAGTATTATAGAACCCAAGGGTTAGGTTGGCGCAAAATGGTCGCAAGGAGTATTGGTAACTCCGGAGTATCAGTTGAATAGAGCTGAAATGTGATTCCGATGAATTTAATTGATCTTTTTTGATAAGGTTTTAAGTTTAAGTTATGGAAAGGTAAGGGGGACATGATTGTTTCGAAATCAAAGAGCAACACTAATGAAATTCAGCTTTCACTGTCACACGGACTTACTCTTAGGGTCAAAGTTGCTGTAGACTTTAAAGCTTCTTATGTAAAGTTTTTAAAAATAATTAATTTTATAAGAAATAAAAAAAAAATTAATTCAATACTAAACTGACATAAACATTTTCTAAAATTGTGTTGAACTCCAAACAAAGTATGCGATTTAATTTGATAGAGAAAGATTCATTTTAAGAAAAAAAAAATTGAAAATCGTTTTGAAAATTTTGATATCAAAAAATGAGCTTCTGTATAGAAAATTCATTTAAATTGGTTGAGTCGTTTAAGAAAAAAGTCAAAAAAGAAAAAAAAACGGTTCAGTGGAAGTTACTGTTAGTAGAATTTTAACAAACTTTTCTTTTATTCCAAAAGGAGACACAATAAATTTTAATCAAAATCGTTAGATCCGTTTTTGAAAAAAGTTAACTTTTCCTATATTGTTATATGACAGGTACCGTTAGTTTTGGTCCCTTCTAGGGAATCATCAAAGACCAATAAGTATCAAGAAAATCGGTTGAGCGGTTTAGGCAGCGGTTTAGATAGACAGATGGACCGGAAAACATTGCGGGACCCACTTTTTTCGCATTCTTTATCATCGTAATGTGTGATTCGATCTCGAGTTCGCTTTTTTTGACGAATCCTTAGCTTGCCCTTTAGTACCTATATCGCAAGTAAAAAGGTGGCCCCAATAGTAAAATAGTCTTTTTGCTTAGTACCTATCAGGTAGCCTAGCAAGCATCTATCGAAATAACCGCGTGACTTACTTAATGCAATTATTTAAAATCGATTTTCAAGTGACTAAAATAATTTTACCTCAAAAAAAGATTAATTTGAAATCTTCTATAAAGATGAATTTTTGAAAAAAACAAAATTGGAAATCGTTGGAGCCGTTTATATAAATTTTTTAGAGGACTTTTCAAAGCAAAACTTGATTTTCCATTTTGAAAATATTATTTATTCAAATTAAAAAACAAAATATTGTGTTGTCATCGGAACTTCATACCATGTACAAAGTTTCTGTTCCATATAATAATTGTAGAAGGTCATAATTGACTTCTTAGATTTTTATTAGTCAGTTAGTTTGTCAGTATCAATTAGTGAAGCTAATAAAAGCGTATTAATAATTAATATTGTATTCTTGGGTGGCGAACTGAAAGTGTTGTTTTTCTGAAGTATTCGTAGCACAAGTTCTTAACCCATTAAGGTATTACTAAGCGTATATTACCATAAAACACCTTCTCTTCAATGAGTAGATACAATGAGTAAAATGAGTGCTGTTTTAGATTAACATCTCACATTTTCTATTTCACAGCTGCGACGCTATGAAAGGATTTGCGGGATGTGTATGTAGTGTGCTACGTAGTACGTCAGAATGAAATACATATACTATACAACGCAATTATCATTGTTAAAGAAATGCTGAAGCTGATAAGGATCTAACTATTGTCGATAAGCTCAATTGTTGATGAATTGACTACAGCAATCCAAAGATGTTGAATCAAACGAATTAGTAATCAAATAAGTTTACAATTCACTTGCTACCTATTACAACTCTTTTCAACTTTGACGGAAACCCTTTTAGGTTAATCGATGTGTTGCAAGCAATCCATATTTTATCGATAAATTCCTCTTGTTGGAAAATGTTTTAAAAATAATTCATGGATAAACAAATAATCTCTATCATTTGGATCTCAACAACAGCCAGGGTAATACCTTTGAGAATACAATAAATACTAATTGAAATTATGATTTCGGTTAATTTATTGAACCTGGGTGTGCCATTTCAGTTTCGTTCGTTCGTCAGTAAAGACCTCTTGAAATCATTAGTGAAACAAATAAAATATCAGTCATGAATTTTCCGGCCATAAGTTTTGTTGCATTCGTTGCACTTCTAACCACTGAATTTTTAACAACAGATGAAGCTCAATTTAACTTAAGGTTTTTGATGTTCATCGAAGATCTCAACAAAGTCGAGCTGTTTGAAAGTGCATTTCTTCTGAAAACAACTAAGGAATCTTTTTTCGATGACGGACTCATAAGTACCATTTCGACTTCACTTGGTATTCCAGTTATTCTCTCTACTGGGACTTCTTCATTCTACTTGAAGGGAGAATTTAATGAAAATATCCTAACAATAGTTCAATTTGATTCAAGTGAGGAGACATTTCTTCAGCTACTATTGGAAGATCTTCAACATCTTCGATTCTGCAAGACGATTTTTGTGCTCAAGAATTTTTCAAGAAATTATCCAGCTCTGAAGAGTATTTTCGAATTCTGTTGGCAAAATAGAATGATAAATGTGTTGGCAGTTTTTCAAGACTTTGCAACTTCTTCGGCTTACTACAGCTTCAGCAATTTTGGTGGATCTTTGGAAATTAAAGAAAGCATCTGGAGTAAGGAATCTAATGTTTTTCCTGATCGAATGGTGGATCTTCGGAGACATACACTAACAGTTCTATTCGGAGGGCCGAAACCAGGAGTGATAATCTCAAAAAATGCTAACGGTATAACGAATATTGGTGGTTGTGTAGGGCACCTTTTCAATAGTTTTGCTAAAAAGCACAATGCCACATTAAGCACTTTGAATGCCAATGCTTCATTTCCGGCTAACTATATGTTTGATGAGGTCTTCAATGGATCAATTGAGATAGCGGGTGCTTTTCCAACACAATTCAAGGCACCAATACAATACTTTTCATATCCGATTAAATTCTACAATTGGTGCTTAATGCTGCCGGTAGAGCCGAATATCCCAGTCTATAAAGTGTTTGCATTCATTTTCCATTGGGATGCTTTTGCCATTACAATCGTGGTATTAATATTGTTCTCTATTGGCCTTGCAATAGCTACTAGCTTCTCAGCATCAAATCAGAAAGCCTTTTTCTTACGTTATTTCTTCAACATCGATTGCTTGCGTGGAATACTTGGACAGTCTATTTCTGAAGCACCCAATGCCCCCTACAGTACAAAATTCATCTATTTGTTGATATTTTGGTTCGGAATGATGATTGTTACTTCATACGATGCATTTCTTCAGTCCTTCATGACCCAACGACCAAGGGAAAAAGTTCTAAAATCCTTCAAAGATTTGCAATTGTCTGGTATGAAAATTTACGCTTATCAAACTGATATCGATCAGACGTTGAAAAAACTAAGGCCAAATTTCATGCAAGAACATCCAAATTTATTTGAATGTGAACCAATTTATGAGACTTTTTCAAAATTTCGTGATACTTTAGATACAAAATATGCTTTCTCTTTAACTGATATCAAATGGAAGACTTATGAAAGTGAACAAAATTTCTATGGTCAACAATTATTTCGGTGGTCTAAGGAATTGTGTTTGGTTGAAAATATGTTATCGGCCATTGCAATTAATGAAAATTCAATTTATAAGAATATTTTGAATCGTCATATCTTGGAAACGCAATCAAGTGGATTAATGGATTTTTGGACGAAGAGAGCATTTTATGAATTGTTAAAAGTGGGAAGAGTTAAAAAGACAAATTTTGGACCCGACTCGAAATTAAGACCACTGAAAGTTGAAGATCTAAAATTGATTTGGATATTGACGGCCTTGGCATTTATGGTTGATATTTTGTGTTTTATTGGAGAAATTTTGATTTTTAGATTGCAAAATACTAGAAAATAAATTCTGGATAGGTCTTTTAAATGTTTCTTTTCGATTTGAATTTTAAATTTAATAGTAAATAAATAAATTAAAATACCTGTAGCATGCTGTTGGTTTTCTTTTATTTTTAGTTTGAGGTATCAAAATACCTTTTATTTTTAAATATAGTTCTCAGCATCATCGGGAAAAAGAGATCAACTTTGGGACAAAAAAGACAACGCTATAAAACTGCATCGCGAAACACTTTTTGAGAAGGATCCGTTTACTCAAGGTGTCGAAGTATTATAGAACCCAAGGGTTAGGTTGGCGCAAAATGGTCGCAAGGAGTATTGGTAACTCCGGAGTATCAGTTGAATAGAGCTGAAATGTGATTCCGCAATCAGAACACAAAAGCTTTATTCCAAGACTCAGTTTCACACCGTTAAACTATCAGCAACCTGGCAAAAGCATGTGCAGAAGAATTTTTTCGACAAAAATCTTTTACTCTTGCTCTTGGTAACTTATTCAAACACTTTCTAAATTTTTCTAGTTGAACTCCTAGACAAATTTTTTTGAGTTTAATCTTCAAGTTAAATATCATAGGTAATGTATCAGGCTTATTGAAAGTGAATTTTCATTTCCTTAAAAGAATCCAAAGACCTAAACCTAAATCAACTCAAAAACAAAAAAAAAGAAACCATTTTGCTATAATTTAAGTAAAATCCCACAAAAAGATTACAAAAAGCATCAAGAAAACATAATCCACTCCAAACAAGAACTAGGCGTTGTTCAAATTGTGGCTTACAACCAAAACTACTCTGAACCAATCGATTGTAAGCGCGATCGGGAGCAACAACTTTCCCTCCTTCAGTCTTGAGGCCTTCACTTCTGCAATCTGCACCCTCCAATGATGCATATTGCATAACTCCCCAATGGAAAATTATGATTTTCAAGCGTGCAAAAATTGATGATGATGCAACACACCAATATCTCCTCTTCCACCCTGTAGGCCAACCTACTTATAAAAAGTCTTTTTTTTTTATATAGCCTCTCGCTTTAAGATCTCCTCTAAACTAGGTATTTCTGTGTGTGAGTTTGCATTAGTTTAATGCAATGAAGCTATTGCTGGGGGATTCCTTTTATTTTCCAGCTAAATTTTTCAGCTGCAGGAGCCGGTTTTTTTTTTTTTTTTTTTTTTTTGTAGGCTAACTTTGCAAGACCTCTCTTAAGCCAACTAGCAGCGAAAGTTGTGCGCTTACAATTCTCGCCTTTTTTTCCTGCCGCACGACAATTCCATCGTCGTCGTTCGCCTACACAAATCATAGGTGAATGTCTGTGCTAAGAAAAACGACGAACAACGACGCGACGCGACGCGACGACGCAGAAATGCGCATAGTGTAAATTGCATGCGCAATCCGATTCTCATCGTAAAGTTGTCATTAAGTTATGCACAACGAATTAAATTCATATATGAAATTATACACTCCGCACTCAAGCTTCATTGAGTCGAAGTGACATTTTTTTTCGTTCAAGACCAACCTCAAATCTCACGATCATCGGGGAAGCAATTTTATATGAGTTAATCCTAAGAAAGCTTTCTCGTGAGAGACGCGACGTTAGAAAAGTGACAGTGTTTTGACACTAATGCTGCGCAGTCATTATTAGAGTTTATTAATTGGTTAACGTTTGAACTTCATCACTCATAACTCTTTTTGTTTTTTTCAAGATCTGATTTCACTTTCTTTCATAAGAGAGTTTTTTTAAATGATGGTAGGTACTAAGTAAAAAATCAGCGCTGTCTCTTTCGTTTAAATCTACAGAAAGTACTATTTTATTTAAAATTTGTGTGTTGAAGGTAGAGGCTTGGAAATATTAATGACAAAGTATTTTATAAAGCAGCTTGTTATTCTTTTTTTATTAAATTAAATTCCACTTATATGTAATAACAAATTGTACCAAAAAAGCAGCAACACTAACTTATTCTTAAAAATAAAAAAAAAGCAAAATCCTACTTTATGAATTATGGTAGTACTTTCGACAGCACTGGTTACCCGTATTTGTGCATCCATTACTATGTGAAAAAAGGGCTTAAGATGTAAGAGATATGGAAATGTATATAAGCGTAAACATAATTTATATTCATTGAATCTCGACAAAGATATCTTGATGCTTACTTTAGAGTCTCAATTAATTTTCGATTAAACTACACTTATTACGTACGAGTGTATGTTATGTGTCTGATGGCGAAGGTGATGGTGGCAATTATTATGGTAATGATATTTTCTGTTGGAAGTCTTTCAATTACCCCATCAGGAATAGCTTTGTGATGATTGTTGACTGTGGGTACAAATTGATAGCAAAGCTATGATCATCTTTATCTTTTGATGAAATAAAAAATTGTAAAATTGTTGAAAATGAAGAAGGTATGAGGTTTCACAAGATTACAGACAAAAATAAGTAAAAGATAAATACTTTATAGTGAACATTTGAAATTATTAAAATACAAAATTAGTATGAGGGTGAGGGATTACTTAGAGCTTTCACTTGCATTGAGAGCTCATCAACGAAGTAAAGATTAAAGACTACTTTTAGACATAACCTTTTCCATTACAACATTACAGTTTACTACTTTCTATCAGCTCTTACCGTTATCTCAAACTTATCTCTCCACGAATATTATACTATTGCAAGCAAAATTCTTTGCCCACCGGATATGCTTTGTTAAAGAAAAAAAACTTGAGGTTGATATCTACTTATGAAAACCATTGCATACCAGAGATCACTCATAAATAGCATTTTTGATAAATTAAAGACCAATTTTAATATTCTATTCATTTATTTTAACGATTCACAGTTACTTGCCACAAGAAACATATAGATAAAGTACTAATCCAATTGGATTTTCCAGCTGTAAAGTATAGCTGATTAATATAGCGACTGTCACTTTTTTTTTCAAAATTTGTATATTTTATCATTAAATTTCATAAAACGTAAAGAAAACATTTTTAAGAGACATTTTTATTTGCGTGCGCCGTTGTCTTCGTCGGCATATCGGCGCGTTGGCGGGCGTGTCGGCGTTCGACGTGGTCGTCGTTGTCGTTTGTGTTGGAAATTTGTATCAACATAATTGGAATCTATTAACTCTAAAAGTTAAGGATTAGCATAACTTACTTAGTTCGAAATTCAGCTATTTCGAATATAAAATTCTATTTTAAAATGATTAAAACAGCTTCTCGAACTACAGAATTGATTTCTATATTAATATCAATGCGAACAAATAGCGCGTGGTTCGTTTTGCACTTTTGGATTTTTTCCTTACGATAGGTACTATAGGGCAAAGTTTTGGATTCGGTAAACAAATTAAAGTCGAGATAACGGTCAAACATGGCATTACGATAATAGACTAGGTAGTTTTTTGGTGATTCTTAATTTAGTTGTTTTCAAAATAGACTAGGTATAATGTTTTTGATTAAAATTTGTTTAAGAAGTTAAGATATGTACTATACCAATGAAGGTCGTATTTTTTTAAAATAAACAAATTAACGTTGAGTAACGGTACACCTCCCATAGACCCGTTTTCTTTTTTTAGATTTTCTCGTAAGCGACTCAACGGATTTCGATGACAATTTGTACACAAAAGGGTTCTTAACAATTTTCAAATTATTTCATATTAAAATTTTCAGTACAAATATTTTTCATTTTCAAAATTAATTCCAAGTTTTTTTTTCAAAAATCAATTTCGCGAAATCATGCAGGTAATTTTTTTCTTAAATTTAAGTCTTATGTATCCATTTACAGGTTCTTTAAAATGACATACCAACTTTTTTGAAGTTATACTTCTTTACCAGCATTTATAAAAATATACATTTCGATTCCGATAAAACGGGATTTTTATAAAAATATACATTTCGATTCCGATAAAACGGGATTTTTTGAAATTTCACCGGGAAGTTAGGGTAAAATGGAATAAAAGAAAAAAAAAACATTTCTACTCGAAAAGTATAAGGACTAGAGTTATGAAATAAATTTTATTGAATAGACAAATTGAAATGATGATGGGACTTGGTTAAGAAAAAAAAATTCTAAAAAATCGACAAGTTTAAAATTATTTTCCAAAATCAAATATTTGCTTAGACCTTTCAAAATGATGTTGGTGTGCGTAAAGTTGTTGTTTAATTGAAAAACAGATTATGGAAGTTGATAGGTATTTCATACGGATTAAATTCAAAAATGGGTTTTTTTAGCTTTAAGAAACACAAACGTTTTTGAAAGTTTATTTCAGTGGCTTAAATGATTTTAAAAATCAGGGAATAACGGCAACAATATTTTGTCAAAACAACTTTTAGATTTATGTGTTGTCAATACATGTGTGTACAAATTAGAATTTTAAATATTTTTGTTTAATGAATAACAGTAAAACCAAGAAGTTTCAGTCCAAGTTTTTTGACCGTTTCCAACGGTATTTTATTTTTATGTTTTTCATATTGACATTTGAATATTTAAAATTTACACATCCATTGGATTTTGAGTAAATACAAAATTTCACAATATTCTGTAGTCTGTGAGCAGGGATAACGGTAAAAAATTGAATTAATTTCACAAAAAAACACATTATGCTTACGAAAATAAATAATGATAGGAAGTATAACTTCTGGCAAGCGTACATGAGTACACACACCTTTTCTTTGACAAGGCTGTAAAGTTTTAATATACAAAATATATGTACAATTTTTTTTTACAACTCTGAGTAACTTTAGCATACACAGCAACTTTGATTCTAAGAACAAGTACATACGATTTTTTCTAAGAATAACATTTTTTTTATAAATAAAAAATTCAAAAGATTTTTCAAAAATAAATTTGGCACTATATTTTCAAGATATCATTTATCAACAACTAAAAACTGAATTTAAAAAAAATTCATTGGCCCATTTTCGAAAAAAATGATTATTCAAAAAATAATTTACAAACATTTATTTGGCTTAAAACAAAAACAAAAAACAATATTTAAAAAAATGTATGGCTAAACTATATTACGACAACTTGAAAGATTTTCTGTGAGAAAAATCTTTGAAATTATTTGAGTTTTAAAGGAGAAAATCGGAATTGAAAAAAATGGTTTAAAAGGGTTTTTGAAAACAATAGTTCTCATAAAAAATAGTTTTCATAGAAATAGACAATGTTTTCCACAATAGCTGTCTTGTTTTTTCACACAATCTTAGATAGTAGGATATATCAAAAAAGAAGCAATCTCCAAATTTTCAAAAATCAAACAAATTTTTGCCAATTTTTTGAAAATTTAGCTATTTTTTTTTTAAATAATCTTTTTACCGTCTACAACTCTTAAATTAAACTTTTTTCGACAGCAGGTCTGCTCTTGATGGAAATCGTTGAAAAACACAATCTTTGACACCCACCCTCTTTCCCCCAGTCTATTTGAGGGCAATTAATTTTTCTCCTTTCATATAAGATGTTGTCCAATTTTTCCCACCATCAATAGGCTGCTAATAATATTTGCCAACTTTTACAACTTCGGAACTATATAAAATAAAATTAATTTTACAAGTAGAATCGTTGCCTTTGTTTTTTTTTTTGTATCTCTTGGGGTCCAATTTCGAAAAACTTCAACGTTGTTTTGAATTATTTTATTGCAGTTATTTGCAGTTATGCATCTTGTAGACATGGAATTCCCTTAGGAACCAACAAGGAGGCCAGCATTTTTTTCACATCGTCACATTGAGTTCACTTTCATTTGCAAAAGAATTCACTTTCGCATAAATCGATGAGATACAATCTAACAATCTGACGCATTTGATTTTAGTTTGCATAATTTAAAGCTCATACCAGATCGCATACGAATTCGAATCGAATTCCGCGAATAAATTCAACCAAACCAGAATACAAATCGATCTTATCCAAGTCCACGTCTCCAAGCCCCGATATGGGAATGGGAAGTCATTGATCGTCTGTGTGTGTCGTTTGTCTGAAGATTTACTAGACAGGCATTAATTAAGAATAAAATTTAATTTTAGTTAAGATAAAGTATCCGCACTCGGATTGATTTGGTTTCTCAATTCGAATGCGAGATTTCAAGTTCCGTGTTGGATATAGTAGGTAAATGGAAATAGATGGTATTTGGAATTTTTTCTTGAACCAAAACTCATTTGTTTATGGTTGTTACTTAAAGATGTAAATTAGATTTTTTTTGTTCGACGATTTATTATTAGAGTCAATGAGAGAGGTTGTATGGTTGGTCGGGGGTAAGATTGATGGTTTTGATGAGTAAGTAACATGTTTTTTTTTTTCATAGCAAATTGTGCCATAAAATTCTTTATTTTGGGGAAAAATTAGTGTCGAATTTTATTGGGGTATTACGGTAATAAAATAAAATTAGCATATTGTGAGCTTATGGGAACTCTGTTGCCATTAAAAGTGATGGTTAGTACACGCGTTTCTTTGCGTCTTCTTATCTATAAAAGTAACAAATTTATTTTGCCTGTTATTTTGGGAGTTAATTGAATGAGATTGTCTTTTATTTTTTTTGTTTGTATGTAATTTGTTGTATGAGCTCGTTTTAATGTTTTGCTTGTTTATTGTTATCGTTTTTAGTGATATGTTTTATGGCGAAAGGAATTTGGCACTTCTATTGTTAGTAATTTCGCATAAATGTTAATATTGACGTTAACCCAGATATTATATGAATGAAATCTTTTGTTTTAAAATTTATAAATTTGATTATGGGAGTGATTAGGCCAAGGTAAGATATTTTTCTCACGATATTATGATGGTGGATAGTGAAATTGATGAAAATCTTTTAACTTTACGACATTCTGAGTAAATAAAACAAGCAACTCAGCGGTACAACTTTTGTTGGTTTATATATAACTGATAAAGTGGTAAGGGGTGGTCACTGGTCAACCTTAGTGAACTGGCTATATTAGTGAAAAAAATAAAAACTTCGGTACATGAACTTAGCGAGGCACCCGACAAAAAAAAACATGAAATATCATAGCCGTAATTAATTAGCAGTAAATAATCAACCACACTTCAATCTCATACAAAAGTGGTGCTTCGCTAACTTTATATGAACTTAGAGAAGCCCCTAAGAAAAAAATCAAAATATTGATTCAATGCAGAGTTGTTTATCTGAAATTAGAGAAGCACCCCATAAAACTGTAGATTCAAGAGAAAAAAAAAACGAAAATCTAAATATATAAAACAAACTTGGGTTAGTTACACCATTTATAACTCAAGAACCGCTGGACCGATTTTAACGATCTCTGAGTAGTTAGATTCGTCTTCCTTTCAAATAACAGAATAACATTTAAGACCTCGGAAAATCATGATAGGTATTGAGAAGATTTCTTATGGATTGAAAAAAAAGGATGGAAACAGAACACGGAATGGTGGGTTGGAAAATGCCAGCAGATGGCGTGCATTTTACTTTTAGAGTTAATTCAGTTGCAAAGTCCTTTCCTCCATCGAGCAAGCTGTTGTGAGGTGCACGGCGATTTATCAGCATTTGTTTTGTTTTGAGTTTTCGATAGTTATTTCATTTGAATTCGATTTAAATGAATATCGGTTAAAAATCGAGAAATACAGCATATGGGATAGTAAAAAAGAGCTTACTGCCGCGAAAAAAGCGAGAAAAACAGGGCCAAAATAAAGAAAGTCACAAAAAAAAAGCATGAAAAACGTGGAAAAAGTGTGAAAAGTTGGGAAAATTATGTGAAATACCTCAGCCTACCGTTTTAAAAACCACGGAATACCATAAAAAAATCGCGGAATACTAGTGGAAGATAGTGGAATACCTCGAAAAACAGCAAGATAGTCCACGAAAAAGGTGTATAATAAAAGGGAAAAAGGTGTGTAAGGTAGTCACTCAAAAAAGGCTTGAAAGTCGCGGGAAAAGCCTGGGAAGACGTGGAAAAAAACTTACACGGCAAAAAGCGCGGAATCACGTGAACAAAAGTGCGGAATACTGGTGAAGTGGTGAAAGTACTTTTAAACGCCACGAAAATGATCGCGAAATACCGCATAGGAAGTTATGAAAAAAGCGCGTACTATCGCGTGAAAAAGAGTACAATACTGCGAAAAAAAAACAAAAACGCCACAGAGAAAAGCAAAGAGGGTGTGAAAAGTCACGGAAAAATATGAGACGTACCATGAAAAAAGTGCGGAATATTGATGAAAGATCACGGAATACCGCAGAGAATTGCAACTAAAAGTCATGACAAACGTGCTAATACCAACGGAAAAAGTGTAAAACACAGCGAAGAAAGTCACAGAGCAAAACGTAAAAAATGTATAGTCTACTTTATTCATTTATAGTCTACTTATTTAGTGAAAAATGTTGCTGGTCAATGGGTAGCCAATGTTATAAACAATCGTATTATAAAACCATGAAAGTAATTACAAAATAAAAATCAATGTGCAAAGCAGGACAACGTCTGCTGGGTCAGCTAGGGAAAAATAAAACAAAATTATCTTAAAATTGAAATATAAAAACATTTTACTATTAGTTTTTGTTGGCTATTTTCGTATTTGTGGCATAAGTCAAATTAGCTAGGTACGGAAAGTAAGGGCCCGACAAATAAATAAAAAAATATTGTGTCTGCACTATCATCTGTCCAAACTTTACGGGCCATCGCATACTGGGTAAATTAAACCGATGTATACTAATTACACCAAAAGATAGGTGGTATAGTGAGAGGTTCCGCCAAAACAGGTTTTTTTTTTTTTAAATTCAACCTAGAAGTTAGGGTAACGTCGGGTAATGTACATCTTGAAAAGTATGAGGGAAAGAATAATGAAATAAATAGAATTGATAAAAATGTGTTCTAGGGAACAAAAAAAAAAAAAATAATTTTTTGGTGTGGGTAAAATAATTTTTTTTAATGAAAAATAAATTATACAAATATCGATAGACAGTGAAAATCTAAATTAGGCGTTAAATACAGATTTTTTTTTTTTTAAATCCTCCATAACGGAATTTTTGTGCTTTAAAAATAAAACGTTTACTTGAGTAAAAAATATACTTCGACTTTACTTTATTTCAAGATGTATTTATCCTCTAAAACAATTCCATATAAAGTATATTGATTGAATTGAAAAAAAAACAACTTAATAATTATTATTCATTACGGGCGGAATTTATAGTCGTTACTCAAGTCGATATATTTCTCCACTCTATTAAGTTGAGAAAAATCTAATGCGTTGGCTCAACCGAATTTTCGTACTCAGCGACTTGTACTTCGTTCAACATTTGACTATGTTTCTTAAATAATTTTAAATTTGCCAAAACAAAACTTTACGAAAAAAAAAATAATAAAATGATTGTGATAAGGAAGTATAACTTCTGTCACGCGTATTTAGAGTGAGTGAGTGAGTCTTCATTGTGTGATTTTATTGATTAACATTGAGTAGGTATGCAATATAAATCATAAATGTGTGTGTATTGTTTTTACATGTAACCTCTTATCTTCACATTTTTATCCAAAATAATTGAACTTATTTTTTTAATTTAGTTTTGTTTTCATCTCTTCGTGAGATTTGGTTTAAATTTCTCTATTTCAAATAAATCAACACAATCTTAAACTTGTAATATTTTAACTATTATAATAGGTATGTTTATTTTAATTTACAAAAAAAAAAAAAATATAAAAATAAAACAAAAATGATGAAGATCTATTTTTAACTTTTTTTAAATGAAGATGATAGACTTCTTCTGAAATTCCTAATTGATCTAAATAAATTGCTACATCCGTCATATTTTCAGAAGTTAAAATTTTGTTTGTCTGGCACAAAAAAAAAAACTCTTTTCTTTCATAATATTTTTTTTTTTTTTGTTTTTGAATTTCTTAATCAGTTTTTAAAAATATTTTTATGGTCAAAATCTTATTTTAATCTCTCATTCAAAATGCCATTAGTTTGGATTTATGTTATATTCCACCACCAACACTGCTCATAAATAATGTGCCCATGATAAATCGATCATTTCCCACTCATATTCAAGGCCGCTCAACAAAAATCTTCAAATCGTTCCTTCTGTCTAAAGGTTTTGTTATAAGATTGTGTGATGTGTGTTGTGTCGCCTTAAGCATAAAATCGCGTGTGTTGAAACAGTTTTTTTTTTTTTTTTCTTTTTTTTTGTCTAACACAGGGCCGAAAATTTCTTCAATTATGGAAATTATGTTTTGCTATCGATGATGGTGGAAGATGATTAACGTATCTTCACAGAAAAGATCATCATCCAAACACCATCGCAGCAACAAATATAACAACAACTAAAAAATTAAGAAAAAAAATGAGAATTATACTATTCCAGTTGAAAGAACCGGAAAAGTAACTCGCAATTATAACTCCTCCAGAGATTTTTGAACTCTTGGTTCGTCGCCACACAATAATACACACTCCTCCATGACATACTTTTTTTCCTATAACCTCATAATGATTCGGGTTTTTTTTTTGTTTTCTTTGGGGGGGATTTCCAGGTAAAATTTCCTCAACTTCCACACATAATGTTTCTTTCCTAATGAAATGAAACAGTTCTAATTAAATTTGTATCTAAAGACGAGCGACCACAAACCTTAAAAAATACAAAAAAAAAAAAAAAAAATTAAAAAGAAAAATAAAGATCAGGTTTGTATGAAAACAAACAAAACTGCGATGCCCATCATCAATCATTTTTTTTTTTTTTTTTTTTTTTTATTTTCCTTTGGTTTTGCTTAAATGGATTTGAAAGCTTACAACGAGAACCATAATGAGATCGGTCATCGGTCACGAGAAATCTAGTTCACGCCTTCGGACCAATTTGGGCTAAATATCTCAGCAGACCATATTATACACATCAGCTCGTTACGAAATGATGTGTGAAGTACTCAACTTTGGTATGTTGGTACTTTCTATCCCACGCTTAAGTTGGATACATTGACTTTTTTTAAACTCGTGCTTTTAATATTGTAAAACTGAAACTGGTTACAAAAAATGGTTACACTAACTAGACGACATCACGTTGAAGATAATTACTTAAATTTGGTGGAGAAGGTTATAGTTTTTTTTTTTTAATAATTTTTAAGCCAGGTTAAAAGAGTTATTAAAATCTTTAACAGCTATTATCATCGAAAAGTGTGCCTGAACTTCAGTATCTACCATGTATCCACAGGATGGCCAAAAAAGTTGACTGCTATTTCTGGGCCCACTATTATGGCATTACTATTTCTAGATTGTGCAATGTACAATTGTACATCGCACGTAAATTTCGATCAAGCATTTTTGTGAACGTCTAAGATCTTTAACTGATGATCAAATTTGTATCTTTCAGTCTGATTGGTACATCGACTTTTCTTTGTATGCAGGACACTGCAGTCAAACTCCTCGAGAAGATGCTAAAACTTCGTCTTTGGACTTATCAGAAAGGCAGTAGGTATACGGACTTAGGAAAAGCCACTCGATACGATCAGATCTGTAGAGGAAGTAGTGAATGCTATCCAAATCGCTGAGCAGGGAAATCACTACTCTAGAAAGATCGTCTTGCTGGTAACTCTAGATGTAAGAAATGTCTTCCAATCAGCTAGGTGGAGCGACTTGCTGAAGGCGCTCAAGACACGATTCAAGACTCCGGTATACTTTAAGGAGAATTATCTTAGAGACCGGTTGTTGACACAGAAGACTCAAGGGGAAAGACAATCACCTCCGGAGCAGCGCAAGGATCTATTTTGGGACCTGACCTAAAACGTCTTCGACAATAACATCCTACGCATGGAAATGTCTGATGACACCTTCATGTTAGGGTACGTAGCTGACTGCAAAAGTAGTTACAGCAAAAGACACCGAAAGTGCTCAAAAAAAGATGAAGCAGGTCATTGTAATGAGGCTCAAGGCACAAAGCTTACTTTATGACAACTAATAAAAACAGCAGCGAAACGAGCATCGAAAATTACGACGTTGGTAAGTATACTGATGGCAAGCGTTGAGGGTCCCACTGCCAACAAGCGGAGACTTCTGATGTTAACCAAACATGAAATCCCTTATATGGATGCGAGATCTGGGCCGATGAACTTAGACAAGAGAAGTACTGGAAACAGATGGCAGCAGTACAATGCCGTGGAGCCTTACGGATAGCTTGCTCCTACCGAACGGTGACGGAACCAGCTGCAACGGCAGCATCCCATTGTCCCATTGACCTTCCAGAGAGAGGAAGGAACTACGATTAAGACAATGCAGTGGACATTGGAGTGGAAGTAGCAATCACAGAAGCAAAGGTAATTGCACGACAGAAGTGGCAAGAACGATGGGAGTCGGAAAGCAGAAGACGCTGGAATGCAAAGCTCATTTAAGACGTTTTAGAATGTGGTGACCGGAAACACGCAAAGCGAACTATTACGTCATACATTTCCTCACCGGGCACGTGTATTTTAACGCCTTAATGCACAAGATATAGGATAAGCAATAAGCCCCTTCGGATGCCAGTACTGATACTCGGACGAACATTCTACCAAAGATGCTAGAAAACGAAGAACGATGACTGCATTAACTTTCAGTCAAAAAAGAAGAAGAGCCAGTCTGCGAATGAACAGAACTAACTTTACTTTACTTTAGATGACACATACAATCCAGGATGGATTTCGGATTCAACCAACAAGCTCCTCCTGGTAGCTCTGCCCCCGGCTAGCCGCCTCCAGTTACGCACTCCAAATTGGTTAAGGTCGTTTTCCACTTGAGTGCGCCACCTGGTACATTATTTTTCTCTGCTGCATACACCATCAGGGTTGGGTTCGAAAACCAACCAAATCGAGAAAATTACACAAAAAACTCTCTCACAGGAGCATGGATTTCCGGATAAAAAGGATGAAGAAAGTCTCTAGAACAAACAAAGGACTTTACTCATATTAAAAAAAAAAGTTTAAAAAGTCAATAACAAATTAAATGAAGTGATTCATGATTACTGAAGCAAGTTTTGAAACATGGTAACGGCAGTAGATCAAGATGGAAAAGTTAATTCTACGTTAAATTGAGTAATAAACCACGTTTTTTTTCCTACCAAACTTTTATAAATTAAAGACAAATATATTCTCTGATTAAAAATGGAAAATCCACACAGTTACTTGCAATCGACACACTTTAGCTCTAAACGTTAAGTTTAGCCTTTCGAAAAAAAAATATAAATAAAAAATACAAAATTAAAATAAACAGTTTTCTAAACGACCTTCAACAACCTTGTTGAATTATCTCTGGCGACATGCATAAATAAAATAACCAATCAGTTGTCTACCCGATAGTGTGCTTACTGCCTACGAACGTAACGTAAGACATTCCACTGTCTGTCAAATGCCAACATTAAAAAAAAAAATAAACTGCACATTATAATATGACCGACTTTAATGCAACTTTAACAGTATATTTTTTCTTCTGATTTTTATTTTTGCTTTCACATACTTCTACCACTTATACGAGTAGTTGACTGTAAAATATATTTCCAATAAATCAGTTAAAATAAATATTTGTCATCGTAAAATATTTTAAAAAGCAACTCTCATTTTACTCTGCCCTGGTGGCACTCTGCAATTAACCGTTGTTTATGTCAAATTCTATTCGACGTTGCCTCGTCATCGATGTCGTCGTGGTGCAATTTAAATTTTTATGATCATGCATTTTAAATGCGTTTCCAACTTAATTGAGCGCCATATTGGGAAAATTTAAAAAAAAATTATACAAAAAGAAAAACAAACAACAAACATTTATAATCAACATCTCAACCCACGATGTTATTTTGTCACCCCGGGGATTGCACTATCAAAATATACGCGTAATGTTTTATATAGTTTTTTTTATTTTTTTGCTTTTAAACCGCATAATCTACTACAATAAAATTAAATAAAATAAGAACCAAGGCTATAAACACAATCAAGCTATTTGAACATGAATTGGCTTTACTACAAGCTGCGATGGAATAAATGAAAAATCACGTTTAAATGTTCGTATAATTAAACTCAGAGAGATATTTTTTTTTATAACCGCGTGGGGGCGTTTGACAATAATACAAGAAAAAATAATTAAATAATAAAAATTAAATTGCTTTTATAAATAAGAGTCTACATTTTATGAGGTCAGAATGTTAACTTTTTAATTAAAAATCATTCGTTTCCTGTTAAAAAAAAAAAAAAATATAAAATGAACAAATTACCTAATCTTCGAACTGTCATTTTGACATCTGCGATTACAGTTTAGTCGAGATCGAGAGTCAAGTCGAAAAATCATGACATAACACTTCAAAGTTGTGAATTTATGAGAGCCATCTTGCGTAATTATATTTACAACAGAAACAGCAACAGCATCAATATTATCTCAGAGTGACTCTATGACTTCTTTACCCCCTTTGACGTTTGACAGTTGAACAACATCAAAAATATATCCAAAGCAATACAATAACATAAAACATGTCACCTTCAGATTCAGAGACAGAATGATGGTTGCTGAGGCTGAAGTTGAATGGTGAAGGTGACTGATTGTTAATTGAAGAAAACTCCAGCCAGCGCTATTTTTAAGATGCGTGGGCCAAATGACGTCCGCTTTTGTTACGAGGAGAGCCCAAGCCATAGACGAGAAATAAAGATTTATGTATAGAATTGGAGAGTTTATTTTTTGAACAAATTGGAGAATAGAACTAAATTATGTTGCTGTTATATCTTTAAATTGACACAAAAGAAGAACATCTCAATTTTGACAGGAATGTGTCCTGTCAAAAGAATTAAAAGAATGTTGTCACAAAATCTCGAAATGACATTTTAGTCATACAATATGCAGAGATGCATTCTCTGAAGGAATGTCATTAAATTTATTGATTTAAAAAAAAAAAAAACAACACAGTGTCTTTGTTGTCAAATTGATTGCCTCAACTCATTAAAGAAACGTCACAATGACATGAGTTGAAGTTGATAGCTGGAATAACAGGTTTTTATTCTGTTTAAACAAGACAGAAGACAGTGGCATAAAATAATATTTTAAGTTTTCATGTTTATCTCCGAGGTATCTCTAATCTCTATTCCATAGGGAGAGCAGAAAAAAGGGACTTTTATTTATTTCCCCTCATATTTTTTTTCAGTTTTTCTTTCAACTTGTTAATCGTTTTCCATTCATAAACACTTCTTGTCATCGCGCTGCTGATAAGCATGCATTATAACCATAAGCTTATGGCAAGTTGTTGACTTGGACATAATGAATGTAATTCAAATTAGACACACGATTAGATATTCAATTCATAATTTTTTTAAGGTAAATGTTTTTTTTCAGTTTTGTAGCAAGTTGAAGATATGACACATTGATTTGGTTAAATTTTATTATTTGAATAAAATGAGCACCTAGAAACTAATATGAGCTGGAGAAAGAAAACTACCTTCGTTATGAGAGGCCAATAGCCTCTTAAATTGCCATGAATGAATTTTTAAATTTGTATGTGATAAAAATTAAATTTTTGGGTATTTTGAATTATTTATTGATTAACTTTGTTGATGGAATTGGCTTCTGATTGGTAGGTACCTACTTTTTGTGTTTCTTTTCAAGTTGTATAAACAAAATCTGTCAAATAAAAAAATAAGATTCAAGCCAGTGAACCTAATATCATTATTTTTTAAACCTGATTAGGAATAGTATAAAAAAATATGATAGCTAAATTCCGACCACTACAACGATATATTTTATATTACTTTTCCGTACACGTAGTGTAAAGGATACCTACCGATTGGCACAATTTTTTTTCAAAATTACAATGGTACTTACTGATTTTCAAGAAAGTTGAGGTATCCAAGTATCGGAATACTTATTAATTCTAAGTTTTGGTAAAAATTAATATTTTACACTTTTTTGCCAAAACAAATTCTTGTAATGGTACGGAAAAGTTTGGTTTCTGTCTCAGCAATCTTTTGTACGAAACAAATTTTTTGGAGGTTAAATTCATGGTTTTTGAAAGAATTTGTACGAAAACTATAAAATATTGATGTGCATTTGAGCATTTAAACAATGCATAAATATATTATAAGAATATGTACCTAAACGGACTTTTTCCGGAATCGACCCTTGAACGAAAAGACCAAATAGCTATACAAAAGTGCAAACCTAGACGAAATTCTCAGAGACTTGAAAATTGGTACACATTTTTTTATAACGTATAAAAACGAAATGTCAAGACTCCCCCAGAAACTCCATGTCGAAAATGTTGGGCAGTTGTGCAGTATAATAAATCAAAGTTAAATAAGGCGAAATTTTTAAAATTTGTCTTATTTCACATTTGAAAAATTTAATACCTTTCGTCGTAATTTATGAAAGTTGGCCTTATTTCAATCCAGCAAATTGAAGTAAGAATAACTTTTTTTGAGAAATGAGGCCAACTTTAATTGAATCGGTGAGTGTAAGAACAGTACAAGTCCAAAATTGTATTTTAAAGAAAAAACAAATTAGGAGAAAAATAACACAGGGTAAAAAAATATAAGCGGGCGGAGACCCATCACGTTTTGTAGAACTTGCTGCACTGATTACAAAACGGCATGTAAGAAATTCCGTAACACCCCAAAAATCTGGAGTTAGGGGCAAAATACGATTTTTTCGCCCTTCATCTAAATATTTTACAAAATTTTACTCATTTTATTACTAAGAAAAAATGTTAACGATTTCAACCTAGATACAGAATTTCGAATGTTTAGGTACCGGTAAATTTTGTTTTTAACAAAACCCCATGTTTTTTTTTAAAAAAAGGTCTCAAAAACCTTTCAAAAACAGTAAAAAATAATCCAAAATTAGTAAAAATTTGGCGAAGCTAGATTTTTTTGCAATGGATGAAGGTCGAAAAAACTAAGATGGGTTAGAACTGCTTACAGTTTTTTTTTTTAATTTGATTTTTGAATATATTTTGAATTTATTTAAAAACTATGCTGATAGTGGGAAAATTACTTTTAATTTTTTAATAATTGATACAAAAATCCATTCGACAAGTCTTACGGACTTGCTCTGAGGGTTAAAGTTGCTGTGGACGTTTAAGCTTCTTACGAGTATATAAAGTTTTTAAAAATAAATAATATTTTAAGAAAAAAAAAAAAAAATAAATTCATTACTAAAATGAAATAAACGACTTCTTAAATTGTTTTGAGCTCCTAACAAAGTATGCCATCTAATTTAATTGAGAAAGATAAATTTTTAGAAAAAAAATTGAAAATCGTTGCAAAAAATTAATTTTTTATTTAAAAATAAAAATGTTATGCTATTTTCAAGATATTGCACATCTAAATCAAAATTTAAAAAAAATACAGTGATCCTTTTTCAAGAAATGATTTATAAAAAAAAAAATTTGAAAGATCCAAAAATTACGTTTTTAAAAATTTTGATAAAAATAATTTTGAATTTGTTAAGGAGCTTCCGTATAAAAAAATCGTCAAAATTGGTTGATTCACTTAAGAGAAAATCAAATATGAAAAAACCGTTCTACGGGAGGTACCGTTAGTAGAATTTTTAAAAACATAATATTTATTTCATAACCCTACTAACAAAAGCAGTCAAAAAAAACTTTAATTGTTAGAGCGGTTTTTGAAAAAAAAATTCAATGTCGCCTCTAGGGAATCACCAAAGACCCTTAACCACCAAGTTTCAAGAAAATCGGTTCAGCGGCTTAGGCTGTAGCTCAAGGTATACACAGACAGGGACAGCCAGACAGATAGATAAACGGACAGACAGAATTGCGGGACCCATTTTCTTGGCATTTTCCATCATCGTAATGGCATGTCTGATTGTTAACTCGAATTCAATTTTTTTTACGAACCCTAAACTTGCCTTATAGTACCTACATATATCGAAAAAAAGTGAACTATTTAATATTCCGAAAGAGTAAATTTCAAAAAATGTCTAATTTGTTCACACATATGTTTCTTACCGTGAATTTAATATACCTACGGAAAATTGTTCACACTTTTTTAATTTAGCTCCAATTAAAATTCCAGTCATTTATAACTTCGTCAGTAACTGACAACAACTGTTGCTCTTCCAATGCCAAGATTACCAAATCAACTCGTTATTCAAGCAGTCTTAGGGCCGTTTGCTGATTCGATACTTAAAATGTTTATGTTGAACATAAGCGCTAATGGGATACCTTTTTCTCTGCGTAAACTGTCACATAAGACTTTGTGTCGTACATTAAAGCGTAAGTTTGGATCTAGAACCTTTCGATAAAGTTCTTGGTAAGCATATTTGTTTGGATCAAATCAAAATCAGCCTTTTGAATTGAGTGACTGACTTATGCAGGCTATAATTCTTGATAGCAAAAACTTAAATAAGAAACAACATATCATTTAATTGAATTTTGTATCTACCTATAGTGAAATTGTCAGTTAGAAAGTTGTTATGATATCATTTTACTGATGAGTTTGGTGTTTTAATAGAATTTTATAATTAACTAGATTCATACCTTCGTCTTCATTGTTAATAAATAATTAATTTCCGAAACATATCCCCATCAACCACACCTTTAATTCAAGACTCACCCAAATCTTTCTAAATAAAAAAAAAAGGAGAGTCTCTCGCTACACGCCTGTCCACTGAACAAATCAGTGAAAGTGAATTCCAGTGAAAGGACAAAAGATCGGTTGATTAATAAAAAATCTCGCGCACCAATTATGCAATTTAATATCGATGGACTGGGCAGTGAAACAAAAAAAAAAAAACAGCTAATAACCGAAAGCAATGCCGACCAACATGTCTACAAAAAAAAAATTGCTTCCTTTCAACAATTAAATTAACATCCTTTGTCTTCGTCTGTCATGTTATGAAGACATGAAAACAGCACATCGCACATGTCATCCTTTTTTCTTTTTTTTTTTTTAACTTTTTGTTATGTCTTGAAAGTTACTTTGCCTCATTCCAACCTTTTTCTCCATCACATCACGTATCGCTTTTATTCACACATCTTTTTTGTTGCCTAAATTTTAAGCTGGCCAAATAATTACCGCATTCCTCGACTCATTCATAATGATCGATTCGCAAAAGATACTTTATCCCAAGCCTCAAAATGAACTCAAAAAACATACAAAAATAAAATAAACCAGGTAAAACGAAATAAGATGAAAACAAATTAAATTATCTGTTCAACTCTGCGGCCTTGTCTGACCTACTTAGCGCGCCTTCGATCTCTGCAAAAAAGCAGCGGCAACACGAACAAAATACAACAACAACAACAACACATAAAAAAAAGATACAAAAAAACTTCAACTTTAACAACACTTATGCAATTTACTTGGAGATTTATTTGATTTTTTTTTCCTTTTGCACACTAAGTGGAGAGATAAAAATTATGAAGCTCTTTGGGGGCCACCACAGCCAGCGCAATACAAGAGGCGACACTACTTAGCGACATATGGTCAATCGCAGCACGTTCAGATTATGATGACTGGCAAGCAAGCAACCAAACAAAAATCGCATAACTACCATGTTTAAGTATCGCCAAATCATGCATCAAAACACAAATATGGTGAACACGACAGACGATTCAAATTGAACAATTTCGAGGTTTGAGAAAATGCTTCTAATGGACATCAGGATTTGTGTTGTTTTATTTGATTTTTTTTGGGACAGCAAACAGAGCGTGCAAAGCAATTTGCCAGGTCGCATCATAAATCACTTTGTGTAAAACTGTGATTTCTTGTCAAGCCATTAAAATGTGATTTTTTTTTTTTTTTTTAGTCGGGCTCTGACTAAAACTTGATCAGATTTCAGTTAATTTCTTCTTAATAAGTCCAAAATGCGGTGATGATGGTGAAGTTTTTTTTTGGGTAGAGTATAGTTGGCCAAGAACACTTTGCAGTGTGTCAGCTAGGTGTATCAATAAAATTGAGAAGATTTATTGCTTTCCATCGTGTGACACAAAAAAATGAACACAAAAATCATGTAATTTGTTGAAAATGTATTTTATTGGACATATTCTTATTTTGAAATTACATGTAGGTAAGGTAGTGTGATGCCAAATTTAGAATATTTCATATTAAGCTTCTACATCAGCAGGTTAGTATGATGCAATTTTCTATGCCTGAAAAAGTGGTGACATCCTTTTTTTAAGCCTTCTTTTATTATGGCCTGTGTAAGAAAAACTTAGCGTTTGCCTACCTCAGTCAGATTTAGGGTAAATCTAAAGCCTTAATATAAAAAGTGGAGCAAACAGACAAATTATAGCAAAGGACACACATTGTTATCAATTCTGAACAATTTATTTAGTTCTATGAATGAATAGATTTCCTTAAATCAAAGCAATATATGTTAAAAAATTTCTTATAGCTCAGGGCAATTAGGTTCTGACAAAGTTAAAATACTTTAGAGCATTTTTACTGGTGGAAATTTGCTGGCAGCAATAAATATCCCAAAAGTCCACATAAGTGTTAGATTGCCTCATTTTGGCTAAAATGTCAAGAAAGAACAAATGTAGAAATAATGGTCATGGAAGTGAATCTCTTAAGGTCTTAGAACTCTATTACTGTAAGTGAGAATCACTAACATATCACAACCTGAAACCCAATTTCAAGCCGTGACCTACCAAAAATTACAAGTATTTTAAAAAAAGAAAGTATATTTTCAAAAGGGCCCAAGACTTTGCCAGGTTTGAGGGGCCCCACATGACCTAAGACGGCCCTGGCAACATTGATGCAGTTCTTATAAGATGGAGGCAAAACTCCAAATTTTAAATTAGCCTCTAGCTTAAGTAAAGGTAAATATAAAGTACCGTACAAAGTATGGCCGAATGAGTTCTTCATTTTCGTATAAAAAAACACTCATACGCCATCCACATTTTTTTTAAATTAATCTTTTTAGTATGAGAAAGATAGAGTTTTTCGTGGAACGAAATACAGGAAGGTTAAATTATATAATAACTGAAAGTGGGATATTGGAAATACATAAGTCCTGATTTTCGGGACGCCCCATGACGATGCAAAAGCATTGCTTCTGTTCAGTCATGTCAAAAGTTACGGACCATTTTTTAATAATATTCAAAATTTAGCTGGTAAATATCGATATGGGTGTTTTTGGAATGTTGACGATGCCACCAACATAATTTTTTTACCGTTATAGTAAAATTGTTTCCACAATCGATTTAACATTTACCAGTGATTGCTATAACTTTTAACAGCTATAATGAATAATTTTGGAAAAAAGGTCAAAATGTTGGATTTTTTGTTTACTCTTCACTTCTTATCATGGAGACAATTAAGTTAGTTTTTTTTGGATTAAAAATCGGCCCTAGCAAGGTATCCGTCGGAGCGGAAAATTCTCCGGATGGAAGATTTTTACTTCGACGTATTCTTCCGAAGAGCAAAAATAATCCGATTCGGATGAAATCGGAGAACTTTCCAATACAACGGATACCTTGCTAGTGCCGAATAAAACTCAAAAACTAAATAAAACTAAAATTAAAATATCATATCCTAAAAAATACACCCCGCTTAAAACAAAAGACCATTATATTTCCTACAACTTTTGATCAGCAACTTATCTACACAAAAAAAAAAAAAAAAAATTGCGGCAAACGAAAAAAATTTCCAAACGTTTTTTTCGTTTCCTGGACAATTTTTCGACTTCGTTTGCAGCAAATTGGTAAATTTGTTTGGGCTGTACAATTTGTGATTGGCGTAGAATGCTTATTTATAAACAAAATGAAGGGACGAATCGTTTGCGTTAAACGACTTTTCGTTTGTTGGATAGTAATTTTTCGACTTCAACTTTGTTTGCAGCAAACTCTTAAATTTGTTTCGTTGAAACAATTTATGCGAACGAATTGCTAAAAAAAGAATTCAGTGTAAAACCAGTGACTGAACCTAAGACTTATCTCGATGTTGAACCAAAGCGTTTGAATAAGTTCAAGCTGTAAAATTAGCAAATAATATTTGCTACCCGTAATATCACGATTTTGACAGTTGAAGCAAATTTAAAGTTGAATCGCTTGCTATATTCATAAAGGGGTTTTCAACAGGGACGCTACAAAAGAGCGACAGGGACAGCAAACTACGCCATACTTCTTGCTGCTCTTTTGACATTTCTCTTCAGTAAGGTTTGCCATTTCTTGATGGAAAGATAAAATTTACTACCGAAATTCGGAGTCAGTGGCCTCAAAGTTAAGAGCCTTACGTCCAATTTATGGTCGTCATAATTGTCCTAACAGATCAAAAATTGAGCATCTAGTGGGAAAATTTGAATCCACAGGCACAGTACAAAATGTTTCCGTGCCAATGAGACAAAGAAGTGCTCGTAGTGTCGAGAATATTGTTGCCGCTAAGGCTTCATTTGCAGAAAGCCCAAATGTGTCTCCCAAACGTCGTTCTCAAGCGTTGGGCATCTCTGTGTAGCGTCGTTGTAGCGAATTTTGCGAAAACATCTTGGCCTACATCCTTACAAATTAAATTGACGCAAGAACTGAAGCCGCTTGACCACCAACAACTTGAAAATGATTCGGATTTTCATCGAATATTATCTCCAGTAATGAGGCTCATTTCTGGCTGAATGGCTTCGTCAATAAACAAAATATGCGGTATTGGTCAGGCAGCAATCCACACGTACTGCATGAGTCATCATTGCATCCCGAAAAAATTACGGTTTGGTGTGGTTTATGGGCCGGTGCCGTCTTTGGGCCGTACTTTTTCCGTGATGATCAAAACCGGCACGTTACTGTGAATGGGGATCTCTACCGTTCAATGATAACCGAATATTTTTGGTCCCAATTGCATGATATGGACTTGGAGGACATGAGGTTCTAACAGGTCGGCGGCGGCACCACAAGCCACATTTCGCTATGTCACAATCAATTTATTAGAAACCAAGTTTGGAGAACGTGTTATCTCAGGAAATGGTCCAGTCGCTTGGCCGCCTTGGTCGTGCGATTTGACGCCGTTAGACTTTTTCTTGTGGGGCTACGTCAAGTCTATGGTCTATGCCAACAAGCCAGCGACGATTGATGAACTTCATACGAATATCGAACGTGAAATTGCAGCAGTATCGTCGATTTATGCTTGAAAACCGTCGACAATTGCGTTCAGCGTCTGTACTTCTGCTAGTGTGCCCGTGGTGGCCAAAAGAAATCGAGTTCCATTCATAATGGCATCGAACGTATTTTCACAGAAATAAAGAATTTCATTGATATCCAAAACCGTTTTTGTTTAATTTAAAAAAAAAAACTTTTCTAGCGCTCTTAATGAAAAACCCTTTACAGCAAAATTACCGAAATTGTTTTTTTTTTAATGTTGCCCTAAGAGTAAGTAACATTCCACCCAATCTCCAATTCAATTATTTACTTTTTTAATATGGGATTCTTCAACACATTTTAAAATCCTTATAAATATTAGTTTATGAGCTAAAAATATAGAGTCTAAGAGCCGTTTGCTGAAACGAAACTTAAGCATTTATGTCCAACATTAATTTGTATGTGACAGTTTACGCAAATTAAAAAGTAGCCCATAAGCGTTTATGTCCAACATAAATATTTTAGCATATCGTAGGTATCAGCAAACGGCCGGCCCTTAGAATTTTAATTATAAAAATTTCGAAAATTTTGAAACACAAAATTGTAAAGCCCAAATTACAAGCATTTGCTTATTTTATCTTAAATTCATTTCCTACTTTTGCTTACACTTAAAAACATCACTTACATAACATCCAACGGATAGCTCTTTAAGGAATGATTTATATCTATACGCAATTGCACAGAGTATTGTGGTCCATCATCCGTCAAGAGTGGTAGTGGTAAGTAAAGTTTTGTACAAAATTAAATTCCCATTAAAATAAATTATTTAAATTACACTGCTGCCAGCAGCGTTGACCTGCATTTACATTTTATTTTTTTTTTTTTTTTATTTCTTCTACGAGCTGTAGATATTACTTCCAGAGGTAGCTTTGTAAAAAAAATTTGCTCAAGTGGAAGCTGAGAAAAAAAATAATAATGATGGTGTAGGTCACTTTAATCCACACTGCATTGATGAGGTTTTAATAGCTCGTCAAAGTTTTTTTAAAATTTTTTTCTTATACCTCTTCCACGATTATTTGAAACAAAAAAAGGCAATAAAAAACTGCACCAAGTTCCGCTATTGTTACTTTGCTTTTTCTGCAATCGAATATTTTGTTCATGTGTCATAAAAGTATCTCAAGAATGCAATATGGTTCACATGATGGTAATGTGGGCAACTTGGCTGAGTAAAAACTTCATGCGGTTGTGGTTGAAGCTATTGAATGATTGATGCATTTTGAAGGCAAATGCATAGCCTAGTATATTTAACAGAGTTTTTCAATATATTTTTTTTTGTTCATTTTACTTTACATGGAACTAATTAATTATAAGATACTTTTATTGTTTCGCTAAACATTTTTACCATATATCACTGGAGATCATAAATAATCAATTTTTTCCCATCGTTTGAGTTTATCTTTTGTAATAAATCTTTTTTTGTGTTTTTTTCTGTTCATTTTGTGTTGAGAGTTTATCTTTTGTTTGTTGGCTTTTTAATCGAGGCAAAAGCAAGCATCATGCATCATTTGACATCAACATTCAAGGTAAAAAAAATAAATAAAAACAATTTTATTTGGATCACCGAATGCTTCTGTTTGTGATTGTTGCTTTGCCTTTTGTTTTTCTTAAAACCATCGATGTAATCTATCATTTTTTCTTAAACAATTCTTTTCAACAAATAAAAAAACAACAATAAGTGATTTGCATATATTTTTTTGAAATATTTAATTGATTTCTTAATTTAAGCGGATTATCTTTCTAAATGTCTGGCAATATAAAAGGAACATTTTTCAATTCAAAGGTCGTTCATCATAAGAATCGTGATGTAGCTGTTAGTTTTTTTTTTTTTTATATGAAAGGGATGTTATTTATAGACCTAACCAACTAAGAATTGTACCTTGATACCTAAATTTTATCTTATAGAATGGTTTTGTTTAAAATTTTAGTGGCATTTAAGACATTTTTTTTTAAATATTGTTTTACTCCACATATATAAATATTTAAACTTAAAATTTTAATTAATTTATTTCATTAAACATTTTTACAAATCGATGGCAAGTTTAAAGTTTATTACATTTCGGAATGTATGTTAAGGTCCAACTCCAAAATTTGTCCTTAAACATTTTTTGCACTAAGCCATCTTTATGCTTTTGAGAACATAAGATTCCTATATTCTTCTAAACTGGAAAGTTGTTGTTATTAACTGCCCATTGGAAGTAATTGTGATTGATGCAATTTTTCGAAGTAAACGTTTTGAAAAGTCTCGGTGTTTTGAGGCCTAAAGAGTCTCAAAATCCATCGTTTTTAGAACGATGTCTCTGTGCGTTTGTGTGTGTACGTTCGTGACACTTTTCAACTTCGGATGAACTTTATTTTACAACTATAATCTCAAAATATGCAGAAAGGAGCTTCAAACAAATTTAATATCACTTCAGAATAATTTGATTTTACATTAAATAAAGTGCGTGAAGTCCCTCATAACGCTCGTTACAAGAAACAATAGTTTTTTTTTTTTTTAATTTGTTAAAAACTAAAATACTTTAATAACAAAAGACCAAATCTTCACTTCATTTAATACTGAACACTTACTAAGTTTTTGAAGATTTTGAATAATTTAAGATATTTTAAAAACCAAAATAAGATGAGTTTCTATTTTCTAAAGGCACCAATGTGAAGTTACCGTTATGGGTCGCATCCAGCCCTTTTTTTAAATTAAGAATGTCTCTTTTCACAAAAAATTGCTAAAAATATAAAACGTACCGATTAATCAAAAATTATCTTAAACCCACCAAACCGAGGAAAGAATAGCGCCCTATTGTACTCGAAAATTGCAAATACGGTCAAAAATTAAAAAAAAAACAACGGTTCTATGGGAGGTACTGTTAGTAGAATTTTTAAAAGGATTGCTTTCATTTCAAAAGTAAGACCCTACCATCTTAAGTAGACACAAAAATTTTAATCAAAATCGTTAGAGCCGTTTTTGAAAAAAATTAAATTTGCCTTAATTGTTATATGGCAGGTACCGTTAGTTTTGGTCCTAATTTCCATTTCCCCACCAAATTTCAATCACCAATGATCCTAAACTACCAAATTTGAAGAAAATCGCAGCTTGAGATATACACAGAAAGACAGACAGATAGACAGCGTCTGTCTGTCTTTCAGACAAAACAGCGAGACCCACTTTATTCGCATTCTCTGTCATCTTAATGACATGTCTGTTCGAGTTGTTGTTGTTAGCAATCATTGTGTGGATTTACGGATCTTACGATAGTTTTTTGAAAAATGTGTATTGTAATTTTAACAAAATTTAATATGGCCCAAAATTGTTTTTAAAAACATGAATAAAATCGGTACCCAAAATTATTATTTGGGTCTGATTTCATAACGGTTTTTATTATTATTAAATATAATTTATTTTTATTGTTATTAATTTGAAAAGTAGATTTTTGGGTACTGATTTATATTTTTTCTTTGTGGCCTTATTTATAATTTAAATTATAACAAACGTTTTTCGATCCAGTTTATTTATACATAAAATGCATGATGGGAACGTTTGGATTGCTCAGACACGGCATGCTGTTTGATTACATTTATAAAGATGAATGATTTGAACAAACAAAAATTAAAATTGTTAAGGCCGAAAAAAAAATCAAAAGATTTTTCAAAAAAAAAAAAAACTATTTTTCTAAAAACTGATTTTGAAAAAAAAACTTAATCAATTTAACAAAAAAATCTATTTTATTTTCAAAAAAAAAATAGAAAATTTTATTATTTGACTTTGTTGCAGTAACTTAAAAGAATTTAATTATATAAAAAATAGCTTAAACCGAGTGAGTTAAAAAAAATATAAAAACAAAAAATGTTCTACGGTTGTTTGAGATTCAGGAAGAAAAAATGTTTGTTTGGAAAAGATATAGGCAAGGCATATCCACACGTCAAGGTGACTTTTGAAAAACAAACGCACGTTGGACTATCGTCTGAAGTTTTTCGTCTATTAAAGCTATTCTAAAGAAAAATTAAGATGACAGCAAAATTTAATTTAATTTGAACTCGGATGTGAGAAACTACACAAAAACGTTTGTTAGAAAAATTACAATCAGTTGAAGTCATAAAACAATGATTATGATCAACATTTCAAAAATCAAAAAAGTAACTTGCGATATCAACCCTTGTATTAATGAACCTATGTTAGTGATTTTTTTTTACGGCTATTAACTAACCGTGAGTTATATTTAAAAACAACAGAGAATCAAATAAGAATATTTAAAATTAATTTTGAAATGAAATCAATTTTTTTGAGGCTTTTCAACACAAAAACATCGAAAACCGTGATCCATTTTTTAAATTTTGTTTGTAAGTAATTCTTTTTTAAGAACTCTATCTATGGATCTAGGCCAGATTTTTAGTTAGTCTCGTACTTAAATATGCATGAGGAAGGTGCTACTGAGCTCGGTGGAAAAAACATCAAAAGCTGGTGTTTAGTTGATCAAAAATTTTGCGCATTAACTCCGGTTAATGAAGTCATCTTCTTAAATGAAAATTTTATCAAAACCGGTTGGGTTATTGGTGAAAAAATATGATCAGTTTAGGTATACCTATTTTATCCAATGTGAAAATATTTTAAGCTAGACTTAAACGAATAACAAACTACTACCAACATAATGGCAAAATAATAACTAAAATTGTTTCATTAATTACATTACTTTTGAGTACAAGTATTAGCAAAATAAAGTTAACATTTTCGGTCAATTAGGTTCACAGAAATATTTTATTTTGTTCAAATAAATACAATAATTGAGTAGGTATTTACCAACACAAGTAAATTAGGAGTTGGCCAAATATTTCACATAGTTGCGAAATTTCTATTTGAAAAAAAATCAAAAATTCACTCTGAAATATTCCCACAACTTTTCAAATCCGCATACCTATAATGACTAACCTGACCCAATTTCCCCAAAATCAAAGATATCCTGATTGTCTTCTTACAAAACAAAAAACAAAAAAGCAAATTCTCAGACTCATTGCATTCCCGTTTTGCATTTTAATTTTATGAATTAAATTCACGACCCTCTGTCAACATATCCAACAAAAAAAAGCTTAAAAAAAAAACGTGCTTAACATTCTAAAACGACCCCAAAACAAAAAGAACAAACAAAAAAATCAAAACCTCCGAAATAAAAAGATTCAAAAAACTCCTTCTTATTTTTTGTTGTTGTGTTGTCCTAAAAAAACGAAAACAAAAAAAAATACCACAACGAAGGCAAACAAATTTTCCCATAAGAAATTCAACACTTCTTCTCCTGAGCCTGATGGCTCCTTTATAAAAATCATAATAATCGTTTAGTCTGCAATCTTACCTGTTGAAAATTGT
This sequence comes from Meliscaeva auricollis, assembly GCA_948107695.1. NCBI lineage: Eukaryota > Metazoa > Arthropoda > Insecta > Diptera > Syrphidae > Meliscaeva > Meliscaeva auricollis. The sequence goes on along the minus strand of OX403616.1, from coordinate 78,737,933 downwards.
CTGTGTGCCTCTCTTTGAGCAGGTAATTAAATCCACAAAGGAAACTTCAACCTTGTTTTCTGTTTTCTCAGATTTTTTTTTGTTATTTTTTTTTTTTTCGTTTGAAAAAAAAAGGTTTAAGTGGATGTTGGTGTTATTGATGATAATGTTGATGTACTGGGGATCTAAAAAGATGATTTGTTGTTCTAAAAAGATCACCTCTCTGCTCAAGTATCCGTCATCCCTGATCTCATGGGAAATTAATTGTCTTGGCGGTGTTTTGTTTTCTTTTGTTATCCTTTTATAACTATTCTCACTCCAGTTTTTCCTTCATTCCTTTCCTTTGTGTGTATGTTTGAAAAAAGGGAAAAACTCACTTCACTTGTTTAAAACTATTCTTCACTCAATCAAGTAAATTACACAATTATCGACCAAAGTTAATCATTACAAAAAAAAAGGGGCAACCATTACAATGGAACCTATTAACTCGCAGAGATTAAGACAACATTTTTGCCAACATTTCCTAAATAGTTGAATCTTTTGTACACCTCGAGTGGGGTGGGGGAAAACACAACAATCACTGAACTCAACAAAGGTCACAATTCACAGTAACAGAAACAACAACAAAAAAAATCTCTGATTTTTGGAATAAAAATCCTTTTTTTTTTCCAAAATGCCACTTATTTCTTTGAATCACTTCTTGAAATTCTTCGGTTTTGTTTGCTGACAAAAGAAAAACCGCTGAAATCTCTGATGAGGCAATTTATTCGCCACTAATTGTCGGCAATCAAAATAATAATCCCATTCACATCCTGGCCCCAATTTGATGAACAAAAAGAAAACCGCAAAAAAACAAGGAGACGTAAGAAAACCAAAAAAATCATTCAAAACGAAAACAAAACAAAAAAAAAAAAAAATAAGGAATGTATAAATCCTTTAAGGGAATCCGTCAAAATATTTTGTTTGAGAAGTAAAAAAATCCTTTACTGTTAAACCAGAAACAACTTGGTTGGTTAGTTCGGTCCGCGCGGTGAACTAATCATGCGCGGTGGTCAAAATGGTACTGCGGTGCGATCGACCAAGAAAACGTTACCACAGTCTCACGTATCTTTTCATACGCAGCTTAGGCTCGGAGTTGGTGTGGAAAAATCTCAGTTAATCTGCTGTGTGCTGTGTCGCGTCGTCGTCGTCGTCGTCGGTCGGTTTGGTTGCATGATCAGTCGCAGTCTTCTCAGGTGAGGCACAAGAAACGATCTCATACCAGTGAGAGAGAAGAAAATAAAGAACAGGTAAACGAAGCGTGTAAACGTTCTGCCCGATCACGGTCCGGGTTCTGCGGGAAGAAGTGAAGTAATGTATACTTTCTTGGCTCAATGAGTTCGAATCGATCTACAGTAGCGGCCTGGAACCAACTCTTTTGTCCAATATGAGTTGTTAGGGCATTGAACATAGCAAAGGTAACCGGTTTTTTTTGTTGCAATTGAAATTTTCAAGCCACGCTCTCGTCTCAAAATCAAGATGACAATTCGATACTCGATCGAAGGTTGCTCTCTCTCTCTCCTTCTCTCTATTTATTATTATTATTGATTGAAAAGATCGACGAGCAATGCGAAGATGGTGTGTAAACAAAAAAGTAAAAAATCAAAACACACCAAAAGAAGCACAGAAGAATTCCGGCTTGAGAAGTTGGAGATGGGATTAACAATACTCAGCTATAAACATCGGTAACCGGCAGTGTTGCCAAGTTTGAGCCGGCGAACTGAGGCGCTATGAATTTTTTCTGTGTACATTCTTCAGTGTAGATTTTGATAAAAAAAACGTTAGTTGGATGGAAATAAAATTCGATTGTGATTTGAATTCTTAAAATTTGGGTTTTCCAAGAGGAATCATTAATCACACAGGAAAATAATACAATTTTTGGACATAATCAACGTTTAAGCTATTCGGTGATCTATGATTCAAAGGCATGAGCTGAGTGTAAGTACCTACCATTGTATTGTGCTTTGTGGTTGGATACAAAATAAACCTTTGAAGCAAATCCAATAGAACGTATAATGCACAAATGTTTGTTGGAACCGGAACAATGATGCGAGTCTTTCTTCGGCAAATGGTATTACATTGAGTTGTTGCTTTTCAAGAACTAACAAATAAGAAATGATATTATAAATCTGTAAATGTAAATTTGTGGTCGATCGATAAATTGAAATACTGAAAGGGTATAGTCGAAAAGACAATGGATCGACAGAAAGTTATAGATTGCGGCTGATTTTCGAGTAGTGGTGCTATTATACGGGTCGTATTAGGTCTGTTTTAACGCGATTAAAACTATCAGCAAACTGGCAGGAGGAGAATACGCAGAACGATTTTTCGTCAAAAATAATTGTTCTGCGCATGTTCCTGTTAGGTTACTGATAGTTTGACGGTTTAAAACAGTACGTTAAAACAAAGCTATTTGGCCCTAGTCTTCCGGTAACACTTTATCCAAAATTTTCAGTTATATTTTTGTCCCTAACAATTTCCATACTGAAACAACCGCCGCCTCCTTCCGCCGCCTCCATTGTCGACTTTTTTCAGGAGGATTTTTTCTTACCTAGCAATTGGACTGTCGATTTCAGCAATATTTATCCTTACACCCTATGACGTTGATTTTACAATAAATTGCAATGACAATTACAATTACAATTACAATTACAATTACAATTACAATTACAATTACAATTACAATTACAATTACAATTACAATTACAATTACAAATACAATTGCAACTACAACTACAATTACAAATAAAATTATAATTACAATTACAATTACAATTACAATTACAATTACAATTACAATTACAATTACAATCACAATTACAATTACAATTACAATTACAATTACAATTACAATTACAATTACAATTACAATTACAATTACAAATACAATTGCAACTACAACTACAATTACAAATAAAATTATAATTACAATTACAATTACAATTACAATTACAATTACAATTACAATTACAATTACAATCACAATTACAATTACAATTACAATTACAATTACAATTACAATTACAATTACAATTACAATTACAATTACAATTACAATTACAATTACAATTACAATTACAATTACAATTACAGTTACAATTGCAATTACAGTTACAATTACAGTTAAAATTACAATTACAATTACAATTACAATTACAATTAATAGTATTTAGTATTAATAGACCAGTGCCAATCCAGTTTTCAACGAGGCAAAAGTTAAGAAAAAATTATTAACAGGATATGGGCGGTGGGAAAATTTAGGATATAATATCATGGTTCATAAAAAGTTAGATTTTGATAAAACTTGGTCTTTGCGTGCATTGTATGTCTTTTTTATACAATTTTTTTGTTCAGCAAAATATTAAATTTTGGGTTTTTGACGAATTTATTTTGAAAAAAAACATCCAAATTTTCAATTAAAAAGTTGACGAAAAAATTTATGATTTTTAAAATTTCTGAGATGGATTCTTTTTGTTTACACTCTTTTCTTTTAGACTAAGTAAGAAAACATTGCAGTTTTTATACAGAACATTGCCAAAAATTGAAAAACTGAAATAAAAAAACGCATTTTTAACATAGATTTGTTCGTATTTGACAGAAATAAAAGCCTATGAGGACTGAGTAGTGGTCAAACCAAATCAAGTTCAAAACAAGAGAATTTAACTAAAATTTTCAAAAATCAAAAATTTTTGCTTCAACTGTTTTGATGAAAAAAAAATGGTATAAGTAAAAGACATAGCAATGTACCTACGTTAAGACCAAGTTTTATCAAAATTTAAACTTATTTGAAAAACATATACGTTTTTTCCTAATTTTTGCCCCCGTCCATATCCTGCTAATAATTTATTTTTATCGAAAAATCATTTTTACTGGCCTAGCCTGGCCCATAAATTATTTAAACAGGTTATTGAAAATGATTAGTTGAAAGTGACAGGCAACCTTTCCAAATCCAACAAAAGATGGGTTTTTGTTTTTATTATTTTGAGTATCTTACTTTCGCCTCATTGAACATTCTCAGTATTTAATTTTATTTTTAATAAGTTACGATTCTGTTTAATAATATTTTTAATTATTAGTTAGAAATTCCAAAGAATAAAGTTTATCAAATGAGTTTTATGAAATTCTTGAACTGCCTCCTTTGAATTATTGCCAGCAACAAAAAAATATCAAAAACCTCCATATCATTCGCATCACTCTTTTTTTGTTAATCTCAAACTAAATAACCCATTAATATGCACTCTTGCTCTCCTCCAACCTCACAATTAACGCTGCAGACAGCAAATAAATCACTTAGTAAGTATATTCTCGATTACACAGTATTCCTTTGCAGAGTCCATCTCTCAAGGCAGCAGTTTTCCATTTCAAAGAGGGATAAGGCATCCAAAGACAATGCAGCGCAGCCTCTCTATTCAACTAATCCTTTTAACGTTTAATTATCAAAATATTACGAGTGAGTCCAGAGGCCTGGCTGGACTCCATTCGTCTGCGATAATTGCCGTCACACATTCAATGTGCGGCTTAGCTATATTATGTAGTTGCACTAACTGATGTAGTCGGTCTTTAAGTTCATGTTTTCTTTTTTTTTTATTTATTTTTTTTTTATCTCAATAATTGATTACAGGTAGCCAGTCCCAGTTATGGATGACCGCCACTGCTGGCCATCGCTTCGCGTCGCGCCACCGCAGTCTTGGTCCTTCACCGAAGAGGAGATTCAGATGAATGGAGAAAAGGGCGACTTGGACGTGCGAGTGGTCTCGAATTCACATTCAGATTCTGATTCAAATGAATTGGATTACAGATCGAATTCCTTAATTCAGGTATAATTAACAATATTTCAACATTAATTCCAAGCATTTAAGGGATTTATAAATCCTTTCAGATGATATAGAAGGCTGAACGCTGCTGAAGTATATGTTCAATGGACCATGAACAAGATTTGACCGCTAGCTAAATGGTTTGAGTTATTGATGTCGACGGATATGGGATGTATATGAGAAAGGTAATATGAGTAGAAAGAAGTATTATACTCCTCCGGTCCGGCTCCCCATGGGCCATTGAGATATTATTTGCAAAAAATTGAAAGAGATTGATGCCAGTGCAACAAAGTATAAGTTGGTATAGTGCGCAAGGAAGGTAAGATAGTTCGGTCTTTGAACAACCTTGAGGACTAAAAAGATTAATTTAGAACGTTTTTGTAAGTGAGACTACATTATAAACGAGAAAAATTAATTTGAATAATTTGACTAGGTAGTATTAAATCACAAAAAATTGCATCGCTTAAATTGAACCAGATCAATTTTTGAAGTCCTTGAAAGATATGTCGTAATAAGTAAATAAACTTTTTATGAGGAAATAGAAATCTTATATAACTAATGCCCAGTCAGACAATACATTCTAGGTTGCAAAAAATATCACATTACTGATATATTGGGATGTTATTACGAAAAATAGGTACTAGTAGTGTCAAATCAAGTTTACATCTTTAAAAAGAATGTTCTGAATGTACGTTGAACATACACTCAAAAAATTCGTTTTTTTTCTCAGTTTTTAGAACTTCTAAAAGTTGCATCTTATTAAAAAAGTTACCAGGCACTTAATCGAATTGTATTTCCGGAAATACTCTGCTCGAAAGACGCTTAAAAATATAATTGATGTTTTTTTTTTGAAAAATTAATAATTTTTGAAGTTCTGATTTCAAGACCTACAGAGATGAGATTGAAATTAAATTATAGAACACTTTTATCTGAGGTGACTGGGATGGGATATACTTTTTTAGAAGAAACATCGTATAAACAAAAAAGATCGAAAATTTAGTCAGCACAGCACAGGTCTTTTAAAACTGCAAACTTGATCATAAATTTGGTGTACTATACCAGTACCACAAAAATATGGCAGTTCAACTTTTTGCCCTCTAAAAGCAAATCTTGTATCTGTGATAACTGGTCTGTAATGTTTCTCCAACACCAAATATAATAAAGTTTATTTTGTCTTTGATTGTTTCAAAAATGTATTCTACTAGAAGTGCCTCCACACTATCTCACAAGTCAGAATTTTGTAGAAAAAATTTTTTTTTTTTTAAACATTCTTCAAAGAAAAAATTGTTTGCAGCAAAGAACATAATCACTCGCATTTCAACATCCAAAAATAATGATCTGCCAATTTTCAATTTTGATATAGTAATTTTAGGGTTGTTAAATGTAAACATGACATTTGTCGTGGGGCGGTTTAGGTAAGTGTCAGTGTTGCTTCTTCGACCGTTCATCCACCGTTTCACTGATTGAAATTTGATAGGGATAAATAAGATTGAAATTAACTATTAAGTTTATATTTTTTTTTTTGTTATTGAAGAAGAATTGTCAATTTTTCAGAAAAATGGCTTGATGATAGGCCATATAGAAATAATTTACTTCTGTCACATTAGCAGTGTTAACCTTATTTACTTCTCTGTTGCTCTGGGTTTTTTGGAGGGTAAAAATTAATTTGAATTTTTCAGTAAGAGGGGTATGTCCTAACAGTGATCAAGATTAGTAATTTTTTTTTTTTTTCATTGGTTGGTTATAATTCACAACATTTATTTTCATCAATTTTTTGTCAACAATTTTTGATGGAAAAGCCTACTAACAACTGCAATCAAAATTTAAACACACCTGCACTAGTTTTTTTTTAGAAAATGTCACTTTTTTGACCAACTAAGTACTAACATTTTTTACATGACTCTAATTCAATGGACTTTAGTTTAAAAAAAAAATTACCACGAAATTTTGGATTGTTTTTAACTAGCTAATTTTTTCATATTATTCTTTTTTGTACCATTTTCAAACTGAATTTATATTTTCAGTAGTAAATGGCTGATTTTCAAATGATAAAAGATTCCAAGCTAGAGCTTAAAGAAAGTGGCGGCTTGGGAACAGCCCGGCATATCCCAAATCGAAAAAATTAAAATGCAAATCTGATCCACGAGTTTTGTACAGTTTTACAACAAAATTAAAAATTATTTAAATTTTGATTTTGTGAGCCTAAGGCAAAATATATGAAAAAAAGCGAGTTCTTAGCGTAAGTTATATATTAAAATGTAATTTTGTTCAAATCTCGGCTTCGATTGTATAAAATTTCTAAGATTTGTAGAAAACTAAATCATTTTTACTTCCGATATAGGTACTATATTATCAGGTAATGCTTTCGTACAAAAAAAAGTTGAGATAATAATCAAACATGACATAACGATAATAAAGAATGAGAAAAAAGTGGGTCCAACAATTCTGTCTGTCCGTCTATCTGTCCGTCTGTCTGTCTTTATGTATCAGAAGCCACAGCCTAAACGGATGGGTCGATTTACTTTAAACTTGGTATGTGGCGTTTTTTGGAGACTACCCGCAGACCGTTTACGATTTTTTTTTTACCAAAAATATCGGTATCTGAAGGTTATATTAAATATCTGTGCAAAAGTTTTAGTCAAAATCGCTTTAACAGCTTACGAGATATTCACAAAAATAAAAAAAAATTGCAAAATTTCTCCGATGTTCGAGTTTTTTTGAGAAAAACTAAAAATGCAGTTTTCTTGTAATCACTTAACATAGTACATACACAAATTTGTAACAAAATCGTTGGAGGCGTTTTTAAGAAAAACCCAATAACTCAAAACCGTTATATGGGAGGTATTTTAGTTCTATTCAAAAACAAAAAAAAACCACCTTTCGAAATTACGTAAAAATAAAAACATCTGTACCAAATTTGAAGATATTCCGTTCTCGCATTTGGGCAGTGGAGAACTGCTCAGATGGACGCACAGACGTACAGACGCACAGGCGCACAAACGCACAGACTGACGGACGGCATGACGAAAACCACTTTTTTGGACTTCTCCATCATCGTAATGTTGGTTTTGATTAAAACCTAAATTTTTTTTTTTGACACGAAACCAACACTTGTCTTATAGAGCAAGTAAAAGGTGAATTTTTTTTAAAATCATTTTTCGAAAACTACCATTTTTTTCTTATAAAAGTCCTTGCAAAATTTTATGTAGAAAAAAATACTTTTTTTTTTTAAATGGATCTAACGATTTTCAAATTTTTTTTCATTGTTTTGAGGTTAAATTCATTTAAAAGGCTGTTTTAGTCATTAAAAAATCAAATTTTCTGCCTTTTTAATTTTTTTTTCTTAAACTACATTTACAATTTTTTAATTATCATACGCTCCCCCGATAAACTATTCGAAAAAAGTTCGTCATAATGGGAGGGAAGGCCCCTTCTGGGTGTAACAATGCCCTAGTTTTTTCATACAAACATTTTCGGAACTCGATTTAGCTCAAACTATAACCTTTTTTTCGACATTTTTAATGAAATTCAATATCAAGACAATTTCAACTTAACTAAGTTTACAAAAAATTCTCACACCATATGCACTTTAACATAATTCAGTGGAATTATTTTTTTTGTCTACACCTTTTTTTTAGCATTGAGGAATTCAGGCTTATTACGACTATAAGTGGGCTATCTTGACAAAAAATAAACAAATTGAAAAAAAAAACAGAAAAACAAACGAAAACACTCAAACATTTTTTCTAGATAAAGCAAATCAAAGAAAATTAATAATCAAAACACGAACCTGTCAATTGCGGGACAAACTCACCTAAGAGGAATATCAAACCAAAGAGGAACGAACTGCTAAATGATTAAATGGCCCCAAACAAGAAATCAAAACGTAAAGAGTGGGTAAGAGTGTGGCAAATGAAGAATATATAAAATATATAAAAGCTTAAGGCAGCATAAGAGAGGCTCAGCAGCAGCAGCATATGATACACACAAGCGAAACAAACGTTCATCGCACCATCAGCCTCGAACAGCCTTGAACGGCATTGAGAAGTTGTTGCTTATACTGTAGAGATTTGTACGTGTATGGCTATACTATAACGAACTAACCCGGACCCGCACCATCCACAGCTTATAGAGCTCCACTCAGTCGAACAAGAAGCCCCAGTCAGAGTTCTATGGCCGTCAAGATCGACTTTAGGTAGCCGCAGAAGTTGAGTTGGTTTATTATTTCGATCTCGAACTCGAAAGCCCGGTGGCACGAAGCCAGACCGCGGACTTAAGCACAACAACAACAGACGACGACGACGACGATGACGATGACGGTGATAGTTGCTTTTTATAATTTTGATACAAACTGTAACTGCGGGCTTGAGATAATAATTAATCATTCTTTGTGCCAGAGTGAGTGCGTTTTGCATTGGCAAATGGTCCATGCAAAGTGAATGTTTGATTGCAAAAGCTACAAACAGTCTTTTGCCAAGTTTTTTTAATTTTTTTTCTCTTTTTGATTGAAAGTCTTTTTCGAAAGTCACTATATAGCAGTGATAGAGTGTATCGAAATATAAAAATGTAGGAGTCCCTCTTTCTTAAGTTGAAGTCACCTACAGCGCAACATGCGGATGGAGGAAGAAGTTATCGGTTATATCATATTGGAATCTCTTGATACCCAGCACCATCAGCTTCATAAAAATAAAAAGAAAAAAAGTAAAAACAAAAACTAAAAGTGAATGCATTTGTCATGATTTGCGGACTAGAGATGAGGAATTTTATGGTTTTTAGTTTTTTTTTTTTTAAGTTTTTACCTGGAATGCCTTAAAAATAATTTAATTAAAACGTCTTTTTTTTTTCATTTTAGGCAGCAATTGGAAGTGAAAAAAGGTAGGAGTAGGTAACTGAAAGCGTGAGGACTTCATTAAGAGTACAATGGGTTTTCTGAATATTATTGGATAAAAGCTTTTATGGTTTAATAAACGGCTTTTAACCAATTAATGTGGATTAGCTAAAAGATCTAGAGAAGAGATACAAAATTTAGATCAAAAATTCGGTTTCTGAAAAAACAAATGTCACTGAAAACCTTATTACATTTCCGTACAAGAAGTGGAAAGGCCATTGTCACAATTTTTCTTTACCGTATTAGTCTTTTTTATATATAAAATGTCACGAAACGCAAAGAAAACACGTATTTGAGACATTTTTATCTGGATGCGGCGTTATCGTCGGTGGCGATAACTTTTGTTAAGAAATTATTGGAATCTGTGAACGCTAAAAATTGAGGATTAGCTAACTTTTCATACAATGTCACTCAAAAAATGTCACTTCTGCATGGAGAGTACCACAATTTTTTTTTTTATGTTCCAACACTCAGAGAAATAACATTTTTGTTGATTGCGGCAAATGCAAATGCTTCTAAACACCTCTTTGTTTACTACAAAATTCTATTGTTTGAAGCAAACGAATGAAAAGTTTGCAAATAACCTCTCCAGAAAGTTATTTGTTGGAAGGAACTTCACTTGTGGTGTAAATATACAATTCATTGAAAGCAAATGACTGCAGGAAACAATGTTTCTTAATAATTTACTCTATGTTTTTGGTGTTCATGTTCATATGCATTCTATGCGACACTAAAGTCATCTATAGTTCGAGGCGCAGGTTCAATCACCGGTGTTACGCTGAAAGTATGTGACCCAAACGAATTTACCAATTTGCTGTCGTTTGAGTAATTTTTTTCGTTTTCCGCAACCGATTTGTTCTCTCAGTGAATGAACGATAGTAGGCACGGATTTTCAAAATAATGGAGATATTCCGGAATATTTGATTCTCAAAAAATTTGGAATAAATCAACTCTATAGCTTTCGACCTTAATAATCTAAAATATGTTAATCGATCCTCTTCAATAAGACGTGCGGCTTGTAGATATACTTTACATGTTCGAGAGAAGGATTTGCCTCCTTGAGCTAAAGGAGCAACGATTGGTAGTTTCCAAGGTAAAAATACTGAAAAACAACAAGGCGGTAGGACTGGACGGTATTCTTGCAGAGCGTTTACAAGCAGCACCAACGACTGCTTGTTTGATAGAGAGTCAACAGAGAATTTATTTGGATTGTCTAACGCAGGGGAGGATAACTTAATTGCTATAATTAAAGTAACTTATGATTAATGCAAGTGTCACATTTTACATAAAGAAATGTTGCCAGATGAATTCAAAGTCCAATGTGGAGACAGGCCGGATATTGCATACTATCGCCAATACTTCGATATCTCCTGTTAGTGATAAGTGATGTGCTGCGTGCAGCCCTGTTAAATGGAAATGGTAGAATTCAATGGAATCACACATCCCAACTAAAATATCTGAACTACGCGGACGACGTATGCTTACTCTCTTATAAGATCATGGATCTCCATGCAGAAATCTTGGCCTCGGAAGTAACTCATCCGTTCAAGTCAATAATTCTGGACAACCGATAGAGAAAGTAGAAGACTATCAATTTCAATTAAGAGTTTTGTCTCTATCAAAGGCGGAACCGAACAAGGAGGGGGCTTGAGCTTCCTGACCCCTATTCTCAATACGGCACTGTTCCAATTGACAGAAACAGCAAGCCGTTGAAATCTTTTGGGAAATACGTCCTCAAATTTTGATTACTTCATTTTTTTTTTAATTTTTACAAATACCTAATTTGGCTTCGGTTCCGTTGGTTCATCCAACATATTCCTCTCCTCAATAATTATGCGTTTCAAAAAAAAATATTCCAGTGAAACATACCAAAAGTGTTGATTTCAGAAAAAAAAAGTGTCGCCAGCCCTTTGTACAGCCAAATCTAATTGAATTTTAAACAAAAGATCAAGTAGCTGATTTGGAAAAATAAAGCAGAAGAAAAACAAGAAGCATAATAATGTGCGTTAATCTTTTCGCATAAGCCTGCCAAGTTGCCATTGCGTATCTGTGAAAAGGGTTTTTGTTGAATTTATGTGCGAACCATCTGCCGGTAGGAATATTTTAAGTAAAGACCATTAGCAACTACTCTTGGTCTTGACAAACTAGAAGCCCTCACTACTATATACCTTCACAAACCCAACATACAAAAAGCTACTACTCCTGTTTCACATATAACAACATACCCAGCGTCGTTGTTGAATATACAGCATGTGTAAACTAAAGCCTACATATTTGCGGTCCGGAGAATACCTATGGTCATAGTGAGAACTTGACTTTTAATTAATTTCGGATTGGATGTGTGTACAAAGAATCGTACGTGATTTAGATTGGTTTGTGGTCTTGTGTGCTAAGTAAATAAATTTCTAAAATGCCGACAGAACGAGATTAGAAATAGACACTGCAAGTTGGTAATTTTAAGCGGAGGCTATACCAAAACATAAGTTGTGTGTGCGTTCAAGTGATTATTTATTTTTTGGTGTTTTTTTTCTTGCTTCAATTTAAATAAACATTTTTGAGCCAGAGATTCTGGTATTTGAAGGCCGCAAAGGTTTTGACTTCGGAATGATAATGATTGTTTATTTGTTTCGCACTTAATTGGAATGAAAAATAAATAAAAAATACAATTAAGTGGTCAGTGGGACGGTACATCAGATATATATGGCCTGAATAAGCGATAATAATTATTTTGGTTAAATATATCGTCTAGTTATTTGACCCAAACAGATTATGTAATTGAGAAATCAATCTATGATGCAAACATTTTTTTATTTAAGTGAAAATATCAATAAATTTTATAAATATCATATCAAGTTCATCATCAGCTCTTTTGTTTTGAGTTTGCTCAAAATTGATTTTTGCAATTCTTTTAAACAAAAGAGCTGATATGCAAACTTGAAAATAATACTATCATGTAAAATATATTAATATTCATAAACAAATGACTTAAATTATGCAAGGACAATTTAGATAGATGTTTTATTGATAATTATGATGGTGATGGTGGTGATTGTGAAAACAATTGAAGGATGTAAAGCTTCCAATGTAAAACTATTCACGCTTAGTAAATAACTTTTTTGTTTTTTTTTTATTGTTCCACCATTAATTTGAGCACAATCTGAATTTCTCGCGAAATGTTATTCAATAATCCAAGAACTCTTATTTGTATTGGAATCCTACTAGTGTCAATTCATCATATTATATGGCAGTTGTCATTAAAATATCTTCGTGGAATCTTGTTGTTGATGTGATTACTACGTATCCTGTCGTAGTTGGTGATCCCACAGATTTTACATTCAAAGATTACTCCGTTGTTCAAGTGGGATTTGGCATCTTGTACCAGATAAGAAAGAAAGTGATGAAAAGCGTGATTAGGCTATACAGAAAAAGCGTGAATTCAATAGAAAGTGAAATTGACTACTGTCAGTCATGCTTCAAGATTGAACGGAAACATCCCGTATTGCAATATTTCGGTTAATATTTGTTTCTCGTTAAAAAGGTTGAGCTTCCTATGTGCTAGAATTCTTGGAGGCCCTTGTCATCTGAGAGATGTCAGCTTTGATTTATTGGTACTGACTTTGTGGCCCTATGGCTTGAAGAATTCGGATAAAGCTATCTTGTGTGGACTTTGATTCTTTTTTCGGCAAATATCTGTGACATTGTCTTCTTTTACGTTAGAAAGTCATTTGCAAACTGAATATTTGGAATACTGAAACTCCATACTTGGGACTTTATATCGTACCCTGAAAGCAAGAACTAGATAACTGAATTATTTAGATTTTGAAGGTTATCTCTGAGAAATACATGTCAAAATATTGAATTGTTTTAGAATTGTACCGGGAAGCAATCAAATAAATACAGAGTGTACTAGCGAGGCATTTTCGGGTATTAAATTGTAGTCTAAGATTCACTTCATTAAAGTGTTTCTGCAACCAGGCAAGATTTTTCCTTGACCTAAAATTTAGCAAAAACACTTCTGAACGATCATTCTGTGGTTGCCCTTCTTCTAAGATTTACACAGACAGGATAATTCTCTGAGTTGTTTCTAAAGACAGAAAGTAGCCCACTCTTGGCATCAACTTGTTTCTTTTTACGATCACATTATTCTAAGAGTATCGAGGATAAAGAAACTTTCTCCAAAGACAAAATACTGCACATTCTCTAGCCGTTTGCAAGGACCACTTCTAAACTATTTATTCTGTAGTTGGCCTTCATTTAAGACAAGTGACGTCAACAATCACCAGAAAATTGTTTGTAGTTTCAGCATTCTAGCACTTTTTCTTTCTACAAAATCAAAAGCTGGCTTGCTCAAACTATTTTAGATATAATAGTTTTCTTGTACACCAAGAACAAGTGCGTACGATCCAGTCGTGCATTTTATTTTACATGACAAATAACATAACCAAACATTTTTAAACCCTTTCCGCATTAATTATTTTTTTTTCTTCATGAGACAAATATGTGATTTAGGTGATTAGGGTGATTTTTTAAGAGGCTTAGAACTTAAAAAAAAAAAAAACACAAAAAATTCGAAAAAACGAATGAAATATTTATTTGAATCGATAGTTTGAACCTTGCAATTTAATGTTTAAAGATAATTTCATGCAAATGTTGATCGCGGCTGCGTCTCAGGTAGCCCATCCGCTGAGTCCAATTTTGGCATACTCTTTCACACATATCGGCCGGTATCTCACGAATGAATGCATGGATGTTGGCTTTTAGTGCGTCAATCGAAGCAGGCTTGTCCCTATAGACATTAGCTTTGACATACCCCCACAAAAAATAATCTAATGGTGTCAAATCGCACGATCTAGGCGGCCAATTGACAGGCCCGAAACGTGAAATTAACTGTTCACCAAACTCGCCTCTCAATTGCGCCATTGTTTCGCGTGCTGTGTGGCATGTGGCACCGTCTTGTTGAAACCACATATCATGCAAGTCAAGAACTTCCATTACGGGCAAAAAAAAGTTTGTTATCATCGCTCGGTAGCGTTCACCCTTGACAGTAACGCTGCGATTCGCATCATCTTTGAAGAAATATGGCCCAATCGACATTTCGCGGTCTTCTGTCACACTAGCTGATACCGCCGCAATTTTTTCTTCACTACGCATAGTACGTAAACGTGTTGGTGGTTTAATGTCCAACAAAGTAAATTTGGTGCGAAATTTGGTCACAATCTTCCGAATAGACTGCTCAGAAGGTCGAGAATGCCGACCATAAAATGGAAGCAGCGCGCGATGAACATTTCGAACCGAGCACGAATTTTGATAGTAAAATTCAATAATTTGCAAGCGCTGTTCATTTGTAAGACGATCCATGGTTAAATTGCAAACCAAACTGAAGCTGTTTGACAGTGACACAAGGTACTAAACACACGCCAGCTGTCAAAACCAGTGTTGCCAAAACCAAACCAGCTAAAAAATCACCCGTTATATGTGGTAGCAAATGTTATATAAAATGACACGTGTTTCAGGAATTTTTTTTTTTATTGACTAATAGTCGAATAATACAGGTATTTCTTATTTTGACAAAATTTGTCAATATGCCCAAGAAATCAAACCTAATTGACTTTTTTGAAAAACAAATAAGTTTCATCGATTCTTTCATAGACGGCGCTGATTGATAAATTTGGAGCATCTGTAGTTCTTATTCCATATTGTATGCAAAAAACCAGAATATTATCTGACAGCTCACAATATAGTATGATTTGTGTATATATGAGCCATCATACAGTAAAAGGCTAATACTAGGTTCTGACAAGAGAATAAGTTTTTTTTTAATAAAAAAACAAATTCTTCACATTAATTTTGAAGAAGTACCTACCTAATACAATTATTTTTGCTGTCTTATCTTAGTCTTACTTTTGTCAATTTGATGCAATACATTTTGTATTGTATCAAATTTACACTGTCCTAAACCGCTCATCAATATGTTGAAGCATTTTATTTGGTAGCCTCTATTAATCTTTCTGTTTGTTTTTTACTTCATAAAGTGTTGTTTGAATGTTGATTTCCTTAAATCTGTTAATCTGTTTATAAAAATTATTAATTTTAGAATCAGTGAATTAAAATTGCAAATATGATTTCCACAAAATTATAATAAATCTACGAAACCCTAAAACAGAAGTATGGTCTGCGACGACGACGTGTTGGATTAAATGAGGAATTTAAATTTGCATTATTAAATATTTATTTTGTAGCAATAAATTTTGAAGAAATTAAATTCAAACATCATTTATAACACACATTTTTTTAAAAATTCCCATAATAATAAAAAAAAAAAGTTCGGACATCAACTCTTTTGTTTTAATTTTAAGAATGTACATAATATGCTCAAATATATAGAAAAAATACCCAAATAGATTCTGTTTTTTATGTTAAGCTTTTTTTAAGTCAATTTTCAAGCGGAGCTTCTGAACTTTTAAATTATCATTTATAGAAAAAAGTAAAAGAAAGTCTACTGTGTAAGAACTTACAAAGTGAAATCATAACAAAACGTAAAGCATGAGGAGTTATATTTTCTTTAAAATTCAACGATCGAAACAGTTTATGTCTTCGACACGCCTTTTATTTTAAAAATGGTGATTGACAAATATTATGATTTTTTTTTTTAATAAAAAAATTAAAACACTTGCTTATATGCAACATTAAAAATCGTTAGATTAAATCAATCAACTTATTTAAGTGTGATAAAATACATATGTTTTTACTTTTCCAGCTTGTTGCTTATATTTAAATTGCCAAAAACTTTTTTAAGATATTTGTTTTATTTTTCTAACATATTTTTGAAACTGAATGACACTATCTAAATCTGCATCTCAAGTACTTCGTGCCCTGTCAACATTTACTTTATGCACTTAATTATGAGTTGCTGCTGTATTTTGTTTTCCTTTTTACAGCAAATGCTATTTAAATTTCCATAAACATACGCAACAATGTCAGAAGTGGCAGTCAATATAAATAAATAACGAGACCTAGGTGCGGCTGTGTCAAGTCAACTAAAATAAAAAAAAAAAAAACATATCAAACAGAAAATAAAGTTCTCTTTTGAGTCCTATATTCGCTCCACCCTTTTGCAATTTTGCATACATGCATTTTTTCTTAAATAAATAAAATAAATAATTTCAAATAGCCATGGGATCCTTTGGCGGGTAAGACCATGAGCAGAAATAAAAAAAAAAAAAAAACATTCCCTTTGCCAATTATTACCCCCCTGAGAGTACGCAATTGATGATTTTCATTCCCAGATTTGAATGAAGAAAACATTCAGAAGTGCGCTGTCAGTCTTGTGGTGTGCCACTGCTCCTTTAAGTACATTGTGCCAGTGTTACCAATGTAGCTACCGAAAGTGTTCTAAAAGTTGTAAATCTTGTTTTTTAAATAAACTTCGCAATAGTAAAATTAGAAATTTTTTGAATTTAAACAAAATGTTAGAAAAATTATTTTGGACCCCTAATTTATTTTTTTTTTAATTTTAAAAATTCTTGAAAAGAAAATAAATTTTGTTTCATAATTATTCACTATTGCAATTATTTTAGAAAAATTTCAAAAGATTTTGCTCAACGGCAACACTTGACAGCAATGCAAAACGAAATATGATTTAGGAGCCGACTCCATTTGTGCAATCAATTCAATTACAGCCACGCCCCGGCATCTCTCTCTCGAATTAATTTGCGTGTCGTGAACAATCTGTATCTGTTGGAAATTTATTTATTTGTCCGCGGGGGCATGCTGCTGGAGCAGCAAGAAGGGAGAAGATTGGTTTCGAGCGAATGTGCGTTGCGTTGTTTCATTATGCGCATTGTCGCTGTCGGAAATCAGTGGCCGGAGGCCATGTGCATCCAGCCCCAAGTTTGGGTTGCGCGCGTTGACGTCTGACTAATGTTGTCGTTGTTTCATGTCGTCGAAGACGTTGTCGACTCTCGCAGACGCGTCGCATCGTCTGACAGAAGACGACTTCAAAACAGTACCTACAACAACAACGAATAATTCAGCTGCGCGCATAATTTGCACTTTTAATTTTTCATATCAATGCACGCGGCAAAGACGATTTTTTTTTTTTTTTTTTTTAATTTTGGATTCGCAAAGCGCTAAGAATGGCAATTTTATGCATGAGACAAGCCCACTATTGCAAACTTATAATAACCTAAAGGTGTTGACACGTTTGTTGTGTTGCAGGAAGACTCAAACTAAGAGGAGAAGGAAATGCAACAAATTTGACAGGATATATGTGTGCGAGCGCGCGAATGCAAATGCACGACAGGATATTTGGCTTATTATTTATTTACCATGGATAATCGCATCGCTCTTCCTTGGATTAGGTAGGTAGGTACCTACCATCAGTGAAGGTTGACTGCGTGCGTGTGACGAATTATTTGGATGGCTGCACTTAAAAGACGTTTATTGCAGGCTTATGGATGGGAATGCTAATGAATGGAGGCTTTCGTATGTTTGTGGATTTGTAATTTCTTTTCTGCTCACTGCTCTAGCTGGTGGATAAAGAAACGACCCAACTAACTATGGGTGACAGAGTGGAGTGGTGTATGCGTTGGCATGTGAAACTGAATGATTATGGCTTTTTCTTCTTAGCACACACCTAGTTCTGTGAATTTTTGTATGTCATTATTGTGTTTTCTGTTTTTTTTTCGCTTTGACATTGAGTTTGAAACGTTTTGAAATCTTGACAAAAGTTTTCCGCATCAAGATTTTCCTTTTTGCATAGAAAATAAATCTTTTTGCAACATAAATGCACTCTTTTGCAAATGAAATCTTTGTTTTGCAAAAGAAATTCAACTTTTTGCAAATTAAAATAGCCTTTTGCTAAAAAAAGACAACAGTTTTCGGTTTCTTGTCAATATATTTAATATATGTTGATGTTTTTTACGTGTATTCTCGCAATAGTGAGCAAAATAATACTTTGCGAAATGATAATTTCTTTTGCAAAAGTGGAATTTCACTTGCAAAAGAATGTATTTAGCTTGCAAAAGGGTGAAGATAATTTTCAAAAGGTCGAATTTAATTTGAAAACCCTTTTCGAACTATGAAAGAAGATTAAAATTCATTCAATAGATCCCATGCCATATCAATTGTTTATAACTTTACCTCGGAATAAGCCGGTACTAAAAAAATTGAAGAAGAAGTTATCTTTTGCATAAAGCATCGATAAAGATGTTTTAATATTCCCAGAGCACTTCAAAAGCTATTTGAAATGTTTTTCTGTGTAAAGCGGCTGTTTGCCTTTTGATCATTTGAGCATGAAATCATTTTTGCAATAAATTATAAAATTTAAAAAACTTTTGCATGGAATTTGTATTCACATTGTAACGTCCCACAATAACGAAATATCGATTTTTTTAAAAAGTTCCCACCATACGATTACAAAATGGTTTTCGCATCAAGCTAAATGTGTAGTGTGGGTATTTTGCAAAGTAATATAGCCTATATGATCCAGCATTTTACATTAAATAAAATTTCTACCAAACAATGACTTCATTGCTGTTTTCTTTTTTTTTTATTAAACTTGTTAAAGTATAAATGTATTTTCCATACTCAAAAAAAACCTCCTCCGATTGGAAAAAACATTATTTCAATTTGCTCAGTGCGCGCGATTTAACCGTTGCAAATTAAACACGAAAAACTTTTCCAGATCACATTATATTGGCATCCATTTGAGACATTAATCATTGCAACTCAACCGTAACATCATCATCATTGTATGTAGAGAGCAACAAATTTCGATTTTACCTTCTGCGCAATGCATTACTTGATCCATAACTAATAATCTAATGAGATATCCAATAGATATAAAACTGCAGCTAATACAATGAGACAAACAGTGCTGTGGAAAAAAGTAAAGTTTTCTTATATTGTTGTTGTTTTCTTGTTCCTAATGTAATACAGTCAAATCAGGTATTAACATCACGAAAAACTTACTTATACTGGACACCTTAAGCTTTTCACAAGCTTGTAGTTCGGTTGCGTAAAAAAACTGCTCTTTAGCATCTTGATCAGTACACTGAGAGAACAAATCGTTTGCCGCAAATTGGTAAATTCGTTTGTGTTTAACACTTTTGCGAACGATAAAAAAAACAAGTTGAGCGTGACACTTGGATGGAACCGGCAACCTCTCGTTTACGAAGCAAGTATCTTGTCATTTCGCCACGGACTGTATAATTTATGATAGTGCATAAATACAAAATGAGAGAACGAATCGTTTGCGTCACACGACTTTTCGTTTGTTGGACAGTCATTTTTCGATTCCAATTTCGTTTGCACTCTTAAATTCATTGCGGTTAAACAGTTTATCACAACGACTAAATAAATTGTTCAGCGTAACAATTGTTAAGAACATTTTTTTCCTGCACTCGATTATTGTATATAAATTGTAAATCTGCACCACCTGTGCAACAAATGACTTTCTGGAGAGGTTCTTCACAAAACATTCATTCGTTTGCTGCAAACGATAGAATTTTCTAGTAAACGAAAAGGTGTTAAGGTGTGGGAAGCATTATCGTTTGCCGCAATCAACTTTTGGAAATGAGCTCCAAACGTATGGCTTGTTTTGCATTATGTTTGCAGTAATTGAATTACAATTTGGGTCAAATGTAATACAGTTGCTATGTATGAAAAACTTTTGCAGGGATTGTTTTAACTTTCCAGCAAATGTTTTTCATTTAATTCAAAGAATATTCACTAGCCGCAAAACAACAAATTATTATATCTCTGAGTGAACCTTCAAGTAACAAGAATCTATATTGTATAATAATTTTAATAAAAAATCCATTTTATTTGATTAAGAAATGCAAATTTTAAGAAACAAAAATTTGAAAATCGTTAGATCCTCTTTTAAAAAAATCCGTAAACTGGAGTGAATTTGTTATGCCAATAGAATGTATACTACTTTGTCCTTGGTGCCTGTTATGTATTTGCACACTAAATGCCTCTTTGCCAGTAATTTTGTAAAAAAAATTGAAAGAGTTGGAACCATTATTGATTTCTTAATAATTTAAAACCTCAAAGGATCTTATCAAGACAAAATTCTGTTACCTATTTAAATATTTCGAAAAACTACGACTTCCAAGCCTTAAATACAGATTATCATGTTAAACACATTTTCGGTTAAGCTCTGATTTTGATGTTCTCATCCCGTTTAGCCAACTTTTTCGCTAAAATACCAAAATTGTTAAGACATTTTCTTGAAACAGCACTGTACTCGAACCCTCTCTGATGAGATAGGTTTAGCTGGTTACATCATTTAAAGACCTTCTACAACAACCCAGAAACAGACGCAGGACAGGAGCAAAAATGGTTGCAAGTTATGTTGTAACATCAGCAAGTTGGTAGACGTTTGTGTAGTACCTATCTCTATACTCAACTTACTCGTATACAAAAGCAATAAGACCATGTGCGCACGCAACAAATTGGCCCAAGTTGGTAGCGGTGGTGGTGGCAGCAGCAGTGCACAATAACACCGTTCTTGCATGTGACCGATGGAATACCGCTTTGCTACTTCTCTAAAGTAAGTAACTGCCAATGCTATAGTGTAGTTGTGAGCTCCTTGGAGCTCCCTCTTCTGTTTGGGATCACCAAACAACAACATCATCATCATCATCATCCTTACTTAGGGTGACTGCTCGGCTATAAATTGGCAAGATCGTGCAGCAAACTGCATCTGCTCGATATAAAACGACCAACCGACCGACAACTTCAGTGATACCGGTAGCATTTTGCAACTCTTGCTGAACAAAAATAGACAAAAAAAAAACTATCTTAATGTTTAACTTTTAAGATACAAAAAAGAAAAACAAAAAAACAAAACTAGGCCGGATCGATATTTTCTCTGATGACGATCATCGTTTCTCGAGTTTTTTTTGATTTACTGCCTCAGACACAAAAGCGGCAATATACCATCATCCAGCAGCGCAAATACAACACAACTTCTCACGATCATTGAGATATAATTCCGTCGATATCTTAATGTGGATTTGACATCTGACAGCCAAGGAACCATAAACATTCCGACACTTCTTCATCATCAACATCACCGTCATCGACGACGATATCGTTGCAAGAAATGCCTTAATCAATTAAATTAGTCTTTCCAACTGGGACACAAAATAGTCGATCTTGCTTCTTCGTTTGTCTGAATGTCATCGACTCAGTCTACTCTCTTTGAGGTTCCCAAATGAGTGCGGCCTAAATATTTGAATAAAAATTGGAATTAATTAAAAAGTTTGAAACAACAGGTGCCACTGTGATGTGATAGCAGACGAAGACGCGATATTTTCGTGGTGTGATTTGAATTAGAAACGCGACGTAAATTTTAGAACAAAGAGTAAACAAGTTAATGGGAAATGATTTTCTATTTCAAAATGGAGCAATCATGACGGGGCGATAAAATTTCCATTCAGATGCGTTTGATTGGGAAGGAAGAAAGGTTCGATCGTTGACACTACAGGAGGGCTTGATTCAGCATTGTGTTGGCAACACCGGTTGTGGAATACAAAACTTACAACATCATTAAAATTGTTAGAATGACTGTCAGAGCAACTAAAAGCTATGTCGTTTGGTATTTTTTTTTAATAGTATTTGAAGGTAAATTAATGGTTTGAACTTGCCGCTTGACACCTTATCAATTAAGACCTCAAGGAATAACAAAAAGAACCCACTGGCTATCTGGAGCCTGGGATTTAAATAAATGATTATAGGATTTTCGTTAAAATTAATAGTCTTGAAATATTTATGATGGAAGTTTCATTATATCAAGCTGAGGGCAGGTCAATGAATTTTTATATTTTACGACACCAAAGATTTGGTAAAGGTAAGAAAGTAGTAATTTTTTTTAATTTTTAAACTTGGTCAGAGATACTTACTGCGATGTGGTTCTCTAGGATATAAATTTATATTAACTGGGGTTTTGTGGAAATTAGTAATTTCTGTACTAGTTGACCCAGCAGACGTTGTCCCGCTTGCAGTGTGATTTTCATTTTTAAACTATCTTTTATGAAGTTTATTTGTAACTGGGCCAAAACCCTATGCTCTTCTCTGTGATTTTCTTCGCTTTCCCTTTTTAGCACTCCCTAGCTGTTGTCCGCAGTATTATGCGATCTTTCACCAGTTCTTTAAACTGTATTTTACAGCAGTAATTCCGTAGTATTTCGCCTATTTTTCCTCGGTTTTTACACTTTTCAAAACGATTTTACACGCTTTTCTCTGTGACTATTTCGCTCTTCTCCGCGGTATATTACGCTCTTAGCCATTATACTAAGCGTCTTTTTCGTGACATCTTTTCGAAATATTCTGCGATATTTTACTAGCATTGCAAGTTTTTTTCATGGTATTCCGCGCTTTTTACCGCGGTAGTCAGCGGTATTTCGTATATTTTACGCTACTTTTCACACTTTTTTTCCACGACTTCTAGTGCTTTCCTCTGTATTCTCAGTATTTTTCACTTTTTCCGCTATAATAAGCTCTTTTTGCTTGATTTTTCATGTGGTATTTTGCTTTCTTTCACCGGTATTCGTTCAAATCGAATTCAAAAAAACAAAACTATCGGAAACTATCGGACAAAAATGTTGAAAAATTGTGGTGTACGCCTCAACAGCAAGTTAAATTATATGCAATGACTGGAACTCGGAACTGAATCAACTCTCAAAGGATAATGCAAACAATGCCATCTGTTGGCATTACCAGAGCTGGCATCGGTCTTTGTCATGTGTCTGAGATCGCGTTGTGTAGGGATTAATTTTCTTGTGATTTTCTTCTTTTTTTCAATGCATGGGAAAACTTCTCGAGACCATGATTTTATGGTGTTTTAATAGTTGTTCTTCTATTTGGATGGGAGACGAATCCAAAATATTCAGAAATAATCGAAATTGGTTTAGCAGTTCTTGATAAATTGTGTAAATAAAACGAATTTGTCTTATATATTTAGAAAAAACAGTTATTAGCTATAAAGTTTTGAGGAAGTGATTAAGGCCAGCCAAATCCCCCAAAATGGCGACCATTAATCAAGAAAAATTCCTTGGTGTCAAAAATGCGTTCGACTCAGATATGTTAAGTGACATGCTACCATGCACTTGAACAATATTTCAACGTTTTAAACTACTTTTTGCAAATGGTGGAAGACTACCTCTAAGATAGAGAGCTGATCTATGAGACTGAAGATGACCCACGAAGGAAGAAAATTAACTCCGGAGCAACTCAGGGTTCAATCTTTGGACCAGATCTCTAAAATATCTCCTATGATAGTATTCTTCGCTTAAATATGCTAACAGTTTCCTTCCTTGAATCCAGATGACATTGACATGGTGATAACGGCAAAAAAAGAGCGAAACAGTACAAATCATTCTGATCTAGTTCGTATAAAACGAGCTAATTTGTGGACATAGTCTAGCCACAGAAAAAAACAGATGTAGTTCTCGTCACTAAGAAGAGAATACTGAACAATCATCGACTTACAAGTGGACGCCGAAGTCATATCGAGCAGACGTTCCTCGACAAGAAATATACCAGCTCATACTGAATAGTGATCTCAGTGACTCAGTGATCAAAATTGTTAAAAGTACTATGCATAACAAATATTCTCAGGTGACAAAAGAAGAGAAGAAGAAAATAATAGGCAAACGGTTAAACCCCTTTGAAGTAATGCAACAGCCGTTCCGGACTTTGGGTTAGAAGTTTAATCGGTTTGAATGGATTTTTGGCCGGTATGCTAAAAAATAAGCATATCGAGTGAGTCCGACACATATGCATAAAGCATTTCTCTAAATTTCCCTAAACGAAATTATAACTAACTAGCCGACCCGTGATGGCGTTGTTCCAAAAATTGTACAGACACCTTTAACGGGAGTGAAATTTCGCAAAGTATTTTTTTTTTGTTGATTTTTTTTTTCAAGTTGTTCAAGTTCAACTATTAAAATGCACATATTTCAGTTCTCTATTTCTATCGTTTTTATTCGATGATGATGACGATGATACACACAAAATTTACCAAATACTTATATAAGTCGAAGAAAAGCGAGTTATCTTCTTCCATGTGAAAGCGTCCATAAAAAAGAGAGGTGTTGAACGCAGTGAAGAGTAAGTAAAAATAGAGTAAGGAAAACAAATTTGTTCTATCCAGCGAGAAATTTTTCTAACCCGACTTATTTTGGGCTACTATTTTGTTACTTTAATTGTGTGTGTGTTCTTGGAGTGCGAAAATAATGTCATAGCAAGTGCAGGTGTATCAAGGTAGCGGAGCACGAATTTGAAGTGGTGCAATCCTTTAAATACCTTGGGTCAACAGTTGCAGCCGATAACAACATAGAAGAAGAAATACGCGGGCGGCTTCTCAAATCCAACAGAGCCTAATACAGTCTGTCAAAGCTATTCAAATCCAGAAATCTAACCATAACTTCAAAACTGCTGCTGTACAGCACCATGGTAATGCCAGTACTCATGTATGGACCCGAGACTTGGGTGTTTAGCAAAAGGCAATGTGACCTTTTAGCCGCGTTCGAGAGAAAAGTCTTACGGAGAATTGTTGGCCCCATATGTGAGGAAGGACGATTCCGGAGACGGTACAATCATGAGTTGTACGCAATCTACCTTGAAGCAGACATAGTGACACAAATTAAGCTCGGTAGACTCTGGTGGGCAGGGCACCTAGCTCGTATGAGCGAAGAGGAACCTGCTCGGAAAGTCTTTTGTGGTACATTGTATGGTAGACGGCAGCGTGGTAGACCATGCTTGCGCTGCAGAGATGGCGTAGACCAGGACGCCCGAAGCCTTGGGGTGCGCAACTGGATGGCGTCGGCTCGAGACCGGGATAGGTGGAGAGACTTGTTGAAAGAGACCAGGACCGGACCCCGGTTGTCGAGCCGATGATGATGATGATGAAGTGCAGGTGTTTGCTTTAATTTGATTCATGTTATGTACTAGAAGCTTGATAGTTGTTGAAAATGAGAATTTTAAAAGGTCAGAATTAATCGGGTTATATTGGTGCCACACCACCGCTGCTGCTATATATGACACTTTTTTATAATTTCCTATCCTAAAAGTAAAAAAGCAAACAATTTACCACACCTTTCTATGCCTTTATTACGTATTTTGTTCCAATAAACTGTGTTTCGTTAATATATTATGCTTTTGGTGCGATTCGTCTGCAATTTTTGTTCACTGAAGTCAATTTTAATACAAATATTGTGTTCTTTTATTATTACTTTTATGTGCCAACGTGAAAAGAACCACAGCTACTGAGAGAGTAGCCCAGCTATACAATTGATAAGCGAAAAACAATAATGAGGAACAACTATTTCTCAGGAAGAAAAAGAGAGGGCAGAAGAACCATGCTGCCAAGTCTATTCTGGCGGTCTCTTCCGAATAAAGTTTTGATTTTTGGAAAATGAAAGGCTTCAATCGAAACATGCTCAATTTGGTTAGCAGTTTGGAATGGCTTTGGCAATTGCAATGCGAAGCGATCAGTATTGTCATCCGAACGTTTTTTTCTACTACATTTGGATGCAAGACTTGCTACCTACAACTCAGCTATGTGCAAACCAATCAAAGTCTAGGCAAATTGCTATCAGCGGAAGATTTTGAGGTTGTCTTCTGATCATCCGAAAAAGGAGATAATATAGTGATGGCCGCCACCACCATCCGCTTTCTTATAAGCAAATGTTGTGAAATACTCAATCACAATTTACTAACATTTGCATTTTGGCTTGTGATCTTAAAGCAACTGCTTACATCACAAACAAATTTACTAAAATGAAAGAGTGCAAATTCAACACCAAATGCCTGTTTTTCATTCCCTGCCATAGTGAGGAGAAAACTTGTTGTATTATTATCCATAACCTCACATAAAAAAAATACCTCACTTTCAACTCATTCCGTATTGACACCACACCGTTAATATGCACTTCCTTGCTAAAAGGATCGCTCAAATAATCACTTTCGCTCCAGATCACAAATTCGTTCCAAAAAGTGCAGTCACGAAGAAATGAAAATCCAACAACAACTAAAATTACAAAAAAAACGAGTATCGAAACGTCCAGGAGAACATGCAATTTGCCGCCAAACTTCGATCACCACAACACAACAACAACAACAGCAGCAACAACAGCAGCAGCAGCAACTTTAGACGCTTCGAAATGACCAATCCAATCTCATGGTGAGAGAAATATTATGCTTCAATGGTTGTATGTTTGAATCTTCTGTGTCGTCAGGATGCATTATTGCATCTTCAATGGGTTTCCACTCGATATTTTCTGCCACCGCGTCACCGCACCAACGTTATAGACAAGACAAGGCGCTTTTTGGAAGAGCTGCAGCAGCACGAGTAGCTTCGTTACGCTGTTTCTACCCATGCGGCCATACAATCGACTTGATTCTCGTAACAGTTGCCAGCGCGTCGTCGTCGTCGTCACACGAACCATAACATAAACATTTTCTACCCCAAAAGGCAAAAATGAGCTGCGCTGTCCATATTTTGCACCAGATCCCTCGTACGCGGAAGACATTTTATTTTAACTGCGTGAGCATCAGCTCTATGAAAAATCAAAACAAAAACAGGAAAACACACAGTTAAATATGAGTTGTATGCATACGATACCCTATTGGGTCTCTCTTTGCATCAAGGGAAGTCTGGTTCACGACTCACGTTAATCGTAATCTTCAGCTGCTTCAATTATGAAATTTTAAATTTTGGTCCCTCGACCCGGATTTCTCATTGACAGATTTTTGTTCGTAATTCATATGGGGTCTTGAAACTCGGGCCACCTCTTATTTGAATCCAAGGCCATGTTTCACAAAATCCATAGAGACAGAATGTATACAACAATGTCTGTTGTACTGGAATTCCTGCCAACCTCGTCTATTTGCTAAGGATAACATTCCCTCCGAAATATCGATAACTTTTATGACAAAGATATTTCAGAACAGAACCTTTGCCTTGGACTTTAACACCAGAGCAGATATTGCATATATCGGAAAACCGTGAAGTTACTATAACTAAGAATCCCATTCACCCAAAACCAAAGATTTGGACATAACACCAGCAGGGACATCCAAAACTTTTAACTATAGTCAGGGGCTTTGTCTATCCATATAGGAGCATCATAGATTAAAAGTGTAGTGAAGATGTAAGGTACGTCAGTGGGTGAATAAGCTGGTTACGAGCCAGCAATCTGGAGAAACCCTTTTGCAAATGTCCCTTTGCAAATGTCTTCCCTCTGTCCCAAAGCTAGCTTTCAGTACATCGTTGGAGAGCTGCCCATTATGCAGAAGAAATAAAGTACCTTACGGTATTCTAGGCTCTTTCAAATTGGCCACACAATTTTTAGGAAAATTCTTCTAACAAGAAGATGTTCCGAAACACTGGATCAAAGGTGTTCTCAAAATGCACAAACGGCTTGAAATTCTGAAGACCGCCGAGATAACCTTTATAGAAGCCCTATACAAGCCGTATCTTGTGGAATCAGTTATTACCGAAGCTGGTGTGTTAGTTGGGATGTTATATTTTTAATACACCGTTCAGCTAGACCACTACAATACTCTGCTCATCTGAATCTTCATTTGACACGAAACTCATCCCCGCTAGCTGCAGTTTATAAAAATTTTGGGAGCTTTGTTATCTTCCAAAGGATAAATAGTTTCTACAACGCTTATTTTATTGCTTATTTCGGTATCCATTTAGTCAATCTGTACCTGCACGTAATTGTTACCCACTCTCTTCCCACGAAGAGATAGGAACAAGCCTAGGAGTAAAGTGGCGCCCAATAAGCACTCTTCAGTGATTCAAGCCCTCAACCATTTCGTGTTGTGGGTCTCTGCTGAGTCCAAACGCCCAGGATGAAAGCCACTTTATCATGAATTCCAACTTTTTTGGGCTGGTTTAAAATGGAGACCTACAGCGTTAATAGCCCAACGCCCTATCCGGAAAGCTGTCTAACTTTTAGCTAGTATTATGTTATAGGAAAAGAAATAATTTAATTTGATTGTTTAGTTAAGTTCCCCCTTTAAGTGGTACATTGTCATCTGAAAATGATAAATTGATTTTGGTCCTTCGATCCGGATTATGCTTTGCGGGCTATCAGTTCATAATTTATTTTAAAAATACCTAAGACTGTTAAAGAAGACTTTTAGAATACCTTCAAATGTTTACTAAATCAATTGTAAAAACATGGTGGTTCCACTTTTTTCCAAATACGTTTGTTTTGTACCAAACTTAACTATAGTTACGCTATGAAGAATTAAATAAAGGCCTTCTCCTGAGCTAAAGACAAAAACGAATAATGTCGCTGTAAGGATGCTTAATGTCTGTGAGGCTTCATTAATAAAAATGCCCACAACATAGTGCCCTGGCCAGACACAAATACAAATAAGAAACTATCCCAAACCGATCATCCATCGATCGCATGGATGCCTCGTGAAGATGTGTTGAATGAACGACAATACAGCGTGGTGCGGCAATGCGACGCAACGACCAACGCGTCGTCGTAGCGACGACCGACTACGATTCAACGATTGCAGATCGAACTATCGAAGAGGAAATCTTTGCAACATACCTAATCTTTAGTGAATCACAGAGGGTCATAAAATGGTGAAGGCGGGAGAAGGTGGCAACATCTCAGATGAAATATCTCAATAAGGGAGACAGAGATCAGATGCAACATGGCGCACAGTGTTTCTGTGGGCATATTATATCGCAGAACCACGTGAACATGCTTATTATGTGTTATTACCAGGCCAATACAACATGGCAACGACACATTGTTTATGGTCGACAAGTTAAAATGATGATGACAACGAAAGAGAGAGAGACTATACGACGACGACGACGACCAAATGACAACAACACAACGCAGGAGCGGCAAATCCACAAATCTACCGCGCATAATACTCGCAATATTGAAGAATGCTTTAAAAGATTCATGTGCGTTTGCAGCACGCCGAAGTGGGACACATCGTCTTAATGGCTACTCCCAGTGGATCGTTTAGTGTTAGATTTGGAATAATCTGCCTAAAACGGTCTTCGTCGTCGGCAGCTATACAACAGTGGCGCGTCGGCATAAGCCTTTTGTCTTCAACCATATGTCGCTGTCGGAGAATTTTGGATCTTTAAATCAGCATAGGATTATGCTTATAAAGCCTACAAAGCTTATAGCTTAGTTAGCTTGGGTTGGTGGATATAGGTATTGTGATTAAGTCAATGTCGATAGTTGCAGTTTGCATAGTAAATTGCAAGACACACGCTTGTTAGGACCTCGATGAAATAATTGCCTGTGTACTACCAAGGGACCTAACCGAACATGGTTTATTATGTTATGTGTTTTTTAAGTCGAAAATGGCTAACGCAACTTGGATTAATTTGTAATTGAAATCTAGGCCGATCGGCTTGTTTCTTCGAAATAATGTTTAGTTTGTTCCTCAGATATTTGGCTTTTCAAAGTAACCGCAGTTAATTAAATAATCAAGTAGTATTGAGGGGTAAACATACTTGTAAACAGAACTAGGGATGTTAAAATTTAAATTTAAATTGCATATCTGTAAAGGAATAGGGCCTTCACTACTCCTATGTGCCAAAGTGAACGGTTTATGGAAATGTAGTTAAGATCCCCAGTTTTGAAGATTTTTCTTTACCTCCGATCGACTTCTCCACTTGCCTTGGGACCGTGTTCCACTGTTTTATCCAGCGCCCTCCACCAAATTTTTTTTTTACGGGAGCTTGACGGTGCTTCCCTTTATCCACTTCTTGGGGCAAGCATTTGAATTTTCAAACTCTTTATATGAGTGGATGCAGTAGCTCGCTAGATGTCATTGGCGCTGCTTGCAAAAGCTCTGTGGGTATACCGTCGAGTCCACTAATTTCTTGTTCAAAAGTGTTTTAATCACAACACCCGCGTTTTAGGAAATTTGTTACTTTTGCCGAATCATCAGGGATTAGGTGCATATCGCTGGTAAACACACGATTTTGAGCTGGTTCTTCTTCAAAGAAGATAACCGGCTACATCATTTACCAGATGTTGTTTTGAGCCTCTTCAACCACACCGATGATTCGCTGTATTCTTCCGCTTCTTTAGCCAATGCCTTGATATAACTAACGCATTTCATTGGTTGGCGGTGAAGGCGGATTCTGTACCTACGCAATCTTACGGAAGATACATGAGAAGATGATCCCGGTCTATCTCTAAATCCGCTCTTCTTCTGTTTCTAACGTCAAAGAGAATACTTCTTGTGGTTTTGTGACACGTCTTGGGTTAAAACATGGTACCACCAATTTTAAGAAGGTTAGTGTTGTAGAAATATCAGAAATTTGACCACAGTCGTCGCAACTGCTAACACCATGTTTTTACATATCAGGCATGAACCCATCGTTGTTATTGTTAATGCGTCGATGCTTCAGCATTCGCATCTATAATTATTATTCTGAGGTGATTTGCATGTACTCGAGCCCACAGCCCAGTAGTGGCAATTTCGTTAACGAGATTTATTTCAGTTACATAGAGTGTTATCTGCCGTAACCTCTCCTAAAAAGCTAGAAGGTTTTTCCCAAGTACGGTATTTTACTGCTTATATTTAGTACAACACTCGCACTTAAAAGTATGGTAGGCCAAGTCCAGTCCGATTAGGTCAGACGAGTATCCGATTGGTTACTGAAGAGCACAATTAATGGTGTTTATAGAAATATGTTCGCTTCACTGAGCTGATCTCGGTCAGTGACTACCTGATTTATACAACGTAACCAACATAACAGCCGCTCAAACATCTCTACAGTTGACGCAGTTCGGAGGATCTAGTTTCTTTGAATTTCATCTTTAAATTTGTGGCTGGCCTATCTTGACGTCAAGCTGTGGTAAAGGGTGAAGCAACAACTTTAAGATTGGAGCCAACAAACTAGCAACAAATTCTTGAATACTCAGATTTTAGTATTTTCGTTGTGGCTGGGCTATTTTGATGAACCTTCAAAAATAGCGAACAAAAGTATGGATCGGATGCAAACTCTACATACAAAGTGCATTAACTAGCCCTTTGTGGAGGAAACTATTGTAGACTTATTTTCCTCTACTGTACCGTGAGATATGACTTCAGTAAGGTTTTAAAAAACTGCAGTCTTTTCGTGACTGCATTTAATTGACTAAAAATACTAAATTACTGTTTTAACTTACGTATTTTAAAACTTTAAAACTACATTCAGCAGTCAGTACTGAACTACTGCCTGCACAATTAATTAAAACAGTTATTTCTCTGGAAGTTTATTAACTGCAGTACTTTTTGAATGTTTTTTGTCATACAACAGTACAAGAAATTTTCTAATAAAACACTAAAACTAGTTAAAAAGTACTGCAGTTGATGATCTTTTAGTCATTAATTTTACAGTCAGCATTTAAGTACTAACTTACACTCAAAATTAAAGTCATTTAATTGAGACTGAGTTGACTGCATTACCAAAAACTGTTTAGCTGCAATGCCTGAAGATCTTTAAAATTAAGGGATTAAACCTTTCCCACACTTTATTCCTTTTTTTTCCCATATTTCAACTGGCCTTCAGAATGCTAAATACCAAAATCGTTCCCACAACGAAAATTCCCTGAAACAAAAACTCTTCAAAGCGAATTCCGAAGTTCTTTTGTCTAAAAGGTCTAACATTAAACATTCCAAGGAAATTTTCTATCTTAACTTCATAAATCAAAGCTAAACGTAATCTCTTCGTCTTTGGTTGGAAAGACAAGACCACACAAATTCGCCCTTTGAGCTACTTTCTTGCTGCCCAGCTTATATGTTCAATATAAGTGTCCTCTGCTGCTGCCTAATTTTTGTCCCGAATTCCACACCACAAATTCATTTATTTCTGCATCCCATTTTGAAAAAAAAAAATACAAAAATAAAAACAATCCAAAGGCGTAACCCGGAATCAGAGCAACCAAAAATCCTATTCCTCACGATCTACCAACGAAGACAAGAGAGTCAACAGTTGCTGGTTGCTAGTTTCTGCACACACATAACACAAAACAATAACAACAATCAAACGATCAGTATCACAGAGCAATAAATTTGCTCCACATCCACACACCACCGCACCGCTCCGCCAGTAACTTAGCAACCGAACCAACCACCCGCCCTGGCCAATACCCGTACTGCACAACCCCATAGTGAGTGTGTGTATCTCTGAGATACTTTTCAGTTTGGACCAGGTGGTAGACCCCAAAAAAAAAACGAAAGAAGGAAAAAGCTGATTTGGTATCCACATCTGTCCGCCACAGCCAGCGTGGAGTAAAAGTATCAACTAGTCTGCTCGGGACTATAATAAGCCACAACAAGCTCGCAGAGCTTGGCCTGTATCCAAGAAGTTCCTTGAGTGCCTGAGTATCTATCCCAGCCAAAAGTTACAGCAAAAAAAATCAGCAAATCGTAGAAATAGTTGCACAATGCACAATTATGCATTGTGTGGCTATTTAAAGGAAAATAAAAGGCGCAGTTGTTTGTTATAAAGTTTGGTGGTGTGCTGGTTCGCCTGGATTTATGCCACCCTCCTGCTGCCCAGCCCGTTGCAGCAAAGTCGGTTGGATCAGTGCAATAAATCCACTGATGATGGTGACGGTGAATTTGGTGCAAATTTAATCACAACTGGCTGCTAGTAAATCTCTGCACATGCCAAAGACACATAGCAGCCGAAGAGTCGAATGTCGGTGTGGTAAATAGACTTGAAGTTGGAGAGATGGTGTTAAATCTTTTTGTGTCGGATTGAGGAGGACGCCTTCAATGAGGACAAACTCGGTGTTGTGCTGATGCAGAAGTCCTATCGCTCTTGGCTACTGGCTACTAAACGGTGTAAACTGGGCTAACCCTCTCCTCTGCTGAAGAAAGAAGATTGTTTTTTTTTTGTTGTCGTTTGTTGGTGTGGCAATGGCAATTGGTAAGGAATATTAATCAGATAAATGCCGTTCGTTGTGCCTTGGAATAATAGGAATAACTGTATAAATGATTTTCATGCAGCCCCATATCGACTTTGTGAAGCAAGAGGGTTCCCCTGATAGCAGCAGAAAGGTATGGGTACACGACCGACCGAGGCAACGACGAAGAGAATTGAATATCACCAAGAAATGGTTTTGGATAAAATGGGATATGACACCTTTCGCAAGACAGCATTTGTGGGTCATTTGTTTATGATTATGAATGTTATGGCTTTTGTCTGAAGGAGGAGGGGAGGACACTCAACTTCAATTTAGTTTGTTTTGGTTAATAGATCTTCTTAGGAGAACATAAAAGGCACAGCACAGCTATAATACAGCAAAATGACATGGGAAGGTTTTTATGCAAAATATCCATAATGGCGCACTTTATTGTAAGAACTACATTCGCTGCTGGTACATACTTTCTACAAAATTCTTGCAGTAAAATAAGCTTTCTACTTATTCTTTTCAAAGATCCGTGACATTATTTTCAATGGGAAAGGAGAATTATTTACAAACAAAAATCAAATTCGGAGATTGAAGTAATAAGGCCCCAGAATTAGATTGCCTATAAAATGCAGTCGTTGCTTGGAACAGTAAGACAATTTAGTAACAATAATTATCAGTTCTAGGGCCCTTCCCTATCACAGAACAGCTACGTGTTCCGAAACAGCCTCGGATACGGAAGATCTGTTGACGAACCCAGCAAATGAAACAAGAACAAGCGGAAAACTCAACCTGCACGACAAAACGTCCAATATAGTACTCAGGATAGTAGACTTAGTAGACTCTGCGGAAGGGTGAAATATCATCATAGCAAAAGCAATCAATTACCACATTCAATATACACAAGTGGACTTAGCGGTCGTGTGACCAAAAACTCGTGAACCAAATTGATCACTTTGCGATTTACTCCAGACAAGTTTCCAGTATCTTAAAAGTCTAAACGTTCGGGGAGCAAACGTTGACTCAGACCACTATTTGGTATAGAGTCTCGAGTACGGATGTTGATATCTGTGATGCCATAACGCTGAGCAGAAAACGATAAGACTTTTGTTGACCACTGCTCTCTCTTAATAGTCGGCGAGCCAGCCACCAGCATTATGTAAGAACAGACGACCAGTGGAGACATTGTCAATGAGTCACTAGGCGACCACGAAGAAACTCCAGGTTCGATGAAGAATACCGCTTGTGCAGAGGAAGACACTGGAGAAATCTCACTGCTCTATCAAAGTTGGTAGGAACACCACTGAATCGTTTAATTTTAGGAAAGATCAGCAGTTGTACCCAGATCAAAAGTCTACACCACTAGTAGAGTCTATAAAAAGTCCGTCAAACGTATTGCTTGATGACATAAGCATAAATAACAGAACAAAGCTGGTAGGTGCATTTGTTAGTATTGAATTAGAGGTGGCAACAACGAAGACAAAACGAAGTATATGCAGCACTACATCAGACATTTCGAGTGCTATTTAAATCAGGCAAATCAGGATCGAATCAATGGAACAAAGTTTGAAATTGTACCTATGCTTTAGAAGACCAATGTCCAATAGTTGAAATATGATCCTGAGGATCCCAGATGTATCAACAATAGACCCCTTGGTGTCACCTTCAACGAGCTGTTCAAATTCAAGCTGCATTCAATATTGTTCACAGGTAGGCATTTAGAACTGGCGACTTCTGACGCCATTTCTTCACCATTACTCTTGTAACCTTAATTGTTTTTGGATTGGTTAAGCGTGGTTCTGACCAAGGAAGATAAGAACTGTGTGATGACTGGTCAGTGGGGTCGTAAGAGACTGTTTGTCTGAACCTACAAAGGTAGGTAACTGCAGCGTGAAATTGGTAATGGGAGTGTAGACAGGAAAGCTGCTAAATGTCTGCCATCGCCAGATTATTAGAGAAAGCTGCTATCTTGGGTTCCGACTAGAATTCAGCAACTCAGAGGATGTAAGCCAGTTAGTCTAACAGTTAGCATTATTGCATTTGTTTTATTAAAAAGCTATTAGTAAAAGTGATAACAGCCACCTAATTGACGAGCTGCTAACCTAAAGGGCCAACAATAGAATCCTTCATGTCCTTTTATATAGATCACTTCTCATAAGAACGTGTGTATTTTATCGATCTGTCAGTTGAAAACGTGGTATCAAGTTTGGGATAGAGCTGGGATATGGCAGACAAAATGCTTTAGTGTCTTAATAGTTTCTTAATATTTTCTTAAAAGTGAAATTTTTCATTCCATGAAATTCCCATACATTTCAGTAAAACACGAGTTCACTTTTTCTTTTACATTGGCCAGAGGAAATTATTAGATATACCACGAACCAACCAGCTTAAGAGAAGGATATTACCTCCCAGAAACGACATCTAGCGGAAAAACAGTGCATCTCATAAAACACATTTCGAAGGTTCTCCTCTAGATAAGAAATTTAAAATTCATTTCAATCACATTCAACAACAATCACACGGAAATTGAAGCTATAAAATTGAAATCATGCCTCATGCATCACACAAAACCCAACTTACCATCATCAATTTGTAAGAGGAAACCCACTTCATTGCCATTTTCGCATATAACTCACCTGAAAAAAAAAAGAAAAAAAAATGTGAGTTAAAAACATACATCACAAAAGGTGTAACTTGTTAAATTTGTTCGGTCAAAATAAATTACAATGCCACACCTCTTCTGATCGCGCCCCATTCGAATAACAAACAAAAGGAATCACACGCATACATCACGATGCGTCGCTTCGGTCCTATGGCAAGTCCCAAGGGAGCTGTAACCTGAACGTAGAGGCATAGGTACACAGGTAAACCTGATGATGATGATGCTGCACATCACCATCAAGCAATTTACCACTACGTTTATAGTCCCCTCGTCGCTCGTAGTCTTGGCCAATTCAATTTAATCGATCGGGCGCGAATTTTATTGAGTGCACGTGAAGATCAAGGCACACACGAAATTGAGCTTGATTCGTGGTACGCGCGTGAAAAATTCCACAAGAAGATTCGTTCCCATAAATCGCACCTCTGCACTTCATCGCCACAATAATCACCTTGCTCTGTGGTGGCTCTCTGTGGCACTCTGGGCATCGCCATCCAAACAAACACTTTACCCTAATGGCAGGGCATTTTTTTCAAATGCATAGTCCCATAGCCAACCGAAGACCAAAACCAAAACCCAAACCCATAGGCTTGCAACAAAATGTTATAAAGAAGATTATGCCTGCTCACTTCCTTGCGATTTATATTCCTGGTTTGTGAGAGCACACCGAGAATGATCATCACTCCTAATAAGTACCGTCAATAATCGCGTCCAGTACTCTTCGTGTCATTTTTTTTTTGAAACTTGCATTCGTTGGACTTGGTTCGGTGTGGTGTGGTGGTGGCGTGAAGCCATGAAGGATGAACCTTTCAGCCGGGCCAACAACGAACGATGACATGGCCGAAGGATTGGCATTTTGTTCTTACCCCGGAATGGGATGATCTTAAATGCAATTTTACTCTTTACACACAACGAAGCGACGGGACGCGACCGACGTGCCTTCGCAAATGGATGGATGGCTGGGATGTGGATGGGATCACAAAAGGATAATATTATATTACACGCGCGTCTATACAAGCGGACGACGCGAAACCTTCTTGGCCATTGTCGTTGTCATGAACTTGTACTTGGACCTGGATGAGCCGTCGCATCGTCACAGACAGATTCGTCTTCATTCTTCTGACAGGCAATTGTTACTGTGCCACACTAATTGACATGAATTGCGTTCTCAACGTCTGTAAGGATCATTACGGAAATTATGATTGCGAATTTGAAATTTCACGGCTGAATGTGAATTGTGAGGTTTTATACCTCTTTTTGTTTTTACATTGATGGCGGATGTTGTTGTCCTCAGGGAGTAAGTATATGGTCAACAATAACTTTTATTAGGCATAATTTTGTTCTTTGGGTTTATGGTTTGCTTAATTATTGATTTGAAATGAACCTGTTTGTAGCCTCAAACCATTTAGTTTAAGTTCTTCGTTAAATATATCAAATGTTACTAGCTGTTGTTCCACCCAGTGTTGCCACTTTTCTACACATCAATTGTGCGTATCTACTAGTAATAAGCGCCAAATACTGGTCCAAAAAGACTTGGTTTTCTTACCTAAAAAGCTGCTAAGAATTGTGTCTTACAGGAAAAGTAATGATTCCTCTGATAGCTATTTTCTACATGCAACCGCCGCCGTTAAAGCCTAACTTAATGCTGAAAGACTCTACTTAAAAGGAGTCCTAAGACTTCTTGGACAAAACCCATACATAGTTTTTCCAGAGTACGTATGCATAAATTGGGCTCAGGGAACTAAATGCAAAAGCCGAAAAAGGAAATATTTTTGGCGCATTAGTGTGTTAGCACAGTCTCCACAAAACAAAAGATAACGACATCTGATCAACGCCTTGACGTGGCGAAGTCGCTTGCGGTGACTTCTATTATTAAACTTAGAACAATATGATCGCGGAAATTATTTCTGTAGAAGGGCAGTGTCTGGGATCCACTATTACATCGCACAACAACATCAGTGTAAAGATCAAGCGAAGAGCCACACTTGCCAACAACTGTTTCTTTGGGCTTAGAAGGTATTTATGTAGTAAGGCCCTCTTTCAACGAACCAAGTGAAACTTGAACAACGAATTTCGGATCTGCATGTAAAGTGTCTGGACCTTAAACGTGTAGCTGAACAATAAGTGGAGAACCTTGATAGGCACAAAAATGGCACTACAGCCCAAGAAATGCGACAGAATCAAGAGAAAATGAATGCCTGCAATATCTACTCCGTTGAGTGCTGGAAGAAATATAAAAAACAGCTGTTTTTTGGTTCCGACTTTGTGGATATAAAGAAGACTTTCAGTTATTTTATGTTGTTGTAATTGACGCCCGACATACTTCTAGTATCGTTAATGTTCGGACGTTCCGAAGATCCACTCAGAGTTCAGATCACTAGCTGGTAGTAGAATTTGGATATCCATGACATCACAACGAAGATCAAATACTGCAAGAATATTTGACGTCAACGTAAGCTTCGATCGCAAGATCAGTATAACTGTTGGTAAACGCGTTTTTCTTTAATATTTTAGTGAGCACATCACCAGTATCAAGCTAAGAAATCCAGTATAAACTCTAGACATTAGAAGTACCACCACTGTTTTGTTGGGTGACCAAAACGAAACATCTGTTTTGGTCTGCTGGCGGGCACATGCAGCTAAAGGCTTGAGTTGTGAGGTAAATCTATAAGGCAGGAGCAGAATTGTTGAGAGATCAGCATCCGAACTCTTTGTGCAAAAATACAAAGTAGAACAATGATTTCCCAGACGGAAGGAGAGTAAGTACGAAAAACAAGCGGTCGAGTCTATTGAGGGTTGTACGATAGATCTATGAAAGGGTCAAACAAACTACCTAAAAAAAAAAACTAGTCGTGTTGAAAATGGAAACACAGTAGGTGTTGACTATCTGGAAAGATGGCGTTTCCAAACTACTAAACGATGAAGACACCCATCCTTCAGCTGTCATTTAAACAATCCATTGAACTTAGATACTGATGGGCGAAAACAGGTTAAACGGTCTAGAAAATGTTAGAAAAGCGATATCTAAACTTAAGTAGCATAAGACTGTTGGTGCGGATAGATAAACAATTTGAGGCAGTGGAAGAAATGACTTGGTTAGGAGCATTTACCAACTAATTTGTAAAATTTTGGTAGGATAAGTAAGATAGATGACACGTTCGAAACGATTCAACGTTTTTCAAAATGACCTGATCTGCCCCTTCCACTCATGAAGACTTGAATTGCAAAAAAAGGGTTAGTCAAGGTAAAATATCAAATCACCAGAAAGTAGAAACAAAAGATCTTCCGATGACAGAAGTGTCAATAAAATTCATTTCCACCACAACTGATTCAAATGTATCGCGTGATAATTACTTACACTAGAGCTGTAAAAGACTGCAGTCAATTGGTAATGAAGTCAATTCAGTCGCAGTTAATTGACTTTTATTTGTACTGCCTCTTTAGTACTTTAACTGCAAAATAAGCAATTAGCAGTCAGTACTAAAATACTGACTGAACAGTTAATGAAAGCAGTTAATTGACTAAAAGGTAATTAACTGCAGTACTTTTTGACTGGGTTTAGTCTTCTAGTCAGTGCAAAGTTTTTTGTACTGTTCTTTTTTTTTGTATTCTTTCAACTCCAAGTTACTTTCAGTGCTCTTTATATTTCTACACAACAGTACAAAAACTTTCTACTGACTAGAAGACTAAAACCAGTCAAAAAGTACTGCAGTTAATTACCTTTTAGTCAATTAACTGCTTCCATTAACTGTTCAGTCAGAGTCAGTATTTTAGTACTGACTGCTGACTGTAGTTTTACAGTCAAAGTACATTTGTTAGATAAAAGACTTATGAAATTTTGTCTTTTTAGTCAATTAACTGCAGTACCGAAAAGACTGCCATTTTTAGCACTCTGACTAACACCCAATCCAATATGCTAATATGTAACAGGAAAATAGCTTATTCGCACAGTTCCCAATGTTCGCAGGTTTTTGTCAATGCGTTTTGCACACAATAGAAATTGATTTTTGAGTGCCTTTAGCTGGAAGAAATACGAAAAAAGATCTACAATGCGTTTTGGCCATAAAGGAGTTGAGCTAAAAATTTGTTGTGTACTTTTTTGAGGAGGTGAGGCTTGGCCCTTTAATTTTCGCTATGTGATCATTTTCGAGTGACTTAGTTTGGAGGGTAGCGGTGCTAACTTCACTTAAAGTAAGCACCATACTGGGTTCGGGGGTAATGAGTATGAGCAACAAATTCGGGAATGCGGAAAAAGATTCCAGCGTACTTAAAATTTTGAATTTCTGTTATGTCAATTTACTAAAGAAGCTTCTTGACTGAGACTTAAATACAATGATTAAATACAATGTTACATACAATTTTGAAGCTTTGACTTTTGATTCTTCGTTTTTTTGCAAACACGTTCTCTGTAAATCGTCCTTTTATGTTACTTTAGCCTCTCCATAAAATTTAGTTGATTATTTCTTCATTTCAAATAATTTCTTCATAGCTCTTATCAGTCTTAATGATTTCAATATCACAAAATTACACACAAACAATATTTCCTTTTGATTTCAAAAGATTTCTTATCGCCTACCATCATCTCTGTATGGCACCAAACAAAATTAACAAAACATAAAATGTAATTTCACACTATTACATCTTTGAAGTTGCCACACAGTGAAATCAAGTCCAAACCCAAGACCCATCCGTCATCCACACCAATCAAAAGTTGATTTTCATTTATTTTCCCTCAATAACCAGTCGATTTCCCGAAATTTAATTCAAAAGATATACAAAACTCTTCTCAAAATAAAGACCAATCCTCCGAAGGTGGTATGCATTTCATCTCTCCTTTATAACCGTCTTTCGACTTATCAGATTGCTGGACGGACAATGAATTTTACAAATTTCAAAATTGATCATATTATGGCTCTGTGATGTCTGTAAAATTATTACACAGCTTTTCCGCTGGATTTTTTGTGTCCGTTGGAACGCGATTTGCAGCATGATCAATGAACAGTTCAGTGTGCGTGTGCTTATAGTCCGATAGGGCGGCTCAGATTTAAATTCATTGAAATAAATTTTAAACAAAAATAAAAATAAAAAAATAGTAAAAACAACAAACAAACTAGTAGAAAAAAATAATACAAAGACACACAAATATAAATCGATCTCACTAATCGAATAAATAAAGCGAAAGTCACGCTCCACGGCATTATGTCGATAGTCTAAGCGCGAGTAATTAATTCGCAGAGTTAAGTAAACATGATTAATAATAGCAATAAGAATTTGCTTAACTATTGCATGCCAGACAATTATAATGGTCGGGGGTGGGTGGAAGCTGGGCAACACATGTCTACTGCCGCAATGACGATGGCAGTCGGTGGCGGCAGCAGCAGCCCACTCTATATAGAAAAAACCGACATAGATTGGCGAGCAACATATGCCGCCACCGACCGCCATCCACCGACAAACTATGCAACGACAACGACAACGACGACGAGAAGATTTATGAGCTTCCACTTGTCGACAATCTCAGTGCATGTGGACTACATTTGGGTTTGCTAATTACTGGACCACATGGGAGAGGTTTGTTTTGAAAAACTACCAATGATGCTATCGCTCTCTCGCGCTCACAGTGGGAGTTAGGCTGCACCGCATTTTCTGAGCATTGACCAATTTGAAATCTGTCAAAAGGAGTCATATCATAATATTTTTTTTTTTTTTTCAGAATAAAAATGGGGATAGTCTTAAAAGTCTTGAAATGTATTTGCTTTTCAAAGTTTTTTTTTTCTTATCGGAACTCGTGATCTGCTACTCAATTTTTGAATTATATTAGTTGTCAAACATATTTTGATTCAAAGGTGCGTTTTCTTAACTGCAAATCTTCGAAAAAAAGTTGTTGAAGTTATGATCTAGTTTTATGCGGAATGACTTATTGATAATAATTACATGTTCCTAATTT
Organism: Meliscaeva auricollis; assembly: GCA_948107695.1. Classification (NCBI taxonomy): domain Eukaryota; kingdom Metazoa; phylum Arthropoda; class Insecta; order Diptera; family Syrphidae; genus Meliscaeva; species Meliscaeva auricollis. The sequence continues at coordinate 78,695,686 of OX403616.1, read as the reverse complement.
AAAGGTTTCCTAATCAGCTCTTTTGTTTTACATCACACAATATGGTTTTCTTCGATGAATTTTGTTCAAATTTTATTGATACTTCTGACAGCAAAAAATGTATCATTGGAGAATTTTTTAAGGGGATATTGTAAAGTTGAATTTTTTATAAAATTGGGTCGAACGATTTTGATATAAAAAATTGTATTTACTTTTGTTAGTAAGGCCATAGTTTTAAAATGAAAGAAATAATTTTAGAAATGTTAATAACGGTACCGACCATGGAACCGTTATTTCATTTTTGATTTTTTTCTAAACGACTCAACCGATTTTGATGAAATTTTTAATACGGAAGTTTCTGAATTAGAACAACCTTAAAATTATTTAATAAGAGTTTCCAAAAATTGCATAACAATTTTTTTTTTTTTTTTGTTAAGGTTAACATTTAAAACATTTATTTTTTTAAAAACGTCTTCAGCGATTGAATTTTTTCAACTTAACTTTCTTAATCAAATCAAATGGCATACTTGGTTGAGCCCGAGAAATTTTAAGATGTCTTTTTATTAATGGATTTTATTTTGTCTTACCCTTTTTTTTGTAAGATTTTTCTTATAAAATTATTTATTTAAAAAAAAAACGACTAGAGTAGCACCACGGGGCCCTACGATCTTGCTCAACGGATAGACTCAGCGTAATCTTGCACCTTCTACCTCTTGATTACTTTATTTAAAAGGAATTTTTTTTCATGGCGGGAGTGCATGTGGCATTGTGCCGAGAAACTTCAACTGTTTTCACTGATTAATCAAAGATGTGCTGGTGCGGGTGTCTTCGCTAATGCATTACGCTTCCCTGTCTTTGGTATAGTTACCAAATCAAAGTATGTATTCAAGAGAGAGGACGCTACTAGAGAAATCCTAATGTATTTAATAGAAGACAATACACTTTTGCTCGGAATAGGGTGACTGAGCTTATACGGTCCTCTAAACGGTCTTACCTGTTTCAAAAACTTGACCCATCACTTAGGTCAAAAGAGCTTTGGAAGAATTTAAAAGAAGTAGGTGTAGCTGTTGAAGAAAAATCTCAAGTATGTTCTTTGAGTCCCCAAGTCATGAGTTCTGTTTTTTCACCCCTTTGTTCTGAACCAAACGATATTGATATTCCTTTAAGCGAACGTGATGCATGGGATTGTTTTGGTTTTTGATGTGTTGAATTGACTAAGGTGCAGTTTGCTGTTCGTTCTGTTAAATCAAATGCTATTGGATATAATCGTATTTCCCCAATTTTTTTAAGATTTGTTCTTCCAATTGTACAACAATTTATGCTGCATATTTTTAATAATTGTATTACCAGTAGTCAGTTTCAAAAAAGCTTGAAGTCTGCTAAGCTAAATCAAATTCAATCAAACTTGAGTGTGAATAAGAAAATATATAAATGACAGTCACGGTTCCGAGCTAACCATAGCAGTGAAACAGCAGTTATTACAGTAACTTCAGACATCCATATTGCTTTGGATTCTATGGATTCTAGTTCTTAGTCTCTTGACACTCCTTGATTTTTCAAAGGCATTCGATAGCACAGATCATTCAATTCTGTTGGTAAAACTAAAAAAAAAATGAATTTTTCAAATAATTCTCTTCGTTGTATTACCTTATAAACCGTTCTCAGACGGTTGAGACGCGGATAGGATTGTCTGAACCATACTGTGTGAAGTCTGGTGTACCTCAAGGCTCGGAGTTGGAACCTCTTTTTTCCCCCATATATGGATGAATAGTCGGTCGGGCAATATCCACAGAAGCGCGAAGAAATTAGCTTACAGCTTCCATCGCAGCTATTCGAGCAGCAGAGAGAAACGAGCTAGAGTCTACGTATCTCATGAAGATGAAAGAAGTTTTCCGTACTTCCACAAGAAAGCTGCAAATGCTAGTACAGGTGTTTACAAAACATGGTTATCAAATGAAGAACTTCATAGGGTCAAGAATCGATAGACAATGTACTATACAAAGACTTAAGTTTCAGTGGGTTAGTCATCTTCAAAAAGGCAACGATTGCAAGCGATGCAGTGGAACCGTGGAACAGTCGAAAGGGAATCTGCACAGCTGGGTAAGAGATGGAGAGAACTGCGCATAAAAGAAGTGTAGGGGTGGTGGCTCTTTGCCTTTTATGGGGATCAAAACTTACTCAATAAGCTTTGAGGAACTATGTAAGTAGTTAGTAAGGAAAGGTTCGTACGATTTAGCTAGAGCTCGTAAGAATAAGGCTTATATGCAAATGAAACCTCTTGATGGTAAATGAAGCTCAACGATGAATCCACATCCAAATAAGAGCTATTTACGGTAACAGTCTCCGTACTAGATCGCACAGTTATTATCTTTCTTCTACCGATACCATCGAAAGTATTTGTTCTTGAATGGCAAATATAACTGATTTATTGCAGTCAAGGTTCTGTACTTGTTGTTCGGATAGAAATGGTCTATTGAGAAGCCTGTCATTCCATGTGCAGAATCAAGAATCGTTGTCTCTTCTTTATAGAGTACCTAACCGATAAATCTGCTTGGATTTGAACCTTACTGTCTTCTATAACTACCTCCTACTATTTGCTGGGCAGTTATCCCGATGGAAGTACCCTTCATATTTAGTGTCACTTAATAGTTGCAAGGACAAAGAATGTAAGTTAAGCTGAAGCCTAACAATATTGTATTTAGAAATGTATTCAATTCGAAAGATATCTTCAAATTAACTTTACTAACAACAATCTCTTCTCAAATCACTGCCTTTAATATAATACACACCTTGGCGTGTTGAGGTCTCATAAAATTCCCAAAAAACACCAAAGGCCTCGTCTAAAACAGTTTGATCACCCAACACGTCACATTCTCAAATTCATCAACAAAAATCATAAATGCCCAACCATAATAATTAACGAATACCTTTTCTCAAAGCCCAACACCATTACACCCATAAAACCTATTCCACAAAACATACATTACCCGACACTCATTTAATATTATACAATATCTCTGCTAAGCGCTGGAAACTTCAGTCAAAACTTAATTTTCCTCATGAAGTTGACAAATGACACCACCTGAGGCGTCAATGCTGTCGCCCTCGACGCTGTCATTGACAAATGCAATAATTATGCTGGCCGTTTGTCATCGCGTCAACTTTCAATTAGATGCTTCGTCAGTTGCTGCTGCTGCAACTGTAGGTGGACGTTCGAGGACCGCGCATGTTTGTAGGAACAGTGTAGAGTGCCTCCGAAATAAATCGATTTACCCGGCAGATTACTGGGGTGCCTTTTGAAGCCATCTGCGATGTGATGGGAATGGAATGGACCGTCATAATTGAAATCTGAGTCAACACTCTTCGGACTTTGGCAATAACTACTGTGATTTTGCAATAATAATGTTGGCAATCCAATTCTCTGGATAATTCTCTGCGCTACCACCATCGCGTCGGCCGTCGCGTTGCCATTTCCAATTTATTGATTGCAACCAAGCTCCTTGGTGTGCGATAATTATCTCAGCTGATCATATTTAACGAGGAAAATGTACGACAGACTCCGACATCGACAGCGACGCGACTTCAACAGACGACGAATATTCCAATGGTACCAATAGTTGTTGTTAGTGGACTGTGTGTAGCCAATAAGTTTGATATAAATTTAATAAGGCAGTTAGTAGAACACGAATCATTTATCATCTTATCTTGGAAGTAGATCAATTATTGCATTTGTCTTATCGCACAATTTATCTAAAGTGTTCTTATGCCGAATTGTTTGCGAATTGTCAGTTGCCGAAATATTGGGAAATTATATTATGGATCATTAGCGGCATTTGACATTATTTGAAGTCATTTGTTTAGGACTCCCTGAGTGAGGCAAAATAGGAAAATTACAGCTCAAGCAGTGAAGCAGCGTATTTTAAGTATTCTTTTGAGAATATTTGATAATTGTTTTTAAAGATACACTGTAGGACTAGAAGAAAATTTGTGCGTTGCTAAAAGAAATGGCGCCTACTATCCAGGGTGGATTAGGATCCCAACAGCCAGTCTAGTTCCAAAGATTCCGAGTCTCCTTGGTACTTTGAGATAGGACCTTTGAACCCCAAAGAAACCATCGGTTGGCATAAAGGTGATTCTTCATTTGATCTTTTCACTGATGCCGTTGTGTGATGTAATATTGGGTTTTAGGTAAACAAATTTTCTGACGGATTCATCAGGCGTCAATCGTGGCGTTTTGTCCCAGTCAATGGTGTTGGGCCTCTCTTCCCGATGATAACTAATATTTTGCTCTCGTCGCGTTAACAATCAAACCCATCTTTCCCTCTTCCATTTGATTCAATTCTTGCCAATAATTTACTGACAGCTTGCTGTGTTCTCTCGATGATCACAACGCAGCAGCATAAACAAAGTGTTGAACGGACTTTTGAAAAATTCTCATTCTGGTGTTGACTTCTGAGTTGCGAAGAATTGCTTCAGGAACTATTTAAATGAGACTCTTTGTAGCACGTTCCTCTTAAAGATTTCATTAGCATCTTTAATGTCGATAAAGATATGATGTGTGTCGATTTGGTATTCTTTGATATTTGCCAGAATTTGCCGGACTATGTAAATCGGATCATTCCTTGATTTTTCTCGTCTTGTCACTGACAAAAAGGTCTTAGGCGGTTACACTTAATAGCCGAGAAACTTTTAGATGTGTATTGACCAATACCTCTGTAGCTGACGAGCTCAGAGCATTTTCTCCTTGTAAATTGATCACACTATGCCAAGTTTCCATTCAGTGACCATACTTTCCGGCGACCAAATTCTAAAAATTCCGTTGCTGGCAGGCCAAACTAACCTGCAGCCTTATGCGGCAAAAGTTTCTGACTCTGTGCCTACTTCTTCTACGTCATATCGCGTGGACGGATAATTTGACCATCATCGACCAAGTTGAATGTGTTGTGCTGCATAACAGCGGATCGTTGGCTGTCTTTTCCGTTTCACATTTCAGGAAAACTTGTCACCTACTGCATTCCAATTATCATTACTTCCAGATCGTTTCACCTATTGATTGAATTTTTGAATACTATCCTTGCCATTGCATACCTTGACAGGCTCAATTACTTGATTTGCATGCTCTCTCTTCTTCTTTCTTAGAAGACAGTGTTACACTTCTCATAGCACACGCATGCTGATCTCTCATCACTTTTAGTAGTACTTATAATATAAGTCCAGTTCTTATCTGCATTGACCCGCCAGTATTCTTCATCAAACCAAGGGATTCGCCGATTGACCCTGACAAAAAGTCAATCAGCCTGATTCTGTTTTCGGAAGGGTTGTTTAAGTCCCCAAAAACAACCTTGACATTGCGTGGTACCTACGTTGAGCAATAAAATAACGTCTTTTGCTAAGTTCGTAGATTGATTACTTGAGATTCCAACGAGATGACTGTCAGCACACGCAATCACGTCTTGTCAGATTGTATTGACCAGTGTACACGGCGCATAAGAAAAAAATGTGCGCACCAGGCCAAAGGTTTCCATTAAGTAGTTCAACCACCCTAATACCAATGATGCTACCGCTGATTCTATCGACATAATTTTGCAGCTTTTTTCTAAACTATTAAAAGTTCCTTGGTGGAAAATGGAACTTTATTTTGTAAAGGAGTAATTAATAGCGACAACCTTAGTCGCCACTTCGATCTGTTGACCATGGGTGGCAATTAAGTTTGCAAGAGTTGAGAAGAAATCCTATTTTCTGCTGAGGTTGAGTACTCTTGGAGTACCTATTGTCAATTTGTCAATTCACACAAGAGGCAGTACATGAAAAAAATAAACAAGCTGGGACACCTAAGCTAGAACTTAAACCCAGCCTTATTTTGCAGGTAATGAAGAGCACTACAAATCATTCTCCAAGCAAATACATTTCATACAAAAAATGTTGTTAATTGTAAAATGCAATCTCATGACTATTGTCGATTTTTTGATTGGTCCAACAATGGCCCTAAGAATGCTTTTATCGGTGACTCTTTATAGAAACAACACGAATGGCATTTATTATCAAGGGCTATTATTACATTATCAAGAGCTATAAAAGACTGCAGTAAATTCAGTCGCAGTCAAATCAGTTAGCAGTAAGAACTAAAATACTGACTGCACAGTTAATGAAGATACTGCAGTTAAATTAACTTTTACTTTTAAACTGTACAGTCAGTATTTTAGTACTGACGGCTGATTGTGTTTACAGTCAAAGTGCTTTTGTAAGTTAGAAGGCTTTTTAGTCAATTAACTGCAGTCCCGAAAATATATAAGATCTTTTATTAGCTCTTAAAGGTTATGATATGAAAGTATCATCTTGTCGTCTTAACATTGTAATTGTTTTTTTAGAAATTCAGTCACTGTGACTGTACTTAATAAAAAAAATATTGCGTAAGGCATATCACCCAAATCATCCGAGTCCCTTCTTTAAATTGATTTATTAGTCGTACTAGCCTTCTCTTCCAATTAAAGTCAACACACCTTGATCACCAAAACAATCCAAAAATATCAGAGAAAAATAAATAAATAAAGCTTAACAGTGTCATAAACATTCGACACACCACAGTATCGCCTTTGTACGGCTTAACCGTCCGAACCAACCTAAATATCATTTGATTTTCTCTCAATCAGTTAGTTTACCTACCTATCGTACACCTATCAATTTCAAAATCAAAATCTATAGCCACCATCGACGATGATGACGATGAAGCTGCGATTTTACACTGATCCACCTCCGTAAACTGTTTATCGTCGGTCGGTCGGTGACTTGTGCAATAAGATTTCGGCTTTTGAGGCCTATTTCCCAACAATACCTACAAATAAACAATAAACATGGAGAAACAAACAAACTTGGCAATAAGTGTATCTTCTATTTTTTTTGTTGACGATGTGTAAGTATCTTTATGTGCGATGTGTGTGTGTACACTCTGCTGCGTAAGATAAATAAAAAAAGATTTTCTTTGAAATGATGCTGTATCTTTTACGGTACATGGTCTTTTGTGGTGCAGATCAAAGAATTTATGTATCTTTATGCCGAAATTCTTCCAAGTAGATCTGCCTTCAAGTGCTTCGTTACGTTTGAATCTATTGACTTAAGTCGTACTGAGAGTGACGAGGGAGAAAGCGAGGGAAATCAAGGAGTTTGATTGACTTTTTTGAATTGTTTTCTTACCCGTAAATGTATTTTCTTTGAGTAAATCTTAGTTTAAGAAATAGATTTGTTTTAAACAGCAAAGTCTTTTGGCCTTACACCAATTTCTTAAAGATCAAACAGCGAGTTAATCAAAAGGCTATTACCATTCTTCAGGAAAAAGACGGAAATACTGACTAAATTCTAACACCGACTTAAGACATGATCAACTGTAGGGGCTCTCATGGCTAAAGGTGCCATGCCGCCACTAACCAGCTGGGTTTCACAAGGCCAGCAAGCTTCTGCTAACAAAGCGCAGCGATTCAAAGAAGGATCATAGCTGTCATGTGAGTTCTACAAGAAAAAGGGAACAGAAAACACCGGACAAACAGAAACAGAAGTAAGCGCGTGATACAGCAAATAGGGTAAAAAAAGAATGTGTTAAAGTAGGGAAAATCATGTCGCAATTAAAGTAGAAGAAAACTACTTTGTTAAAGTAATGTCGGAAGAAATAATGCCCACATAATGGGGCTTTATTTGCCGTGATCCGTAAGATTTAATATCATCCCTGTTCTGTTTTATGTATAGGGCGGTTCACATGTGCGAGCGCGCTGGCGAGTATGGCTAGACAACAGACAATGGTCGCTATATGAACGGAACAACAACATATATATTTGCTAGAAATCAAAATTTTGGATATCTTAGCGACTATACCAGCGAGAAATTCTCGCAAGCATGCTTGTCAATATGAACCCCCTTTATGAAGCAGAGATGGTATTTAGTGAAAAAAATTTCAGTTGATTTTTGGTCCCGTCAACATTAGTGAACAAGGAGTTTCAATTTAGAGAGTCCGTCAAGGGGTTAACCCATAGAATCCGTCACGTGCGTTACGTCGACGTTTTCAACTAACAGCTTGATAAACTACACATGTTCTCATGAGAAGCGACCCATAAGAACGGACACGACGGAAAAAGTAGCCGGACTTTTAACTTCATCGACGCGACGGAGTCTATGGGTTGGCCCCTTCACTCTTACCTTTAGGATATGTATGTTAAGTCGCCAGGCAGATACTAGTTTTCGGAATTCACAATACTGGCCCACTATTGGGTTTCCCGAATTGTTACTCCCTTTTCGGAGGGCACTTCCAGTGTTGCAACTTCGTTATTACTCCGCTTAGGACATGTTTGTATGTTAAGTTAAAAGACAGGCGACATGCGTAGTCATTTATTATATTTTACCGTTAAAGGTTGAAGTTCCAACCCGAAGAATATGAATATGGAATCTACAAACAAAAACATGAAAAGCTGACTGAAATATCATCAGCAAAACAATTTAGTGCCTAAGTGGCTTCAGAAAGAAGATCAGTTATAAATATGAGGAATATAGTCGGTGAAAAAAGTGAGCCTTGGGACACACTAGCATTTATTTTGTGGGTTACGGACTTCAATCTATCCAATACCACTTGAAAAGTAAATAATTTCTAATCCAATGATGAGAAGATTCATTAAGACCAAATGCACGAATTTTCGATAAGCTATCTTGATGCCAAATGTTAATAGATGATTTAACGTAACGAAGATGCGCCTATTTTGGAGAACTGACGGGGAAAAAGCTGTTTTTCATCCACTCGGAAACTAGTAGAGTACGACAGGTAGAAAAGGTTACAAACTGTTTTTTTGCTAAAACACCGCTTCATAACGATGAAAGCGGGAAACCAACCAAACCAGCGGGTTTGTGTTTGTCAAGATCTATCAGAACTCTTGCCACTGTACGAATCCAAAAGAAGATTCGTTCCATGGAATCATTTGCGGTCCTAAGTACCTGGCAACTTCTAATTTACAGCAAATTGCCTTAAGAGAAAGTATGTCTTCATTTGAGGAGTGTGATTAGAGACAAGCGTTGGAACCGTGTTGAAAAAGATCAAATAAAACTGTTAAATAAGGTCACCAATCTTACCAAGCTCAGAAAGTTTTGGACTCTTCATCGAAGGGATGGAACAATAGAGAAAGACCCCCACTGGGGTGTGGTCTATTTACAAGAAGAAGATGCAAACAGTCAGCTTTCCGTGGAGAAGGGCCGGTAGTAGGTACTAATTGATCAAGGCCCAAAGCTGCAACGGATCTTAGAACCACCTAATGAATCTAGTCATCACAAAAAGGTTTGTAATTAGTATAAAGAAGCAAATCTTATTAGATAAGACTTCAACTTTAAATCTTGCTAATTTCATAAGCATTTCAATAGCATTCTCCATAGCGTCTTCAAAAATCAAAACACAGTTCCTTTATTTATTTCACCATTTTGTGAAACAGCATTGCTGTTAATTGAACACCACATACTCTTGTCTAACGCAATTTTACTCTACTCATTCCCCTGAGACTCTTTTGCGCCTTCTAAGGATGCGAAGCGACTTTGTTGATATAAGTTGCAAGGCAAAGCAAAAAACAAAGCAAAAATAAGGTATAACAACCTGAGACAACCACAGCCAATCGGTTCTTAATTAATTAAAGTAAACAAAAAAGAAATAAAACCAAAACCTTTCTTGACTAGCAGAGCCCAAACTTGGAATATGGGTGATGAGGAAGCTCCATGTTGTCTCTCCAATATAATAGAGAAGAAATCGAGAAACCCCATTACGGTGCAACTTGCTTGAATCTCTTGCACAATTCGAAGCGAAGTGCTTTACTTTTTTTTGGTATTTTTACCATGGAAACGCTACGCGTACACTTGGTGGATTGCACCGAGATGTCCAATTTGTTGCACAGACTCTCTCGAGAAATGGCCGCGTCACCTCCACCCGCCAACCGCCACCGCATTGCAATTGCAACCAACAACAACAGCAACAGCAACACAACTTGCAATATTGCGACCAGTATACGACACAAACTTGTAGGGCCCCCAACGGCAATATAGCAATCAGTGCAAAAGATTGATGATCATGAATAGAGCGTTGTAATAAAACTTATGGAATTAATCGATCGTGAGCTGAATGATAATCACCACCAGAGTTCCCATGATTACAAATGCAAAGATGGCCGCAGCCGCTGTATGATTGGGACGGGACCGGGACAGGGAAAGGCAATAGTGGTGGTTGTTGCGAAGCTGGAATTCAGAACAATTCAAGATGCCGGCGTGCAATAGTCGCTGCCGCCGCCGCCGCCCGTCGCCATTATACCAAGATCGTCGTCGGTCGGAGGAACTTCTAGAAGACGCTCGATATTCGATCACTGATCGCCATTTGCCACTTCCAGCAGCAGCCGAGTAGCATCGAAGACGAAACAAATTTCAGCGACGACGGACGGCCGCGGTGAGGGTGGAGGCGGATACTGAATTGCTGATGCCGATGCGGCAGCTCGGGGAATCGTGTTAGATTTAAAGTGAATTATAATTGCAACTCATGTTACGGTGCCGGAAAATCATTCGAGCGGGCATAATAATATTGATGACAGTGAGACACTAGGAGAGTGTATTGGAAAGGGGGTAGAGGAGGCACAATGGCACGCTAGGTGCCACCATAACCACCACGACTGTCACAGTGAGGCAAACATATGTGGTATCGTGGTTTTGGCTCGATCACTGGCGGGTGGCCGGAGCAGTGCAGAGTTGCAGAAGAAGTGCAAACTGTTTAGCTTTCGGCGTCAATAATAAATCGCTTTATGGCACCAAAAATAGATGCGGACCCGAATCCGCATTCAGCTGCGCGATGCTTCAGGTGATGAGAATGATGGAAATCTCAGCTCTTTTTTTTTTCATTTCTTGCTGACAGAGTAGGTTGCAGTGTTGGAGAAGCAATAAGCGCGTCGTGATACAGTGCACGCTGGATGGTGTGACCAACGATGACGATGATGACGACGACGAAGACGAAACCATATTTTTCTATGCTGAAGCTGATGCTGCTGGTATATAGAATTCGTGAAGTTCAGCGATGAGAATTATTTTGTGAGGATGCGCGACATGTCTACTAATTGGAAGTGGCTGATCATGACGCCTGTTGCAGGAATTTCATAATCATGCAGATGCAGCTGAAAGAAGTTTGGTTGCATGAAAAGTTTGACATGTAAATTTGTAATCATTTGATTCTTCGCCAAGCGTGAATTGCGTTTTTTTTTTTTTAATTTTAATGTCCTAATTAGAAGTTTGCAGAAAACAACAATTTTTTGAATTAATTGGCTTTTGAATGTGACTAAACTAGTTTCTGAGAAAAAGTTATACTGTGGGAAGTAAGTTCAGAATCTTTTTTTAGTGAAATTAGAAGCTGCCCAGGCCCACGCTTGGCACTTGTGGGTATTTTTTTTAATGATGTTTAAATATTGAAAATCATCACTGAGTAATACTCATATGAGTTAACAATAGAATGGCTGAACAATGACATCCCTTCTTCCGGATAGTGTTTGCCAATCGAAAAATTGTTGACATTTTCTGTGAGAAATACCAACCCGAGACATGCAGTTGAAGAACCGCATTTTTAAACTCGGTTTCTCGATCAAAAGAAACCTGAAAAACAAAGTCTTGACTTTTCAAGCCGTCATCGTCATGACGCGTCAGAGAGAGAGAATGAGCACGATTAACCACACAAGATTTTGAAAAAGCTAACATCGACGTAATAAGACTTGAAGTCCTGAAAATATAAATGAAAGTATTTGAATCGGTTTGGTTGCTTTAAGAGATGAATTACGGTTTTTTGGGGGCCTGGTACAAATAATCTTAGAAGAAGTAAACATGGTTACCCTGTTGCACGGTTGAGGATCTTAATTTATATTCTAGTCGTCTTTGTACATTTCAAAAAAAAAATGTTTCTTCATATTCGCAACTATGATCTTTAATCATTACTAGAAGCTTGCAAAAGGGTATTTTTTGTACTACGATCTTGTTGAATAGATTTAATAGATGTCTTGCATATCCTATCTCGGAACCAACGCAGGCCATTTTCGAAACCTTCTAATAAATTCTGTACAAATTAACTAGAAACCTGCATGAATTGCTGTACTAGTCAGGAATACCTAGCTCAGCAAATTTTACTTAGCTTGAAAAGTTTATGATATACAGGGCTTCAAAAAATTGCAAATCCCGAAGAAACTGATTGACTAACTGACTGACTCACTAACAGGTCAATCAGATTATGGAGGTATTCCCGTTACCGTAGAATATTGTAGTTCTTGGGGGCATGGTATCCGCCATATGCACTTCTAATTAATGAGTGGAAGGACCTAGAAAGTATCAAATTGATAGGTCTACAAAGCAGAAGAAATAAAAAATGTTACTTTTGAGCACGGCCTGCTGGCCGAGATAGACCATGATTTAGCCATTTCAGATTCTGATGTTAAAGAATGGTACGATGCTATGGCAGCTGAATTAAAATGCATGATAGCAAGTTAAACATGGGATATCCTCGATCCTTGATAGATCCGTAGCACACAAATTCATTGGTAACAGAATTATTGTCGTAGGGAACTGGCACTCGCCAGATAAAGTATAAGGGCGGAGACAGGCAAGAATAGTTGTAAGATCTGGTGTAGTGTTCGAATGTTCGATTGAGTTCCATACCTACAGCTATTGCATCTCAATATGGAATGACTAATCTACCAGCTCGATATGACGGCTGCCTACTTGAATGAACGACTTTCAGAGAAGTTTAATATGAGAAATTTCTGACAAGACCATGGAATCTTTTCAATTTATCCTAAGGAGCGAAAAGGATGCGGCTACATTAAAACAAAGCAAAAAGGAAGCTTTCAGTAATTCAATAGGGCAACAAGGTACGTTTGCGTTAGGTGGGACGATGCTGGTACGAGAAACTTAGCCGACAACTGCAGCGGTTTGGATTAAAATCAACGAAGTCCGACACTTGTGTGTACGTTCGTGGTACATTGGGAGATTGTAGGCATGTTTTCGCTACGTGGATGATATCCTAGTCATCCTTTGGGATGTAAGTTGTGTTAAACAGCTTACCGAGAATTTATTGAAAACATTTGCTTTTGGATACTCCATACATAAGCGAGTGACCGAGCGATTCGAGATGGCAGAGAAGAGCAGAAGGCAGAAAATTACAGGAACGTGTAAGCTACACCAACAGTGTTAAAGAGTGGAGCATATTTCTGAATTATCTACCTATCTATCAAAATGTTGTTCAATCTGTCAAAATATCATTTTATCTGTCATTTTTTCCGAGCTAGATTATCAGGGCCACATTATAGAAAAGCTATTTCTTAACTTTTTATTAAAAGGTAGCACCTTCCAATAACCTTTCAGCTGAATGAAGTTGTGTCTTCACAGAGTTCCATACGTCAGCTGCTTCCAGCTTTGCCACAAAGTATCATTTATTTCCACACTGTGTAAAACCTCTTCTTTGTAACTTTCAAACTTTAAATCAATTCTAAAAGTCACTTTAACTTCATTGTACATTGTAAAATCAAGCATAGCATCTAATGTAGACCATGGGAAAAATTCTTCACGAACATCTTCAATATTCAAATGGCTATATTTACCATCAGGAAATTGATACACAAACTGACAAAACTTCAGACAGGTAAGTCAGCATGCAAAAATCTTCATCTATCACTCTCCGACCACGCTATGGCTGTACTCTACTTATTTTAAGTTTCCCATGCGTGCATTTTCAGGACATCACCATCATCATCGTGTCTATAGATGCATGAGTGACTATTCTTTCATTCTAATGCCAACGGAATCCAATTTAAATGATGTTAGTTTTTTATTTAATCCAAATATCGACACATCCAAAGTAAAGTAGATAGAATTGAAGAATGTCTATTGATGCAAAGGATTTTGCAAGTACACTGCTCAAAAAAATTTATAAGACCATAAAGTTTTTCTTGATAAGTGAAGATAAAGTGAAGATAAGTGAAGATATACCTGCATACTTAAGATGGTGATTACAATATCTATTATATTCCGGGCGGTTCTTTTATCTGATCACCCAGCTTCTCGAGTAAGTTAAGACTTAAGAGCCACAAATAAATTTAGAATAGTAGGACCAAGGAAGTTTAAGAATTGTAACCTCAAATTATTTGACCAGTGTAAACTTCATTTGGAACCAAACAAAAACCCATGAGTATAAGTTTTTTGTTCATCCAAGCACAAAATAGCTGAGATCCGCACTCTGCCAAAAAGATTTGACTTCATTTAATGTCAAAATGCCTGCGGGTTACGTAAGAACAGCTTACACAGCCCCATTTGGCTCTAATGGCCTGAGACTCTGAATACAAAAATGGTCTCTTTGCCATGTAACTTCTCTGCAGCTTCATCTCTCTAAAGTCTAAAGTAATGATGTGTGCTTACTATGTTCCAATTTCAATGCGTTTTTTGATGCAAGCCACCCGGCCGTTTAAAAGAGGAGAGTCTCGTCAACAACAAGACTTCAGACTTGAATTGAGACTCTTGGCACATGATAAAATGTTGCACATTGCGGGTGGACGCAGACAGATGAAGGGGACAAATTCTCACAAAAGGAAGTCTTGGCTGCAGCAGCAAATAACACCTCCAACCTAACTAACACACTCAGCCATCCATAAGATCAGAGCCTTACTATGCAATCTAATTCATTGTAACCACTTTCTGTGGCGATAGCCCGTGCACTAGTTAAGATCTGCGACCACAGATATATGTATACTGGAGCACCGCATCACGTTCGGTTTTTGGCTGGCAGCAATGGCCTAAAGTGAAAGTGACTCAAGATTCAAGTTGGAGCCAAAACCGAAATATATAGGACTTGCAACAAACGGGACTTGAGCTTATAGTGGGAGTGTTTAGTGTGCGCAGCCACCGACTGTACCGCTCCAAAATGACATAATCCAATGAAGCAAATGGGGCGACAGATATTTCGGTCCGTTTAAGCCCGATATAGATGGCGATAAGTTATGAAGTGTTGATAGGGGGTGTTAGCGGTGTGCGGCTGGACTATATGGCTGGCTGCCAGTCTAAAGGCAAAGGATAGGCGCGGCTTTTAGCCTTAGGGTCATTTGCGAAAGAATTCCATCCACTCTTTATAATATTAAAGAGTGGCTGTGGCTGTGTGTTTGGTGTGTGTATGTGCGAAACGCATTTAAAATCGATCATAACTCGAAACTGTTTTGGCACCAATTGCCGTCTATTAGTTTGGCTAGATTGTAAAATGCGTTGTTGAGTATGCTGTTGTTGTAGCTTGTTGTTGTTGGCGTTGTTAAGTGCAGCACACAACAAACGACGACGACGGACGGACGATAGAAAAATTGAGTCGAGTCCTGATTAATTATTTTATCAATCTATTTTGTGTGTTAATATCAAACTAAGGGTATATCGGGTTACATCAATGTTGTTGTTGTTATCGTCGTCTATAATAATGTTGGCACGACTTGCGGAGCCTTGTTTTATGCTTTTTTTTCTTCCATTTTTTCGTAGATTTATAGGAGAAGAATGTCCTATACTTTAAGTTGATTGCATAATTGAGCAACCGCATTACGATATTTCAGAGAATGTTATTCATTAATTCTACATGACAAGCATTTTAAAAAATAAATATCTGAACTTTACAACATTGCACATGGGTTTGGCTGCAAAAATAGTAGGTAAAAAAAAGGACATGGAAATGTTTTAGTTGTGAATGTTAGAAATAAATATTTTGAAATAAAGTGGCTAACATGATGTTGGAGTGATTTATTCTAATTGAGGGCTAATATTTGTTCAACGATGTAAATTCTAGCTCGCACATTCTAATAATGTAAGGACAAATTGCTTATTTTTGTCAAGAATCTTTATGCATTCCTTGAACAGTATTTGAGAGCCGTTAGGTTTGGTTATTTTGGTTGTTCTAGGGTCTTGTGGAGAGAAAAAGTTAAATATAGCACGGAGTCAGACCGGAAAAGAATGTTGTACCTACTTTGGTGAGGCGAAGTACCAAAATCCGAAAAAAAATTTACCTCACTATAATTTTACAAGTCGCCCAAAATTTAAATTATCATTTTTCCATACACTCAATGTTGTTTATTTAGAAGTAACGATTTTACTATAAAAAGTCATGAAACGCAGAGAAAACCCGTTTTTTGAGCCATTTTAATTTGGAAATTTGTAAGATGATCCTAACAGAAGTGAAATAAAGATTATTTTATCCATAAGGTCAAAAAGTGTAGGAATAGAAAAACTAGTTAAAGCCTACACCATTTCCAATAAAAACTTCTTGTACTTTTCATAAAAAATAAAATGCACGACTGGGTCGCACGTACTTGTTCTTAGGGTCAATGTTGCTGTTAACGTTTTAAAAAAAATTAATTTTTTATATATAAAAATTTTCAAATCTTATTTAAAAAAAAAGTTGGTATGCCATTTTCAAGAAAATGATAATGCACATCTAAAACCAACATTTCAAAAAAATACAGTGACTCGTTTTCGAAAAATTGATTTTTCAAACAAAAAAAAAATTTGAAATTTTTTTTAAAAATCCAAAAATAATTTTTTTGAAAATTTTGATATCAAACAAATTTGAGTTTGTCAAGAAGCTTTTGTGTAAAAAAATCATCAACATTGGCTCCGTAGCTTAAGAGAAAGTCAAAAATTAAAAAAAAAAACGGTTCTATGGAAGGTACCGTTAGTAGTAAAAACATTTTTTTCATTTCAAGAGTATAACCTTGCTATCAAAAGTAGACACAAAAATTTGAATCAAATTCGTTAGAGCCGATTTTGAGAAAATTCAACTTTTTCTTAATTTTTGTATGGCAGGTACCTACCGTTAGTTTTGGTGCTAAAAAAAAAATTTCTATTTCCCCTCTAGGGAATATTCTTAACCACCAAATTTGAAGAAAATCGCTTTAGTGGCTTAGGCTGTAGCACGAAGTATACACAGACAGACAGACAGAAGGACAGACAGACGGACAGACAGACTTTTTTAGCATTCTATATCATCGTATTGACATGTCTGATTGTTATCTCGATTTTTTTACGAATCATAAACTTGTTCTATAGTACCAATATCGCAAGTAAAAACTATCAAGAATAATTTGAATGAGTTTTAGTTTAAATGTTTTAATTTTTTACTTAAGAATTCACAGAAAGGCATCAAATTCGAATTCTGTTCAATGTTTTTAATGCAAATCTTTTCTGAACATGTGATTTTTTGTTACTGCAACTATCAAGTTTTACATAGAGCAATAAATCCGGTTTTGAATCATTAAAGAAGCATCAAATTTGCATCAATTTTCGACTTTTGAAATGTTGAGTACTGATACTATTATTTTTTGACTTTTTCGAAAACTAAGAAACATTTTAGAATCTAGGTTGTGAATTTTAATTAACAATTAATAAAAAAATTGTGGTTACTGACAAAAATTTTTGAAAAAAAAATTAGACCAAAAAGATTTGCATTTTTTTTTTTTCAAAATTTTAAGGTTTTTCAAAACCTGTTGCTGAAAGGAATTATATTTAACAACTCAACTGAAGAATAGTAATCTGGAATTTCGAATGCTCTTTTTCCGTTGTAATGTGTTAGAAAATTGTCCCCGTCATCTAAACGACGTAAATAGATTTTGCCACAAGTTACACGCAAGAGCATGCCCCTGTGCACCCCCTTCCCCCTCCCAGTATACGCCACTGGATGCTCCAGTATAATCACTAATGGCTACTTCTCTTGCCAAATCATGAATTCCTCCACATAATTAACGGTTTGTGTCGATAAAATCAGAGATTGGTCTGGTAAAGCAAGGGCTTCTTCTGAAAAATCATGGGTTTTTCTCCAGTGAAATCACTGCTTTCACTGGTAAAATCAGGCATCGGGTTGATCGCTAAAATCACGGCTCGTCCCATTAAAATAATGGATGATGTAAAATCATGATTTTTTTCCCAGTAAAATAGTGGGTTTCCCTGTTACGAGTATATTAAGATTCTCTTCACCAAAATCTAGGATCATTCCAGTAATCGTTCCGTCTTTGGTAGAATCATGGGTTGGCCAGGCAGTAACTTTTGTTGTCAGTAGCTGACCGGTTTCCAGATTTCGAAACATTTTAAGACCACTTTTAGGAGTCATATTATGTTCATGTTCAGTCATTAAAATGGCACCTGTGTCGGGTAAGGTTGGCCGCTTAGTTTTGAAGATTTTTACTATACTGTTGAATGTAATTAGCGCTGACGTTAATATTCTTATACCAATAGTTATAGAGAGTTCCGCTCATGGAACTCTCTACCTATTGGTATCAGAAGACAGTATTGTGTATATTAACGAAAAAACTGATTCCCTGACCTTATCGGGTAAAATTCCACATTTACTTCCTGGTCCTTTGATGATAAATCATACTTCCTATCAATCCAAATTAAAACAAGCTTCTCCGAAAATTCTATAAAATGGCTTGAAAATACTTTTGGAATTTTGATATGCAATTCTGGTAGGTATGAACTGCTGATATGACTACAAAGTGATGGTCAATCTTACAACTAATATTCAGTCGATGAATTTCTCTTGCATTAGCTTAGTTCCAAGCTGTTCGGCGCAGTGTATTTTTATTTATTATGTACCTACCTTTTCACTACTATTGTCAGTGTTGTCTCTTTAAAAAGTGAAACAAATTCGAAATAGCATGTAAAACTTCGATGATCTGAACAAAACAATAATGTGGAAGTGAACCAAACACAACTCATTGCGCATTCAAATTGTATTTCCTAAACAAAATCGAATTATTTTGACATTGTTAGAAATACCAAAGCCGTGGCTAACCGCTCAGTTGGTGGTGACCAAATCCAACTTAATACTTGCATTCACCCGTTACATCACCCGCATGTGCCAACGCCAAGCCATACAAATTGCTATTCGAAACTTTTTGCTAGCCATCGATTCTGTCACATACCATAAGTACACCACTCAATTGACATTCTTCAATTTATTTATTATTATTCTTAAAACAAAACTCCACCCTCTATAATCGAACAGATCGATCAAAGAATTTCCATTTTCACAAAAAAACCTGCACACCACTAATAGAACCTGTCACAGCGAATCCATTACACTGTGTTAATTATTTGTAACACCTTTTAGGGTGAAGTATCTCTTTCAACCGCAAAAGCCGCAATCAACTCGTCACACAATTATTATTATTTACTATATAAAAGTTAACCGCAAACGTGAACAAAATGCCTCGCCACCTTGCCCTCGTCAAAGCCCTCGCATCAGCCATCAGCCTGGTGTCCGCACCCCGGTTTTCCTTAAGGAGGCATACGCGATTTCATAACAAATCTAAACATAACCTATACGTCCCCTGCCTGCCAGCAACATATAAAGTATCTAAACACAAGTCCACTTTTGTATCTAGTTATGTTTTGTTGATTCTAGTCTGAGTCTAGTGTGACTGATATGTGCTATCCGTTGAAGAGATGTCTAACGCTTGTTTAGGATTTTTTGATTTTAGTGGCATTTTCTAAAATGGCATTGCCATAAATTAAAACAAATTAAAATTTTCTAACTTTAATTAACCAGATTCCCACCACCCGGGGAGTTTATATTTATTTTTTAATAATATTTTTCCTATACCTTTTTCTAGATACATTTTTGAAATTTCCTAAATCGCACACATAAATTTAAACGTGACGATGTGGACGTACCTTAATACACACATGGTCTACACTCTAAAGTCTACACAGTTTGAAGTCTTAATTAGAGGTGGATCGAATTTTTAGTCCAAAAATTAAGTCACACAATTTGAAATTCGAAGAAGCTATACCTGAGAGTGTATAATAGGGGAGCAATTATGGTTTGGCAGGTGTTGTAAGTGGCAAAAGTGGCAAAAGTGGGCAGTGTATAGATCTACTGGGCAGTGCCACAATGTTGTATTAGCTCGTGGGAAGTAACAACATTGTAGACGATTGTACCTATGACTTGCTGGAAAACTGGTAAAATTAAATTGTAATTGCTCTGTTATTACAAGTAATGGCATTCGTAAAATTACTAAATATAGGAGATCATAATTCAATAATTTTATATTTTTTTGATTGGCAAGTTAGTTTTCCAGTGAATAGATAAATTCGATCAAGTTGTTATGTGTGTTATTTGCCTAAATGGTAAGAAAACTCAATACAATGTTGTGTATTTGGAAATATTGTTTCTTTAAGCATTTCTTTGTAAACATTTAAGAAGGAACTTCGGAATACCATCGATAAAACAAACAAACATCTGTTGTTCGGCTATTGAAGTCTAAAATTCCGTAATAGAATGACTCACCCTCATCGATATACCGACCAGTTGAGACTCATATTTTCGATTTGATGTAGTAGAGTGTTCCTTTCAAGTTCTGGCAAGTGAATTTAATAGTCATATGTTGCTATAGTAGGTCGGATTAATTAAGAGCCGTTTGCTGAAACGAAACTGAAGCATTTATGTTCAACATTAAGTCTTATTTGACAGTTTTCGCAGAGGAAAAAGTAGCTCATGAGCGCTTATGTTCAACATAAATATTTTAAGTTTTGTATCAGCAAACGGCCCTAAGAGACGTAATGCTTACATAAATAATTACGGATTTCTTAAAGGCATTCCATTCTTAAACTTAGCATTATATACCAAACAATACAAAATAGTTACTCTGTAAATTGAAATTAAGAATATCCTTCTTCTTTTTAGTAGTAGTACCTACTCAATGGCGTAGTGGTTAATGCGATGGAATATCACTCCGAATGGGGATGGGTATTGTCACTTGGGAGAAATCAAAAAAACCTTCAGAGGTTCTGCTTGTCACGCAAAGCATGCTAACTACATGCGTACAGTAGGAGGTTCAGAAAGTCAATCACTGTTAACTGGTTGTTCTTCATTTAGTCATGCCACAAAAATAAATAATATTTTGTTCATCTTTACATCATTCTCAACCTGCATTCCCATCCAGCAATACTACATTCTTTTCCTGAACTACAAGGTCTCACGAAAATACTGCTAGTGTCTAACGAAACAGTTTGCACATGGGTTTCCTAGCGATATCCTGAAATTGCTGATTTTCGAACTTAAGTTTAGCCTAGCGTTTACAGATTCAATCTTATCTTGATTCTAACAAAGGTTATCATGTGTACATATTTCAAACGCCAAGGATACCGACAACAGCACACGTACATAGAAATGTCTCGAAAACGTGTTTTCTATACGTTCCATGATGAAAAAGACTAATTCTGAAAATCTAATTTGTTGTGCCAATCGCTATACTTATCCTTTACACTACGTGTATGGAAAGTAATAAAGATGATGTATACATAAGAATTATAGAATAAGCAAAACAAAAATGAATACCTACAATTTATTGCTGCTTAAAAACTGCGTAAGATTTTCCATCTGTCATGTACTCTATTGGTGATGGTATTTGCTCAGCCAGTCTCTAAAAAAGACAGATCATCTTCAACATTTCATGACCTTCCCTTCTTTTAATGGCAATGGAAACACTGATATTATCAGCTTCATAAATAGCTCGAACGCTCGAAGAAAAACAAGAAAGTTTCTTTATGACCGTAAGAAGTGCTTCCGTACTAAAGGTCCTACGGTTTCTGGTGTTATATCTCACCAAAAAGTGTAACAAATTTTTGCAAACACATTGTTTTGGAGAAAGTTAGAAAGTAAAGGAAGGTGCGTGATTAAAAGTGCTGAGAGAAATACGTTCCACAAGATCCATAATGCGTTTTGGCCATGAAGGAGTAGGACTTAAAAATGGATATGCACTTTTTTGAGATGGTGAGAAGCAGCCCTTTTATTTGGTATCAATTTTTTCACTTTATAATCATGTTTGAGCGACTTAGTTTATTTTTGTGGAACTGTTAAATTGCATTTCAAAGTCAAAACGTAAAGCAACAAATTCAAGATGGCCGTAAAGAATTGGCAACAAATTCCTAAATACTTAAATTTTCGAATTTTTGTAATGGCTGTGCTATCCTTACGCACTTAAGTTGGGAGGTTATTGTGACTCAGGGCTCCGTTTTGTCTCCGTCTTAGTTAAAATGAAAATTCTAATCTATTAAACTGTTTTGCTGACCAAAGTTCTCCCAGCTTTTCATGATCATTAGCATATTCAAACCCTTCTGCTCTTGGGATGGGAACCTTGAACGTCAACGTATGTGATAAAATATTAAATTTTGATTTTGGAAGCGTTTTCCAGCAATGGGGAATAAAAACCGGCCTTTAGTTAATGAATAGTGAGCTCCAGCGATACCACTTTGCTACAATTGTATTTAAAATGTAATAGATTTCGATATTTTGAAGATGGTGCGTAGTAGGGAGTAGATTTTTAAAATTTAGAAAAAATGTAGCAAATCTACTCCTTACTACGCACCAACATCAAAATATCGAAATCTACTACATTTTTAAAATCCCTATTTAAATTTACTTCAATTTTATAAAAATGGCCTACTCTACTACTTTTTTGTCAATTTCATTCTGCATACTGTATGTAACCCCAGAATTTCCATAAAAATTTATACAATAAAATAAATTTACTCTCAAAACAATCTTTTTTTTTTTAATTTATTTAAAAATGGTTATTTAACAATATTGAAGAATTTAAATTTTTGTTTTTTTCATGTTTTTTGTTTAGTTAAATTTAGGTAAGATACAAATTTTTATTTTTATATATTTATGTAAAAATAGTTAATTTTGCAATCTACTCCGATTTTCCTCAATCTACTACATTTTTTTCTTCAAATCTACTACAATTTTGTTTCAGGAAGTGTTACTGCTAGTTAGCCCTGGTTCCTCACAAGCTATAATGCCACTAATTTGTGTATTAGTTAAGCATCTTATAAAATCCTATACTACCAAAACTGCGTTTTTTATCTGTAAGCCATTAATAGAAATAGCTGTGCAGTCGTTATGCGAACAAAAAATAGTATCAGCCTTTTTTGGAAATTGTCTATCAGTATTTCTTTACGCTTTTCAGATATCTCACGGTTATATGAAGTGAGACAATTTTCAAAAATCACTTTCTAAAATTTCAAGATTTAATCTATTACTTTTATGCCAAGACTGTGCTTAAAACAACCGAACCAAAACAAGCCTTTCGTTGGTTTTTTTTGTTTTTTTTTTGTTGTCAACTCCATGGGGTGCTTCTTAATGTTTTCCCAAACATGTGTTTCTCTCCGGTCTTTTCATTAAACTTAAATCCGTTAAATTGATCTCAAACTTACCAAATAGATGTAAAACAGTTAAATCCAATCACCATCATCAACTAAATCTCTGTGAATGGAAGAACTCTCAACAGTTTATACGATGTTGGTCTCATGAGAGGAAGTAAATCTCTGCATCGCCAGAATTTCCCAATCGCGCAATTGAATGGGTTAACCAAAAACCAACTAGCAGGTGGCCTAAAGCATATATATAAAAAAGTCCGTTATATTGCATAATAAAAGATCCCAACGGCAACACCAAAGCAATTAAAGGAGAGGCCAAATGTCTACATGGTGTAGGTACACTGTTGTACTGTACACCCTGCAGCTAGGGTTGCAATTAGACCAATGGATCAATGGCTTCAAGCTTAATTCAAAACCTAGTGGCCATCAAAGACAACAACAGAACAACTCTGTCCAATGGAACAAAAACATATTGTCTAGTTATTTTTTAGTATCCTGGGAAAATTGATGCGAATTAGTTATAAACTGCGGCGAAATAGCACAGTAATGGCCTTCTTCGTCCGCCACCGCCATCGCAACTACATTGACCAGCAGAACATATAGTACGTCATTTGTTTCGCCAACTGTAATTACAGTTATTATCAAATTCGATGCAGAGTTAGTTAGTGTAACCAAGAAGCAGGTAAAGAAGCACAAGGGTAGCCATTTTCTGTGTGGCGGAAGGATGGAAAACAAATTCGGTAAGTCTCCCATAAAATACTGTTGAACAGTTATTCAAACTATATACTGCCGACTGCACCCGTAAAAAAGTTACTTTTGGTTTTGGGTTGTTCGATTTAGTGGCAGGCAACATGCCGCCCACATAATCTTCATAATTTTGCGGTCCATAGTCTTTGAATGGCAGTGGATGTCATGATGGAGGAGCATTTTGTTGTTGGAACAGAGGAGACCATGTTTGCTTTTCATCATTTCTTCATGATGTCGATTACGCCATTATGGAAAATTAATAGCCCGCAGGGTAGGTTTGGCTTGAGTGTTGTTTTATTTCCTTTTTTTTCAGTCAGTTTCTTGGTTTAAAGTTAAAACTTTCTGGTAATAAGCCCGAATTTGGTAGGAAGCTGGGAATATTATTATGTATGTATATTGAGAGAGACTATTTAGCAAAAATACTGTTAACATAGTTGAAGATAGATGGAAACAAATGAATCGTCATGGCTCATGGGCTAGGTAAAACTGGGAGTGGGATTGGAATTTGAGCCCGACAAACAGTGGCCTGAGGAAATTCTTAAATTGGAAAGAAACCAACAAAAAAGAAGGCCTTAACACCTTAAACTTAAATGCCTAAAAGTTATTTATCTTAATTTTGAATTTTTTCGAATATAACAATAATTTTTTCAGGCATTAGCTTATCTCTGGAAATGTTGGTAACTGGTAGACAGTTTATTAAGGCATCAAATTGACAGATTATGACTTGATTATGTTCTTCCTTGATGTATTCCTTGAATGTCCCCTCAATTTGACACTAAAACGAAATGTCTTTGAAAATTACAAAAATTTCCGAAGATGCAGCTAAGACCTAAAGAAATCGAATATCAGCTCAGTGTTATGCATAAAAGACAACGTTTCACTCATGCTACGCCCATGGTTTTTTCCAATATTCACTTTAATGAACATTTCATAATATTAAGGAGTTCTTATCAATTATACAATATTTCTACACGGTGTTTTAACACTTGTTGCACAAAGTTCTTTACCACTAAAAAAAAACAAACTTTTACACCTTCACATCCCCCACAACTCCCCCTCTTGATGAAGTTTCTCAGCATCTTCAGGGGTGTTTATTTATTTAATTATTATCAATTGCGTTTTTTCAATTTTTTAAAAGTTTTAAAAGTTAAGACTGCAAAGCTCAAAATGCGGTAACTCAAAACACATTCAAATAATTCTTATTTAAAAAAAATAATATACATTTTGGTGGAGTTAATGGCTTAAATGTACATACAAATTTAGACTGAACTTCTATCTAAAAAATGTCAGATGCCAACATCGAAATGTTTATAAGTATAAGCTAACCCTATTTTAATGCAAAAAAACACTAGGTTAAAATGTTTAAATGTACCATATTTGACCAGGCTACCAAATTTTAGATTGGGATCTCTTCTATCTTAAAAAAAAGTCGCCTCCCCGACTATAACATAAAGCAATATTTTTTTGATTATGAATTTGAGCAATGTTGCCCCACTGTGCAATATCACAAGCAGAGAATTGAGTTGTGAGAATGAGGGAGGTTTTGATAATTAAATTATGAATGGTTTAAAATTCGGTTTATTTGCAGTTTGACGTATGACATTTATTGGTTTGTGAATACTTAAAATGAAAAGTGGGTCATTGTTAAGACCTGAAATCCGCTGAGGACAGATTACCTAATTATATATTTCAAATTTATAGTACGGTTTTCATGAGATTTATTAGGCTATTCTTGTAATTGTTTGTTAAAATGTTATTAATGGTAAATCTTTACACGTTGGCTGAAAGTAAGAAGTTAATAGTTTTTGGAAGCTCATATTATAAATAATTTTTCATATTATAACAGAATTTTGAAACAAGAAATGGAAAAAACAAAATAGCCGCAAGAAAAAGCACCCTTATACACCTCTGCCATTTTATTGACGCCGCTCGACTTGAATTCTAATTGTTATTTCTTTTTGAATGCTGGAAATGTTAAAGTTATCAATAATGGGACGGGGACATGGCCCCCACTTTTTGGATATCACAGCTAAAGTTAATAAAATGCATGGGTGCTTCGTATAAACTTGCTCATGTTATCCAACTTCGCTTTAAAATATAAGCTGTTGGTTTATGTGATTTATTTACGGGTTGGGTTCGATATCCCGCTTTTTATATTCCCGTTTTGAAAATCATGTTTTTAAAATCCCGCTTTTTAAAATCGTTTTTTTTTTTTTTAATCCCGCTTTTTACAATCTCGTCTCTTATAATCCCGTTTTTTATAATTCCGTTTTGTATAAACCCGCTTTTGCAGTCAAAACTAGTTGGTTTATTTAAAAAAAATCACGAACACACTGTTCGATTTGCAAAAGGATGCAATTGAATTTAAAGTGAAAAACCTGTAGTAGATATTCTGGAAAACCATTAACAAGAGGTAAATTTTTTTGTGTATATACTATTTTTGCAATGCTTAAATACTACCATATAAATTTTAGATTA
Source organism: Meliscaeva auricollis (assembly GCA_948107695.1). Lineage (NCBI taxonomy): Eukaryota > Metazoa > Arthropoda > Insecta > Diptera > Syrphidae > Meliscaeva > Meliscaeva auricollis. The sequence continues at coordinate 78,669,271 of OX403616.1, read as the reverse complement.
TACGATGAATTTTCTTTTAGTCAAGTAATTTCAACTGTTATAAAATAATAAAAATCGAATATTCCTACCAACTACATCTTATATTATTTAGTTTGATAACCATGTTTTGAAAAAAAAAACGCGATTTGACGGGATTTTAATAGATCAGGATTTTGAATTAGCGGGATTTTAGAAGACGGGATTTAAAATTTTTTTTGGGGGATTTTTGAAGACGGGATTTAAAAAAACGGGATTCCCATTTATTTATTTACATGAAAAATGAAAAAAAAATGTATGCTTAACTTTAATTTTAAATTTTTGCTGATATTAAATTTGTTCTTTGAAAATAGGGTAAATGGGTTAAAAAATTTTAAGACGGGTTTTTGAGAAAGCATGAATAACTCCAAAATATTGTCTAGACGAGATATTCAAAAAGAACAAACAAAAACACAAACTTTGGAAATTACAATAAAATTATTTGTACCGAAACTGAATAAATCCGCTAACGCATTTGTGCAGTGGAAACTAGTTCAGATGAACGCACAGCTGCACTTGAATAATATTGCCATAAGTTTAATACTGTATTCCGTGTATATTTTGATTTGCGGCGAAAACAGTATTTGTGAAACTTCCGAAATTATCTGATTAAAAATGACGATTGTGATAAAATGAGGAGTGATAAAAAATAAATGAACAGCAGAAGCGAAATTCTATTTTGTATCCTTCGTTCGTCGTAATGCATTTTCTCTTATCAAGGTAAAGACAAAAAAGCTATTCAGTGAAAGTAGCAACAGATCAAAAGAAAAAATGGAAAAAAGGCCACTGAATGACTACTGTGTGGGATATTAGTAAGACATGAAACGCTGTGAGTTTTTCTGATCTGGTACATTCTTCGTAATTTTCACAAATCTTTTCACGATACGTGTAGCGTTCTTATATTAAAATACGTTTTTTTGCATTTCGTTCACTATGGCGTATGAGTATCATTTTTTTCGCAGAATTTATAGACTTTAACTTAACAAACGACGAGTTACTTTTGTTACCAGAAATGGATTAATAAGAACGAAATATATATTTTAAATAATTTCACTTATTTAGTAAACAAAAGTCAAGACCCACTTACATAAACATATTACCAACCCAATGAATATGTCCAGTATACCACATTGACACCCGCTAATTAATGTCTGCATCAAATGTAAAATTTTTGCAAACATATATTTATAAAACCCATAAAAAATGGTAAGCATGAACCAAACGTTTGCGTATTAAACACTTTTCAAGTGGTTTTTGCACATTGATACAGTTTAAGATTTTTAATAAAAGGTTAGTAGAAATATTAAGTCAAATGAAAGAAACCCATCGAATTAATAAGATTTAAAGCAATTTTGTAGTATTTAGTTTTTTTTCACATTTCTGAGAAATAAGTAAAAAAAAAAAACATAATGATTACTAACAATTTACAACTTGCAACCACATAATAATCGTGAACCACATTAAAGCACTTTAAAAATTATCGTAGATCGATGATCGTCACCATATTCTCCTGTCTTGCAATCTCAGGCGAGTGAAATGCTGTTTACATAAGACTTACACCATTTATCAGAGTAGTTATGGTTACCTGCCTTACCTACCACAAAAGAGCAACAAACGGATCGTGTCCGCATCTATGCGCGCAGCGATGCACAGATTGTTTCCCAGTTAAAAGCCCATAGATGCAAATGACTATACTTTGGCCAGAAGACTATATTTGCTTGGACGAACTCAACCGACCGACACACGGACGACGACGGACGACGGGACGTGCAATCTTCTCATCGCCACCGCATGATATTATCAAGTCATATTGGACGATACAATTTATCCAAGACTATACTCTTCTATAGTCTCCTGGTCCTGATGCCTACTTGCGGTCTAATTCCATGTTGTTTCTCGAGGCTATATGCTTAAAGGCATTGGAATTCACTTTCTGATCCCAGATCATACGTGATTCTTAGTTTTCTGTTTCTTTTCATTCATTTTTTCAACTTTTTATCCTCATCTTCCCTCTTACAATGTTGTGAAAGTGCTTTTTTTTTTTGGATTGGTTTTATTTTCTCAGGAACTGAGTTGTTTAAAAACGAGAGCTTCGAAGACTGGTAGGAGGCTTTGTATGTTCCATTGAGTATATCTTTGGATGTATCTCAGTATAATCATTGAAATGAATTTTATATCCCCCGGTGTGTGTGCTACCATCATTATCACTTATCGGAAGCAATGTTCGTTCGGTGCAGCATGGTTTAGATGAAAATCGTGAAATTTCTTTTAATTATTGCATTTTCATGGAAAGATCGTGAGTGAGTAGCAATATTTTGTTTTCTTTTTTATATACTTTGGCAACAGTGACTATGCTAATAGTTGAATACCAAAAAATCAAATGCCAAAAGAGGTAAACAGAAGCAAATTAATTAAAGGAAAAATTAAAATAATCATAATAGAATATTGTCTTCCGGAGTAGTAAATATTTTGTTGTTATTGAAGTGCCTGCTGCTTGTTAGAAAATACCCATTAAAATTATAGAAAATAGGACCTCGTAAATCAATAAACTCGATAAAATTTTATCTATTCAAAATTATCAATCCACCATTTTGACATTTTCAATACACTGATGTTGTTCTAAATATTTAGTAGAAAGAACAAAAGTATAAGCTTCATCAGTATCCCAATCTACGTAATTTCAAAAAGTTTTTTAGTGATTTCTGAAAATCAATAGCGAAAACCATTTGTGAGTTCCTGCACAAGGATGCAAAACGTTGGGTTAATTTTGAAAAATTAGGAAAAATAGTAAATGAAAGGGGAAATATAAATTACCCACCAACACATTGGGATTTTTCGTAAATCGTGCTTTTTACAGATTTCTATCAAAAGAATACCTATTATCGAATAAAATTTATTGTAGGCGGTAAAAAGATCTACATTTTATGTTCAGACAACTTTTCTATTGTGAAAAATGCCAAAAACAATTTTTTTTGTATTTATTTTTATCATTTTCAAAAATTCTTGGATTTTGATAAAAGCTGTACATTGTTATGTCTGTTACTTCTACAAATTTTTTCACCAAAATGTAAAGTTTTATAATTTTGACGAATTTATTTTGGAAAAATTGAAAATAAAAAACCATTCTTACGATCGATTTCCTTTAATTACAGAAATATCAGCCAGAGAGAAAAGATCCTGGAAACTAAATTAAACTTTTGCACAAGATTTTGACTTTCTGAATTGGAACCCCTAGTATCGGAATTGCTCTACGATGCAAGTTTTTTGCGATATCGAATTTTTAACTTCCCAAAAGCACTGTATTTGTGTTGATTTGGGAAAAGTGAGATTGCATTTACAGAAACAAGACCCTTTATTTGGGAAAACTTTTGATGCGCTGAACACTAATCTGAATTTATTAAAAGTCTAATTAATTGCTATGGCTTCGATCTTAAAATACGTTATTTGATTTTTTTTTCAATTTTTGACAATGTTTTCGCTAAAAACTGTTTCTTACATTCTCTTAAAATGAGGATTTTATTAACACGATTTTATCTCAAAAATTTCAAAAATCGAATATTTTTTTGTCAATTTTTTTTTTATTGAAAACTAAGTGGCATTTTTCACAATATCTTTTAGGTTATGTAGAAAAAATTTCAGAACAAAAATTGTAGATCTTTTTACAACTTACAATTGATAGGAGTTTTACTTTTGACGGAAATCGTAAAAAATACGATTTTTGACACCCACTCCACTTTTTCGCCTACCCACCCCCTTCCCCCAATCTTTAGGTGGGCAATTTATGTTTCCCCTTTGATATACCGCCCCTACCCTGTTAATATTTTTTTCCAACTTTTGTTTTATGAAAACTGGATTGGCATTGAATTGGCACCCATGAGTCCAGTTATGTGGCTCACAACTACACCGTTAAGAGTGTTTTTGAATATTGTGTCTTTCAGCTGTATATTGGAAGTACAAGCTGATTATTGTAAGAAATGTCATTAATTTGATTTTGAGAATAGTTTAAAACGACAAAATATCGATAACTTTAGTAAAAAGAAGAATTTGTTATCGCCTCTTCTTCAAATCCATTCTTTCAAACTTTTTTCTGCAAAATCTCAATGAAACTCTCTAAAACTGTCTGAAATCGATCTCATAAAAGTTTGCACTACAATCACTTTAGCGCGCAAATATTTACTAGTAATTACTAAAAATGTTGAAAACCTTCGCCGCGTTTACCTAAAAATATTTTAATATAAAGATATCATCATGGATAATTATCTGGTATTTTATGTAGAATATAGATTTTCTCGTATCTCATTAATTTCGCTAGAAGTAATTATTGTTGTGTCCTTCAAATTTAATAGCTCCATGATCATGTACTGTTTGTAGTTTGTCGAAATGAATACCTACATCAAACTATTTAAGCGTCACTAGTCTCTCAATGCCTTTGCATGCGTCTACCTCAGTACCTCAATCAATTATATGGATTTTTACTTAAATGAATTCGTTGTATCTGTTAAAATTTCAAACATTCCATTGTTTTAAAGAAAAGAAAAAAAAAAAAAACTACAACTAATTGCGTCTCTGGCGTTGGCGCTATCTCTCACCGCAAAAAAGTATACAACCGACCAGCCAACTAAAGTTGATGCTGCGTGATGTGATGTACACACTGCAAACGTTGAGCGCCACGCTCGCTCTGTTCTGATTGAAATATCTTCCATGGATTGGATTTGCACGCAAAGAGCACATATAACCAGCCGCACAATTAATTGACTAGCCGCACAAACAAATGAAATACCGTGATGCCAATTCGAGAAACTTGACGCATTAATGAAAGCTTCCCGTCAGTCATACACAAATAACCACTATATCGCTAAAATCGTCCCCGAAGGCTTCTTTGCAAAAATATACATACACGCGATAGTATGTATGTATATTTTAAAAACTCCTCATCATATATTGCTCGAAGTCATAGCCTCTGCAATAGAGTCTCTATATAGCTTTGGGTGAAAATTGCAACAACATTACTGCTCACTGGGCAATCTCGAGCAGAGATTGTGACAGCAAACGATGATGCTGTATCGTGTATGAATGTATATGTGCCACTGGTCTGCGACAATCATCGCGCAATCGAGGCGATCAATGATGTCTTATAGGCCTATGGCTCCATCTGGTGAGTCGTCGCGCACATTATGAAATGCCCAAACATGTTGTTATTGCCTTTTCTAGGATCAATGCGTTGCATCTATACTGTGGCGTTATTACACTTTGTGGCGGCGAACATCTGAGGGATGTTGCAATATATGACGATCGGAAACTCCACGCGATGCGATTCGTCCCTCTTTGTTGTGTGTCTCATAAAAGCCAAATGATGTTTCGTGAAATGAATGTGACGTTTTTCAATGCAATGATATGGGATTTATTTGTGTCAGGCGCGTGAGACATATGGTCTCGTATGGTCAGTTATAGCAAGAATCAAACGATATACAGTGGCGTGGAGGTAGTATCAGTAATAGCGAGGAACTATCCTCATCATATATGATCCTCACTGTCACCTCTCCCTGTCAGGAGCTTGATATTTGTTCATGGCAAACAATGGGATAAGCTTACATCAACCATGCAGATTGACAGTGAAAGACTTACTCTTTCATTGCAAATTATAGTTGGCTGGTTGTATCTAATAAAATTGAACTCGATGGCTTTCACGATTTGTTGAATGTATGGTCTTTTGTTGCAGGTGTGGAGGTGCAACAATTGAGAGCAATTTGTTGATTTTATATCTGTAGTCTATTGTCTTGAAGCGGAAGTATTCATTTTTGCAGAACAACTAGTACTTACTGTTGAAAGTGTAATTGTGGGTGCGCTTGATTAATGCAAACGAAAGAGCTGAGCAGAAAACCTGATTTTGTTACATTTCACGATTATTTTTGATGTAACAAAGTTGCAATGTGCTCTCTATTTTAAATACACATATAAGCTATATAAATGTTGAATCTTTTAGCTTTGCAACGTTCCGTTATGTTGAAAATATGAATAACTAAAAATTATATGAAATGTTTTTTGCCTCCAAATAGCTGTGTGCGAGGAACGGCGTTACTAATAAATTAGTCAGTAACTGATATGTATCTTAAGTCATAGATTTATAAGTTCCTTTTGAGCTCCATGGTAAAAGTTTGTTCATGAATTTTTTTTTTTTTTTTTTAATTCAAAATGCAAGCAAAATAGTCAACAAAATCCAACACCTCACGAATGTTAATGAAAATTCTTAAAACATCATTCATGTCACTTGGAACGTATCTTTAATCAATCTTACCACATAATTAACACTGAAATGCACCCGTATTAATGCTCAAGAACATACCATCAGAAGCACAAGAGGTGCTAAAATGATGCCACACGAGGATATTATATACGATATATCAAGACAAGGCAAGACAAGAAGACTATTATAAGAAGTAGTAGCTTTAGAAGGCGGTTACTTTTTCAACACGATTGATTCAATGATATCAAAAGGAGTAAAATAATAGAAACAGGAAGATTCAAGGGGGTCCATTGAACAGCCCCAACTCCATCATGCCCAACAAGCATATGATATGACTTGCATATATGTGTGTAGTGTATAGCATCTCTCCAAGCATCACGACATAAATCACACTGCAGATTTCATCGTGTAATATTCCCATCCAGACACCTTACCTCCTTTATATAGTATAAGGGGCCCGGTTTTTTTTTTGTATTTACCCAATCTTAACGGCATCGCATCATATGTATTGAAATTCTTATGGATCTTTACTTTAGCAAGCGTCAGCGTGTTGGGAGTCGTTATTTTCTTTTTTGCTTTTTTTAAATTTGTGTTGGCTTCTCCAATTAAATTTGACATTAATTTTTGCTTGGATTTTATTGTTTTTCTGTGAAATAATTACAGCAAACATTCAAACGTCAACGCCCTTTTCAAACTAGCTGTCACTTTTATGATGTTTTTTTTTTCAGCTTGTGGGCTTGAAATTTGTAGTCATTTATATATTTTTTTTGCAAAATGTGTTTAGTACTTAAATTTAGTTCCGAGTTGAAAATTTGTTAGATTTTATGATGAAACATTTTTAAGAGTGAGTATAAAATATGATAGTTTAGCAAATGGGAATGTGAAGTAAAATAAAATTTATTTTACGTAACCGAGAGCAAGACTATTAAATTTTGTCAATTTGGACAAAATATATCTTTTACTGCAAAACAACCTATATACATTCTGCGTAATGGAAAAGGTATTTTGCACAAAAAGAAAAATCACCTTTCACGCACTTGCTGATGTAATTTTTTTGATATGATTATATAAGCCAATGCTGCGTGCAGTGACACATGCATTATTCTTTCAGATAGAGTTCAGAATCAATTTGTTAGCCGAGTTAGTTTCTGTAAGAGTTATCATAACTTTGCAACATTTAACTATGGTAGATAAAAATAACTCCAAATATCCTAAAACTTTGTCCTTAAAAATTGAAATAAAAGTTCCCCAGGTTTCAAGCACTCTTAATTATCAATCCATTTTTTCTTACATATTATCTGGCTTCTGGGTAAGACTTTTTAATAATTTCTGTAAGTGTAACGGAGAGTGGGCCAAAATGGCCCCCTTAGGAAAATGTCACATATCTTCATACAAGATTTACATTTCACTTTAAATTTTATATTCACCCTTATTCCGGAAGGCGTTTGCTCAAAAATGCCACTCTCTAGAAGCCATAATTCGCGTCCAAGTTAAAATATAGCTTAACAGTTTTATTTGTTCTGTATCTATCTTTACATAACAGCGAAGTCGTTTCCCAGAAATGATAATTGTCGCTTCTAGAGTATGGCTTTTAGCACAAACGCTTGCGCAGTAAGGGAGATTATTTTCAAAGTTAAATCAATAACGCTTACAGTTTTTAGCTTTACAAGTTTAAAAACTTCGAAAAAGTATTTAGAATTTTTAATTTTCAAAACGTCTTTAAATTCTTTTGATCAAAATTTCTCAGGTGAAATAGCATACTGGCATGCAAAGTGTATTCTTTTTTTCAGCCATCTTGTAAGCAAGTTTTAAAATACCCGAGTTCCTTTGTTAATTTGCTTATAAATCTCCTCAAACCCATTGGTAAGCCGTTTAAAATTTTATTTTTGTTTGGTAGGGTGGTTTCTGAAACTCAAAATGTCTTGAAAGCTTTCACGGCCATTTCCGTTTTTGGACGTAATTTAGAGCTTTTGATAATAAGTCCTCCCTCCAGGATTGCCTGTCAGTAAACCGTTCGTATTTCCAAAAATATTCCCTATAAAGAAACTAAAAATGTTAGGGTAGTTACAAAATGACCCACTGTGCCATTTTATCCCGGGCGGGTCCAAAGTGGCCATTTTGCCCGTTTAGGGTATTTGTATTTAATTTTTAACACCAACAAAAATAGAATAGCTCTATGACTTCTAAATTTAAGTAAATGAAAAACATCATTTTTATTATTAGGTCTAGTTTTTAAAATAGGTAGACACATAGAGACCAGGAGGCATGGAAGAGGTAAATAAACTTGGCCCCTAGTTATACCAAGCTAAGTAGTTCCATCAGAAATAAAGCATAGTAAAGTTAGCAAAGCTGGTGATCGTGGAACATCCACCTGATGAAGAGAATTGGATTTAGTTGGATAGATTCGGAATTTCTTTAATTAAATACGAGCGTTGAGTATGATCGTGACACTATCGCAAAAAGGCAGAGTAGGGCGTTTATGGATCAGTAGATTTCTGTGTCGCGAAATCTATCGAAAAGACAGGTAAGACATGATGTGTCGGATGATATTTTAAATGTTGTAGGTACGAAATTCCGATCGTTTTTCAACCAAAAACATTTATTTATAGATGATCTAAAAACAAAAACAAAAATACTATACAAAAGCTTTTGGTTCTATAACTTCTACACAATTTTTATCACACTTAAAAAATTAAAACACTGATAAATCACAAAAAAGAAGCAATTAGTCAGCAAAAGATTCAAGGTTCAGTCTCTAAAAGGACTACAACTAATTGGTCAAGTTTCCACCTTCTTGTTATTCAAAGAATACTAATTGAATTCATCCCAAGTTCCAAGGATATAAGCCATTCCCTCACACACTATAAACTATTCAAGGACGCAACCAATATCTTTTTCTTCTTCCAGTTAAATATTACTTACATCATATTTTCTGCAGAACCGATTACAAATGATGATAAAAATTGAAAAGAGACAACAACAAAAAAAACAGCCACAAGGAAGAAGGCCATACAAAGATGATCTCCATATGGCTCCTTCATAAAGACGACGACGAGACGACGACGAAGAAGAAGGACGCGCTGACACAAAAATATAACATTCATGTTCGGCCATTAATAATGCCGCAGTCGACGGATATGCGTCGCAGACTAGATAGCAATTGTCAGAGACCCTCTATTCTATATGTACGACGACGAGTTGTAATAGTCTAGCGTTCGAATCATTATCAATTAATCACGTTTTCACCTAGGGTTCCACTGGTGGGCCCAGGGCTTTTATCAGATCTAAAAGATCAGGGTATAGAGAGGAACATTGCAAACGCGTAGCGTCGCCCAGTAGCCAGTTGTGTGGAGGAACGCAAGATTCCCTCGCGTCGACGACGACGACGACGACGCGAGGGCACATGGAATCTGCTGATTAATGGTCTTTGATTTGTATTGGACCTCGAGTCTGTTCAAATGTACTGGCGATTCGTAAACACTTTAGGGCACAAATGGCCGTAATTTCAATCGGTCGTATAGTTAGTCGTCCGGCAGAAGTATCTATGGTTTTTTTTTTCTCTTTTACTTGGAAAAAGATGGTGATTCCCAGCGATAAAGCCAACTAATACGGAGTGAACAACAGAGTTATGTTTTGGGGTGAGGAAAACGTGAGTCACGTCTAAGAGGTCCCGATAAATCTTTTCGTATAATTCGGTTTATACGATAGAACACATTGTGTAAGTGCATACAAAGTCATTCTGCAGCACGATGATTGTCACTTTCATTACATCGCGCACCGAACTAGGATGTTGATAATGACGGTAATTGCCAGCGATAATGTTGCATGGAAGGCGGAGGATGGGAGAGGATAGTGAGAGCAACTCTATGAGAGTGTACACCGACTTACTTGCCATTGAACTTAATCGGTTGTAGTGTGGTTGGTGTATGCGCGAGGTCGTTGTTGGTGGTTTGCCGGTCAGTTGGACCGAATTGTTGTTTATGTTGTTCTCACTTGCTGATGTTATCGAAGTGTAAAATTGTTGAAATATTTTAGCGCTTCTTTAAGGGTCTGTGATCCACAATGGTGGTGGCGTTGTCGTCGTCGGTCACCGGCAGCACTAATTCCACAGAGTTAAGACTTGTAAACTGGAAAACAGTGGTGTTGTTTCTCGTTCAAGGGGCCTCCTCCATCTGTTATAGGGACACATTTATTTGTTTTCTAGGGACCCCTATGAACTGATTACCAATTTCTGTCTTCTTCCTCCTCTATTCTGAACCAAAACTGACGAATTCCGGATGACTTGGTCTGTTCCTGGAAGATTCTAACCGTTCTGGAAAGTTAATAGGTAAATAAAACAAGAGAGAAGGGAGGAGTGTTTTTAGTTTGGAATTTCGTTCCATTTGCTTCACTTTGTTTAGTTTGAAGGAATTCAAAGGCTTGGATATATCGTTGAGTCAAAAAAACGTAAAATTCACGTTTGAAACTCAAACATCACGTTTAAACATTCAACGTAATTTCGAGTATATAATAAGGATAACTCATGGGCCAAAATCATGGAGGTGGAAAATTTGATGCTCAGGCTTTTTTTAAGTCAAAATTACATTGAATTAAAATTTACTTCTGACGTACACCGCTAAAATTAATTGAATCTGACTATAGGGAATCTCCGACTATATTAACTTTGTTTGAAACAGAATTAGTTTTTGTCTTATTCCATCTAATATAGCCGAGAAATCATTCTGGGAACGCTTTCATAACTCAAAACATAAAATCCCACCGGCCAAAAAATTCACTAAAACTAATAACCTGTTTTCTTAGCATTACTAAGGCTAAACATGTTCTTGAAGAATCCTTAAGTGCCTTACAAAAAAAACTGAAAAGCGAAATTCTATTATGTCACAATGTAGTTACAGTGACAAAATATCAAATTTTTATTCATTTAAACTTCAGATGGCGTTATAAATGGTCTTTCCGGAATGTCATGGAATTGATTTATAGTTTAATCAATAATTTTGTGCATGAATAAATTAAATTTAAGTGGTTATTGAAATTAAATTTGATATTATAAATAGCGTACATTAATTAAGCATCATTTCGGGAACGCCTGTTTTTGTATGAATAAAGATTAAAATTATAATTTTTTGACGATGATATGATGCAAAATCAAGACCATTAAAAAACGAAACTTCAAAAAGATTATTATGATCAAAATGTCATTTTTTGGAACGTCATTTCAGGGCTATGAATACTTTATTTAGTATTTTCGAAACAAATCTGCATATTTTTTTGAATTTTAAGTCAGAATATAAGAATTTACCTCTTTTTTAAATGAATCTACACTCAAACTTCAAAATTTTGCGATAAATTTTAAAATAAATAATTATTATAATTTTGAGCTCTGCCCGTTTATCAACTAAATAAATGATAATTTAACTCAATCCATGAGTGTAAAAGCTTAATTATTTAACAAAGTTGATTTTTTGATGATTTGGACAGTGATATTTCCCACTTCATGATTTTGGCCCTTATAGTCTTACCACGGTTAGCAAGTTCAGTGGGAAGGCCAGAATTAAAACTTTTACTAGTAGGTAGTGGAGGCATTGAAAAACATGACTCTTCCTCCACTAAGGCCAGTAAATCTTGATAAAACGCCCTTCTATCGTTAGATCCTTACGATTTATCGATTGGAACGATAGAATTCACGATTTCTTCAGATCATTACGAAGGGGTCACGAAGTATTCACTAAAATCACACAAAATCAGGATGTTTCCAGTTGATTTTATGGAGAAGAGGGGTGTATAGTTTTAAGGGCCTTAACATTAAATTTCAATTAAGCCTATGATATCCAATTTTTATCGCATGAAACTTTATCGAGTTGGAGGAGTTGTCTACTATCGTCGAAGAGGGTATTTAAGTATACACATTTTTTTTTTTTCAACGATCTTCTATTACTGAAAACAGGCTTTCTCTGGAAACTGGATTATCGTTAAGGATTACTCTATTCCATGCGGCTCTAAATCCTTGTAAAGATTGGTGCTTCTTCGTTTTTGAAAATCGATTATGTCAATATCTCTGGTTAGTCAGAAATAACCCATATTGTAGTTTCTTAAGCTTTTTCAACCCAATATTCCTGCATTAGATTTGTGCATCCGACTTTTGGTCCCATTGTGTTCTGATTTTGAAATACCAATCACAAGACATCAATGACATTGCTCTTTCAAGTACGACAAAAAAAAAAAACTCAAACACAAAATCAACGAAGAGCGTGATATGTAATTACAGGACGATGGCAAATAAATTTCACTCCAACAAAATCCACACAACATTGAGAGGTAATTTGAAATCAATTAGGTCCCGTGTTGCAAATTCTTCAGCATAAGGACAGAATAAAGGAAAATATTACCAAGAGCCGCATCCAGACGCCAGCCAGCAGGAGCATACGCTCTTGCCTTTACGACTCCAAGCAAATCCATCCCCCATATCGATTGAAGCTAAAAACTATACACAAACGGGCATCTATCTCTAAAGTCTAGGTATATGTCCAAGTCGAAGCTAAAAGCCAAGCGGAGTGCTTGTCCATCTGTCTATCTGTCGAGAGCGCGACCTTTTGCCAGTGCCAACATCGAAACATTTGTGAGATCTTGAGCGATGGAATGACTATCTTTGAGTATCTTTGGCTGGGCATTGATTCTCTGTGTCTTGGGTAGTCTCTGTGCAATGATGCTGCTGAGTTGAGTTGGGGCTGCTGTTGCTAAGATCGCATGAGGAAATGTCATGTGAACTAAGTTATAGCATTGGCTTGGGATTGGATTCGATTGGAAGAGTTCTTATTCTTTGTCGGCAATTACCGCATAAACGCATCTCATAAATTTGCCATAGAAAGAAAATGCCACAAAAAAGAAACGACAAAATCAAAGATACTTCTATTGCGCTATCGGTGCAGATTGCTGTCGGGTAATCGAAGCCGCCGCCGCCGCGCCGGCCGCCGCTGTTAGCTGGCGCAGCAGCTATATCCCCATCATCGACTTCGACATTGGCAAATACAACAAATGACGTTTGTTCTGTTGAACTGTTTGTTGTTTTTGTTGTTGTTGTTGTTGGATCAATGGAAAGCTGCATTTATTTTTGGTCCAAAGATACGGATCGCTCTGATAGATACTATATTTGATGGATTTTGTCGTTCTTCTGATATTTTTTTTTTCTTTTTCTAATTCCATTTGAGCATGAACAAGGAAGTTGAAGTGATTTGCAATTTGTTCGGCTTTCAAGAGAGTAAAACTCAGAGCAACTCATGACAATTGGTCGTGTATATGGATATGGACATATTGATCGAGTAATAAATGAAACAAATAAGTAATTGTTAATAGAGCCTCATTAGAGCTGTTATAGGGGATATAGGGTTCAATTAAATATTCCTTTGGTGAATATTGGATGGAATGAGCTAAATGCATTATGCATGATAGGGCTTCTTAGTACGGAAACTGTTTGAACTTGTCAAACCGGGTTTTGAGAAAATATTCCCACTTCGGTTCTTCTCTATTTTATTCATTCATTTTTATTCTTCACCTTCTCCCTCCTTGTCCCATAAATACCCTTTCTGAAGGACTGGAAACAATCAGCAGCACTGGACCTATAGCTCCAGCGAAAAACAATGGTGTGCTGTGAAAAATCTTTTCATAACCTGTGCTTACAGAATTCTCGGTCGGGCATAAGGAACAAACAGTGCTTGGCTGTCCGCGAAACCTGAGCAAAGATCGACGTAAGAAAACAACTTAAAGATCACATCATGAAGATCATGAGAAAACATAACCATAGTGTTGGACGTGACGACATCAGCGCATTAGTTGAAGAAGCATCCAAAGCCGCAAATCGGTGTAACAATATAACTGTTGATAAAATTACTAATTAGCTCACAACAACGCCCGGTGTAAGATGAAGATGGTTCTCTGCTTCATTTGGATGAGGACCATCTCAAAAGGTGGAAGGAATACTTCGCTTCGTTCTTAAACCGTGTGTTCGTCAGTGATACGCATCCAATACCTGATGACCCGTCCAAAGTAACAAGTGCCCGAATACGCACCACACCTCCCGCTCCCAGTAGAGAAGAGATAATTGCCGCGATTTAAACACTGAAGAACAACAAGGTGGTTGCTCAATTCAATCAACTTAAAGTATAGGATATTCTTCTCCTATAAGTCTACTAAAACACTGGACGGTATTCTTGCAATGCTCTTACAAGCAGCATCAACGCCATCGAGTGAGCTACTGCACCCACTCATAAAGAGAGCTTGGAACTCTGAGTGCTTCCCAGAGGGGTGGAAAAAGGGAATTATCGTCAAGCTCCCGGAGAAATTTGATGTCGTGTGAAAATTGAAGAGAGATTTTCGTTCTGCTTGCGGTTGCCAAGATAGCAGCAAAAATTGTGTTAGAGCGTATTAAAGAACACCTAGAAACAAGAACCAGACGCCGAACAAGGACTCAATCATCCTATATTGACCACATAATTAGCGCCCTGCAGATCATTATTGAGCAGTGCGTCGAATATCGATCACCACTTCACCTGCTGTTTATTAATTTAAAATAAAAGCTTTCGATAGTGCCAAAAGAGAATTCGGTTAATAGCTATTATTAAATCTACTAACGATGGATGCAAATTTTACATTTTGCATTGAAGAAGGTTATGTTAGATGAATTTGAAGTCCAATGTGGAATCAGGTACGGTTTCATAATGTTGCCAATACTATTAGTGATAAATGATAAGCGGTGTGTTGCATGCAACCCTGTTGAACGGAAATGGAGGAATTCAATAGACTCTTCTGGGTTTTTAAAGGTAATGGAATGGTTTGTTTGGTGACTGTTCCTATAGAAATCTCTTTGATTACGCTGTTTTGGCATATCGCTGTAAGGTACGTGCATTCGTCACTAAGAATCAAAGTCTAGAGACAAGCTTTCTTAACAATTTCCTCTATGCGTGTAGTTAGCAGAAATGGAATGGAGGGACCTACAATGTTTTGCCGGTTAAGAAATGCTAATTGAGATGCACTTTTCATGACAACTAGTACTCTTGGAGGTTTTGTCTGTTCTTTCCAAGAGGCAGTACCCCTAAAAATAAAAATAAGGTGGCATTGGCTGTAAGTTTAACCCAGACCTCCAGCGCGATTTCATAGTTAATCGTACTTTCCACTATGTAGAGGAGTCACTCCATATCAGTCACTGCCAAAAACACCAGAAAAAGTCAGTCTTTGGAATCAGAAGCCTGTCATCTTCACACGATCAAGTGAGGTTTAAGCTGACGCTCCAATACAATATAAGCTGTATTCAAGCAGTCACCTACTACTGAAAATTGCGTTTTCATCTAAAGATGTGAAATCTAAACAAGCGCCTATTTTAAGCCAGTAGTCGTCTTTGTGATAGTTGTAAGCCTTGGGATAGGCTCTAGTTCAATGTCGTAGAGTTTGAAGAGAATTGCTTCAAAAGAAGACCCAAAGTCCAAAGTATTAAACAAAGCACCAAATGCCTGTTGTTGGCTTGAGGGCATAGGGATGGACAAACAAAGGGAAGGCGCCAGTGGCTATTCAGCCGCGATATCAACAGTGGGCATTGTACTGTATACCAAGTTTCGCTACATGCCCGCCTATTTGGCACTGCTCCGTACTATAATAACTATAACCCTGCCTTTGCCTGGCCTGGACCTTACATGTAATTTCTTACATGTAATTCATAGAGATCACATCTATTTTTTTAACGGAAAGCAACATAATTCGTCTAGAAATAATCAACAAAAACAGTTCCCTGAGAAGATCAGATCCCAAGTGTGAAACCAACGATGAATTAAGACCCTCTCCCAATGGTATGGAGTCTTATAAGCCACTAAGCCGTTGCCGGAATTATTCTTTTGATGTGCCAAGTTCACTTGTTGTTTTTTTGGATTCGTCCATTGATTTGCTGGATTTGTCCGTTGGTTTGCCTGCTTTGCCTGTTTATTCCTGGAACTCGTCTGTTGACTCGTGTGTTGGCCGATTGATTTGCCAGGTTTGTCTCTTGATTTGCCGTATTTTTCCGTTTATCAGGCTGTTTCGCCTGTTGATTTCCTAATTTCACTTGCTGATTAGGTGGATTTGTTTATTGATTTGACGGATTTTCCGGATTCATCCTTTGATTTTCCGTTTTTGCCATTTTTTTTATTTGTTGGATTGGAAATTCGTCAATTGATTTGCGGAGTTTTCTAGTTCCGCCTGTTGATTTGCCGGATCCATCCGTTGACTTGTCCAATTCATCCATTAATTTCTCGGGTTAGCCTATTTATTTTCCAGGTTCACCTGTTGATTTGTTGAATTTTTCCTTTGATTTTCCGGTTCGACTGTTGATTTGCCAGACTCAATTTTTTTAAATTTCAAGGTACACCTGTTGATTTATTGAATTCTTCCATTGATCTACCCCATTTATCTATTGATATTCGGGTTTATCCTACTGATTTTCCAGATCTCGATTTTGATTCGCCGGATTCTTCCGTTTAGTTGCCCAGTTCATCCGTTGATTTTCCGGGTTGGCCCATTGAATTTCGAGGTTTACCTGTTGATTTTCCCGGCCACTGGTTGATTTGCCAGATTCGTTCGTTGTTTTTCCGGAACCGTCTACCCTTTATCCAGTTGATTTGCCAAGTTCTATTGTTGAATTAAATGTGAAGATAACGTATTTTCATTAGTAATACCCTGGGTAGAACGGCTAGCTAAACCTTAGCCTAAGACCCAAAGTACATAACAAAATATTGGTGTTGTATGGGGAGTGGCTACCAACGTTGAAAACTATTATCAAACTTCTATGCCAATAACATTTAAACTACTTTCCAGTGCCGTCTACTATGAAGTGAATAAGAATTCTCCAATTTATTTTGGAGTAAGGGCCCACTTGAATTTTTCTCTCTTGCCCAGCTTGTCATCTTTGCAATCCTGCTTCTCAATTTACTGACAATTTCAACCCACGACAAAAAAAGACTATCAACAGCTTACACTTATTCATTTTCTTGAAGTTAATAATTTAAAATAACAGAATTACAGGGCTGTCTTCACTATAATAATGAATTATGTATAAATGTACGTCCTTTTGTGCAAGTTCATTTTCTATACTTCCCGAGAGATCCCTAGGCCCCACCACAAGAACAAATGCAATTCAATTTGCTTATTGGCACCTCATTTCTTAGGCTTCAACTTGACCACATCCCAGCCATCCAGCCAGTCAGAGTCGGCATAGTAATAGCATCACAGCATTCACTGAAATATGATTTTTTATTATCACTTAGTCAATTCGAAATAGGAATGCCACACCTGCAGGAAGATTGTTTTCGTTTTTTTCTTCAAATTCAATTGCATGATTGCAGCATCCAAAGAGAGAGCGCTAACCCAACTTAAAATACATTCTTATTCCCTCTGTCTTTAATGGAAACTCATAGTCTTAGGTCGAGACCACCCAGCTGGAGTTGAGTTAAGGGCCACATTTATCATCTGACACAGCAAGAAGAGACTCGATGGGTTTAGCATTCCTCGCAGAAAAGTCAAATTGAAAACACTGCCTAAGCATCACATAAAGATACATCCAAATTACACATAAATTCGATGAACTTGCCATGGCTGTTACGGCTGGTCTTATCACTTCAAAAGATTCTATCTCAAGAACCTAAAAAATTTCCGTCTTCTTTTTCTTCTTTAACTTCAATTGATATATTTAATCAGGTCAACGAATTGTTTCAACGTGCACACTGCACAATCTGTAGAACAAAGATAAAGAGAAAGAGAATTAAATGCGCAGCTCAAGAATAAGTGAAGAAACGATTTACCATCAAGATCAACAAAAAAATAAAAAAAAAACTCCCTCTCTTGCAATGGCCCATCAATTGAAGAATGCATTCGCATTCGGCATGGTAACCAAATGAATTAGACCTCAATCTGCATTCAAAGTGGGAAATAGTTGGACTGAATTGAGAGTTGAAGTGATCTCACTTCAAAATTCAATTGCTAGAGTCTTCGACATTATCGCGTAGCAATATCGAACATCAACACCAACGAAGAGACCCATGGTTTGGTTTGGTTTGGTATACAAGCCGCGCATTCTCTGGCAGGCAGTCTGTCAGTCTTCTCAATAGCAATATGCACTCCTCCATCGAAGTATACCTTTAACTTTAATATGTCTAACAACAACTTGTGGGTTGAGTGGGCCTCATCTCAAAACTCAACACTATCGATCTTGGAAGCAATAATTGCTCGAACAGGGCACAACAACAACGTGACTTTTATAGGTTTGCCCGCGCAGCGCAGCAGTGGTGATAGACTTGAATGCGGGAGATGTTGTGCTTTTGTTGTTATTGTTTTATGCAGACAACGTATACCTAGAGGTGAGGTCACGTAACGGATTCAGGGCTTTGAACTTGACAATGCCGTTTCAAATCGTATTCCGGGATTTGTTATTTGTTGTACTTTTTTCCAATTTTTTTTTGTTGGAATGCAACAAAGGTACAGATAAACTACCTACAGATGGGAAGTGTGGATTGGTTTTTTAAGTTCATGAGTGGTAAGGCAGACACGTGATGGATGCATTGAGTGACAGGCCCGCAGTTAGGGCGCGTTTGGGCTGATGGCTGATGGGAAGAAATGTTCAGGCATGTTTTGCTGTTTGACAAGTAAGTATGTAAGCGAGTCTACAAAAGAGGGATTAGATAGATCACGTATACTGTTGAAGAGGAGTCTCAAAATCACTCTTACTCATCTACGAGCGTTCCTTAAACGCATCTATAGGTTGTTCTTACATTTTTACAAAAATTTATAAGAAAACAAAGGAGAATCCAAAAGAGAACAAAATAAAGAGACCCTGAGGTCACTGATGGATGACGTTTGCTACTCAGCTGATCCGCTTGTTGTCGATTACGCTGAAGAAAACAGCGAGTGGGGTTAAAGAGAAGTCTTCTAAAGGCACCCGTGGCGTGTATTGGTGCTGGAATGGGGTGTGCAATGGGGTTCTTATAAAAAAGTACAGATAAGGAGACAAAAGTTCGTAGTACGTAGACCCAGAATAAGGGACTAGCTTTTCCAGCCTCAGGTAGCCACTGCTGCCAGCTTAGTGTGACCGCAAACATTCTTTGGTGGCGTTAGAAGTGGCTGGCAATGTTAAACAACTTAAACTTTAGTAAATGGCAGCAAGTTAGTGAAATTAAACATGTTGGTAAGATAGTAACTGAAGATTCATGTAATTTAGGATAAATTTTACAAAATCAACGTCTCAAGCCTAACGAAGTCTATTGTGCTTAGTTCCATCTATTCGAATCCGAGATGATGGAAGCAGCTGTTGCTGATAAAGAACACATGCAGATAGCCGTAGCACCTGATTTCCTGATGCTCCTATCTATAAATAGTGGTGTACTGACGAAGAAGAAGGCAAAGTAACTCTTCTATTAGGCCCTGAACCTGAGTCTTATTGCGGAGTAGGGGATAATTTTACTGAAGCTTAAAGAAAAAAATATTTATGAAGAGTTTTTTAACTGCTCCTTGGAAACTACTACTAAAAGAGTTTTTTTAACTGCATCAGCTTAAGGTGGAATTACATTTATTCTCCTCACATCCCACTTAGAAGATGTCTCAGTATTCTTGTTCCAGTTCTGCAATGATTATTGGAATTAAGTAAGGCTCCTAGTATCACTCTTGAAACGGTAGGCAATATCTCTGTTAGATCAGGAGGCATAAGTGAGGCCGCAGGTGGCAAAAGCTCTGGCAGATCAGGAGCTACTAGTGAGGCCCCTGAAACGAAAAGCAATTATATCTCTACTGGCTTAACAGGTAGGTTCTATTGAGGAGTCTGGTGGCACTTTTGAAATAGAAGGTAATAGCATTGGTAGACCAACAGGTACTAGTGAGGCCCCTAGTTGAACTCAAATAATGGAAGGCTGTAGGTCTGCTAGTGAGGCCCTTGGTTTGAAAATGTTGGTAATAACTCTGGTGGTAGATCAGTAGGTTCTAGAAGGCCCTTGGTGAATTTATAGAAATGACAGGCCATTCGCTCTTGTAGTTCAGCAGGTACTAATGACACCCCTGGTGACATTCAAGAAAAGGAAGACAATAGATCGGCTTGATCAATAGGTAGGTACTAGTGAGACTCCTGGTGGCACTTTTGAAACGGGTGGTAATAACTTTGGGTGGATCAGCATCAGCAGGCATTAGTTAGGCCCCGGCACCGGTGGCCGGCTACCAAAAGCTCTGATATATCATTTGGCACTGGTGAGGCTCCTCCTGCAACTATAGAAACGGAAGGCCATAGCTCATTTTAAGAGACCGACATAGAAGAGCTTTAGACCACCGACCTTAAATTAAGACCTTAACTCCATGTTAAGCATTAGTAATAGTTGATGAACAGAGTTGACTATCTTCAATCAACAAAAAATATTGAGGAAAGCTCATTATTCTCTCCATTTGTGACAACCGTCCCTGAACTTTTATTCCATCAAATAGAAAAACTCTTTGGATATGCGATTTGTTTTTATTATCTGCACTCATGATGTTGAACACAAAACGAAAATAAAATAAAAAAAAAAAAAAAACAAAAATAACTACACCCGAGTAGTGAAGTAAAAACCAAATGTGCTGGATGGCCTCTTTTTTTGTCCAAATGAAGATCAGTACCCCTTGTCCTCTGCTGGGTCTCTGGATGACTGCATATCTAGAACAATCAGAGCACCATTAGGACAGTCACACCAGGCTACAGAGAGTGGGCGAGGACACTGAGTGTTTTCTTCCATCATCTTTGCGCGTCGTTACCTTTTTAGTCCGATTTCTTCCCTGACCCAAGCCTGATAGGAATTCACCTAAGAGAAACACAAAATAAGAACAAATCTCAGAGAGTTGTTGCTTTCTTGGAGCTATATGGTCGACATCATCGTCGTCGTGTTGTCGTTGTTGTCATTGGTGCAATTATCCTTTGGTCGCGTTCTGTTTTTGTTTTTTATTAGCCATATTGCTACGTGATGGAACTGGACAAGGTCTGTATATCGAAAAAACCATCCACATGATTGCTGCTTCTTGTTGTGGCACACATGACCATCATCATGGTGGTTATTAAATTTTCAACTTCATTTGCATTGAACTGCAAGTCTGCAAGCAAAATAACATCCAAGAGTAGATTACTTTGTTTGCTTCCATTTTATATGCTGGTAAGGTTTTGGCAACATTGTATTATAACAGTTTGCTGAACAACTGGCGCGTAAATTGTTGATATTTTTACAAAAAAGCAATCTTGGACTGGTAGGTTGTTCTTATTTTGTTCACCAATAAAGTCTGAATATAGTTTTCTTTTGGTCAGATAACCTTTTGGGTCGATATAGATTGGAATTTTATGCTGAACAAGACTAAACAAGGAGTTACAGTGACTTTGGAATTCAAATTTTTGTAAGTGCTTGTTGGGACTTTTAACAATTTTACACTCAGGGAAAAAATGTAAAGTAAAATGTGTTGAAAAAAAGTATAACTTAGTTCAAATGCAACAGTTAGTTCAATTTCCAACAGAGAGCTTAGCACAATGGGTAAGAATATCGACTGGTAATTCAAGCAAGGTTGGTTTGTATGCTGGTGGAATCCATCATAATTTTATGTTCGCTTCTTGCGTATTCAAAGTGGAACGTTTTTTATTTAAAATTTCTGTAACTAGTCCCAAATTATTGCTGTTTTACTTTGATGTTCTGTTTTTTTTTTGTTGTTCTACGTTGTGTTTTCCGTCAGTGTAGGTACGCACACACCTGGAGATTAATATTTATCTTGTTTTTAAATTCCAAATATATAAATTGTACTTTGAAATGCTTTTACTTTAAAAAAGCTTGGAGCACAGCAATCTATGGAACACTAGATAAATAGTGCTTTGATTAGAATAACTTACACCATAAAAGTATTAAATGGATAAAATTTTCAATTTTTCTCGCTTCACAATCTTTTTGACAAAATAATTTGAATAGACCAAATTTTTGAAGCGGACACTTAATTGTCTTGTTAAAAACTTTGTTGTAGTTTTGTACAATAGTTTTCACTGGTAGACTCAAAGATTAAATCAGAGTTGAGAAGTACCAGACCTTTGAACCAAACTACAGCGCCCTATACTTACACTTTGCAAAGTTTGAACCGTTTTGGTGTGCTTCTCACAAAGTCCTCTACCACTACCTTAAGTAGTACTGCTACGCTAAGTAGCAGACTTTGGTGAGTCCGTTGTGATCTACTTAAGGGGCATATGACCTCCACTACTCCTAAGTGCCATAGTGTACGGTTTCTTGAAATATATCGCAGTTCTCTCAAACTCTTCCCCAGCTGTGCAGATTCCCGTTTTACTGTCCTGCAACATGTTCTTTTCGGCTAACCCGACCCCCTTCCATTACATCGCTTGGCCAGCATTGCAATCGTTGCCTTTTCGAAGCTTATGACCAATCCACTGCCACTTACATCAGCGTATAGTACTGTATCTGGGGCAAAAAACCTTAAGATGTTTCGTAAGCACCTAGTCACGAACGATTGCATCTTACTTGTGA
This sequence comes from Meliscaeva auricollis, assembly GCA_948107695.1. NCBI lineage: Eukaryota > Metazoa > Arthropoda > Insecta > Diptera > Syrphidae > Meliscaeva > Meliscaeva auricollis. The sequence continues at coordinate 78,646,480 of OX403616.1, read as the reverse complement.
CAGTTGTTAAGATATACCACCTGCTGCATCCATACAGAAGCATGAATTCAACATTGGAGCGAAACAGTCTCAGCTTGGTCTTAAAGCTGATAGCATTTTTTCTCCATATATTGGACAGCATTCCGAAAGCAGCCTTTGCTTACTTGATACGGTTTTTGACGTGTTGTTCGGTTCCGCCGAAAGATATTGAAAGCCTTCTACTTTCTCTACCGGTTGTCCAGAAATATTGAATTGAGTTACTTCCAAGCTGATTTCGGCTTCTAACTCCACCCTTGTTGTCATTTGATGGAGATTCATGATCCTATGAGAGAGTAAGCATAAGTCGTCCTAGTAGTCCAAATGCTTTAGTTGGGATGTTAGAGTCCATTAAATTCCACCATTTCCGTTTAACTGAGCTGCACGCATCACATCACTTATCACTAACAGGAAAAGTATTGGCGATAGTATCCAACCCTGCCTGACTCAACAATGGAATTCTAATTCATCTGAAAACCTTCCTTTATGTAAAACGTGACATTTGTATCAATCGTAAGTTGCTTTAGTAATAGGTACCAATAAACTTATCTGGAATTCCTCTCCTGCGTAGGGCAATCCAAATAAATTCTCTATTGACACTAACAAACGTTTTTTCAAAATCAATGAATAGCAGGTCAAGTGGTGATCGATATTCGCACTGTTCAATAATGATCCGCAAGGTGTTAATGTGGTCATCACAAGCTGAACCAGTGCAGAAACCTTCTTGTTCAGTTCGGTTCGGTTTTTGGTGGTTTTTGGTATTCTTTATAGTTCAACAGTTTTGAAAACTGTTCTATAGCCTACCAAGCTATCACTATCATCATGTCAGGAATCTATTCTAGGCTGGTTTTCTTTCATAGAACGTTTCACTCTTTGATAAATAAGAGCAACCCTTAATAGTGCCCACCGTTTGTTTTCTTCCCCGCTCTTCTTTCGTCTGAGAAATCGGTGTTGTTTCTTCGTTTAAGAATATAGTGTACTGGTAAGCAGTTTGGGTTCTGATCTGCACTAGTCAGTCCGCTAAAAATAAAGTAACGGTGAGCACCGTATTGTAACGCAGAAAATATGGATCCAAAAAGAACGGAAAGTAACAAATCAAATCAAAAAGAGTACTTCCTAAACTCTTTTTCCTGTTGAATTACGACCAAAATCAAAATACATGTACCTACATAGTTAATGCCCAAATTATTCATCAATGGAGGCCAAAAATAAACGACGCTAGACAAAACTTATAAATAGGTAGACGTTTGCTCTCTGATTTCACATCTTGATGGACATTAAATTAAACCTTTTTCGTGGAAAGTTTTTTTCCTGTTAATATATGGATGCCAGAAAATCAGTCAATCTCCTTCATTACTGTCGTTTTTCGTTAATGTTAATTGCTAAGTCAAAGAAAAAAAAATATTATAAACAAAAAACCGTCCTGCAGTCTGTTTGGTTTAGCGAAAAACCAAACAATGACCGTTTAATCTTTCCGACATTAATCCACATCCAATCCCGCGTCAGCTGTGACCCCAATTAGGTTTTTTTTTTTGTTTTGCTCTTTTTTTATAAGTTTTACCAAAGAAACAGAGCATAGATTTGCCAAACTAAAATAAAAAAAACAGCACCAGATAAACCTTTTTTATCCCAACTCCCAGCCGTAAGCTATTGACAGAGGACCAACCATAAGTATTAGTTAGCTTGGTATAATATTGTTGACTTTTTGACGTATGTGCGGTGGCTGTTGGCGCGCATTAAGTCCAAACCATGAAGTGAAAGTTGTTTCCTATTTAAACAAGACTGCTGTGCGCCACCACCAACTCCGCCATCATGTCAGTCGACCAAGATGACTCTATATCGCTGCCGCCACCACACCGCCGCCGCCGCTGTGGTCAAATATTATGTAAGATGCAGCCTTATACATGCCTGGTAGGTCTTCATCATCCTAAGGGAATTCCGCATAACACGTTTAATCGAAACGGAGAGTAAACAAAGCTTCTTTTGTTTTTTTTTAACTTGAGTCGCGTGTTAAGTGCTAACACTTCCTTAAAACGAAAAACTAAAAAATGACAAAATGGTATCAAATTAATTTTAACGAAATAAACTTGTTACCCACCAAAAACTTGTTAAGTATAAAACTCCAATAAACAGGAATGTTTAACGCTTTTAACGAATACGTGCGGTTGAATACTTTTTTTGCAAAACTAAAGTTATAGTAATTTCGTGCTGAGTTGACGCACGTGTTCACTTAAACTTATTTGAGTAAGAAACTTTACAAAGTGCGCGACAAGAAAAACAATTTTCTTTTCAATTATTTGACATTTTGTTGGTCTTTTTAAGGTACCGCAACCGCGGTTGCTACTTAACGCCTGCACGTAGTCTATCCACACAATTTGTTTAAAAGTTAAGGACATTTAGTCAAAGCTACGACTTTGAGTGATTGCAGTTCAAATAACGAAAATTCACTTGGAATAAATTAAGTTTGGAACAAATAAAGAAGCAAATGACTTAAGCTTATATCACACGATTTGTGTGAACACTAAAATTTGTGTAGAAATTTGTGTATTCTTCACATAAAAATCTACAAAACCATCTGAGCGGATTACAGAAAATGACATATTAATAGATAAGATTGTTTCTTATTACAAAAATACACAAATGCTTGTGTAGGTACTTTTATACACAAATTGTGTGATATCCACGATAAGTTCTGTTTTGCACTAAGATTTATCAATTTCTGATGAAATTGGATAAGAAAAAAGATTTTCTGTATATCTGAAAAGTCTTTTATGTTTCCACCGTGAGTTAGATTGGATCTTATATAAGGTATTCAGGCGCGGATTCCGATTTTAGCTCTGGGGGGGCATGACCCCCTATATACATTACGATTTAGTTAAATGCTTAAGTAATAAACTATGAGGGGTAATACACGACAACAAAGTGAAACATATTTCGAAGCATATTCCGAATATAGCTGTACAAAGTGAAAAACAACTGCTTTATCAAATTTATAGCGCTTTACACAATATCTGTCGCTTTCACATAAAGTTTACCACGCAGGTTTTATGAATTACCCTAAAATCAATTTGGGTATATTTGGTAAAATATTTTTTCAAACTAATTTGCTGCTTGCCAAAACTCAACATTCAACAAGCTAGAATAATTCTTAAATTTGATTTGAATCAATTTTTTGATGAAAAAGTTTTTTATCTGCAATTTTAAAAATGCCAGAAATTGCAATTGATATTTGAATTATTTGGAGAAAAATGATGGTTCGTTCCTAGTTGTCTTCAACTAGTTTCATTAAACGCCAAAAGCTTATCATCACATTTATCATTTTTTAGATGGTAAAATGTGTGCAGAACAATTTTTTTTGGTTCGTTTGACTGCCATTGCAAAATGAAGATATTTAAAAACAATCATCCAATAGCTGGAATAATTTATTTGATTAATTTTCGCAGCCTAAAATGATGTATAAGGACAAAAAGCTTGGGAAACGCTTCTGTTTAGTTAAGTAAATTGGGTTAGTGATGCATGACCAAAACCCATAATCCCAAAGAGAAAATCCCCAATGCCAAAATCCCCAAAAATCAAAATGGTGCGAAGACAAAATCCCCCCCCCCCCCCAAAAAAAAAACTCCGAGAGAAAATCCCAAAATCATGTTGCACTAGTTGTGTATCAAACAATCAAATCGCGCGCGCGATTTAAGGGCTAGTTGAGATGCACTTATCGTGACTAGCAATACTCTTGGAGGTTGTGTCAGTTCCTCGCAAGAACTAGGCTGGGAAACGAACTTCCGGAGCTCATTGCCCTAACCATAACACTACAATTAAAGTCACCAATCATGTTTCCTTCCACCCATGCATGCTTAATGAATTTTCAAATGCACCATATAAAATTTGTCACCATATTGTTTGAAGAGTTCTGCATGATATCCATTAGAAGCTGCGGATTTGTTGTTCTTAAGCTTTTGTATAGCTTCTTCAACCTATTCTATGTTGGGCATTGGAATTGAATCTTCATTTATTGCCTCTGTCGTAAAATATCTCTTTAAATTATGCCTACCACTAAACAGTTGCTTAAAATGCTGCTCACATACGATACAAATATCCGTTAATACCTGTCCCAGCGTGTTTTGGTTACTAGGTTTACTTTGAAAAGCTTGCATTTCAGTCTTAAAACCAAAAGGTTTGGCCCCTTTATAAAACATTCGGTTGCGTTTTCGAACACCAGACTCTCGATCTTCTTATTTATTTTACCGCAGGAATTTTTTTCTTCTTTTCTCCTGGCTCGGGTTTCGTCCTTTGTTTGCTTGCAGCATCTTCAAATGTGCATCCATCTTCTTTCACTCATTCCTCATTTAAGCTCGGGTTGTTTTTCTTAGATGGATGATGGCCTGTAGGCTGTAGTTTTGGCTATTTTCTAGATGATGCTTCTACACTAGTACCACTGAATTTTAGCTTCTGTGGTATGTAAGTGAATGTCGAGTTCAGATCCACTAAAACGTCCAACGTTGAAATTCTTCTTCTTGTTGACTCAGAGTTTCTTTTCATTGGACTGTTGAGCTCTGAATAAAGCTGACACATGTTAAAGGTCATGACTTCAGTATTGAACAATTGGAGCATCACAAAAAAGGTACAGACCTCATAGCCTTTGTTCAAGAGGTCATAAAAGTAATCCATGATAAAGTCTTTAGCCACGTGAGCACTTTTCTTCTGGATTGTAATTTTGATGCGGTCTCCACCCTGGTTGATTGGTTTTCAGGTCGGAGTTCATTATTTTGTCCTGACCCAGAGAAAGTATAATAAGCACTGTACAAAAGTACACAAAAAAAGTACTACTAAGGTTCAAAGCAATTCCGGATGTGGCAATAACGTACTGAATACGTTCCACAAATGAGCTACAAGCTGAAATATTATACAATTAATGAAAATAATATAAGCTGTTCATTACCACTCCAAAACTTAAAAGTTTGAAACAAATCACAACTTAATTGACTGCTTAGAACTAAGTCTGCTTACCAAACCTTAGAACATATCAATCTAGGAATCAACACAACAAAAAATTCAAAGGTTTCAATTAAATGAGTCCATTAACAACCCAATAATACCCTCTTCCTATTTCTAGCTTCAAATTGAAATGACGAGCGCATGCTCATAACGTCCATCGTTAAACAAATTGCACCAAACTACATTCCCCATACATCATACTCATCTTCAGAAAAGTCCCAACCCAATACATCCTTCAACATCATCTCAAACATCAGACATAGGTTACGTCTGCCAACACAAATCAGCTTCGATGTAGCTAGCGTAATTTCGCGCTCCTTTGTTCCTCATCCGCTCGTTGTAAAAAGGGAGAAACAAAAATAAACAACTCGCATGTGGCATGCATAGTGTAAACTCATTTCTATGCAACACAATGAATCCATTGAACTCCTCCGTAAAAATCTTAATTACAATAATTTTGGCCTGTTCCGTTGCGATTGCACCGCCATAGATGAACAGAGAACATCTTACTCACTCAATAGATGCACCAAGATGACCAATTACCCTCACCACCACCACCACCACCACCACCATCAGCCGCACCAGAAATGATGACGATGACGACGACGAACCGACAACAACGATGACTTCGTTCAAAACATCCAACGAACCATCAACTGATCGAAGATGCCGAAGAGCCGATGATGCTCGCGCAAGCGCGTCCTCGTTTGTTTCGCACGAATTTCCATTTAAAAGAACAAATCAAAGGGCTCATTTTGATGTTCTTCATCTCCGGCTTGGCCTGGCTTGGTCATAGATCCCAATCCCACGGTCAGATACCCCGAACAACAATAGAATGAACTTCACTCTATACGTGCATTGCCAAATAGAAGATCGTGTATCTGCACTTGAGCCTGCTTCCATCATTGGTCTATGATTATATCTGCATCTTCAATCCGCACAGCTATCAGCTAGAACAGTGTGGAAGATGAAGCAGCAGCAGCAGCAGCGCGTTGAAATCAGGAGAACCATGATGAAGCCAAAGCAGAGCGTGGCCCAACGAAAAGCGTGAAGAATCATATTGAAGGTCCGTCATCGTCATTGTGCTGGTTGGTTTGGCTGGACCGTAAAGTATTCTTCTTCTACTATAAACATCAGGCAGGCTCAAGCTCTAACACCGGAGAAAGATTGAAAGATCTACCTTCAAATGATCGTGATGGTAATTTACCTGCCCGACCAAGACTTTTGTTACGTCATAATATTTCGTCTTGAAATTAGATAAATGGCCATAAAAAAAGATTGCCTCGAATGAGATTCCTTGCTGTAGATAAATGCTTATTGCCGGGACGTGGTGAAGTTTAGAAGATAATCTGTGCTTGTTGTGATTTATATGAAGATCAGGCTTACGCAAGTCGGTTGTTTGTGCAAAGAAGCAAGAACAAGATACATTTCCAAATTGTCGAAGAGTTCGCCAAGGACTGAGATGTGTCTGCGTTTGCAGGAAATTCTTTGAATTTAGAGTTAAAATTATATTGCATTGGAAAAAAAAAACATTTATTCTGATGTTCTTAGAGGATTTCAGTAGGTAACGAATTATTTTTGCTTAGAAAGTTTAACTCAAAAGTATCAATAAATGGAGTTACCAGCTTTTTGACTCATCTATCACTACTTGGATGCTAAGTTATGTAATACATTTAATGTACATACTTTATTTTAAGCAAAATATTCTTAAAAATTCACTTAATTATGTCCTTAGGGAAGATAGATTCTAGGGTAAATCAAATGCACGACTGGGTCTCACGTACTTGCTTAGGGTCAAAGTTGCTGTGGATGCTAAAGATTCATATGTTAAGTTTTTAAAAGTAAAACTTTTATAATAAATAAAAAAATAAGCATAAGATTCACTACTAAAATGACTTAAACAACTTCTTAAATTTGACCTCCAAATTAAGTATGACATTTGATTTCGTTAATTTTGAAAAAAAAATTTGATAATCGTATTAAAAAATTAATTTTTTATACATAAAAACTCTCAAGTTTAGAAAAAAAATTTAAACGCCAATTTCAAGAAATGTTATTAATAGACATCTAAAACTAAAATTCAAAATCATTCACGCGTTTTCGAAATGTGATTTTTGAAAAAAAAAAATTTAAACTTTTTTTAAAAATCCAAAAAAAATTTTTTGGAGCATTTTTATATAAAATAATTTAAAAATTATAAGGAACTCTTGTATAGTACCTTACGAGAAAATCAGATAAGAAAACAACGAAATTGATTTTTTTTAAGACCCAAATTAACGGTAACTGCAATACAACCAATATGGAAAAACTTGATTTCTCTAACAATTTTGATTAAAATTTGTATCTGTACTACATCAGACAAGGTACTTTTGAAATAAAAAAAAATATTTATTAATCGGTTAAATGGTACCTCCTATAAAGCCGTTTTTTCTGATTTTCTCGTACTGTACGGATTACGACGAATATTTTAACACAAAAGGTTCCTAACAATTTTCAAATTATTTAATTATATATTTTTTTGGATTTAAAAAAAGTTTAGTTTTTTTTTTAATCAATTTTTCGAAAACGCCTGTATGATTTTTTTGAAATTTTTGTTTTAGATGTCTTTAAATATTTTCTTGAAGTTCGTTTCAATTTTTTTTATAAACCAGGCTTGAGAATTTGTGTACACAAAATAATATTTTTTTTAAAAACGGCTCCCACGATTTTCAAATTTTTTTTTTTTCTAAAAATTAATCTTTTTTTAACGAAATCAAAGGACATAATAAGTTTGGAGGTCAAATTTAAGAAGTTGTTTAAGTCATTTTAGTAATGAATTTTATGTTTACTTTTAAATTTCTAGTAAAAATATTTACTGTTAAAAACTTTATATGTGAAGCTTTAGCATCCACAGAAACTTTGCCGTCGTGCATTTTATTTATTTTAACAACATACATTTCATTTAAAAGTTCTGGTGAATTATTCCTCAAACATATATTTTGTCATTTTTTTTATTTTCACAAAAGGCAATATCTCAAGTTTTAGATTTTTCACATATTTTGTGCGTATGTTTTAAAAACTCTACCGATTCCAATATCAAGTGTGCCTTTTCGTTAAAAAGAAAAAAAAATGATTTTGGTGAATTATTTCTCAAATACTTAGCTTTGTATTTTGACGATTTTAACATTCAAACGTCCATATCTCGAGTTGTAGATTTTATACATTTTGTATTTGTACAAAATACGATACTTTCATGTATTTTTATAGTCTATTGATTCCAATATTAATCGTGTTTTTTGTTCAGTTAAGTTAGTAGCTTTTCGAACCTTTTTTTTTTTTAGATCAAGTACAGTACTCCACATTCCTAAAAATCGAGAATAGACTGGGTTGGTTAGATATTTAAAAAACAAAAACAAAAAAAAAATATAAATTTAACTTGAAGGCGTGGCAACCCTATGCCTTTACAGGATATTATAAATTTCTGATTAATTGTTATTAATAGTCAACCTATTGACGGTCGCACTGTGGTGCTTTTCGCGAAAGTATTGCAAAATTCAATTTTATATAATGGATTAAGAAATATTGAAAGCTTTAAAAGGCAAAAGAAATTTTAAAATAAGTCTAAGGATTCGGATAATACAGGCAGTCAAAGTTTCCCTATTTTTAAAACCAAAGAAAAAATATTTGTTTTATGAAAAGTTTCAGAGTTTCGGCTTTAAAGTCTTTCTGTAGACTGTGAGCCGACATAACGGTAAAAAGAGTTTTGTTTACGCGGTGCTTAGTTACTATTTACATAAACCTCATAAGCATCACGATTAAATTATCTTTAATTTGATATATCACACATAACTCTACATGCTATAAAAGCTTCACAAACTTGAAAAGAGTTTTATCCGAAATTCAACAAAATTCAACAAAATTGTTTGCTTTTGTCGTCGGACTCGACCAGCCAACATTGGAGAACGGTACCGTTGGCTCACAAATGAACTCGAGATGGTTCGCTTCTAAACATTGTATATTTTTGTTGTTTCTTGTCGGATTTTAAAGATTAAGGTGTTTAAATTTAGCTGAAATACCAGGCTACAACATGATTTAATTTTTATGTTATGAGTAATTGTATGAGTAAAGGGTGATTAAAAACAAAATAAATTTTTGTTTTCTTATTCTTTTTGCAATATGGTATGAAATTTGTTTGAGCTTCAAAAGCCGACGTACTACAATATTGTTGGTTCAAGTATTCTTAATAGGTAATAAATATTTTTGAACATAAAATTGCACATTTACAGATTTTAGAGAGAAAAATTAAAAAAAAAATTATTTCATTGGATATTAAAATCTGTTACTTGAATTTTAGTTGCAGGATTTTATTAAATTGAACAGATTCTATTAGATAAAATGTTGGTGATCATATGTAATTCTTCATAAAAATATTAGACACTTATTTTATTAAACATTGCCACAGAGGACGTTAAGTGAAAATATGTTTTTAACGAATGCTATAAAATTACAAATTTTAATGAAAAATTTGATAATTTTGATACTAAATTTTGATACTATTCTTAGCTTAATTTCAAGGTGTGTCTGTTCTCTTAAACAATGTAATACAAAGTTTATTGATTAAATTAAAAACAAAGACTGTAAATGATATATTACAGAAACAACATTAAACAAAACGAACTTTTTATGCTTCTTTGACCAATTGTACCATTCATATCATCTGAATGCTTAAATAATTTTAATTTTCTTATAAAATGTCAATATTTTGATACACAATTTGTTTCAATAAGACACTCACAAGCTTCGAAATATCATTAAATAATATCAAATATAAAATTCGAAAAAATTCAAAAAAATCCCTTTCACTTAAACAAAATAGCTTTTAACATTAGTAAAACTTAACCGATTTTTTAAGTTGAGGTATCAATAGAAAGATTATAATCTCAGTAAAAATAAAATCAAATACATTTTTTATTTAAATTGTGTAAAATAAATAATGATAGGAAGTATAACTTCTGGCGAGCGTACATGAGTATACACACCTTTTTTTATGATAAATCAGGTAGTTTTTGTGATTTTTTTAAATCTATTAATTTTGATGACAGATCAAGTACTTGTTGTGAAATCCTTTTTATTTAATGCAATGAAACGTTCATGTCAGTTTCGCAAAATTAAAAAAAAAAATTATGGTTTTCTACTTGTTTTGTACAGTTTTGTACAATCAAAATCGATCTAAGTCCTTTGCAAATCCTCTGTATTTAGAACAATTTTGCTTCCCGCCGACGTCGACGCACGTTATATGTAAAATTGGTTTCCTATATATGAAAATATAGGACTCAACTGATAGTAAGAAAAATAGGTCGTCCTATGATGGGATTTGCTCTTGATTGCTCTTGGTCGCTGCTACTTTTTTTTAGTCAGTGTGTTATAACGGGTGATTTTTTAGCTGGTTTGGTTTTGGCAATACTGGTTTTGACAGCTGACGTGTGTTTAGTACCTTGTGTTACTGTCAAACAGCTTCAGTTTGGTTTGCAATTTAACCATGGATCGTCTTACAAATGAACAGCGCTTGCAAATTATTGAATTTTACTATCAAAATTAGTGCTCGGTTCGAAATGTTCATCGCGCGCTGCTTCCATTTTATGGTCGGCATTCTCGACCTTCTGAGCAGTCTATTCGGAAGATTGTGACCAAATCTCGCATCAAATTTACTTTGTTGGACATTAAACCACCAACACGTTTACGTACTGTGCGTAGTGAAGAAAATATTGCGGCCGTATCAGCTAGTGTGACAGAAGACCGCGAAATGTCGATTCGGCGCCGTTCCCAGCAGTTAGGCCTTTGTTACAGCACTACGTGGAAAATTTTGCTGAAGGATTTGGGCGTAAAGCCTTTTAAGATACAGCTGGTGCAAGAACTAAAGCCAGCCGACCTACCACAACGCCGAATTTTTGGTGAATGGGCTCTTGGAAAGCTGCCCGAGGATCCGCTTTTTTATCGAAAAATTGTGTTCAGCGATGAGGCTCATTTTTGGTTGAATGGGTACTTAAATAAGCAAAATTGCCGCATTTGGAGTGAAGATCAGCCAGAAGCATTGCAACAGCTACCAATGCATCCCGAAAAAGCCACTGTTTGGTGCGGTTTATGGGCCGGCGGCATTAGTGGGCCATATTTCTTCAAAGATGATGCGAATCGCAGCGTTACTGTCGATGGTGAACGCTACCGAGCGATGATAACAAACTTTTTTTTGCCCGAAATGGAAGTTCTTGACTTGCATGATATGTGGTTTCAACAAGACGGTGCCACATGCCACACAGCACGCGAAACAATGGCGCAATTGCGAGGCGAGTTTGGTGAACAGTTAATTTCACATTTCGGGCCGGTCAATTGGCCGCCTAGATCGTGCGATTTGACACCATTAGATTATTTTTTGTAAGGGTATGTCAAGGCTAATGTCTATAGGGACAAGCCCGCTTCGATTGACGCACTGGAAGCCAACATCCATGCATTCATTCGTGAGATACCGATATGTGTGAAAGAGTATGCCAAAATTGGACTCAGCGGATGGGCTACCTGAGATGCAGCCGCGGTCAACATTTGCATGAAATTATCTTTAAACATCAAATTGCAAGGTTCAAACTATCGATTCAAATAAATATTTCATTCATTTTTTTGAATTTTTTGTGTTTTTTTTTTAAGTTCTAAACCTCTTAAAAAATCACCCTTTATTATTGAAAAAAAAATACACAAAAACATTACGCATGGCCAGCGAAAACATTGCCACTAAAAAAATATTTAATTCAAACAGTAAACTAGCCTGCGTTCATGTATGTTACCTGTACTTAGGGCCAATTTGTTCACCATGATAATCTTTAATCCATGCTTATTGGCAACTGTAAATCCACGAATGTCCTATTATACTTATTTTTTTGTTGAGTTTGAGTTGTTAACCATGGATTAAGCTAATAAACGGATTTTGGTTGATAAAGCGTTATTTTGACTGTCTTTTGTTTGTCAAATGAACTTATTTTGTGAAAAAAAGGAACGAGACGCCCCTACTGCAAGCAGTTAACAAAAGTTGAAACTACTTTATCTCCCAATTTGCACATTCAGGAAAAGCAAACGAAACTTATGTATGTTTTTTTTTTTTTTTTTGTTTCGAGTTTTTATATTCTAATTCACATTCCAGAGTGTTCTCTCTCTATTTCACCTGTATAAACCCATTTTCAATACAACAAAATGCTTAGAGCATAGATATACTCCCAAAAACATGTTATAGTTTGGAAAACCTAAATTATTTATTCCAATAATTTATTTTACTATCCAAATCCTGACCATGTGTCTTACAAAAGTTTCTCTGCGTTTTGGCTCGTTTCTAGTGAAAAAATACAAGAAAAACCCAGCAATCTTACAGTGAGTAAGTTTAGATAGCAGCTGTGCATTTAGCAGTTACTACCTATATGTTGTGCTGTAATGACACCACCTAGATGTGTCTAACTCTTTCCGCCATTTAAATTATTGAATTAAAACCAACAAGCAAAAAAAAAAAACATCCTGAAGTAAAAAAAAAAAAAAAAAAAAACAATTTTTCGTTGACCTAACACAGGTGTTGATATTGTTGACAGTATGCACGGCACGTTGCACTTCCTACAACCATTGTCCTTTAAGTTTTACTTTGCTTTGGTTCTGACAGCGCGAAGAAGTTCTGGTTTCCTTTTTGAATACAAATTCAATGGGAACATGATTTTCGCATTAGTCACACTCGACTACCAAACAGAAACTCAAATCGTGCGACAACACTTTCAGGACAACACAGTAACACACACATTGGTCATACAACACCACAAAAACTATGCCCAACCAACACCCAGTTGCCAGTTCTGTCTGAAATGGGAAGGGTTGCAGTGACTAGGTAGGTTTTGAACTTTGATTTTGCTTGTACCAAATTAATGCGATATTTTGTCCACAGTTTTTGTTTCAATATTCCATCGCTTGTGATTATTGAGTCACTTTTTTTTGGTCACTCAAGCTTGGTTCCAATTTCCAAAACGCAATTAAATTTTTAGCAAACTTGTCCTTGATGTTTATTTGCCCCCCCCCCCCCCCCCCGGTTGGACGTCGTTGTCGGTCGGTTGCGCGTTGCGCGTTGCTACCTTGTGCTAATTTTAATGGTGCTATTGACAGGGGCCTAACAAACGAATTTCCAATAAGTCACCAGAATTGTGTCAACAGACCCCCAACGACGATGACGACGCAAGCCGCCACCAACAACGACGGACGGGCAGCACAAAAATTCCAGCTGAATAAATCGATTAGACTAATATGTAATTTTCTGAGGACATACATGAGGGGCAATGGGAGGGGGAGTTAGAGCCCATTTATGGCAATTACTGGACATGGCGCTGTATGGCTGTCGAATTGACTTTGTGTTTTCAGGTCAGCCAAAAGTCAAGGCTAACGATAGACATCGCCCATTAATCACGAAAAATAGGAACGTGCATTGAGGGTGGTGCCCCATGTCTGTGGCATGGCTCATCGGATAGAGTCGCACACAGAATATTTACCTCTAATGACGGGTGGTCTTGCGGTCTCAGTGAATTCATTAAATTAAACCTATAAAGTTGTAATAAAAACAATAGGAAGTTACTTCCTTTAATGGTTTCCTGTTTGGTTAAGTTGTTAGAATCTATTAAAGGAATTTCAATTTGGTCTTTTTACGATTCTCTCGTTGAAAGTATACCTTCAAGCAATTAGATGCAAATGGGACATTTTGACTTGGAGACGGTAATTTATGAAGCTCCATAATGATTTGTTACGGGTCACTGGAAATTGGGAACAACAACTTGCAACTTGATATGTTTTTTTAGTTTCTTTTGTAGCTTTTTTTTGGGATGGAAACGCGTCCCAATGCATATACCTGTGGCGGATGTTAGACCTATGTTAGCCTTGATGATTTAATGTTATGGCTTTGAGATGGGTATTGTAAGGTTATAACATTGTCAGGTGTTAAATAGGGCGACATTATTTTTATTCTCACATATAGAAGTAGTTTTTTTTTTTCTTAGATATGTTTGTTATTTTGTTCCTCGATTGATGGATGGATTCATTTTTGTTTTGAATAGAAGAAGGCTTTTTGGGAACCCGATACTTGATATTTTAACGTAAGCTCTTGGAGTGTTAGCCACACAGGTGATTTAACGCTGATTGAAAGATAAGACATTTTACAAATTGAAGCAACAATAACGATTTTTCAAAGTTGACGTTAGTTTTTGTTGGAATCTTTGGTTTAAATAAATATTCAAAAAACTAAAACAGCTTATTTCAACTATAAAAAATTATACTTGAAACCAGCCCTACAGGATAAATTATGCTATGAAGACCAAGTGCCCTGGCTAAATTACAGGACGTGTGGTCCAGAAATGTTTAAATATAAAGTACCTAAACGTTAAAAATCTTACAACAAAGTGTTTCCAAATAAATGGATTGCATGCAAGTTGATTTATTTACATGTGGCGGATTCAAGTTTTAAAAAATAGACTAATTTTCAATCAAAAAATTCATGAAAAATTCTGGATTTTAAAAAAATTCACAGAAACAAGAACACATTTTTTAAAAAAATTTGACATATGTTATTCGCGTAGAAAAAAATGTATCTTTTGCTGCAATTGTTCTGTTCTTACCCGAAACAGTGCACTGAAAAACAAAATCTATGATTGAAGCACAACGTTGTATAGACCAATGCCAATCCCGTTTTCATAAGGCAAATGTGGAAAAAATTATTCAGGATAAGGGTGGTGAGAAAATTTAGGTTAAATCAAAGGGGAAACATAAATTGCCCACCAACAAATTTGGGGAAAAGGGGGAAGGCAAAAAAAGTGGGATCGGTGTCAAAATTGTGTTTTTTACGATTTTTATCAAAATTAGACCTCCTATCGAAAAAGATGAATGCAGGTGGATAAAAATCTACAGCATTCGCTCAGATAATTTTTCTATATCACGTCAAAAATATTGTGAAAAATGCCAAAAACAATTTTCTTGTTTTTTTTTTTAATCTTTTACAAAAATAGTTAGATTTTAATGAAATTTGGTCTTGTATAATTTTTTTACAGCAAAATATTAATTTTTGTGTTTTTGACGAATTTATTTTGAAAAAATAGCCTAATTTTAAATCAAAAAAGTTGCCGACAAAATTTTTCATTTTTGGAAATTTTGAGATGGATTCTTTTTGGCTAAATCGTCTTTTGGTTAAGTTAGATAACATTACAGTTATTGTGGAAAACATTGTCAAAAATTGAAATTAAAAAAAAAACGCATTTATATGATCGATTTTTCCGTAGATAACAGTAATATAAACCAGAGAGAAGTGGTCATAGAAACCAAATTAAACTTTTGCAAGAAATTTTCAAATATCAAATTTTCAACTTCTCTCTTTGGTAAAGAGAGATTTCATTTTCAAAAAATGTTTTTGGCAAAAACATGTTCTTGTTTCTGAAAATGTAATCTCTCTTTATCCAAAACATCACAAAAACAGTTTTTTTCTTTAGAAGTTCAAAATTCGATATCTCTAAAACTTTGCACGATAGAGTAATTCTAGAATTCGAGTTCAGAGAGTTAAAATCTTTTGCAAAAAATTAATTTGGTTTCTGTGACTACTCTTTTGATTTTCAATTTTTGACAATGTTTTCCAAAATAACTGCAATGTTTTCTTAATTAGTCTTAAAAAAGAGGATTTAACTAGAAAGAATTTATCTCAAAATTTTCAAAAATCAAAAATATTTTTCGTCAATTTTTTAATTGAAAACTAAGCTGTTTTTTCAAAATAAATTCGTCAAAAACAAAAAAAATTAATATTTTGATGAAAAAATGTATTGAGGTAAAAATACACATAGGTAGGATTTTTTATAAAAAGTACCTCGTTTGATTTGGAAATAAACATTTTTTTAGAATATATTTTTAAAGCCGCAAGTTGGGTAAATGACGAAAAAAATGGAATTTTTTGAAGTTGTTCAGCTTATACGGTCTAGATCTACATGGTTTAAACACACCACATGTTTTTTTACATTGTTGAAAAGGTCAAAGTGTCTACTTTTCAAAACAGTAAAAAAAATCTAAAACGTTGGGGGTGTTACGGAGTTTTTACATACGATTTTGTAGTTAGTGCAACAAGCTCTACAAATCGTGATAGGTCTCCGCCCGCATATATTTTTTTCCCTGTTTTTGTCACACAGTTCAATTAATATTATCGACTGTAAAATTTGAATGCATTGCCAAAGAGTTTATGCGGACCAAAATCATATAGTTTGAAAATTTAATGTCCAGGCTTTTTTTTAAATGAAAATTTTATTAAATTAAAATTTACTAAGGCAAAATTTTCTTCAAGATTTTCATTTTCGGGTACGTCATTTCTGGAAATGCTTTTGGGCTCTGAATGAATTTTACAGTAAAAAAATCCGAAAAAAACTGCATATTTTTTTGGTATTTTAAATCAGAATCTAATGCAAATAGAGCTTGAATATGGAGTTTTATCATAAAGTTTGTAAAAAAAAATTGGAAAAGTCATCTACTTCGTAGTTTTTCTGGAATAGTAGAAAAGCGTTTTTTAGGTAATTATATCCATAAAAAACTTAAATGAAGTCGAATTCATTAAAAAAGTTATATAATAATTCATAACTCAGATTGACTTAGTTCTTAGAGCACCATAGCCGTTTTGGAAACATCCATCATTTTCTGATGGATTCATTATTTCCGGGAACGCTATTTAATGTAATTTTAAAAGCAAAATCTTAAATTTTTATGAAGTCTTTACACATTTTATCAATGTGCCAGGAAAAGTTAATGCCCGTTTATGAACTAATAAATGATAAGTAAATTCAACACATGGGCGTTATAACTTAATTATTAAACAAATTTAATTTTTTAATGATTTTGACTGTGAAATTTTCCCACCTCCATGATTTTGGCACATTATATTGAGTTGTCATATTTCATACATCGTCCCATTATGCCAGAAGAACGAATGTTAAAAAATGAACATCGTATATTGCGATCGATTCATCTAACTTAATTTATGGCACATTTTAAGTTAAAGTATTAAAAAATGGAGAAAATGCTAAAATAGTACGTATACGCCCGAGTATCCATATAGAATTTTTTTTTTTGCTAAATAAAGTTTTAATTTTATTTTGATTCTCTCATAAAAAGACCTGACTTGACAATCGGAAAACCTAGAGGCGATATATTCGTAAAAAATCGATCTTGCGATAACAATCGAATAAAAAACTTAGGGATGCAACTTAACCTAATTTTGTAGACCTAGTTGGCAACACTCGCAGACTATATTTGAAAATATATGGGATAACGATACTACACTGTAGAAAAAAATACTTAAACCGTATCATTAAGGTCCCCACACCCCACACACTGATTTTTAAAATTGTTTTTTTTTTGCCCAGTAATCCAATTAAATTATGTTTTTACCAGAAACATTTTGGGGTACTTTAGATTTCTTCGATACTGTATTCTTTTGGGTCTGGAATTTTCTGAATTCAAATTTAACGAAGCGTCACACTTCACTTCCCACCGACCGCCTAAAAATAACACAACTGCACTTTATTACCAATTGACGGACAACTGTATGTCCCTGACTATGAACAATTCAACAACAGTCTATCAAAGAATATCAACAGCCGCTGTTCCATCACAGCAGCCCATCAACACAGCCAATCATCATTATATTATATAGTAGCAGTTGTAATTTCTTAATTTTACACTTCAAGTTTGATATAATTCACATTTGGTTTGTGTAAAAAAACTTATAAGTAAATGGGAAATTTTGTGAAAAATCCAGATTTGTAAATTTTATTATCAATTTGATATTTTAGTATAACTCCCTTCAACTGCTGGTTGCTATTACGACTTATTGTGTTCGTTGGGTCTTCGAGACCCTTTTTTATAAAATACTCCTTCTGAGTTAAGAGGCAAGCCCTTAGAATCCGTCGCGTGCGGTAACGTCAACGTTTTTTAACTGACAACACGATAAAATACGCGCTTCTCGCCCCATAAAAACGGACGCGACGGAAAAAGCACCTAAACTTTTAACTTTATCGACAACGGATTCGATGACGGAACGGACGCAACTGATTCTATGGGTTGGCAGTTGGTCCCTTTAGGGGTTTATTGCTATATAAAGTAGATTTCCGATTTGAATATGACTATTTTACTTTTGGTTCCTTCTGAACCCCTCGGCTCACTCTGGTTCTGAGCATTTAAGATTCCTTCTGAACGCCTCTACTCAATCTGATTTCAAGCATTTAAAATTACTTAGTTGTTTGGTTCCTTCCAAAATTCGAATACATCTGCTCACCAGGGTTGCCATGTTCTGATCTGGCAAGCTTGCTACTCACTTTGAGTTCAGAGCATATTTCCGATTTTTGGTTCTTCCGAACACCTCAGCTCACTCTGATGTCTGATTCTGAGCATTTCCACTCACTTGGTTCCTTCCGAGCACCTCTGCTCACTTAGAGCCCAGAGCATCAAAAAAAATTAAAAAAAAGAATAAGTATTGCAGTTCTAGAGGTAAGAATTCTATTGACTCAATAAAAGAACTAAGTGGTAATGAAAAAGAATTCGTGTTTTCCTTCTTAGTCGAATTTTAATTTGCTTTCTTTGACAAAACCCTGGGGTCCGACGAGCTTACCTCAGCCTACGAATAAAAAAACATCACAGTAATTAGTAACCAAAAACTAATACTGCAGTGTAAAATTTCCTAAGGACAGCAAAAACGTGGAAAACTTCATGTTTTTTGCATTTTTGACCATGTTGAGTTACGAAATTACGAAAAACCTCAGATTCGGATTCAGCACCCCCAAAAAAATATGAAGTTTGAAAGATATCAAAACTACCCCAAAACTTTCCTGGTAAAAACACTTTTGATTGGATTACAGTAAAATTAAAGTTGAATTTTTGTTAGACCCTTTATTTTAAGTTCCTCTGAAATGTGCTTTCATTTTGTTTTTATTCTGACCATTTTTCCCCAAATTAAGGAATCCACGAAATATTACGGAAATCTTACTTAAAATGTACACCTCATGAGCTAATATTCACAAAAATAAAGTTTGAAATTCTTAACAATTCACGTGTCTAAAAAATCCAGCAATATCTTGTTATGCCATCAAAAGGAAAATCCTCGGCCATAATTTTGAACTTGAACGACCTTTTTTTTTTGTACTTCTGCTGACCAAAATGAGATAATACAAAAAAGAAACACACACACAAGCTCACACTCAGTAACAGACAAATAAATTTCAAACATATTGCAATAAATTAATAACCGCAAATCAGTAGGCAATAATTTAAGTCTTCGATGCCTGGTGGCGTGAAAATTTCAATTTATATCCTTTATTCTTTTCAACTTGTGACTTTCGAACGCTGTGCGCTGTGCTAGGTTGTTCCAACATCAGCACAGAGATCCTCCCGCTTAGATTTTTTGTTTCTTTTTCCTGCAAAGCCACGTATATGATGTGCTATGCCTTGGCAAGAATTTCTTTATCGTGCTCACGGATCACGGTCCCAACTGGCAATGGTTACAAAATAGAAATTGTCTTCGACTTGGGAACTCACAGCTTACGGCAGCACTTAATCATGTTCCTGTAATAGAATCGAAGGCACATTGGTTCTCACCCAACTATACCTACCATCTACTATACCACTTGAACCAGGCAAGGGAATCTATTTCGCTTAGTTTTTTTTTTTTATTTTGGCAAAATAGCAAGCGAAAAATTACTTCTAGAAGCTATAAGCTGTCTTGTGGTACCTTTTCTTTATACGTTATCTTCGTCATGGAAATTATTCTGCTTGTTAGCCATTGTTCCTGCAAAATAACCAAACCAGTGCAGTGCTCTATCCTTGCAACAAACAACGGCCCAAAGTGAAGGTTATTAATATCACAAGGAACAAAAAGAAAAAATAAAAGGAAATTTCTGATTACCCTACCGCCCTAAAGCTAGACAAGACTGCGCGATACTGAGAGAGCTGCGATAGAGTCCAAGAGTGCAGTCAACTATTGGCTGCGCACGTCTAATCAATCAACAGATGGACAATCGGATCATCAGTGTCTCCAGGCGGTCACAGTTCTGAAATTAATTCCTGGTTCTGGATTAGTTTGTTAGGTTGTGATTGGTCAGGCTAACCAGTTCAGACTCAGTGAGGTATATGATTTATGGATGAGTGGAGAGTTGGAATCGTCATCAACTTCCTCAAAGAGCTTCGAAATTAAATCGTGTCTTGTCAATTTATGTGGGAATTGACAACTAGGAAGAGATTTTTTTCTTAATTGGGTTCTCATAAAAGATTCCTTAAGGGCATTCAATACTTAAACCAAATGGGGAAAAATACTCATTGAAAGCCTTTCAAAAATTAATAGAGTTGAAATTTAAAGAAAACTATCATAACTCACCTCTTTGTACTGCAACTTGTTTTCGAACAAAAACATCAAGGATTGAATTTCGTTCTAGATTTGAAACTTTTACTCATCGGTTGTTCTCACGAGATACCAACACCAACAACAACAACAACACTTGTTCACTTCCTTATCCTTTTCTAGTGCTTAATATCTTTTTTTTCTATCCTTTTTTTCAACACTTTACTCTTTTTCTAACGATTTGCACTTAAATCAATCACGAAACGTTAAATGAGCACATGGAAGAGTTCGCGTAAATAAATACTCACACTCATCCATGGTAACCCTAATGTACTCATTTGCATATATAGGAGAACTTGCTGTTTTTTTTTTTTTGCTCGTTGGTAGCGTTGTGTTGTTGGAGTCGGAAGGACGAACTGGGTGGTCGTATCGATAATCCACTAGAATTTTTATATTTTTTTTTTCTTATATCTTTTTTCGTGTTTTCAATTGAAACAACCTGTAAACTTGGAATTAGGTTTCTTTCTACGTTAAATTGTTTTATTTTTTTTTTTTTTGCAATGAATTGATATACGAGTGTGTATAGGTTTTTTTTTTTTTGAAAGAAGGACACGACAATAACCTCAAGACAATTTTATTTGCATGTCAAACGAATTTAAGCTTATTCGAATTTGAATAAAATATTCAATTGCAATTAAGAATATTTAACGATTATGTCGTTGAAAGTAGGTATTATCCTGATTTTTAAAAGACCTTCCTTGGGAATGTTTTGAATAACTGATACGTCCAGAAGGTATGGTGCGTTGACAAGTTGTGATGGCGGTTTTCTGAAATTAAAAAGTAAAATAGAAAATTCTATATATTTATTATTGTGAGGTTGAAGAAGAATTATATGAAAAGAATACAGAGAATAAAAAATAAAAAAAATAATAGTCAATCAATGCAACTACCATTGTAAGGGTTAATCTAATGGTGATGGAGTGGCTCAATTCAAACGATGAAACAAAAACAAACATTGCTTCTGGGACAAAATCATGGAGGTGGAAAATTGTATATCCAGTTTTTTTTTATTCAAAATTACATTAAATTACAGTTTACTTCTGACGTACTGGTTAATATAATTGTAATGAATCTCAGAATGTATTAACTTTGTTTGAAACGCAGTTAGTTTTTGTTTATTCCATCTAAAAAAGCCACAAAATCATTACGCGAACGCTTCCATAACTCAAAAACTCTGATTCAAGTGACAAAAAATACACAAAAATCAAATAAATTTAGCTAACTGTACCTGCTAACTCTCAAGTGCCTTGGAAAATCGTAATTTCAATATATAAATAGAAGTTTTCCAAAAAAATATCTAACATGCAGATGGAGCTACAAATAGTCTTTTCGGTATGTCATTGGTTTGTCGTTGCATAAATAGTTTTCTGCATGAATATATCAAATTGAAATTAAATTTGATATAAAGGAGCGTAAATCAATAAAGTGACATTTCGGGAACGCCTGTTTTTGTAAGAATAAAGGTTGGAACTATAATTTTTTAACAATTTTATGATGCAAAATCAAGCCCACTACAATAAAACCTTAAAAATATTTCGTTTGTTTTTGTTAGAAAGAAAATAAACTATAATAATGATCAAAACGTCATTTTCAGGAACGTCATTTCCATAAACGTTTTTGGGATATGAATGAGTTGTACAACATTTTCAAAACAATTCTGAATTTTTTTTGGTTTGAAAGACAACAAGCATTTGGAACATTTCGGATCTAGTACTGGCCAGTTCTGTTTTGTCGCTAGACAAGTAGTAAACCAATCAATCTATTGTTTGTCATCAATTTTCAAGTAGCTATAGGTATTCCAATATCCATCACCTTATTAGGTAAAATTGGTCTTAATATTCCTTTCCTGGCGAGTTCGTCGGCCTTACAGTTACCCGGAATGTCTCTGTGTCCCGGCACCCAGAATAAGTGAATGTTGAACTGTTCTGCCATCTCCAAGAAAGACGATCGATAGTTTCGGGCAGTTAAGAAGTTTGTGGCAACAGAACCGAGTGATTTAAAGGTATCTTGGCTATCTTGGATATCACGTTTTATTTGAGTGAAGAAGACGTCAGGGAGACGGAAGCAGAGACTTAGATTTAGTCTTTCTGAGAACACTCCACCTCCCACCCCGTTTACGGTTTTTGAGCCATCTGTATAGAAATTAATTGCTCAAAAATTAAACGTCGTACCATGTGGAACTTGATGCAATGGTAACTTGGAATTTTTTGCCAAAAACTATCTGAGTGGTGGTGAAGTCGTGTGGTGGTAGAGTGCCTAGGTTTGGATTCGAATGTACTCAGAATGATGGTATGGCCAATAGAGTAGTAAGACCATTGAAGTGGGGATAGGACTACACCCTGTGGTGTGCCTCTGCTGATAGATCTTCTTACAGTAAGGTCTCCTAGTGTTTGGTTTAGTCATATATCTTGCAACCAGAGTGAACTCTTTATGGTGAAGGGAGAACGAAAGTGCGTACCAAGGTGTGCGGGGTAGTTTCTATCAATTTCCCTTTGCAATAAGCGTGTTCTGCCGAAGAATTTAGATAAGGTTCAATGGTACTAAGCAAGTGGATATCAATAAATCGTTCTAAATATTTGATGAAAGAGCACAAGGTCTAAAATTTATCGGATTTACATGAAAGCATTTTTCCGCTTTTGGTATGAAATGAAATAAATTCATACACCCCTTCAGAATGACCTCAAGCAGCGGCTAGAACCAGCTAGGTCTTTTCCGTGCTTTAGTGTTGGAGGATCAACTAATTTGGATCGGTTAATCAATATTTCAAAATAATAAGACGTTCTGCTTACCGAAGAAATGGAGAATCTTCTTCGTGTGTTGTTAAAAGGAGTAAAAAAAGTAAGTTTTAAATCGTTTTTAAAATCTTAGAAGCTAGGTTACCTCAAACATAGTCTCACCTTCTTAAACCCACTTCGATCCAAAAAAAACACCTAGCAAAGCGTTATTTTAAAAACCATTTTCGTATGCAACTTTTTGTTAAAACAATTTTGAAAAATCGATTCTAAAAACAAAAAACAGCCAACCACAAGTACATAACTAATGGACATTAGACGTTGCACCTTCTTTAATCAAGTTTATTTGACCTAAGACAGAATTAAAGGGATACAATTGTTACAAGTATTAAAACTCAGACAAAACATTCCTGTAAGTAATTCCCCTGTCTCGATCTAAAGCGAAAAAAAATAAGTCTTCTTTCTCACACCACGCGGCAGGCAAGTGCCCAACAATTTCTCGTTTACTTCTTCTTCTTCCTCCGCACTAAGCTTGTCTACACCCACCTAATGTTACGAACAGAAAAAGTGAAAGACCTTGCATTCAACAAGAACTTCCAACTTGTTTTCATCATCATCTCCACCCACAAACTGGATTTGCTTCCTGAACCAACCTGAACCAGCCAACCAACTCTATAACCAACCAATATACCTTTTTAGCTCCAGCTCAGCTCAGCTCAGTTCAAATTCAAGCAACGCACCTAAACCATTTGTAGGTATGCATAATACCAAACGATTCTCTCTGGAAAAACAGTCTTCATTCTGTTTGAGGAAAGAATTTTGCCTGCAGCCATTTACTGTCAAAGACCTTCTTACCTTATGCGTACTGAATAGTTTGCAGTTGGTTTGGTTTGGTTGCCTCTGTGGGTATACTTTGTGTGCTCCATGATGGGTAGGTAACCTTTGGTTGGTTCTGTCGTCTTCCTAGAAATAAAATCCATCGACCAACGACACGAGGACAGACGTTTTGTCGTTTTGTGTGCTCCCAGTACATGTTCGGAATAACAATTTGACGTTTCTTTGGAGCGACTGGCTGCTGTGGCGCGGGTAGACATATACACACATAGGCTACACGAGAATATTACATTTTCCAAGCGCACCCCTCAGGAAGATATGTCATCGCCGCTGCGCCGTAGTGCGTTTGTGTTTGTTAGCATTGTGGGCAACAAAGTACGCATTGGCAGAGCGAAACTATAAGCTTCTATGATATTTTTGCTAAGCAAAGACCATCAATATGCGCGCGATCTTCAGTTTTGAAGCCTTTAAGCAGCATCTTTCATTTTTCGCATCAGAAAAAGGGCGGTAAACTGGAATGGACCACAATTCGGATTCGGATTGCTTATATAGCTGATGCGTAGGTTGCTCAGGCGCTTTGCCTGTTAATGTGCTTAGAATTTATGATTTCCACATAAATGTTGCCTCAGCAAATGAATGGCGGGACAGTGCAGCATTTATGCTGTTCCGTCAGATCTTTCACGGACATGCCTCTAAATATGAGTTCTAATGTCGAAATCAATGAAAAACCGTAATCATTAGTTGCGGCAATTATGTGCATTAATTTAGAGAGGCACTCCGTCTACACACGTCTCATGTCTAGGTATACGTTGATGTTGCGATTGCCTGTTGCTGGTTGCGGCCGCCACCATGGCCGTCCTAGATAGGTGGAGTAGTGCCTTATGCCCTGCGGGGCCAACTTGAGTGGAATGAACTGCTGATTTTCGTCGAGGATTGAAAACGAAAACACAAGTAGGTTGAATGACGGAGGATGGCAACATCGGCAGAAAGACTACGACGACGTTTTTATAACCATTACCCCATGTACGTTCGTTGATCGTCTCTGCCGTCCCGTGCGTCTTCATCGTCATCGTTGTCGTAATGACGCTCTTGGATGCAGATTGTCGAATTTGAACGTGCCTCATTGTGGCTTGGCCCGATAAGGAATTGATGATGCTGAGTTACGATTGAAATAAGATGGCCTTGCGTGCATACGTTGGCGGTGGACACATTCAATTCGGGACGGAAATGTGATGGATTCGTATTTTTTTTTTCTTGCGCAACACAAAAAAATATATTTAAAAAAAAAATGATCTTACGATCGACCAATCAAGATAATTGTGAAGCTATAAATATGGCAGAATTCTTGCTTAGATGTTTTGAGATAAAATTTAAGTAAGGTACCTACGTGTAACCTCTTTTAGAGAATTATTTTAATACTGTTGGGAAATCGTTATAACTGCAAATTGTGGCAAAAATAAAATTACACATATTTTTGTGTTCGTAGGTAAAGTGTCTACTTTCAAAGACGGTAACCCAGGACCAGGAGTGAAGATTGTTGATGTCTCCAAACAAGAGAGGACCAGGCTTACGAGGATATTTTTATTGCTCACCGTACCTGAAAGATCTATCTTACGAAACCAATAACACGCCTAAGATTAGGAATGGTACCATGTTTGCAACTTTTGCCTATTCCCTTTGGACAAAGAGAAGTTTCTGTAATTTGAAGACACTTTTCGACTTGACGACAATGATCCCACAGTGTGACAGTGTCAGAGACAAGAGAGGAATGCGTGTTGAAAAATACCTCTTAGAGCTTAGCGGGGGCAATGATTTTTTTCCTGGAAAAATTTAAGTCATCCAACTCGTAAGACAATTCTATTCTTCCACGTAAGTGTTGGTATGTACCATAAACCACCAGAAATGAGTCTTTTATCTACTGCTTACCAAAATGACGTTCTAAGATTGGTTTTATTGAAGCCCCTTGGAAATCGGGTCCTAAAAATAAAAGCGAGCAAGGCACTTACAATCAATGGTATATCGTTGCTTCACCACCAAGCACCTCCAGCTAACTTGATCCCTACCCCAGTAAGCTTGCTCCAGCTTACAACTTAACGATGAAGAACATATATAGCAAGTGGTGCTCGTAGTTAAATCTTTTCCATGTAGATCTTCACAATGTTTATGCCTCTGTACCTACTATACTTTGGTTATTCGGGAATAGACTTTACTGCATTCTTAGTTCGTAAAAACAGCAGCGGCTAGCAAGGTCAAAGGTGATACAGTTGATCTCTGCACTGATGTCATTTTCCGATAAAATAGCAGATATTTATTAAGTTAACAAATATTCTCTTGATACTTTGAAGTTTTATTTGTCCATAGTGACAGTTTTTTCAGGTCATAGTTCTACTTTGTGTCAGCATATGTTAATAGTTTAACTCATTTGAGTTGTCCCCGTATCAATACTTCCAAATCCAGCCTTATGCAATTTAAGTTTTGATACTTTTTATCATCTACCAAGCAGAATAGATTGTTCTCAATTTCTGTCTAACATTAAATATTTCGCTGCCACAGTTTGACAGTTAAGAAAAGTGTTCTTTGCAGACTCTCAGCGTAAACTGCGTAACTTCTACCGTAATCCCATTTTCATCACGGCAGACTTGTCGTAGACTCAATATTCCTAAGTAAATCGTTGCAAAATTTGATAGAATTTTGGAAAATACTAATAGCTCATTGCAATACTTAAAAGATTCGGCTGCTTATTTTTCGTGGTTTCTTATTCCTTCGTTTCAGAAATTGGGGTTGCTCTTTTCTTCTTTTTTTTTTTTTACTTAAAACTCACGGGTTGTTCCTCGCAGTTGTTCTAGTCCTAATGTGTAGAACCGGCTTTAAACTGCATTCTTCATGGAACCATCAGCGATTTTGTGTTGGTCATCCTGTAAAACCCAGATCATCTCTGATGGCATGTTAGCAGTGTTTCCACTGGTCTTCTATGCTAAGTGCTTGAAATGTGCTTTCTAAAGATGCTGAAGATGCGGTCAGTTCAAAAGTTCTGTAGGCATCTTTTGACTAAAGCTTGTCAAAGTCAAATTTTCCTGCAATACTCAATTTTTGTTGTGTTGTGATGCTAGCATTTAACTAGCTACTTGCAGGCTTTTTTTTGTTCCTTGAAACATTTTCACATCCATGACGATGGAAGAATTCCTGGCGTTATTCGAAGCACAATCAATTTTAACAGTTCGATGATTCTGAGACACCCACATTTCTCGTAAATATTGAGGTATAACAATCGAATGATTGGTAATATTCATAATAATGACATTCGATTACCCTCTTTCCGTTGCCAAATGTTTTTAGTGCAAGCTGTTTCCTGTGATCATTGAAGAAAAGATGATCTTCTATCCGATCTTGTCCACGCCAAGCATGGTCTTCAAGTCGAATTTTGGCCACCTTCTCGAAAATATGATTGAGTACTTCTTTGGTCTCGTCATCTTTCTTCTATGTTTGGAGCGTGGACGTGGACATTGATCAGCAGCATATTATTGTTTTCTTTTGGCACTCACTTATATATATAAAATATATGACCTCTTCCAACAACCGCTGTTTCTGCGTGGCAATTGGCAGAGTAGATATCTTCCATATGAACATCTGCTTTCTACGCTAATTGTTAAGTCACATCTTTTTCTGAGGTCATCAACATTATAATAATTGTTTCTATAATGACATCCTTACGTATGGTATCGGAAAATTACGCCAGTGAGCGGTCGGCATGAGCCTCCAAACTGAAGGGCCAATTTCAAAAACGAGTTATGGGAAACATTCAAAGTCCTAAATACCTGCACAAACGGTATACCGTGACTATCTTAATAATGAGCTTTCCCGAACTAAAACTACATTGATATGCATTTTTTCAAAAGAAGCAAGATTAATATCGTTCTTGGTTGTTTAACAACTTTCTATTATAAGCCTTAAATTAATTACAGAAGTAAATTCTTTGGGTCCCTTCTTTAGTTTTGTGCATTGTTTTTGTTTTTGTTCTTATTTTTAGTGGTTTCGTCCCGCATATTTCTCAAGAACATTTCACTTGTATCAACAGTATCAAAAAAGACTAGGCTTCTGCTGAATTGAAAAAAATGATTCTCATTGGAAAACCTCATAAGGCAGTACCTACTTTCTATAAGGAAGGCTCAAGTGAAAATCTTAAGAAAAACTAAATAAAGCGAAATGTAAGAACACCAGCCAATCTGAACTAACAATAAGAATAAGACAACCCAAGACGAGGACTTGAAGAAAATAGTTGCTTAATAGTAAATTAAACTCGTGATCTCGCTGAAGGTCGTTATTTTCATTATCCTCTATCAAATCAATATAATGCCCAAGACTGAATTGTCCATAAAATCTATCCATTCACTATCACTTTTTTTCTGCTTGTTGAAAAAAGTACGATAAATGTGCGAAAAGCAATAAACTTGTTCTCCCATATCACATTATACTATAACGAAAACAAATCCGGATATCTTTTCTAATTTATTACAACAAGTTACGCAGATTCACCATACAAATCTATAGGTGAGAGTTCTTTAGCGTTCTTATATTTAATGTGTGTGCCTGCGTGTGCTGTGTTTAAGCCCATGCATTTCAATTTTATGCTGTAAACCCAATAACTCGATTGAGAAAATCGCAATTAATTGCATATAGTAATCGCTTATCTAGAGTGTATCTGGGGTTCCATTAGACAAATCTGACATCCTTGAAGAATATACTCATATGTACGCACAAGTACCTAAGACTTTGGATGCGTTCAAAAGTGAATTCTTTATAAGCCGATTTATAGTGTTTCCTCCACAATTCCTTGAATCTGTCTGAAGGCTTAGAAGATTATTTTGATATCGATGTTCGTGGTTTTCCTTTGGCTAAAATAAAAAAAACCTTGGTACAAGGGTTACGTTACGTGATAGTAGTGTTTGAAATTTTGTGATGTTGTCGAGATGGACACTTTTTGATTGACATTTTTTGAGATATCTTTGAAATATGATTTAGTTTGTTTATCTTTGGCTGGAAAGATTAAAGATTGGTTTTGTAATGTTTAAGCAATATTCATTGGCCTAACACATGATATTATTTTCTTAGGACAAAAAGGGATGTTAACTTGAAACTGCAATCAAAGTTTTATTCCGAACTATACAACTAGTTTCACAATGGTTTTTAATTGTAGTAACTTGCACCTTTGTATAATACTGTTACGAATATAGGCGAGTGAACACACCCAGACACATGTAGGTCTTTGGTTATGATTAATAACTAAAGCTCTGAACGCTTTCATCCGAACGTCAAACTTTCGAACTTCGAACGGAACGAAATGGAACGCAACACAATCACAATCTTGAACGTACCTAAAGTTTTCAAATTTACATTAAGAAAATATTTTTAATGTGCATGCAAGTTAAGTGCAAAGTTAAGGTATTCATTGCAAATCATCTAATTTCGTTTGACAGCTCATTTGCTGTTTTCTATATCTGACTCTTCTTTTTTCTACATACCTCTTTGTAACTGGGATGCTCTTTGTTTCCTTCTCGCCTATATGAAACAATTTTGCGGGATGTGTTCATAAATATTTTGGTTAATTTCCGAGTGGATTTCGTGAAAATAAAGTGGAAATTAACTCATTTCGAATTGAGAATTTGTATGAGAAATAATAGCATTTGGAAGCTCATTTGGCGAATTTGCCCTAGTCGAAACAGGTACCTAAATTCATGGATTCTTCTTACCTTCTATAGTTTATCTCCCGACGACAAAATGTAAATGGAAAACTTTAAAGGAACTACGACATTAGTATCCTTTTATATGTCACTCTTTTTTGTGGAAGACTTAATGGATACATTCGTTTTTATAGGAGAACTTAGCTCTCTCCTTACACTTGTGTTTTTGTTGTGATTTCATTACTTTTTGATAAGCACATACATAAGTTGACTTAAAGCTCCCACTGTGTAAAAATTTAGATTTTCAATACCGAATTGAAAACAGTGTTGAATACCATGCCCCCTTATTGGAAAATTTAAATTTTTGCTCTGTCAAATTATAAGTTTCTACGATGCTTGAAAGTCATTTGATCATATTGCAGACAAAGGGCGAATAGCACGCACCCTGAATGCAAAATCTAAAATTTTCGATTTATTTGTTCATATGCATGTCAAAACCAACCATAATGCAAAATTTCAAATCTATACGATGATTTTTAGACTTACCACGCCCCCTAAATGGAAACTCTAAAATTTTTGATATTTTCCCATATATGCGCTGCCAATTCTACCATTTTGCAAGATTTCAAGGTTTTAGGGTGATGGGAAGTGCTCCATAATTTTGATGTTCTATCAGTGAGTCAGTCAGTTACGGTTTTTACAATTTTTGAAGCCCTGTATCCCATAAACCACTCATGCTTAGTGGATGAAATGTGCTGAGCAGCTACCTCAACAAATATTGAAAATATGGTGTAGTGCCAAAGTTGGTAGAACTTGGCTGGGCACTACCGTGCTTTTTGACACTGCAAAGATTCTTTTCTTGTGGTTTTGTAACGTGAATATGTCAAAAACTAAAGCCAATTTGAAAATTCTGAATACAGATTCGAGTTAAGAACATCGCAAAATCTTAAGAAACGTTGTGTTGGGAAACGTGTTGGTTATCAACAAAAAAATTTCCTTTTGTTTACCTTTTTTACATAAAAAAAAAAATGATTTTATAATTTCCCCATAAACAAACTTTGAATTAAATATTTTAAATATTTTTTTGTTTAAACAGAATTAAATGTAACCATGGGTCAAGTTAAATCATTAATAAGTAGAAATAATGTTTAAAAAACACGAAGTTTTCTATTTGACAAATCATAAGAGTGTGAAATTAACTTTTTTAAATATCCTGTATGAATCCTCCCCATGTCGTACCAAGGTACCCCACGGGTGGGGAGGATTCGTACAAAAATCTTATTCTAGTAAAATGGTTATAACTTTTTTAGCTTTTGACTTAGCAATATCATGTTTTTTTGTAAATTGTAATAATATAGATACACCAGTACCGCCAAGCGGTTGCCGATAAATAGTTATAAAGGGAGAAATAGAAATCGTGTTTACGTATTAATATAATGTAATATTTTTCTGCGTTCAAAATAAAACTTATTTTCACTTTTTACTATACACTTTTATTTACTTTCCAAATTACAAACACTTTTATCTTTAGCAAACTATTTCACTATTACTCTTTACAATTTACAAGAATTAGCACTGCCAAATTACACTTTCACAATCACTTATCTTTATCACTGTCAAAATTAAACTGTCTGGATCTCCTTCTCCGACCTCGTATTTATACTCCTCTCATTTCTTCTCGAAGGATCCACAGATCTCCAGTTTCATTAAGCAAAAGAGACAAATACACACAGACAGATAGAGACAGATAAAGACAGATTTCATTCCGTTCCATTTCGTTCCGTTCGAAGTTCGAAAGTTTGACGCTCGGATGAAAGCGTTCAGTGCTTTAGTTATTAATCATAACCAAAGACCTACATGTGTCTTTTCGCCTGATTGTGTTCGCTGAAGTGAGTTAATAAAATTAACTAAAACTAAAAAGAGAAAACTGTACGAAGGGTAATTACCTGACAGTACCAACAAACACCATTTTGGAAAAACCGCCGCCGTCTTAGACAGCGACATGAAGCTTCTTCTTAGACTCTTACATTTCAAGAACATATCGAAAATTGTCCGTCTACATCTAATTTTTCTCAAAGCTTCAAATGAATATACAGAATAAACAACCAAGACCGAATGTTAGAGCTAATTTTTGTTTAACTGTTTTAACGTCATGGGCTCAAAAGTTTAATATTATGATTATAATTCGTTGACATAAAAATTAAATGCTTTTATTTTATTTTCAAAAAGAAAGGACCTTAGCGTATGGCAATTCTTAATACATCTACGTAAAGTTGTGTCACAGAGGTAGGTAGTAGGTTCCAAGTTGAAACTTCCAACTTAATGCGGTCTGACGTAAAGTAAATAAAAACTTATATCATGACCTCTCCCACATTACATTCACATTAACTTGGTTAAGTCTGAATATGGCGATTTAACTCTTTGTTTGCCAAACCAATGTAATTTGTTATCCTGTAAAATAAAATTAATGTCTCGAAGTATGTAAAGTACACATTGTAGGTAGTTAATAATTTTAAAGACTTTTCGCTAGCCTCTTCCGTACGATTCTGCCATTCTGCCATCTTAAATGCCTTTTTAAGTGCTCCACCTCAACCATAAGTCTTAGCAACTTTCGATTCATCAATCAATTGTTCGTTAACAACATCCTGCTGAGTCGAATTCCTTTTGCTTTACATTTTTCTTAGTCAAATAACTACACAAAAGTCTGAAAAATACACAGCTATAGCTTGTATAGCACAAAAAAAAAAAAAACCTCTGATGGATATCAATAACGAGCATTGTCAATAATCCATCAGACAATATGCACATAACCTTGGTTTCAATTTATACAAAACGAAAATTGAAAAGCTAGGTACACGCAGAAGCGTGGTTGATGGTCTCTGGTCTCTCCCATCCGTTCAGTACCTTACCAATTCCGAGTCGATGATTTATGAATAAAAAAAAATTTAATAACAATATGCCAAACGTAGAGGCACACAATGCCCACAAAATGCCCACAAAGGCGCACAGATAAACAAAACTATAAAAATTTGCATCGCAAAGATACACAAACAAAATACATAAAAGTAGAAGAAGAAGAAGAAGAAAAAGATGGACTTCATGGTCATTTCATCATAATGCCACTCAATTCCGAGATCTAGAGTTTTGTTCATCTCGGCAAATATAAAATCAGACTGAGTCTTCAGTCAGTCTCAGTCTTAGTTCTCAGACAATGAATGAGGCTGCCCCGCAGACGACCGACGCGACGCGACGACAACGGATCTCAAGTGCATCACTGGGTGGGTACTGTTTGCTTTATGCGTTGACGTTTTTAAGTCCCCTTATCCGAAGGAACGCGATCTTGAAACAATCGCTTCAAGGGGTACTTAAAACGAAGAGCTTACGTCAAGTCGACCATCATGCTAAAGTCAACTCTTGGAATTTTTTGTTTGTTTTGTTATTTCTTCGACCATCATTGCCAGGTGAAGTTTTTTTTAGATTGTTTTTAAAAATTAGTACCGTTTTTGTAATTTTGTTTTAAGGTCTTTAAAAGAACGATAACAGCCAACTTATAAACTTCTTCTTAGGGAACAGTTATTATTTTTTTTAATGATTGAATGGCAATGCTATTAGGTGTGGAATTCATAACACAATAAGACCATAATATTACCATAACCTACCATGAAAACCACAGGCAAGAAGGGTAAACGACAGAAACCTTGCCTAGGGACAACGACATAAGCGACAGAGAGGAATATAGGAATGATGATTGATTGATGATTTGCAGATGTCCACAAGATAGACTTGTGGGTTGAGCGCGGAGGACGTTCGAATGAATCTGCATATCCGTTCGTTCGTTGTTTACGTTCATATGTACGTTCTTACATGGCACATACCTACCTTTTTTCTCTCTGCTCTTTTGTGTTGATACAACTATTGCAACTTTTGAGTACGAGTATTGTGTGTACAATGAACTGTTGTAACAAGT
Organism: Meliscaeva auricollis; assembly: GCA_948107695.1. Classification (NCBI taxonomy): domain Eukaryota; kingdom Metazoa; phylum Arthropoda; class Insecta; order Diptera; family Syrphidae; genus Meliscaeva; species Meliscaeva auricollis. Next base: position 78,612,808 of record OX403616.1, on the reverse strand, counting down.
TAACTTCTTCGCATAAGTACCTATACCTACCGAGAGTACGATCAAGAATTTTTTCCATTTAAACAAGCAGTCAGGAACTATAATGCAGATACAGACGTTATGGAATCGTGTTGAAGATTTTTGTTTTTTTTTTTTCATAGTTTTGTTTGTTTTGCATTTTGTTTTTCATTTTTTTTCTGTTGAAGTGTTGTTGTAAGGTGAGATGAAGTGAGTAGTTGAAGAGGTAATCTTACACCCAAGGAAAAACAATTCAAAAACAATAATAGAATTAACAGGTTATGATTTGAGAGAACAAAATTTTTGATTTTTTTTGATTTTCATGACTCTTACTTCTTAACTGGAATTTTCCTTTATTTTTAATAAAATTTCATCCAAATATATTTCTGTTTAGGAATAAATAGTTTTGTTTTGAAAAATCTGATGTGTGTAGGTATTGAGAGATATACACAAATAAGAAAGAATAAACTGCTCGATAGATTTTTCAAAAAAAAAAATTAAAAAATGTATCTTTATAGAAGAAATCATATTTAAATGTTTTATCAAAATCGTTAAAGCTGTTGTCGAGAAAACTAGAATAACTCAAAAATGTTGTATGGGAGGTAGTCGTTCTAGATGAGATATTCAAAAACAAAAAAAAAACTTTCAAAATTACATAAAAATCATCTTTACCAAATTTGACGATAATCCGTTCACGCGTTTGGCCAGTGGAAATGTGTACAGATGGACGCACAGACCGACGGATGGCATGACGAAAATAGTCTTCTGCACTATAGTAATGTTGGTTTTGAATAAAACCTCAATTTTTTTTTTGTTTTGACACGAAACCAATACTTACCCTATGGAGCAAGTAAAAATGCAAATTTGTAGTATACTCCCCATACAAAAGTGGCAGTTTTGTAAGGTTTTTGTATAGAAATTACCAGATTAACCTAAGTTTGGCTAATCCTCATTTTTTGGCGATTACAAAATTCCAATTATCTTGATTCTAACAAAAGTTATCGTGTTTAAAAATTTTCAACGCCAACGACTAAGCAACAGGACCCCTAAGTAAATTGCCTATTAAAAACGGAGCAGACAAAATTTTGGATTCGTTTTACAGCGGCTGTCAAGAAAAATCTCTGAGATCTCAGGAAACCGGGACTGGCTAAAATCAAAAATTTATGCCTCAATTAAGAATACAATTATTATTATGAATCAAATTATTAAATTTGAGTTTTTAAGCAGTATGTTTTTTTAATTAGAAGATCTCTGCACTTATTTTAACTTAACGTGGAAGACCGAAAACCACACAATTGATGTGTTTTTGCTTCGTATTTTTATTTTTATTGCAATTTTTTGTTTCAAATTTGTATGATGTACATAAGTCAAAATTGGAAATAAATGGATGAACTCTGAACGAATTTATGTCATTTATAGAGAATTCATCGCAAAATAATTCTAAATTTAAATACAAGTAGGTACAGTTCATATATCCAGAAATCTATTTATCTGTCTCTGGAGTAAGTTAAACCTCCGTTTTGTTTTGAATAACCCCCTTTTTGTTTTTCTTATTTCTTTTTTTAATTTAAAATCAATAGAACAACATTTAACATTAAGAACCATGTTAATATAGAAATAACATACAATTAACCATTATGGCCATACAATTTATAACAAAAAGAAATAATTTGAAACACATTTAGCAACTGCACTTAAAAATATATTTTCGAGTCTACCCACCAAACACGCGTTTCTATTGTTTTGGCCAGGACCATTGACCGAAGTCAAAGCCCGACGCGACGGCCATTAAAAATATTGTTATAAGCTAAAGCTATTAACTATTGTCTATCCTGAATGGAGGTCAATAGTTCTTCGATGCCATGTGAGTAGGATCACACATGTGCACAGATGAGTGGCAAAACAGATGGATACCACTACCTGCCGTATAAGTAGTCAATGTTCAGAGATAGATACTTTATCATTAGCTGACCTTTAGCTCGACCACCCTAAGACCGTCCGATGGACGTTAAATAACGCAGCGCACCGACTAGAAGTAGAAAAGTGCTCTATGGCGTATCGATTATTATTATTTCGTATGGTGTGGATGAACTCCATGTATCGATGATATTAACCCACAGACCTGTGTATCGAACTTCGTTTGGAAAATACCGTTGCAGTTTAATATTTATATCTTAACTTTTCTGTTTGTAATGTCAAATCTATTTTCAAAATGTGTCGATACTCTAAAATAATTGAGTTGCCATCATAAGATATTTATATTTATATGAAAGGAGTCAATGGCCAATAAAATATTTGAGTATAAAAATCGATATTCGATAACATGTCTTGCCTATGCATTCAACCAGTGCCTTCTGGAGCAGCAATAATAATAAAATAAAACATTATGCTTTTATTTATTAATAATTGTTGGAGGTTATATTTCTTTCATTCATTCAGATAGTTGCCCCAAAAACTAAAAAAGTTATAAGAACGATAAGATATTTTAATATCGCTCTCTCCTTTGTTTTTTTTTTTTAACGATAACCATGCACGCAAACTATAGTTACTGTTAGAGGATGTTCTTTGTTTATTTTCATTTTTATTTAAGGAGAATTTGTTTTTTTTTTATTATTTATTTTACCATTGTTGGTTGTTGGTTTATCTGCAATCCGAATCAGATAGTGAAAAAATAATAATTAATACAAGACCCGAATATGTTTTATCGTTTGATTAACATAATTTAGAGGACTTTCTCTTTTCTTCGCTCGAGAAATGGGAAAGAGGGTTATTTTAATTGTTTCAATATAACGACTTGCTTGTTGCTATAAAGTTATTTGGATTTATTAAATTGGCTTGTTGCTTTTTCATTAGTTCGTGATTCAAAATAAAACTGCTAGTGGAGGAGTTCTATTTATTTCATTTTCATCGTTCGTTATAACGAATGTTGGAAGTTTTTAAGTTTTAAGAATCAACAAAGTATCTACAATACATCATTTTTAAATGACCTTTTAATTTGCATCGTGATTGTAGGAAGAAAAGGGTTACATAAATAAATAAGATATCTTCTGTTCTATTAAAAATGAGTAATCCTGTGCGACTTAAATAGCGTTTATAAACAGTTAACCTGTTAAGTTTTCTTTTTTATAAATTAATGAAAACTTAGACTTGTGTTTAATAGTTTTTATTTATATAAAATACTAATTATTCAAAATTATAAATTCAATAAGTCGATTATATTAAATAAGAAAAAGAGCTACTTAGCGGAGGCGTGTGATCGGCTTGACAGATTGAAGAAGGAGGGCGATTCTCTTTTCTGACAAGTGGATCGTAGCCTTTAAAAAGGAAAAAAGGGGAAAAGATAATTAGCCATTTTATAACACTTTGGTGTTTTATTGAAACAGGGTTGGCTTAAGGCCGTATATAACAACTCTCCCCTTCTTAAAAAAAAAAAAATGACTACTTTCATTTTGCTTCCCTTATACTTAAAACAAAATTTTAATTCAATATTTTTTCTTAATACTTGTTTTAAAGTCAGATACATATCTATTAGGTACTTTTTTATTTCTATTGGATCTTCTTAAATAATTATTATCGTTTTGCAATTTTGGTATAGAAGGACTTTCAGTATCTTTGTTTTCTTCTGTTACAAGATTTTTATTACAATTTTCCAAAGAACTGTTTTCATTTTCATTACATAATATTTCATTATTTTTTTTATCCAATTCATTAACATTAATATCTGATAATAAAATTTTAGTTTTTGCATTTGAAATTTTAATTTGGTTTTGATGCACATATTTTATCAAACCATTTACTTTAATTAAGTACCTTAAATTACTTAAGACTTCCATAACCTGTGCTGGTATCCAGCGTACAAAATGTTTAAAAGGATTTTGATACAAAATAAAATCACCCTTTTTAAAGTTAGTTTTTACAATTTCAATTTGTTTAGGTGTTTTTGTTTCAAAAGATTTTTCAAATTCACAAAATTTATTACTAAAATTAAAATTTTCTTTAAATTTATTATTTATAATATCTAAGTTACACCTAGGTTTGTATGAAAAAAGCATTTCAGATGGACTTTTAGATGTGGATGTCGACGGCATATTTCTATCATTATATAAAAATGTTTCAATTTTATCCTGAAGTGAAGTTGTGTTATTTTTATCCAAACAAAATTTTACCAAGACATTTTTTACCGACTGTACTCCTCGCTCAGCCAACCCATTTGACTGTGGGTGGTATACCGGCGATTTTAAAACTTCTATGTTTTTGTTTTCAAAAAAAGACTTAAAATGAAAAGAATTGAACGGTGGGCCGTTATCGGACACCAGCTGTTTTGGATATCCCAAAGTTCTAAACGTTTTTTCAAGCGCATTGAGTGTTTTTAAAACATTTGTTGAATTCATTATATGTATGTCTTTAAATTTACTGTAAGCATCAACAATAATTAAAAAACTTTTACCTTGGAACATAAAAAAATCAATATGAACTCGCTCGAAAGGAAAATGCACTTCAGGCCATTTAGTATTGACAACTTCTTTCTGGACGTTTCTAGTTTGTGTACAACTCTGACAACTTTTAACGAATGCATCAATGTCTTCATCTATCAGAGGCCACCAAACATAGGAACGGGCTAGCATTTTCATTCGATTAATACCACAGTGGTTTTCGTGAAGTAATTTAAGACACGAGTTCCTTAAACATTTCGGAATAATAATACGATTTCTATAAAATAGACACTTGTTTTCTGTAGATAAATTATTTTGCACTTTTTTAAACTGACCAGCTGAAACTCCATTTTTATACTCTTTATCGGACAACACTTTATACAATTCAGTAAGCTCCTCATCATGAGCCAAGTGATATTGAATGACGGAAACATTTAGCATTGGACTTTCCCCTTCAGAGAAATAATTAATCGGAATTAGTTCAACCTCTGTCTTTTTATTTAAAGGTAACCTAGATAAGGCATCCGCAGGTGCCAAAGACTTTCCTCTACGATATTTGATAATGTAGCTATATGCTGACAAAATTATGCTCCACCTTTGAAGCCTGGAGACTGAAACGGCTGAATTATTTTTGCTTGGGCTGAAAATCTCTTGCAAGGCCTGGTGGTCCGTGCATAAGGTGAATTTTTGACCATAGATGTAGACATGAAACTTTTTGATTGCAAAAACTATCGCCAAACCTCGCGATGAAGTTGCGAATAGTTTTGTTCGGCTTCATTAAGTGTGCTTGACACAAACATAACAGGTTTTTCAGTACCGTTTACAACATGCAAAAGCACTGCACCCACCCCATAAGGTGATGCATCACTTAGCACGACAATAGGTTTATTTGGGTCATACAGCTCCAATAAACTTCCCGTAGTAAGAAAATATTTACTTTTTTCAAAAGTTTCTTGACAAACCGAACTCCAAATAAATTTTTGGTTACCTAAAAGATCGTAAAGCGGACGTAATTTAGACGACAAACTTGGAATGTATTTTGAATAAAAATTTAATAAACCGAGATAAGACTGCAATTGTTTAAGGATGGTTGGTGACGGAGCTTGAAGAATCGCTTCAAGTTTTTCTGGGTTTGGGCAAATACCTTTACCCGAAATCACATGCCCAAGATATTTAACAGAACTCACTAAAAATTTAGACTTTTCGACATTAATTTTAATATTGTGTTCATTAAGACGTGACAAAACTAAAAGCAATTTTTGGTGACAATCATCCTTTGTCTTACCCCCGATGATTATATCATCTAAATAGCAAAAAACACATTTAAGTCCTAACAAAACTCTGTCCATGACGGATAGAGGGAGCACACGACACTCCGTACGGAAGGCGTGTATACACCAAAAGACCTATGAGAGTGTTAATAACTAAAAGTTCTTTACAATTTTCATCCACCGACAACTGTTGATATGCGCCTCTTAAGTCGATGACACAAAAAACTTCACAATCGGCTAACTCCGCGAATATATCATCCATTTTCGGTAATGGGTAATGCTGCATCATAATGCATTTGTTGATGGTTACTTTGCAGTCCATGCAAATACGCAAATCGCCATTGGCTTTAGGCACAATCACTATAGGGGTAGCCCATCGACTAAATTTAATAGGTTCTAAAATTTTTTCATCTACAAGGCGATTAAGTTCAGCCTTTACCCTATCCCTTAATTTGAATGGTACACTGTATGCACAATGGAAAATTGGTTTCTGACAACCATCTAAAACAATATTCGCGGTAAAACCTTTAATCGGATTTTTATTCTTGTTATCAACAATGTCTGGATATAACAAAACCAAGATTTGATTGCATCTATTCCTACAAGTTAGAGTTCAGACAATCCAGAGATCAAACATACCAGTTTCTACTTTTCTAGGACCCATTTGCTGATATATTAAGAATTTTAGTTTAACATAAGATAACTTATGTGACGGCATACACAGAAGAAAATGTATTACAACATAAGTTTTATGTTCTATTTTAAATGGGGCTAGGCTAATTTTAGACCGGCCTTACACGACAAAATATTATTGCTCAATAGGTACTCAGTACAGTATTGCGCAATAATATTGGACTGCAATTGAAAGGTACCGTTTTTTATATTTCTGACTTTCTCGCAAACGAATCCACCGATTTTGAGGATTTTTTTAAATTTAAACTTTGAAATATCATTTCGTGATTTTCGAAACACTGCATCTCCGTTAAAAATAGTCGGATTGAAATGAATTAAAATGAATTTGAAAGCCTTATTCTTAAAGTTTCCAAATCTTTTGGCAAATCAATTTTTTGAGCTATTTTTATGTCTCAATCATAACAAATACAGAGGGGCTAATTTTTTTTTTTTTTTTTGGTAAAGGAATACAAATTTTAGTAAGCAAATTTATCTAGCTTTAGTTTTGTTTTTATTTGGTTTTTGTATTATTTTATTGGTCGGATATCCGTCTTCAAATGAAAAATGGTACTTTTGTTTTTATAACGTGATAGCTCAGTAACTATTTCTTGTACAAGAAATTCAAGCCCAAATTTGAAAATATCAATTAATTTTCTACAAAGAAATTTGGTCAACTTTGGTGAAAAAAAATTATTTTTTGCCTTTTAACTGTTGATGATAACACTAATGTGAGGCTTAATTATTGAAGCTTAATATACCTTACATAATTCTGTAAACTAACAAGTTGATCCATTAAACCGTTTGTCTGTTATGAATGATCAAACTTTTGAGACGAAAAAAACTAACATTTTTTTGCTTCTAAACATAACAAAATTTGAAAAAAAGAATTATTCTGATGTTTGTTCTCAGATACCCAATACATTTAGTTCAAATTTATAAAAAGGCAATAAAAAAATCAAAATTATGAAAAATAATTTTTTTGATAAAAATAAATTTATCAATCCATTTTTTTATTTTGGAGAATTTTGAAATTTGTTGTTGCTTTTTTTATTAATTTAAGAGATGCGGACAAAAATAATAATAATTCAATCTATTTCTATTAATCGGATCGTCAAGGTTGAGGTCTCCAGACTTAGGAAAAATGACAAACAATCAGTAACAATATTAAAAATGTGTCTTTCTTAGCCGATTTGGAACTATCGCGTTTTTCAGCACCCCGAAAATCAGGAAGCTAAAACTTAAAAAACAGCATACTCAGGATTTTGGTTATCACTCCCAAAATTTGGTGTCGGCTCTCACTAAGGAGATTGTTTAAAAAAAATTCTGTTAGTTATACAAATTATGAAAGTTTGGAAAATGTAAAAAAGCGCACGCTTTAATTTTATTACTTGCAGAATTTTGAAAAGCAGAATTTGGAAAGCAATATTTTGAAAATCAAAATTTTTAAAGCAGTGTTTTGGGAAAAGAATTTTGATTCAGCCAACCCAATTGTGTTAAATATGTAAGTTAGTGATTTTTTTCAGCAAAATATTATCGTTTTTGTCTGTTGGTTTTTTGTTGACAAATGGTGTTTTCCTGGGTGTGCATGACCTGAACCCCTCTTAAACTGTAACTCTTCTTACCCTTTTTGAATGCACTTTGATATCATTGCATTTTTGAGCAGTTTTTGTTAAACGTTCAGATCAAAATCCAAACTTTTGTGGACGATTTTTACAGATTTTTGTTGTTTTTATTAATGGTTTTTGAAATTAAGAATATTTGTTTATCAATGTTGTTAGAAATAAATTGTACATTGTTTTTCAATGTTTCATCGTTGTACGTAGGCTTTTGAGGAGCACTGTATTGTACATTCATGTGATCGAAATTATAAAAAAATGAGGTTTCCTTGCTGTCTGTGTGTTCTTAGTTTTGGTAAATCATAGATCACCTAAAGGGTAATCGTACCAACGAATAAACTCTAAACTCGAAAATTATTCTTCTGGGCTGAGAATGACGATTTAATTTGCGTTCTTAAACACCCTACCTAAAAAATTATGCAAATGTAGCTTATTTCTTTCAAGTGTATGCATGATTCTAAAATGAATCTAATCATCTTCAAAAGAATTTCCTTAATAATCTATTTTATAATGAAAACATTCTCCGAATATCCCACAACTAGAGGCAAGAAAATAGCAAGAGAATAATACTGAATTGCTGAATAACGCAGCAGTCATATGCATTTACTGATGTTTGACAAGTAAGGGCTGTAGCCTCTCAAGATTAATGGCTTCAAATATTGCAAATCAGAGTTTTCTTTCCTCGAAGACTGAGTAAACAAAAAAAAAAATAACAAACGACTGACATAACACAACGACGTTGAATTTTATTTCACTACCAAATCGGAAATTGTTATTCCCGAATTGGTTAGCCTCGATCCCGATTGATTATATTAAAGCTTACCCGGCAAATCAATTCGCTCGGATTTAAGTCTAAGCCAAAACCATCATCATCATCATCATCATCATACCAGGGTGCTCTTAAGAGGAATGGTTGATCGGTGAGTTGTTGGGAGCTGTAACTACTATTCGCTTTGATCGGTCTTCCTTTGGTTAAGTCTTTTTGATTAGAGATGTTGATGGTGAATTGGTGGAAGATATGGATCTGAGCGCCCACATTATTTATGCGCAATGAATGTGCTGTTTGTTTCTTTTCGTCTTTCATCGAATCCCAATGCAAATCAAATTGGAAAATGAATGCATTTCTCGAGAAACTCTGTTGCCAAGTTCAAGAAATGTTCATTGGGTCGGAAGACTGCGGACGTGGATTTCATTAATTTGTTGAATTGGATGGCGCATATAGAATGGCAAAGTGTGCCAGTCGATCTGTGATTTATACTTCAACGAATAATATTGATTTCAAATAAAACAGCAACAACAAAAATGGTTTACCAAAGTGAAGTAACCTGGAACGTATGTTTTGCCATTTGAAAACAAACAGTCTGACTTATTTTTTGTATGTTGTTTTTGGGTTGGGACAAATTGAAACGCTCAAAGAAAACCGCTTTTGACTGTCGTGGTGGCCAAACCCCAAACTAAACCAAAAAGATTTCTTTTTTCCTATTAAACGATTCGCATTTTAGGGTTATTCAATTTGAGGCTGATTTCTAACTTGGAGGAGGAGACGCTTCGTTATTGGAACATATAATTAAGAATGAAATTGAATTTCTTAGGGAAATGATTTATTTGGCAACGGATTTGTGTTTTGGGATGCGAAAGAAGGAGTTAACTTTCTTTATTGCAGTTAAGCTCTTTTAGAAGGTCTGCCCAGATATATAACTAACATTAAAATTTTATATTTCTTTTTTATGATAAAATATGGTTGAAGATATTCAAAATTTTTAAACTCAAATCTTCCAATGAAGTTTCAATGTGATGAAAAAAACTTTACACTTCGGAGGAAATTGTAGTGACAAAATTATACAACTAAAACGCGCCGCAACTTTTGACATACCAACTTTGCAACTCGAAAACCACATTGTGTCTCCATGATAACAGATGTTAATAACAATTACAATCTTGGCCAGTGACTCGGATCATGATACAGTGCAGCTAAGCCGTGAAAAGGTGCAATAACAATGCAGTTTCTTAAATAATTCGTCGGCGGAAAGCAAAATTATTCTAACTCCATACGATTAAATAAGGACTAAGAACAATTTTGCTCTCCGCCGTTGAATTATGGTGCGAAAGCAATACTGTTGCTACTTTAATAGGTCCTCCTTCAGTGATACAAAAATGTTTGTTGCAACACTGAGAGAACAAATCGATTGCGGCAAACGAAAAAAATGCCAAAACGTTTTTTTGGTTAGACAATTTTTCGGCTTCGTTTGCAGCAAATTGGTAAATTCGTTTGGTTTAAACACTTTTTGCGAATGATAAAAAATATATTAGCGTAATATATGTAATTAAACCGGTGACCTCTTGTTTACGAAGCGAGTATCTTGTCATTCATGACTAAAGCAACATTAAGGGCGGAATTCATAGTTGTTACTCGCATGTCGATATTTTTCTTAACTCTACCGAAGTCCGTATTCAGGGACAAAATGGAGGCTTGTGAGGTAATCATCAAGTAAATGCTTAAAAATTCCCTCGCAATCTCGATTGTGAGAAAAAAAATCGACTTGAGTGACGACTATGAATTTCGTTCACTAATCCTGTAAGTGATCTAAATGCGATAAAAGAGCTGAAATAATTGACTACTCTAAGCCAAAGAAATTAACTGGACTGATGGACGTGTCCAACTTTATCCAAAAGCGACTTTAGCAGATTTAGATGATTTTCTTAACCATTCTACTTAATAACTGCATCAATATCAGCTACTTATTCCCATAAAAATGGAAAAGTACAAAAAATAGTGACGATTCCTAGGTGCTAGGAACATGATCTTTAACTTCCCTTCACAATAACAACCTAAGTAAGCTTCTGGAATAGCTGATAGTCTCAAGAAGTTTCGTCAAAATATCAACTCTTCATTAACAACAGCATTTAGTCACCGTTTTTCATGCAAGTGGAAAGCTATTTCAGAGCTGGGGTTACTCAATGCTCAAAACTTGGGCCACTACTGTACGGCATACAACCGACCAACTGACTGCTAATAAATGTGAAAATTTGCTTTAGTTTGATGACTTAACTGAAATGTTCAGAACATTATCCCCAACGTCCCAACGATAGCCGTTCGAAAGTTAAGGCCCAATGCAACTTACTTTTGAAGTTCTACCAAAAACGGGGTATCAGCACGAATCAGAGTTCTAAAACCAGTTTTCGCTGACTTTTTTCTATAAAATAATTTTTTATCTTAAAGTCAGTGTGAATCAAAAGAATGAATAAAATGAAACATTTGGGTCATAATGCCAAAACGTAGGCAGCAGGCAGCGCCAACAAGAATTTTCTTCGATTTTTCTAATTTCGATCCTTCAAATTTTACTGGTAATACTCATACAATAGCTTGTACTTAATTTCCACCAACGCGGATGACAATAATTACAAGCAATTTCTATAAATTTCACGCTTGAGATGCAATCGATAGTAATAAATCGATTCAATGAAAAATCAAGTTGATGTTAACCGTTCATTTCAGTTCTTTGATATTTAAAGTACTTAACTTACCATGTGACACTTTAGGATGCCAAATTTAAAAGCGCGAAGTTATTGCAAAAAATAGTGCCATATCCATCTGAATTGAATGATTGAACATTTTGGTTCGATCTTTGCTGGTCCAACTCTATCAACATTAAATTCGATTACAACCATCAAACAAACAACAACAACAATAAAAAAAAAATACCTAAATCTCGGTTTTGGCCAGGGCGACCGACATGACGCTCTCTTATGGGCAAATATTTAATTCATGAGTGTGCATGCTGGGCCACTAATGTCTAGCAATTCGTTATGCTGCTGACTAAGATTGGATTTATTTTGTTAAGGTCTTACTTTGAAAATGTTTTTATTTTATTTTTTTTTTTTAAGTTTTTGTTGTATATCGATGCTTACTTTTAGGAAATGGTTTCATAAGTCTTAAACGCAGCACCCAGGCTCAAGACTTAGAAAGTGTGATGTAAGTTTTTGACTAAAGAGTTGAATACCAAAACAAAAATGGAAAAAAAAAATTGTATCTTCATGTAAGGGAATGGGTGTTGTTAAGAAGATTTATTGGTTTCAATTTGACCAAAAATAGTTTTTCATTGTGACAGGAAACATGATTTTGGGTCTTGACTGGCTTAGACAGAGATTATATTCCTTTTCGCCTTCAGTCAACATTGTCAGCTGTAATGGTAATCTCTAGGGGGGCAGTTTCAATATTAATTGAAATTGTCTTTACAACCATTTTGAGTCACTTTTGATTATGTTTTATTTTTATAGAGACGAAACATCTCTAGCATGAAACAGAACAATTAAACTATTAATTAAAGACCAAAGAAATAAATATACCTTAATTTAACAGTAAAAATAGACACAAAAATGTCAAAGAGAGGAACAAATATGTTACTGGTCTGGTTGGTTTATAATCTAAGAAATTTCTGACATTTCCGACGACCCGACCGCTGGGTGTGTTACAGGTGGTCAAAAATAATATTTTGTTTTTCCTTTAAATTAAAAGAAAATAATTTGCTGGAAAAATAATACAATCCACGCAATTTTTTTCACTCGAAGCAACTGTATTACATTCGACCCAAATTATTATTCTATTACAGCAAACATAATGCAAAACAACCCATTCCTTTGGAGCTCATTTTCATGAGTTGATTGCGGCAAATGAAAATGCTTCGCACAACTAAACACCTTTTCGTTTCCTACAAAATTCTATTGTTTGCAGCAAACGAATAGTTTGCGAAGAACCTCTTCAGAAAGTCGTTTGTTGCAAAGAATTTCACTTTTGGTGTAAATATACAATTCATTTACAACAATTGACTGCAGGAACAAATTTTCTTAATAATTGACTCTATGTTTGTGGTGTTCATTTGTAATATATGCTACACTAAAGTTATCTAATTCGTGGAGCAATGGCAACAGCTATGATTCGCAAGCGAGAGGTCGCATGTTCAATCAACTGTGTAACGCCAAACTTTTTTTTATTTAGTCGTGCTCATAAATTATTTATTAAAAAAATATTTCAGAGTTTGCTGCAAAGGAAGTTGTAGTTGAAAAATGATTGTCCAACAAACGAAAAGTCATTTGACGCAAATGATTCGTTATCGCATTTTGTTTATATTTGCTCTGCGCCAATCATAAATTATTCAGTCCGTGGCAGAATGACAAGATACTCGCTTCGTAAGCGGGAGGTCACCGGTTCGTTCGCAGAAAGTGTTTGACCGAAACGAATTCATTAATTTGCTGCAAACGAAGTCGAAAAATTGTCCGGCAGAGAAAGTCGTTTTAGCTTTTTTTTGTTTGCCGCAATCGATTTGTTCTCTTAGTGTATGTATCCCAAAAGCAGTATAAGTGTTCGAAAATTAATATTTTACTCACTCAGTTGAGTAATTTTACATAAATTTGCTAACCGTTTTAAATTACAGCACTTCAGAGTATTATCTGGATCTCAAAAGTATGCAATTTATGTTTGTGCTTCATAAAACAAATTATAGAATATAGAAGTTCTTCTGGAGCTGGGACAAGCAATGTTGTTACATATGCTCCTAAACATTGTTCTGAAACAACCAACTTGAACATAAACGCTCCAAAGATGTTGCAGACAAGCAGCAGGTTGAAGAAGGAGAAACGGTAATTAACTATACTGATTTGTTAACTTTCGTCAATCAAACAAAATGGAATTGGTTTGTATTTTTGATTTTTGTTTGCTCTTGTATTTTCAATTAAAATGTGGTAGATATTTTGTTGTTGATTTGTTGTTCGAGAAATTTCAGTAATTTCATACATAATTTTAGTTAGGGTCCGTATTATAATTTGGAGTGCTGTAACACATAAATGGAAAGTAATCCTTTGAAGTTCAATACTGAAAACTAGATGCAAGAAAGTCTTTTTCGATTTGGATAAAACTAAAAATGGAAACTATTCAGAATCTCTTCATATACTTTTAATTTCTACTACTTTCTGTTATACTTTTTTTATTGCTATATTTTTAAAAGCTGTAACTTGGAAACTGTTGAATCTACAGAAATAATCCTCAACTCAAATTAAATAATATTGTTTAAGGGTTAAACCCTAGAACATAGTCAATAACTAGCCCTTCATATCAAAAATGCCATTTACTGAAAAAAACTAAAAACAAAACACGGTTTTTTGCATGTTTACCAATGTTGCGTTCGGCGCTCGAGTTCGAAAAATTGGTTTTAACATCGGCTTAACATCATAACAGCAAAAAATCAGAACTACCGGATTTGACGCATGGTATCCTTCCTTCGAAACGACAAGGTTACTCGACTAATGGTCATCCCACGACAAAAATAAAGATCTGACGAACTATTCGGGCTTGATATAGGCAAGTTTATAGCTATCAGCATAGGGCACTATAGCCAATAGGCGAACATACACCGAAATTAGAATTAGACTAGAACTGTACAAAACCATACACACTGTCGTAGTCGTAGCAGGGCAACACAAGAAAATGAGACATTGGAGCATTTCCTCCGCTATTGGCGGTAGTTGGTAACTGCCGCATACATTTGATAGCTACTTCGAACTTATTTTTATTTATTATCAGAATAATTCAGACCATTTCCACTACAAAGCTAAGAAATTTTGGAATGTCAAAAAAGTATGCGGCTGATGTATCAAATTTAATTATGAAAATTTTTGAAAAACCATTCCTAACAGTTTCATTTATCCTAAAGAAGAACTATTTTCTTTTGTTCCAGAACAAATTTAAACATCAAATTTTTGGTATTCACTCTTGATGTGATTTTCACTTACATGTGAGTTGGATTAAGCAGAACTACTTTGGACTGCATACGTAGGTATCCATTACAGTTTAATGTAACTAGAATAATTCATTTGAAGATAAGTAGCAATTATCTGACACTTTGATTCACATTTCAAACACAAATTACACACATCATGCAATATTGACACACAAAAGTTTTCCTTCACATTTTAAAAAAGCACGCTGCCCTTGAAAAGGGAACTTATCAATTCATCAACTTTATCACTCATTGCACCCCAATAAAAATAATTACAGCCTTTGTTTTTATACCGAAAAAAAAGACCAATTTAAATTCCTCAATTTACCGACAAAAAGGAAAACCGACAATTTACACGAAATGCATTATTTGTGTTTCGAATTTCGTAGAAACCGCGTTCATGCATATAAAAGCAACCCGTAAGCCACAAAGTCTTGACCACATCTGAACCACTCACTATTCACCAACGACCGAGGACGAACAAGTCACTTAGCCGACGAACGGAACTATACTCTACTGGATGTTTGCTGGTATAGAAATTTATTTGAATATTCTAATATTGGAAAATTGTCGGTCAGTCTAATATGGAGGAAGAAGAACGGTGGCAAATACACCCTGACCATTACCCCCTCCCAAGACAAGAAAGAGAGGGGTGCACACTATTTTTTTTTGTCTAGGACATTAGCACGTTACGTTCTCCGACAGAGGGTTTTTTTTTTTGTGCTACTATAATAACTCCACCAACGTAATTCACCACGATTACAATACTTGACTTGGTCAGCAAGAAGCAAAGAAACTACTCAGGCCAACTACTCTCCAAACTTTAATACCCCACATTCTGATTTAGCAAAACTAAGAACAACGGCTGCGAGGTACAAAGAAATTTATTCCAGGACGAGAAAAGGTCGACAATTTGTGTGCTTGGTGCTTGCATGTATGGAAATAGCCAACCTACAAAAGGATACGACGACGACGAACGCCGCCCGCCCGACCGAATAACAAGAAAAAAAAAATCAATTTTATTCTTAGCTCCTTTTGCATAAGAAAATTACAAAACAGGAACGTTTCCGTGGAGGTTTTCATAACGCAGTTTCAAAATAAGCTTGCTATCTATAGGTACGTACAAACCCTCCTCGTCGTCGTCGTCATCATCGGTCGTCGTGTATATGATAAATGCATCCTGTTTTGCACTGACAGCAGCAGCTTTTGTGCCTTCGATGTCAGTTTTTATATGAAAATTGGTTATTCATGCTGGCTTGAATGAGTTAAAGAGGTGTCCTTGTGCCAAGGGATGTATAATACGATTGCAGCTTATAAAAGAAAAAAAAATCAAAAGACGTAACGAAGCGCGGAGATTTAACGGTGATAACTCTTCGCGCTATTTTACCATCGAAACAGAGTTGCCGCATAAAGTTTTTCAACTATTATTGCACTTCTAACGACAACCTGGTAGCTGTTGAAGATGCAAACAAAATGTCCTTCTGGAAAAGTAAGTGAGGAATGATTTTCTCGAAATCCGAACTACATGTTGGATGTGATGATGGTGTGTCTGCTGAAGATGGCTGCTAAATTGTTGAATCAACTTCTCCAAAGCGTTTGGAGGGCCTGACACAAATTTCTCTGTCCTGAGTCGTCACTACTTCCCCTTGTATGGTGTTGATTTGTTTTCGAACCGAAGATTCTGTTGATATTCTTGAAAGCATCGCCTCAAAATTTGTCTCCACACTATTGAAGTTGCTGTATCTCTCCCTCTTTTGTGGTTCTATTGAGCACAGCAAACATTATAGTTGATTGAGTGCAATGGAGAATCTACATTGGCAAATGGCGCTGAAGGCAGGATTAGATAATGGTCGACTTTGTGATAAGAGTACTTTCAGGCAAAAAGTAAATTTTTTTTAATATGTAAGGCGAGAATCCGATAGAACTTTTCCTGACGCGATCAGCGCCCAGCACCACCATCAAGCGTAAAAGAGCAGATAGTTTCAATTTTGCATCTAACTATGTATAGAAAACTTTTGTGATTTCATTTTAAGGCATAATTCTGACATCTTGTTGAGCAGCTCGTGAATATCTCAATTCTTGTTTTTAACATCAAGCACTGAACTATAATTGGCTACCGTCTTTCAACGTTAACTTCTGAAAGACCACCACCAGACAATATATAATTTGGAATCCAATACAGGATGAGCCAACCTACTACCATGAAAATGCACTTATCGGTTGTTTGAAGAGCCATGAGTATAGAAGCCGGTAGCCTACATTAACTTCTTTCACACTTTTCATCAACAATAACGATTCTTTTGTAGGTACGTCAGCCCCATCAGCATCCATGGTTTAACGAAACCCGTAACTAACTTACGGCCCAGCACACTTCATCATCTTCTTTTTCATCTTTGACAAAATTAGATAGTTCTTCATCCCGCGAGTACTCCGTGCCTATTATTCTCCCATACAAGCATTTCGACACTTCTTCATTCTCAACTTTTATTTTTCATGAATGTGAAAAACTTATCAACACTTCCAACACCTTGAAACCTCGGTTTCTGTGGGAAGGGAAAAACTCAACAGATAAGCTACCAGGCCACAAGGCCACAATAAGGTTGTCTTCACTTGGGGGTGTAGACGAACAGTAGGAAGATTGCCAAATTGCTATCAAAAATGCTGCCACTGCATTGGTGCTGGTTCCAACTTGAACGATAATGGTGAAAATTTCACTTCAGCTGACCTAGAAAGAGGTAGGTAAAAGCTCAATGCCAAACAGCAGCACCTACTTTTTCACTAACTGATATTTAAAATTTGATGTGAAGAATTAGACAAAGAGCCGACAGCAAATTTTGGTTGTGGAGCTATAACCAAAATTCGCATAAGCGTATGTGTAGATATGCACGATAACATATCAAATCCAAGAGTCATACTTTTCTTGTCTTCCTTAGCATTGCGGTCAGAAATAATCTCCAGTTGAAAATAAGATGCTAGTTTTGAAACAGTTGATTTAAACGGGTATTTTGTACACCCAACCTAGCTTCTATAGTCCTCCAATGTCAAATGCAAGTAAATACATTTCCAGGATTGGAATTGAACTTAGGTGCACTTTAAGAATGTCTTTCTAATTAAGGTACCTGTCCGTTTTACGAGTACCTTCAAGAAACAGCACCCGGCAACCCTATTTTGACTACTTATACTCTGTTGACATTCATTGAAGAAGTGACCGTAGGTATGTATTGGAGCTCTGTTCGTATCCTAATATATTTATTTTTTTTTTCTTTGGTCTGTTCTTTTACCACCACCCTCTTGAATGGTCACCTTGCCAACAGAAGCAACTAAAGTGGCCACAACAAACTATAAAGTGTATTATACACGCATCCCTTTTGCTAAAATGTTGTACCTTTACGTCAGGCATAGTGTAAGGAACCCTCACCCTTGTGACAGTTAAGTCAGTTACATGGAGGGTGATTTGTGTCTGATGGACTGTCGGGATTACTTATATCAAGACAATGGAGCTGTTGTATCTTTTTTTGTAGGTCTCGAATCAATAAATCACTCGTTGAAAAGCAGATGCACTTGCAAGGATCATACTTGTTTTTTACAAAAACTTAGGTAGGTACGACATACATCTTAGGTATACAAAAAAACTTGTTGAGTTTGTTCCTGTTTTTTAACCCATTGAAAGGTACATAATCTATTTTGTTTGTATTTTTGTTTAAGGATATTTTACAAAGCGATAATTGAGGTCACTCGATTATTATTGTTATTGTTTTTTTATTTCTTGTAATTTTCTTTACTTCCTTTTTTTACCTTTCTTTCGTCCTTAAGAAAAATTACTGGGGGTCGAGTAAATATTGAAAAAGTTCATTAGACATAGACACGTAAATAAACACCGCCTATACCGCTATGCTAGTGATAATGGCCGCACAATGTTTCCTGTTGAGGAATTTGTCGTTTTTTTTTTTTGTAACTTTAATCTTAGGTTAATATTTACAAAATGTTGTAGATACGCGCAAAAGATATATGAGAATGTGTACTTAATTTTATGTGGGTCATTTTTTTGAGTTTTTTTGTTATTTTTTATTAGCGTACGAAGGGGTAAGGTGTTTGACATAAATTTCTTGTATAGGAACTTGATGAGGGTTAGTTTTTAAGTTGCCGAAATTAAGTTGAACAAACATTGGTTGCATGTTATGAGCAATATTTGAGCAATGAGTGTTGACTGTGAGTTGTTGAGATTTGTTACAAAATGTAATATAATGAACTTAAGCACGTTTATTGTATATCAAATATGCATTATTTCATAATTTATAAAATGAAAGGTGGAAGATTTGAAATCGTACTATTTTGAGATGAGAAGAAGATAATTTTATTCGTCATTGAAAAATGTTTGTATTCACTTGCTCAAAAAAAACTTAACACAAACAAACAAGTTTGCTGAAACAACTGTATTTAGAAAAGAAGATTATTGGGATATTTATAAAAAATTGTATTAAAATTCATACTTGTGCATCAAGACGTGAACAAATTTAATATTTTTAGTACTAATGAGTTATTTTTTTTTTTTTAATCCTACGCAAAGAGTATTACCCCAAACGAATTAAGAATTTTTTGCAAACGAAGTCGAAAAATTGTCCAACAAACGAAAAAGTTGTTTGTGCAATTTTTCCATTTGCCGCAGTTATCTTCTTATAAGCCCAAAGGCTTTGACGATAAGGTTGTTCCTCGAAGTGATAATGTAGTTCAACCGGCAAGTTCATAATTGCTTTAAATGCAAATGCGAACACTGTGAAGGACGCTGACTCTCTGGGAGTAAAGTATTTCATTTTGTAGTATTTAATAGGATAAGAATAAGCTCTTTGTTCTCTTTAATTTATTAAAAGCATAAATCTACAGCAACTCTTTTCTTTAGAAATAAACAAATCAATACTCAAAAAATCATCGATTTTAATTCAATACCCAAACTTTAATTTCGTTTTGTGTGAAACCATGATTTCTGACTTAAGACCTTATTACCTAACGGCAAAATAATCTTAATCAATACAGGTTACGCTAGGTTACTCGCCATACCCATCTACAATACCTGAACAACGCCCTATCAATAGATAAAGTCGGTTAAAAATGAATAAACCTGGCTTCTAAACCTATGAACTCAGCAAATAAACAGTCAGATCTTGCAAATCAAATTCTTGAACTGATGTTAAATTGACTAATAAATCAATGGGTGAGCCTGAAAATGTCAATAACAGGGTTACCAAAAAATTTACAGAGAAATCAGCTGCTGGTAAATCACAAGCAAACCTGGGAAATAAATGCCAGAAAATGGGAACTACTGGACGAACCCAGCGAATCAATGCACAAAACCGAACAATTTCTTATTGTAGAAGGGTTCGACCTTGTTTTTTTGTAACTTGCATTATTGACTAAGTTTATTTTTTATTTATTTGTTTGGAATTCTGCATCGTAACTTTTGACCCATTTATACTTTAATAAGGGTAGATAAGATAAAACCGCAATTTCCAGTCACAGTGGGGTCTTTTCTGTATCTCTTTGAACTCTAGTTTATGGGACAGGACCAGCAAGATAAAAATCTATTAAAAATAACTTGGATTTCATCTACATTCTACGCAAATAATGTCTCTATTCAACGTACATTACTTTTATGAATAAGGTTGCATTCAAAGGCATTATAAGAAGTGCATAGCGTTCACTATAATACGTTTATGAATAAGGCTGATAAAATGTTTAAGATTTTAGGTTTTTCTTTTCGAGGAAAATGTATAACATTTTAAGGATAAAAGTTTTTTTTTGGAATAATTTCATTTGTTTAAAACGTCGGGAAAAGAAATTTTAATTATGAATTTCTTAAAACTTATTTATCTTCATTCTGCATTCCGTACATCTTAAAGATTGCTGAAGAATAATGGTTAAGCTTTGGTGTTTATAAATTCCCAACACATTAAGTGTGCAACAACTGGGTATTGGACCGCTTAGCTGCTTACAAAAATTAGACTTTCTTGTAGATACTTGTATCCTATGATCTAGCATTGAAATGAAGGGTCTTCATTCGATTTACATGTCTCAGCCATTCCAGCACTTCAAAACTTAAGTGTTCCTTAGTTCCTTATTAACGGCAAGCGTTATCGCTGATGTTATTGAGCTCGTTTTGTTTCTTTTTGTTTTTGTTTTAAAAGAAATTAAGTGCTAACTTTGTGAATTACTTGTCAGTTGTGAAGCAGAAATTAATTAGTTTGATATCTTAAGTGGCCATACAAAACCGAACGGATCGAAAATGGCCTACAAATCAATTGTTTGTTCTTCTTAGGTGTCACTTATTTCTTTTAATTCTAATTATCTCAACAAATTTCCCTACTCCTTATAGTGTTCTATACTTAACATGGCATTAAAAAACGAAGGTGCATAGACATACCATGCATAAGAAGTCAACCACCGCAATGTCAGCAAACGAAGACAAATTAACTCCACGAACTTCATGGAATTCCCAACAATATCTACTCACCGGACACCAAATGTAGTATTGTTTCGTGAGTGTCTTCAAAATCCATTCCGTGAACGTTAATATGCAACCAAAGAAAGACTTTATTCTTTGAGTGGCTAGATGGCTATAGTCTATAGACGATACACGAAGTACAACAATAGCAGTTAAAGATACAGGTACCTATACTTTTTGAACTTTTTCAAAAGAATTCTGAAGAACTTTATAAAGGAATTATGGGAGTTTGAAATTCTTTTTGCTTTTTAAGCGAAACCCATGTAAGTTGACACGGCAATAATTATATTTGTGGGATGACACTTGTATTGTTAGTTAGTTGGCTTAATGTGAGTTTGTAATTTGTTTTTGATTTGTGACAAGTCACGGAAATTCCTTAGAAGTATAATACACCTATTCTGTGTTATTGGGGTTCTTTGATGAGATAGTCAGTCGGCAAGAACTTGTTTTATTCCAAAGACAGAGTCAGTTTCGTAGAGTTTAACATGCACTTCCGCTATTGGAAGTATTTTCCGGAAATGGTATTAACTAGAAATAGTCTAAGTAAAGGGAGTTGTATGTTTTCTAGGAATAGCTACTAATAAATAAATTAGGATAGAACTTGCTTTATTCTGAAAAGTTCTTCATGGCGTCTTTGGAAATCACCAGACAATCTGTTAGTGTAATCCCTTCTCAGCCTTACTTAAACCGATGTCAAAATATTTATATGGATTCTCGCATATGTTAATGAAGAATCATCAGTTCAGTTGAACTTCATCAATCCTTCCAAGAACAAGCCGAGCCTTATGCAATTGCTATTAAATAACTTTCAAGTCACATGGTCCGTCCATAGGCTATCATACCAATTGAAAAAGATCATTATGCAATTTACGGTCATTTTGATGGATTCCAACAATCATCATCATCGTCATCGTTGATAATAATTAAATACCGAATGCTCCTTGAGCTGACCATTTGGACTGACTGGACACAGACATACCGACAGAACAGCCTCTATACTCCATCATAAAGTGCGGCATTTCGCTAATGGCATCTTAAGTAATTCAGTGGCTCGGCTTGAGCTAGTCAATAAATACTAATAGCTCCGCTCCTATATAATCCACCTACGACTATTTCAACTGGCAGACATATACGATTAAATGAAGTCAGACAACAATTGGACATTTAATGCCACATTTGGTAGAGTAATTTCATTTTGCATTGCAAGCAACTTTGCAACTTTGATAAATCAACAGTTACAGTTATAAATGAAAATAATTTATTTTCTTTTTTATACAAATTGTTGGAAAAAGTTTAAGATTCCATTGAAAGGCTTTTGAAGTCATTGAATAAATTCAGGCATGATTTTAGTATCACATCGTTCTAGTCGAACGTTTCTGTAAGTATTGTGGTGGAAAAGTTAAATATTAGCCGTGTTTTATTAATTGTTGTTTATTAGCAGCGCAGTAAAACTTTCTATGAAAAAGAAAAACAAATCGAATGCTGCGAATTAGGCAGTAAAACGCAAGATGGCGATGCTGGTTATATAAAGGGTTTTCCAAAAAGAGGTGTTATTTTGAATAGCCCGCTATTTCGGTAGCTGTCACTTTTGAAGCTGTCATTTTTTGACATTTGACAAGTAGAAACTACGCTATTAACGATACACGCTTCAACAACGCATTGAAATTATTAAAATTCACTATAAAAATGGTGAAAATTTGGCAGAGACGGTTAGTAAAACTAAAACATTTTTGGGTCGTCGTGAAGCACCTTGTCGGACCGCAATACAGAAATTGGTGGACAAATTCGAGCTGTTGGGACAAGTTAGTGATGTGAAGAATAAAACCCGTGCACGTCGCTCAAGAACAACTGAGAATATTGCTGTTGTAGCCCAAAGTGTTGAAGAAAACCCAGGTTTGTCCATTCCTCGTCGTTCTTTGGAATTAGGCATTCCACAAACGTCATTACACCGTATTTTGCATAAAGACTTGGGTCTTAAGGCTTATAAAGTTCAGTTAACACAAGAACTCAAGCCGGATGATCATCAACAACGTCGTGTCTTTGCTGATTGGGTCCTTGAAATGCATGAAAATGAACCGGAATTTCATCGAAAAATCATCTTGACTGATGAGGCCCATTTCCACCTCGGAGGCTACGTCAACAAGCAAAACTGTCGCATCTGGGGCTCGGAAAACCCAAGAGTTATTGTTGAAAAGCCTCTCCATCCTCAACGCGTGACTGTTTGGTGCGGTTTATGGTCCCGCGGGGTCATTGGACCTTACTTTTTCGAAAATGAGGCTGGAGCAACAGTTACGGTCAATGGATTGCGCTATCGAGAGATGATTAATGATTTTTTATGGCCTGAATTGGAAGGTATTGATCTGGACAACGTTTACTTTCAACAAGACGGCGCTATGTGCCACACAAGCAATGAAACCATCGATCTTTTACGGGAAAAGTTTCCGGACAGTGTTATCTCTCGAAGAGGTGATCACAATTGGCCACCGAGATCTTGTGATTTAACACCTTGCGACTTCTTCCTTTGGGGCCACGTGAAAGATAAGGTCTACGCCAACAGCCCAGCGTCGATTCAAGACCTCAAAGATGAAATTCGTGAGGCTATCGAGGACATAGGGCAGCCACTTTGCGATTTGGTTATGGAAAATTTCATGAAAAGGATATGGTCCTGTAAGTGTGGTCTTGGCGGCCATTTGGCTGATGTTGTGTTCCATTATTAGCGGCATACCTTCCTCTGTATAATGAAATAAACATCCGATCATTTATCTCCAAAAATTTTTCTTTGAATATCAAAATAACACCTCTTATTGGAAAACCCTTTAGTTTTAAAATAATGAAATAGAGAGGGCGCAGAGTCGTATTGAAGAAATAATAATTTTTTTGAAGGTTGACAGTTTCAAGTGCGAAGGATGCGTTCGTTGATTTTTGTTTTTTCTTTTTTTTAAATTACATTTTGACTAGAAAAATTAAATAAAGAATATTACTCTAAATTTGATTTAATTAACAAGTTAATCACATCAAAATGGTTTCTAACTTTCAAAAACTAAGTGTTCGAACGGGTAAAATTGTTTTACTAGCATTTGATTGCTGTGCTTTCTACTCATCTACCAACAAAACAAAGCTATTTTGTCTAGTTCAAAAACAAACTTACCGAGTAAATCAATTAACATGAAGTAACAAATTTCTTTGAAGATAAAACTCTTAATAATGCTCATTTTTGCTTCTTTAACTTCTTCTGATAGCAAGTAGCAAGCATGTATCTACAAAAAGAAGGGAATCGATTACTCTTTGATGGATTAAACAGATGACCCAGTTTACCGAAATGACCTATTTTTTTTTGTGTTTTTATTTTGGCTAAATAAATCGATTAAGACCAAGAAAAGTGGAGTTTTATTTCTTTAGATACCCCTATACCGTTATTTTAATTATGACCAAACACTTTTACTGACCTTCACTAATAAATGTGACTAATTCTTGAAATTATTGTGTTAATTCTTTTCCTGTCGAATAGTAATTTACCTTGGAATGCTGAAGATATTGTTTTTTTTTTTATCGCAAACCATTAACTTTGGATATAAATAAAAGAATGTTTGTCATATTTCATAAAATATACACCACTAAGAAAAGTTCTTTATTTTGTTTTTATTTATATTTTTTTTTAAGAATAAACCTTCACAATTATGACATATCATTAATATGGAGAAGTTAATTAATCAAATGTTTAGTAAATGTTAAGTATATTAACCTTTGAATTAATTTTAACCTAAATTCAAATGAACTAAATCTAATTATGCACCACCAAAGAACGCTTTATAGTACATACAGTATCCAGATGAAGAGAATATCTAATTCGTGTTTTAATTAATCCTTTATTTCAAGAAGTCTTAATATTTCCTTAAAAATAATCACATCTGTGGTACTTCCTCTGGATATTTACCTACATATGTTTATCCAAAAAAAACAAAACCTTACAACCTCTTAATGCATTTATTCACAATCTTCTAATGATATTATTTTAAAATACAAAATCAGATTTTGTAAAAAATTAAATTACTTTTAGTATACAAATATTTTTTCAAGTGATAGTTTAAATACTGGAATTGTTTAAATACTGGAACTTTAAAAATATTGAATTGTTAAACAATTAATGAATTTTTTAACCTTTAGCTGTTGTAATTGTCTATACAAAATTTTACACAAATGGTGCTCGAACGCCTTACCATCAACCCAGCCATTAATAATATCACTCCGATCTGTGCCCGCGTCCCAACAGAGGAGAAAGAACTGACCAAGGAAGCATTCTACGAACTTTTCGAGAAGACATTTGATAGGTGCTTGTGGTACGTCAAGAATATAGTAAAGATTGTTCTTAGCGACTTGAACGCAACGATCGGAGAGAAGGGATATCTATTGTTCGACGGTCTAACGACAGAAAATAAACCAACGTTCACACTCCGGTAGATCCTGGGAAAATCCCAAGAATACCAAATCGGTACAAAGCATCACTTTATCGACTTCACCTACGATAGAGTTGATAGAGACTAGCTATACAGAGCCACGTTTTATCTTGACAGCCTTGCCAAACTTGTCCGTTGTGTGGGATGACGCTCTGACATATATCAACTACAGAGGAATTAGCATCCTAAACGTCGCATCCTGTAATCGATACTGTGTGATCGCCTAAAACCTCTTGTCAACGATCTGATTGGCCCCTATCAGTGTGGCAGGCAAGTCAACAGTCGATCAAATGTTCACACTCTGACAGATTTTGGAAAGAAACCGGGAATTCCAGATCGATACACATCACCTCTTCATCGAATTTAAAGTAGCGTATGATAGCGTGAATATAGACGAGTTATACAGAGCCATGTCATGTCTCGGCATCCCTGCCAAACTCGTCCGCTTGTGCAGGATGACAATGGAGGAATCTCCTTCAAAGTCAGTAGGAATACCAATGAACCGTTTGATGTTGAGAAAGGTCTAAGGCAAGGCGACGCAAATCACAAGTCAACACCACTGGTACAATTTATAAAAAGTCCGTTCAACTACTTGCATATGCAGATGACATAGACATGCCAGTATTAAATCGGAGGCGCAAAATGGCATTGGCTGTTATGAAGACAAAACGAAATATTTGCTATCACGAGAAGGGAATCTAAACATTGACGACTGTTTGAAGATATCACGATGGATAGTTATAACTTCGAAGCAGTCAAGGACTTTGTCTACCTGGGATCCACAATAAATTCAAACAAAGACATCAGTTTAGAGATAAAACGGAGAATTACTCTTACCAATCGCTGTTTCTTCGGAGCATTTAAGTAGTAAAGCCCTCTCTCATAGAACCAAGAAAACGCTATGCAAGACCTTAATCATCCCGGTCCTGTCGGGAAGAAGAAGATTCAACGACGAGCTTTACGGGCTGTACAGCGACGTTGACCTAGCCAAGAAGCTGAAAATACAGCGATTGGGATGGCTAGGTTACGAAGAGTCAACGAATCAGCCCGACGGGTTTTCTGATCCAATCCCGAAGGACAACGTGACGGAGAAAGGCCTGATCTTAGGTGTAGCGATCAAGAATATGACCCTTACCAACTTGGTGTGTGTTACTGGTGGCAACTTTAGTAGGGACTGGGGTAGTTTAAGAGGTTTGTTGGTTGTGGCTGTGATCCAAACCGGATTATAAGTGCCATTTTAGGTAATTAAGTTATATGTATGTAAAAATTGGTAATTCTCTGAAACTAATAAACTAATGAACTGCATTTCTATAACTTATTTTATGCGAACTTTCAGCGAAAGAATTTCATTCCACATAATCCGATAAAGGTCATTGTTAACTTCTGTCACTTCTGTAACGCAATTAACAGTCTTTTTGTTGTTTCATTCGTCATTCTAATTACAATCCATAAATACCATTTAAAGTTCTTATAATAAAAAGGGCTTACATTCCCACACGAAGAATAAGAATGAGGAAGATCAGAATAATCAAATCCTAAAAGTAATGAGTTCATCTCCATTCCCAACGAAAAAGAACTTCGACTTTTACTTGGCGGAACAACCACAAAAAAAAAGATCCAACTCTTAGATCTCGATCACGTTCTTGTGTTTCTCATCTCTGTAATTACTTGGTCATCATCATCATTGTACATTTATCTAAAGAAAACTTAAGATTCTGCAATTTTCCAGTTCCTTTTGCATATAAATGTAAATCTACAGCAATAACAGTTATCCAATGATTCCGTATACTAAGTCATCCGCGGTGGACCGAGCGGTCACTTCGCACGACTGCAAATAATTATATTCAGTTTCTTGTCCCTCGATCATCTAATGTGTAGCAATTTGGC
Organism: Meliscaeva auricollis; assembly: GCA_948107695.1. Taxonomy (NCBI): domain Eukaryota; kingdom Metazoa; phylum Arthropoda; class Insecta; order Diptera; family Syrphidae; genus Meliscaeva; species Meliscaeva auricollis. The sequence continues at coordinate 78,585,209 of OX403616.1, read as the reverse complement.
ACAGTGTAAGCCCAGTTGCCATAGCCATCAACTATCAACGTGATCCGTCATTCAGTTTACAGTCATCGTCTTCGTCTTCGTCTTTCGTTGGTTGTTTTTTTTTTTGAAAAGCGAAGACGAAGACGATCGCGCACATTTCCATTTTAATCTAACCAAATCGGGAGGCTTGCTCCAAGTCAGGAATTTTTCTCTCATTTTAGGCTAGATCCGTGAACTTTGCTGTCAATTAGATCACATTTCGCTTCGGACGTTATACTATACCCTACAGTAGCTTTGGTTTGTTTCTCATTGTAAGCTATACCTACTTCTCTATGCCTCCCTTAAAAGGTTCATCACAGAACGTGCAGTAGGAACCTACAGAAAAGAAAATACAAAAAAAAATGTATTCCGCAGTCCAAGAGATGAGATTTACAATTTGCATATCACGTTTAGGCATTTAAGCCTGATTCCGTGGTCCATAAACTCTCGTCGATGATTGAAACAATCTAGAACGGTTTATATTGTACCTATACACAGGTACGTTTATTTTCTTTTTTGCACAGGGTGTTTTATTTAATGTTTGCAGGAGCTAAAGGTTGCTTGTTAAATATTGATCCTTTACAATCTAGAATTCATATGACGTCACATAAAAAATGCTATCAAACCTTAACCAGGTTTAACTAAATGACTTCAAGTATAATTTCGAAAAAAAAAAACACCGATCTTAAAAACTATCATCCACAACAACATGGGAGAAAAATATCAACAAGTGAAAAAGGAAGAAACGTTTGCTTCGCAGCAAGTAAGAGGAGCTATTGTCCAAACTGGGACTAGCCTATGATACCATTTATGCAGTGCAAATGAAAGGTCTCTCAGCTTAAGAGTTTAGATCGTTATTAATAAGAAACATTCCGACCAAGATTAAGTAGGGCAGAACTTAAAAATCTAGGCTAAAGCGCTACAATTCGTTCAACCTAAATTTACAATTCTGAAATTGAACATTATAATAATAATTCCTGTGAAAGAATATATAGGAAAATGCACTTCGTATTTATAAAGTTCACATCTAGTTTCTACGGAAAGCAATATAATAAAATAAATATTGTGGTACTACAAGATCGTGAAGAACCAAAGTCTAGTGGCCGACTCTCTCAATCATTTGTTGTGTGTCTAAAATTGAGGGGACGGGTAGTTGAGATGCAATTCTCATGACAAGCAGTACTCTTGGAGGTTTTGTCAATTCCTCGCAAGAGGTAGATATGTAAAATATGCTTAACGAGAGCATCTAGCGGTTAGCTATAAGCTCTCGGTAGACATATCCACTATCAGAATCATACAATATACGTTGATCATCGCCCCGGAGCTGGTTCTCTATTCTTAAAATCAACATAATCAAAAATCCGGTTCCTTTTACAATCTAATTGAACCCTCGGAATGATAAGTTCGTCTTCTGTATTCCTTGGGCTTTAATACTATAATCGAGCACCTGGTTCTGATCCGCATCAAGGTAAAATATCAGAACGTGACGAAGAGAACACAAAATCAAGGACGAGTTCTTTGACCTCGCTTATTGCATTAAAGTTCAAGACTTCTTGCCTAAGTCTTCCCCTTATTACAAAACTGCACACTAACAGCCGCTGACCCTGATACATGAAGCTCTTCGCATGGTAACACATAACTTCATCCTTCACATGCCCTCTCGATACCATAAAAGCTCCGGGATAGCTGTTAAGTTAGCTATTAGCTTATCCAGGTTCTCCACTCTACTAATTGTTCGACTGTAAGTGGTCTGTATCATCATTATCGGCTCGACAACCGGGGTCCGGTCCTGGCCTCTTTCAACAAGTCTCTCCACCTATGCCGGTCTCGAGCCGACGCCATCCAGTTGCGCACCCCAAGGCTTCGGGCGTCCTGCTCTACGCCATCACTCCAGCGCAAGCATGGTCTACCACGCTGCCATCTACCATAGAATCTACCACAAAAGACTTTCTGAACAGGTTCCTCTTCGCTCATACGAGCTAGGTGCCCTGCCAACCGGAGTCTACCGAGCTTAATTTTTGTCACTATGTCTGCTTCAAGTTAGATTGCATACAACTCGCATGATTGTACCGTCTCCGGAATCGTCCTTCCTCACATATGGGGCCAACCATTCTCCGTAAGACTTTTCTCTCGAACGCGGTCACAGTGCCTTTTGCTAAGCACCCAAGTCTCGGATCCATACATGAGTACTGGCAGGACCATGGACGTCGTCTGTATAAGGACAGTAAATTCCGCGTACAGATCGGAAATTCGGGAAATTAGTCCGACCCACAACCATCATCCTGGAAAACCAGACTATTGGTTTGCTCCAAGAGTGAAGATCAGGCTAGAACCGCTTCATATGGGCCACATGTTTTCTTCATTGCCCCTATTTTTTGTACAGGTGCGAAAAAATATTTATGAGGTTTTTTTTATTAAATTTAATAAAGTATTACAAGCTTTACAAAAACCACTCCAAAGCTTATTTTTTTAGAACAAAATTTTTCAATACGAGAAACCATTTTCCATATAAACGTGACAAACTGAAAAAACTACCGCTAGAGCTCATCTCAGATTGCTTGGGACTTTTTTAAGGGTTATCACCAGGCATTCCTTAAAAATTGTGCCAAGTTTCAAAACTGTTGGATTCGTTTTGAGGTGGAAGCATTTTTTCCAATTCATTCATTCAAAACTATAAAACAAAAAAAATTGAATTGAAAAATAAACTCTCTGGGAAATGACACTCCCCTCGAAATTTTGAGCTAGTCAGTTCAATAGTAGCTCAAAATAATCTTATTCTTACCCATTTGAGACACAGCCATCGATAAAATTAGCTATTACAAACTTAACGGTAGAAGTTGAGTTGATTTACTTTTCTCATTGGAAAAGTTGAAGTACTAAAATGTTTAGAATGCAACGTAAGATCAGTACAACTAGTTTATACCTACGTTACTTACCGTCCCGAATGCCTTTAAGGAACGTTTTTTTTAAGCCCGATTGTAAATTTAACCTTTTCTACTAAATTCCAAAAAAATGGTTTTCTAATAACACTTCAGATTCTTATTGGATGTTAAAATTAGTCAAAAATTATTGGGCGAAAACTAAAACACCCTATTCTTTATTTACCCTGCTCCTGGAGTGATTCGCTGCCACGCTCACGGCTGCTCTTGGGATATGCCAAAGGAGGTCGTGCCGGGCGGTGGCGGTGATGGTGGTGCGCGCATTTTCAATCATGTAGTATCTTTATGGATTTTATGCCCATTTTAAGACAAAAAAAAAAATAAAAAATGAAAACAATAAGGCTATATAGTGAGTCTTTGTTCGTGCCCTAGCCAAGGCTAAAAATGAGCAACTTGGATAGACCTTAAGCTCTTTGGTTAGTTTTAGAGAGTACTAAGTATGAGCATGATCATGGGATTTGGTTAGCATTATCTGTTTAAGTACCGGAATCTAAATGAAGAAATAAAAAGTTATGATAGTCATTATTGTTGTTTGTTGGTTGAATGCATGAAAGTTTCTTGTCCCGCAAAAAAAATAACTACACAAAAGTAGCAAAACCAAAGAAAACTTACTGTCGTCGTTCCATATACTTGCAAAATGTACCTGAATTTTGTTCTTATAATATGTGTAACTTACCTCTTTAACTGTCTCTACCTACTTACATTTTTATGAAGGTCAGCTTAGGAATTAACCTTAACGAGAGCTTAAAATTTAGATATAACAAAAGAGATATCTGCACATGCTCTATTTTGTAGGTACAAATAAGTTTCTGATGGTCTTTACCAACTACATCCAACGAGGAGTGTGGCAGGAAAGAGAGCTGTTGCAGTGTTGAAACATTAACAATGGGTTTTATTCGATTACAAGTTTTGTCAACAATTATGAAAAGAATTTAATTAAAGTTCCGTTCCGTTTAGAAAAGAAGACATTTTAGCAAAACCTATAAAATGTGGGAGGAGAAAGTTAACAGAGCATTATTTGACTGTTCCGGCAAAACGTTTTTGTTTTAGTGAACTGTTTTACCATTACAGAAAACTTTTATGTGAATATAATGTCTTCATATTATGGAAGACTTAGTGACACTCAGAATGTAAAATGTTTGGCAAATTGTATTTAAAGAAACTCAACTAGGTGTGCAATAAAAAATATTTAAATGTGTGAGAAAATTGAAAATAATTATGAAAAACGGCAAACTGAAACAACCAAATAGCCTCGGTATGTAATTGATATTTTAAAATCTAGTTTTTCTGGAAAGATTGCTAATTAGTTGGACTGGTATTTTAATAAGTTAAGTATTTTTAGCTTAGTTCGGTCTAATCTTTAGCTGTCCCAAATATCTTTTTGAAATATTGTTTTGACAGTTAAACCCATTCTAGTAACATTTGTATCAATTCTCACATAAGAGTTACTGACATCACGCTGTATTCTTCCTTTTATGTTGAGATCATCGGCAAATGAATACAATTAAACGTTTTTTCTTAAAGATTGTTCCTAACTTGTTAATGTTGGAATTCTGTATAATAATTCTTTTAAGTGTAACGAAGTTACATCTTTTCCCTCTAAAGAACACGAAACCCTACCGACCGACCACCTGCTATTCATTGATACGCGCTTGCTATCATCTATCACCTATCATCACTACCTACCAGCGATACCACTTTGCTACCATTGTACTAGATTTGCTACAATTTTAAAAATAAATTCAAAAGGTAGTAGACTCACAATCATCAAAATATCGAAATCTACTACATTTTAAAAATCTCTATTTAAACCTAATTCAATTTTATAAAAAAGGCCAAAATCTACTCCATTTTTCTCTATTTCATTGTGCATACTGTATGTAACCCCAGGAATGCCATAAAAATTAATAGAAAAATAAAATAAATTTACTCTCAAAACAATCTATTTTTTCGTTAAATTTATACATATACAAAAATGAAGTCTTGAAAAATTTCTATTTTTTAGTTGATGTTTTTTGTTTTTGTTTTAGTAAAATGTAATACACAAATTTTTATTTTTTTATATTTATGTAAAAATATAGTTGATTTTGCAATTTACTCTAATTTTCCTCAATCTACTAAATTTTTTTTTCAAATCTATTACAATTTTGTTTCCGGAAGTGATAACGCTGCTACCTACAATCCATACAACCACAATAACACACTGATGTTCTACCGAAGTACATGCACAGTATGTAAGGTAGGTACTATTGGTCAAGTGACGTATGTTAGCCATTCACCCAATGTAATTGATATGATAATTTACATGTGTGGTGTTTTTCTGCATTTTTCTCAATTCAGACTCACTTATCACCCGAAAATCACTAAGTAGAGGTAAAAATTGATAAAATTTTCGGATTTTAAACTGGCTTAGGCCAGTACGGGGCTTTATCAATTAAGTGGTTTTCATTACTTGAGTTAAACCAACAAAAAAATTCGAACAGTTTATGGCTTCGGCCGGGAAATTTCCGATTTCCCCCTTGATTTGTTATGAAAGTTTAGTTCAATAGTAGGAAAAAAGTATCTATCCCTTCTGAACGATCCGTCTCGACCAAGGATTGAATCCCAAACTTTGTTGAGCCTACCCCCTAACCCCCATCCGAGCGAACCATCTCGACTAGGGATTAATCCCACACGCTTTGTCAAGGTTAGGGAGTTTATCACATACTACCGAACTTTCTTCACTAGGGATTGAATCCCACATAAAGTGTCAAGAGCAAGACTAAGTAACTTTATACTGCCACCCGTTTGCCGTTTGGCTAGGGGTTCAACCCCGATCACCCGCCAGGGAAATAATCCCACCGTCTTTTCTCCAAAAACAGGGATAAAATCCCATCTTCCGCCGTTTGTTTTGGAACGGAGAAGGAAATTTATCTTACCGGAAACATTGTTATATTAGTTCAAAGTATTTATTACGACAAAGAATTTTATTAATTCAGAGTGAATGAATCTTGTAAAAACCAAGTTTTATTGTTATCCTGGAACCGCACATAACATCACTTTGCCACGTTTTAAACCTTTTTTTACATCAAAGGAATCAGGCGGGAGCTCTGATGCTTCATGGCAATGTTAAAAAATAATAAATAAATTTTGAACGGGTAGCTAAAATGCACTTTTCATGACAACCAGCACTCTTGCAGGTTTTGTCAGTTCCTCGCAAGACGCAGTGCCAAGGTGGCATAAACTGGGAATCGAATCCAGACTTTCGGGATTATGGTTCATCGCAATAACCATTACGCAAAGAGGTTCTACTTCATGACAATGTTGCCCTTTTTTATACTTGCTGTCCTGTTACTGATCGAAAAATTACTTGGAGATCTCCTGTTGTCCATCGTCAATCTTTCCCACAATATATCCTTTTGTTGGAGATGATCTGGATAACCGCATCCAAACTTGGCTAAAACGAGGTAATGTGCTTCGAGCCAATGTTGGCCCCACAGACCGTTCGGAAATCCAGGATACTGAAAGAGTGACTTTTTAATATCGCAATAAGGGTCCCACAGAATAGTTGAATGGCATGAATCCGTTGTAACAAGTTGTTCTGTGCAGACTTACCTGTCAAACTTTGTGTTTAAATCGTTCAGTAATGTTAAACTGTCATATTGCTCGTAAGTTTTTTTTGCTAAAAACTCGTAGAAACTGTCTCTAACGTTATATTCTTGTTATGAGGGCATGTAGGCACATTAGCGAATTCATCCAATTTTGAATAAGAAGATCGTTGTCCATTTGAGGTATGTTGTCGTTTTAAAACACATTTAGAGTCTACACTCCTGTGCATATGTCAAATTTTACGGAACACATGACGTAAGCATGTGTGAGTATGATGATGAAAGTTATAAATATGTCATATGTACCATCATTATTCTATACCTTGCCGACTACTAACCTGCAGGGCCAGATCCTTAAAAAAATTCAGACGCAACCGTTGATTTCATGAAAAAAAAATGCTTCCATTTGTACCGAGATCTGAAGAAAAATGCCTAATTCAATTCACCGCCAATTCTCGTTTGCTATTTAACAACAACTCCCGATCAGTGCCTCCGTTCTGTTACTCTCGCATAGAAACAAATTGTCGAGAAACTTTGAGAATTGGCACAAATGTCATTTTTACTTGCTTTAAGGGCAAGTATTGGTTTCGTATCCAACAAAAAAAATTGAGTTTTTAATCAAAACCAACATTACGATTATGAAGAAGTCAAAAAACGTGGTTTTCGTCATGCCGTCCGTTGGTCTGCGCGTCTGTTCGTCTGTTCGTCTGTGCGTCCATCTGTACAGAGAGCCACAGCCTAAACGGGTTGAACGATTTGTTTGAAATTTGGTACAGATTACTTCTTTGTAATTTCCAAGTTTGCTTTTTTTTTTGTTTTTAAAGATCTCGATTAGAAAGAATACCTCCCATATAACGGGTTGGAGATATTGGATTTTTCTTGAAAACGGCTCTAACGGTTTCGATTAAACTTGGTGTATGTTATGTAATAAGTGATTGTAACAATACTGTGTTTTTAGTTTTTCTAAAAAAATTCGAACAACGCAAATATTATGATGAACACGCTTTTCGGGAAATGTTCAATTATTTTTAGTTCTTTCGGTATAAATATTATTACTGGCTCAACTGATTAAGTTCCAAACTTGTCATCAGTTTGTTCTTATAATTTTAAAAAGTATTATGTACATAGTTTTTCAAAAAAACAAAAATGTGGAAAAAAAATAATCAAAAAATGATTTGCTTCGATTTTTCTTATTTCAATACATAAGGACATTAAATAACTTTGAACTACAAGAGCAAGTTCGTGCAATCCAGTCGTGCATATTATTTTTATATGGATTTTGTTCCGATTCAACATGTTTGTCGACTACTTTTCTCGATGCGAGAGTAACAGAACGTAGACACAGATTACAGAGCAGGTTTAAAAAACTATGAGTCTAATCGCCGATTTCACTAAGCCCTATTAAAAATTTAACAGACTTTTAAATCTTAAAATGACTTCTGTTCCATTATTTAACGTCATTTAAAAATTTAAAAGCCTTTTAAATGTTTGTGAAATCATTTCACAGTATAAGCTGTAAAACTGGATGTGAATTATATCTGTATAAAAAATATGTTAACCAGTGATGAATTTTGCGGTAATGTGATGAAGAAGGAATAAAAAGTGTTTGTCACTCAATAATTTATTTTAAAGATGTCAGACTTCAATCCATTCAATACTAGTTTGTAAAAAGATCCGAAGGATAATTTTCTAGTCCATCAAAGCAGAGGATCTTCAAAACCAAAGGCACAAATTTTTGACAAGATAGATTTATGCCAAAATTTTTCAAATGCTTTAGAAATATCGAGTACAGTTATTGAACTTTACCAAAGCGATGTACAGATTGGCGATGTAGAACTTTTCGGAAGAAAAACAATCAATACGTGGGTTCAGCATTTGCTACAAAAACCAAGTATGTGTTGGTCATTAAGAAGTTTACACTCTTGTTTTTAAATATTGTTATGAGACGCAAAGTTTTAAACAATAATTTATGTTTCAATTTTTCTTTGTTTCGGAAAGAATAACAAACAAATTCCAAAGGTAGTTGCTAGACATTTTAATCTACAAGTCAAGTCGAAATAAATACATCAACAACTGTGTTGCAACTTAATTCTCAAATAGTTGACCGAACTTTAAGACTTAACAATCCCTCAGGGGGCACATTTTAAAATATGTTGTAGCCCTTTGATTCGAACCTGGTTTAAAAATAATCTAAAGCAGTTAACTTATGGGGTCAACTGGTCACATTGGTCAACAACAACTATCGTTCACTTAAATGTCCTGCCCTACAGCGCCAAACTACAAATTTTATATCCCGAATCAGAATTTGCCCGTTGGTCAATTATGCAATAAAACTCGCATATTAACAAATCATATTTGCACGGTTAACATGAACTCTGCAATAATAATAATAAAATTGTATCTCTGTATATCTCGAGACTCTTTTTCTGTTGAAAGTGAAAGAAATGTTGTGTTTTGCTGCGGCTGACTGCATTTTTGTTATTAATGTAATAAGTTTTAAATTTTGTAGGGGTTTGTGTAAGTATGTATAGCGTATACAATGTACATTTACATAAGTAGGTTGTAGGTAGATGTAAGCTTTTTTAAAGTAAACATAGACACAAACGTTTTCTGTTATTTCTGTTTTTTGCAAAATACAACACCGTCACGAGATTTGTTTAGGAAAGCGAGTAAGTTAAAATAAATTTGTATCGCTCCTCGATATAAAACAGAAACATTAAACCCAAACAATGTGATACATTTTGTAGTCCACAAGGTTTACAAGGCACAAAGACAACATTTAAGGAGGCATAGAAGGCAAAATTTGTGGCACAGAAACACATAGGCAAACACACATAGAAAATAAAAGCGACGCCTTGCAGTAACATTGTAATAAAACTAAAAATAAAATTCAAACAACAAAATACAGGGATGTTATAGATGTGTTTTTTTTTTACATAAAAACTTTTTATTTTCTGTTTCTTAGTCTTGTTTTGCTATCCCGTTCTGAAGTCTGTCTGAGGTTTCAAGCCTCTAGCTCGCTGGGAAGCTAGTTTTAAAATTGTTCCCATTCGAATAAGTTGCATACTAGTTTTAAATCGGTTGCAATCTAGTATATACTGTCATCTTGTCCTTTCTTAAGCTATTCTGTGGGATTTTCTTAGTTTATGAAAAGAATGCTGGGTCATAGTAAGAACTATAAATGTAAATACAAAAAGCTTTAAATCTAAATTCAATTTTTAGCCCAATAATGGAATAATTATAACATCCCTGGACTAGGACGAATAATATAGTAAAGCACACAATACCGCGATGGCAGTGGCAACAACAAAGCCCTCCTGATCTGCATAGTGGTTGAGGTTAAAATGCATATCAACAGCAGCGTCAGTGGCTTGAGGGGGTCTAATGAGGAAGTCATAAACCATTTAAAATTGACTCTGGCGGCAGCACAACAAAACAACATATCTACACATTCAACTAACTACAAATATAAGTGAAACTCCTACTCGTGCTCCTTTGCTTTAACCTTTTGGTTAAGCTCCTTCTATACAGATGGCCCCCTTAAAAATAAACTAAGCTATATACGCGCAAATATACCTTTATACCAGTATTTTTTTTTTTTTTGTGTAAAAAAAACGCCAAAGGAAATTTTGGCGCTTCGTTCCGTGTGTCTGAAGCTTGTTGCAGAGGATTAATGGTCGTCGCACCTTTGGTTCTCATTTAACTCCGCACGTAGCTAATAATAGGGCGTGCTTGGAGCCAGCACCTTGATTAGGTGAAAATATATATGGCTATGACATTACAATTTCCTTCTTTACCACTTAAGGTGACACTGAAGCAGCCAAGTCGATTTTATTCGATGCTTTAGGTGAAACTTTCTTTATGTATCTTAGATTATACGGATACTTATAGACTTTTGAATATAAAATACAGGACTTTTGCGAAGAGACAAACTTTGAATAGATACATATTACACTAACTAGTGTCATAGGTTTGGCATAGAGTTTTCTATTGACATGCAATGATTTGTTTTTGATTTGTAAACAACATTGAATCCTTATACTTATTCATTAAAATACAAACACTTTGATTTTATTGATTTTAATTGTAACTAAAAAATTATTTTATCGCAGAAACAAAGTAGACCAGGAAAGGTAGAACATTTTGTATGGAGAAGGTAAAGAAAAATTAATTCATGTTTTTTTTATTATTGGTTATTGATGCAAAATGTCATCCTCTATAGCTGGTCTAAAGTCTCCCAAAATCCACTCATTTGTTTTTTTTTTTTAAATTGCATTTAAGGGCGGTAGTGGGAAATGTGAAGGTTTATCAAGCTAAAGAATTTATATTCATACAATCCTGCCATAGGTTAAAGTTATTTGTGTGCTATACAACTGATAGGAACACTTCAAACTTAAACAATAGGTACAAAATTATGTATAATTTTCGTATATAATAAAGGGTTTTCCAATAAGAGGTGTTATTTTAATATTCAAAGCCGTTAATAATGGAACACAACATCCGCCAAATGGCCGCCAAGACCACGCTTACAGGACCATATCCTTTTCATGAAATTTTCCATAACCAAATCGCAAAGTGGCTGCCCTATGTCCTCGATAGCCTCACGAATTTCATCTTTGAGGTCTTGAATCGACGCTGGGCTGTTGGCGTAGACCTTATCTTTCACGTGGCCCCAAAGGAAGAAGTCGCAAGGTGTTAAATCACAAGATCTCGGTGGCCAATTGTGATCACCTCTTCGAGAGATAACACGGTCCGGAAACTTTTCCCGTAAAAGATCGATGGTTTCATTGCTTGTGTGGCACGTAGCGCCGTCTTGTTGAAAGTAAACGTTGTCCAGATCAATACCATCCAATTCAGGCCAATTCAGGTTTTCTTCAACACTTTGGGCTACAACAGCAATATTCTCAGTTGTTCTTGAGCGACGTGCACGGGTTTTATTCTTCACATCACTAACTTGTCCCAACAGCTCGAATTTGTCCACCAATTTCTGTATTGCGGTCCGACAAGGTGCTTCACGACGACCCAAAAATGTTTTAGTTTTACGAACCGTCTCTGCCAAATTTTCACCATTTTTATAGTGAATTTTAATAATTTCAATGCGTTGTTGAAGCGTGTATCGTTCCATTTTTATTAATAACGTAGTTTCTACTTGTCAAATGTCAAAAAATGACAGCTTCAAAAGTGACAGCTACCGAAATAGCGGGCTATTCAAAATAACACCTCTTATTGGAAAACCCTTTAGTTTAAACCGGAAAAAAATAATGTTTCTTGCAAAATGCAGAGTTTAAAAATAGCTGAATTGTTCACAAACATTCAAGAATAGTTCTCAAACTCAAAGATAAGCTATAGGATTTCATTCTAGGTGTTACTTTTGTCTTTGAATAGTTATTATCACATGTGAAGTCATTTTTTTAGAAAATTGCACTACCTGCTCGATTGAGACACCCCACAGAGTTAAATTTACTTTGAATATTTTGTAAAGTGTAATTATTATTTCCAGAATTTCTTAAGTTACAACCGAAATTATTGTGGTTCACGTTTTGTGAATTATTTTGTCGAAAACTGTTTGAATTCTGAAAATTTGTACTGATGTTTGAACTGTTATGATTACTTGAGTTAAATTAAATGCTTGTGGTGAGAAATTTGGTATTATATACTAAAATATCTTTAGCTTCGCGATGATTAGACGGATTCCTGGTTAGTGGTATAAGTTTTGATTGGCAATTTGTTAATAAAGGGGTTTAAAACCATATTTTCGTTTTGTTCTCTATTGAACCAGGATTGAAGTCGGAATGTCAGTGGAAGTGTCAGATCTAATATTTAATTAAGTCAACAGAATAATAATATGAACAAATGTAAATAATGACAAAATTTTCCTCAAAATCAGCTATTCACTTCTTGAGAGATTGCTTATTTTTTAAATTTTAGTTTGTTCTTGTTTTTGAGTCCTAAAAGCTTGAATCTACAAAAGTGATGTTATGCTCAAATTAAAGAATATTTTTAAGGGTGAAACCGCAGAACGTAGTTTTGCAATAAATGCCATTTACTGAAAAAAGTGCAAAAGTAACACAGTTTTTGCAGTTTTACCAATGATGCTTTCAGAACCCGATGTCAAAAAAATTGGATCGAACATCGGCTTATCATCATAAACACCTCAGCAAAAAATTAGAACTACCGGATTTGACTCAAGGTCTCCTTTTTTATTAAAAATTAAATAATTATAGAAAAATGTTATTTTAATTATTTATCTGCATGACAAAGAGTGCAATCTTGTTTGGCGGTCCTAGAAAAATAATTTTTGTAAAGGGATGCGAAACTCAATCATGGAGAAAAAATTGCAACAAAGAATAAAATGTGCATAAATAAAAGTACGTATACGCCGTAGTGCACACATTTTACTCATACAGTTTATATAAAAACTCGTCCTAGTCATCTATCTTTGACATCTTTGAGAAAAAAAACAGAAAGAACTCATAAGAATAATTAAGATCAACAGAAATATAAGGACGGCCACAGTTAGGGACAAATTAGAAAAATGAAACGATACACAACTTTTACATTTAACACTATTCTTTATTTGACCTATTCTTCACAAAGTACAAAATTGAATGAGGGCCAAAGCCTGAGAGCTTAACATTCCGAGTCGGCACAAAAAAACAAGAATACATAAAATTGTCTTTCGATATTTTAACTGTGATACTATTTAAGCTGTGATATTTACTGTATACTTTTATGATATGATCTTACTGTTTTAATATATATTATGTTTTACAAAACGAGCTTGTGTTAATGTTAATTTTCAATAACTATATAATATTTATATAATGCAAAACTAGCATGAAACCAGCGTTGTTATACAGAATGCCTATAGTTCGGCCAAACCTGACATATAATCGACCCGATTATTATAAGAATCTTTTCTACAATATACATTATTATTAACAAAATATTTTAATTTTAATTTGAATATACATAATGTAAATTTGATATCTAGTCTTAGAAGTGTTAAGATATTTTTTTTTTTTAATTTTATTGATGTTGTTTATAATTTTTTTTTTTCGTTTAATAAGTTAACTCTTTTTTATAAATTATTTGAAATTTTGATTATGCGAACGCATAATAAGTACAAAATAAGTTTTTATTTTAGTTTTTGTTATTTTGTTACATTTTAAAAATATTATTTAAAACTTTTTAATTTGTTTTGTTAAATTTTAAAATCTTTATTTAAATCATTTTTTTTTTCATTCAGATACATTTATATGTTTTTAAATTATGCTGTAAGAACCAGGTTCAAATTTTCTGTCATCTCTGAAACATAAGGTTTCATATTACATGGAGAACAAACTCCTTTATAGGGTATACGCGAAATTTGAATACCATCAATATCTTTCACCATATATCTGTCATTGTCCAATACCTTCATAATTTCATAAGGACCCCTGTATTTAGCCAACAACTTCTTGTTCACACCTGGGGTAGTGTCAATGTTTTTTAACATTACCAAGTCACCAATTCGGTACATATGGGGTGGTTTATGTTTTTTATCATAATATTGTTTGTTGTAGTTTTGATGATTTTGAATTGCTTGCGAGGCCTGTTCTCGAGCCTCAACCAAATCAACACGATGTTTGCCACCCAAACCTGATTCTTGTAAATGTTCAAGTACTCTATCGCAAAGATCACCTTTCTGACCAACACCAAAAAGGAGCACACTAGGTGTAAAGCCGGTGCTCTTGCTTACAGTGTTATTAAGAGCAAACTCCACTTTCGGGAGGCTGTCTACCCAGTTACTAGTTGAATTTTCTTCACATTCTTTGGAAAGCATCGGTGTTAGAACTCGATTGATCCTTTCAACTTGTCCATTTGACTGTGGGGACAAAGTTGCTATCTTGATATGTTGAATATTATTGTTAAACACAAATTCATTGAATTCTTGGGAGGTGAAACAAGTTCCTCGATCAGAAACTATAATCCGTGGTCGACTATACGAAGAAAAATATGATATCAGACATATAACTGCCTCGCATGTTTTCGTGGTATTAACGGCGTATAACCTCACAAATTTTGTAAATCCATCTACAATTACAAGCAAATGTTTTTTGCCGTTTCGAGAACATGACAGTGGACCATAGTGATCAATATGTATAACTTCAAAAGGGACATTGCCTTTTGGAATGTTGTGCAATGTTCCCTCAACTTTACCTGATTTTGGCGAAAAGTAAATGCATTTTAAACAGTTTGCAATGTAGTTTTTGATTTTTTGTTTCATATCTGGAAACTAATACGTTTTATTAGAAATTCATAGCATTTGTCTACTCCAAGATGACAGAGAGAGTCATGATGTTTTTGGATAACTTGCTGCTCCATTTGACTAGGAACAAAAAATCGTATGTCCCCATTTACTTTTCTATAGGCCAAACCATCGACCAAATCATAATTACTATTTTCTTTTAGTTCCAGATCGGAAATTATTTTAGAAATTTTAGAATCTTGTTTTTGGGCTGCAGCTAACGCAAACTCAAATGAACTATTTTCTATCACCATTATATTTGTGCACCTACTCAATGCATCTACATGTGCCATACGTTCTGAGGATCTATGCTGAATTGAGTAGTCAAAATCCTGCAACTCCAGCGCCCAACGAGATATTCTTGGGTTCAAAAACTGTTTCTTTAGAGTAAGAGCAAGAGATTGACAGTCAGTAACGATCTTAAACTGGATGCCTGACAAATAGATTCTATATCTCCTCAACGCATAAATGATTGAGAGCGTTTCAAGCTCAAAGCTATGATATCTCGATTCAACATCGGTTGCTCTTTTTGAAAAGTATGAACATGGGTGAAATTTGTCATCTTTTTGACGTTGAAGAAGTATAGATCCGAACCCTATGCTACTCGCGTCGCAATGTAGTTCGGTTTCGTTATGAGGACTATAAATTGCCAGTATAGGTGCATCTAACAACTTTGACTTTAACATTTCAAAACATTTAAGCTGGTCAGGTCCAAAAATAAAAACAGCATCTTTTCGTAAAAGATCATATAGTGGTTTTGCTAGTAAAGAGAAATTCAGAATAAATTTTCTAAAGTATGAACAAAGACCAATGAAACTTTGAACATTCTTCACATTTTGTGGCACCGGAAACTCGCTTACCGCGCGTAAGTTTTCGGAATTTGGACGTATACCACTGGAACTAACCGTGTATCTTAAGAATGAGATTTCTTCAAAAGCAAATTTGCATTTATCTAACCGAAGGTCAAGTTGGTAGTGGGAAATCAATTGCAGCACTCTCTCAAGATATTCTAGATGTTGTTCTACCGTTTCACTTGCTATAAGCAAATCATCCATATATATATGCACAATTTCTTCATCAATCAATTTTTTAAAAATACCATTTATGAACTTTTGAAAAACCGCTGGGGCGTTTTTCAGCCCAAATGGCATTTTCAAAAATTCATACTGACCAAAGGGTGTCACAAAAGATGTATATTGGACACTGTCACTAGCAACACTGACGTGGTAAAACCCACTCCGCAGGTCGAGGATAGTAAAATATTTTTTGTTATCCAGCCTATCGATAAGATCTTCTATCAAATTCAGAGGATAATTGTTTTTGAGAGTGTACTTATTTAAGACACGATAGTCTATGCATAGACGAAATTCGTTGTTTTTTTTTCGTATGAGAACAATGGGAGAGGAATATGGAGAAGTACTCTCACGAATAACGTTTCGTTGAATTAAATCATCGAGAATGTTTTTAAGTTCGATCTTGTGAGCATATGGAAGCCTCCGAGGTGTACTAAAAAAAGGTTCGACTTTGCTTAATCTTATTTCCATTTTGACTTCGGTTGACAAACTAGGTATTGATTTTAGTTGTTTCTTTAAACAAGCCTCTGATATCATTTTAATTACTTTATTTTTTATACCGTATGGTAACTTTTCGTTAATTATTATGTTTTGGATTGGACAATTGAGAGAATTATCATCGTCAGAGATATCGATATTTAAAATTTGATTTTCAAAATTTTCATTAAAATCGTCATTGCATAATTGAACCTGTTTGTTAACTACATTTACATCAACAACTTTTCTGGTTTTTGTCAATTCTAAATTATTAATTTTTAAAAAATCTCTACCTAAAACAACTGGATATTTCATGCTATTATTACTTACAATAATTAAATTTAATCTAACTGAATTATTTTCAAAATAAATTTGTGAACTTACGCTACCCAATACTTCAAGCGGGCTGTTGTTGATGCCGGTGAATTTGTAGTCAGCTGCATGCACTGGTTCTGACAAGAAAGTTGGGACAAAACCTTGTTGTATAAAACTTATTGGGCTCCCAGAATCCAAAAGTGTGAGTAAAGATGTAGAATAGTTTGATGTTGCATCTTGATTTTGCTTAAAACAGTACCTAATGTGATGTTCAAACTTGTTATTATTAGAAACGCAAATAACCTGGCTGGAATCCACCTGTTCTCCGTCTTCTCTGTGATCGGGCGAGGAATCAACTGTCGTTTGAAGTGTACACACTGCTGGCTTTGTTTGACAGTCTGATGCACGATGTAGATGGCTTCCACATTGAAAGCATGGACCCCTCGGTCGTCGTGGTTTCGGACAACTTGTGCTGTAATGACCAGTGGCGTTACAATTGAAACACCTAATGTTGTTGTTGTTGGGCAAAACTGGTTTTTGTTCTGTTGATGTTGACGGGCGTGTTCTGGTTGGGTATGATGTATTGCTGAACAATGGCATGAGAGCTTTCATTTTTTCATACTTTTTCATAAAAAACTTAAGCTCTTCTATATCATTTGCACCATAGAGAATCATCTTGTTGGTTTGTGAATCAGGGATGCCATCAATAATGCATTGCAGCAAATCTGCCTCCTCTACGTCAGCAAAAGAAGCAATCTCTTGCATGCAAAAGACATAATTTTGAAAAGATTCATCACGTTTTTTTCTACGGCTCCGAAGTTGGTTGTGTATATCAGCACGTGTTACTTTTTTGGAGAATTCTTTTAAGAGCGCACACCTAAGTTCTTCCCAATTTTTAAAGGAAATTGTTCTTAAGAAAAGTCTTGCTGTACCACTGAGAAGACGCTTGGCATAAATGAAACGCATTCTAGAGTCCCATTCCATAACTTCGGCACACTCTTCAAATTGAATAAGCCACTTTTCAATAAAAAAGTTGTTGTCGCCACTAAAATGATGAATGGAATCTTCAATATCCTTAAAATGGAAAATTGGAACTTTAGGTTTTGTCGATTCTTCAATAGATGTAAGATCAGCTAGTTGTTTTTTGAGTTTAGCGATCTCTTGCTTCTTAAGAAGCTGCTGTCGAAGATCCTCTATTTGCTGGTCTAGATCTGAGTTCTGTTGGATATTGCTTTCCACAGATTCGGGTGCAGAAACTGACTCGTCATCTTCAGCCAATTGTGGAACAAATTGATCCAGATCATTGGATGGCAGGTTCTCCCATGCTTGCTGGAGTCGGAGTAAAAGCGTTTGTTTTGTACCAGTTGTCACTAATTTAAGGGCACCAAGCTTTTCTTTAAGCTGATTTACAGTTGCGTTCTCCAAAAAAAAATTCACTCTTTCTTTGATGGCACCTTCCATCTTTTTCACAAATGTTCTGAATTATTTTTTAATAATTTATTTCAGTATGACTTAACACACAATTAAGTATCGGTATATTGAAACTCTCAATATAATTTTCACGTGTTCTTAATCCACTTCTGATCTATAAGGACGGCCACAGTTAGGGACAAATTAGAAAAATGAAACGATACACAACTTTTACATTTAACACTATTCTTTATTTGACCTATTCTTCACAAAGTACAAAATTGAATGAGGGCCAAAGCCTGAGAGCTTAACATTCCGAGTCGGCACAAAAAAACAAGAATACATAAAATTGTCTTTCGATATTTTAACTGTGATACTATTTAAGCTGTGATATTTACTGTATACTTTTATGATATGATCTTACTGTTTTAATATATATTATGTTTTACAAAACGAGCTTGTGTTAATGTTAATTTTCAATAACTATATAATATTTATATAATGCAAAACTAGCATGAAACCAGCGTTGTTATACAGAATGCCTATAGAAATGAATATAAAAAGAAAATAATCATTGTTAATTTTTGCACTTATAAGTACGTTTTGCAGATGCTGTGCCCTATCGTTGGAATAGAGAACTATTCATGCCTCAAGTCGTTTTTTTTTTTTAATTTTGTTGAGTGCATGTTGCAGGCAGAATGCCGCAGAAATTATGGATCTATCTCAATGTACCAGTATATTTATGCTATCACACACACTCAAAAATTGCTGTGGGCTCTTGGTCTATAACGTTTTCCATAAAATAGCCTTTTCGTAATACTTATCATTTGGAAGGTAGTGTACTTCAAAGAAAGAGAGGTGCATACCTCTTTTTTAAGCGAATTATCTTCCAAATGATATGTACTACGAAAACATATCATAGGCTTTTTTGTAGGAAACATTATAATAAATAACGTTAATTTAAAATATTTTTTTAGAAAATCTCAGATTTTATGAGCAAAATCCAAGTAAATTAAAATAAACATTTTTTTTAATTTTGTAATTTTTAATCGAATTTACATTTTCACTTCTTGAAATAATAAAATAAATGATCAGAAAG
Organism: Meliscaeva auricollis; assembly: GCA_948107695.1. NCBI lineage: Eukaryota > Metazoa > Arthropoda > Insecta > Diptera > Syrphidae > Meliscaeva > Meliscaeva auricollis. The sequence goes on along the minus strand of OX403616.1, from coordinate 78,566,001 downwards.
GTTTGCTTATTTTGGCAAATTTAGACCCCAAACAAGTGTTAAATTACAGTGAGTTGCTTTTATTCGACGACACCTATTTAGCTATCGTGCAGATATAACCATTTTGATGATGGCGGTATGGTGATAATCGAGTTACGGAGTACAAATTTTCAATCGTCGAAGCGATATCGTCGAGACGATAGTGATTTTGAGAGTTACGGAAATCAACACCATCGTCAAGACGATATCGTTTGGCGATAATCGAGTTACGGAATGAACCCCTAGTTTTAGCCTCTGCGTTGCTGAGTGGGAGTCGCAGACATCGATAGCAGCAGTCCTATCAGGTATAACAGGTTTATTATCATCCTAGGTCAGAACCTCACTGAACGCACATACAATTTAGGTCACAAGAAATATCAAAATTGCGCGATAGTTTTCTATCGCACTATTAAAAGATTTGAGTCATGTGACTTATCTAACAAAATCCTCTACAAAATTGTTTTCAAGGCTTCATTTTTCTTCTCTATTTTCAGTTCTTTTTTTTTTTTGGTTGTTTATGATCATTGATTTACTAATTGGATTCTTTCAAGGTTCATTTTTACATAAAAACAAAGGAGTTCTAATTTACTTTAATAAATCTAAACTTAGCATGTACAAGTACAAACACATTTTAAATAATTTATTTTTCTAATGACTCACACATTAAAAAAAAAGGAAATCCTAAACACAAATAAAAATTCTTGGACTTGAAAATAATTTATAAAATTGCCTGCTGATTGGCCGTTAATTTCCCTGAGAAAAAAACTTAATTAATAAGTCCCTGAATGGTTTTCACGAATAAATCGGAAATTCTTTGGTTCGTGTGTTAAAATGAAGGTCACCACCCCACCCACATATTGGTTTATGCCCACATTTGCTTAGAATATAATTCTCGCACTTTGCAAGCTTTCCTCATGATTCCTTTGTTTGATACTTTCACTGTATTATGATATCCAATTGGTGTGAATGTTGTATAGGAAAATCCACCACAAAAGAACTTACCAATCCCGACCAAGTGGCGGTGCGGGAATCCCGCTTAAATCATCCATCAAAATGTCTGCGGTCCCGCCAAACGTCACATCACAAAACCGCTAACTCATTTGTACAAAATGAACTAAAGAAAAAGAAAACACCCACAATGAGACAACAACAACAACAAGAACAACAAATAACAACACGACACCGGATTCCAGGTGAAAAATTGTTGTTGTAATTCATGAAACACTTCATCACGTGACCATGTGTGCTACATGCATTCAGAACTCGAAATGCGGAACCGCGGCGCGTAACCGTAACACAAATACAAAGCCGTGCACCGTGTGCTCCTATGTCATACGTCGCTGTCGTAATATATACACGTGCTTGTTAGCTAGCTTGCTGGCTTGCTCGCTTGCGGTTTGTGGTGCAACGCTAGATGCCAAAATGAGCTCTAAGGACTGCCATTCTATTCAATGTGGAAATCCTGTGGCCACAACTTGTAGGCACGGGGATAACACGGCTCAAATATCACGATGGCGATGATGACGACAACGACGACCGACGACGACGACGCGACAGACAATAATTAAAAGTACCGCTTCCCTAGTTAACGTGTTCCGTTATAAGATTGCGACTAAAATATCAAGACCCGTTTAAGGGCTCCAATTGCAGACCCAGTGGAAGCAGACGGGAAGACTGGCTGTGGCGTTGAATAGCTGGCAAAAAATAACAAACTTTAAGGCTGCCGCTTGTTGCCCGGGATACCTTCTCACACACAGAACTTCTAATTGAATTGGAATTCCCTGATGTGGTGGCTGGTGGCTTGCGCCACCGAAGGGAAAGGTATTCATTCTATATTGCAACTTATTACAAAATTACAGCCAAATGAGTATAGATGTAGAATGGAAGGGTTTAGAGGCAAAGGCAAGGTTGCGATTGCTATTATAACGATACCCATACCACCACCATAGAGAATTCTGCTGCGCGGCACAACTCCTTTTGCACAGCACCTTTTGATGGACAGTTGAGTGAAAGCCGGAAACTTTTACTTTCTGTCAATAAGGTGTCAATAAGCCGTCTTGTAGTAAGAAATCAATGGGTTAATGGGATAGAAGGAGGCATTTATGCTATAGCATGCCGCATGCCAACCTAAACATAACGTGGTGCGACGACGACGGCAACGACGAGGACTCTTGTGCAAGGTGGCAAGGAAAAGGGAATCCAAAATCGAACTTAATGAGTGGGTTGTGTATTTTTTTTTGCAAAGTCGAATGTTGCGCCACCGGCCGCCCTGCCGTATTAAACTTTTTTTCTTCAAGTGATCGAATATATGTGTGAGCATCGAAATGTGTTCGTTTACGGTAAACAACTTCGATTTTAGGGTTGTGTCGTTCTAATAATTAAGAAAACAAATTATTATTTACGTTCGCGTTGTAGTTGTTTGTAGGCCAAAGAATTGAGGTCAAAGTCATTTTTTTCTGTTCTAATTGGGGTAGACAGCGTTATGCTAGGTTTTAATTATTAATTTAATGGACAAAAGTTGCATGTTATAGAACAGGATGTTTGCTATCTGATACCAAAACAAAATTAAAAGAAATACATTGATAATCCCAAACTTTGTCGTACCCTTTTCAGAATGTTTGTGCACATAAGTGTTATTTTTGCGGGTTCTTTTGATAAAAACATTACTATATTGATTTAACCAACACTATTTGAGGGGTACGTATGCCAATTCAATTCAATTTTGATTTATTGAACAAAACATTTACAACTTGACATATGATAAACTCAACGAGGCCTAACGTCATACAGTGTTATCCACTGTTAAAAATAATAAGGGTATTCATGCAACGAGATAAGTTTATCTTTTGTATAAAAAGGTAAGTTTACAGAAAAGTTTGCATGAATGAGTTTTTATCCATTTGGATAAATTATGCGTAATAAACGTCAAATATGTGTAAGAGATAAGACGCGCTTAGACTTCAGATTTCGAAGTTATTTTTAAATGGAGGACCTCTACCTCTTCCATCGGAGACGAATGTCTGGGAACAATAAAAAAATTATATTATATTATACTTGCGAGCTTAAGGCATTGTTCGGACAAAAATGAGCGAATAGAAACAATCTTATGGAGCGCACATATTGCTGTTTCTAGATTTTCGTTACATAACTTGTATAACGTTTTTTTTAATTTAAAATATGGTTTAATTCATAATTTAATTGCCAACTAATCGTGATCCAATTGTAACAGAATAGCGACACAGTTTGTTTTTTGTTAGTTCTCTGCACTGTGAGATGTTTCATTTAATCATATTTCTGAACACGCCTAATTCTCAAAAGCCACAATGACGTTTGGATAAATTTATACCAAAGAATAAGAAGATATTTCTTATTCTTAGGTTCATACAAAAAAATTTGGTAATTTACCGCAGCGAAATCGTTGGATAAATTTATCCAATATGTGTACCTAAAGTATTTCCATACAAAATTTGACAGCTCATTTATCAAAAAATTAACTTATCTAAAAGATAAACTAATCTAGTGTTTAACGAAGTTGCATTTATACCCTTAATATAGTTATATTTTATATGTCAAAAAGTAAAGACGGTTGACTTGGTACTTCCCGGGGTTTTACTTTCGGGTTGTGAAATGGCATTGATTTTTAGAAATGGTTAGGAGTGACGCTTAGCCCCGAAAGTGGGCTGACTCAGGGTCAGTGCAGAAGGTTATTGCTCCGTCATTGATTACTAAAACAATATTAAAATTTCCATTGTCAGGTACCTCTTGGCTCGGGATGTCTTTATTGAATGGTCATTCATCTCATTAATTGGTTGGGGTGGTTAGAAATGCTTTCTACAAGTTTCTTTGCTGATAACAGAAAATAGTTGTTGTGTGGGACTATTTTCGATTCTTCGTAGAGTCGTTAAGAATTCGTCAAGGCTGTTTTTGGATATTGTTCCACACTTTAAAGCTGTAACATGATGACTGGTCTAAGGAACTGCTTGTATATTAATAGTTAAGTTGGCTGATGGCTCAGTTCGGTTTTTTTTGTTTCATCAAGCAGTACAGGTGATGGAATGTCATTTTGGCTTTCATCAGCACATTTTAGTGCTGGTTAAATCTCAGCAGCTCGTTGAAGTTGATTTTTGTCGCGTTTGGTGTGGGTACTCTCATTTTGCCGTTTAGCTTTGTCGTGTTGCACTTTGCAGGGCAACACTTTGGTTCGGAGAAGCCCTAAGCTTTCAAACGCTTTTTAATTTACTATAGTACGAGCTTTTTTCGCTGGTTTACATACACTATACAGTATATCGAAAATCACTAAAAATTTTCGAAAACACCTTTAATTGCTTTGGACTAATGTACCTACATAAATTGATACAAAGCATATGGTCAATCCTTCCTATTTGGAGCTTCTTAAAATACAAAGGAATTCCATATAGGTCCTTCAAATCTTATCAATGCAGTTAGTATTTATTTTATTAACAAAAGTTTTGTTTCTCTATGGTCACTGTGGCGTATACGTAATTTTTTTCATAAATTATTGTAGATTTCGCATACTGTCATAAATCAAAATTTTGTGATTTTGATTTATGTCATTTTTGTAAGTAAACTATGATGTGCCATAATTTATTTGGATTCAGACTAAACATGCCTGCTAATGAATTCATTCACCAAAAGTGTAATTTTTTATATATTTTGTATACAATATCGAATAACCAAACCATCAACAATTGCAATAAATAATTTTCTTAAATAAATGAATCGTTGAGTCAAACATTATAATAAAGATTTTGATGTTAAATAGATTTATAGTTTTCGTAGAACATTTCATCAATTCGATGTGTATCTGTACATTCAGCGGTGATGTTTTGATAATGTTTGTTTTTTTCGCTTAAAGTCTAGTGTAGCCTTCAGCACACAAAAAAAAAATTTTTTCAAAACATATTTCTGTGTTTCTGTCCTAAGCGTTTGTTTAAGCCCTGGGGGCTCACCAAGAATTTTTTCGGAGGTTGCGGTTGCATGCTGTTCAGAGCAAAAATCTAATGATCATATGTCCTGTTTCAGTAACTAAAAAATTATATTTTAGTTAATTTTTAAACACATATTCAAAAATAAATTCTATTTTTAATCAGTTTTTGCTCATTTTCTCACTTTCATTTATGCCAAAATTGCAGGGTTGCGCCGGTGTTTTGAAAAATTTGCCGATTTTATTTTTTGAGTACGAATTTTTCCCATGCCACAAATGTCGTAGAAAAAATCCGGTTGTTAAAAAAGCTTTTGTTGCAACAAAATTTCGATGATCTATTTTTAATTTTTTTTTTATAAACCGTAAACTGTATTTCCGTACAGTTTTTGACAATCGATATACATATTTTTACAACTCAAACTATTTTTACAATAAGAGGAGACTTAATTTAGCGTTGAAATGTTGTCATTTTTCTTAAATAAACTGTAAACTAGCCTAAAGCGTCCAAAAAGAGATAAAAAAATCATTTGTCAAACTCCAAACTTTTTTATACGAAACTTCAGTTATGTGACATAATTGTACGACTTTCGTTTTAATTTGTCTTCATAATTCATATTCATTCTATAATCCTTTTTTTTCATCTCTTTTTTTTTTTTTTTTTTTTATTTAATAGTTACAACACACTTATATCAAACAAGGGTGCTTGTTTTGATGTCGCCTTATAAAATTAGTTCTTATCACGCAAGTTTCTTAATTTCCACATTCCACCCTCATTTCTTAATTTCTCAACAACCAAGATTCACGTGTCAATTGCAACTTGAGTGCAGCTTTCAAAACTTTAAGGTATTATTTTGCGCTCTCTGGGTATCGAATTTTGTTTTGATAACATAATAAGTGATATTATTAAATACCCCAGCAACCAAAGTAGACGTAATAGCAAAATGTCGATATATACTGTGTTATCATTGAAGGACTTGTGTTTACCTTATTTCAAAAGAAAATTATTTATTAATGATCTGTTTGTTAAAGAAATATACCTACCACTTTTTGTTGTTATATGAGAGTCTTTTCCGAATAGACCTCATTTGTATTTTTAACGTCTCTTCCTGTTACAGTTTAGAACAGAATTTTTTGACTTTTGAGTTAAAACAAGTAAAAACAAGGTGGAAACTATCCATATCTACTGCCTGTCCCTGTCCTGTTTTGTGCTGCCTTGTTTTCTCTTAAGCCTAGTACGCTGCTGATGCGATACCTAATTTTTCGTTTGTCTTCATGAAGAAAATGATAACACAATTTTTCGTTTACGATTTCGTGATATTAGTTTAGGATTTTTCGTTTCGCTTCAGCAGCGTACTGGGTAATAATTTGGGATAGTTTGAAAGGAATTTTACTTAAAGAAACATGCGACAGAATTATGCTCTCGCAATATTTATGCTCTGTCATATTATGTGATATAATGATCCATTTTCTTGCTAGATGTAGTATTCCCATCATAGAATTATTTGTTAACTGGTGATGCAGTGTAATGAAGTGCCTCCAGAGTGGGTTAATATTATTTTCGACTTTATTTTTGATTCACAGAAAAAGAAAACAAAATTAACTTTTTACTTTGTCATAACAAATGTTATATTTTATTTGTTTCAAAAACTAACACTTATTTTGTTACGATAGATATTAAACATTCATGCATTTTTTACTTTATATAGGTTTTTGAATACACCGGGTAGTATGGGAGTATAGAACAATAGGTTTTTATTATTTCAAATGTTATTTTTGATCCCATAGTAATCAATTTTAATTTTTTTTTTTTTTTTTTCAAAAACTGTTGGCAGAAGTAACTTTATTTGAGAACAAAACTGAAGAATTGTGTCTCGTTTTCGAAAAAATTATAATTTTATATTGTCGTTGTTGTTTTTAATGATTTTTTTGTATTCAGTGCATTTATTTTAGGCAAAAACTTTACGTTTTTGAATGGCACGAATACAAATGGATGAATTCCATAAATTTTCTTTTGAAGCAATATTATCAAGCTATTGGTGGCTTACCATGATTGGTAGAAAATATTAATAGCTCTTGGACTTGTTTGATTTAAAAAAAGAAGATATTTTTTTAAAACCGAATGAATACGTTATTAGTAAAATTAGTGCTCTAATATGAAAAAAGAGCGAATTAAATATAGGTAATATGTAAATTACTTGATTTCTTCTTTTACATTTTTGAATATGGAGTTAGAACAGTTTTGCTTTTTGCCAATGATTTTGACACGATTTCTTACGACTTTTATACTATTTTACTTTTTTGGATAAGAAAACAAATTTAATTGTATTTTTTTTTTTAATAAAAAGAAAGCCCACGACCAATTAAAAATTTGTTTTTTGGCACCAAAAATTAAATGAATGGTTTGGCAAAAGAAAATTGATTAAATTCATCCATTTGTAGTCGTGCGGTAATCAAAAAAGTAAATTAAGTACAAACAAAATTCGGGTAAGAATAGCCCGACTCACGACAACGCGACTTCGGTGCAAAATTGACAAAATTGATATGTATGTTTGACGTGCATATCGTCCCATTTCTGCGTGAACCACGTATCTGAACAGCAAAGTTTGTTTAGTTTTTTTTAAGAAATTTTCAGATTTTTCTCTCTAGTAACGAGGTTTACGCAGAAACGGTACGATATCATGCATATTGATTGCAGAAAAAGTGTAGGGTAAGTGTCTTTGTAGTTTTCATAGAACTCGAAAATCGGTCCTTATCTTAAGTAATAATGTACGAATCTGTAACAAAGAAAACTGAAAAAAATTCAACAAATGCTATTAAAGTTTTTTTTGTATTACTAAAGCAAATTAGATGCAGTGTGTTAGAACACTTTAAAAAAACTCTATTTTTAAGGGTATTTCTACGATACAAATTAAGTGTCACTTAAAAAATAAAATGCACGACTGTGTCGCACGAATTTGCTCATGTAGTCCAAAGTTATTATGTATTATCTTATTTTTTCGATATTGGGTCAATGATTTTTATTTTTCAAAATTAAATTTTTAGATGTTGATAAATAATAGGTATCTTAAAAATGGAATACCAATTTTTTTTTTGACAAATCGTTTGAAAAATTTTTAATAAAGAAATATTTTTTTTTTTAAACCAGCTCGATAGATTTTTTTGAAAAAAAAAAATCTAAAAATGAATAGTTATTTAAGAAATCATATCAAAAAGTTTAATTAAAATCGATAGAGCCGTTATATAACCCATAAAGGAGGTACTCGTTCTAGATAAGATATTCCAAAAAAAGAACAAAGTTTCGGATTTGTACAGATGGACACGCGGACGCACGGACGCACAGGCTGACGGATGGCATGACGAAAACCACTTTTTTTTTGCTTCTCCATGATCGTAATGTTGGTTTTGATTAAAGCCTCCAAATTTTTTTTTGACACGAAACCAATACTTGCCCTTTAGAGCAAGTATAAGGTATTCTTTCATCAATGGTTTTAAAGTTACGACCGCTTTTGTGAAGATAGCTTAATTCGCCTTTCTTAGTTATTATTCATTATTTTGTAAGTACATATATAACGTCAAAACTAAGCTGAATCTGAAAATTACCTTGAGTACTTTCTTTAAAAATTTGCATAAATAAATAGGTATCCAAGGAAGGCTTACAAAAACAATTTAGAAAACTACTATTTTGTAAAGTTTTTACCAAATTGTAATTTTAGTGTTTCAGACCAAAAAAAGGAAAAATAGCTAAAACTGGCTGAGATATGCCTGCTCCAATTATGCTAAAAACTTTAAAAAATGATATCACGAAAACCTTCATGGTTGCGACTTTTGAGTTCTACGAGTTCTGTGCGAAAAATATAACGGCACTTAGGGTTTTTGTTATTTTTGTATACTAGTATAATTTATATTTCGTTACCTAAACAGTGTATTCATTAGCCTATAATGAAAATGTTTGCATTATAATATTTTATTTTTATTTTTTTAATATTTAGATATTCATTGGTGTTTAAAAATCACTGCTGTCATAATGTCGATGTTGTTTGTTATATTTTTGTGTATCGTATAACATTTTAAAATTTTATTTTATAAAGTTTTAAATGCATCTCTTATAATATGTATTTACGTATATATTGCTAAATTTGATAAATTTATGCATTTCTTTTTATAAATGTCTATAATTCTTTTTTTCCTTAGTACATTTTTATTTGTACTAATTATACTTGTTTCATTTGTTGTTCTTTTTTTAAAATTTAACTCAAAACTAAACTGAAATATTGGTTTAACGGCCAATTTCTTGACAAAATTCTAGCTCTTAAAACTCGGTTTAATAAAAAATTAGAATTCAAATTGTTTCATTTTTATTTCTTTACCAAGTACTAACGCCTTAGAACTCAAATGTAGAAATTTTGTATATTTAGACCTTCGATATTTGGGGTCTAGCTCGTTAAATCTCGATTTAACTACAATTTCATTTCTTCGTCATACAAAGTTGTTTATGTTTTGTATTCCATGTTTTTGTTTACAAAAGTATTCTCTTGATTAAAAACAATGTCTTTGGTCTTTTTTGATCGGCTCTTTCACTAAACCGAGATCTTAGGCCTAAGAACTGATTTAAGGTCGAATTCTAAAGATGTGAAAAAATGCCTGAGTTCTACAAATTTTTTAAACTAAGATCTTAAGAAATCCGAGAGCTAAAAATAATAGTTTTAACATGATTTTAGAACCTTATCAAGAAATTGGCCGTAAAAGTTTTTTTTTTTTTTAATTTAAAGAAGATTAGGCGGTTTTAAATTGGTTAAATATGTCGTCCCCCTCATGCCAGAAATATGAATTTGCAAATTTAATTTTGTTCACTTTGCTTCTTTCAATGATATTTTTTTCGGTAATCTCTGTCTTTGAGGAACTTAAACTGTTTCAAAAGTGAAGTCAGATTAACATCTAAATTAATGTGTCAAATCGGTAAATATTCAATTCGGTAAGAATTTACGACAGCGATTAGCTTTGAAAACCGATCTTCTCAAGTTTTCAATTTTTCACATTCATCTCTTTGGCATGAGGGGAACGATGTGATTCCCAAATAAATATGGATTTTTTTTCGTCACGAATGTAATACGGTTTTAAACTGATTTATTTTTGTGAATGTATTCCTATATTATGTAGGTTTATGAGGCCTTTTTGAACTTCACCACCTTAAGCAGTTTTCAACATTTGCAAAACAACATCTGGATTCTTGTATGAATTAGTGATCTTTCTTGACTAGACACTTCTAAATCAAAAGTTAGATATGTTATAATGATTGTTAAAAAAAAAAACACTTTTTTGATTGGAAACGAATTATTTCTGGAGAAAATAATGTCATTCTTTATAGCACAGTAACTATGTATTCATGAGACCTTTCGTGAAATCCGGTAGTTTTGATTGTATGCTAATATAATTATGGTGACCTTATCATGATGTTAAATACAAGCAATGGTAAAAATCCAAAAAAGCGTGAATTTATCGCTCTTTTTTAATAATTAGCAATGAAGGACTAGCTTCTAACTATAAATTATGTCCCACGCTTTCACCCTTAACAATTTTTTCAATTTAAAATTAGTACCATATCCTTAGAACCAATAGTTTCCAATAAACGGCTTATCTAAATCTCCTCGTTCAGACAGGAGGCACAATTTTCTAAACAAAAAATGATACTGAACAACCGTAGATTGTTATCTAGGGATCTGAAATAAGTCTGATAAATTTTACATCATTTAATGTAAATGGATCTTATTCTAAATACTTAAATAAATTGCAGCAGTGTTGCAGTCATTTTTTTTAAATAAATCCAACCTGTTTTTTGGATAGAAAAATAAATGAAATTTTGGCACGATTCTTAAAATTTAATTTCGTATTGATTGCAAAAATGTGTGTACGTATTTTTGTATGTATACGCTTCCAAATAAAAAAAATAAGAAAACAAAAATACAAAACAAATAATTTTAAAATTTTATTAAAATTCTATTTTTTTTTTATTTTTACTAAACAAAAAATAAAACCACCTCAAAGAATAATATCGAGATTCAAAAATTTTGAAAACAAAAATATGAGTACAAAATTGTGAATATAATACCATTTGGAGTAAGTTATTGTAGGTAACACATATAACACTACATTTTTAGTTGCCTTCTAAAAACTAAACACCAAAATGAGATTTATCAAATTTTTACATGCGCACTATTCGACAGTATATGTGAGAAAGTGCAAAATTTTTCAAGTCATTTTCATAAGACAAAATATTTCTTTTTTTTTTATAATACTTAATGATTTCCTCTGTTTTTTCAGTCTAAAACTATACTAATTTATCCTCAGGAGAAAATAAAAAAAAAAAACTATGCTCGAAATAATAAAAAGAAACTATTTTTTTGTTAAAGCGATTGTGTGGTGATCAAAAAAAATGGAATCACATAGTTAAAGTAGAAATTAAATATAAAATTATGCAATTAATTGTATAATGAAAACAATTATTTAGGAATATGATTGAATAAAAATGTTAGGTTGTCTCTGTAAATACTCTGGTTTTCCTTTGAAATTTCTAAATTATAGATGACGAGATTATAAACGAACTTTTAGAGATTCCATACGACTGACGATGCGACGACGCAATTCAGCATATCTTCAAAAAAAAAGAAAAAAATATATTAATTAATAAAATTGCATGTGTACATCTTAATTTGTGACTTACTTTTCTCTAACTTTGGCGATTTCACGCTCCAACTCATCGTTGTAACGATCTAAAATTGCACGGCACTCTGGTACGGAGAGGTTGATAAATTGAGCAACCTCATTGCTGAAATTGTTAAACATGAGATTATTTGTTTTTGATTTTGTTGTTTTTTGTTTTTAATTTCTGATTGATTTTACCTTATTTCTTGAGTCCTTTGGGCATCCATTAAAAACATTCGAGCTACATCTTCGTGTGGACCAAGCATTATACGAACAACTAATGGATAATCTTGATCCTTTAATCGTTTCTGCTCTCCATTGTCGCGCAAAATGAAAAGTGAAAAATTTTCTGCTGGACTATCGACTTTATATTTCTCCAAAATGAGATTTATAACTTCTTGGGTTGTAACCAATGATGTCACCCATACGCTCATTTGAGATCCATAGGGTGGTGTAAAAAATGATGTTTCTCGATTGTAAAAATGACCATTAATGGAGCAACGACGCTTGAGCTTTGTACGAGATCTGAAAAAAAAAATCTTTTTCAAATGGGATGAAATAAAATGGTATGGCCATCTTCAGGCGATGCACCTGGATAGACCGAAAGTTGAATTAAGACGATAAGTAACCTTCTTAATTCCAAGGACTGACACAGCTATCGATGAACTAGAAGAATTTGTCTCTATTGCAGACTGCTTCGAAGACAATTTCCAACCTAATCTATCCGCCGACCCCGGATTATTCTAAGAGGAAGTAGAATCCAACACTGAGTTACTCCCGAGAAAATTCTAGGCAAAATTGACAAAAGTCACCCAAAGAAAGCTTTGACAAGATCTCCAACTTTGTCAGGATAAAACTAACACAACTGAATTACCAAGTACTACTTTACTAACAAATTTAAACTGCCAAAAATTTTAGATATTCCTAAGAAAGACTATCGACAGCCTCTGGGTGTAGACCTATTTCTCTATTTTGTTACCTAAACCAAATACTAGAAGAACTTCTCCTTGGACAACTGAAAACCTTCTCCAATCAAACACTCCACTCTCCCCCACTTATACTCCAGGATGAAGTGGTCCGCTCGCTGAACTCTCACTGTCACTGTCGGATTCCTTCTGGGTATTGAAAAAAATTGAAGATAATCTAATCAACATAATCTTAAATTTCTTTCATTCCAGGCCTTTTCTGCCATTCAACAACAAGGACCGCAGAGACGAAGTTGCACAAGGATCTGAAGTAAGACCTCTTCAACATCCTTACATCGGACTAACCTCGCTCCGAGAACGTAAAGAGCCTCCTATGTGCCAATGATTTCCTAACATACGCCAAGTCTATATCCCTGAAACTAGCCGCCAAAGTAGAAGCCGACATCCATCGTCTGTTTGAGTTTTACCAGCGTTGGGGCTTCAAAATAAACTCCGCCATATTGTGACTAGTGTGCTTTAGACGACCATGTAAATAAGGAAGATTATGCTCAGATATGAATTGCAGGAACCCAATCAGCCTTCTCGATAGAGTACAGCTTACCGTCTAAGCCGCGAATGCTTTACAGGCATCCATAAATACGAAAAGGAACGGACTCTGCCAGAGGACACAACTTATACTATACAAGCAGCTTATAAGGCCCATCATTACTTACAGCTTCCCAATATGGTACACGGTTTCGAAGACGTACATACATGGACAAACCAGCAATCTTCAAAGGAAAGATGTTAGGAATCTGCACAGGATTAGATTACGACTGGATATAAAGTAAATTCCCCAGCAACAAGAGAAGAAGCGAAGCTCCTCCAAATGAGATATATCTGCTCAAAAAAAACCATGCCCACGCAATGATAGGATGGAACAAATACATAAACACTACGAGACATCAGGAGCCTCCGAACTTATCGACTTTCTGCAATGAAGAGAGAGATCCGAAGCCATTAGACCTGATGGTAAGACTTGACAAAGGAATATTTCCAGCCAACGACACAAGGCAATCTTATGTTACAAGGAATCAGCGTTAATTTGCTACCGTGGCTAGAAACCACTCTTCTCCCTAACCAGATACCCAACACCTTCATCAAGGGTTGATAAGGGCACATCAACTTTTGTTTATCAGAATACAATCTCAAACTAAGAACACCCTCAGAGAAGATACCAACTTTCAAGTTGAACTTACCTCTTATTGCCAGACCTTCTCTTAATTGCCGTCGATCCAGTCCTCGGCGGTCGTCGCAATACCACTCCATCTTCTGTAACATGATATTGTTGGCCATTAATGTATGTCTCTGTAGCTGTTAGCTCTCCGGCGACATCAGAACTATTTGTATCGCCGCCCCTGCTTGTGTCGTTGTCACTATGGTTGGGTGGATAGCAATCCATGCGAATATTTACGTATCGTGGTTCATTGCGTTTTATCGTCGTCGGAGGCTTGCGTGGCTTCAAAGTTGAAGACTCATCCTCGCTATCGGTAAATTCAAAGCATGTCGGTCCGGATTTCGAACGATTAATGCCTTTCTCGAAAACCGATCGACCATTTTGATGGTGATTATTTAAATTGGCCGAACCAGACTTCTGCAGAGCATAATTCCTCGCCGATGAGTGTTCAATTCCACTAACGACCCTTCTGCAAAGAGTGTCATTGATCATCGATGGATCGATTGAGCGCAAAGCTTGCTCGCAATTGAAACTTTTGCTCATTGCATTCTCACCGTAAAGCTTCAATGAATCATTTATTCGTGATGGATCGATTGGTTGGTTCTTCTTCAATGTATCCGCGTTAATTTCTGGAAAATCATTTGAGCCATTTACGTATTCCTGATGGATGCTTCGTTTGAAATCTTCAAAATCCATTGGTTTTAGAGTGTCGTCATCGTTGTCAGTGGTTGGATTTGTCGTTGTTGTTTCTGTGGTTGTTGTTGTTCCCAAAGATGCCGATGCCGTAATAAAATTATCCGAAGATGTTTCTGTGGTACTGCTGCTACTTTGCTCTGATGCACTCTTGGTTGGTGAACTTTCACTAGAAGATTGTGATGATGGCAATTTGACTGGCATTGTTTCATAGATCTTATCCTTCTCACTAAATCGCCGTTCTACCTGAAATATTAAACAACATTCTAAGCAAGTTATGATTTTTCTTTGGCTCGTTCCTTCTTACCTGTAATAAATCATCAATTTCATCCCATTCCAAATTATTAATACTCTCGAGCTTAGACGGAAGTGTAGATGCTGTACTTCCAGTTGTGGTTGTTAACGTTGATTGCGTCGCTGTTGGTGTAGTCGGTGTTACTGCTTCCTCAGACAGGGGATACTCATTTAAGCTGCACGAATCAAATGTCATGCTTTCTGATAAAGAAACATCGGTCGAAAGATCATCTACTAAGCCCCCAGTTGTTGTTGTCGTTGTTGCTGGATCAACTGATTCAGTGCCATCATTTTCTTTGTCAGAATTCTCCTGTTCAACCGTGCTGCTGGTTGAATAACGTCCAGAGTTTCGTTTGCGTATTGCAACAGTCCGTTGGTCGTCGTCTTCTTTTAAATGAATCACACCTTGCACACCCCAATATACTCGTAAAGCACCTTCAAGTATCAGTCTATTGTTAACCTCACGGCTACGCACCTCTAAGCTTTTATTATCATAAAATTGATTATACAACTAAAAAGGATGATAAAAAAAATATACAACTAGAACATAGCTTGCGAATTTGAAGATTGACAAACCTTTAATTTGGATTCCAAATGATCTCTGGGAAGGGCTGGCGTACCATTACTATTGGCACGTTGGATACCTTTCTGTCCGAAATTTTTATGAGATTCCACTCGAGTACCATGGCCAAAGAGCTGCGGACCAAATAGGGCGCCATAACATGGTACATGACAATAAGGAACGCCTTTATGCTAAATAAACAAAGGGATAGATGAGTCCAAAAAAATTAAAATTATTAAAAATAAAAGCTAAAAGGATTGACTATAAAGTCGAATTTTTTGCTTAAGAATAGCTAGCAAAGGCTCAAATTAGTTAAAAGATGCAAAGACCGCCAAATCGTAATCATTAAGCGAGTGGTTGGGTGTTGAAGAAATTGAGTAGGCACTGACCTGGATCACTTTGACAGCTTTTCTACACATCAATTTTGGTACCCGCTGGATATTGGTCTCGTCAATGCCTACTTGATTGGCTGCGAGTTTTGAAGGAAAGAAAATAGGAACACTTTATCCTTTTTCGGAAAAGCCTCCTAACTTTCCAGGATAGGTTATGGAGGCTGGCATTCCCCGTAATGGACACATCAAGCCAACGAAACTACGCCTCGGATAAGAACTAATCAAACGTTAAGGACTCTTCGCTATTGCACCCGGAAAAGGATTGGTTTCTGAAATTTTAATACTCTTTTCGACAATGTAAGGGAAGACGAACGGCAGATTGCTCCAAAAAGAGTGCGATATAATTTATACATAAATTAGACATCTTGGGTTGAGTGAAGTTTGATGGTTAGACTTGATTAAATATAAATCCCCAACTCGTAACAATGGCAACGACGGAAGGAGAAACAGAAATCGTGGGGCTGAGAATTAGCACGGCAAAATTGGCGAGTATTACGGTTTTGATTTAGCGCAGGAATGCATTTAGCTATTTCATCTGAACTTTAATTGTAAAAAAAAGCGATAAAATATATAAAACAGACACGATATATTCTGTCGATGCTCGAGAGACATGTCAAAACTACAAAAAAGTACTTGTTGATTTTTTTAAGTGCTTTTTTTCAAAAATTTAATATAAATTTTGAGAGTATATGAAATGTTTGTTCACAAGTTTTGACCAAATTCAGTTAATTCGTTTATAGGATGTAAAAAATAAAAAAAAATGAAAAAATGGCAACACTGGTTTTCCTTTTTTCCAGTTGTTTACTTCCGATACTACCTACACAAAAAATATGAAAAACAGTGGAATAGTTTATAGATGGATGCACAGACCGAGGGAGAGCATGACGAAAACCACTATTTGTAACGTTTTTCTCCATCATCGTAGTGTTAATTTTAAAACCTGAACATGTTTTTACGCTTTTCCCCTTTTCCATGTAATAGCAAATTCTTAACTTCGTAAGAGGACTGGGGTACGATTGTATTGCGTGCTAAGCGATGCAGTAGAACAGGTAGAGGCGCAGAAGAGGAATCTACAAGACTGAGGAAAGTTGGAAAAAACGTACGTACATTTTCCGATCGAATCGTACATGAAGGAAATCATCCGTAAACCAAATCTTAACACTGAGCTAAGTCGTGGAAAAAAATTCATAGCCGCATGTGATAGCATACATCGTCAACAGCTATTTGTCGCGTTTGGTGAATATGGGATCCCGGGAAAACTGATCCAAATATGTATTTCGTGTGACTTTACGAAACATGCGATGCAATCGTTAAATGGGAGACAGGTCGTACGGACAACCATTCGATTTTTTGTAATGCTGTTCTGAGAAGATAGATATCAACGTGGGTACGGGCTCGTTTAGCCGGAAAGCTATGCGCACCAGCAGCCTTATACAACTAAAACTTGGATATAGTTATTTTAAAATATATTTTTCTGCCCAACAGAAGTTAATTGTTATGTTCTGTTGTAGCATTGCTTTCGTGGGTAGATTGTTTTAAGATTTGATGGAGTAGTCAAACATTGCCACAGCCATAACTACTTTCAAGAAATCCGGATGTTTTGTTTTGGTCAACTGATGAAACCCAGCACATCCGTGAAGGATGACCTGCTGGCAGTTTTTCCACTGGTCTTCTACACTTGCTTCTGCTGGTCGTTTCTCCGCAAGATTGAATATACGCTATATTGGAGCCTCGAATCGTTCAAACATTGGAGATACTAAAAAAACGTTTGGCGTTCAACAACATGATCATTTTCATAAGACAATTTAAGTTTTTAGATAAGCCACGTTATTTTAATAACGATGAAAACCTTAAAAGTAATAATATGACCATTTTCGTAGACAGTTCGTTAATATGGATGAAGGTTCCCAAGTTTATTTGGGAATATTGAGAAGTAAGATAAATAAAAGGAAATTCGACAAGCGACTGTGTCTGAGTCTATTTACACGATGTCGTCCAGATTGGGTTTTCTTACTTTCAAACCAAAAACGGCCTATTGAATAATCTTGAAGTCGTACTGCGGACTCTTATTATGCGTCTTCTCAAAAATGTCGTTAAATGTTTTCCTTATTGGGTTATTTTTCTCCGCTGTTGGGGCCTGCGTGCATATCAAAACTGTGAAACTACATAACCTCTTTTCAAAGTCTTCTTCATTCTATTGACCATAGATTTCACAGGATGTTATCTTTCTTAAACAATTGAAAGATTTTGCAATTTCAAAAACTATATACCTCCCAAACGAAAGAAAAGAAAATTTACAGAGCATAGAAATACCGAATACAAATAACTTCTTTTATCCATAATCTCATAATTCTCCTTTTTTTAAGTCATAATTCACTGGAAAACACGCTGGATACTTTGTGGATGATACGTGATCGGAAACCCAATGAACACAAATCGAGGAACATTCCCACTTAATAGGCCTTTGAACTCTCGCTAAATGAAAAATTCATATAATCAATTTCAATCAGAACCGGGTAAAAATGAAGCAAAATTAAAACTAGTCAAACACAAGATACGAATGAATCGAGTTCTTTATTCCATCAGATTGTCAGTGATTATCAATAAAATATTGCCTCAATAGATAAGAGCCATATAACATAGGTCTATGCAGTGTTTGCCAAATTGATTTGAAGTCTTAAGACTCGAGAGACAAAAACAAATAAAAGATACACACACAATTAGGGTCACTAGCTATTAAATGAGTTGATTTTTTTGTTTTCCTTTAATAGCACATCATACAATTAAAGTAAAGTCCAACACACAAAGGCACACATAAGGGAGGAATAGAAATGATAAATGGAATGCAACTAATCATCTCTCTGCCGAAGAAATGTATTTATAAACGCAACGCACATTAAACCCTTTAAAGAGCTCTCAATTAATTTTAACGATTTTTTAATTTTATTTTAATTTACCTCAGCATGTTGACCGGGATTCAATCGTTTACTACATTCCTCACAACGCAGACACTCTGGATGCCAATCATAACCAAGCGATTGTTTCCTTTCAGCTGTGGAAAAATGTATGAATTGTTTTAAATTTTAATGATTTTTCTCAAGAAAAAGCAATTTTTACCAAAGTAGACGGGCTTTCCACACTTGTGACACTTCCACATGGCGATTTAATAGCCAGCTGCCTAGGAAAACTCTAAAATCCACCCACAGAATTTCAGAACAAAACAACACAACACTACACACCGTGCAAATGAAAACTTTAATTAAGCAAAAAATTGAGTTTCGTGATTCGTTTTTAGATTTACATGGAGTCGAAACAAGTTATTCATAGAAATCTTCAAATCACTTTAAAAATAATAAAGAAAAAAGCAATTCCTGGAATTTATTTGCTAGACCAGTCGTGGCTGTAAAATAGATTCGTCCGCCGTCGTCGTTCGGTTGTTGCTCGTTACGCCTACAATAATTATAATCGTTGGGTTCTACACTCTTGCACTTGCAGCGATGGAGGATTTTTGTTTATGGATGCCTCTTTGGTAATTGATGGATGTGTATTTGAATAAACATTTCTTTGTTTACTTTATTGTCTGGTTTTTTGTTTTACACAAAAAAGGAGAGGGGTTTCCTCGTACTTTCGGCACAGGAAAAAGGATTTTCTCCGGTTTTTTTTTTTTGTAGATTTGATTTTTCGCAAAGAACTAGTGGACTCGTATTCGGTTCTTTTCTTTGTGCACCTTTGTTCCGATTCATTGAAATTCCTAAATGTCAATTTGACATTTACATAAATTATAGGCCGGTTTGCAATAGTGTGAAATGTGGAATTAGTGTTATTGTGAATTTATGAGAAGTATGTTCGTTGATGAACTACTTAAGACTGTGCCTTCATTATAGAATGTTTTGACTAGAGCCCAAATGACATAATATAGCAAATCTGATAAAAAAGTGTTTCCATTACAAATTATCTCATTTCGTTTGACAATCGTTTGTTGTTTTCTATATCTGACTCTTCTTTCTTACAAACGTCTTTGTATCTGCAATGCAGTTTGTTTCCTTCTCTCCTATACAGAACAAAAGTGTGACCGATTTACAGTTCAGAAATAGGTTTGTGTTAGGGATAATTTGAACTAATTTCGTGCAAATGAGATGGAAATTATCTCATTTCAGATTTAAAATTTGTATAGGAAATTATCTCATTTGGAAGCTCATTTGGCAAATTTGATCGAAATCATCTCATTTGCCCTAGTCGAAACAGGCTATAAGAAAGAAGATGAGTTGTCAAACGAAATGAGATAATTTGTAATGAAAACACTTTCTATCAGATTTGCTAAATTATCTCATTTGGTCTCTAGTCGAAACAAGCTGTAATTTGTGTTTGCTTTGTTTAAATTAGTATTCAAATTCGACGTGTTGTGACAAATTTATGTCCGGTGAAGTTTGTTTGTTCTGCAGAAATAAATTCAGATTTATATTTTGGAAATAAAAACAATCCAGACATATAGAGGGACTCGACAAGAAATATTGGCTACATGACACATTTTAAGGCTTGCCCAAACCAAAGTGTGACAGTGCGTCACGACATGTGCGACACGAGTTTTATATGAAAAACGTTTTGCGCTTAATTGCATTTGGTGTGGGTACTCTCATAATGACGCTCTGTGTAAATAAATTTTGGGGTTGTCGTGTCGCACTGGCAAGCCTTAAAGTGCGACCGTGCGTCACCACATGTGAGACACAATTTTTATATGATTTGCGCTTAATCGCATTTGGTGTGGCACTATCATATGACGCTGTGTAAATAAATTTTGGCGTTGTCGTGTCGCACTGTCGCACTTTGGTTCGGACAAGCCTTTAAGGCTTGCCCAGATCAAAGTGTCGCTCTGCCGTACGACGCTATGTCACGTTTGGTGTGGGTACTCTCATATGACGCTGTATAAATAAATTTTGTCGTTGTGGTTTCGCACTGTCACGTGACAGATAGACATTTTTGGTTTTTGGCAAACAAGCGACCAAGCGTTAAAAAAAAAATAATTACTTTGAAGCAGTAAAAAATATTAAAAAATATATGTTTCAGCCTTAAAATGATGCACTTTGTGAACACAGCCTCATGAGTTCAATAAAAATTTCTTCTAAAAATCAAACAAACCTCTTGTAATGTCGTTCTTCTTTTCGTTGTTGAACAAAAAAGAGTTGTATTTTTCGTATTCGTATTCGTATTTCGCCTGTGCCTCTTGCAAATTGCCTACGAGTTTTCATATTTTTGATAAAATCCAATAAAACTAATAAAAATTAAATTCATCAAACTAAATTAATAAACAATACACATTTCTCTGCAATTATTCCGTTTACTTATGGACAATTAATAACAACATTTTGCATTCGCGATGCCGATTATTCAATGATGAGTTTACTACGTGTTCAAATCTTTCTTCAATATGTTTTGTTTTGTTTCATCGATTAACCATAAAATAAAAAGAACAACAATTGCATTTTTATGAAACAAATAAAACATATAAAAAGTATTTAACAAAATAAACTACAAAAACAAAGTAACCCCCTGCCGAGAAAACGTTATGTCTTCGGAGGAAAATCAATTATCAGAAAAAATCGATTTAATTGAACCCACAACTGGCAAGTTATTCTTCGAAACAAAAACCGATTTGGTCTTTTGTAAGCCGCACTTGATGCCTTTGAAATCCTTGACCCTCGAACGTCTAGAGAATATGCAAAAGAAAGCTCAGGAACAGCTACAGGAAAATCGTATCAAGACTGCAGCTGCACAAGCCGATAAATAAAAATCAAAACAACAATCAAAGAAGTAACAAAGTAGGGGGCATTAAGATTTGCATAAAATGGCATATCTTTTAGCAAGTGCAATATTTCTGGCATTGTTCTTGGCCGGAATCTCACTCTATCGCTATGGCAATATCCAGAGACAACATTTACTCGTCACACTGTCCGTTCTTACAGCCTGGTGCTTTTCGTTTTTAATTGTTTTTACAATCCCACTGGATGTCACTTCGGTAAGATGATTTTTTTGTTTTTAATTTTATAATCAGTTGGCCCCTACTATCGGGTTCAATAGTAATAAGGTTTTCAAGTTGAAATAAGAAGGAGATCGTTAAAACTAATGGCTTTAACAATCGATCTTTCCATGGTAGAATATGTTTGCGTCATCCGAGTTTAAAAATAAAATTATCAACACAGAAATTCTATTCTATGCATAGTGTAATTAGTTGTTGTCGACTTTGTCTACAAGTTTAGTTGATAATCGTGTGCAAAACAAAAAAAATTCTATGGAGAAATGAATCATTAAACACGAATGCGTATGGGGTTCTTAGGCCGTTGGTATTGTCTAGGCTGTTGCTTGTCTTATAAGGGCTGTTGTTTTCTTTTGAGTAAGCCAACCTAAGCAACGAATTATTATTTTATTGAGATTTCGAGCTATAGAGGATGTTATAATGAAGACAATCTAATGTCTAACAGTAGCTTGAGATTTCGAGATTAAAACACGAGAAAAATTGTTAACTCCCCGAGTGGCAATGTTATTTTGGATGTAATGCTTGATTGCAAAGGCAGCGTTTTGATCAGAGGGGCAAACTCATTCAAGGACAACATTTAAAAAAAATGTATGATCATCAGTGGCGTGGCGTCCATATAACTTAACTATTTCCGACTTATCTTTTAAAAGTCGCATGCTCAACAACTATCAAAGGTTTAGCAACATGAATCTTATTAAAGCATACCCCTGCACCTGCACATGCTGCGAACATTATTTTACCCACTTTGCCTTTTGTTTTTGTTGTATTCTACGCACACGTCTACCTGCTTATAAATTTCTCGCAGGACAAAACAAATTTGTTATCTTTCTTCTTTCTTCGTTTACTATTTACTGCGTTTGACACGTCTCTGTTCAATACACGCTTTGTTATCACCCCGACTCTACAAGTAATTTTTCTGTCCAATTCAATAACTAACATCTAAGACATACAATTTTCTTTTTTCTTGGTTGGGCAAATCATGCAAGGACATTTCATTTGGTATCGGGACTCCGCCAGAGATTCCTTTGGCGGACACATTAGATACTGCAGTCAGTTTGTCTATAAATGCTTTGTTGTTCCATTTTACTTGTTATTTCAGATTTACGTTAAATTAAAAAAAAATGCAATGTTACATTAAAAAAAATACTTCCCAAATTATTTTGTACAATATGTTTGTTTTCATTGATCTTTAGAAGTGTGTGTTTTTTTTTTAATTAATGCATAATAAATATAAGTCAACAAAATTAATTCATCATTTCAATATAAAAGCTCTGCATTTCCTTTTTCCGGCCGAAAGTCGGAGACGACCATGCTCATGAAAAGACAGAAAATAATGGGAATAAATAAAATTTTCACTGTCAAATTCCATGTTAGGTTTTTATGTTCAGACAAAATCGAAGGAATAATTATCTATCATCGAATATTATAACTTCACATTTTGATGTTAAGACACGTCGATCTGGAAGAAATTATCTCCTGTGGAAGCGGTCTGTATAGAAGAAAATAACCCGCTTTTATTGGAATTATTTTGTGAATTTCGTGTGTATCTCTCATAGCTGATGAATAAAATGTATTACGTACGCTTTGCGCATCGCGCATGTCAGGTAAAGATAGGTTCGCTGTTTTGATAAAGCAAATGTATTGAGGTTTGATGCTAAGCTGAGTAGTGCCAGGTTGAGGTAGGTTTCTGTTTAATCTGTTTATTCTTTTTATTCAAACAACAAATTATAAAGTAAGAAAATAACCCGCTTCCTTCTGGCTTATTTGGTGAATTTGTGTGTGTCAAAAGTAGCGAAATAAATATTAGGAGGCTCGTTATTTATTTTTCAAATAACAATATAATTATTATTTAGGACATATAGGTTGCATTTGCATCTGCCAAAGAACTTTCTTTCGAATGCACTTTTATTATGCGTTGATCTCATTGATACTACCACCTTTAATGACTTAAGGTAGATATAGCAAAGACTTGAATTGTCTATAAGGGTATGGCAAATATTATGTACGTTGCACGAGAAAATTGCAATTGTCTTTTTCAATGAATAAGTTTCTTCGTACTCTTAAGGTAAAAACAAATAAAAAAATCAAACAGAAAAGTCTCTAAAAATAGTTCACTAAAATATCATACAACTTCAGTTCTATAAATTGGAAGGTAAAAATTGATCAATCGTTTTTTTTAACCCCCGAAAACCAGAGAATGCCAAACTGTCAAATTTGAAATAAGGACTCCTATAAAACTGCATACTCAAATTTTTATTATAACTCCACTCCCATAGTTTGCTGTCGGGTCTATTTCATTACAAAAATGACAAACTTCTTAAATTGTTTTGAGCTCTTAAAAAAGTATTCCATTTGATTTCCATTTGAAAGTCGCAAAATCCTTTTTTTTTTAATAATATTTTTTACAAGGTGTCCGGTAAACAGTGAATTTTTATTTTACTTACTTTACATTTTTGAATACCACGACCACAAGTGGGTGAATTCAATTTTCTTTTGCAGCAATTTTCTACATTTTTTAACTGCACCTAAAGTGAATATGTTGTATTAGTCTTAATAAGGAAAAAATTAAATAAAAAAAAATTAAATAGATATGTAACTGCTAAGAATCTTTTGTGCCAAAATTGCCACCGTAATCTTTTCAGTTGCTAAAAAGAAAAACAGATAAAAAAGGACAACGGGTCTATGGGAGGTACCGTTATTAACCGACGAAATTTTTTTTTTTAATTTCAAAGTCGTACGGCTTTGCCTATTTTAATACACATACAAAAATTTATCAAAACCTGCCAGGCACCCAGTCTAGCTAGAACAGATACTACTCCCGGTATAAGGTCCTAACAAAAAGCTTTAACTTGTCTATATGTTTTAGCTTCTATCCCAGTTCAAAATAATAAAAACAAAAAGGTGAAGAGTTTGTCTTAATTCAATATAAAAATCTAGAATTCAAAAATTTTCATTTTTGAGTTGTGACACTATTCTTCTTAATTATGTGATATGTATATTGTAGGCTAGCCATAAAATAAGTGCTTCTCTTCAATTTTTATTCGCTTACATCAAGCATTTGTTTACAATTGTTCGGCTCCGACCGGCGCGCGTCGACGTTGGATCTACATTCGATGATTTTTTTTTCTTTCGGTATAAGTTCAACATTAACACCTAAAGATTCAAACCTTTTCCCTTATTTCAGACCGTTTACCGACGATGTCTGCAAAACAAAACAGAAGTCATCAATACTGACGATGAACCGACAATATACATCAATAAAAATGAAAACTGCGAAAAACCTTGGGGTCTGGTGTCAGAGTCAATATTTCCAAATCTATGGCGTATCATTTACTGGTCATCACAATTCCTAACATGGTTAATTATGCCACTGATGCAATCTTATCTCAAAGCTGGTGATTTTACCATTAAGGGTAAACTCAAATCAGCTCTAATCGACAATGCCATCTACTATGGATCGTATCTCTTCATTTGTGGAGTTCTACTCATCTATATTGCAGCCAAGGGTGTTTCATTAGATTGGCAGAAACTGAAAGCCATTGCATCATCTGCATCGAATACGTGGGGTTTGTTTTTGTTGGTGTTGTTATTGGGTAAGTTCTTTAAAGTCATAATGATATTGTGCTCAAGACTCATGTATTTTCATTGACTTTAGGATACGCCTTGGTTGAAGTTCCTAGATCATTCTGGAACAACGCCAAACCTGGATTTACCCTTCAATATGCTTACTTTAAAGCAGCCAAACTAAGCTCAGAAAAAGCCGAAGCTGAGGAGAATGTCGATGATGTGCTGGAATCATTGCAAGGCATCAGTCGTTCAGTGCCAAACAATCACGAACTACGGCCTTGTGTGGAGACGATCTTAAGAAAGGTCCCAACTGAGTTACAAGAACGTGCTAACCGCAATTACAGCCGTGGTGGCAATAGCTCGTCGACAATTGTGCCATCAGAAAAAGCACTTGTAAGAATTCACAAACAAGTGATAAAATCTTTGCAGACACTTCAGCGCACCGAAGCCCTATGGAGTGTTCAGGTTGAAACTGTATTACATCTAGAAGATGTTGCCCGAAACATTCATTCCTCAGAACGACGCTTCAAAACTGAATTCCCTAGAAGTCGATCAAATATCTCGAGGTTCTTTTACAGTCCCAAAGTGGACTGGTATTGGGAGTGTATGCTCAAGTCTCCGTTTTTGAAAGCTCTGTGCATTGTGACGGCTACAATGTCATTTATGGTCGTCTGGAGTGAATTGACATTCTTCAATCGAAAACCAGTCTTGTCAATCTTCGCCAACGTCATCAACATTGCCAAGGATAGCTACGATTTTTTCACAATCGAACTCTTCTCTCTCATTATGTTAAGTTATTTATTCTATTGTACTTATTCGACAATTCTACGCATTCGGTTCCTCAATCTGTACTATCTTGCACCACATCATCAGACCAACGAACACAGTTTGATCTTCAGCGGAATGCTTCTCTGTCGTTTGACTCCTCCCATGTGTTTGAATTTCCTTGGTCTCATTCACATGGATTCGCATATTATTAAGCAACGCATCATGGAGACATACTACACACAGATTATGGGCCATATGGATGTGATCGGAATCATTTCAGATGGCTTCAATATTTACTTCCCAATGTGTATGCTTGCTTTTTGTTTGGCAACATGGTTCAGCTTGGGCAGTCGAGCTTTGAATGCATTGGGATTCCAACAGTTCTTACAGAATGAAACTATTGCCACGGAACTTGTGCAAGAAGGCAAAGATCTGATAGCTCGTGAAAAACGACGTCGACAGAGAGCCGAAGATGCAATGGCTCGTCGACGGGATTTCAATCGAACCGACTCGGCCGAAGTAAATGGTTCAAGCATAGGGAAATATCGCAATTTGAGACCTGGAGGTGGTAGTCTTACACCTGCTGATGGACTATTGAGAGATGGGGAGCCAATGGGCTATGCAACAACAAATCGTCAACCTGATATAACACGTAGTCTTTCCGATGAGATCAATGATCGTTTTGGAGTTAGCACACATGTACAGATTGGATTTAAAGGCACAAGTGACTTGGATGATTTCGAAGATGAACGAAGAATAGGGCCACCACCAAGAGGGATATTTGATGATGTTTAGCAGAATACAATAGACGATCGAAGAAGGTATTAAAATGATATGAGGCCAGTTTTTTTTTTTTTTTTGCTTTGAAAATGAAAAAAATCAATTAACATCTAGTTTTTGGCCAGTAGATTGCAGTAGATAAGCGAAGTCAAATAAATAATCTATTAAAAGCCAGATTCAGGGGATGATGGTCAGAATGCTTGCAGAGAAACTGTTGGAAAACGAATCACTGAGTGATGTTTTTGTTTAGATTACACCACAATAAACTGATTAATTATCACTGAAGAGTTTTAACTTTTCAAGGATCGGTCACTAAAGTCTTTAAGATTTACTGAATGATGGAATGAAGCAAAGAATTTTAAATGTATTCTTGCCGCTATAACCAGTACATGTGGATATTCAATATTCATTATTTTGATTTTATTTCGAGAAATCTTATGAGTTCATTTTCATCAATGCTTCAAGGTAATTAAATGGAGGCCGATTGTATAGTTTAGAAAATATGGGAGATTTCGCAAGTAAATATTCTTTCATTTAATACAGAGTTGACTTGGGATCAAAATTTACTGAAAAACATGTTTGAAGAGTTAAATTCAACAGACTGTTGATCTCCCATTGAAATAAATGTGTCGTTTTGGACCAAATCAATGCCTGAATACAAATAACATAATAAAAGATGCACTGTAATCGATGTAAAACTATCATATTGAACTTTAATGTAATATTATTTATTTCGTAAGAAAATTGCATTAAAATTTTAATTGTGCCCAAAGGATAACACATTTAGCCGACGAATTGCATTTGAAAGCACCTTGTTGGCTACAATCAAAATTTAAATGTACGAGCTCTAAATATCCTACTTGTCAATTATTAGTATTTATCGCGATCTTACATGAACTTATCGTGATAGGAAATACAAATTTCATCGCATACAGTTTTTATAACTAAGTGATCTTGTTATAATTTTGTAATTCGGAATTCACTGAAGCATTCTTATATTGAATACGACTTTGTTTATATTTTTTTAAGCTATCTCAATTTCTCTGAATCTGGCTTTTGTAAAACAAAAACATATATATTTTTAGCTATATACTATACATCTTATGTATTTACTTTAGTTTAAGACTTTAAACAATTATTTATTTATAAAACAATAATTGGCTTCAAGATGAATCTAAATTTTGTTTTCTTGAAATTCTGTAAGTATAAATGATTATATTATTTTTAAGTGACCCAATATTTTTTCCCGTGTAAAAGACTTTTTTTTAGGTACCTATAAGATATTTTATGTGTCATTTAATTATAATTATTAAAACTCATGTTTTATTAAATTTCAAATAATCTAGAAGGTAATATTGTTTAAGTATTGTGAATAGAAACGTATTTAAAATAAATATATTATGCGCTTAGTATGAATATTGTCAAATACAAAAAAATCGGTCTTGTGCAAAAATTTAAATTTATTATTTATAATTTAACTATTATTGATAAACTAAACATGAATGATATTTCAATAAAAAAATTTAATGTGTACCTTGTGCACGTAAGACAAAAACATTTATGTTTTATATAAATGTGTCGTTAATTATCAAACAGAGGCTAAAAAATTGGAACATGAAACCGAGTAAAATGGCGAAAACCTGTAGTTTCTAAAATATTCAACATAATTCAATGTAGTAAATTTTGTTTGATTGGTGGACGTTTTTTGAATTTTTAGGCAGTTGAAGAACATATTTTTAATGCCAAACTCAAAATTTAAATAATAATAACTTCTTAATTTACTCGTTTTGAAACAAACTTTTTTCACCATCTGATAGCTCTCTTTGATATGCAAATTTTGAAGATTCAATGCAGTAAGTTTTGTTTGATTGGTTAACGTTTTTAGTATAGGATTCACTCCAAAAAGTAATAAAGAGATATTTTATTTTCGTCCTGTAGTTAAATGATTATTTTTTAGGCCGGTTTTGTTTGTTAAAAACATTTTTAGGCTCAAAACCATAATAATAACTTCTTAATTGTCTCGTTTTGAAACAAACTTTTTCCATCATATGATAGCTCTTTTTTATACGTGAATTTTGGTATATCACACTCAACATATTTAAAAAAGTGACTTTAGCACGGGTTTTGATGATGTAAGTGTTGCCGTTGTTTTTTTTTTATATTTTTGTTTTTTTTTTCAAGTCATTTTTTTTTCCAAAATTGCTGTTCCAACTGTTTATGCTAGGATCAACAATAAAAGAAGTGCGTGAGAAATTTAAAATTACCTCAAAAGCAAAATGGCGCCTAAATGACTAGGCAGTTGTGCAAAATGAAGTTTTCGACTCGTGTACTGATACTTTCTCCAATGTTGAAGTCAAAATGCATATATGGTATTTTTCTTTTTTCCTCAGAATAATCAGAGCACACAAAGTGTGTTTCTTATTTTAATCTGGGCTAGCTCAGGGCTTCATTGATTTGCTCGGAATAAAATGACCGAGCAAATCGAGGGAAATACTGAGCTTATTTTTTTTACTTGTGATATACATATGTAGGTACTATTAGGGCAAGTATAGGATTCGTAAAAAAAAATTGAACTCGAGATAACAATCAAACATGAGATCACGATGCTAGGGAATGCGAAAAAAGTGTCTGTCTGTCTGACGTATCGGTATCTCAAGCTACAGCCTAAACAGCTGAAGCGATTTTCTTCAAATTTGGTAGTTTTGAGTGGGTTTTTGTGGGAAAAACTTATTTTTTTCGAAATCGACTCTAACGATTTTGATTCAATTTTTATGTCTACTACAACCATAAAGGTCGTACTTCTGAAATAAAGACAATATTTTTTCATCGGTTAATAACGGTACCTCACATAGGCCCGTTTGTCTTTTGTCTGATTCACCCGTAAACGACTCAACTGATTTCGATGACAGTTTCTGCACAAAGGGTTAATAGCAATTTTCAAATTATTTTATCACAAAATTAAAAAAAAAATTTTTTGGATTTATAAAATAAGTTTCAATTTTTTTTTTCTAAAACGATTTTTCGGAAACGGGTTAGTGAGTTTTTTTTTGAAATTTCGATCATAGATGTCCATTAATCTCATTAATCACCCCTATTAAGGAATTCGCAATGTTCTACTCCCGGGGGCAGCTTGATTCGCAGTGCTCGCATTCCTGTTTAAAGAATGGAACTTGACAGGAGTGTAAATGATAAAGTAGTTCCTCTTAGCGATAATATAGTTCACATTCACGTTTCATAATTGCTTTAAATGCGAATGCGAGTACTATGATTCAAGCTGACTCCCCGTGAAGCTGTTAAAGTCATTTTATTAGTTATGAATTTTATGGTTTTTGAAAATTTCTTACAGAATTATTTATTTAAAAAAAATGAAGATAAAGCTTCCACAGTAACTTTCACTGTAAAGCAAGAAGACCCAGTCGTGCATTTTATTTTATATTGATTTGAAAGACAAAAAATATACGAAATCAAAAATGAGTTCACAGGACCCTCTACCTACTTGTAAACAAATATTTACTATCAGTAAATAAATAAAGTTGCTCAAGTGTGTTTATCACCTAACTCTGTTTATCAACTGTTCTGATCGCAAACGTAAATTAGGTTCCTAGTTCCTATATAAATTATTATTTTACGCCAAAAGTCTAAATGTCCCGTACTAGGGCTCAAAGTCATAAAGTCTAAAATCCTAAAAAAACGAAAACACCAATCTTTGACAAAAAAATCTATTAAATTATTAAAAAAAAAATGTCCAGTTCACCTGTTCCCAGCACCTTACACATTCAATTTTTTTTACAACGAATCATAAGAATAAACAAAAAACTTACATCGGAATGAGAAGTTGCCAAGTATAGCAGTTTTGTCTACCAACCCAGCTGATAAGAAATAAATTGCTTATACATATGTTGCAATAATTACATTTCCCATTTGCTGCTTATATGTTTATTGTTGCTATTGTTTGTTGTTGAGCAAGAAAAATAAATATGTATATGGATATGCGTTACGTATACAAACATCATGTTAAATGACACCATTTTTGTTTCTAAATTCAGGGGTATATAGCAACAAGATGCATAGTTCTTGTCTTTGCGCAGATGTATCAAAAACGAAACCAAACCAAGCCAAATTAAGAACCATTCACAGTAACATTTCCTTAGCATTTTGTTCGTAATTAAAGTAACGAATAGTGTCAAATAAGGAATAAAATCTTGTTCGTAATTAAAATAACGAAGTGTCATATAACGAATAACAAGCCGGTTTATAGCCCTAGTGTTTGTAATGAAAACACTTTTCATAGAATTTGCTAAATTATCTCATTTGGGCTCTAGTCAAAACAGGCTATTAGCCCTTCGACTAGAGCCCTCACTCATATAATTTAGCAAATCTCATAAAAAGTATTTTCATTACCTCATTTCGTTTAACAGCTCATTGCCGTTCTCTATATCTGACTCTTCTTTCTCAAATACCTCTTTGTATCTGCGATGCAGTTTATTTCCTTCTTTCCTATACAGAACAGTGACTAGTTCACAATTGAGTAATAGAATAGGTGTGTTCACACAAATTTGGAATAATTTCCGGGCTAGGATTATCCACTGATCTCTATAATACACAGGATCGTGTATTCCCTTGAGTGACCCCATTTTCTTGGCTTAAATTGAAGAAGCGTACCCTCTAATCGATCTTTTTTCTTGCTCTTTTAAATAAGAAGAAAAGAGTAAGATTACATAGACTTCAAAACAAATTCAGATTATTGCATTTTATGCCACAATTTGGACCGACTATTTTCCTTCAAATCGATTTTCAAGTTCTTCAATTTGTTCCAACATTTTGTATGCATCCACTATCCAGTGTATTATAGAGATCAGTGAAATTATCCCTGGCCCACACCTATTTCTGGATCTAACAAAAAAATGCAACTTAAAAAATACGTTTTTTCCTCTTCTGAAGACTCAAACAAACGAATGACAAACAAACGAATTTATTACAACTATTAAAAACGTCAAACACTGCTCCAACAAATTCCATCCCATCACTACCACAATCTATTGTGAATGATGCGACGATGTGCGCTTTTCTTCTTTTCTCTATACATACGCCACAGCCACATAAAAACACACAACCTGACTCTTGTATACATGTTCAACATTATTGAACAACTTTATACGGAAAAAAAAATAAAGTAGGTGTCTGGTGCTGGTGTGTCTCTACACTTTGTGTAATGTTTTTTGTCGTCGAAAAGAATCTCTAACTCGGCAGCATTTTTAACAAATATACATCATCATCATCATTTTCCTTGCAATAAAAACAAAACTTTTGTTGTTTTGTTCCTTCCCCCCTGGCGGTCGTGAAAAATAAAAACTAACAACCAACACAGAATAAAATACTCGAGTGTTTTCCTCAAATTGAAATTAAATTTTCCACCAACTCAGAGGTCGCCCCCTCGTTGCTCGCTCGGGAGTTCTTCACTACGGCTAGCAAATAGAAGAAAAAAAAAAACTCAAAATCAAATAATAATGGAATGGACTCGAGACAAAACCCTCTCCCTAATCAATGAGTACAAGAAGAGACGTGGTCTCTGGGATATGACCCACGAGGACTACCGCAAAAAGGAAATGAAACAAAAGCTTCTGCTCGAAGTGTCAGCCAGCTTGGGAGGCGGCATTCCAATTGTTGAAATCGAAAAGAAGTTCCACACACTGCGTACACAATATCATCGCGAGATAAATCGTATGAAACGCAAGGAGCCCTACAACTCAAAGTGGTTTGGTTTCAAGAATCTGCAATTTTTAAGCTCCCCCAAGGCCATGCGAGCTGGAAAGGGTAAGTTGAAGGCCGAAATCACAGAGGATGGTGTTACCAAGTACATTATCCGCGATGCCTCTTCAAGGGATTCAGAGGTGGCAGGTGCGGTGGCTGCTGCAGCATCATCCATTACCACAGAATTTCTCACTATACACCGCAACAAACCCACAACAACAACAGTGACGTATGAAACAGCTGCAGCTACAGTTCCTGCTCCTATCTCTATTGGCCGGGTGCAGAAGTTCGAATCAAATCGAGCGCGCGATCTGGAGAAGCTCATTGAAGAAACCACCAAAGACGTCGAAGAGCCAGAGGAGTCAAAGACGAAGATAATCAAGGAAATCAGCATCCCTTTGCAACACCACTCATATAGCAGTGCCTCCATGACCACTCAGGAGGAATCACAATCCCAGCATCACCAGCAGCATCAAGAACATCACATAGAAGAAGAGCACTTGAGCACAATTGACATACAAACAAGTGTCGAAGATGAGAATATTGGATACCACCATCACCAGCACCCAACGCCCGCCCGCGTTTTTAAGATACAGAGACGAGACACTTGCAACGAGGAGGAGTACTATGAGGAAGAGCAACAGCAACAAAATCCGCACCAACACATCCAGAGCAAGCGGATCTACTATGATAATGGCCAAACTTCAGGAGGATTGAATGGCAACCTAACCGCTCCTTCGCCATCTGGTTTAACAATGGCCAAACTGCAGCCGGTTCAGTCGCCACCGAGATTCCGAGATGAGTTCGCTACATACGGCGAGTATGTCGCCAATGAGATGAGAACGATATGCAACCGAGAGATACTAATATCACTCAAGCACAAGATCAACACGGCACTGTTCGAGGCTAGCATGGCTGAATTGCAACAGAAGTGAGAATTTCTAGACATGGAGGTATGGTGGGTTTAAATTCTATAGATTTTCGCTCGCGACTAAGTCAACAACAACTACCAGTCTCTATGTAGAATAGAAAGTAAAATATTGTAGGTATACATGCGTAATGTGTGCGCTGTAAGATTGCACATTAAAGTCAAATAAATAATATCAGTTTATCATTTAGTTTTATCGAAATTTTATTATATTTAAATAATATATTTGAAACAACAATTTTGAATATTAATAAAAATAAAGTGTTTCAATGTCTAGAGGAGACTTATCCATGTTTTCTTGCAATTTTTATAATTGTAATTTTGAAATAAATTAATTAATAAAATAGCTAACGAAGAACCAGAAGGTTTAGACCAGTTAATTATTAGCAGGATATGGATGGTGGCAAAAAGTATGGTAAATAATATGAGGAGCTTAGGACCGAAGGGTGACATTTACACTTTTCCATTTTTCTCAGAAATAAAAAAAAAAGAAATTCAGATATTCCAGTGTAGGTTTATTTTCAATTAGGCCCGACCCAGCAACTGAAAAATCTCTGAGATTTAATCCAAAAATTTTTCGTCTCAGAGATCCTCTCAAAATACAGGACAGCTGAGATTTTTTGTCCAATTTAAAAAAAACTCGGAGCCCTCAGAGATCTTTCTTTGTGAGAATTTCGTACCCTTTTCGCTGTTTCACATTGTACAAGTAAAGTTCCAGTTAAGCTACTTGGAACTTAATCAGCAGATAACATAAACATGAGTGTTTCACAATACATGGGTAGGTCTACCTAGAGGTTAAATTGTCTAGGAACTTGTAGGGTGGATGAAGTACCCTATAGCGCAGATAACTGACAGTTAACTTCTTTTTGTTTGGGTATTGTATGCAGAAGAATCTACAGTAAGTAGGAAAAGCAACGAGTGTCTCCTTTGATTAATTTGGATGATTGATAACCGTAAAAATGATGATAGATTTAATTTTCAGAAACAAGACCATTTCGCTATGTTCTTAAGCACCTTTATTCCGCAAGGCGTTTGTACTAAAACGCCACGCTCTAGAAGAGACAATTCGCTTGTTTGTGAAACGACCACACTGTTATGGGGAGGGTGATGCGGAACGAAGAGATCTGTAAAGTTTTATTTTTAATTGGACGCGAAATAATCTCGGAGAAGACAAAACCGCTCGGATTGGGATGTTTTTTTTCAAATGTTTAGCGCATAGAAAGTTTTAACAATGAAGACGTCACTGTAAGTTCCTTAAATACTTCCACTATGAATTAAATATAACAGTGAATTGTGAATGGTGGAGGATACCACCATTATCCTTTCGAAGCCTTCCATGCCCCCTGAATTAGAAATCTGTAAAATAAACCATTCTGCAAAGTTTTAAGACTACGATTTTTAGAAGTGCTTCATATACTTGCTGCTAATTCAGTTCAGTATGTGTGTTGATTTCCCCCTTTTATTCTTGATAAAGACATCTTTAAAATAGTTGTTTTTGTTTTGGATTTATTCTGAAAGTAATGTCAGATGTGACTTACGTATACTGTTTTCATTTATAACGGCAACTTTCAAATTTCACACACAAGTTGCCCAGTAGTCAAAATGGCCTGAGTTGTAAAAAAGGGCGTAGTGCTTGCAAGAAAATTAGCGGTTGGTGCTTCAGACTAGTCTAGAAGCTTTAGCATGTTTAAGATAGCAAAAACTCTCACAAGCATCCCTATCATAATCATGATTTATTTATATATGTCTGAAGAAATTAATTTGGAAATATATTTGGCAACAATCACAATAGAAACAAAAAACTTGTATGTATTTATTTTAACGATTCTAATTTGTCTATTATAATTATTTTTAATTCAAACAAATTCAACAGATTTTCAATAACATAACTGTAGTATTGTTAATTCCTAAACTAATCTATTCGTGTCTGATGAACTCTTTTCATGTGATCCTTTAAATAACGCTTTTGCATCATTTTAACTCCACAAATATGACACGCAAAATCTGAAGTATTATCATGAATCTTACGATGTTTGGTGAGATTATTCAATGCAGCAAATTTCTTATGACAAAAACTGCACTCGAATGTTTTTTCTTTGGTCGTTCTATGTTGCAACGAATGAGAATCCAAATGATGTTTGAATTTGAATCCTTTGCCACAGTCGAAACATTTATGCGGTTCCTCTTTCGAATGGGTCTTTCGATGAGCGTAGAGAGTTGAGTCGGTTTTAAAATATTTACCACACTCATTGCATTTGAATGGTTTTTCCTTGCTGTGGACACTTCGGAAATGATTTAATAATACACGTTTGCAGGGGAATACATGATGGCATTCATCACAGGGAAATTGTTTTACTAAATTGTGATTGGAGTTCATGTGGTATTTGAGACCGCTAGTGCTAGTGAATTGTTTGTCACATTTGGAACACTGGAGCTTATTTGTTTTTGTATTGTTGTTTATTATTGGGGTATCACTTTGTAGTGAAGTCAAGGCATGCTCTGTCATATGGGTGATAAGGTCATCTCGTGGTTTGTAATTCTTACAAAGATCACAACAGAATACTAAGTCACAATGCACAGCAATCAGGTGATCATTGAGTTCTGGTTGGCCTTTGGTGCAAACTGAGCAAAAACTGCACATAAAACTGGCATTTGTTGTTTGCTTGGGAGTGCGGCTAGAAAAAAAAACAATAATTATTGTATTTTGATTGGTTTTTAAGAAAAGATTAAAATTTAAATTCATTAATGGCAGCGAGGTTCTGAAATTCTATACGAATGACACCTAAGCTAAAATCCCTCGAAGAATAACAAAACTACTATTTCTACAAAGCCTTTATCTTTTCTATCCTTTGTGGGATTTTTTTTGAAAAATGATTCTTTGACGGTTCTGTGTGCGAAGAAGGCGAATGGGGAAGACGACTCTTTGTCCTGAACAAGGATGAGCCCGAAAGCAGATTTCTTGCATGAGAGATAACTGATTTATATTACTGTGGAATGTAGGCCCGGGGTGGAATCAGCTTAGGTGATTGTTGACTGTCACATTTGTGAAAATCAAAAGTGATCAAATGAATGAGTCTGCGTAAGGTGATCATCAAAAATGTTTGAATAATTGGCATCGCTTTGAAAAATACACAAAAAATCGAATTAAGCATTTGTACCTAAATTGTCACCGATTTTTTTTATAATTCAGTAGCCCAGAGGTAAGGTGCTTGCCAGCTAACCTGGACGCCCAGGTTCAATTCTCGGCTATGACCTAACTTTGTTTTTTTATTTTGTAAGATTTTTTCTTCTTTTTTTAATAAGAAATTATTCTTGGATAAAAACCATTTAGAAATATTATTTTTTAGTGGCCGATTTTTCTCTGTTGGACAAAATATTGCAATTTCATATGAAATTGACACCTAATTAGGTGTCAGCTGAAAAAGACAAATAATATGACTGACTGTCATGATTTGACTGTCAACTATCAAAAATCAGCTTACACGATTCCACCCCCGGTCATAGTGCTGATGACTATTTTAGTCTGCCATCACGACACCATCGCACTGATTTCAAATATCCCTTGTCTGTCATGGGTATATTATTTGTTAGCAGATAATCAAGGGCCACAGGAAGCAACTACTTTCAGTTGATTATCTCAAAGATTAAAAATAATAATACATTTTAGTGCCCGTCGGTGAGGGGCCTGGTCCCGTTTAAAATCACATTCATAGGTCCTTATTTAAAAAAAATTGGAATTTGTGTGCTCCCAGAGGCTTATATGGTTGGAAATAAATAAAAAAATATTCTCCAAGTTGCAAGTCTCTAGCTTAATTCCATCTCATTCCTCATTTAGCTGAAGTTTCTTATGGAAATATAACGTTCAAGTCTACCGAGTCCAACCAACGAAGTGAACGGACCCGCTGAAAAATCCCTTCAACAGTGCAAAGACACACGTAGCAACCAACCCTCATCACGACCAGCCACAGTCAAAGCAGACGGATTTTCAGACACACCCCGTACCTGTGACCGTATAAAGTCAAGGATACCCGTTGAGTTTGTCATCAGTACAACTCCATCCATCGAAGCAGTCAGGTCACTCAAGAGCTGGTCCAACGGAGAAGATATGAATACGAAAAACCATCCAGACCAGACAGAAGTGCGCCGCAGTACCGCAAAAAAGATCGACAAGATGACAGGCAAACAACAGAGATCACTCGTCACTAATGCGTAAAGTGCCTAAGATCACCGGAGGAGAAACCCCCTGTAGGCGGCGACCGAGACCGAGTGTTAGAGTAAGCCGCCTACCAGTGAAATAGCGTCCATGTTGCCGGTAAAACAACCGATCTCCATAGAGCAGCAGATAGCTGAAACCCGACGTCCCGCCAAGCAGCCATAGAAAAATGGGCAGTGCCAATTCCAAGACCAGAGGAGGTAAAAATCTCTGCACACGCTATGAGCGAGCGTAAGGTGCTAGTGAAACAAGTCATCAAGGGACCAGAAGTGCAGCGGCGCAGTCACTAGTAGCTTTTCAACTACAAAAATGGCAAAAGCCCTCCCTACCATCACCACTGAAAATCGTAAGAGAAAAATTGAGGCGATCGACTCCACGGAAGTGAAGAGAAGCACCGCAGTAAAAACTACAGATATGACGAATGAAACCAAGACCATTCCTACACAAATCACGGCAAGTAGGGTGGTGGTCAAGAAGCAGGCTCCCGTCGCGAGCTCTTCTGTACCCAACACTAGCAAGAAA
This sequence comes from Meliscaeva auricollis, assembly GCA_948107695.1. Taxonomy (NCBI): domain Eukaryota; kingdom Metazoa; phylum Arthropoda; class Insecta; order Diptera; family Syrphidae; genus Meliscaeva; species Meliscaeva auricollis. The sequence goes on along the minus strand of OX403616.1, from coordinate 78,527,696 downwards.
ACAACCCAAGCATCCCCTCCAAATCTGTCGTCCGGTGCTAAAAAAGCTGTAAGAAATAGGCCGCAAGAAGGAAAACAAGACGCGATTAAGAAGACAACTTTTGTGAAGTTTCAAGGCATTACACTGAAAGGAAACAGCCATCAACGCGCTTTCAGCATTAACAGGCCGTGGGGTGCGATCGCCACTTTAAAATAGCGGCACCAAAAGGAGACTATCGAGATAACAAAGTAACCGGATGTAAACAGAGCGAAGAAAAACCATGAAGGTTCCTTACAACAACAAATGAATTCGTTTTTTTTTTTTTTTTATTTTTTTTTTTTGTCTTATTAGACTATAAGTTAATTTTAATTTGTGACAAAATCTCCGAGAAATGTAAAAACTTGATTGTTTTAAAATTTCGATTTTCAATTTTAATTTTTATTCGGTTTTCTTGGTTTCTATAATTTTTACACTTTTTAACATTGTTTCGGTTTAAAGGTACTAATAAAGTATTTCATATACTTATCCAAAGAGCTCCTTGAAGAGGAACCCCGAGGAACGGCCTTTGGGAATCGTTACGGAAACGCTTAATGTCTCTGAACAATACCCAGAGAAATAACCAAACCAGAGAAAGAACCTTGCGGAACTCACCAATGTCCAAAGAGACCTCGAAGAGGAACTCAAAGGAAAGTTCTTTGGGAGTCTTGGCGAAACCCTGAATGTCTCTGGACAAAACCCGCACTGAAGAACCTCTAGGAACTCACGCTAGTGTCCAAAGAGCACCTCGGAAGGAATTCTAAGGAAAGTTTTTTGGGGATCCTAAGGAAACCCTGAATGTCCCTGGACAAGACCAGAGAAGAACCTTGCGGAACTCACACTTGTGTCCAAAGAGCACCTCGGAATGCCCTCTAAGGAAAGTTCTTTGGGAATCTGAAAGAAACCCTGAACGTCGCTGGATAAGGACGGAACTCACACTTTTGTCCAAAGAGTACCTCGAAAGGCAGTCTAGGGAAAGTTCCTTGGGAATCTGAAAGAAACCCTGAATGTCTCTGGATAAACCAAAGAAGAACCTTACAGAACTCAAACTTGTGTCCAAAGAGCACCTCGGGAGGTAGTCTAAGGAAAGTTCTTTGGGAATCTGAAAGAAACCCTGAATGTCGCTGGATAAGGACCAGAGAAGAACCTTACGGAACTCACACTTTTGTCCAAAGAGTACCTCGGAAGGCAGTCTAAGGAAAGTTCTTTGGGAATCTGAAAGAAACCCTGAATGTCGCTGGATAAGGACCAGAGAAGAACCTTACGGAACTCACACTTTTGTCCAAAGAGTACCTCGGAAAGCAGTCTAAGGAAAGTTCTTTGGGAATCTGAAAGAAACCCTGAATGTTAGTTATATAATTAATAATTAGTTATATACCTAATAAACTGATCTACTATAGGAATATTTTCTACTCTAAATATAAGCTACAACTACCGTTTCAAAAAAAAGTTCAGAATAGCTACTTTTCTAGAGCGGACTCTTAAAGCTTGCTTGTTCTGGGCCACTGATTGTCGGTACTCGAGATTAGTACTTTCACTATGACGGAATCAAAAGACAATTTTCTCACAATTTTTGCCTCCTCTTATGAAATCCTCAGGCAACACTACATGCGAACCGTATCGATCAAAAGTTAAAATTACATATCAAATATGCCAGTCATTTCATTGCCAAGAGATCGTGTGTAAATAGCATGGCGTAAGCGGTAGTGTGTGTTTTTGGTTTTTTTTTCCTTTCTGTTTTGATGTGATTCGTTTGACTCGCTATATACTACCATCTGCAGCCAAAGTAGTATGCGGCTGCGGAGTGGCTCATAATGATTATGTTTTTAAATTTTAAAATTTTAGGACAAATAGTTCAGCTTGAATCAAATAGCGCCCCATGCTATTTAAAACAGAAACATCATCTACAAGAGTCATGGGTTAGAATTAAGCTAGAGAACTTGGAGAATATTTTTTTATTTATTTCCAACAATATAAGCCTTTTGGAGAACACAAATTCGATTTTTTTTTAAATAATGACCACCCGACTGTCATAGGTAAAATTGTAATCAGTGGGGTCGGAACGTAACGAAATCCCGAGAGATAGAATCCCGTCGAACCAAATTGAGCTGGCGGTATTTTGGGGGATTTTTAGTTCCGTACCGTAGATTGTTTTTTTTTTTTTTGAGTTTCTCCATAATTTTGGAAACAAATTAAAAAAAATTTAAAAATTTGTAGAATGTCTCAAAAAAAGTTTTTTTAGTTCTGAAAAGAGCTTTTTACCAATGAAATTTTGTTTTTATTTCTTCAATATAAAATTTTGAAAAAAACTACTTAGACATGTATGTAATGGAACAATCTCGAATTCTTTTTGTACTTCTTTAGTTAAAAGAAATTCTTGTTTAAGCATTTGAATATTCTTGTTTATTTTTACAAAATATAATTAAGAACCATTAAGTAGAGTTATTTTGTTAAAAAAAAAAATAATGATCTAGCCCAACAGGTTGAGGGCCCTTCCGCGATGAGTAACTTGAGAAAAATCGCGCGATTTTTGTCAACTACTCTGTTATAAGCTAGGCAATGAAATGATTACTTTGAAAATCGTCAGGAAATTGCAGAATAGTTGACAAAAATCGCACGATATTTTACAATTCCTTTGTTATAGCTATCACAGAAAAAAAAAATTTGAAAAAATTGCTTAATTTGTACCACTAAAAACACAAGCAACACGAATATAATTAAAAATCAACACTTCGACATCTAATGACCAAGAAAACGCCATTGCGTTACAGAATTCGTGATTCCTTGATAAGAGTAAAAACGCAAATTCACTATTAAAAACACCCACAATACGAATAAAATCATGAAGGAGTGGGAGTAGAAATTTAAAATGCACTTTTTTGGAGAGCAACAAATTCAAGCTGCTCCTTAACTTTTTTTTTTTTGAAAGAACCTTCCCTTGGATAAAGTTAACTTTTATTCCTACAACCTTGCAAATGCATTTTCAAGGTCAAAACGTGGAGCAACAAATTCGAGACTGAGGTAACATATGAGCAACAAATTAGCAACAAATTCCTGCGTACTTGTATTTTTGGAATTTTGTGTTTTAGATGATGGCGGTGCTAACTTCACGTGAAGTTAGCACCGCCATTGTTTTGGGGGGTTAGGGGAGGAGCACCAAATTCGGGAATGCGGCAACAAATTAGCAACAAATTCCTGCATACTCAGATTTTCGATTTTTTGTTATGGCGGTGCTAACTTCACTCACCTTTTTATTATCATAAACACTAACAACACGAATATAATCATAAATCAAAAATAGCATTTCTAAAATCCAAGAAAACGCCTACGCGTTATAAAATCCATGAATCATTTATAAAAGTAAATGTACACCATAATGTTGGTCACACCAAAAGAATCTCTACTTTTTCCTCGTTTCAAATTTATAAGTCTCAGACAGATTGCATTCAGACTGCATTATGCCAGACGTCCTTTAAGAATCCTATATTGCATTTCAGGACCTTTAAGATCGTCTGCCAAAGTGTTTTAATATTAAAAGAAAAAGAGTTAATTGTAGTTTTTTTTTTTTAATGCATGCATACTTTAAGGGCGTCTGGCAGGTTGAAGGCTGAAAACAAAACGTCTGGCACATATTGTTTTTAATCATGAAAATTATTCTGATGTTTTGATATATAACTCATATGGTTATACCCCTGACACCAGAAGTTGATATTTCGCTCTTTTCGTGGGCGTCTGACACGGGGATAGCCGAAAGTAAAACGTTTGGCACCCAGGTATTTGAAATCAGTGCAAACTTCTGAAAAGAATCTGTCAGACTTTTGGATTTGATATGTTATCGTGTGTACACAAGCAAAATTTTGGTTATACCTCCACTCCCAAAATTAGCTATCGGCTCTTAGACTAAAAGTAAAAGCATGTATATCCATTTCAATAGAAAAAATTTATTAGAATAAACAAAACATGATTTTCTAAAAAAAAAAACTAATAATTTATGATTATTGACTGCACGATGTTATCTTGAAGACGTTTTATTTTATTCTTCGCCACCACCTTCTTCCTCCTCATCAAATTCAACTTCCTCATCAGCAGTTGCTTCTTGATATTGCTGGTACTCTGATACCAAATCATTCATGTTGCTTTCAGCTTCAGTAAATTCCATCTCGTCCATACCCTCTCCCGTGTACCAATGGAGGAAAGCTTTTCGCCTAAACATAGCGGTAAATTGTTCCGATATTCGTTTGAAGAGTTCTTGTATGGCTGTTGAATTACCAATGAATGTAGCTGCCATTTTAAGACCTCTTGGCGGGATATCACAAACGGCTGTCTTGCAATTGTTTGGTATCCATTCAACGAAGTAGCTACTGTTTTTGTTTTGAATATTAAGCATTTGTTCGTCAACCTCCTTCATGGACATTCGACCTCGAAAGATAGCCGCCACTGTCAGATATCGACCGTGTCTGGGATCGCAGGCAGCCATCATGTTCTTGGCATCAAACATCTGTTGAGTGAGCTCGGGAACCGTGAGAGCACGGTATTGCTGAGAGCCTCTAGAGGTTAACGGAGCAAATCCAGTCATGAAGAAGTGTAGCCTAGGGAATGGAACCATATTAACAGCCAATTTCCTCAGATCAGCATTCAATTGGCCAGGAAATCGGAGACACGTTGTGACACCAGACATTGTTGCCGAAACCAAATGATTTAGGTCGCCATATGTGGGAGTTGTTAGCTTCAATGTGCGGAAACAAATGTCGTACAAAGCTTCATTATCAATGCAGAAAGTCTCATCTGTGTTTTCGACCAGTTGATGAACACTCAAAGTTGCATTATAAGGCTCCACGACAGTGTCAGATACCTTAGGAGATGGCACAACAGAAAATGTATTCATAATTCTGTCGGGGTATTCCTCTCGAATTTTCGATATCAGCAAAGTTCCCATACCAGAACCAGTTCCTCCGCCTAAGGAATGTGTCATTTGAAATCCTTGCAGGCAATCACATCCCTCGGCTTCTTTTCGCACAACATCCAACACAGAATCCACTAATTCAGCTCCCTCAGTGTAGTGTCCTTTGGCCCAGTTGTTTCCAGCTCCCGATTGACCAAAAACAAAATTATCTGGGCGAAAAATTTGCCCAAATGGTCCCGAGCGAACTGAATCCATAGTTCCTGGTTCCAAATCAACAAGTATCGCCCTGGGAACATATTTTGCACCGGTGGCTTCATTGTAATACACATTGATACGTTCCAATTGTAGATCACTATCGCCATAGTATGTTCCAGATGCATCAATACAATGTTCATCGGATATGACCTCCCAGAATTTTCCTCCAATTTGATTGCCACACTGGCCCGCTTGAATATGAACAATTTCACGCATTCTTTTCAATTAGTTTTCTTTTTTAATGTTCTGAAACAAAGCAAAGGTTCTGGTAAATTTTATTTTTAAGCTCTCAAATTGAAATAATTTCTTACAAAGAAAAGATGACTTATTTGTTCTAGACTTTAAAAAGCAATGAATCGTATGTAATGAGAAATTATTTTCATTTAATTATTCTTCATTGCCCTCTAGGGTATTTGAAAAAATAATCAAGTTATGTAGAAATTAGAAAGGTGTTTTTTTTGCCTTGTATTAGAAAAGTATAGTTTTTTGCCTATAGTGTGCGAATTTATAGAACTGTATGCCCAATAGTGTTTTTTTTTTTTGGAAATAAACACTAAATATATTCGACTTGACCTACTTTTATTTACGTATATACTTAAGATACAATCCAGGGTAGATCTCGACTTCAACGAACAAACCTCTGCAACTGGATCCCGTAGCTAGTTGCCACTATTTTCGCACCCCCAGTTAGTCGAGGTATTCCATCACTTGATAAGGCTTTTCTCTGTCATGTCGTTCCATCTGGGTTGGATACGAACACTCGACGCTGTGGTGAGTTGGTGTCCAATGTCCGTACGCGCAACGTGACCTAGACGTCTCAATCACTGTATTTTCAGCTTTTTGACAAGGGAGATGTCGCTGTAAAGCCCATAGAGTTCGTGATGGTATCTTTTTCTCTATTCTACATTGATGCCCACTGGTCTAAATATTACTCAAAGAATTTTTCCTTTAGCAACCCAGGCGGTTTTCATCTGAAACTAACAGTGTCCAATCCATGCATCTTCCCTATACAGCAGAACTGGGATGATTAAGGTCTTATATAGGGTCTCCTTTGAGTGAGGGTTTAACTACTTAAATGTCTTTTAAGCCCAACAGTGGTTGGCAAGTGAAATTCCTCGTTTGATCTGTATACTGATGTAGTTATGCGATGTAATAGTGGATCCATGATGTCAGTGTCATCAGCATAAGCCAGGAGTTGAACGGAATTTAGAAAAATTGTGCCTCTGGTGTTGACTTGCGCACAATTGTTTCAAACACGATGTTAAAAAGGTTGCACTATAGCGCATTAACCTGCCTCAAACCTTTATGGAGATCAAAAGGGTCGGTGATGTTCTTACCGCTTTTTCCATTGTCATCCCGCTCAAGCGGACAAATTTGGCGGAGATATCGACATGTGACTTGGCTCTGTATACTTCGTCCTTATTAACGCTATCATAGGCGAATTTTAAGTCAGGAGAGATATCGTGTGTTTTACGTTAGTGTTTTTTTCTGAGATCTGGCAGAGTGTAAAAATCTGATCGTTGCTTAATTTTCTTCGGCTAAAACCACAATGGTAGTTTCCGGTCAGAACAATAATAAAAGGTTCCAGGCGGACACACAAAATAGCTGAGCGAATTTTATATACGATAATGGTAGGACTTATATACCTTTGTAGTTGGGGCAGTCGAGAGCATCTCCTGGACTGATTGGTTTTCTCGACCTACTTTAAGTTTACATTAACTTAAGTTTTAAACAATTAATGGGATTGTTAACCTATAACTTGGCAACATCACCCAAGTACGAAGAATTAAAACTGTCAATTTAGTACTGAGTATAAGATAGAAATCGGTATTAGCTAGGACCTCAAAATCGATAGTTTAGAGGCATTAATACCTGAATCAGAGCAAAATAACTTTTTTTTTTTTTAGTTTCTTGGCTGTTGTATTCTTAAAAAAAATGGCAATGATTGCCTTTTCATTGATTTTACTTTTTTTTTATAATATGCAGAAGAAACACAAGAAAATTAATGTAATTTATAGGAAGAATGGGCGCTTAGTGTTGCGTGGATAATAAATTTTGTTGTGAAGTCAAAGAGAAAGCCTTCTATGGCTGTGCACTATTTCACCAAATTACAAATTAGAAACACAAATTTGTAGTTGCACCTAAATTATTTAACAATTTTGTCATTTTTTGTATGAATTTCGAAGTCAGTAAAACAGAAAATAGTAATTGTAATAGTTTTAAAATATCTTTCAAAAATTTGTTTTAAATTGTAATTTGTAAGTTGGTCAAGAACGAAAAGGATTATAGTCACCCATCGTCTACGAATCAATACAAATTAAATTGTCTTAGCGAGACAGTGGGAGTTTTTAGGCATTCACCAAGTCAGAATCGCTTTTACGAGTGAAAAAATGAAAATCTTGTCGTTTCGTTTTTTTACAGAACTTGAATCGGCTCCCAACGTACTAAGTTCCTCTTATCTAGTTGCGAACATAGATCTGGTGATTAGATGTGAAGAAATGCTTAGGTACTAGCTTTTCGTTATTACCGACTACCAGACCTAGTACCTGGTCTAGCCAGACCAGGTGCTAGGCTGGCTTAGTACTTATATTCTCTTATCTTATATATCCTAAGACTCACAAGAATATGAACTACACTGGGTTATGCAGTGTTATCAAAATTCTATTATAAATAGGGAATTAAATACATTATGTATACGTATTTTAAGTAGTTAGGTACTCACTTGTTTGATTCCTCATCAGTATCAACACGATCTAGAAGAATAATTGTTTTTTCTAGCTTGAAAAAACCATCAAAATCATTTATTTTTTGTTTAAAACTTATTTCAAGTTTGTTTTTACCTTTATCATTGGAGTGCTTTAAAGGCGATACTTTTTCCTTGCTCCTTGCTATCTGTTTCTTGGTTTTTTTATTCTTAACTAGCGCAATGAATTTTTTTTGAGATTTCTCACATCTTTTGTAGAAAACATCCCAGCTGTCGATCATGTTCAAGCAATCTACACATAGGTTTTTAGGAAAACCCTCATCGCTATCCTTAAAATAAATGTGTAATTTCAGTTCAGTATTATTCAAGTAAAAAATACAAAAAATACAATTATTATATTTTAATAAAATAAATAAATAAAATTACTTTTATTGGAAGATACTTGTAGATTTGAGTCTTGTTATCATCAACAGTTTCGGAATGTTTGTCTTTTATAATTTCACCGCAAATTCGACAAATTTTATTGAAATTCATTTTAAGAGTATATTTGTGAACTGGAGGTTTATTAAATTTGCACTATTAAACTAATATAAATATGTATTTTTTCTTTTGTTAAATATTTTATTTTATAAATTCTTTTTTATAATCGTATGATGGATGACATTTTTCTGTTTACAAAACAGAAAAGTGAAGTTTGTGCAATTATTTTGCAGCAGCTACTGCTGCCAACTGCAAAAGTGAAATGTTTATATGAAAATATTTCCAGTAGTTTTTTTTTTATGGACATGGAGGGTTTACACCTGCGAGCATGTTTTACAACATACCGCGTGGTGAATTTTTTGAGTGAATTTTGGTCATGTGTTGAGTATGGAGAAGAAATTTCAACGATGAGCTTGGTGTAAATGTGGTGTGGTGATGTAAAAATGCCAGATAGTTCAAACAATAAAACCTATAGTCTGTAGAAATTAGTAGGTGGAAATTGCATTTCCCAGTGAACACATTGATATTACGATGATGCCAACTAGATATCATTCAATGTCATGCTTTACATAAGATATGACTCAAAATTGACTCATGACTGACTCATTTCGCACTTACTTACAACAATGACATTGTAATGATGCCAGCCTAACATTTTTCTTCTTTTATAAACTGTCAAAACAGAAGATCAACTGCCCAAAAAGCTGAAAATACAGTGATTGAGATAGTTTTTTTTACGTGAAGCGCATGGACACCAAAGCACCAGCTCAACGAGTCTTCCCATCTTACACCGATGGACGATTTGACAGAGGAAAGCCTCATCTTAGTGGCTCGATCAACATATGTTGTCTGTGGCAACTAGTTTAGGGACCAGGCTGCTTGGAAAGTCTTGTCGGTTGAGCCGGAGATCCACCCTGGTATGGAATCGTCGCAAACGTAAACGAGCGTAAACGTATTGATGATTGCTGTCTCTATATTATCTGTACAAAAAGACAGATAGAGAAATATCAAATACGTTTAAGTTCGCTCGTTTTCGTATGCGACGAGTCGATCATGGATTGTAAGCGCCATCTTCAGTAAGTAAGTCTAAAAGCTTGGTGGTATAATTTACATTTTGTTGTTGGTTCTAACCTTCAAAAAACTGATTATTTAACTTTGAGAATCCTTAAGATACTTAATGGGTAGCTGCAATCCGACCTGGCTGGAGAGATGGGTTTGGGATATCCTGGATTGTATAAACCTTCTTGAGTAAAGTAAAACCCCTAATGAGGATTATGGTCATTTTTTTCCTCCAAGCAGTAAAAGGCTTTTTATGTAGTCTTTTTATCTTTTACAAATATTTATTACACTTTTGATTAATACATAATAATTATTACTTGATTTAAATAAGTAGAAGTCACTTTTACATAAAACTCTAGCATTAAAGCACCTCAGATCGGCACAATAAAAGTAAAATCTAGTTACAAGAATTATTTATTATTTTTTTTTCTTTACATTTAGTGGGTTGAAATTCTATTTCGGTGGGGGAAGAAGTACTAAATATGTGAATTTGTGCTGTTAACATATAAGTAATACCTATATCTTATATTTTGGCATACTTATTTCAGTAGAATGTTAAGCTATTGTTTGGCAATTTATTAGGAACACAGTTGTTTCCTAGACGTTTATTTTTTAACTTTTTGAGCATAGCCTGATGCATATCCTTGGTATATACGAGGCAAATTCCTTGCTTTATTGATTATTATGTGCTTTAAACTATTTCTTCATGTAAATTTGGCAATTAAAGGCTTTTGTAGTGCATTTCAAACTCCATTCTAAATCGCTTCTTGTCTTTGTTTCATTTTGTATAGTTTCTTGACATTATTTATAACATATTATATCAAACAGATGCTCTCTTTAAGCTTAACGTACTTGCAATAATATCAGTTGGATGGTAATCGGCATCCACAAATGACTCGTGATTCAAACAACGTGTGCCACCTAAGCACGTACATGAACACACAGAAGTGTTGTCATCAAAATCAGTGCAACAATTCGAATTACCAAGCAATTTGCCTTTCATATTGTAAGAAGACTCTGCGTCATAATTTAAGGGCTGATTAGAGGATCCGAGCTTTTGATGAGCATCCTCCTCGTCTCTTTTTGCTTCTTCAGCTTGCCTGAAATTAGAGAACAATGCGGATAAGGATAAGGATATTATAATGGTGGCCTTACAGCTACAAATATTGCGCAATAAGGATATTATAATGGTGGCCTTACAGCTACAAATATTGCGCAATAATATTGCGTAGTGTAAAGCCCGAACAAAATTAAATCTCAACAAATCAAAAATGCTTACATTGTCATGAATCTCAAGACCAACAAGTTTATACTAGCTGCTACCACAGCCAAGCCGAAGAGAATAAAAACCAAGCTAAGAGCCACATATCCAGGCTTATTCATTAGAGCCTGATCATTTTGCAGGGCAACATAATCACCAAAACCAATTGTAGTTAATGTAACGAAGCAATAATAAAAACTGTCAAAATAACTCCAACCCTCGTAGCGTGAGAATACAGCAGCTCCAGTTGTGATGATAATTGACGAAAGCATACCTGTAGCTAACATAAGATTCATTTCTGTTGCCTCCGTATGATTGCAATGCATGTAACGTTTGGCTCGTCGTATTATAACCGATGCAAATTTATTCAAACGTTCACCGATACTTTGGAACATGACCAAACCAAGAGGAATACCAACCTAGAGATATTTAATTACTAAACAATTTATAGAAGGAAAGTTTTTGGTAGTTTAAGTATACTTACCATAGCATATGCCATGCAAAAAGCCTTGCCACCAATTGTTACTGGAGTTGAGTGGCCATATCCGATCATAGCTAGTACTACAGTGGCAAAATAAAAGGCTCCAGCAAATTTCCATTGAGGTCCAGCTTTATGCGGTTTGTTCTCAATTATTACTATTTCCATCATTCTGTAGTCCTCAGCTGATACATTGTACTTTTTGACAAAATTGTTTTTAAGTGCTGAGATAAATAAAGAAAAAAACGATTAATCGGTCGAAGTTTGAGTTGAGTAACACGTATGTTCGTAGTAGTCTCGTCAGCATAAAAAACAAAAACACCACATTACCACGAGGATCGTAAAAGTGAGTACTGAGCCAACTACAAAATGCCAAAAGCACAAAAGAAAATTTAACAGTGGTTTAGGAAAACGAATCAGTGCCATCTTGAATAAAACTCCCGGGGAGAAGAGCTCCCAATCGATATACTCCTGGAATTTCATGTCGTTTTTGCTTTTAATTCGTTTCTCTTGTGTTAAGAAAATGTAAAAGCAAAAATGGACCGAAATTCTTAGCATTTTTTCGATTGAGTCTATCTTCCAAACCATTTGCCCAAGAATTTTCACTAACAATAGGGCTGAATTATTTCAAAAACTAAGGATAGATTCCAAATTATCGAACTGAAATTAGCAAAAAATTATTTTAAAACCCACGAATCTGTGTTACTGAGTATAAGTATCCACCCGTGTCATTATTTCTGTCAACGAATTACCAAGAAGGTAAACTTTGCTCACTCAGCTTTTCGTAACATAAAGTGTACTTCTGTTACGGTTAATATAAGCACTTAACTTTAAGTTGTTAAAAATAGCAAAACCTTTAAACTAAACAAATGATACAAAATATTATTTTTATTAACATACTTTGCAAAAACTCCCATCTCCTTGATTCTGTTTGTGATTCCAATGAGTCAAAAACTGCTGCTCCAATGAGCAAATATGTGAATGTGCATACAACTAGCGATAGCGTTCGAACGTTTTGCCTCTTCATGGTGCAATGAATTAACACTCCAAAAATTGATTCACCTCGCTCCAAGAGCATCTAGATACTTTCTTATCCAGGTGTAAATTTTAGCTTTTGTTCTAGCTTAGTTCTCTGCAAAGTAATTTTCTGTATTCGAAGATTCCGTGTCTTCAATCTTTTTACTCCAACGAACTATGAAGTTTGTTAGTCTTATTTTTTCAATCACATATTACAATTAAAAACAAAACGTTAACTTCACTTAAAGTTAATAATTCAGTTTTAAATAACTGCGGGAAAAATTTTATGACTTTATGTTTTCAAAATTTTCAACTTGATTGATAACAAAAATTGATTTTTCAAAATAGGTATTTTTATTTGAGTTTGCGCGTTGAGGAAGCGGCTAAAATTTCGGCCGCTGTGGGAGAAGTAAATAAAAACAGCTGTTTCAAGATATTACGTAGTTGTTTTTATTATTTTTGAGCTTTGAACACATTTTCTGAAGATGTAAACAAACTCTAGCATGACAAACAAAAGATTTATGTATATAGCAGTACTCTACAAGTGAGATTTATAAACACCTGTTTGATTTGATTCTTCTATTGTTTCATATAGTTTTAATTTTACTTTAAAAGGAATAGTAAAGTTATTAAGAGTAGTCGTATTACCTAGGTTTAAGTCTCAATAGATTCAGCAACCAAATTTGGTTAAACTTAAAATTTTAATATTGATGCACTATTTTAAAGTTCGCCAAACCTAAAATGGGAATCGTTGCGACTTTTAGGATTAAGTACGGGCATTTCTGCCAACAGTTTCCACAAATATAAATGCTGTAAATTAATTTTGTCCGGGTTAAAATTAATTGCCCTGAACTAATAATCTTAATATATATTTTTTTTTATTTCTATGGAAGATTTTTATAGGCAAATTTAAATTTTAAACTAATCGGCGGAGACCTCGGAAATTCGTTACTTAATACCTCTAATTAATGATCATCAAAGGTCAAGACATGTCAGTTGATGGGCTCATTATATATTGAAATGTTGTAGTTTAACTTAAAGGCTTATACTGTGGCGTATGGGTATTTTTTTTTTCTATGAACAATTTTTTTCAATTTATTTATCAGAAGAGTTTGCTGACCAGTTTCTGACACATGGAGTGCCACACTCACAGACAAGTAAATGTTCAAAAACCCAGAATTTAGTAATTTGTTCATCTTGAATTCAAACGGTTCTCGATTTATTGAAGTTTAAAAAAAAAAAAAACACTGCACTCATCGTCCATAGTTAAATTTTGTTTTTTACAATACTTGCACCTAAGTATTGGCTATAAGGTTAGATAAGTTCTATTTGTTGAAATATATTTGACTGCTCAAACGAATTAGCTTTAATAAATGACAATTTTAAAGTTTTTGAAAAGTGTAATTTAACCCTTTAATTTAATGAAGTATTCTGATCATCAATGGTCCAGAAACTTTTTGCAGTTTTTAAATACATGGTACAGTAGTCGAATTTCTCTAAAATGTGAATCGCCAAAAACCTTACATTGTCATCTCTATAAAGTGAATTCAGGAAATTTTCAGACTCTATAATGTGAACTTCTTTAGTAAAAAGAATAAATTGTTTTGATGGAGAAATCAAATGAACTAATTCATTATTAAATTATTTTTTTTTTGAACTTAATAAATGTTGGAACTATGCTTTTAATAATTACTTTATATTGTAATTATAATGTATGAAAGTCGTTATAGAGGCAGTTTAATAATAAATTAAAAATCGAGGAACTACTGTATAAAACTCTCCTTAGCTAATAACACGTGTTTGTTCAAACATTTAATAGCTCAGGTCATTTAGAAAATAAAATGCACGACTGGGTCGCACGTTTGTTAAGGGTCAAACTTGCCATTTTAAAATAATGTTGGTAAGCCATTTTCAAGATAATATTGTTACACATCTAAAACCAAAATTTCAAAAAAATACAGTGACCCGTTTTTGAAAAATTAATTTTTGAAAAAAAATTGAAAGATTTTTTAAAAATCCAAAATTTACGTTTTTGAAAATTTTGATATCAAATAATTTTGAAGTTAGTAAGGAGCTTCTGTATAACAAAATTCATCAAAATTGATGAAGTCGTTTAAGAGAAAGTCAAAAATGAAAAAAACGGGTCTATGGGAGGTACCGTTAGTAGAACTTTTACAAACATTATTTCAAAAGTAAGACCCTACTAACAAAAGCAGACACAAAAGTTTTAATCAAAATCGTTAGAGCCGTTTTCGAAAAAAAGACGGACAGACACAATTGTGGGACCCACTTTTTTTGCATTCCCTATCATCGTAATACCATGTCTGATTGTTATCACGAGTTCTATTTTTTTTGCGAATCCTAAACTTGCCCTATAGGACCTACATATATCGCAAGTAAAAATTGTTGTGCCATTTTTAAGATACATATTATTTATCAACATCTAAAAATTAAATTAAAAAAAAAAAAACGAAAATCATAAACCCAATATCGAAAAAAAAGTATTTCTCCAAAAAAAAATTACAAAAAATGTTTCCGTTTAAAAAAAAAATAAAAATAATAAATTGCGTTTTTTGTATTATTTCTTAAAAATATAACGCGCTAAGTTCCGAAAAAAAAATCAATCTTTTAAATGTATAACGTCCGCGAAAAGAAAAACCTAAAATCTTAGTTACAGAAAGTCCAATCTGACATAATTTCGAAAAATTATATGAAGGACAAAATAAAAGTGTAATCTTAGTATATTTTTTTTATTTCTATGGAAGATTTTTTAAGTCAAATTTAAATTTATAACTAATCTGCGGGAAACCCTATGATAAAACTGAAACCTTGGAATTTCGATAAAAATTATTGTTGCATGAATACCCAAATTTATGATCATCAAAGGCCAATATATTATTAAGCAGTTGCAGTTAAACTTAAAGGGGCACTCTGTGACGTATGAGTAATTCTTATTTTCTATGGAAAGAATGTTAACTGTTAATCAAAATTCTCATATCCTAGTTTAATTTATTTATCAAAGGAGTTATGAAGTTACTTTGAACTCTTCGTACATTTTTGGTTTCCACAATATTTGCACTATAATATATAATATATGGCTATAAGGTAAGGCAAGTTCAAGTTTGAATTTTTTGAAAAATTTAATTTGAACCTTCAATTTAAGAGAAGTATTCTGATAAAAAACTGTTTGTAGCTTTTAAATACAAAGCTAATAAAACACCCAATTTACAATATTTACTCTTGTCTCTAAGACTATAATGTAAATAAAATCAAGTAAATATTCATAGATTGATTGTGCTTTGATTAAATTGAATTTATAGATCTCATAATATTTCATATTAATTCATCTTAAAAATATGTAACAGGAATGACTTCACCGGATTTGAGATAAAATGTACCATTTAAAATCATTTTCTTAACAGGATCTTTTCTAGAAAATAAAAGAAAATTTAATAAAGGTTGGTCAAAGTTGGTGTGTTTAAAATTTTGTTTGTACTTCTTTTTGAATTCTTCAAATGGTTTGATCTTTAGCGTTTCTTGTGGGACACAATCTAAAAATGTATTCCATTTACATTTCAAGTATTTGTTGTTGGATACGGAATATGTTTTAATTAATTCTTCTCTTGTTGCATTACCTTCTGCCATTTTAAATTAAAATGTAGGTAGTATTACAATTTTCGATGACATAAACATGTAAGAACAAAAAATTTAAATCATTTTCAATAGACATTTTTTTTTTAGATATTTATTGATTGCTTATGTTTAAAAAATAATTTTTAAGCAAAATTTATGTAAACTACATTATAGTGCAATGCTTGCACTAATATACCAAATTTGGATATAAGTCGCCGTATTCGTGATACAACTCGTGCTCAGAGAATTTCAAAAGTTTATGATAAAAAACCGCTTTCTGGTTTGGTCGGAAAAAAAGTAGCTGACCTTAAGACCGTTCTAAAAAATATAATCCCAAAGTAATAGCCAAGAGCTTTAATTTTTGTTTAGTCTATTTTTCATTGTCATACTCTAAATTTTAGCACACCATGGCCCCAAATTAATCGATATATTTTTGCAAAAATATTCCACCAATAGACGGGTTACTACGAAACTTTTAAGCATTTATGTTCAACATAAAGTCTTGTGTGACGTTTTACGCAGAAGAAAAAGTAGCCCAAGCGCTTATGTTCAACATAAATATTTTAGATATAATTTCAGCAAACAGCCCTTAAACAACTGGATTAAAACTCATCTGAATATTTTTAGGAAAATTAGAAACCAACAAAGTTGAACAAACGAAAGCAAGCCTCTCAGCCTCTCCGACCTAAAGTACCTCACAACATCAACTCTCACAATATTTTTTCCCAATCCATTAGGCATAAAATCAAAATAAATTAAAGTTTTCTTTAAAAATAAAAAAAAATGTTTAAAACCTCACTGGGAATATTTAAATTCTTAACCGATAAAACACGGTGGAATCCGCTGTACAGTATGAAAACAGCCTTCATCGCCTACTCAACTTCACCAAAACAGTGCACTAGCCGGTTTCCCACCACACAAAACGTCAAACGAGGTGTCTTCTGCTGCGCAGGTAAACAAACGCTTGAAGGACTTCTTTTTTATTTTTATTTTGGCTTTTCTCAGCATTTTTTTGGCACTTGTTTTTCCACTTTGCTTGTCGCCGCCGCTGCTTTCAGCTCGTAAACCATTAATTTCCGTATCAGCAAATAAAAAAGAATATTTTATTCATCATTTTTTAGCAAATTATTATTCAAACATAGAATACAATTTACAACATCAAGAAAATATGGCAACATTACCGCCACGGAAGAATCCAACTCCAACGAGAATCTCGAAACAGCATCTAACTCCATTGCAGACGCTGCTACAGATGGGTTTTCAAAAGCATAGGGCGTAAGTGTTAACACAGTATCGATTTTCTTCATTCAATAATCTTTCAACTATAGACGAGATTTTTGCTTTCATAAAATGCGTATCTCGAGATGAGAAAAAATTAAAAATCTTAAAATTTGTTGTTTGATTTTTAGAGAAAAGGCTCTCGCTTCAACCGGCAATCGTGGAGTACAAATTGCTTCAGATTGGCTCTTGGCTCATGTAAATGACCCATCATTGGACGAGTGTATTCCGCGTGAATATATTTTGTATGCGTGTCCAACTGGACCTTTTCTGCACCAATTGGAAGAATTCTGGAACAAATCACGACTGCTGTGTGGGTGGAATGGAGCACACAATTATGTTCCACATATTACATTGGTTTCGTTTTTCAAGGTAAGTGCAAAGATTGGTGAAGTTATTTCGCTTTTTTTTGTTGTTGTTTTGGAAGAATAATTTTCAGATCGGAAGAGAAGTCATTAAATATTTATTTGCATAGGTATACATGCAAAGCTATTTGCTCTCAGAGGTCTTATTGTCGTCCTGTCTCTTCCTATGCATACGTGAGATATTTTCGTAAATCTTAGCTGTTTAATTATTCGTCCTTTAGATGAATTCCTTGGTACTTCATCATGAAATTGTTATACCTAAATCAAGAAAAAAAAAAAACTATCACAGAATGCGTATCCGTACGCAGTAAAAATTTGTATAAGATTGGATTCTGTGATGGAATTTTCCAGGTTTTGGCGGATTATGTGATGAGTGTTTATCCCTAGAACCTTTTACAATGATTTTGTAATGCTGTAGTAATGTTACTGTTCGTTTTCTGTATCAGTGTTGTTTCATCGACGTTCAGTGATAAGAGTTACTACTTCTTACTACTTACAAACTTAGGACTTCAGACTTTTAAGTCCGTTGTGATCCTCTTGAGGGTCATAGGGATTCCATTACTCCTACATGCTATCTTGATCGGTTTTTGGCGATATACCGCAATTCTCTTCAACTCTTCCGCCGCTGTGCAGATTCATTTTTCACTGTCCTGCGCCATGTGCCTCTCGGCCGACCCAATCCTCGTTACTAATTGTGTGAGTGGGTTTCACTGCAATGTTGCGTTTTCATATGAAGTTTCGTATTTGATATATATTTTGGGCCAAAAAATCCTTAAGACGTTTAACAGTAGATAAGATTTTCCAAGTGTTATAGCCTTAAAAAATCACGGATTCCACATAAGAACGGAACAGTCTCAGCTTGGTCTTTAAACTGATTTATTAGTATTATTCCTACATATTTTGCGGCAGCATTCCAAATGCAGCCTTTGCCTTCTTAATGCGGCCGTAGACGTCTTGTTCGGTTCCGCCTTTGGTAAAGACAAAAATCCCAAGATATTGAAAGTCTTCTACTTTACCTAGCAGTTGCCCAGAAATATTGACTTGAACGGTTGATTTACTTTTGGCGTGTTAAATTTCAGCCCCACGACTTTGCTTCTCCTTTGACCCTTGTTGTCATTTGATACAGATTCATAATCTTATGAGAGAGTAAGCATGCGTCGCGTATTCCGATGCAACCCTGCCTAACTCCACTCTCCACATTGGATTTAAAATCATCTGACAACCGTGAAAACGTCACATTTGCATTAATCGTAAGTTGTTTTAATAATAGAAATTAACTTATCTTAAATGCCCCCCTATGTAAGGCAATTTCCCAAGGCACAACATTAAGTGTTTTAACTTAACTTGAAACGATATGTCATGCATATACAGACAGCGGCTGTAAAAATGTTCTATCTTCTTGATGCTAGCCAGAAAGTGCTTAGGCTTCCTTCGATGATGTACGAAAAATTTCTTGCCTTCGTCGATAAAATAATCTTTCGCCTAATAACAAATTACAATTTCTATATCTGGCACAAGTTCTAATTTAACTTATTCCAGTCTTTTGGGGGGTACTTAATTTTTATTAACTTCCCATTGGAAGTTATTGTGATTGGTGCGATTTGTCGAAGTGAACATTTTTTTTTTAATAAAAAAAAAAAAACTACGAAAAATTGTCAAATGAATTTTATTCTGCACATAAGGCCGTAATTAAAAATAGGTTTTAAAGAAAATTGAATTAATAGTTTTGTTTTATTAAAGCGAAAAAATTCCAAAAAGAACCTAATAAAATTATTCTTTTGTGTTTTTCGTTTCAAATATCTCGATAACACCAATATTTTGACTATAGAATAATTTTATCCTACAGAAATTAAGTAGTTGACACTCACAAAAACCAACTGACTGTTTTTTTTAATATAAATAAAATTAAAAAAAAAATTTCAAAACTCAAATAGGTCAACGGCCCAGGCCAAATCTTCGCTTCATTTAAGGTGGGGATTACACACGTTTTACTTACAAATTACGTTAATTTTACAGAAGTTACTTATAGGAATCATTGCTAAAAACTTTGACTGCTACAAATACATGAAAAATCAACTTACCATAAGTTACAAACAACTGACTCCGCAAGTTGTAAGAATTCCGTAAGTTTTTTTAAATGAATATATGTATTTGTTTTTAATTATTTTGCTCTAGTTTGCAACTTACGTAAGTTAAAAAATATGTGTTATGTCAGTACATTTTCCAAAACAAGTAACTTAAGTAAGTAAAACTTACGCGTGTGTAATCCCCGTCTAATACTAACACTTACTAAGGTTTTTAAAGATCTTGAATTTGTGATACTTTTAAAACCAAAATAACATGGGTCTTCAGATTTTAAGGGCATCAATTGGAAGTAAGCAGTGTGTATTGCATCCACCCTCTTTGTTTTTTGTTATCAGCAGAAGAGTAGAAACCATATAAATTCGAAAAAATTCAAACTACCTCCCAGTACAGTAGACAGTGTGCAGTAAATCATATTCTCCTATTTAAAGTGTATCATTATTCTAATGTGTGCCAGGTTCTATTTTTTTTTTTTTTCAGAGGATGTTGAATTCATTTTTTTGCTTTGTTAAATAATTTGTTAAGCAAATAATATTTGAATTAATTTGAATTATTAAGAAACTGAACGTTTAAAAAAAAATATACACACAATCAATTCTTTTCTCTATTTCCATAGGCTCCAGACGAATGTGCTTTACAACTATCCAAAGCCTTGAAACAAATCGTTGATATGGCTGGTGCCTTATTAGATCGACCGATTAAACTAGAATTGTATATGAGTCCAAATTTTATGGGATTTTTCGTTGCCGAAGATGATGCCAACTATTTGAAGCGATTGGCTCTACAATATGTGAAGGAATCTTCTAATTCAAGTAATTTTTTCTTTTATTTGATATTTATTTATTACATAGAAACAAATTTATTTAAAATTAACACTAAATGCTTGAAAAAAAAAAAAATAGAAATAATTTTGGTCAAGGAAGGTCGATGGAAGAAAACTAACAATAATTTATAATATTTTTTTTTTTTATTTTTCTTGTTTATTTTTATTTGATTTATTTTAGTAATAAGTGATACTTATGAACAACTTGATGCAATTGTGGCTTGCTTTCCATGGTGTGGGGCCGTATCTTCTGGTAATCGATGCATACCGCGCAGCAGTCGATGTAAGAAGGCACATTGTGATAATATTAAATTTTATTTCTATGAAATTTATGTGTATTTTTTGAAATTTTGTTTTGTTTTGTATAATTTAGTTGCATGTTGCTGATTGTTAAAACACAGTAGTTTAGTTTTAATTGCTTGACATTTCAGTACTTGTTTATTTTATTAATTTATTTATACATAAGATAACTATGGTAACATTTTCTTATGATTAACTTCAGTTCATTCCACATTATATCCGTACAAATTTATTTATTTTTAAAAGCATATTTATTTTGTATTTTAATTTTCATTTTAAGACCACCTTAGGAAAAACAGGAAAATAAAATTAATAAAAAAAAATTTAAGGGCCAATTTGTTCACATTGGATCATCTTTAATCCATGATTTTTGCAAACTGTAACACTTAAATTTTCCTCTGAACTTTTCTTAAACTTTTCTAAGAATCCATAGTTTGAGTTGTTAATCATGTATTAAGATAATCAACCGAAAATTATGCTAAAAACCGCTGTGAACAAACTAGCCTTAAATGTGTTAAGTTCAGATGCAATCACGTTTTAGTGCTTACTTCTCGTAATGTTCCCATTTTCAAGACGTCTTGGATGTAGAAACCACAAGTTCGCACTTAGCAAGACGTTGGAGAACAACTTTATAATAAACAGTGTAATCACCTGTTTCAGGAAGCATATATAATCACAAATTTTGGTTAATGTAAATAAATGTAAAATTATTTGTAATGACGAGCCTAACAATGAATTTACTTTACTTGCCCTTAATCGGCATCAGTTTATGTTTTTGGTCAATGTGCTCTTTAATGCACCTTTATTGCACTCAAGAAATATGCACGGGAATGACATTTTAGGCAGTAATTACCCATGCAAATTTTCGGATTTTTATTACTTTAATTGAAGTTAGCACCGCCATGGGTTTATAGCGTAAGGTTAGGAGCAACTAATTCGGGAATGCGGTAACAAATCAGCAACAAATTCCTGCATACTTACATTTTTGAATTTCTGTTTGGCGGCGCTAATTTCACACACCTTACAAAATCATATATTTAGGTACCTCAGTACAGGACGAGCAATAAAGATTTTATTTTAATAATTACTTATATCATTTGCGATTGGAAGTCCGGAAGCATACAGAAGTCTTCTGAAACAGTTTTATTGGCACACAAATGACACATGACACAATAAAACAGTTTCAGAAAACTTCTGGATGGACTCTGCTGGACGTCCAATCGAAAACGACATAACTTACTCAATATGGCGCTTACAGGGTGAACCAAAAAACAAAGCTCTGCAACCAGTTCCATCCCTAACTAGTTGCCACACATCAAGTTAGCTGAGATCATCCACCATTTGATCGCGCAACCTAAGTTGAGGCCTTCCTCTGTCACTTCTACCATCGGGGTTGAATGCGACTCGTAGGGCTGGTGCGTTGGCATCCAATGTTATTCTTCGTTTGAGCTCTACACTGATGTCGTTGTGCGATGTAATAGTGGATGCCAGTTAAACAAAGTATCTGACTACTTCGAAGTTATAAATGCCCATTGTGACGTTTTGACTTACTCAACGGTGTTGGGTCTTTCTTCTCGATGACAGCACGTACTTTGTTTTTGTTTCATCTACAAATGCTCAACTGACAGATTGATTCGTTCTCCCAATGATCTCAATGTCATCAGTATTAGCCAGGTTTTGAACGGACTTTAGAAAAATTGTGCCTCTGGTGTTGACTTCTGACTTGCGCACAATTGCTTCAAGCACGATTTTAAAAAGGTTGCATAATAGCGCATCAATCCTTTCTCGACATCAAATTGGTCGGTGATATTCTTACCCACTTTGAAGGAGCAACGAGATTGCTCCATTGCCATCCCGCACAAGCGAACAAATTTGGAAGGATAGCTCGCTCGTATTAACGCTATCATTATGCGAATTGTTGAAAAGGTCGTTTAAATTTCTTCTTTCCGAAATAAAACAAATAAAAAAACTAAAATCGGTTAAGAATTGACAAAGGCAATGCCTGCAATAAAAGAAAACCTTTATTTTTGTTTTTTTTTTTTTTTTGCTAGCGAGACAAAGCAACAACGGCTCTGCTAGTGTGGTATAAAATTAATATTTGAATGCAAAATGTAAATAGTTTTATTTTCCACACTCAATTCATAATATTTATTATATTTTAAGTGCATGCGATTGTTCGTCTTTGTTTTTTCTTTAAGTAGACAAACTACCATATTGAGTTGCTGGAGTCTTTCAGTCTTACAAGTAGGTAAACAGATATCTTTTTATTAATGTTTATCTAATGTGCGCAAGAATTCTAGAATCTAGTTCAAATAAATGTTATCTCTAGATATCAGTTTTAAATTATTTAACAATATTCATATTGTAGAATTTTGCTTATTTCTTTTAAAGATAAGATTTCTTACGGATTTCTCTTTATACACATTTGTTTTTATTTTTTAATTGATAAAAACTGGAGTGAATTTCCAAGAAACTAAAATTTACCCCTATCATTGATCAGAGATGATTTGTAGTATTTTATTCGCTTTGAACTCTTATCTTTATTGATTTAGTTTACTTTTTGTTGTATTGCAATATCGACCAATATCGAATGACTAATTTAGATTGATTTGCCAAGTAATGTATAATTTGTTTTTGTCTTATGTACTTCTGTGTTATATGTGTGTGTGTGTGTTCTGGTTTTCTTCACTCTTCGTTATTTGTGTTTTTTTTTCTCTATGTCTGATCTTTTAGCAATATCATTGGAGCCGCACGTTAAATCACTTCATTTGACCTTAGCGTATCAGTTCCCGCAGAGCCAATTTAATGCACTGAAAACATTAGTGGAATCATTAGATCCATCTTGTGCATCCAGTTGGGAACTTCGATTATATTCACGCGATCCAAGGCTAGCGACGAAACAAGTAAAACATTTAAATATTATGTACATAATACTAAAAAAAAAACAAATGAAACTTCCTTCCTTCTTTGAACTCTAAACATCTTTTTTTTTTTTAATTTCTAAAGAATATTTTAAATCTTCCTTAAAAATTCTAATAATAAATTTTATTAATTATTCTTTTAGGTACACAAAGTTCTATATCCACATAGTCCACATGAAATCGATGAACTCGAACTGCGAATAGGTGATTTTATTTATTTGAATAGTGATTCGGTGGACAATTCGTGTGATGGATGGGTCGAAGGTATTTCATGGTTAACTGGCATGACTGGATATTTGCCTGTTAATTATACCGAACGAACAGCAGAATCAGATGCATGGACTATGCATAGAGTTGTACAATTGTCGAAATCTATAACACCATCATTGACTTCAGTTGAAGAAATTGATATTGTAGACGGACGGAGTTTATCGACCGATCAAGACGAGCGAAGGGATTTGCATCCAGGTAAGAAGAAAATAAAAAAAAAAACTTAATTGTGTCAATGTAGTCAACATGAGAGTAGCAAAACCAGTAAAACTAGCAACCAAAATATATTCATTTCGGGGTCCTTGGTATCAACAAATGAACAAATTCATGAACTATTTTGTTTGACCCTATCCTCTATCTTTCCTGGACTGAAATGGGAAGTTGTAGAATTACTATTTAAGCCATTAATTTTAAAAATCATGAAATTAATAACAAAGTGGTTCCACATTGACACAAATTCAACTGATAGTGGCAAACTCACGCCAGATGGCGATATATAACGAGTTAAAAAAAAATCTTTTTTATCTTAGGTCATTTACACCAAGATTTAATTGAAGGCTCCTCTTTCACTGAAGAATCAGATTTAAGCGCTGAAAGATTTCTACGGAAGTCTCTAATAAATCGTTGTGTTGAAATCCCCTCAGTTTTACAAGCAATACATCCACCGCCGGAATTAGACAACGACGCTGACATTGACAGTTCAAGTATGCAGTCGGAAAAGAAAGACTCAAGTTTATCAAAAGCGACAAAAAATCGCAAAATATATGTAATGCGCCATGGGGAGAGGGTGGACTTTACATTTGGCACTTGGATCCCATATTGCTTTGACGAATTCAATAATTATGTGAGAAAGGACCTCAATATGCCAAAGTCATTGCCCAAAAGGTTTGTGTTAAAGATTTCGACTTGAAAATACGATTATGTTTTAATTTTTAATTGTTTGTTTCGTTGTTTTAAAGGAAAAACTGCCCAGAAGGTTGGCAAAATGATTCGCCCTTAACGAATATTGGACTTTTCCAAGCTAAATTAGTTGGAGAAGCAATGTATGAGGCTGGCATTCAAGTGGATCATGTTTATTGTTCTCCAGCTTATCGTTGTGTACAAACATGCACCAGTGCACTAGAAGGTAAGACAACTTTAAGAGTTTTCTTTTTTTTTTTGAAATTTAACTGAAATATAAATTTTTGAAAAGGTCTTAAACTAAATGGTAAACACAAGCTACGTGTGGAAGCTGGACTTTTTGAATGGATGGCTTGGTATCCCGATGGAGTGCCAGATTGGTGTACCCTAGACGAATTAATTGAAGCACGCTATCACATTGACAAAGAATATGAACCAATATTAAATGGGACCAATCTAAATGATGTCATCAAGGAGACATCCGAAGAATTTTACAATAGAAATCATGAATGTTTACTTAAAATCCTTGAATCTACAAGTAAGTTTTGTTTTTCTTTCCAAATTGTTTCAAAATGTTTTTTTCTCTTCAGCTGGCAATATATTGATTGTGGCACATGCAACGACTCTAGACACCTGCTCACGCCAGCTTATTGGTGAAAATCCACGTTCCACAAACGAACTGCGGCAGGTTATCCACAAAATTCCGTACTGCAGCCTGGCCACAGTAGAACAAATAAGTGGCGAATGGAAATTGGTTGAACCAGAATTTCTGCCAGTAACGCACTCAAAGAATCCACGTTTCGAATGGAATGCATTGACTGCCACATAGTGTTCGTGCTTTGAAGATCTTCTAAAACCAATAGTGCAGTAAAGTGTAGAGTGTTTTTTTATACATAGAAAAAGAAAAATAAGTAAACTCACATACAACACGTAGACAAAATACATATATTGATTAATTAATTAATTATTAATTATTATTATTATTACCGTATTGTAAACTCATCACAATTCTGTACTACCTTGGATAAAGAAAAAATATTGTTAAATTATTATTATTATTGAACTTAATTATTATTAATATTATCATTACTCACAAAACATAAAAACAAAGATAATAAACATTTTTACAAAAATAACAAAAAAAAAAAAAAAAAAACAATCCCTATACAAATATCAGTTGAAATAAGAAAATACAAGTTAAACATTTTAACAAGAAAAAAACAACAAACATAACATTTTTGAATCCTAGTTTGTTGGATAGAGTTATATTAAAATAGACTGGTTATATGAGTAATATTACTTCTGAAGAAAAGAGAAGAGTTTTTGTAATCCATATAATTATTTGCTACTATTAAATGACTTCTTATTCAGTATACACAAACATTCATAGAAGAAAACACATTTTGTTTTTTATCTGGCGAAAAAATGTTACTATGTGTGCAAAATCGTATTGATCGAGGGTCCAAGATTCTACTGTGGTACCATTGATAGAAAAAATATTAAAATAACTGGAAGCAGTATACACACATCCCGAGGAACAAAATCATTAATTGAAAGCCAAAATGTACATTTTTGTTGTAGTATTCCGTATGCCGTTTTCGATTCGACGTCCAGAAGAGTCTGGGAGCATCCAAAAAACTTGTGCAACTTTTAATGGCACAAAGATGACAGTTCGGTAGATTCTCAGAAGAGAAATTGGGACTAATGTCATTTCACTTCTGAAAGTGTTTTCACAAACCTATTCTGATTCAAAAGCCGAACGGAAAATCCTGTTTTAAACTGTTGCAGGCAGACTTATTAAACACGAAATAGATCTACTCGGATCAGAAATTTTCTCATTAAACAACGAAAAGTTGTACTTTTCTGTTCAGAACAGACTCATTAAACACAGCTAACATTATTCTTTTCAGCATATGAAGTTTTCAACGTCATCATCAAACATGTTATAAAGTACATAACTATAAAGTTTTGAAGGTCTGATAGTGAATAAGCGGTAAAAGTTGCAGGGGTCAGATTCTATAAAAAACGAAAACGATCGATCGCTTTTCAAAAACGAAAGAAATTATGCGATTCCTTCGTTTTTCTAGTAATATGAAGGAAACTGTTCGCACATACGAAAAAGTTTGTTCGTTTTCGAAGTACAGAATCTCACCACACTGTTTTTCATTTGTAGGCCATTAAAAACTATTCCATCATAAATTAAAAAAAAAAAAAATTATGTCGCCATTAATTCAAGTCCAGTGAAAATAAAACACACTTCTCAATTGAATTAACAAAAACTCAAAATGTTTTGTGAAAAGTTAAAATTATTTTTTCTCCAATTTGCCCGAGAAGCTTTTAAAAATGAACACATTATTTCTAATACTAGAAATATTGTCTTTTCAGTATCAGAAGTGAAAGAAAAGTATTTTAAACTTTTCACAAATCATTTTCAGTTTTTAATTTATTTAAGTAGTTTTGTATTACCTAATTTAAATATTTGTTTTAGGACCAAAATTAACGGTACCATATCGTGAACAAGAAAATGTAAAATCTTAATTTTTTTAATTTTTACGTTTGTTAACGGAATCAAATGGCATACCAAGTTTGGACCCCGAAACAATTTAAAAAGTTGATTTTATGTTTTTTTTTTAACATTCTTATAAAAGTATTTATTTTCATAAAAAAAAGTTCATGGTGGGTTTTGAATATTTTGGCCATAACTTTTTTGTTAAATCGATTGTTAAAATTGTACAAATTTTAACGGAAAGAAAATTGTTGTTTAAAGGAGCATTATCATATTTAAAGCTATAAATTTTTGTGGATGGAGAATAGAAAATTAAAAAAAAATCACTCATACGCCACAGTGAACGTTATTTATTTTCATTAAAATCGTTTTATCTCTATTAATTTATTGCGTCTTTTTGCAAATAATATAACTGTTACAAAGGATATTGAGAGGAAATGAAAATGACAGTTCATTTGATGTGAAATCGGTTTTCTTTTTGATGTAAGGTCACAAATTATATCTTAGTAGGGATTTGTTTGAGCTCTATCGATCCATTTGGACAAGTCAATCGTCGGAAGATCCTCACATGAAACGATTGGATTTCTGCAAACGAAATTTTTGCAAGTATAATTTAATATTAAACACACAGAGAGTCTATTTTTGGGTAGTATGTAATCAAAAATATTAAATCCCTTAAGTAAATCAAACATGAATGAATTTCGGTTTTAATAAATTAAGATAAATATACTTTCCAAAGTTATAAATTGAAAACTTACGTTTGTGAAACTTGTATAAAAGCTCTGGGTTGCATTGTCTGAATTTGATTGCCGTTATCACACATTATTCTTGCCACAGTAGTCTTACGAATCTCACTGAGTTGCTCTACAAACAAATTATAAATATTAAAAAAATATCACAAAAATCCTTTATTAGTTATACCAACCTTTTGTAAATCCCGTTCCTGGATTGTCATTCTCGTAGAAGAACCGATCACCAGCACGAAGTCTATAAAATTGTTCAATTAAAATGCATAAAAATGTTGGACCTGTCAATGTACCAGGTACAGTATCCTCTAAAAATCCACCAACATTAAGGTCAACATCTTCAGGGCTTTTATAAAAAGCTTTTAGTCCTTCAATGCTCTTTAAGACAAAATGATTAACTTAAAATTTTGAAATCATACACCAAATCTACTAAATTGGATAGTTACATAAGGATTTATAAGGTCAGAGAAATCCTCCCAAGTGTAAGCCCTTCTAATGCCGCAGAATTCCCTTAAATCATTGTAGGAAGCTAATCCATGATCCCGACCACGATGAATATCGATTGCGCGAAGATCTAAACCAAATGGATTATTGTTTCGAAAGAGTAAATGTTTCACCTAAAATTAATAAGAAAAAAAACTGTAAGATTCCCATACGATCTGCTTTTTGAAAAACAATGGATAGGTAGGTACTTCTCTATCAAAATTAATATCAGTAAGTTGTTGTGGTTGGGAAGCCATTCCTCTAGATAACGAGTCAAAGTTATCACCAATTTCAATAATTTCAGGTTTATTGAACCAATCGCCTAGACGCAACGATCCAAATACAGTTCTCAGCTCCGAGATCAAACTGAAAACAATAAAAGAAATTTATAAAAACTAAAACAAACACCTCAAGAACAAAAATTCTTACTCCAATCTACCCTCGCATTGTGAATGAAAGTGCCTAAACGCTCCCGTCGCAAATTCATTTAGAATTGTTGCATCAACATTAGGATCATAATCATTGACATGACTATCTGCTGGAACATCATAAATCAGCCTGTTTCGCAACATATTCTCACGACCCAAAAAGATTGGCAACAATTCATAGTAGGTTATGTGTTGGAACTGAGCAGTAAGTATTCTTCTTGCTTCCTGGAACAACAACTCATCAGACCAATGCGGATTTAATTGCTCCAATGCACCAGCAAGGCGATTATGTTCACGCAAGAGCATTATTGCCACAATAGTAACGCCTGGTGATGAATTCACACGAATATCGCCACCAGCGTAACAAATTCCATTTTCATCTTCGACATTACAAACAACTGTAGCGTTTGGGCTCTTTGGCAGCCATGTGAATCCGTTTCGTTCTTCGGCATTCAGTCGACCTCCTTGGAATGCACGCAGTCTTTGATGTATTTCATCCGTGTTCCCATACATAATGGATAGGTCCATGTAACTGGTAACTGCATTCAATTGTTCTACTGGTCCGCCATTGTAATTACAATTATTTGTACCTTCATCGGTTAATGTTCTGATGAAATCCATACACTCAATGCCGTATTGTAAATTGATTGCATCTTCTGGAGGAATGTCGAGATTGAAACACAGTTCGGGATTCCTTTCGAGGTAGCGAAAATCAAGTGAACAGCAAGGGACGTAGCGATCTGGAAAAAAAATTAAAAGAAATATTGGGGGTTATCGTGAATGAAAACAAAAATCCTTGGGAGGGTTTCCCTCCTAAAAAAATTGGGAACGTAAATACCGAGGGAATGTTTCCCTCTATCGGAATGTTTCCCTCGCTCGGAATTTATTGTCATCGGGAACATTGTTTTGTTTGAGGTAAACGCGGACCTAAAAATTCTCTTGCGAGTAAGGTGAGCTGACTGATGTCTTCCAACCGTTCTTTGTTCTCTATTTGGGCGGGGCACAGGTGAACGTTATGTTGTAAAAATGTTCCCCGATGTGGATTGTGGCAAGACGCAGTTAATGACTTTTTAGCGAAGTCCTATTCACAAATAGTCTAAGAGCTAACTACACTACATAAGAACTCACATTTTATAGCGAACAATGAACATTCTCAGCTAGTGTAGGGATTGTTGAATAATTTTGCAACAAAAAATGTTTAGACTTGCAGGTACCAAAGTATCGCAATGTTGCGTGACAGTCAAATGAGGGTACCCCAACCAAACGCAACAATGCGACAAAGAATTTTCTTATGAAAGCCCTTATCGCACTGTCGACATGACATTGCAACAAGTTGGTTTGGGGAAATCTTTATACTTTTTCTACTCTTTATTTCTAATTTTTATTTATCCCCCTTTGGCTGTCTCTAGTCCCCACACACATATCGGCTAAAATTTGGCAGACTTCTATATTTTAACGCAGGAGCATTAGGGGAGCAGGAATAGTATAACATATTTCTGTCCAAAATGACGTAACTTCACTCACAGCTTTGTCGCCTTTGGCCCCCTAAACAGCTGGGGCTTGGTAGACATTTAAGGAGTACAAAAAGTAAAAAAAATATAATTTTAAAATGACGTCACTTCACTTACTTTTTTGTTTTTGCACGTAACCGCTAAATTGACGAGAAATTCAAACAAGTTTGGATTCGTTGGGTTGATCGGTAATCATGAGACGAAATCGGTCTCATGACCGACGTTGCGGTTAAAGTGGTGTATTTTAATTACGTTTTTTGGCCAACAACGATCGGTCATGATTAAGCTGATGACGGTTTAGCTGTACGCGAGCCGTAAGCTCCCGATATTAACACTCATTGATAACTAATATCTCTTTTTTTACTCACTTGAATAAGATCCATTTGCCACCCGACTCAAGTCTCCAACAACAATTTGACCCCATTGCATATTCATGAGTGTAAAATCTGGATCTGGAACATCTTGTTCACCAAACAGCGACAACGATATAGATCTTGCATTCGGTAATGGTCCTCCGGTAAGTGAGCCTGTTGGTTGATGTATTCCATCGCTATACTTCGCCGGTAATAGTCGTGCGAATCTATAAAAGGAACTCAAAATATTCAATCCAGTTCAATCGCATTGATATCGGTGTGGATTACTTATAATTGGCCAAGCCAAATTGTGGATTAGCCAAATTGTTGCAAGATCCATCTAATGATCGGTATTTGGAGTCCACACATGTTGTTGGTCCCAGATTACAAAAATCTGCGCCTGGAGGTGGTGTGATGGTTGGTGTTGGAACATTGGAACCCTCGAAGCCAGCAAATAAATCATGCAATGGACATGATGCAGTCACTTCCTTTACATTTTGCAATGTTAGTAGAATGGCTTGAAGAGCGAATAGGACTATTTTAATTTTATTAAGAGTCATTTGATATGAGAGAATAAACTTATAGTAAATCTTTTTTGTGGAATGCCAGCCTTTATATAACCTCTCTGCAAAGACTCTAGAATTATGACTCTTTCATGCCAATAATGATAACAATGTGTGGTAACAAAATCTCAAGTAAATATAGCTTTTACAAATAATTAAGTTTAGTATTTCAGGTTAAACAGTCATTTTGATTTTGGTTAACAGGTATTACCTACAAAAGTATACACAAAATTTAACCAGTTTAATTGAAAAAAAGTTTAATTGGTTAAAAACACAATTAATGTTTGTTGAACCGCGACAAGTAAGGATTTAGTGTCTGGTTCAAGGTTAAAAAACAAGCAGAAGCATTCTAATTGGTGCAACAAAGTGAATGAGTCGTTGTTTACCGACAACATGTCACTATGACTATTCAAATGATAAATCTTTTTATCGGTCAACACTAACAGGTGTGTTACCAAAAACTAAAACACACATAAATTAAATATTAATTTAATTTAAACGTAATTGTAGTATATTTTTATAATTATTAGATACGAATGCATTTGGTTTGGTCATTAAATATTTGATTATTAAATATTATATCATTTAAAGTTATAAGAACACAAAATATCTTATTTCGCTTTCTGTTTTAAATACAAGAAAACCATACTAACACACAAAATCGTATTAGAAATATATTCTATTGATACGAACAAATAAAAAGTTTTACACGTTTACATGTGAAATGTTGTAATAGGGATCGAAACGGCATGATAATGTTATTACTCATAACTTATGAATGTTTAAGCAAAATATGAATGTCTGGAGGATGGATTTATTAAAATCGATAGGTCGTTTGTGTCCGAAACTTCTTAAACATTTTTTTTTCTTGACGCCATGGTAAAAAAAAAAATATGAATTACATTGGTAATCCCAAACTTTTCTGTACCGTTGCAAGATTTTTTTTAATTAAAAAGTGTAACATATTGATTTTTACCAAAACTTTTTAACTAAAAATTTGTAAATGCAGTTTTAGAAAAAAAAATTAAAAAATATAAAATTCGATTTTCAAATGACTAACACAGCTTCTTACATGAATTTAACCTCAAAACGAAGTATGCAATTTGATTTCTTCCATAATAATACATTATAAGAAAAAAAAAAAAAAATTAAAAATCGTTAGAGTCGTTTAAAAAAAAAACTATTTTGTCTATATAAAATTTTGCAAGGACTTTTATAAAAAAAGTTGGTACGCCATTTTTAAGATATTATATATCAACATCTAAAAAAACTAAATTTTTACCAAAAATATTGAATAGTTTTCAATTTTTTTTTTTTTAAAATCCAAAAAAAAATAAAAAATAATTTTAGAAATTTTTCATGTAAAAAAAATGGTTGGAATTGATTGAGTCATGAAGGAGAAAATCAGAATTAAAAAAAAACGGTTCTATGGCAGGTACCGTAAATAACGGTTTTTGAAAAAGATGGTTTTCATTTAAAGATAGACCTTATCCAAAAAAAATGAGTATGATTTTTTTAATCAAAATCGTAGGCTCCATTTTTGAGAAAAATGAGTTTTTCTAAGACCGGTATATGACAGGCACCGTTATTTTTGGTAAAAAAAAAAATAATTCAAAATAGTCTGGGGATAGTCTCCAAAAAACGCCACATACCAATTTTGAAGTAAATTGACCTATCCGTTTGGGCTGATAGACAGACAGATAGACAGACAGACAGACAGAATTGTCGGACCCACTTTTTTCTCATTCTCAATCATCGTAATGTCATGTTTGATTGTTATCTCAACTTTTTTTTTTGTACGAATGCATAACTTTATATAAAGTACCTACATATATCGCAAGTAAAAAATGCAAATTTGTGTGGTACTCCCCTACAAAATTGACATATTTGTAGGGTTTGTGTATGAAAAGTAAAAGCAAATTGTATTTAAAATGGCTGAATATTGAACTTAACCTATGTTTGCTAATCCTCCGACGACGACAACTGCTCACGCACATAAAAATATTTCAAAAACCTGTTTTTTAAGTCTCGTTCGTAGTGAATATCTATCAGCATTTAAAAACTAAATTTTGAAAAAAAAAAAATAATTTACACTCTTTCGAAAAAAATGATTAAAATAAAAAAAAATTCTTACAAATTCAATTAAATAGCTTTTTTTTTGTTACTAAACTTTATTAGAACTTAGAATCTTTAAAAAAAATTAAAATTGACGAAACCCAGAATTTGCAAAACGCCCAAAAGCAGGTACCGTCGAATAAAGTCCAAACAAAACAAAATGTAAAGTTTTGTACATTTTGGTGCAACCAAATTCGGATTTTGTAGTACAAGCTTACATTCCGAGCTTAAGCTAGGTCAGGGGTCAAATAATGTTCCAAGTCCGGCATATCTGCAACCGACTTTAATGAAGAGCTTGAATTGGCAATATTGTGAGAACTAAAATAACATCGAGTCTCTATTATCGAAGGCACGAATGGGTGTGAGTCACACCTAGCACCTTTTCACTTGAAGAAATCAAAAAGTATACTTCGTTTGAGGCTCAAGCGCACTGTACTATGTATGTTTTTTTTAAATAGAATACTCTTGTTCAGATGAGCATTATCTCATTTAAAACAATTGGTTTATCTTCGTGACGAATAAAAAATAAAAAATAAACACTCATACGCCACAGTCAACTATATTTATTTTCATAGAAATCTAATAAAAATTGATTTCTTTGGAAAGGACATTACTTTTGCGAGGGATACTGATGATGATGACCAGTTTAATTGGATTGAATAGAAACTGTTCTGATTCCGATAAAAGAGAAAAAATGTAAATAAAATGAAATGCACGACTGGATAGCACGAACTTGCCCTTAGGTTCAAAATTGTTGTGTACGTTAAAGCTTCTTATTTATGTATACGTATAGTTTTTAAAAATAAATAAATAAAGTGGAAGCTAAGAAAACTATCGCATAAACCATTTCATCAAAATCGGTTGAGTAGCTTAAGAGAAACTCAAAAAAGAATAAAACGGTTCTATGGTTACTAACATTTCTTGAAATATTTCTTCCATTTCAAAAGTACGGCCTTCTAACAAAAGTAAATACAATTTTTTTATCAAAATCTTGAGAGCCGTTTTTGAGCAAAATCAACTTTTCCATTTTCATTATATGGCAGGTGCCGATAAAAAAAATTTCCCAAGACCCTTAACCACCAAATTTGAAAAAAATTGCTTCCGTGGTCTAGGCTTTAGCTCGAATCGAATCCTAAGCTTTATAGACTTGAATTATAGTACCTACATATATCGCAAGTAAGAAACGAGCATTTTACTGTATTTAATTAAACAAATGTAATATCAAAAATTATATCTCAGTTTGGTCATCCTTGAGTCCTGTCAATCCATTTAGATAAGTTGATTGCCGGAAGATCTTCACATGGCACGATTGGATTTCTGAAAACAAGAAAATATTTCAGTATATAGAAAGAATGAACAAACCGCGTCTAAAACAGTTAATTAAAAGTCGCCATTAATAAAAGGAAATTTCAAATTCTATATAAATAATGAAGAATAAATAAATAAGGCCTTAATAAATTAAGATAAAAATTTTCCAAAAGTTAAATTGAAAAGGGCTTACATTTTTGAGACACTTATGAAAGCTCTGGGTTGCATTGTCTGAATTTTATTGCCATTATCACACATTATTCTAGCCACAGTAGTCTTACGAATCTCCCTAAGTTGGTCTAAAAATAAATTTTAAAAATCAAAATATTGACAAAAATCTTCTAAGTTCGGTATACCTTTTGTAAATCCTGTTTTCGGATTGTCATTCTCGTAAAAGAATCGGTCACCAGCACGAAGTCGATAAAATTGTTCAATTAAAATGCATAAAAATGTCGGACCAGCCAATGTCCCGGGGACGGGATCTTCCAAAGATCCTCCAACATTAAGGTCAACATCTTCAGGGCTTTTATAAAAAGCTTTTAGCCCTTGAACGCTCTTTAAGACAAAATGTTTAACTTGAAATTTTGAAGTCATAAATAAAATCAAGTGAATAGTTTACATAGGGATTTATAAGATCCAAGAAATCCTCCCAAGTGTGGGCTCTCTTGATGCCACAGAATTCCCTTAAATCATTGTATGAAGCTAAACCGTGATCCCGACCACGATGAGTATCGATTGCACGTAGATCTAAGCCAAATGGTTTATTGTTTCGAAATAGAAAATGTTTGATCTAAAATTAAAGAGATTTTATGAAGTTCAGAGCCCACAAACGATAAAAATAGTGGAGTGAGTACCTCTCTATCAATATTAATATCAGTAAGTTGTTGTGGCTGCGATGTCATGCCTCTAGATAACGAATCGAAATTATCACCAATTTCAATGATTTCAGGTTTATTGAACCAATTGCCTAGGCGCACCGATCCAAATACAGTTCTCAGCTCCGAAATCAAACTGAAAACAAACAAAAAAGAACTTTATGAACACTAAAACACACCTCAAGAACAAATACTCTTA
Organism: Meliscaeva auricollis; assembly: GCA_948107695.1. NCBI lineage: Eukaryota > Metazoa > Arthropoda > Insecta > Diptera > Syrphidae > Meliscaeva > Meliscaeva auricollis. The sequence continues at coordinate 78,491,865 of OX403616.1, read as the reverse complement.
CTCCAATCTACCCTCACATTGTGAATGAAAGTGCCTGTACGCTGCTGTCGCAAATTCATTTAAGATTGTTGCATCAACATTAGGATCATAATCATTGACATGACTATCAGCTGGAACATCATAAATCAGCTTGTTGCGCAACATATTCTCACGGCCCAAAAAGATTGGCAATAATTCATAGTAGGTTATGTGTTGGAACTGAGCGGTCAGAATTCTTCTTGCTTCCTGGAACAACAACTCATCAGACCAATGTGGATTCAATTGCTTTAAAGCACCAGCAAGACGATTGTGCTCACGCAAAAACATTATTCCCACAATAGTTACGCCTGGTGACGAATTCACCCGGATATCGCCAGCCGCGTAACAAATTCCATTTTCATCTTCAACATTACAAACAACTGTAGCATTTGGGCTCTTTGGCATCCATGTGAAGCCATTTCGTTCTTCGACAATTAATCGACCTCCTTGGAATGCACGCAAACCGCGATGTATTTCATCCGTGTTGCCATAAATCATGGACATGTCCATGTAACTGGTAACTGCATTCAATTGTTCTACTGGTCCGCCATTGTAATTACAATTATTTGTACCTTCATCGGTTAATGTTCTAATGAAATCCATACACTGAATGCCGTATTGCAAATTGATTGCATCTTCTGGGGGAATGTCAAGATTGAAACATAATTCGGGATTCCTTTCGAGGTAGCGAAAATCAAGCGAACAGCAAGGGACGTAGCGATCTGGAAGAAAAATTAAAAGAATTTAAAAGTGTAGTAATCTTGTCGATTCTTTAGAGGAAGATCGTGAGTCAAATCGGTAGTTAATGAAGACCAGTTAATAATCGAAAATCCGCACTAGTGGATCCAGCAAATTTATGTACAATAAGAATGCAAACATTCACCCGAATCATAACCTGGAAAACAGGGTTCTTCTTCATCACTTTTAGGTATCTTCGTAAAGACATTACGTAATGGCTATTAGAGAACTTTGGTTTCATTGCATTTAGTGAAGGTTTGGAAGTTGAAAACGCCATCATCCCGAGGCAAATGGCACTAACTCCCTAAGAAGTTTGTAGGAGTCGATGGTGTACAAATATTGTAACATTTACCGCAGAAAGTAGTTTACATTTATACAACTTTGTTTATCAACACGTTGAATAATACATACTGTCCAGTTGTGGTACATCTTTTCCTGAATAAGGGAAAGGACAAGTTCAATCCGGAGAATCTCCGGTCGATAAGTTTTTTTTCCAATTATTAGTAAAGTATTTGAAAAAGGTCATCAATAGGGAACAAATCTCACTGGGATCTGGAATCTCAAAGCTCACTGGGATGCGTATGTATAGTGTATAATCGCGTACAGATCAGGTTTTAAAGTTGACGTTATCGGAATTCTTCTGTAGCGTGACTTTGACAAAATTCAGCTATATTGTGATGCCTGGAAGTTGAAAATAAACTTTCAGTATTCAGAAACAATCCTGGTTAGAAACCCTTGCAAGTTGGTAATCGTGGGACCATATGGACGAAGCAGGTCAGAAGATTGCATTACCCAGCCCAAAAAATGAGATTGTCTTCTTCTAAGAAGATTTTGATCAGCCGTCTGGTGTTTTCTGAGTCATGATCGTGTCGTAATAAACTGCTTTCAGGTCTATTGGACCCCAAATATGGATTCATATGGTTACTGAAATATCCCTGCACAAAATGAGCAATCATCCGGGTGCTTACTTGCATAACTAAAGCAACTTGTTGACGGGTGAGTGAAGAATTATAAAATTCTTAATACCAAGTTGATTCCATCAAGATTTTAAAGTGTGTTCCCTACTCCAAATTTATTACCGGGCTTCATTTGATATGTGAAAAACTTCGCGGGACAAAGGTACAACCTTCGGCTGGTAGGAAACTTCTTAGAAGAGAATAATCTTCATTTTTTGGGGTGGCTAATGCAATCTTTTGACCTGCTTCGTGTAGAAAATGAATAGGAGCTTGTACACCGGGTGACTAGTAAGCTAAAACTTTCAAATTACTTAGCTGATGAAACAAATAGGGAAAAAATATCACCAAATTTCTCCAAATTAATTCGTGTCTTTAATTGGCTCTAAAGTTATAGGTTAGATGCTCTCATTGCTAGTTAATTGTTCCTAACTAAATATTAATCTGTTTAACTACAGTATTTTGTTCAAAGAAATGAAATTATCCGTTAATTTTTAAAGTTTTTCATGTGATTTTTACTCGCTACTGTAGGTAAGCAGGTGTGATAATCCATAGCACTAACCATCAGGCTAAGAGGTACTACAATACTCAACGTTGCTCCATATGAACTGTGTGACAAAAACAGGTTTAAATCAATATACGCGGGCAAAAAATCTATCATGTTTTGTAGCGCTTGTTGCACTGATTGAGAAACGGTATGTTAAAATTCCGTAACACCCCAAAATCTGGAGTTAGGGGCAAAAGTCGGGTTATTCGACCTTCATGCATTTGAAAAATCTAGTTTCGTCAATTTTTAACATCTTTTAAATTTTTGTTTACTGTTTTAAAAGAAGACAATAAGATCTTTTCAAAAAATGTAAAAAAAAAAATAGTTTGGTAAGACCGCTGAACGATTTCAAACGATTGTTACGGAATTTTTACATACCGTTTTGTAGTCAGTGCTTTAGTCTGCCCGTGTATATTTTAACTATCTCACAGTGCTATTATTACGTAATCTAGAATAGACTGGCACACAAACTAAGAACACTCCAGTAATGACTATCTCTAGTTTAGGTTCATTAACATAAGTAACTTACTTGAGTAAGATCCATTTCCCATCCGACTTAAGTCTCCAGCAACCATTTGACCCCATTGCATATTCATGAGTGTAAAATCTGGATCTGGAACATCTTGTTCACCAAACAGCGACAACGATATAGATCTTGCATTCGGTAATGGTCCTCCGGTAAGTGAGCTCGTTGGTTGATGTATTCCATCGCTATACTTCGCCGGTAATAGTCGTGCGAATCTATAAAAGGAACTCAAAATATTCAATCCAGTTCAATCGCATTGATATCGGTGTGGATTACTTATAATTGGCCAAGCCAAATTGTGGATTAGCCAAATTGTTGCAAGATCCATCTAATGATCGGTATTTGGAGTCCACACATGTTGTTGGTCCCAGATTACAAAAATCTGCGCCTGGAGGTGGTGTAATGATTGGTGTTGGAACATTAGAACCCTCGAAGCCAGCAAATAAATCATGCAATGGACATGATGCATTCACTTCTTTCACATTTTGCAATGTTAGTATAATGGCTTGAAAAGCGAAAAGGAATATTTTAATTTTAGTAAGAGTCATCTGAGAAGAGATTTAACTTACAGTAAATCTTTTTTGGGGAATGTGAGCATTTATATAACCTCTGTGTCAAGACAAGAATTATGACTCTTTAATGCCAACAAAGATAACGATATGTAGTAACAAAATCTCAAGCGAATAGCTCTCGCAAATAATTAAGGTTAGTATTTCAGGTTAAACAATCATTTGGATTTTTATATACATGCAATATAAAAGTATACATTAAACCAGTTTATTTAAAAAAAAATATTTAAAAACACTAATTTAATTGGCAAAAGATACAAATATTGATTGTTGAACCGCGACAGGTAAAGATTTGGTCTCTGGTTCAAGGTTAAAAGCAAGCAGAAGCATTCTGATTGGTGCAACAAAGTGAATAAATCATTGTTTACAAACAAACAGTGGCTAACAAAATTCTTCGTACAACGACTTTTCTTACTTTCATAGAATAAAATCAATTTCTTTTATATTAAAATAACGATGCACTAGTTTAGTTCAATTTTATTCTTATACTTTGTTCATTAATTTTGTTCTTGATTTTATTAAGGTATACACAATGCAAAAAAAAACAGTCGTACGGAGACTTTTGTCAGCCACTGTATGTAACTGTGACTATTGAAATGATCAATCTGTTTATCGGTTTACAGTTGTGTTATCAAATAAAATTCACGACTGGGTCACACGTACTTGCTCTTAGGGTCAAAGTTGCTGTGGACGTTAAAGCTTCTTATATAAAGTTTTAAAAAATAAATAATTTTATAAAAATTTGAAAATCGTTAGAGCCGTTTAAAAAAAACTTGTTTTTTGTATATAAAAATTTAAATATAAAATTGGTATGCTAATTTTAAGATAATATTATTACACATCTAAAAACAAAATTGCAAAAAAATACTTTCTTCGTTTTCAAGTTAAAACCGTGTCTATGATCTTGGCTCTACTTTCATTTAACTGGCCTTATCCTTTCCAAACAACATCCAATTAGTAAGAATTTTCGTTTATTCAATCAGAAATATTTACTTGCGATATAGGTACTATAGAGCAAGTTTAGGATTTGTAAAAAAAATCGAGATAACAATCAGACATGACTGTTTTTGCGATTATCTTCAAACTTGGTAGTTAAGGGTTTTTGCTGATTCTCTAGAGTGGAAATTGAAATTTTTTTTTAGGACCAAAATTAACGGTACCTGCCATACAACCAACATGGAAAAACTTAATTTTCTCAAATATGTACGGTTCAAATGATTTTGATTCAAATTTTTATGTGTAATACAACAGGCAAGGTCGTACTTTTGAAATAAAAAATATGTTTTTTTATCGGGTAAAAACGGCTCTCAGCAATTTTCAAGTTCTTTCATTGTTTGGATTTAAAAAAAAAAATTTTAAATTTTATTTTCAAAAATCAATTGTTCACAAATTCGAGAATGATTTTTGTTTTAAAATTTTGGTTTTAGATGTTTATTAATATTTTCTTAAAATTGGCATTCAAACTTATTTTTTTAAACAAAGCTTGAGAATTTTTGTATATAAATTTTTTTTTGTTCAGTGTACCTTCGAAAATTTCGGCCATATACAGTTAATTTAAGTTTCAAATTGACGGATTGAACCTAACATATGTTAAGGAAGTATAAATCATATTAAAATTAGGCATTTAAAAAAAACTATCTATGGCAATTTCCGAAAACTCCCAAGATATAATTAAGAGTTTAATTGAAAAAAAAACACCCTTTTACCTATCCAAAAGTAGGTTTTAAATGTTTGAAAATTTGCGCCCATATCTCGAGAACTGATCAAGATATCAACATTGGATAAATTTTATTTTACAACTTATAATCTCAAAAGATGCAGAAAGGAGTTCCAAAAAATTTAAGAAGCAGTTTTTGAATTAAATTAAAACTGAAATCAAAAATTGAAACAAATTGTTCAAAAATTACTTTTGTCTCAAAAATCTTGAAAAGAAATAATGATATCGACTTCGGGCTGGTTTTATTTTAAACCTTATGACTAAGTTAAGATCTATTAAGGATTTAAAATGTAAATCTTATGGAAAGTTCTTTTTAAATTGAAAAAAAACTGCAAGAAAACAACAAAAATTAGTTTTCTCATCTACATATAAAGTCAAAACAAAGAATTGACGATATTATAAAGAAAGCTCAATGCATAGTTTTTTCTTTTGCAATATTGATGCAATTTTTTTTTAAGATGGCGGTCAAATCGAAAATGGGTTTCGTTGGGACTTTTGGAATATGAGTAAGGACATTGCTTCTAACAAACTTCACCCATAAGAATGCCTCCTTTCTGTCTAATTGGCCTGAGCCAAAAGTTTTTATATAACGAATCTTTCTATAGGTAAACGAAAATACATATTTTTTTTTGTTGATTTTATTATACATGTTTGAATATATGTATTTAACCAGATAAATGAAACAATATATTTTTCTTTATTATTTTATTTTTATTTACACATTTTACAATTTAATCGTATTTTTACAATACAAATAAATAAATTTGGGGAAAAAATATACTCTCTTGATATAAAAACATAAAAAAAAAACAAAAAAAAACTTACAAGTAATTGGATTTTTGTAGGGCTAAATTATTCTTTTGTTTGTTTTTTTTTAGCACCTGGGTTTAAATTTTTATAACTTGGTTCTTCAATATTCAATATATGATATCTTCACAATTTTTCTAAAATTACAATAATTCTGGCAAAGTTAGCATATTTATGAAGTTTTAATGAGTTAAAAACTTTTAGCACTAAATAGAAATATGATTTTATACATTTATCTTTTGCTTTTCTTTTAAGAATAATTTTTGTTATGCATTTATAAAAAAATGAAAATTCTGATTGTATGTACATCTAAAGCTAAATTATTCTACTTCTTCATTTTGTTATTTCTTATTTCACTTTTTCGAATGTGAATGTGGATGTGGTCCATAGAAACCAGGTTGGGGGTATCCATCGGAGGTTCTATCAATCCATTTCGATAAATCCACTACAGGAATTTCCTCGCATGGTATTATTGGATTTCTACAAATAAAAACTTTCAGTAATTCAAACATAAAATAGAGGAAAAAAAAAACTTACGCCTTTGACACTGTTACAAAAGCACTAGGTTGCATCGATGTAATATGATTTCCATTGTCACACATCAATCTTGCCATACTAGCTTTTCGGATTTCTTCAAGTTGTTCTAAAAAGGAAACAAAAGTAAAGTTCCTTAAATGTTTCTCTTGGAATGACGCTGCAAATAGAAAAGTTCTTACCTTTAGTAAATCCAGTGATTCTATCACCACCTTCGAAGAAATACCGATCACCAACACGAGTTCTAAAGAATTGTTCGGTAAGAATGCATAAGAAGGTTGGTCCAGCCAATGCTCCAGCTACATGGGATTCCAATGAACCACCAACAGTTAGATCCACATCATCAGGAGTTGTGTAAAGATTTTGTAGTCTATCGACAATCTAATGAAAGAAAAGATAGAGAAATTGTTTTCTTTTCTGTGATTTGAAAGGAAATCTTACATCGTTATCAATCAGGTCGGTAAAGTCTTTCCATGTTGAAGCTCGTTTCAATCCGCAAAATTCTCTCATGTCATTGTAAGATGCAAGACCGTGATCACGATTACGTTGAATATCAATTGCTCGTAGATCACCACCGAATGGCATGTTTCTTCTGAAGAGGAAGTGCTTAATCTGAAAAAATTAATATTGGTTGTTATAAGTTTCAAAATATTTGATTTATACACTTGAAGATCCCTTACCACCCAGTTATGTAAAAAAATGTGTATATAATTTTAAAAGTCAGTTTATGATCAAAAAAGGTCACCCGATTCTATAATTGGGAAGGTGATATAAATTTGTATTATTTTTGGAGTTGGAAATTTTGAAACATGATAACTTTTAATAGAATCAAGATTATTAGAATCTGTTAACTCCAAAAGTTGAAAGTTAACTAAACTTAGGTTAGGTTTAAAATTCAGCAGCCATTTTGAATAAAACATTTTTGTACTTTTCATACACAAACCTTCCAAAAAATTCACTTTTATATGGGGAGTACTAAAAATTCATTGTTCCAACAAACAATGGTACTGATTTCTAAAATAATGGAGTTACCCAAAAACCGGAGTTCTTTATTTTCAAAAATTTTGGTAAAAATCAATGTTTACACTTTTTTGTAAAAAAAATTCTTGCAACAACGGTACGGAAAAGTTTGGAATTACTAATGTACAGTCAATCACAAAAGTCAGTAAGCACACATCTCTATAGCGCATATTTATTAAAAAAAAGTAAAATAACGTTAAGAATGAATGAAATGAAATAATGGTTGTAGGGAGCACTGTATGTAGTGAGCAAAAATTACCATAAAATATTGACATTACCGGCAGTACTTCACTTTTTGTATATTAAGTGCATTTTTTATGTCACTAAGTGAGCACCTGTAGAATTCGAAGATTTTTTATTATTCGGTTAAGCAGTTTTTTAAAAGTTTTCTGGTGATTTATGGTTAGAGATCTTCCTGTTTAATCTTTTATTTTTTTTTGTCAAAAAATAATAAGAAAAAATAGATGAATTAAAAAGACGGAACGAAAAGTAAGAGAACTTAGCGTAATTTTAAAGAATTGGGAAGTAAGGGTAGTAAAACCCTTTTTTTGGGAAAAATATTGTAACCAGATATTTTTAAAATAGTCCACACAAGTTTATCTATCAATTGCAAAACTATACCTTTAGTACAAAAAGTTAACAGCGATATCAGTTTTCCACAAGTCTACACCATAAGGAAGTCGTGGTGTAGACTTGTAAAAAACTCATATCGGTGTTAAATTATTGTACTAAAGGTAATCTTACTTCTAGGTATAGTTTTGCAAATGGTAGATGAACTTATGAGGACTATTTTAGTTTTGTTTTGTTCGAGTGATTTGAATTTTTCATCTGGTTTTTCTATCTAGAGCATAGGCAAATAAGTTTTAAGTTTTTCCGACACGTGGGCAGGCCACATAAAAATTTACATGTGAGAATTATATAGAACAACATCGCGGGAAAAAAGTGTGGAAAGTTGAGAAAAATCGTCAAAAGTTGCAGAAAAAGTGTGCAAAGAAAATGTGAGGGTCACAAATAAATGCGCGAAATATCGTGAAAAAGTGCGGTGTTTCAAACTTCTTTCACCAGTATTTTGCACTGTTGTCCAAGGAATTCCTCGCATTTTTCCGCAGTCCGCAGTATTTCGCATATGTTTCCGTGTTTTTTCTCTCTTCCGCGGTACTTTAAATTTTTTACTGCTTTTTTCATTTTTTCCTCCCTTTCACAATGATTTTTATTTTGTACTTACAAATACAACTACAATATCTATTGAACCGCTTGATGTTTCATTCTTTTATTTTCAGTAATTGGCTTAATAATTTACAACATAGAAATATATCTATACAATATTTTTGGGTTTTTCCATTTGGAGCATAGAAAAATAAGTTCGAAGTTTTTCTGACGCATGAGCATGTCAACATAATATAATAACACTTCTGAAAAAAACGTATAAAGTCGTTTAATAAACAGTGGACAGTTGGGCAAAAAAAGGTGAATAATAGTGGAAAAAGATTGGGAATTGGGATACTTCGAAAAACGTGAGGATTCACAAATAAAAGCGCGGAATATTGCAAAAAAAATTCTTTCACAGAATTTGCTTATTTTTTCGCGACTTTCCATTCCATTCTATTTTCTTTTATTTGCTGCGCAGTATTTTACTCATATTCCCATGGTAGGTTTTTTTCATGACTTTCTATGCTATTTTGCGCAATTTTCCACCAGTATTCAGTATTTCACCAGTAGTCCACGCATTATTTCGCGACTCTCCACACTTGTATCAACAATTCAACATGCATTTTTACCTTAAAAAACGTCTTCCTCAATATTCTATATACTATACTCTCTCCCCTTAAAAGCGGTAAAAAAAAGCCAAAAGGTAAATTTAAGGGACCTGCCATAGAGGGTAAAATTCTGCGTTGATACCAACCCCAAAAAAAATCATGCATCAATTTATGTGACCATTACAACAATTTTTTATCTTTTCTGGACTTTATATCTCAGGATTTCTCTTTCACTTACCTCTCTGTCAAAGTTAATATCGGTTAGTTCTTCAGGTTGTGTGCCCAAACCTCTTGTCAATGAATCGAAGTTATCACCAACTTCAAGAATACCAGGACGATTAAACCAGTCACTGAGACGCAATGAACCAAGTACAGATCTTAATTCAGAGATCAAGCTGGAAATTAAAAAATAAAAAAAACAAACAAAAAATTAAAAACCCCTTTTCCAACATATTTTTCAAAACTCACTCCAATCTTCCTTCAATTTGTGAATGGAAATATCTGAAAGCAGCTGTTGCATGTTCATTCAACACCGAGGGATCAATACTAGGATCATAATCATTGACATGACTTCCTGCTGGTGCCTTATAAATCAGCCTATTCTTCAACATATTCTCCCAACCCAAGAAGATAGGCAACCATTCGTAATAGCTTATTTGCTGATACTGCCCGATATTGATCTTTCTCGACTCCTGGAACAAAACCCTATCCGTCCAATGTGGATTCAATTTTGCCAATTCTTCAGCAATGCGATTGTGTTCTCGCAGAAGGACAGTATGAAGAATGGTTAAGCCGGGATTTTGATTGACACGAATATCACCAGCCAAGTAGCAAACTTCACTGGCATCCTGCACATCACAATCTGTGGTTACGTTTGGTGTCCTTGGCAACCATCTACCACCATTTCGCTCTTCGACAATCATCTGGCCACGCTGGAAAGCCCGAATAACTCGATTTTGTTCGATGGAGTTTCCATAGACCAGAGAAAGATCCATGTAACTGGTGACGGCTGACAGTTGTTCGGCTGCTCCGCCATTGTAGTTGCAGTTGATGTCACGATCGGTGAGAGTTCGAACGAATTCCATGCACTCTGTGCCGGTTTGCGAATGAGCCGGATCATGGGGTGGAATGACAATGGGGAAGCATGTCTTATGGGCACTGGTCTTACCGACCAACCTACCCTCCGGTGTGCAACAGGAGATAATGTGTTTCTCTGTAAAAGTGAAACGATGTCAAAAGAGCTTCTCAACACTGAATGGATATCACTTATCACTTACTTGATTGGGTTCCACCAGCTTGCATACTCATATCGTGAGTTATGATTTGACCCCATTGCATGTTAACCAATGTAAAGTCCGGATCAGGAACATCAAGCTCACCAAAAACCACCAACGATATAAGTCTGGCATTAGGTAATGGTTCGCCGGTAACGGAACGCGTCGGTTGCTGAATTCCATCGCCATATTTGGGTGACAATAGACGCCCGTATCTACAAGCAAACAAAAAAAAAAAAAACAGAATTTAATTAAGCCTCATTTAACATCCCTGCCTGAGACCCAGCTATTTGTGCGATGGTTAACATACCTTGAATTAGCTATGCCCAATTGGGGATTTCCCAAATTGTTGCATGTTCCATCTAAAGTTCGATATGGCAGTTCGCCACATGCTGGTGGTGCAGTACCGCAAGCAGCTGAACCAGGCATTGGAAACGTTGGCCCATAGGGACTAGCGAAGGCAGCAAATGGATTTGGTGCCTGCGACGAGACTTCAAAATGTGATGGTGGTGGGGGAAGTGGTCTGGAATGACATAAACGAAGTTACATAAGCGAAGAACTTTTTTGTTGTTGTTGTTTTGGATAAAATTAAACTCACCGTGGATAGCCTCTAGCATGAAACACTTCTGGTTGCTGAATCGTGTAGCCAGTAAAGTCGTTGCTTGGATTCTCATGGATAACATTGTATTCGGCAGTGGATACTTTTACTCCATGAGCTGTAAGAATGCTTTGCATTAGCAGCAAGACTAGCGTAGTGGAGAGCGTCATCTAAAAAAGAATTTTAAAATACTTTAACATTGTATATGGAGTATGGAAAGTCCCTGATTTAAATAAATTAGAAAATAGTATAGAAGGCGTGTCGACGGAAATATTAATTACTCCAATTTAATTGGCTGTATGATTAATTACAACATTGCTGACTTGCATAGAGACTGAATTTGAATCCAACGAGCCGTTGCAATTTCAATCGATACAAATTTAAATCGATTAACCTTATCGGCGCCATTAATATTTCTACTTACTTGTAAAGTATAACTAATAGCTAAAGTTCCTACTGTTTTTTTCATATTAAATTAAATTGAAAATCCATTAAACACCTTACTATTATCTTTGTTAATACTTGCGGCAGTGTTGTATTTGTTTTAAGGCCAGAAAAGGTATACTTCGAAGGGGGCCACGGATATTGAATTCATTAAAATGATCGCTATTCTTCTAGAATTTTTTGGAACGGGTCTGGTAATAAACGAGCGGACTTGGCAAATCTTTGAGGGAAACCAGCAAATCAATGAAGGAATACGGCAATTCAACAGGCGAATCTGGCAAATTATCGGGCGAATCAGGTAAATCCACGGGTGAACCTTAACCGGGAGCAAATAAACGGAATAATTCCGCCAAATATTAAGTAGTTTATGAGACCCCTTACCATTAGTGGGGTATTCATGCGACCATGATAAAAGTGGTAAACCTGATAAATGTGGAAAACATGTTAAAATTTGTATGGAAATGAAAGTTCGTTTACCAGATTTTGCACTTTACCACGCAAATCAAGAGTTAACCAAGTTGCATGAATACCCCTCTTATTTTATTGCTATTTAAATACTCGTGTATCTTTCAAATCAGCTCGGAAAACGACAAGAATCTTGAATTTTGGTTGATTATTTCTGGTATATTTATCTGTATTGCTTTCAGTAGAAAGTAGATGTGAACTCAATGAATGCGAAGTTAAATTTCCTATATAAGTTGTTGACATAAATTAACGTTGGTAGTTTTTCGTATAGGCAGGAAAGTTTTGTAGTCTGTCATACAAGAGGAAGAAAAAGGGCCTTGGGTGTACAAAGAAGCAAAGATCGACAAAAAAAAACAACTTATAGCTCGCATCGCAGCTACTTGAGCAGCAGAGATAAACGAACTAGGGTCTACGTTTTGCATGAAGATATGGGAGCAGCTCCCCGGTCATTGCCGCGATTAAAACACTGAAGAACAACAAGGCGGTAGTACTCGGCGGTATTCCCGTAGAGCTCTTACAAGCAGCACCAACGACATCGAGTGAGCTACTGCATCCACTCTTACACAAACACAAACACAGTAAAGTAAAACAACCAAACAGTCGCACGAAGTCAATTTCGACGATAATTTGGTGTTCCAACCTCCCGATCCAGATGAGATCAAAGCCTTCAAAGCCGGACCAGAAAATACGAGATGCACAAGAAGCCTTATCTTCATTTGGTTAAGGAGGTTGAAGGTAGTCTCCGTAAACTTAAAGTGCGAAGTTGGTGAAATTGGCGTTGCCGTTGGTAAGATATCTAGCTTACTGGAAGATACCTACTTTTGAAGGCGGACCACTCATTCAACCTAGTAGTGCACTCATAACTCATAAGTAAATAAGTAAATCCGGTCCTGCTGCGACTCAATTTGGCATTGAATTATTACAAAGTGTTGAAATGAATATATAAAAAAATTTGTTGATGGATGGTTTCTCTTGAAAATATTTAATTGGAAGTTAATCAACTTTTGACATTAAACACATTTCATAACAATATAACAACAACAAAAAAAAAAAACAAACAGCCTATCTTATTGTTTTAGTTTTCACAACACAAGTTCCTCATTATCTTAACCTAACACCATATTGCAAGTGCTACTTGCAGTCTGTATAGTCTGCACTTCTGCAGTCTGCACGAAACCCATGGTATGTGAATTTTACATTGACATAATATATTATATTCATGTCTCATATCAATTTCTATGGTAATTATTAATATTTTTTTTAATTATTAAATTGCAAAAAATATTTAAAAAAAAATGCATAATCGTGAGTACACAAACCTTAAGTGTTCACATGCGCTAAAGGAACTTATTATAATATGACGAAAGAATTAGCTTAAGTCACGCAAATTTAATTACCTCGTTTTTGTTTAAAGCACAGGGGTTAAAAATCTAACAAAGTGACAAAAGAAAACCATGAAATTAAAAAGAAGTTTTGAACTTGATGATTATTTGTATCACAGTTTGCATTTGCATATATTTTCCTTTAGGAAAGATTATTTAATATATAACCGAATTACACAACTTATATACCTAGTAGCTAGTGGCTCTAACCAGAGACATTTTTTGTGTATGGAAGAAGTTTTTACATCGCCTGAGAAAACATAAACATTTCGCTGCATTTTTAGCAGTATCTAATAATGGACATACCAAGAATCGAAAGTCGTATTAATCAATGTATCATTCATGGATAATGGTAGGGGAGGAATATTTCGCTTTAACGAGAGTTAACAGCTCTGGGTCTTGGCAGCATTAGCGAGTTAATCATACTCTCTCGTTGCATTTCAACGCTTGAAGAAGCGTCCAAAACAACTTGAATTGAATGGTTAGAAAGAAAATCGCTAATCCATCGAAGAAATAATTCATCGATACCTAAAACACACATCTTTGATAATAGAACTTGATGCCAAACCCTATAAAAAGCTTTTAAAATATCTAGAGCAACAACTTTACTTTCACAAAAACAATGTAATGATTCATTACATTTTTTTGGTTAGGTATGCCATTAAATCACCCGTGGACCTGTTGCACCGAAAGCCGTACTGATGGTCATTGAGAAGCTCTTGTGCTTCCATATATTTTTTAAACTGACGAGTAATAAGTATTTCCATGACCTTAGAAAGAGGAGAAGTAAGTGCGATTTTTCGGTAATTAGATGGTGAATTTTGGAATTGATTGAACAAATGCTTTTTTCCATCCACTGCGAAACCGACCAAATGAAAAGGATAGTGAAACGAAGTGGTTTTGCCAACCTAGAAAAACAACCAAAGTGAAACCCCTGATCTGTTGAAGAGTGCCTGGCCAGGCACATGCAGCCAAGGAAAAGCCTTAGTCAATGTTTCAGACCAGAAGTATGCGAAATCAGCCTGCAAGAGGAACACTGATTTCTGGGAAGGTATAATATGTAGCACGAAAAAAAGGCTGTCGAGTCTATTGGGGGAAAAGGCAAGGATTTAAAAGGAGAAACCGATAGCATTGATTTCGAAGTGACGTCTAATTTGTGATTATTTCAAAATAGGTGGTTTGTAATGCTTATAACCATTCCGAATTCAAAGGATATGGGTGCAAATGACAAACAAATATGAAAATTGGGGATACTATCGCCAGCTAAACAGTTAAGGACTTTGAGACAGTAGTGTATTGATATAAATGCGGAAGAAAATTGGAGACAGAACGGAACACTGGTATTTATTTTGCAGGTTAAACGTTAAAGCTACCAATTGAAAACGAGCGTTGGAACCGAAAACCTACATCGTTTCGAATGGGTAATTGTAGTATTCTTTGCTTTAGTGTTGGCTCTTGCTGGTCCATCTAGATTGTTCAATGTTTTTCCGGGTTTCCTCAGTACAATGTCTTTATAACATCGGAAACTTCCTCAAGGATATCAACCGAAAACAAAAGCCTGCTGTGATGAGAACTTAATAGTACCTGTAAAAATTTCAGCACAGGCATGTAAGCTAGTAAGATTGGCTCAAATTAGTTATTTCTAAAGATCCCAGTCAATGTTCACTGATCTCAAACAACGCACATCGAGCAAACAAGTTCCTTTATTTCGAATGCTTAACGGTTCCAAGTTTAACCATCTGGGTACCCAACAAACGCCTCTATGATTACTGATATCGATAGCTGTCTGTTTAGTAAATTATAACTATAAATCATAAGAATTATGTTACAAGAAATACCAACAACAAGAACATATCTGTATCAGTATTTGTAATGAGTTATTTCAAATGAATTAATTAATGAAATCATGTTTAGCTTTCATTCTAATACATAATACATTGTAAAGTTATGTTGACATACAACATGTCTTAGATTTAGTTTTCACATATTTTACTCATAAGTAAAACAAGGCCATCGACATTTTTACATGCGAAATGACTTCAATCTCTCAATAAGATATAAAATGTAACCTTTTCACAAAACACAATTTATAAATCCTTAAAGTTATATATCTTAATTTTTTGCAATGACAGATTTTGTATGTTCCCACATAAAAATAAATGATCTCCCCCTCATTCCAAACAAAACATATAAAACATTTATTATCTTCATCGATTCGATCAATGGACAAACAGTTTCATTGTTATTATGTGTTGTTTTTTTTTAAACAGTAGCAATCTATCACAACATGCAAACAATCAATTTTCATTTCAACTCTACTACTTATAGTTGATGGTTTTTCTATTTGTACTGCGAAGAAATGTGCAGAAAACAATCACGAGACGAGATATATAGTGTAAGTATTATAGCCTATAAACCAGCAAGTTCTAAGCAAGAGATCACATTCGTAACCAATGCTACGGGGTTATGTGGTGAATTTTTTATGAAGTGCTGATGCTTGTTACGCTGCCGCTTAAGTGGATTATTGGGTTAATCTAATCGGGCAGTTTTTGTTTTTTTTTTTAGCGACTTTACACTCTGTGAGTATGGCGGTCTCGTCGGTGTCTACTATAGACTCTACAAGCAGCATAGCGTGTATCTGTCGTCTGATGTCCATTCAAGCATCTAGAACTAGGGTCGTACCGAATTTTTAATGCGCCTGGTGCAAAATTTGTGCTTCATTTCATTCTATAAATTGGATTTTAAGTAAAAATGTTCGTTCTTGTTGATTCTCATAAATCTGAGTACCTGTATTCCAATATTCTTATAGTGTGGCGCATTTTTTACTTACGGCTGAGTCGTAGATTAATTTGAGGTTCCGATCGCAGTATTTTATGTTTTGGGTCGGCTACGCTTAACTGCAACACTAAAATTGCAGAAATTTTTTTTCATTTAAGCGGAGTTCTCATATAAACGAACTTCAGATAACTAAAACTATTTTAAAAAAAAAATATTGATGTTCACTAAAATAGGTTTTAATCGTACGAAGTTTTCGTATCGTGAAAAGGTGTGTTCGATTGAAAATTTTAACATTTAAAATTCAAAAGGTGTCATAGTTTCAGTTATGCGGAGCTGAATAAGTGCAAATATTCATTTGAAAGTCAATATAATTTGTTGCAATTAAAAGCCCTGTAATAAATTTCTTGTTCCAGTTAACTGATAATTTCAGTTAAGCAGAGTGCAGTAATGTGGAGTCTACTGTATTTGTATTAGACTTGTTTTAAAAAGTTATTAAACTTTGGCATCTAGTTTACGATTTGACGATGGTTGCGTCCATTTTCAAGTTATTTGTATGTCAAATGTTAGGCCATTTGATTTAATGGAGTCTATACTCTTCCAGAAAAACAATTCTTCGAGTAAATGAATAAATCTAACAGCGAATTTAGTTAAACAACACTTTTTTGCTTAAAGCTTTTGCTGCTTCAAAAGTCTTACAAGACTGGATTTTTGACAGAAAAATTATAAGATTGTTATAAAATTCTTAAAAGCATTGAACGTGTCTAGCTAAATGAAATAATTTCAGTTTTCAAAGAAGAAGATGAGTTTTTATACAAGAGTTAAACTTTTCTGATTAGAAAAAAATTTTTATAATGAGAATTTTTGTGATATAATGAGAAACACTGTTCGTTCATAAAATTTATAGTAGCAGAGTGAACAAAAATGTATTTTAAATAAAAGTTCAATAAGACAAAGCAATTATATTTTAATAAGACTCTTATTAAGAGTAGATTTATATTTATAATAAAACCTTCAAGGACTTTGTTAGAATCGTCAATATCTTGAGCTCTTTGCTTTTGTATCGTTATAAGATTCTATTGAAGTTTCGGATCTTTTCTACAGGACCAAAAATATTTATTTTTAAGTTAAAAACAAGTTGTAATGATTCTAAGTTTTATACTTTAAGATTAATTTAAGAATTTTAACAAGAAATTCATTCTAAAGCAAGCAATGAGCTTTAGAAAAGTCTTAGAAGAGATCTTTTTGTGGCCATCTTAACACCAAACACTTTTAAGGCTCTCTTTTAGTATTATTTAGGAAACGTAAAAGTCTAATAGAAGTTGTAACTTAAAGTATCAACACGCTTACTGTCAAGAAAAATCTGACAAAACTGATCTGCATATTTTTGTACATAATGAAATGGAAGAAGATCCACATGCTGTCGTTTTAATGTGAACTCATTATTTAACCTGGTAAAGAAATGATATTCCCGATAACAGTCTTAGTAGCGGAACCAATGTGACAAGGAGAAACAACATTGACATCGTTGATTCAAACTTTGCGACAGAGGGTTGGCAATCTTTTGTGAGGAAAAACATTTTTGTCAAATCAAGTGAAGTAATCTGGTATCTAGCGACTCGGATCAGCTTAGTATCACGCTTCATCAACCAATTCTATTATTAAATCAGCGGGACACATAACAGGCTACAAAGGGATGTTGAAGAAACTATCACACTACAAACGCAGGATAGCGAACTTGATCCAGCTGTTACCTCCGAAGAGTTGGGGATTACAGATGTTCAGCATAATACTACAAAGGACAAATACCAGCACCTTTCAGAGTATGTTCAAAACCTGTTATTACCTGTATCCCTCGATTGCTCCAACATTATGTTTCGGATCTCAATTCAACACCCCCCCAATTGCAGTCAGTAAAACCTAAATCTGATACCATCAAGAACATCAACCAAACCAATTGGACTGAAATGAACAAAGCCGGAAGAAATTTTAACCAACGGCTAGAACAAAACAGAATCATTTCCAACTCATTTCGAGAGAAACTTCACACCAAATCCATCAGCAGGTCCTGTCATCCAATTGATTCAGTTGACAGCCTGAGCATGAGCACTCGAGAAGTGGTATAGAACCTTCGAAGCCAAAGAAATCAACTGTACCAGATGCTGTGCCAAACGTCGCGACGTCCTAAAGAAGATTCCGCAGACAGTGATAATCTTATTCACCGTGCACCGTCCTAAAGAACTGCATCAGCAAACAGCCGAAAATGGAAAACTGCTAAAATGATGGCGATTCATAAAAAAGATGTTCGAAACATAATCTCCAACTATATAGGCCAATTTCCCTTCTGAATAACCAAAGTAAACTTTTGGAAGAGCTGAGAGGCTCAGGAAATGATCTTGAAGTTGTGCAGAGAGAGCAACATCATTCCAGAAATGCGGTTCGAATTTCGTGAAAACATTCTACACTGCATCCGTTCCTAAAGTTTTATATCGAGAAAACATTCGCCATCATATGGATCAAAGCCCATACTGAACATATTAGCCTGAGGAAGCTGCAGATCAACAGTGAAATGAATCTGAGCTGGAGTTGCTCTCAATACTTTTACTATTTCAGCTTCTAATCAACCAACTAACTACAAGTAAATGTGAGAACTTAACCTATATCACATAAACTACAATCCACATAAAAACCCTGAACGATAGCTGTCAAAATGTCTTGGTTGAGTTCTGCCATATAAGCTTCCCCTTTTGGGTTTCCCACATCGATACACTCCATTCAATATTGGAGAAGGAGGTGTAAACTATATAGAAACATCAAACTATCACTCTTTTAGACACGAAAGAAATGTGCATAAGAATGTGAACTTGGCATTCCATGTTCCCTCGCGTGTACCTACCCCTAAATAATAAGAAGATCGCAAATAAACCAGCCAACTTAACTCTTAATATAGGTACTTACAAGCGGAAGCAGTTCCTTACAGCCAATTTCTTAAATGAGTTCGAGCGATAGAACCGGATACAAGTTGGTATATTTACGCTCAAAGTGATCCTCAACTTTAGGATTAGTACCCGTACCGGTATGTAGCGGTGAGTTTTATTTATACAGCTACTAAATTTATTTCCTATTATCGACCAAGAAACTTTTTTGAAGTAGGTATCCCACCACCCTATACAACTGATGAGAGTACGACCACTCGACAAAGACATTTCGGGCCCAATCTTGATAAGGTAACTCAGGTTACCTTTAGTTTCGGTCAGCATGAAATGGTAGATATAACCCTCCACTGGAAAACTCAGCTCTGAAAAACTGGACCTTAAAATTGTTATAGTGTAAAACGAATGCCCTTTTATTACAATCACATCAGTGTCAGTGCCTTAGTCCGTCGATCACTTTGCACAAAGGATCTGTGCGCCTGTGTTTAGAGCGTGTTAACGATGTTGACATTGCGCAATAAGAGGTTTTTTGCATCCATAGACAAGACATTTGTTTTGTTGCTTTAATTTTATAGCTTTAGCGGTAGTATAAGGCACCAACCAAGAATTGCTTTTTCATGGATGAATGATACAGATATTATGCTGTAGTATAGTGAATAACTATACCTGCCAGTCTCCCAATGATGATAATTTATGAACCGCTACAGATACCACAAAATAAAGCCCAAAACTTATTTTAGTTTTTTATGTTTTGTTTGTTTGTTTTTTTTTTTTTTTTTATTTATTTATTTTACTTTGCCACTTTGGTTATTTATGACTTCGCCAGAATTGAGAATTACATAACATTCCAAATTCGTGTACATTTAAAATAATACAGCGTTCCATATGGGTGCTAAAAGAAGTATTGGAACAGAAGTCTGAAAAAGTGCAAAACATCAAAGTACAAGTGGTTAAAAGCTTTATAATTAACATGTGAGATCAATAATAATTACTTATGACGACTCCTGGGGTCGGTGCACGGATTTTAATTGCTTCATTCCTCTACTGTCTACTCTATTGAATTTATTTGCTCAATGATTTGATATCTAATGTAACTTAATTGAAAAAGGTATTAAAATGATTGAGAGTGTCATTTATTTCAGAGTGTTAAATTGTAAAGAAATAATTGACGCCTTTTGCTGTCTGTATTGTAATGAATAGGATTTTTTAAATTCCAGTTCAACACAATTATTGTGGGCTTCCGCTCTACATCACTGTTCGTTTAGTTTGTGACGAAATCATAGGAAAGAATTTCTGTGGTATGAAATGAAGAAAAAAGTTATTAGTAGAATGAATGATCTTGTCAGAGAGCTGTTTTTGAAGAAGCCAATGAGACGGGTCTGCGCAATGCTGGAACTGCAATAAGACCGGACACCTTTAGAGCGCCAGTGCAGGTTACGAATAAGAAGAGCGTGCATATCAACATTGTTTAAGTAGGAAAGTTTCCCAAGAACAGGATAACAATACCATCACTGTTACTTCTCAATCAATCCAGGCGGGAAATAGAGTAAAAAAAACTAAAATCAATTAAATTTAGCTACCTGTTTTCAGCATTACTTAGAAAAAAATTTCATAAGGAAGTCTCTAAAAAAAACTTTGAAGAATCGTAATTTCTATTTAAATAAAAACTGACATATTTTGTCTCAATGTAGTTAGAGTGACAAAATGACAATTTTTTATTCATTTAACAAATGGTAATGGACTTGGTTCATCGTTCCATTAATAATTTTCTGCATGAATAAATTAAATTAAAGTGATAACTTAAGTTCAATTTGATACACAAGGAGCGTACATCAATTAAGCGTCATTTCGGGAACGCCTGTTTAGGGATGAATACATATTAAAATTATATTTTTATGTCATTGTTATCATGTAAGATCGAGATCACTGCAACAAAACCTCAATAATATTTCGTTTGATTCTGTCAAAAAGAAAATAAGCGATAATATTGATAAAAACGTCCTTTCCCGAAACACTTTTAGGCTATGAACGAGTTAGTATTCTCAAAACAAATATGAAATTTTGTTTCTATTTTAAGTCAGAATTTAATGCAAATATGACTTGAATATGGTGTCTTACCATAAAATTAGTGGAAAAAAACTTAAAAAAAAAAGAAACAATTTTTTATTTCGTATTTTGGAATAGCAGATTTGTTCGTTTTTTAACGAATAAAACATAGACAAACCGAACGGAAGTCATATTTGATTAATAAAGGTAGGTATATAATAATACAAAATTCAGGATGGAACATATCCATAATTTTCTTATGCCTTTATCATTTCCGGGAACGCTTTTTAATGCATTTTTAAAAGCGAAATATAATTTATTTATTAAGTAATTCAACATTAAGTGCTACCCGTATAAAATAAATAATTTAAAAACTGAAATAATATTAATTAAAAAATAATATAATAATAAATATTTTTGTAAATACGCATCATAAAACACAGAAAAAATTACGTATAAATATGTAAAGGATTTGTTTTAGTTTATAACTTTATTTATGTAATTAAATTGTAACAACTAATACTGATTTTGGCTTACTTATTGAAATTTATCCACTTTTTAAATGAATCTGCACTTTCAATTTCAATATTTTGCTAAATATAAATTAAAATAATAAATAATTTAGAGCTCTGCCAGTTAAGAAAACACTAAATTATAACTAAACTGAATATATGAGCGTAAAAACTTAATTATTAAACAAAGTTGATTTTTTTTTTATAATTTGGACAGTTTGATTTTGGCCCTTAGAATGCACTGATATACATATAAAAGCAGTTTTTTTCTTTTCTTAAAAGAAACATCTTTCAAAAACAAGAAATCAAACAAAATATCTAAAACTTAATCAAATTTTTTTATGATAAATCACTTTCTCTTAATTACTACCATAAAATCACATCTTCCATATAATTTGGGTTTCCTCATTTATATCATTTCCCAAGATCAAACTATCCCAATTTTGTTTCATAAATGAGTGCTTTGCTCAATATATTTTATGGTATTTTGTGTCTATCCTCTGTTGAAAAACCAAAATAGTTTAAAATGTTTAATTAAAGTGTCTGCATAAGTAGCTCTTAAATACATTATCTTAATCAGTTTGATTCTCAAACATGGTCATGCTTTCAAAGCAAGAATACCAACCACAACAAATTAATTAAACAACTACAACAAAAAGTTTTCAAAATTAAAACTATCTAATTACAAATATCGTGT
Organism: Meliscaeva auricollis; assembly: GCA_948107695.1. Taxonomy (NCBI): domain Eukaryota; kingdom Metazoa; phylum Arthropoda; class Insecta; order Diptera; family Syrphidae; genus Meliscaeva; species Meliscaeva auricollis. Next base: position 78,469,553 of record OX403616.1, on the reverse strand, counting down.
AAATATAAGTTAGTTTACAGCTAAAAGGTACACAAAGGTGTCTTGTCTAATGTCCCATTTATAGCTTCAAAACTTGTCAGCAATTTTTTGTATTAATCTGTTATCTGTTCACAATCAAACACCACCACCAGAGGTGTTTTTATTTTTTATGTTGCTCGAAATCATTTACGGATTCAATCAGTTAATAAAATATCTTGTATCTTGCAAAGATCTAGTCATCGTTTACACGCGCAATCTGCAATCGCTAGTGCAATGCTTGTGGAATTCTCTTTTTAAATTCCATTATACTCCGAGGTGGAATTCGAGGGCCCTGATAAATCTTTGGGGGCAATAAAACGCATAAATGCGATGTTGACATCAATTTTTTAATAAATATTGATCAATTTGCACTAAATGCCTACTTCAATCAGTTAATTACACAAATCTACGAATTCGGTGAGAAAATAGCCTACTTTTTGCCTTAATCCATCATCAGAGCCTCGCAAAGACTGCGACTATGAGCTGATATTATGTAAACCCCCAGTGCCCCAGTGACTACGAATATTGCTTAGTAGGATTAAGGGTATTTTTGTTCGATTTGAGATAAGATCTATTTTGTGCATAGCTTGAAAGTATCTCTATCCATAATGTGAATGGTTTTAAACTCGACTACGATAGTCACGAGCGACAACGACGCGACTGACGGCAAAAAACAAGTCCCAAAAAGACCATGTCGCTTGGATGTGGGGTTAAGTTAGAAAATTGTGTGAAGTCTATACACAGTCGGACTAATAGTAGTCCCAGACCGAAGAGATCCGTGATGCCAGATTATGCATCCCGCAACTCACGGATACTCACTACTCACTTCTGCATCATCGAGTAACGACGAGCAACAACGACGACGTCAACGCCAACGCTGGTGCTCCAGTGACCTCTCCTATCCCGCGCAAGAGACTATCACTGAGGTGAAGTTTTGGTATCACGCGATTGGAAATTCTTGCAAATTAGGCACGGAGTCAAGTCAAGAGACACAATGAGAGCATAACGATTTTATATTAATTTACGATGCAAAATGCATTTGAGTATTGATTTTTTCTGTCGTGTTGTACTGCTGGTCAAATGCACGGAGACAAAAACAAAAATAAAACCAAACATCTGGTAAAGTGTTTTATTTTTATTTATTACTTCACTGTTATTGTCAGCCAACATACAAAAACAACAAAAACAAACTAAATAAAATGAAACGAGTGCTGACAGATAACATTGTAAAAAAAAATAGGAAAAAACGTGCACAACCTTCGACAATGTTTTAGAACGTTTACACAGATATATCCTGAAAAATGTTACTTAATACCTGGGTGCTGGTGGGAACTATGAACTATTATACCACTATTCTCATGATGGCAAATTGATTATTCCGGAGTCAATTAATTCAATGATATGTGTATCTGGCTAACAAGTAGTGTGCTCTAAATAAACAAATATGGTAAATGGGAAAGTCCATGAATTTAGAGTCTTATAGGCTCTAGTATAAAGGTATAATGTGGTAACTTTTGTTCTTAACCTTGAAAACAGCTGCAGAAGATTGAAGTGGGGGTATATTTAAATTTTATACCGATATCGAAAAAGATACAAAGTTGATTTGTATCACAATCGTTTAATAAATCTGATTTGTTTGACACATTCATTGTCATGAGCTTTGAGCTTGGTTAAGAGAACAATTCTTTGCGCTTTAATCATGAGCATGACTTTTATAATAAATTAATGAAAATGTAAATCTACTTTTAATGAACTTTTACTTAAAACATAACAAGCTAAGAGTAACATGAACATTAACTACTGAATTGACATTATTCCTGATGCTAATTGGTAAGTTTTTCAATATGTCCGTGTTAGAACATAAAACTGAGATTGACAGATGTGTGTAGGTATTATTTATATCCGTTTAAGAATTTAGAGGGTAACATGTCTCAATGATTCAGAAAATCTATAATTGCATTTTCACACCAACTAGAGATTTCGCAACAAGATTACGAAATAGACTTTTTGCTTTCCGCCGTCAATATGTATGAATCGCATCTTTTTGTGCCAGACACAAACGAAACAGTCTTCTTACACTTGTGTTCGTGTTGCAATTTCATTTTTGCAAAATACATATTTTGACAACAAAAGACAACAACATTTCAAATACATAATAACCTTAACCTAAGCCATTTTTATTGGAAAATCAGGCAGACTCCACAGTCCACACCCTTTATTTTGGCGATCAAGAATTCTTGACGCGTCACTGTAGGTTCCTTAAATAAATACTTCCAGTACCTATACGACCAGTAATACAAGACATTCTAGGTCGCAAAAAATTGCAGATCGTTGATTTTTTGGGATATTGCGTAAAGGGTACAATGGTTGGCACCCCCGATTTTTGTACTAATTATTGGCACCTTTCATGCAATAAGGAATTTCACAAAAACTACTAGTCTCTATAACAGAAAATCATTTTTTTTTCATAATCTGTACCTATTCTCCACAATTTTGCATTTTTGTTTTTGTTTATTTCATTCCCAGTTCGTTTTTGTCAGTTATAGAGTAAAGACCTTCTGAATTCGTAAAAAAGTGCTTAAAATACAGTGTTCCCGCTAAGGAGACTAAATTTGGTAAATGTTCGTTTTTGATTATTTTTTGATTTTTAAGATGAAGATTTAGTTTTTTTAATATAACAATTTAATAAATTAAATATTTTTAACTGTTTTTTTGTAAAAAAAAATTGTTTAATTTGTTAAAAAAGGGGTGCCAACAATTGGTCCCATATAAAGTAGTGGTTCAATTATTGGCAGATGGGTGCCAACAATTCGTGCACTGGGATTTCAATTATTGGCACTGCCAATAATTGTACTTTTAAGACTGCCAATAATTGTACCCTGTATCCGTTATAAATTTCAGATTAAAAAATGGGGGGAAAAGATTTATGGAGAAGAAAACATCCGGAAATAGGAAGAGGGTTGATATCCAAAAAAGCAGCTTCTTTAAAGTTTAATTAAATTAATTTAACTTTAATATTTTGTTGCTCAGTTAAACAAACACTTTAAATAAAAAAAGTGATTTTTAATGCATTTAATTGTACGAGATTTTTAAATTTATCATTTAATTTGTTTTGTATTTACAACTTTTTTATTCATATTTTTTTTTATTACGTCGAAGGAAGTGTTTTTGTTACAATAAACTGTTGTTTTTTTATTAAACTTTGGTAAAAATTTACACGAAAAACCATTGTTTTTCTTTCAATTTTAAGGGTGCTAATAATTGTACCCTTGGGTGCCAACAATTGTACCTGGGTGCCAATGATTGTACTTTTTGGCTGGCTTTTCCTATTTAGATGTTTTTATAAAATTCTTTGTTTATTAAACATTTTTATATAATAACTTTCAAGTAATAAATTCTTTAAATTTTAATTTGACATATTAATCTTATTCCTAACTCTTTAAATGCGAGAGCAATTCGCAATTTAATGTGAAAAAATGCTTAGGGGTGCCAACCATTGTACCCGTTACGCTTGTTAGAAAATATGCCAGCAGTATACGACCAAGTTTACAGTGCACCAAAAACCTCGAATTTTTTTTTAGTTTTTATCTTTTAACTTCTAAAATGTGCATTTTATAGAAAAAGCTACAATGCATCAGGAAAGAAGATAAGATTAGCTACAATTAATGTTAAATTAAATCTTTATGGTAGTCGGTAGCCATAACGTCATGGTAGTCGGTTTGTCTTCCTATTTGTATATCTTTGAATTGTGTACAAGAAAATACTTCCAAATCATGTGCCATAATGTTAATTTAACACCAAAATATTCTTTGACTAGACTTTGAGTATTCAAGTAAATATACTGTTCGAAAGATAACACAAACTATAAGTTCGAAATATTTGTGAAAATTTTAGCAATCTTTGAAAAGCTGTATTTCACGGACCTACAGATCTGCTGTTACATTTTAATTGTAGAAAATGTTCTTTTCTTTATCTGATGGTTTATCTTTACCTGCTTTTCAATTAAGTTCACATTTTAGATGTTAAAAGATAAGAACTAAAAAAAAAAACGCGAACATTTTGAGGTTTTTGGTGCATCATGCAGTTAGCACAGGTTTTTCGAAGCTGCAAAATTGGTCGTAGGTATATTGCTGGCATATTCAATAAGAACATCCCAAAAAATCAGCGATCTGCAATTTTTTGCGACCTTAATCGATTTATATGTTTTAATTTTTAGAGTACTGGTCTATGTGTAAAGTTTATACTTTTAAATACCGAACTTATTGGAAAATTTAAAATTTTTGATGTTTTTCGTTTTTCATCCTTTCTATGCCTTCTAATCTTTTAAATAAAAGATTTTATGATGGTTAAAAGTGCAACATTATAAGCCTTTGATTGTATTTCAGACAATATGTAGATACCACGCCCTCTGAATAAAAAACTTCAAATTTTTGATTTTTGTATTCAGATGCACTGCAAATGGAAGCATTATTTTGCAAAATGTTAAGAATTTTCGATTTCATTTTGATATCAATTTACTGATATACTTAAAAAAATTTCGAGCAAACATTTAAAAAAAATATATATAAAACCATACATGGAATATTTTTGGTTCATCGATTCTGTAAAGAAAGACCGTGTGATCAACTGAATAGGCTATTTTTCAACAGTTTTAATGTGTTGAACGCTAAATATCCAAATATCTATAAAAGTAAAAAATGATGAGCTTTTCAGACTTTTGGTGATTTCGGGACTACCATTGTTTTTAATAAAGAAAGACGTTGAAGCCAAATACATTTTTTACACATTAATAGTGTAGTTTATATAATGCTTTTCAAAAATTGCTAATCTTGTCGAAATCGAACATTTTTCAAGTTGTTTGGGTATGGGCCCTTTAATTTTTGCCTCGTCGTTGATCTATTTGATATTTTAAACTGAAGATGTTAAAATGTTCATGTAACAACTCTATATAAAAAAGTCAAAGCTACAAAATTGTAAAGCTTAAAGTTATGAAAATTTGTGTAAGAAAGTGTAACTGTAAGAGAGAAGTAAACTCATTTTAATGCGATTTTCGACAAGTTTACAGTTTTTCAATCCGAGACCACCTGTTTTCATAGTTTTACGCTTCAAATATTATTTTATTTCTGTTAACTAGGCAAGTTTGTGAAGTTAACTTTAACTCTGGAATTCAGTAAAGGAATGTTTTGAACAGATGCATGCGAAAAATGCATTGAATTTAAGTAAAACACTATAGAATTACACTTTAACTGTTTAACTTGGTTTCAAGTTATTCCACTGCCGAAATACTCATTTATGTTAAACTGGCTTTTAATAAATGTTTGGTTATGTAAACATGCTTTATTGAGAAGTTCTTACATCAAAAAGTGGTTTTACAAAAGTGGACGAGTTATCATAATAGTAAACAACAATTCTTAGACTCTCAACAATCTGAATCAAAACCTAACAGAAGAGCTTGAATTTGATGACCATGAGTATGTCAGTAATTTTATATTAAGAACATCCCAAATATGGACAGCTAGCTAGAAGAAAGTATACTCGTAGACGCTCTAAAATAGGCTTAAGTAGATTGTCGATAGTTCAGCTTTATTAAAAGTCCTTCAGCTCCAGCTGGAAGTAATCGAATTTAAATAAACCCTAATAAGGTTGAGCTGGTGTGCCATTATAGTTTAGTTTTAGTTATATTTTGAAGGAAGAAGTTTGCAGAAGTGTTTCATATAATTCATAGGGTTGCCAGAGTCGTGGAACTAAAATTCTTACAAAAAATCACATAACCACAAAATTATTTGAGGTAAAATGCTGAATTATTTTCTGGTTAACTTTATATTACAGTCAAATTACATTAAAAATATTATTGTCTTTGTACTTTTGTTCTTCAAAGTCTATAAATAAAAAAAAAAAAATAGCGTATTCCGAAGAAGCGCTGGCGAGCGCCTAATCTTAATTTTTCAAATCGATTTATCTCAATTCCTGCAGTACATAAAAAGTACAAGTTATCAGTTTGACATTTTATTTGATGGGTTTAATTCTGTAGTAAAAAAGGTAAAAGTTGCAAAGCCTGAATGGAAGCACAATAATGATAAGTGGCAAAAATCTTTCGAATAAAATTTATCTCCATGATAAATGCAACGAATTTTTAATTTACAAAATTTCGGAAAACATAAAAGAAACGAATAACAAGAGCATACTTAGACCTTAGAGGAATTTCTAAAAATGCTTGTCTATTGAGTGCATATTGAGAGACAATAAAATCTGCTATTGGTGATTGGGTGAAAGAAAGTCATGTGGATGATGTGGCGTTGTGTACTGGCTGCTGAAGGTCGAATCAGGGTTGTTACCATTTTTTTTGCTGTTATTTTTAATACAAAGTTGCACAACTTTGATTCAAATTTGTTTTATTTTTTTTTCTCTGAGTGTAGCTAAAAACTTAATGGTAGTACTTTCAAGTTGTTGTTGTTCAAAAATTAATAGAAAACTTACGATAGACAGCAGTTTGACTGCAAATATAGAAACATACGTTATTTAATACAAATAAAATATGCAAAGTTTTGTTTGACAACTTCTAATTCTTATTTTTAGTTTCATTCGTTCCATTAGGCAAGTTCCAATTACCCCAGACATACAAATATAGCAATTTCAGTTATAAAGTTAAAAAAAAATAAATTTTACAAACTCGTTTGTTGTTTAAAATATGTAAATTGCTAAAATATTTAGAGCTACTGCATAGCATTGCCGATATCTAAAATTTCGGAAAAACAGAATAAATTGACGAATATTGTCATCAACGCAAAATGCCTACCAAATCTTTAATTACTGATGTTTATTGATAAAATTTTGTTTCACCACACTACGCAAAAAAGTAATAATTTTAAATTCGCTATATGTCTATTTTAATTAGTACCAACTTGTATTTTATCTTACTAAAGTCGGTAGTCGTCATAGTGGCATTCAATCTTTTACGATATACCTTTTCAAAGTATTCTGGTTTTATGAACTTGTTCTGCAATAACTATAATGTAGGTATGTACTGTCTAGCAGTCAAAATAGATTTGTAAGAATGTTGAGAAACAAAATTTAATAGCTTAAGTAGGCTGATGATGAAATGCAATTGGGTGATATATTTTATGGAATGTAGCTATCAAAGTTGGATGTACCAATACCACAGGTACATACAGTTTCGAAATAAGTTGTTAAAAATTATTCGAAAGTTGAAAAATCTACTTCAATTGGTTTTTTTTATGAAGATGACATAAATTCAAAACAAATTTCATAAATACCAGTAAATGATAAGATACGGGCATTGCCACTTCAAACTTTATAATTTACATAAAAAAGTCTTTTGAAATGAAAGGCATTTAATAGATAAATCAAATCATTATCTACTCAACTCACGAAGTTTTTGCTGGCATCCGCATTTTTTTTTTTCAACATGCTGGTATAGAAATGCTTAAGCTATATCACAAAAACGCATGCGCACAAGCATCAATCATAAATAAATCACCAAACTATGCCTACCTTCCATACAAATAGGTAAATGCATATAGATTGTCATAGAAAAAATTTCTCAGGCCCCTTTCAAAAAGAAGGAAACATTTTTTTCTAAAATTTATTGATCACTTTTAAAGATTTGAAAGATTAAAACCAGAAATAAAAAAGAAAACGTTAAACCAATTAAGTCCCAATCAGTATTTATGTTGTAGTCCGAAAGTGCGCATAATGGCAAGTACGGCACAGCCAGCACAGTAGGTAGGTACATATAGAGTCTAGAGAGCGCGCATTCAACTTGAAAGCCTTAGATGTTTTTTTTTTTTCGTATCAAGCTTCTAGGTCGTCCGACATCGAATTGAGATACTTTTAAGTTTTAACATTTTTTTGTTTTTCTTGATAATTTGAATCGAAGTATGTGACGGTGTGGTAGGGTGGTAGGTAAGTATTTGAGGGGAAAACAACAAAAATGAAAAAACCTCCAATTTATTACGAGCACTCTGGTTTTTTCCTTGTCAATCAAAGTTGAATGTTGGGGCCTAACATAGCAGCAGCAGCGGTATGCTGTTTGAACTCTCTTTTTTAAGACTTCTACCAGCTTCCACCATACAAATAAAGATACTTAGATACTCAGTCCATATTGAGTGTCCTCGTGGGTTTTATTATAAACGCAGTACGCATTGCTTCGCAACGAATTTTCTTGAATTCTTCGATGGGTGAACAACATATTGGACAAGACACCTGTGGTATGCCACACAGCATAGTGCACTAGTGAATTCAATATCTGATGCCCCCCCCCCCACCCCCTCTTCTTAACAACAAAAGAAAAAAAAAATCTTTTCAATTTTTTTTTATAATCAGCATCAGCAGCGAAGACAAAGTCAATTGAATAAATTGTGCGTCTCAATCATTTATCCATGTTTTTTTTTTAAACTTCTTTGTGCTAACATAAAATTAAAAGTCTTTTGATTGCGCGATTTCAACATATACAACGAATCGATTAATTTATGATTTATATATCGAGCATTCGCACTTTTCTGCAACACACAAATAATACAAAAATGCGAACGTGCTTTGAATGAGTTCTCGAATTAAGATTTAGAATTCCGTAAAATACATTGTGTGTGCACATTAAACATTTTGTTGATTTAATAAGCAGGCCATAATTTATCTTAGAATCAGAGTCTTAGAATCTTAATACAGATCACCATGTTTGACACTATATAGGAAAGGAAAACAAGTATTTGGACTTGATTTTGTGATATGTTTTAGGCCTTAATATGGAATTTAATTATTATTAGAAATTGATTTTTAAATAGTTTAAGCTACATTATTATGCTGAAAGATTCTTATAAAGTTGCAATAAATCAGGTACAAGGTCAAATGAATAGTGTTAAGTCATTTTTATATGCCTACAATTAAAAATGTTTCCAAATAAATTCTGTGCGTAAGTTGTTGGCAGACTTTTTAAACACTGCAGTCTTTTCGGTACTGCAGTTAATTGACTTAAAAGACTACATTTTTAAAATTCTTTAAACTTACAAAAGTACTTTGACTGTAACACTACAGTCAGTACTAAAACACTGACTAAACAGTTATTTAAATCATTTAATTGGCTACTGCAGTACTTTTTGACTGGTTTTAGTCTTCTAGTTAGTAGAAAGTTGTTGTAATGCCACACTTCCATGATACTTTCTTGTAGGAATATAGAGCTCTGAAAGTAGCTTTAAGAATACAAAAAAACAAAGAACAGTACAAAAAACATTCTACTGACTAGAAGACTAAAACCAGTCAAAGAGCACTGCAGTTAATTAGCTTTGAGTCAATTAACTGCTTTCATTAACTGTAAAGCCAGTATTTAAGTACTGACAGCTAACTGCTTTTTTTGCAATGTACTCTGTTCACTATACAGTCAGTATTCAGTAGCTGACTGTAGTTTTACAGTCAAAGTACTTTCGAATGTTAAAAGTCTTAAGGAAGATGACTTTAGTTTTACAGTAAATGTACTTATGTATGTTAAAAGTCTTAGAGAATCTAGTCTTTAAAGTCAATTAACTGCAGTACCAAAAATCGTGGACAGGACGTCGCTATTAATTACAAAAAACCAAGGTAGAAGACGCTAGTGAAAGAATTCTCTCAATGGAATCAACGGCAGCGTCACTAGTTCCGGTCAGGTAGAACTAAATACTTGATGTTCACCTTACATATATGGTCAACTCCAACGTAATCAGAGTATAGGCTTATAAAAAGCTGTTGATTCGCATACGTGAAATGTATCTGGACATTTAAACAGGGCACGTGCAGCCGAACAGTCGAGACCCTAGAAAAGTATAAAGCTAACATTAAATCCAGGAAATGCGATGTGATGGAGAGGTCATGTCAAAAATGAAATCCTAACAATACAGGGAACGGAAGCACCGGCCGTTTGGATGAAGTTTTGTGTTGAGAGGTAGACTTTGGTAAAAAGTCATTCCACTTTTAATTATTTAAGTGACCTCAGCCAAATTGTATCGCAAGAGACTGCAGAAATTTTGCCGATCGAGTTACACTGAATCTTTCGGAAAGCCCGCTAACACTACTAACTACAGACGGGAAGTGGAATCATTGCCAACTTGAAATCAGAAGTGCTGCCTCTGATGTGCTAGGTTTCAGAAGACAACCAAAGTGAAAGCCCTGGTTTGATGAATGCGAGGATCGCTGCCAAGCAAAATGCATCTACCGAAGGGCTAAGGATATCAGCCTGAAACAGAGGCCTTAGAAGAGATGAAGACAGTTCTGATGAGGATCTAGAAAAAAATACTTGTCTATTCTGCTGAACGGTAAAGACATCCAAACATTCGCTGTTATGCAGAACAACTTATTCAACGATGATGATGTCCAAAATATCTATCCATCATCCGGCCTTGAAGATGTTAGAACAATGATATCCAAACTTAAGTCGCATAAGGCTATTAGCTCGGATGGGTTGTCAGTATAGTTTTTTAAGACAACGTTCAACATCATGATAGAAGAATGGCTCATCTAAGGTGTGAAGCGATTCAGATCAACCAACTGGCTGTGCTTATCTGCTGGCAGCTAACATTTTTTAAGGCCCAGGAATGCATTGTCACTATTTTCGGACCAAATTAGCGAGGTGTTTATATTAGTAAACTAATGGAACGGTCACGGGACTTTAAGAACTTATCCTGAAAATTATAACACAACTGTCTGAAATCTATTTTCGATCCCTAATTGGTTGCTGACAGAATGCTGTACTTATTGGCATATGCTTACTATCACACACAAAAAATAAGGATTGTCGCAGGTTCCACGCTGTCAAAGGGTGCCAACTTTACCCTACCATTAGACTAACTATATTGGTAGATGATCCAGTGTCAATCAACATTTGACAAGTAGCATTTCAACATTAAACTTATCACTGAAGTACCTAGGTATCGGACCAAATAAGTTTCTCGAATGTGATAAGTTCCGTATCGGTTCTTGATGATAAATTGATCAGAACGAACTCAAGACCTTGGTTATATGTGAGCTAGTCGGGCCATAAAATTTAATTTAATTCAATGGGGCAATCATAATAAATAAATCATTAACAATATATATCACCCAAAATGCATCGAAACCGCATTCTCCAAACAATCACATACACCAATTTATTGATTGCCTGTCATCCGTGATATCCAAAGAATCTTTTACTTGGGTAGTTACCAGAACAACCTTTGTAAAACCGCATTTGACAGGAAAGGAAATTTCAACATCCTTTGCTGTCATTAATGACTCGTATTTTTATTTTAACTTGCGACCATGTAAGTAGGTCAGCTAATATTGCAAACATCAATATCACCAAAAGCTACAAGAAACACTATATCGTGATATAATTTCCAGTAAGACTAGATTGCTGTGTCCTTCTTTTGCATAATTTCACAGAAATGCTGTGCCATTGCAAAAATCACTTAATTTTATTTTTGCTTTTATTTTTCAAGTTCTGTTTGTATGAGCCAAAGTCACACGCAACTAGTTTAAGCCAATGGCACTGCTAAAAATGGCGTCAAATTGAGCAAGAATTTTATTTAAATCATTCACGCGATTTTCAATTATTTTTTGTTTGCTTCTCTCGCACTCTTAATTGCCATCAATCTAGATGAATTTTTCAGACAGAAAAAGAAGCCGGGCGACAAGTTTGGTAAAAAAAATGCGTCAACTAAAAAAAATTGTAAAAGAAGTGGTTTACTCTTATGGTAAAGATTGTCCGCTGTCAAAGTTATTCTAGCACCGAGAACAACTAAATTGGCATTTTTTTTTCAAACGATAACAAATATTTTTCTTTTCCAAACAGGTATGACAGCGCTGGTAGGTTTGGTATTTTTGTGTGTAAGCAAGCAATCTCAGTGCAAATTGGTTTAATCAATTTGCAAGGCAAAAAAAAAACATAATTTGTAATAATTTAAAACATTTTTCACAACATTGTAGTTCTATCTCAAGTTCAAGCTTTATAAAAAATACCAACAAATTCTTAATAGGAACTTGTTCTTTAAGCTTTATTTTTTAAACTTATGGTTAGTAAGATTGGTTTTGAAATTATGGTGTTAAATATTTTTTCTAATAAATGACACCGTTTAAAAACTATTTCAATAAATTTATAAATAAACTATGTTTCTTATTCATGCCTCTAGGGAAGTTAATTCCATGAATTAATTTATGCAAGTGGTTATAGTAACGTTCTTGTAGAGCTAATTCGCACTTAATAGCAATGTTTATTGTGCAAATGTTGTTTACGTTCATACATTTCTTAAACATTGTCTAATGAACTTGTCTACACTAAGCTTAACATTTATCAAACTAGAAAAATACGAACAGAACTCAACGCGGTTGTTTAGTGAGCCAAAAGTGATAAGATTTCAGCTTTTTGGCCATCGATCACAAACGTAACTTGTTTATTAACTAAAATAAGCTATGTTTAACAGTGAACCAGTCTATAGACAGTAGTATTAAGTCAACGATGTATTTTGTTGATTGATAGAACATTTTAAAGAGAAAGTCATGAATGTCAAATTCATGAGGGTCGAAATCTCGTTTGGTGTTGTACCAAAATTTTTAACACATCATCGGCCCTGAATTGGTTAGACGTTTAGGTATAGTTTTTTCCATAGACATACGTCAAACCAATTCTCAGGCGATGATATGTGTATGAGTTAAAATGTTTCTTATCCCTGATCCAACACCATTTGATGCTAGCAAGGATGTCCAGAGATTTTAGGTTGCATTATCACTATACAGTGGCTCACCCCTACCAACGAAACAATCTTCTAATGACGAAAAGGAGGTTCTTAATAAATGGTTGGGTGCTCAGTACACGACATGGAGACATCATTATGGTAAAGAGAGAGATTTGAATGTCAAAGAAGGCAATAACAACAATAGGCTGAGGCATTTTGTGGGACATGGAATTAAGAATTGGCAGCGTTTCATGGACCACTTCTAACATTTAAGAAGTGATATTCGGAACGTCAGAAACAGAAAAAAATATGGTAATAGCCTTAGACCACCACTTGATGGTAGCTCTCCGATATTACGTAAAGCAGCTTACGCAAGATCCCTTAGAGGCGGGTTCAATACCGAATGACTCAATGATCTCTCAGTCTCTCAAGGACTCAAGGATCGACAACAATTAGCAACATCACAACCTGCCTCCATTAAAAACCAATAGTGTGTCTTAATCGTTATTTGCATAACGATGACAAAATACTTAGTTACACAGAGGGTTTTGGCTGTCCGAAAAAGATCGGCGAAAGGAAACAGCTTTAAGCTCACATCGCAGAACGCAAATCGAGCAGCGAGTAGAAACGAGTTAGAGCCTTTGTATCGCATACAGATTAGATAAGTTTACCACAGCGTGAGACGTGATAAGCATACATAAACGCATTAGCTGAAGAACTAGAAGAAGTCACAAATCTGTGTGACTGGTAGCAGAATTGCATATGGGATTACCAAGGAGCTCATATTTGAAGAAAACACAAAACAGTGGAAGATATTATATGGGTTTCTACTCAATTTAAAGCTGTGTTCAACGAGGAAATTGTTATAACAGAACATGACAGATCGGAACAGATTCGTGCAAAACGTCAAAATAGAAAACAACAACAAACACATTTGACAGTTCTCATGAATTAGTTCTAACTCAAAAGAAAGTACAGAAAATCCTGTTCTAAACTGTTTCAGAGAGCAATAATGAAGAGCAAACTTGAATAGTCTGGAACAAAAAAACCTCATTGAACAGCAAAAATTTGTACTTTTCTGTTCCGAACACTTCAGAACAACGTCATTGAACCGACTTTATATCAGGACAATCTCAGAAAGTGGACTGAACACTTGGCATTGGTTTTCAACCGTTATTTCGTCAGTAATGCGCCATCAAACCAGTGTACCTGATGACTTATGCAAAGTAACCAATGTTCGAATACCTATGCGTTATTTATAGAAAGAGCTTTGACCTCCAAGTGCTTCCCCAAGGAAAGGAGAAAGGGAATTATTGACAAACTTCCTAAGAATGAATTTCTGATGTATAGTATACAACGTGGAAGTAACTCAATATCTTGGAAGTTTTGCCATTGCCGAATGCTGAACTGATTCAATTGACAGCCGTATTATGGGAAGGCAAAAGGGCTGCAACGGGTCAAATTAATAAAAATTAATTAAACACATGCTCGGAAGAGGAAACGACTATGGCATTTCGAGCACAAGTGATGCAGTAGAATGTAGAGAGGAGTGGCTAGGTCGAGGAGCACTATATCGTTCTTAAAACTGAGGAAAAGCTGGAGAGAACTTACGTTCATTGCCAGAAACCGTTAACAATGGTGTGTTGGACTAATGGATGCCAAATGCCCTTGAGGTGATCACCACGGACGTAAAAGGTCTGAGTACCTATGTTTGTAGTAGTAGTGGTCAGGCTTGCCAGATTATTTTATTTTTTAAATAAAAACAGACTGTGATTAAAGTTATCTAAAATGTTTCTATTTTTATTTGTATTGAACTACTAAACTGGGCTATGAAAAAAGGTCAGGACATGGCAACCGTGATAGTGGTAGTAATTTTGTTCAAATTTTCAAATTTACTGCGGGCAGCTACCAAACAACGAACAATAAACCACGTTTGCTAGTCGGGATTTTCATTCGTTAGAAATCAAAATGATAAATGTTTACCAAAGTCAGAATCTTATTAGACATACAATTAGAGAGAAAGCGAAATTTCATAATGAATTTAGAACCAAAATTTAACATCTGTATCAACATTTTTCATTTCATTTCATTTCATTTCACTTCAAATCACCCACGCAAAACAAGGTCACGGTAGCTATGGCCTGGCTTACCTCGGACAAAACAAACGATCGATTTTGGCACACTTTGCCAATTTTTTATTCATTGGGCATGTTTTTTTCCAACCCAAGTTCGCCATGTTGGCTATCCAACCAGCAACCTTGCTTGACTTATGTTTAGAAATCGCTGTTCTATTTTTGTTGTAAGTCAGATGAAGTGATATTTCAACCGGCACTATTCAAGTTGAATTGATGGTTCTGCCTATCCATTTAACAGTATGAAAAAGCTCTTTAGTAGATCTTTAGCACCGATTCCAAATCTATAACCGTATTGTCATTCTCATTATAGCAAACTTCTGTTCTGGAGTTTTATTTCTGTGGTAGAGTATTTGAACCTTGTATTAAGCTTCCGGCCTTAGCAACACTCAAATGGTTAAAATGGTACAGTGGATGTAGTGCTTGATTGCTTACTCGGAGGTATGGGGTTCAAGCACCACCCTGGGTAGCAGTGTTTTTTTCTTTATTTTCCAGCTTTGACTGGACGCCTCCCATGAAAAATCAAGCGACTAATTACCATCTAATAACTGATGCTTTTCGATCATGGAGTAAGCGGCGAAAAGGAAGTGTCGTTCATGACGAAAAGATAATGTTAATATCCATCATTGTCTTGAGTAAAACGTGACCTTTGGTATGTAAAACTTCGAGATGGTAAAAGAACAGCTGTAAGCTTAGCAAGATAATTGTAGCTAATGGTAGCTTCTTTTTTGCTAAGAAAGCAATTATAGTAACCAATAAAACTCCATCGTGAAACTGTTTTAAACATTCGTCATACCAACCGCTGCAAAAATGCTCTTTACCTTCAATTTAGAGCCCAGTTTGTGCTAAGAGGCAATAAACTATAATGACGTAAAAAATACAACGACGAATTATAATAGTTGTTCCATGACTTGTCACTTGCCAGGAAACTAGATTTAAAGCCCTCATTCAAAAAACCATCAAAATAATTCCATGTTGACTAAATTATTTGGACCACCTGCAATGAGTATCTAAAATACCGTAATTAACATTTGAAATTGATAGTGTTGCTCAACTGCTGCAGCTCTCGCTAAGCGACCATCAAAACATAATTGATGTTCCAAATCTCGTCTGCCAAGAGTATTAACTGTCTCGTAAAAATGATTGCGGCTGAACGTTTCCTGCACACACCATCCTACAGCAAGAAAACTATTGCAGACAGGGCAGGGTAGTAGAGTCGCTATCTTTATTATTTCGAATAATTATATTTGCTTAGCTCAGGGTTACGGTCAATAGTAAAATGTTTAAAATTTTACCGGCTTGTAACGAATTGCAATAATTCAATTATTTTCTTTTTTTTTACTCAGCATACTCGTATTTGTAAAGTTAACATGCAATCTAACTTGTTTGGCACTTTCAATCGCAGACGATATATAACAATTTATTATTACAAGAAAAAAAAAGAGAAAAATAAACAAAACTTTCGCATTGCACTTCAATTTGATTTTTCCTCCTCAATGAATGATTAATGGAATGACTTGAGTTTTATGCCATTTGCTTGACGCCTTTTTACAGTGGGACAGAGTGTATTTAAAATATGAACAAGATTTTTTTTAAGGACATAATAAATACTTAAGATTTGAAAGAGACACTCATCTAGATCGATTTTCTTGATAATACAAAATCTCAATTAAGAAAAAGGTGCATTCCTTGGAGGCTTAGCGAATTCCATTCTTTGGAGGCTTAGCATTCTTTGGAAGCTTAGCGATTTTTGTTCTCCAAAGATGACTCAAAACAAATGATAAGAATTTGTTCACGAGACCTTTTAAGCATAAACCATGAGTTGCATGCACTGATTTTAAAGAAAACCTCAAAAAATACTCCACCCTAATGAACAACGAAAATCGTGCTATATTTTAAAAATTATCTCTTTTACTAAACGGAGGTTAAGAATCCTTGCTGTTAGCAAAGTACGCCAAAATGTAGTAAGAACAAAATTTTTTTCTTCTACAAACGCATGCACATTTCCAAAAAATGTTGCAAATCTTGGTTTTATAGCCTGGTGCCTATTTTACCAAACACTTTTCACGTTGCAACTTTTCACTTTTACTTAATGCCCAATGGCCAAAAGTAAAAAGGTCTTTGTTTTGTTAGTTTGCAAAGTTTTTGCACTTTTTGTTTCACATTAACTTCGTAAATTTAGAAAAGCTTTTCATTAATATGCAAAGAGAAATTTTTTTGCAAACAAGAGTTTATTCAAAAAAGATGCCGAAATCATAATCAAAATATATAAAAAAAAGTCGGGTTAGTTACACAATTTATAACTCAAGAACTGCTGGACCGATTTTAATGATCTCTGATTAGTTAGATTTGTCTTCCTTAGAAATAACAAAATAACTTTTAAAACTTCGCAAAATCATGGTCTCGAGAAGTTTTCCCATCATGCATTGAAAAAAAATCACAAAAATATTAAATCCTTATACAACACCATATCTGATAAACGAGAATCAGAACACGGAATGCTGGGTTGGAAAATGCCAGCAGATGGCATTGTGTGTATTATACTTTGAGTGTTAATTCAGTTGCATTTTTTTCGAGTTTTCTATAGTTATTTTATTTCATTTGAATGAATACGGGTTAAGATCGTGGAATATTGCATGGAAGGTCATAAAAAAAAAGATTACTAACGAGAGAAAAGTGTAAAATACAGCGGAAAAAAAAAAGAAAATTCATAGAAAAAAACCGGTAAAAGTCGTGGAACCAAGTGTGAAAAGTCGCGGAAAATATGTGAAATACCATCACAGCTTACACTGTGGACATACTGGTGGAATATCGTTGAAAACCTTAAAGAATAGCTAGATAGGTCACGAAAAAGTCGTTTAATAACACGAGAAAAGCGAAGAGAGTCACAGTGAAGCCTGGAAAGACCAGGAAAAAAGCCTGAAAAGTCGTGGAAAAATGTGCACGACAAAAAGCGCGGAATAATGTGGATAAAAGTGCTGAATACTGATGAAGTCGTGAAATAACTTTTGAACACCACGTGAATAATCGCGAAATACCGCATGGAATGTCTTAAAAAAAAACACTTACTATCGCGAGAAAAAGTGTAAACAACAAACAAGGTAACAGAGTGGAATCGTGGAAGAGAATATGAACATTCGCGGAAAAATATGAGACATACCGTGTTAAAAATCGCGGAATACCGTGGAAAAAAGCGTGGAATACTGCGTGAAACGTCAGGGAAAAATATGCGAAATACGGAAGAAATCGCGGAATACCGAAGAAAATCGAGGAATATCATGGATACAAGCGCGGAATACTGGTGAATGAACTTTTAAACCCCAAGTTTTTTTTCACTATCTCACATGTTTTTTTCTCAGGTACTCCAAATTTTTTCGCGACTTTTCACGTATTTTCCTTGATTTTCAGTACTTTTTTACACGTTTATTAATCCGTCTAAAAATCAATGTTCAGGGCAGGACAACGTCTGCTGGTTCAGCTAATGATAAAAAATGAAGATTTGCCTAAAGTAAATGATAGCGACAAAGTTTAATTTTTCTTCTAAAACTGCATTTACAAATTTTTAAATAAAAACGTATATATTATACAGTAACTTTATCTATAAGACGTGCAATTTATTTTTTTTCAACATTGTATAGTTCCCTACGTAAGGGGCTGCTACGCCCGAAATTCCGATTCGCATTTAGATTTCTCCGTGAATATTTTCTCAATAATATAAGGTGGTAATTGTTGTCTTTCACCTGAGGGTCCAGCACTGCAGGCGACATTAAAAGAAGACAATTACCATTAATTGTTGAAATGACTCGAACTCAAGTAAAAACCTTTAACTCACCACTAGATACTAAAAGATCAACTATAAAAAAACTTTAGTTAATGCAGTTGCATTGCGTATGATGGTAGTTACCCTAGAAGACTACCTGCATGATTTTCTGTTCACTAGTTTTTATTTTTATCGAAAAAAAAGTTGGTGTCGATAGGATTTCAACCCCGAACCACTAGTGTGATAGTCGAATACTCTACGATTTTCAGATTTTTTTAATGGCCGCCCAAAAATTTTACTTTGGCACTATGAAAAAAACGAATTCAAATGCAAAGTTCTATTTTGGATTGATGAAACGTTTTTATTTTTCACTTTAAAAAAAATATTTTGAAAAATTGAAAAGTGAAGAGTCTTTTCACTCTGCAAATTTTATCTGTCAATAAATTAAATACAATTTGTTCCAAGTTTGTCATACGTGCTACCCCACTGTCAGCCCGTGCAAGCTCTAACTATCTGTATTTCCGTATTTTGTATGTTTTTTTGTTTTTTTATTTTAATTTCACTTTCATTAGACTTGTTAATCCATAAATACTTATACATAGATTAAATAATATTTAAGAAATTTTCCTTGCCAATAAAATTGCAATCCACTCAAGAAATTTCAGAAAAGAAAAAAAATCACAAGAAAATATAACACCTCTCTAGCATCAATATTCTGGTTTGACTCCAAATGAAGCGAGGCTAATTAAGTGTAATTTAAATTTAGCATCTTTGTAGGTTAACCTTGACTTTGGCAGGAATTGCATCATATATTTTCTTGAGGCAATTTTGTTTTGTTTTTATAGGTAAACCATCCAACTGGATTGAGACTTTCTTTCTTCCTCTCTCGTCTGGAAAAACTTGCTTCATCTTAAAATTGTGCACGCACGTCTTGGTTGTGTATGCCCGCCATAAAAAAAAACAACACACGTCAATGTTTGGATAAAATGGACACGAGCCTATGATGAAAAAAAAAAAAACAAAACTTCAAACTAGTATCTCAGCTTGATTTAGAGTTTGCAATATTATATGGCCACGGAATGGGAAAAATTCTCATTTTTTTCATCTGGTTTTAATCGACGACCAACAGTGCCTAGTTGAAAGTAAAAGCATCTTAGTTTTCAAATAAAACTAAAATGTTTGAGTTAAAACAAAATAATTGAAGGTATAACCTCGAGTCTTTTTGAACCTGATTTGAACTTGATTTGAGCTGGTGCTAATGCAATGGGTGATGTGTAAACATTTTAATCCCATGATTAATGTTGGGTGTGAGCCCATTTTATGTGTGATTAAATTTTCCCCCCAAACAAGTACAGTGATGGGATCTTGGATAAAATGTCTGTTTTACTGAAAGCTTTTATGTTGGGCTCGAAGAGCAGGTTTAGCAAACCTTCACTTATACTTCGATTATGCATGTTTATTAAGTATGGGTTTACCACAGATTAACGTACATTTGTGAGTCTACAGAAGCGCCTAAGACACGATGACCCAAGATGAGCCATTAAATTTATTGGTTCGCCAATAATTATCGACCAGTTCTGAAAGACCAGTTTCAGTCTCTCAGTTTTTCTTAAGATCTTTGTTTAAAATATATTTAGAACTCAGGCATTTCTTCACATCTTTAGAACTCGATTTAAGATCATTTCTGAGTTCTGAGGACTTAGATCTCAGTTTAGTGAAACAGAGTCTTAATGTTTTTTTTTTTTGTATTTTCGAAGCATAAGGTTTCTGTTTTGACAAATATTTTCTTTTATAAAGGGTTTTTCAATAAGAGCGCTACAAATTTTTTTTTTTGTGAAAGTACGCTCGATGCCATTATGTATGGAACTCGATTTCTTTTGCATGGCCACCACGGGCACGCTTGCAGAATCCCAGACGCTGAACCCAATTTTCAACGGTTTTCAAGCATAAATCGGACAATACTGCTGCAATTTCACGTTCGATATTCGTTCGAAGTTCATCAATCGTCGCTGGCTTGTTGGCATAGTCCATAGACTTGACGTGGTCAAACAGGAAATAGTCTAACAGTTCTTGAGTCAATTTAATCTTGTAAGGATGTAGGCCAAGATCTTTTCGCAAAATTCGCCACAACGACGTCACAGAGATGCCTAACGCTTGAGAACGACGTGTGAGAGACACATTTGGGCTTTCTGCAACTGAAGCCTCAGCGGCAGCAATATTCTCGACACTACGCGCACTTCTTTGTCTCACTGGCACGGGAACATTTGTACTGTGACTGTGGATTCAAATTTTTCCACTAGACGCTCACCCTCTTACTCTTACAGTTTCTGCTTGTAATAGTTGGTATAGACCTTATATAGACCTTAAGACTGATGAGGTGAAAAGTTCCAAGCTATAATTTCTCTAGTTATAAGCAAGTTAACATAATCTAAGTGAAGTGCCTGCATTCTCAATATTCTGTGAATTTTGAAGTTGAATAACTTGGATATCGGAAAATGAGCTATCATCAGCAGTTTGTGACAACTAGCTCATAGAGAACCATGGCCAGGGGCCGAATCGTCACATACTTAAACGAACGAACGTTTACGTTTCAAGACAGAAAAACGTAAAATGAATGCTTATTAGTTTATTCTTGAGCCCAACTTTGGACAAACCGTTAGGTCTAGAGATGCTTTTTTTAAACGTACAACACGAATGTGGAACGTATTACTCGGCTCCTTGTTTGCCTCCTATTACAATACAAACAAGCTAAAAAATATGCCTTTTTCAATCCTTTTCTATTTCAATTAAGTTTTTTTTTATTCACATTGAAATATACATTGAAAATAACTATAAGAATAATAACTAAAAAAAATAAAAAAAAATTCAAATAATAGTCCAATTTGCTAGTAAAATTATGTGTGGTTCGAACCTCAGCTCTTTCGTTTTTCTATTAAATCTATTCCCGACTGGATTTCATGTAACGCTTTAACACCATTAACGCTCATACAATTACAAAAGCCTTAAATTAACATGTCACTCAGTCAATTTTCTTTGAATTGAATTAAGTCAAACTAACAAAGTGCTCTATAAGCAGCAATCATAAAAGATATAGATAGATAAGCCGAATAGAAAAAAATACTTTTGTGTGAACATAAAATTCCACACATTTTGTTTAAGGCCAACTGCTTTTATGCTGCTTTTATCAAACCATATACATATCAATTACGCTCTAAATGTTTTTATTACGAACAAAAACAAAATATAATTTTTTTGTCCATATAAGGCCAGGTGTAATAATATAACAGGAAGAAAAGCCTGCAGCCTATTAATCCATTGGGTGTGGTAATGAGCATATCAAAAGCAATTTTATAAATGAAGAAAGCGACTCGTGCGTCGTTTAATGTTTTTTTTGCCACACGAACATAATTCCTAAGCAAGTTAGATTTTTATGTCACTTAAAATTATAAATGCAAATTTACCACATGGCACAAGCCAAATCATTCATTTATTTGAAATATCTTTGAACATAGAAAAAAAAACAGAAAAAAACAAGAATTTCCATTAACGGGTTTTAAATTTACAAAAAAGAAATATCAGTTGTAAGCTCATTCATCATTTTCAGCAACAGGTTGTCCATATCCAGCTGTGTGTGTCCAATGGATCGCTCTTCTTATGTCAAACTGACAAGTCACTTGACACTAGAAATGCTTTCTTCAGCTCAAAATGGACTATTTTATTTTATTCCACCACGCTTATGTTTTATATTTTCTGAGTAATTAAGCCAAATATGTATGTTCGTCAACCAGTAAGCCGGAGGCACACGAATTTGACATAAATAATGTTGATGTGCTTATGTAAAATGACAACAAAAACAACAACAACAACAGGCACGTAATGTCCCGCCGCAAACATAAGTTTCACTCTTTTGTTATGTTAACGTCATTTTATGCGTCAAAACGTCTGTCACTCCAATTGATTGCTCCTTCTTTTAATTTGCACTCTAAATATGGCGAAATTGACATCAAACATATCTCTCTTTTTCTCCGATCTGTCATCAGTATCACAAACAAACAGAAAAATCAATTTACTACTCGTATACAAATGAAAGAATTCCGTGGCTATGCTGCCACGATCGATTGGATAACAATTGGTTGGTCTTGGGTGGACTCAGCAGAAAATGACTACCATTATACGTTTTGGCTAAACTCTTTGCTGCTACAACAGCAGAGGCAACACTTCCAAATGAGCAACAAGAATGGTAATTGCAGGTGTGATTAAATTGTCTGAGTTTGTAGCTTCCAATGGTAACGAGAGATTGCAGATCGTGTAGATTAATTGAATCAAATTTTAAGTTAAACACGCTCGTAGTTTCCTGCAAAAAAGCGACACCACCTGTCATTTCACAAGTGATCGCATAAAATGACATAATTAATCGAGAAAATGCAACAGCGAGTGTTATAAGGAAACACGCTTATGTTAAGAGGATAAAGAAGTGTTGATGTGTATAGCTGGCGAAGCTTGTTACCATTCAAGCTACAAAAATAATTAACTTAAGTTTATGGAAATTTGTTTAAAATGGGTATAGCGATAAATATTAGAAACGGAAGAAACTGCATTTTTGAATTCCCTGTTGTATTCCGTTTTGAAGAAATATCCTTGTTGTCATGAAATAAATGAAGTCTCTTTGGCTAATGGTGTTGTTGTAAGGCAAATTTAAAAATGAAGCAATTAAAAAATACCAAGGGTCCAAAGAAAGATTTTACCTCAATTAAAGTCGTTAATGTTAAATGAGAGTAAGTAATTAAAATATTTACCAAAGATATCCGCCAGCACTTAAAATATATACCTGCATAAATGCCTGTTGTCTGAGATTTCTTTAAAAAATGGAGTTTAAGTTACCAACCATATGTGTTATCACGATGATAGAGGAACTGAAACCAGATTATCTCACAATTCTGTATGTATTATTTTAATCTTTATTTCATTCTAATTACTCCAGTAAGTTTCGTACGAAGAAAACTTTGCGTCAAATCCGGTAGTTCCGATTTTTCGCTAAGCTATATATGATGTTAAGCGATATATTGGTAAACATGCAAGAAACCGCGATGTTTTTGCTAGTAAATAGTATTTTTAGCTACGGCCTAAGCCCCTGAAGCTATTTTTTTTTTTAATTTTTCAGTTGACGCTTTTTGGCGATTTTTTCAGGCTCAAAACTAACTGTACCTGCCATATAATGAATATATGAGAAAGTTGAATTTTCTCAAAAACGACTCCAACGAAATCTATTTACTTTTGATAGTAAGGCCGTAGTATTGAAATGAAAGCAATATTTTTAGAAATGTTAATAACGGTACCTACCATAGAACCATTTTTATTCATTTTTGAGTTTCTCAAAAACGAATTAACCTATTTTGATGAAGTTTTATACAAACCTTAAGATTAATTGATATCAAAAATTTCAAAAAATATACTTTTGGGTTTTTTAAAAAAATTCTATTTTTTTTTTTTTTTGTTGAAAAATTAATTTTCCGAAAACAGGTGACTGTATTATTTTTATATTTTGGTTTTAGATGTGCTTTAATATTTTCTTGAAAATGACATACCAACTTTTTTTTAAAACAAGGTTTGAGAAATTTTATATATTTATACATAAAATTTATTTTTTTTTAAAATCGGCTCCAACGATTATCAAATTTCTTTTTGTACTTTGTTTTACCTCCACTAATGTGCAGCCCCAGATTTTGTGCCCCAGAATTTATGATATTCGAAAAAGCGAAATAGGTGATAGGTCTATAGTTTGTAAGGACACGAATGAGAAGTTACCAGTGTAGGTCGCAGCCAGCCTTTTAAACTATCTCTCAGTTGTGGTTGTCTACCATTTTCAAAGCCTAATATGCTCTGTAATCAAATTTCTAACTGTACTGTGAACAGTGCTGGTCCGTTGTACTTCACAAATTTTTTCATTAACTTGTTACTCTTTTTCCGTGATTTTTCACTTTTTTCTACGTTTCCACGCATTATTTTACGCTATTTCCCG
This sequence comes from Meliscaeva auricollis, assembly GCA_948107695.1. Lineage (NCBI taxonomy): Eukaryota > Metazoa > Arthropoda > Insecta > Diptera > Syrphidae > Meliscaeva > Meliscaeva auricollis. Next base: position 78,444,929 of record OX403616.1, on the reverse strand, counting down.
TGGTACTAGCGGTTTTTTCATTGCCACTCCTCATATTCTCCGTGATATTCCCAGAAATTATCCAGTGATCCACTTTTTTTCCCACGGCACTCTGAACTCTGCGCTTTTAACTGCGTTAGTCCGTGGTATTTTGAATATATTTCTGCGACTTTCCACGCTTTTCTTTGCCTTTTCCGCAGTATTTTACACTTTTTTGCAGCAGCAGAAAGCGCATTTTTTTGCACGTCTTAACACCAGCTATAGCTAATTAGAATGTAATGAAAAGACTTCGCAACTGAATTAGCTCTGTCAAAGGATAATAGACACAACACCATCTACTGGCATTATACCACATGCAGCATTCTTGTACTGTTTCAGTCATGTAGGTACTTGAGAAGGATTGTATTTTCTGTGATTTTCTTCTTTTTTTTCAATGCATTACCAAATTTCATGAAACCATGATTAAATTTTCTCTTCTACTCTCCACCGATGCAAACTGGACTACAAATTACTCGACAAATTTTGCTTGCAAAGCTAGCGAGCTGTTTTTATCCAAACATACGGCAGGACTGGGATGATGAGGGTCTTTTATAGGGTATTCATGGTGGCAGCATGCACCTACTTTGTTTCGTCTCATTAACAGCCAAAACTAATGCTTCACTGATAGCTTGTTTTTCCAATGATATGTAAATGTCACCAGCATTGAACAGAGTTCTGAAAAAATGTGAAAGAGGTTGCATGATTCGTACATCACCATGTCATAAGCCTATCTCTACATTAAAGGTGTTGCGTCGGTGACTGACTCTGACTAAGCAGCGATTTTCCTGATTCCGCATAAGCGAAAAAGCTTAGCAGAAATGTCATGATATGACATGCCTCTGTCCCATCAACGAACGGCGACTTTAAGTTCTATTCATTTCGCATACTTGCAGCCGACCTATTTCTATAAATGAGCTGTACTTGGTGTATCCTCCTGTCCTGTCATCTCCCACTGCCTTAATCTTCTTTGGTAATCACTTTAGTTATAACAAATGCAAGGACCTCATACCTGTTGACCTGTAGTACCCCTTGCGTAATGGGTATCACGATGGAGTGTCGCGGTACAAGTCACTAGGTTTTCGTTTCTCTTAAGAAACTCCAAGTTGAAACAAATATCCATCAAAGAAAAAGCTAAGAAAGAAATAAATTTATTCGAGATGACCTTAAACCAAAACTCTTAACAAAACTAAACGAAATTGTCTCAATCTAAAAACCCCAGAAGCTCCAGTAATAGTTTAACAACAAATCAAACTGTCAAAACAAACAATTTATTTCGACAAGCGTATGTATACCACAAAAAATCTTCTGGTCTAAATCCAGCTTACCAACTATTAATCAAAGAATTTTTGATTATGTAGCTTAGATGTATGGTATATCGTAACCATTAGATGCGAATATTCAACGACAACCACCGACGGCAACGATTAAAAAAAAAAATCCCCAATTATGCGGTTATTTTCAAGCGATATTATTATTGCCTTAACACACATTTGGCAAAATAATATTTAACTAAATGAGTTTATATCGAAGGTACATTGTATATAGAAGCTAGAAGCAGACCACATTTTTTATACATCGTTGACACATCACGACTCGACACTGGTTCGAGTTTTGTAATAACCTTTCGAGCCATTTAAGGTTGATCTGACGAGAATAAATGCATAAAAGCAGTGACTGTGCAGCGGCAGCGTTCGTTAAGAAACCGGCATAATATCAACGGCAGCTCCTTGAATATAGTCGCGAGTTTTGTCAGAGCGCGAACATAATTTATGCGCAAAAAGTGTAGCGAATCGATTTGCAAAATATTTAATTGATTTAAGGTACCTTTGCATGACTTTTTCAAAAAGATATAACCTAACCATATAACCAATATCAGTGCCGGAACTATGATGAGGCAAAGGGAAGAGCAACAAATAGGCTCTATGGTGTACCTAGGCAGGGTCTTAAAACAATTTTTTAAAGAATTTTTAAATTTTTAAAAATTTAAAATAAATTTTGTAGCACAACTAGCTTACAAAGAACCAAGGCCTAGTGACTGAAACTCTCAACCATTTCCTGTGTGCCTGCAAAGTTAGCAGGAATGGATAGGATCTACAGTTTTTTAACAGTTCCGAACGGCTAGTTGAGATGCAATTTTCATTACAACCAGTACTCTTGGAATTTTGTCAATACCTCGCAAGAAGTAGTACCTCTGAACAAAATTAAGGTGGCATAGGCTGGGAATCGAATCCACTCTTCCGGTGTGATAGTCCATCTCACTAACCGATACGCCAATATGGTTGTTCTTAATGGATTTCTGCTATTGAAATTCTTACTTTTTTCTAAGTTCTAAAACATAGAAATCATAATGGAGTGTTGGTAACTGTCGAATTGTATACATTTGAGGGTTTTCTGAACAATTTTTGATGAGGAAAAAAAAAAACAATGACAATCAAAAGTCAGAGTAACACAAGCAATGTTTTTTTAAACCGACCGAAAATATCCTTTTTTCTTGTAGTTCTCTTATGTGCATTACACCGATATCACTGATACTAGCTTTGAGAATAGTTCAGGCCTACTCTACGAGTTACATCAGTACTGGGGCTTCAGAATCGATTTCGTCATATGAGATGTTGTCATTTGCGTACCAAGGAGTTAAATCTCATACAAAATCTTAAGAAAAACCTACTCCACTTATTACAAGAAGAACAATACAAATAGACTTGTTGACTTACAAATTTGACGATTTCTGAAAGCGTATTTTCGGTCCGTAGAAAAATAGGGTATCTTAAATTTCATGCGTCGTCTTCTGGTGTTGTATCTGAAACAACTCTGAGAGCACAAATCGTTTGCAGCAAATTGGTAAATTCGTTTGGGTTAAACACTTTCTGCGAACGATTAAGAAAAAAAAATCTTGTCATTCGGACTGTATAATTTATGATTGGCGTAGAATGCATATAAGCAAAATGAGAGAACAAATTGTTTGCGTCCAACGACTTTTAGTTTATTGAATAGTAATTTTTGATTTCAGCTTCGTTTGCAGCAAACTCTTAAATTCGTTTCGGTGAAATAAATTTATGCAAACAAGTGCGAACATTCATATTGATACTCTAGAAGAAAGCTAAAATACTGCCAATGCAAAAAGGTGTCATCAAATCAACTGAAAAATTACCCAAATTAACTGAAAGGAACTGTCAAAAACGAGCCAGACATATTGACCGTACGTAGTAAGCACTGCTCACTTTTTAAGGTTGAAAGCGCATCTAGTATCTTAGTATCTAAAAAAAAGTATAGATTGTTCTTATTCTTATTGTACTATATTGAACTTTTCAAACCTGGTTATTTATTTCTTTGGGAAACACAATTGCCTTGATGTTTTTCATTCATATTTCGGCCCTGTACAAATCGATTGGCATAACAAACAAACAAAATAGCAAAGAGTAAAGAAAATGATTTTATGTACTAATTCTTCAATAAATCGTGATACTTTAGCTCTTGATATAAGTAGATTAGATTAGTTGAGTTTTATTTATTTTATTTACTTTTGCATTACATGATCTTTGGGCGGTAAAATATATATTTAATATAAATAGATAACTTAGACTTTGAAGGCTGTGAAACACAGGAGAAGAAAAATAAAATATACGTCCATGTTAGATGTAATTGTTCTTGTAATTTAAGACTATATTACATCGGATTAGCATTGAAGATGTAAGTTTTTGATTGAATTTGTAAAAAAAAGTAGATAAAATACATACAAAAAGAACTGTTTCTTTTTTCTTAGATCGTTTTTCGGAAATTTACTGCAGAATATTGTTTAAGATAATAAAATGTTAATGCTATAAGTTTTCTAAAAATAGCTTATTTTGTCTAAGAAAGTACGATTTATCATTAACGAAAACTGTTTTCAAAACATAGTAGATATATGAAAAATGATAATACGTGTTCATCTATTTTACCGCAACTGGTAGGTTCCTAAAGCAAAAATAACTTTCATATAAAATTCATTGTAAAAATTGTGTTTATATCTTTCCGTAATACCACAAGGTTTGTTAAAAGTTTTTAAGTTAATAAACGTCTATAAATGTATTCTAGTAGAAATGCTTAAATAAAAGAGCTGAGGTCAGAACTCTTTTTTTTATTATAAATTAGTAATTGAAAAAAACTAAAAGTTAAGGCATCGTGAGAGGTACTCGAACACTACAAATTTAATAAGTCCAAAACCTCATACAATATATGGGAGAAGTTGATAAGAAAAATATAATAATTACCACAAAAACAAAATTGTTTGCGGCTACAATTGATCTGCCTTTGCACCAAAAAGACTATGATGGGTGGTTAATAAATTTCTTACATGAAAACATCTTCTGTATTGGAATTTGTAAGCTTATAATATATATTCCTAACGGATGGCTCAGTGTTAACTTTCAAAAACCAATTAACATGAGGATATTTCAGCCGCAGTAGGGGAAACAATCCTTCGTTGCGGGTAAATTTCAATGTAATCTATTTTGACCATTTGATCCTCACTCAGAGAAATAAAATTTTTGTTTTCTTTTGCGGCTAGTGAATATCTTTTGAATTAAATAAAAATCATTTGCTGGAAAGTTAATACAATGCCCGCAATAGTTTTTCATTCCTTGCAACTGTATTACATTTGAGCAAAATTGAAATTCTATTACAGCAAAAATAATGCAAAACAACGCATTCGTTTGGAATTCATTTTCATGAGTTCATTGCGGCAAACAAAAATGCTTCTCACATCTAAAAACCTTTCCGTTTACTAGAAAAGAACTGCAAAGAACCCCTCCAGAAAGATTTTTGTTGCAAAGAACTTCACTTTTGGTGTAAATATACAATTCATTTACAACAAACTGATTGCACGAAACAAATTTTGTTGAAAATTGTTCTATGTTTGTGGTGTTCATATCCACATTGTGACGCAATGGCAACAGCCTTTGTTCGAAATCGAGAGGTCCCAGGTATAAATCACAGGTGCAACGCTGAACTTTTTTTTATTTATTCGATCGCATAAATTGTTTCACCGAAACGAATTTAAGAGTTTGCTGCAAACGAAGTTGAAGTCGAAAAATTACAATCCAACAAATTGAAAGTCGTTTGAAGCAAACGATTCATTCTCTCATTGAGGTGGCTTTTCTGCGGAGACGAGTTCCGTTATCGGAAAGCTCTCAGGCGTGGAGACGAGTTCCGTTATCAGAAAGCTCTCAGAGTGCCATGTTAGTATTCTTGTTCCCGTAAGCCTTACAGAAAAAGTCTTCTGGTACAAAAAATATCTGAGTGTACTTATTTTAGCCCACTTTGAATAGTCCCTTCTAGTTTATCTGTGGTCATCTTTAGCATGTCTTGGAATTTGTTAACATGCTTAAAAATCCGGAAAGGATTAGATCTCAAATTATTTCGAAGAAGAAAATGTAAACCAGTTTATTTCGGTAAGAGTTTGCTGCAAATGAAGCTGAAGTCGACAAATTACAATCCAACAAACTAAATCTCGTTTGAGGCAAACGATTCATTCTCTCATTGAGGTGGCTTTTCTGCGGAGACTAGTTCCGTTATCGAAAAGCTCTCAGGCGAGGCTCTAGTTTATCTGTGGTCATCTTTAGCATGTCTTGGAAATTGTTAACATGCTTAAAAATCCAGAAAAGGATTAGATCTCAAATTATTTCGAAGAAGCAATTGTAAACCAGTTTATGTCGGTAAGCTTGAAAGCAACACACATAGGGTGTAGCTAGATATTTTACCATGATAGCATGATTATTTGTTATTTAATTTAAGTCATTTCGACTAAACAGAAAGTATATACATCAAAAGGTATTAATAAAAAAGGCTTATCCTTCATCGCACCAGATTGGATAAGAGCGGCTAACACAAAAAGAATTAATTGTCAAATGAAAGTCACACTCATTTACCTAATTTTCATTGCCAATCCAACACATGCTACAAAAAATTGCTTTTAATACTTTCTAACACTTAAATTTGCATGCATATCACAATAGTGGTGCTGAAGATCAAAACCAATTATAAGTATATTTAAATTCAAAACTGCAATCCCACAACCACTCCTTCAACTACCTTAGAAGAAAAAAAAAAAACTGCAATCAGATTGCCTCCAGAGGCCACCACAGGGGAAACGGATGGTTAAACTGATGTATAGCTCTGGGGAATTCCTCTTCGTTCGTTTAATATGTTGACATTACTCATTTAATTTGTTGTTTGCTGAATTTTTCTTCTCCACAAAGACTGAAAAGGTAACATTTTAAAAAGCCAAAGTACCTCTACATACTTGCTTTAAAGTCGATGCGTTTTTTTTTATCTTATTTTATTGCATCTTAAGGTGTGACTGCATAATATGGCTTTAAATGGAAAAATATATCTAACTGGCTACTGTTTCTATTTTTTTTTTTTTTAATTTTTTGTTGTCGCTGAAATGTGTGAACTCTATTCACAATTCACTATCATCCAACATCAACATCAGCTGTCAACAATGTTGTAAAAGATTTTTTTCGTATTTTTTGTTTTTTTGTTAAGATATTGACCGAATGATTAATTTATTTCAAATAGAAGGGACGGTGTTTTGTTTTTGTTTTTTTTTTTTTTTGTTTTTGTATTCGTTGCTGATGAGTATCTTTAATTAATTACGAAATTCAAATTTATTCAATAGTAAACGGACCAAACAGATGTATTAGCGCTCGATTAAGATAAATCACTTTAATTTATTCGAAAGAGTTCAAATGATTCAATTGGAATTAATTTGTGTTTCTTTGAAGATAAAATTTATATAATAATTACTCAAGTTTAACCAATTATTTATGTCTAAAAAAGTCACATAATAAATGTCAATTTTTGTTTTTCATTTTGGTAAAAAAAAAATACAAAATAAATGACTTGATGAATTGGTAACATGATGCTTCACTACTATTGACATTTAATTACTTAATTAATGTTGACTCCTTTCGATTCACATTTTTATGTGCTCTCATGAATTCTGATTAGGGTGTCTCTCTGTAATTATACTCACTATGAATTTGGGTTAGAAACGTATTTGCAGATTTTTGGTTAATATTAATGTGAGAAAAAAATATTGTGCAATCGTGATTTGTCTTAAGCAAAAAAATTATTAATCATCTTGGTGAATGTTGTGGTTTGGCATAGAAAAAAGTTATATTTTTTAAGCTGAGAAAAAAATTACATGTATCACATGCTAGCTCAAGGTCATCGTTTAAGTTTGGAGGTATAAAGTTCATGCCGAAAGACATTTGTTTTAGGGTCAGTTGGTTAAAGTTTTTGATAAGTAGGCTATTTTTTTATGATTTCCCAAAAAGGCAAAAAACTTAAATTAACTAGACTACTTTCGAGGTCATGTAAAAACCTTTTTTATATAATTAAGATTCCCTAATCTCAGATTTAGGTCATACATTAATCGTATTAATAATTTCGTTAGCATTGATAAAAACAAGACTTTAAGAGTTTTTACCTCAGCTCTTTCATTTATATACTTTTATTGAATTTTTCTTTCATCTTTGTTTAACTTTGGTTACTTATGATGAGTTTTCTTTTAAATTTATATGTGTTTACTGCTGGTTTATGTAATTCCTGTGCTCCAGGGCAAAAATTTAAGTGACGCAAGTAAAAAAAAAAAAAACAATTGACAATACTGATTGATGTTTTCTAGTTTTCAAATGATTTTTAAGATTACGAAAAACCACAGTTGAAAGTAATTGCCCATAATGTATGTAACAAAGTGCACTTTTGAAATGTACTGAAGTTCCTTACTTTTGTAAATCCTTGAATGCGTTTGAAGAAATTGTTGTTCTTACACTAGATAAGGACTACATTTTATTGAATCTTAAATTTATGATTTGATACCACACAACAAATCGTTATATTTAACATTCTAAACATTATTGTATAGAAGAATATGATAACTCATTCTTCTTCAAAAAAAAAATTAATATCTGTCTTCTCTCTGTACCCACTTTTTACTAAATTTGTTTTTATAGCTCACTTTAGTGTCATTTTCTATTTTCCTTTAGGCATTAGCCAAGAGTCTAAATAGTAGGTAAATAAGAAGAACCTTAACACTTAAATTAAAAAAAAAAAAATCCTTGAAAATCTCTTAAAGGTCTAACTTCACATGTTTATTGTTAAAATGCCCAACCCATTGGCGTTTATTTGTCTACTTTGTATCCACACCACACATAATCCATGTGCACATACACAACACATACATATATGAAATAAAACAAAACCTAATAACAAGCGGTAAAGAGGCTTTTCCAACATTATAATCTTTTGACAAATCTCCTGATCTAATCGCCCCCCATTACTATAGATTAATCGACAGTTCTTATTTTTCATAGCTGTAAGCAATTATCCAAGGTAACGAAAACAAAGTTTAGTTTATGCTTTGAATATTCATAAGCCCAATGATCACTTAGAAGCAATAAAAAAAATAAACAAACAAATAATTTAAAAGTTGGCCAGACCTACTATACAGACTGCCTCCAGTTCCAGTAAAAACAAATCACTTTTTTTTTATGGCAACCGCCGCCAAATAGAAAATTAAGATATAGTCGTGCTTGAGGAGGAGCTGTAGGTTTGATCTCAATTGTTATTAAAACGGAAATAAATTACTTTTTCAGATCACCATTAGAAGTTCAATGCAAGGGCTGGATTTATAATAATTTGAATGGATAAGGAAGTAGACTAGTCTTCCAGAATAAAATATGTTAGAAATTTGTTGTCACTAAGTCTTTTTATCAAAAATTGACAACAGAGCAGTAAAAGACAGCAGTCAATTGGTAAATGCAGTCAATTCATTCGTAGTTAATTGACTTTAATTTTAACTGCAAGTCAGTACTGCTACACTAAGTATACCTTAACTGCAAAACAAGCAGTCAGTACCAAAATACTGACTGTTAAGTTAATGAAAGCTGTTAACTGATTAAAAAATAACTAACTGCAGTACTTTTTAACTAGTTTTATTGTTTTATTAGAGTGTTTCTTGTGATGTTGTGCAACTATAAACCAGTCAAAAAGTGCTGCAGTCAATTAACTGCTTTCGTTAACTATACGGTTAGTATTTTAGTACTGACTGCATACTGTGGTTTAAAGACTTAAAAAAATTAGTCATTTTAGTCAATTAACTGCAGTACCGAAAAGACTGCAGTTCTTACAACTCTGATTGAGAACTGTTTTTAATTGTACATCTTCAACTCCTTGGTTCGAGCAATGCGAAAAATGTTGCTGACAAAAAATTACTACATGCCCATATAAACGCTAGTTAATGTTTCCTGTCAGGAAAATAACTGGAATTCTATGCTTTGCTTTTAATCGTACTGACATTAGTCTGTTAACAGCTGACTTCTTCCCAGAGTTTTGTACGTATAAATATAGTTGGGGATAAATACACTATCGACTGCCCTCAAACTTCCTGACAGTTGAATTTCAATTCTCAAGAATCTTGAGGGCTTTCCGAAGCAAACTTACTCTCAAATGAGCACCCAACCTTTGAATTAGGACCTATCACCAACAGTTCCCTGTGAAATGATTGGCTGTAAATGTTTTTGAAAACGTATTTTTCATCACTTCGTCGGTCTTTATTTTTGAACATAAATTTGTTGTTTGAGAAACAAACCAGCAAAAGTTGGAATGGTTTTTGGCATTTATAACGCACTAAACCTAGTCCGTCCCTGACCCAATTGAGTGAGAAGTAAAGAAAACACTTGAGGGAAATCGATTGAAAATTGATTGATCCACAAAAAAAAAGGTGAAAGACCTTGTCTGGGTGTTAAAGGTTATTGTTTTTCGCTTTATGGTTTTCTTTTGTGTGTTCTACGGAAAAATTGATAAATTGATAAGATAACGAATTAACTAAAAATAATAATCATTTAATATTAATTTATTAAGAAGAGCTTCGTTGGGAGTGCTTCATTTAGGTTTTTTTATGAAGTTTTGCAGTCCAAAAACACATAATTTGCAGTACTTTATTTGTTGAATAGTATGAAATAGTTTTTGGTACTTATAATCGTTATTATATTGAAATTGTAAGAAATCAAATAATAATATCTCATGTCATTTATTCAATCCATTTATTCAATAAAATAATTGCAAGTTATTTTATTGAATGAATTGTCTATTCTTTTATCGGCAATCGTTGAAATGTAAAGCAGTGTCTTACTTCATCCCACACCAAAACACACACGTTAAGGTACAATTTTTACAATTTTGTTTGCCTCTAGTAACTGCATTATGAATTATGCAATGCAAAAATGAAATGGCATTTTGCATTCATATATATATTTTTTGAGAACGCCTTCACATTTTAACTCCTAAGTTGCTGGGTTGACTACATGAAGTGGTCAAACGAAATGGATCATTAACTTCTAGATTTGGAATGTAACATGTACGTCTTAATGTTTGTTTCGAGTTGTTGGCAAGCCTTGAAGACTGGATAGTTTGAATTGGTAATGTTCGTTAAGTACTAAATACTATGTTTTGGGGATTAAGAGGTGTCATTTTGGTTAAAATGATTAAATACTTCTTGCTGTCACATCAGTTTGAAAAGTTATTTTAACTTGAAAAGTTTTAACATTTATTACTGGCCAATAGAGTTGGAATATATGTACGTTGTATAAAGTTGAAAAGTAACAGGTTTTCGAGTGGAGGGTTTGATTCAGTTTTTTTTTTAGCAAGTGTGACTTAATTATCTTTAAACTAGTATTCTATAGCAGTTTTCTTTTGGAAATCGTAGATCGAAAGAATTGCTTTGATTTCTTTTACTTTCAGTTAGATACATTAATTATCAGTTGTAAGCACTCACGAATGCCTTGCCACCTCCGAAACAAATCAGATATTATTGAAATTTTATTTATATCATGATTCGGTTGGCGGTCAAATTTTGAATTCAGAAGTCTCAAAAAGTTAAAATCTGAAGAGGCGTATTGTGGCTACGTCGAAAATAAGGGATGCAAGTGTTGGCAAATTCTGTTCGATTGAACACTTAGGTTACAACTATAGTTTTAAACCAAATTTGTAAAATTTTCCAAAAACTGCAAAAATGTTAAAAATTTTGCGGTTTATTGTCATTTTTGGCCATATTAGGTCACGAAATTTTGTTGGCAAACCTCAGTTTCGAATTAAAAACCCCCAAAAAAACATAAAATATGAAGGAAATAAATTGGGATAAAGAAACACACTGCTGTTCAGAACATGCACTGCATCATTATTGTTATCCGCGATAGCAAAATAAATAAAAATAACAAAAAATTAACCCTAAGGTTTATTTTTATTATTGTCACGAGAGGTGTATTTAAAAAAGAATAACATTACAATTATGCATAACTCCAAAAAAATGGTTTACGTCATACTGTCCGTCGCACACTAGGGCTAACTATATGGAGACAGCACTCAAAATACAAAATTTAAAGCAACGGTTTTTTGAAAAAAGTACTTTGGTGCAAAGTTGACATAATTTTTAATCAGAATATTTAGTTTTGAACGTGTTTGTCATTTGTCGTTCATTGAAAAATTAAAATAATATGTTTTATCATAAATTAAAAAAAAAAAAAAAAACAAAAAAAAAATACAGTAGATCAGAATTGTATCAAACTAATACAATAATATGTCAATTAAATTAATAAAACCTAAAAATATTTTGTGAATGTAAAAAGGAACAACAACCTTAACCGCGTATTCTCTATAAGACTAATACCTCCCGGACGTTCAAAACTTGATATTCTGGTAAACAATTATGTTAACTTTGCTCAAAATGCAAAATAGAAAAAATAGTTTTTGAAAAAAAAGAAGTATTTAGGTACTTCTATTTTCAAAAACCGTTTTTTCTATTTTGCATTTTGAGAACTGTTTTTTATAAATTTGGCCCCAGTGTGCGACGGTAGCTGCAGTGTAATGCGTCATCGACATAATAACACAGGTGGTCTAATTTTGCAATCTAACTTTTTCGAAGATTTTCTCCAGTATTCTAATTTAGGACACTCCAATGGACAGTCTAAGATTTCAAAACGTCTGTGCGGATTTTGCTGAAACGATTACAATTCAGTTTTTATTAAATCGAATAAGTTTTGCGACTTTGGTTGCTATACAAATTTTAGCGGACAAATTGTCAGCAAATATCAGAAGTGCAAATTCTTCTGCCTTCAACTGACCAACCATGATAACCCCAAAACAATCCGAAAACAAGAAAATCACCTTATAAATTCATCGCCTTCGAATTACCTTAGAATCCCATGGATTTCATGTGCGTGGGTGACTGTGGAGCTTTAAAAAACAAGGGAAAACACACATTTGTGCTTGGCATTTATTTCTGCCTATTGTTTTGACCTTAACCGAAAATTTTTAAGCATACACTAACAAAAAATTGAGGCTTGGGCAGGGAGGGGGCTATTGTGGATTTAAAGTAAAGAAGGTACTCAAATCTAAAAACAATCAATAAAACAATATTTCTTTCCCTTCAAAGATTAATTATATAGGGAACTTATTTATTATTATAAAATATTGTCAGTATTATGAATATAATTCTTTTATGTGTGGTTTAAAGAGTGTATATAAATTGAAGGTAAACATTCTTTAAATACCATCACCAGGAGGCTATAGGCTATAACCATAATTTATAACAAACACATATAGAGAGACTAGGACCACACAGCAATTTTTGGGTGTAATTAATAGCGAATGATCCGGATTGGATCTTATTTTCAAAAAATAATATACATAATAACAAAACCATCACACACAACTGGATCATGTGTTGTTTTTGTTACAGATCATGTAATTTTGAAGGAAAATTCAATCAGGGCCCAGATCTGAGGGAAAATAAAATACAGCTTTTATTTCTGTGGCAGATGGGCAAAACAACGTTGTCCATTTTTGGAAACAAAAAATAGTTTTTGACGCCACGTTGCGTTGGTGTTAACAGTTTTTTTAAGAACGTCCATGGGTATAGAAAAACATGTAAAGCGGAATTTTACTAGCCACAACAGCCACCGATAGATGAGTAATCCTCAATACTGCTCCGAATTCATGGAGTGACCTTAGCACAGATGATTTGGTCAAACTCTATGATTCAATACCGAATTGAATAATAAAGTTCAATAGGTAGATATAGCTTTCGTTTCCTTTTACTATGAGACTGATATCATATATTTTCATTATATTATTAATTGTAAGCAACTGTAAATTATAAACTTGAGTGCCCATTTAATTCTAGAATTGATGATTATGGCATTTCAAAAACAGTTTGAGAATTACTGATAGATGCAAAACTTAATTCAGAAATAACCGATAAACGAAACGAAATCAGCTTAGTTACGCGAAGCAAATTGTTGACGTTTACTTTTGCGAGTTTTTGTTTTTGAAAAGTAGTATAAATACAGTATAAAGACTAATATTCGTCCGTTTGTTCTTCAGATATTTAAGATAAAATATATTTTTATTTTTTGAAAAAATACAGTCTCTCAAGTTTTTTATTACAAACGCATGAGTTGTTGATCACTTCATTTTGTGTTAAATATTTTATGTGCAATATATTCTAAAGCAAAAATCAGTATTTTTTAAAGATATATAAAACAAAGAACGCGATAGAAGAATTTTATAAGGTTTTTTTTGCAGTTTTTTTCCCTTTAACAAAAAACCTGTTGCTTAACCGAATTTTCCTTGAAAACTTATTATTTCTTAAAATTGACTAAATGTGCCGTAGAAACAAAACTTATTAACTACTGTTTTTTTTTTTTTGCTTAAAAAAAAAACTTTCAATACGATTTTTTTTGAATTCCACCTATAAATGTACACCAATTTATCAGAGTGATATTTTGTATAGAATGAAAATTGTCTGGAGGAAATATCAAGGACTGGTTTCAAGATATTTGATCAACAAGTAATTTTTTTTTTTTCAAAATTTTCTAATCGACAAATCACTTTTAATGGGAAGTTTAAAAGTATGGGAGAGACAAACACAATCGAGATTATGACTTCTAGATACTATCAACAATGGTATTTTTCGAAAAGTAATGTATTTTTTCCAGACCATTTTCAGAAAAATACAAAAATTCATATTATTTCATATAAAAACTGAAAACCAGGTGCAAAAATAAAAATCTGAAAAATTAGGGGATGTTTTTTTTATTTTTTGGAAATAATTTTTTCACTTAAGAGCTTGATCCTCACAAAAAAAAACTCGAATAACGAACGCTCTAGTATGGACATATTGCATATTTATGTATTGTGTAATGATTTTTTGAGATAAAAAAAGTTTTGAAGAACAAAATATTATTTATAATTTAGTTAAAAAAAAAAATTATAATGTTCACGAAGTACAATTTAAATTATGTATTATTGACTTTCAATTTGAATTTCTCAAAATTTCCCAAAAAAATTATGGTCGACGTAGTTTTTATTATAAATAAATTTTATTTTTCTTAAAAAATTTAAACATAAGTTTAGTTTTAATACTAAAAATTGGTTAGCTCTATTTTCAATAATGTGTGTTTTTTCAACTTATTTCCTTGACACCAAATTCAGTCATTTCAAATAATTTAGGTACTCACTCACCTTTAATTTAATTATTTTTCTTGGAGAGATTATTCCGATAAACACCTTCTTTAAAATCCCCAAACAATTTGTACAAATAATTGTTTTTATCACTGAGAATTGTTCAATCAATCCTTCACACTTTCTATGATTAATCACTTCGATATACAACTTATGAGCACTTTCAAGCAGAAATTTGATTTACACGTAATTTTAGCTAATTATCCTCCTTCCACTTGTTTTTTTGAATAATTCTTATTATTATTTAACAATGTTGTTGTTTTATTTAATTTTAATAATGAAATACGTTTTTAAATTATAAGAAAAATCGTCTTCCCTTGCACAAATATTTATTTAAAACACGCACGGTAATTATTGTGTTAAGACAGAAAAACACAAAAAAATACTAAAATAAACTAAGTCGATCAAAATATCGAAGCCAACAATAATTCACTTTCCGCGGTTTAGTATAATTAATTATTATTATTTGTTTCGAACAAGAAGTAACCACCAATCGCTGGTGTTAAACAACTGAGCTCTTGCTGATGGATTTCTTGGATATTTATAACAACTCGTCGAAATGAAAGAAATCAAAATAAAGTCCGTCGAAGCCTCCTCCTTGGGTCGAAAAGCGAGAGTATATGAAGCTATTGAGCTTGTTAACGGAAAACCCAAGTGGTGTCGTTGAAGTTGTCCCTCTATACCTTCTAATGAAGTCTTGAGCTACTACAGAAGACAATATCACACCACATATCGCTTTTAAGCCTAAACTGTAACATTTTTCGTCTGTTTTTTTTTTATAAATATCTTTTCTTAACAGAGCAGCGGTGGTGGCAGTAAAAATTAACATTAAAGCTTCGAATATTATGAATACTCACCTCGTTTAGCTTGCTTGTGGAGTTGTTTGATGTTTGCAGACTTGACTGTGTTGAAGCTTTCGATACTACCTTGCAAGGTAAATCGGTATAGACCTCTACCGTGGAGTAATATGGGGTTTTATTGAGTGAATTTTTGGATTATTACGAGCTTTTTTCAAGTTGTAAACTCGTAAAAGTATCTCAAGTTACTTCCATTCATTCAATTGCAGTCATTCATGTTGAAGATACTCGTATCGTAGGCTAAGAGTTTTGTAAATATTTACCTTTGATCGAGAAGTTATGACGATAGGTATGCCTCTGGTCTGTGACTTGTTGTGCTTATCATGAGGATTTGCAGTTTTGTATGGGATCTCCCATCATAGACGATTAATTAGCGCGGGATTTTTATTGTTGTTATTGTTTTAATTTGTGTTTGATGTTTCGGTATCATTTGAGGTTTGAGTGAAAGTGAAAAAATATCACATAGGGAGATTTTATCTGATGAATCAATGTGACTTGTTGAATGAAACAGGTGGCAGATAATGGCGTTTGTTAGTTTTTTTTTCTTTTTTTAATTATTTAATTTTTTTTTTCTGTTTTGAAATGTTGAAAAAGTTCTCATGCGATGATGATGATAATGATGATGCAAGTTTTTGTATCTTTTCGTTTGAAATTGAGATACTTTAAATGTGTTTTAAGCTCTAAGAAGCGTTGATTTGTTGTTCCGGTTTTGAAGGCAACCTAATTGATTCACACAGGTTAAAGAGTTATTTAAGCTAATTAGCTAAATACCAAAACAAAAAAAATTGCAAAATTATTTTTTTTTTTTTAATTAGAAAGAAACTTGGTATGTCAGTTTGGTAGATTCTACTAAATTTAAATAAGACCAAAAAGATTTTGTAATTTTCGATGAAGTGTATCTTACAATTTTCATGTCAATGTCGCATTTCTGCAAAATATGGCTGCCGTGTAATTACCCGAATTTAAAATATGGCATCCTTAATTTCTTAGAAGGAGAAGAGTTTGTGCTAAGATTCATGTAAATTTTAGCTTGTACAATGTACATAGCTCTAAAAAAATTGATACTTTTTTTACTTGCTCTATAGGGCAAGTATTGTTTTCGTGTCAAAAAAAAATTTGAGGTTTTAATAAAAAACAACATTACGATGATGGAAAAGTCCGAAAAAGTGGTTTTGGTCATGTCATCTGTCGGTCTGTGCGTCTGTGAGTCCATCTGTACACTTCTCCACTGCCTAAACACGTGGACGGATTTTCTTCAAATTTGGTACAGATAATTTTTACGTAATTTCGAAAGTTGGTTTTTTTTTTTTTTGTTTTTGAATATCTCGTCTAGAACTAAAACCTCCCAAATAACGGTTTTGAGTTATTGGATTTTTCTCCAAGACGGCTCTAACGATTTTGTTAAAAATCTTTGAATATATTATTTTTTACTCAAAAAACTCGAACA
Source organism: Meliscaeva auricollis (assembly GCA_948107695.1). Lineage (NCBI taxonomy): Eukaryota > Metazoa > Arthropoda > Insecta > Diptera > Syrphidae > Meliscaeva > Meliscaeva auricollis. The sequence continues at coordinate 78,428,042 of OX403616.1, read as the reverse complement.
TCGGAGTAACAGCGTTGCCGTTTTTTTTTTTTTTTTTGTGAATCTGACTAAGACTTTTGCACAGATATTTCATATGAATTTAAAGAATCTATTTAAGTTTAAGAAAAAAATATGTACTAATCAAAAAACTAAAAAAAATAAAAAGTTAAAAGTAGTTTTATTCTTTTTACACATGTTCCACTTTTCTTGTAAAAATATATAAGCCAAGCAAAACCCTATATTTTGTTAATTTCTAACATAATAATTTATTTTTACAAACCTTATTATTTTCTATTCAATCAAGAATTTATTTATTTTATTTTGACCTCCAATTTTGTTTTGGGAGAGTAACGGTTTTCCCGCAATGGGTTATCAAACCTATTTTAAATATTATGACCGATTTCGTAAATATGTGAAAATCTGATTGAAATTTCAATAAGATTTTCAACATGAAATCAATGAGGTTTCTCTATGGATATTAATTCATTATTATTCATTCATTTTAATAAGATTTGTAAGTAAAACAGCTCAATAAAGCAATCTTCTTGTGTTAAGGTATAACTTTTTTCTCTTTGCAGAATAAAAGCAGATTCTGTATTTATGTCTAAGAGGAGTCCGAAGCGGTCGAGTAGAAACTTGGACCATACCTACTCACAAAGAGAATATTTTTGATATTTTCTGAAATGAAAAGTGTTAGTTGAAACATATCCACGGTTTCAGGTTGGAATCTTTCTCACAACTCGCACATATTGATATCCTGTAGAGTTCTGCAGCTTAATTATTTTCATGGTTGGTGCCATAAAATTTGACGCCCATCGTGACAAGGGATTCGAGGAATTTATAGCTCAACACAAAGTGTTGATTAGCTAATCTAGTATCAATTTTTTCTCCGTCTACAGAAAATTGGAGTACCTTCTTCATGAAATTGTAGCAACTATCTACTCAAAATTAATTTTATGAATATAAAACAAAATTAATACTTAAACTATCCCAAAACTTTATAATAGCAAATGGTTTGTTTAAGAACTTTATGTAAATGAATTGTAACAACTGATAATAATTAATTATTTTGATTCAGTTATTGGAATTTATCTACTTTTTAAATCAATCTACACTCATATTTTAATATTTTGCGATAAATTACAAAAATAAACAATTTTGGGTTCTGCCCGTTTCTTTTGAACTAATAATAATAACTAAATCCAACGTTTGAGTGTTAAAACATAATTATTAAATGAAGTTTTTTTTAACAATTTCTTACCTTAATTACGATCTTAAGTATTTCATTCGAATTTAAAACAATTATATTGGATGAAAAACAATTTCGTTTGTTTTTATTTTACATAATATTTTAATTTCTGAAAATTATAAATTACATTTTTAAAACATTTATTATTAGAAATAATTTTAATGTAAGTAATTATAATTTTAATATCCGAACAATTTTTTTTAATGTCAAACTTCATCAGCTACTTCCATTATTGTTGTTGCATCTGCTCTCTTTCGCCTACGAGCTAAAATTGCTTGCAATTCATTCGAACGAGTAGTCTTAAACTAAAACATAAAAAATAAGTTTAATTAACCCAAAAAAAAAAAAAAAAATCTATACGTTTTTTTTACTCACTCCACTAATCTTTTTCTGTAAAAGTAATTGCGATTTCAAACGTTTGCTATCATCCTTGCAGAAATAACTATCCACAGTGGCATCAGGTAAGGCAAACAATTCACTTCCATTTAGTCCATGGAGTTTTTTAATGACTTCATTGGAAAAACCTTTTCCACGAAGCCATTCTTCGACATCTTTATTTGTAGATGCAGCTTCAATGTAAATTTGTGGAGTTTTCAAAATTTCTAAATCTCTTCGTTTTTCACGCAACAACATCGATTGACGGAGTTCTTCTTGTATTTCTTCTTGGGATTCTAGATTATCTGTTTCGCAATCGTTGCGGGCTCTCATAGCTGTAAGAAGTTAGAAGAGAATGGAAAGCTTCAAGTTAGTTTAAAAAAAAAAACTTAACAACATGAAAACGAAACCAGGAAAAACTAGCTTCTAACTTGTGTGTCTCGGACAATATCGGACATTAATTGAGTATTAAATGTTAAATCCTCTACTTGATAATCTTTAACTGCATGTCTTGTAACTGAACATAAGGATGACAAATAAATGTGTCAATCTATCAGCTGGTAATTTGACACTTGACGCTTTACATTATCCTACAACCTACACATTTGAAACTTTATTTTTGAAAACAACTAATTATGCAGATGAATTAACTTAGAGGAAGTTTTGTTAATTGTTGTTGCTGGACACGTGCCATTTAAATATTCGGAAAAGGTGTGCTAAAACTCGCACCAACATGGATGCCATTAAACCGCTGCTACATTCACTTGTTGACACGATAGACATTAGACACACAAGCATTGAGACAAGAAGAAGCCTAGACAAGCCTCACATCCTGTTGTTTATTTAAATCGCAATTAAAATAATTCAAAGACGAAATCAAAGTAAGTATGCCTAACTAACTGTTGATGACAAATCAAGTCCATGAATGTCAATGACCATTTAGATGCAATTCATATTCACAATGACATTGGTTCAAACCAAACTAACTTGTTGAAGCTGAATTTAGTAGATACCGTTAATTTCGCCTTTATATTTCGATACCTGATTTAATCTCCACCCAATTGCGTCTCAGTTATTTGTGCCCACATTGCATGATTTGTATCACATATAGTAGAAGTTTGTTAGATGTTTATCTTTTACTTACCAACAAGTGCTCCAGCTAATGCCAACTCCTTTTGAAAACTATTTACTGGAGTTATTGGAGGGGTGTCGCCACCTGGTGGCGGTGGTGGAGGAGGTGGTGGCAATCCCAGCGGTTCACTAAATGATCTTCTGGGAAGAACCTGCTTTGGCATTTCCCGCTCAGTTTCGTAGGCATACAAAGAAGTTCTTCCAGATTTTCCACTTTCTGAAATATCACACATTAAAATAAGATACCTACTTTATATATAAATAAATGCAAGTTATTTGCTTGTAAAATGAAAGGCTTCCTGTTATAAATTTTATATTATTAAAATAAAATAATTTATAGAGGTTTGTTTTTTTTTTGATAAAAATTAAATCAAGTTTCATTCAGGGCTGTCGTGAGTGTTTGCAAGGATATAGAAGTATTTTTTTTGATACCAATCTTCTGGGAGTAGATAGGTAGCTAAACTAAAATTTTATTTTAAGAGAACAACTTAAACAAATCAATACATACAAACATTATTATAATATTCAACGATTTAACTCAAATTTGATGATTTATTAAGATCATCGGATTTTGTGATTTATTGATTCCAACTGTTGTGAGAAATGTGGAAAATTGAAAACCAGACACGCCCCCAAGAAGCGTTTAAGCTGGTTTTTTTAAAATCTACTTTGGAAGCTTTACCTCAAATTAAAACATGAACAGTAATATGATTTATTTCCGAGAAAAATAAATTCAAATATCTAATTTTATTACGAAAAAAATTATATTAACACGCCTAGGGGCGTGTGCTGCACTTTTTATTTGATATATAATAATAAGTCACTCATATAATTCTTTTACATTAAATTTCATACAATTATATAAAGAACATACTTCATTTATGTAACAAAACGTGAATTTAACACCCTTAAAGGGGCGTGGCCTAGTCTTTGTGAAGGTACAAACTATAAAAGTTTAGTAACAAAAACATTATTAACAGTTTCATGTGTATTTTTTTCAGTTATCAATAATTTGAACTTTGATTAAAAAAATCGACTCAGATACGGTTATTTGTGGTTTTCAACACCCTGTATCTCAGAAATGAATCATAGTTGTGACTTGGAATTCTATAATTTTGTTTTCATTGTATTTTATTCTATTTTTTCTTTTAATATTTTTTTCTCTAATACCAACAGAAACGGCACTTTCTGTTCTTTGATCACAGTCATGGTTTTGACAGCTTAGAAATCCGACTATAGTTATTATCTTAAGTGTTCTCCGACTGTTTCAAAACAACAAACGAAGGAAGCAGACCATCGCAGTACACGCGTATATGTATAGTTACAACTGTTAACTATAAGCTTTGAAAAAAGCTATTGAATGTTGTTGTTTCCTGTTATACTCCTCTACCATTTAAAAATCTGTCGAGTATTACCGTTTACAAACAAAATCTAAAAAATGGAACTGTAGAATTCCAATTATGTTTTGAACTTATTTAGTTCATTTAGTTCTATTATAACTTATACTCATTTTCAGCACAGAGTAAATCTGATCTTAGAGTTTTTAAAACGACAGCTCTGGTTTATGTAGCTAATTTTGGAAACAACATTCAAATTTATGTGAGATAACTGATGTCAATCTGACAATCATTTCAATAAACTTGGTAAGTTATTCTTTTTAGTTATCTAATTTTTTTCTAAACTTTTGTAACTTTCTTTTTCAAATGTTAATTAGACACAAGTGGTCGTACATTTAATAACTGTTTCCAAAAAAGGTTAAATCAAAAAATACAATCGATAGGATATTTATTTAAAACCGAAACATTGAAAACTTGATCAGCTACTGAAAATAAAGGCTTCTTTTAAATAGTTCTCAAAAATTCAAAGAAAGTTCAGCAAAGGCAGCAAATGAGATTTGAGGACGGGTTGGACTCAGAAGTAAAAAAATATCCAGGTCCAAGTTTAAAAAAAAAAAATTTATCACATATGTACCAGTGCCAAAATAAACCATGCAGAAGACTAGCACTGTCAAAATTAAACTGTCATGATCTCCTTCTTCGACCTCGTATTTATATTCCTCTCATTTCTTCACGAAGGTTCCAGAGATCTCCAGTTTCGATAACCAAAAGAGATAAATACACAAGGGCATATATAGACAGATTCTATTCCGTTCCATTCGAAGTTGGAAAGTTCGAAGTTTTAATGAAAGCATTCTGAGCCTTAGCCAAAGACCTACATGTGTCATTTCATCTGGATGTGTACATTCGGAACAATACAATATGTATTGTACCTAATACTTTTGCAATAAAAATACACAATATCATCTAAACCATAATTCGGATGACACCAAATGATATACAAATAGTTTTTTTTAATGTCATTTTCTGTCATCCAATTTGTGATTCATATGGTTTTGTGCATATTGTTGTCAAAAATACACAAATTTGTATACAATTTTTTTACAAATCGTGTGATACTACGAGTATAGCTTTACCCTTCAGAATTTACAAAAAATAACACTTCAAAATAATTACACTTTCACAACTACTTTATCATTGTCAGAATTAAACTGTCCCGATCTCCTTCTTCGAAATCGAATTTACAACCCATTTCATTTCTTGTCAAATAATCGCGACATCTCTATTTTCGTTAAGATAGAGACAGCACACACAGATAGAGACAAATATACACTACAGAGACAGATAGAGACATTTACACTCCATTTCGTTTCGTTCCGCTTGCTGAATGCAAGAGTTCAGAGCATAGTCATTTCGCAAGCTTTACATGTGTCATTTGGTTTAGGTGTGTTATCTGGAAAATTCGTAATAGTTCTGATGCTTTGAACTTTGTGGACAGTTTGTTATTTTCAAAATGAATCAATTTATTTCTGAAAACTAAGGACTAAGCAAATTTTTGTAAAATTACCTTTAACTGATATTTGATCATTTGATGATGATGCCAACGATTCTGTATCCTAAAATTCAAACATCCTATAAAATCTTGCTACAATTTTAGATCTCTTTTTGATACTTACAGATTTTTGTCCAATATAAGTTGAGGTTTCGGAAGTATCAAAATTATGTGCAATCAAAATCGAATTTGGGACATACCCAATTTGTCCACGATTATTTCGTGCCTTCCACCAATTTCTGGAGTCATCAATAATCTAACAAAAGAAAAACAAAAGAAAACTCAAAAATTAGGTTCACCTTGAAAAATATCCCAAATAATAACCTCCAAATATTCTCCTTTCACAACTGACAGTTCCTTGTCCGTATCAGCTGGTCTTGGATGAGTGACCTCAGCTATTCTAACATTCCTAGATTTCAGTTTTCTGTGCCAGGTTGCGTTGGTAATATCATGCATGAGGTTGCTCTCGGTCTTGATTATTGGTGGTGGTATATACTCAACAGGATCATCAACACTGAAATCTGGTGACCAATCATCAAAGAATATCGGATGGTAGGAACCAATATGGTCCTTAAAAGAATCTTTGGGCGAATTCCAATTTGTACCCAATGACCGCCAAAAATCCCTTTGTTTTGGAGTGACATAAGACTCAAGGTATCTGATGGTTTCTCTTCTCAATAAAGGATTAACTACAGCTTGAGGAATTCCAGCATTCACATACACATCATTGCAAATGACAACAATTGTTTCTAGCGATACAAACATGTCATTAACAGGGGATTTACTTTTACCAATGTGCGTTTGTAGACGAGTCAAAAAATTGAAGGCCAACTTAAATTTTGCAAAAATATCCGTAAACTCATTTTCAACTGGAGGTCTTGAGCGTAAAACGAGTAAACCCTCACCATGGGGGTTTGAATTCAGTTTATTGTCAAGTTTTCTATTCTGTAGCTCATCCAAGGCCTCAGAGGCATAATGTAGACGAAATACAAACTTCTCAATATCTTCAAAGCAATGATTTAGAACATTGATGTCACGCTCCTTGGTGTCCTCACTTTCGCGGCTTTTCATCATCGCTTCACGAATTCCATATTGATCCTTAATTCCATTTGCCATTTGCTTTGGTTTGTGTTCGATTTGATCACGACGTTGGGTTATAATTTTACCACTGCGAACTAGTTTAAGATCTTCGACCAAGTGAACAGCTGAAGCGTCTTCAACCTGTCAATATGGATTTTTGTTTTTAATGCAAATATAGGTCCATGCTAAAATCTAGCTACATTACCTGAAATACATGCATTTCTGTATTGCCCAAAGCTGATCCTGACACTGAAAACACCAGCAAATTATTGAATTCTTCGAGTGGATCTTTGCTAATAAGAGCAACTGGTTCATGAATTAGTGAGCCTGGAAAACTCTCAATTTCCACCTGCAAATATAAAATTGAATACATACGAGTGAGTTGAAGTGAAATAAGAGAATTTATTTTAATTCCTTAATTATGCGAGCTGTTAGTGGAAAAGGCGAAAATAAGTTTAATTGTTAACGTCAACCGGTTTCATTATTTAGTCAGCGATAGATATTTAGTATTATAGTTCGAAGTTAAACTCAACGAGTTGAAAATTGGTTCCAGAGCTTTGAAACATCTATAGAAGTAAAATGTTTTACTTATAAGAGTATTTATTTCTTAATGTGTATATAAATGAAATGAAATACATGAAAAAGTCCCCCAACAATCCCATGTATGCAATAAAAAGTTATTCTAAGTTAAATGTCGAAAATGTTGGTTTTTCGTATTTTACTTTGATATGGGAGAAGAAATGGAAAGAAATCTCCTAAATATACGACAAATACAAAGAATAAACAACGAAGAAATAAGAAGAAGAACAAAAATAGTTGACGTAATGCAACGAACAAAACAATTAAAATGGAGCTGGACGTATATCTAGAACAGAAGACCAAAGATGGACAAAAATCACAACTAAATGGACTTTATTTGACGAGAGCAGACCAAGAGGGCGACCAAAAAAGGGATGGGTGGACGATCTGAACCAATTCAACAACAATTGGTATAATGATGCCAAAAACAGGACTATATGGACAACAATGGGGGAGGCTTACGCCGGATAAAACGGAAGTGACAAAAATTGAAAAATGTACAAAAAATTGAAATAAACAATATATTAAAAATTAAATATCATGAGATAAATGAACCTAAAAACTAAGAATAATTGTTAGGATATGTAAGCCACTGCATGTTATCTTCTTTTTAATTACTTTAAAAAAAAAAAAAAAAGTATGTGTAAACCTTTAAGAATTGGCGAATAAAAGCTTCAAATAATAATAATAATAATGGGAGAAGCTGCAAAAAAATGTACATGAGAAACTTGTAGGTTTTGTAATTTCCTAAAAAACATGTTATAACATTTAATTTTCTACGAGCAATCGTTTAGAAGATATCGCGTCATTAAAATGTGTCAAATGTCGAAATTAACGGTTTTTTGCATATTACTCTTGAATGTTGAATTAAACTTAAAAAATGATCCCTATCAATTCTGATCCTTTATTAATTCAAAACGGAAATCACTTGGGATTCCAAATTCAATGAATTTTAAAGGAGTGGAATCTAATGAAATTAATAAGACTCTTGAACTATTTGCTCAATTTTTTGAATCTGTCTACTGCAGTTTTCAAGGAAATGTTGTTGTTCCTTTTATTGATCAATCTAAGGTAGACATAGGGTCTATGGAACTACACCTTATAGATGTTTGAGAAGGATTGCAAAGTCTTAAACCGAATGCAAAATCTGGTGATGGCATCCTTGCGCTTGTATTAAAAAGATGTTCAAATTCCCTTTGCCTTCATTTGCTTATTATTTTCAACCTTGCTTTGTCTCCCAGAATATTCTTGGATGAATGGAAATCTTCTTTCTTGATGCCAATTTTAAATCGGATTCGAAAAACAACATAAGGAACTAAAGGGGAACTCGGAAGTTATCTGCGATCAGTGGCGTAAGGAGCTCAAGCCCCCCCCCCCTCCCCAAGCTTCCAATGATCATGATATTATTTAGGTAATTCCAACATAATGTACATAATTTACTGATTTTTTTTCGTAAATCTTAGAGATTTAGAGGGGACTCAGGTACTATTATTAGGGTAGAGTACAAAAATGTAAAATGAATACACTTGAAGGCCAAACTCTAAAAAGCTTGATTCTAGCTTGCTCTAAGGTGTTTTAAGGAAACTGTTAAAAGTTCTTACTGACTTTTTCTTTGCTTTTGCACCTCTTAAAATTGTACAGTGGGCCAAATGCCTCTACAAACGTCTTTCCTGAATACCTCTCTAACTATCATGATAATTTCTGTGTAAAAATTATAAAAATCTTACCTTCTCCTGATCGAGTATGACAATCCATTGTCCATTAAACCGCATAAACATTTTCTGTGGACATATATTGGTGTCTTTAAGCAATTTCATTTTCTCAATTGGATTCCTCAGCTCTGATTCATGTTTCACCTTAAACGTAGCCAAATGATCCATGGCATAAGTCGGCTTATCATGGTCTACTCCATTCGACTGGTGGTGCTGAATTGATTGTTGCGATTGGCCTTCATTATTGTGGTGATTCAGACCCTGGAAGAGAGCACTCAAATTGTCGGCAGCTGAACTGCCATTCAATGACGTACGAACCATATTTGTTTGTGAAAATCTTATCGGCCCAAATCGTTAGTCTTAGTTGGTATTGTTTTTTTTTTTTTTTTTAATAATAAGACACCTTCGTTAAGTACTTTAATCTGAAATTGATAATGTAATTTTGGTTAATTATCAACTAGCTGTATTTGCTTAAGTTATTCAATCAATATATAAACTTGACTTGAATAAATTTTATCAAACTATTGTAGAAAGTAAAAGATACAGACTATTTGATACAAAAATGATAATTTTGTGTTGTTATTTGCTGATAAAGTGATAGCAATTGTGATAACATTTTCATGGTTCGACTACCAACGTTTTCTTTTAAAAGTATTGTTTATTCAGAACAATTAAAAAAGGCGGTTAACCTTTGTAGGTTTACCAATTGGAGCACAGTGACAGAATGTCTCAACAGGGTAACGATCATTTTCCATGGGTGTTTCGTGTTTGAGAACGTTTTTTTTACCGAAACATTTTAAAATCTTATATTTTATACGAAGGAGATAAATAGTCATACTAACCAAGAATCAAAAAAAAAATCTGTTCAATTAATTTGGGTGAAAGGGCATTTTTTTGAGGAAGTAGGGCAATTCCTGAAATAGTACAAAAAAATACTTTGAAAAAACTTTACACATTAAAAAGATAATCTGTTTTGGTGAAAAAGAGAAATCACAGGTTTGTTTAAGAGTTAGAGATAAAAGAATTACTATCAGATTTAATTTTATATTTAAGTAAAATTTTAAACTTCCAGGCGTTAGGTCTTATATTTTTATTTAGGGCCAGGATACATAATTGTCAGATCTGAATAAGCATTTTGTTAGAAACACACATTAAAATAATTTATATGCATTTAAAGTTCAAAAGTCTATATCCTCGAACCGTCAAAAAAAAAAGAATTTTCTCTACAACATTACTTGAACAAAGTCACTAATCACAATTTTAGTTTTATTATATGCGATTTAGTCTGAGTAAAAATGGACTTCTTGAACTCAACCGCCATTTTCTGTACCATAAAATATTTTTGATGGATTCTAGATGAAGAAAGGAGGAGGTTATCAATTTGACTATATGTTTTTAACTTGCTCTATAGGACAAGTATTGGTTTCGTTTCAAAAAAAAATTCGCGGTTTTAACCAAAACCAACATTTCGATGATGGAGATGTCCAAAAAGTGTTTTTCGTCATGCCGTCCGTCGGTCTATGCATCTGTTTTTGTGTGCGTCCATCTGTACAGAGAGCCACAGTTTAAATGGGTTGACGGATTTGAATGAATCTTGTGGTACAGATTACTTTTTTGAAATTTCCATACGAATACCTAACATTGATTGGGTATCCCGCCGCACGAAATCCCGCCGTTTCAATACCTTTTTATTTTTCTGTTTAGTCACTCGATTTCATGAGAATCAACAAGAACGAAGGTTTCTACTAAGTTTCGTTTTTCGCTGTCTTGAATATGCAAATAGCGTTAACACCTCTTTCTTAACGGACTGTCTTACTGACTGAGGCCCATTAAGAACTGAAGTGCCCAACTCATATTATCTTGCTTAAATATTTTTCCTCGTCTTTTATTATTATTATTAATTAAAAAGTACCAGACAATACTTTTTTAAATGTACTAAAAATCCCGCCAAATTGTAGCAATCGACAAGAATTTCTAACGTGGAATTCTTTTGGCGGGATTTCGTTACGCCTCCCCTCCAACATTACAGTTTTAAGTTATTGGATTTTTCTCGAAAATGGCTTTTACGATTTTGATTAAACTTGGTGTATGTTATGTAATATATGATTGTAACAATAATGCATTTAATTTTTTTCTTAAAAAAATCGAATAATGGAAATAAAATGGACACGTTTCTCACGAAATTTTCTATAGCTTTTATAATTTATTTTAGTTATTTCCGTAGATTATAATGATAATCCAGTTAAATTGTGTTTTTACCAGGAAAGTTTTGGGGTAGTTTTAATTTCTTTCATACTTTAAATTTTTGGTGGTGCTGAATCTGATTATGAAGATTGCCAACAAAATTTCATGACGCAACATGGGTCAAAACTGCAAAAAACCGCCAAATTTTCAACAATTTTGCAGTTTTTGGAAAATTTTACCATGAAGAATTAGTTTTTGGTTAAAACTATTTACCTAAGAGTTCAAAAAAAAACTGAAATCTAAGCCCATAATTGTCTACGTAGCTATAATAGTTTTCAAATTGCACCTCTTTAAACTGTATCAATTTTTGAGAACTCAAAATTGCTCAGTAGGATATTCAGTTCGGTTTTAGTAGGATATTCAGTTCGGTTTTATTTTGACTCTGAAACATTTTTGCTGTCTGAAATTTGTTTTAAATGTTCACAACAATGCTCTTAGTGATATCTGAAAAGCACCAACAAACATCTCCCATGTATGGTCCACCTTAAAAAACACATTGCTATATTGAATTTTTTGCGCTTAAATTTATATCTTGGTAAGTAATATTCTATATATTTGTAACTATAATATTTAACTATTATTTTAGGTGGTTTTACATTAAAAATGTAACTGTTGCACCTAAACTCAAAGTACCTTAATATAAAAAGGATCATAACTTTACATAGAGATATCATAATCGTCTTGGTTTTGGTTTAATTTAGTTCAGGAGATAAATACTCTTTCAATTTACACTGATATCTCTTATTCATTTCCGGCATTTTCTGATTCAGCGCTCTTTTTTCATCTAGAAACCATCAAAATATTTTGTATATACCGAAAATGTCGGTTCAGGTCGGGTTTCCACAGACTAATTCAACTGAACTCTTTTTTTAATTTATTACCTACGTTAATCTTTTTCTATCTTCTTTTTTGTTTTAAAATTGAAAAAAAAACTTCAATTTAAACTTGCTGCAGATACCTAAGTTTCTATTTCAAACTATTTCTCTCCATACACTCGTATGTACTATGATATGGTTATTATAAGCTAACAAATACCAAATTCAAGACTCACAAGTCGTTATTCGTTTCTTCAAAAATTATATAGCGAAACGGGAAATTGTCTACAAACCGCATAGTGATAGAAATAGTTTAACAATTTGTATATATGTGAACGTGACTGACACACCTCTCTACATTTATGTATTTAGTCAAACAATTTGCTAGAGATTAGTGAAGTAAGTATATCTACGAGCATATGAAACCAAAATTCAAAATAAAAAGTAATGGCAAATTCAATGTAATCAGACGTAAACAATCCAATATTTTGTATGTGTTGTTTTATTTGGAAATTAACGTTTATGAAAACTGCAACTTCTCTACCTTCAAGGTGTGTGCCAGTTGATCTACTATTTTTATCCGACAAAAAAGTGCATTTTACAGAATAACTCAAAACAAAACTATTAAACTTCTAAAACATAGTTTAACAGTAACCGAGATACCAGTCTGAATAAAAGGGATTCATCTCTGAAAATCGTTTAAGAGGTTGATATAACTTTTAAGTTTTAGAATTTTAGAATCTGGTTCAGCAGCAACTTTACTTTCTTTCATATAATTGGATCATTCTAAACTATTTATGTTTAAGGAATATTTTGCGGTTTATACGCCGTAAGGCTGGGTGTGGTCTATTTTTACTATGAAAATAAGACCACGTAAAATACTGAAGCAAAAAATTAATTACATAAATTAAAACAGTAGTTTTGGTAATTTTCAATTATATTGAAAACTAGAAGAAAGATCCCTCTTGTGGTTTCTGCTTAAGAAATCAATATAAAATTTAAAAAAAATGAAAAATGCAATTTAAAAAAAAAATTATTGTTTTTTTTCCCAAGTTTTGAGTTTGAAGCTCATTGTTTTCAAAAACTATTCATTGATTTAACCTGATATAAAAACTGACAGAACAGATTATTGGCTTTGAAAAAAGGTATAATACATAATTCTAGGTATTACCGTTATTTTTTAATGATTTTTTACCATTTTTAGTACTTTTTTCATGAAATTTCCCCTCACGCCCAAACGGGGGGAGATAGAACCCCCTACCTACAGTAAAAAACGTTTGCATTTGACCCTCTACAAAAATCCTTTATCAATTTGCGCCGCCCAGGTTATCGTACTCTCCCCAAAACGCGGAATATTGGGGAAGTGGTGAAAGAACTTTTAAGCACCAGGCTTTTTTTGTGATATCTAATACTTTATTCAAGACCTCATACGTTTCTTTCTAAGGTACTCGACACTTTTTCAGTAACTTTTCATGTATTTTCCTTGACTTGCCAAACTTTTTTCAAGACATTACAAGTTTTTTCTTCGGTCTTCTGCGTTATTCCACATAGACAACTGTATTATATGTGTGGGTCAGAAGCTCTTGTAGTTCTGTTTCAGAAACTAATAAACTTTAGCTGTGTTCAACGAGGAAATAGTTAGATCAGAACAGTTTCGTGAGAAACGTCAGAACCGAAACCAACAACAAACACATTTGACAGTTTTCATAAATTAGTTCTAACTCAAAAGCAAGTACAGAAAATCCTATTCTAAACTGTTCCAGACAGCGTCATTGAACAGCATACTAGAATAGTATAGAACAGAAAAACCTCATTGAACAGCAAAAAGTTGTACTTTTCTGTTCTGAACAGTCCAAAACAACGTCATTGAACACAGGACAACGTCTGTCGGGTCAACTAGTAATAAATATAGACTTGTTCTGGAATAAATTGCCGCTATATCCTATACACAGAAAAGTAAAAGGAAAACCCCATGACGTAAACGAAATCATAAAAAATTTAGGTAAGTACTGCAAAATTAAACGAATATAATATAATTCTTTCAAATCAGTCGTGGCAATAATATAACATTGAAATAAAGTATATCATCTAAAATAAAAGTAACCGGCGGTGGTGCTTCCTTATTTGCTGCAATTATGAGTTAAAACTAAAATCAAAGCTTACAAATATCATAAGCTTATCAATTAGTCCTACTAAGTTATTATCACTTTACAGATGAACAATTGTACCAAGTTTTAAGCGATGTAATTGTCAATGATATGATCAATGATCATAACATGACTCTACTATTTTTATTTGTGATCAGAAACATAATTACTCTTGACCGAAATAATTGATTTATATTGTTGTTGTCATCAATTTTCGAAAAAAAAAAGATATTTTTAACCTTCAAATGGTAAAACAATTGGGTACAAATACGATAAGTGGTATTCTATATCAGACTTTTGTTATTTCGTTTTGATAAACAAAAACCTTAAATTGATAAGATTATTGTTTTCGATTTACTTTTTTCTATAAAGTGTTTTCAATTAAATTGAAAAATTAATTTGTAGGTATTAATTATTTCATAGAAATTTTAAACAAAATACTGTATAAATGTAAGTTAGTAAAAAAATTTACATTTTCACTTACATGATGAAGTTCTTTCTATTTTTTTTGTATCCAATTTTATTTTTCAAAACATTTTAGATTTTTATGACTCTCTATTAGAAGAGGTACAAATTTTACTAAATTTCTCAATCGTCCCAATTACACGACCACTTTGTTTTAAACATATTTTTCAAGGGCAAAGTTTCACTGCCAAAAACACGTCAGACATTAATATTTCACTTTCTAATGTTAGTACTACTATTTTTTTTGTATTTTTGGTCAGTTAAAAATGGGTTCTTTGTATATGCGAATAAACACTCAAACGTATTGTCTTTTCACGTCTCAATTCCAAACTAAAACAATCAATCAGAGGAACAATCAAATTACTTCTGGAGCTGATAACACACCTGTACTTCAGCGTACGCGAATAATATAGCTATAAGTGAAAGGCAGGTATCATATTTTTGTTATGTTTTTGAGAATGTGTAAACATTCTTGTAGGTGTATTGATTTTTAACAATTTCATACAAATTTCATACACTGCAAAATACTATCATCACCTAAATAATATGATTGCTAAAGTTAATGGTGTTTATCTTATCGACACCTGATTGTTTGATTTGCACTTGTGTAGAGCGTTTGATATGAAGCGTTAGAATTAAGAATGTTCGACTGATAAGATACGTAAACAGTACGAGAAAAAAAATAAAAATGTAGGTGACGGAAGCGGAAGCTGAAAGAAGTGATCTATTCTTAAAGGTATTTTAGTATGTTATATTGAAAAAAAAGAACATAAAAGGCTTCTTTAATCATTTTGCATGGCTATGGAAGGAAATGTTCGAAATACCCACTCTGTGTTTTGGGAATAAGTTTTATAATTCTACTCCAATTTGCCAGAATCATAAACAACGGTAAGACTGGACAAATATTTATAAGCAACGATGATAAATACACTCAGAGAAATAATATATTTTTATTCGTTTGCGGATAGTTAATATTCTTTGAATTAAATAAAAATCATTTGCTTCAAAGGTAATTCAATCCCCGAAAAAGTTTTTCATTCATTTAACCCAAAATGTAATTCTATTACAGCAAACATAAAGCAAAACAACCCATTCGTTTGAAGCTCATTTTCATGAGTCGATTGCGGCAAACGAAAATGCTTTCCACATCGAAACAACAATTTTACTAGAAAATACTACAGTTTGCAGCAAACGAATGAATAATTTGCGAAGAACCTTCCCAGAAAAGACTTCATAATAATTTAGTCCATGTTTGTGAAGTTCATATAATGCATTCTGTGCTACACAAAATTATCTAGTCCGGGTCGCAATGGCGACAGCCCTTATACGAAAGCGAGGGTTCGCAGGTTCAATCACCGGTGTTACGATGATTTTTTTTTTATAGTTTTGTATTTAGTGTTTAACCCAACAGAATTTAAAAGTTTGCTGCAAACAAAGTTGAAATCGAAAAATTTGTTGCCTAACAAATAAAAAGTCGTTTGACGCCAACGATTCGTTCTCTCATTTTTTTCATATGCATTCCACGCTAATCACAAATTATATAAAGAAGTGGGTCTCGCAATTCTGTCTGTCTGCCTGTCAGTCTGTCAGTCTGTCAGTCTGTCAGTATCTATCTTAAGCTAGAGTCTAAAATACTTAAGCGATTATCTTCAAACCCTACCAGGTTTAAGGGTTTAAGGGTTTTTGGTGATTCCCTAGAGGAGAAATTGAAATTTTTTTTTTGGACCAAAATTAACGGTACCTGCCATAGAGCCGTTTTCTCTTTTCTTATTTTCTCGAAAACGACTCAACGGATTTCGATAACAATTTTTACACAAGAGCTTCTAAACAAGTTTCAAGTTATTTCATATCAAAAAAAATCTTAACCTACTACTACACGACTACTCTGATTTTTTAAATTGTTTCGAGTTATTTTAACTTTAAACCAGACACCGTTATTAAGTAGAAGTTATTTTATTTTATATATTTTTTTTATTAAAGACTGTTATACTCTATGTTCGTAGATTGTGTAAAATTTGATATGACCAAATAAAAATAATGTTAATGACTGCTGATGCCGATACAAAGTTTTGTATTAAGGTTATGCAAAAGAAACAAATTACTCTATCTATGAAATAAATAATAATAAATAATAATTGTTTTCCTAAACGAGAGATATGGACATGGAGCTCATAGTCCAGTCATCGGGCATGAAGCTTACCTTTTATAAATGATTGATGGTTCCGTATAAACACTTTACCAATGCCGACAGCTACTTTATATTTTATTAATTTTTTTTTTAGGCAAATCGGTTACACTATGCTTAGCGATGCAATTTTATTGAGTTTATTTACATTTATTGTGAAGAGTTGCTGGAAATTCTAAAACCTCAGGATTTTGTTTTATTTCTTTATAGGACATTCATATTCCAATGCTCTTAAAATGTCGTCTTTGTAACCGAATTCAAAAAGGAGTAAGTTCTGAATTCGACTGTATTTCTTTTTTTTTATGTTTGTTAACTCAGAGCTTTCGACTGGGTGAACTGATTTTGATAATTCTTTTTTTATTTGAAAGTTAGTGCTTCCCATCGCAATTTGGTACAGTTCTGACAATGGCATCCATGAGAAAACCATATAAAAATATAAGTCTTAAATTTACATTAGTCTGTTGAAGTAGTTTTTTTTTTTTTTGTTTAAATTTTTAGCATTTTCACATCCGAGTTCATTCCGTACTAATATTTGGTAATCTGGTTCAGCGATACTATGATCAGTGTACACCGACTTCAAATTTTAGATATTTAATATTTTCTCATGGATACCGATGTACATTAGTTTTGAAGCCCTGGGTATTAAAATGGGAGTGAAAAACAGAGCCGGGTAATACGTTCCACACTCGTGTTGTGCGACTTACGGTACGTCCGAAGTTGAGCTCTAGGGTAAACTGATGGGCATTCCTGAAAGCGCGAGATTTGTTCCCCTGTTCGTTCAGATATACCATCAGATCATCAGTGGACCTATTGCTACGAAAGCCGTACTGCCAGTCATTAAGAAGCTTTCGTTCCTCGAAATATTTTTTTAGCTGATAAATTGATCAGCGTTCCCATGACCTTGAAAAAAGAGATGTAAGTGCAATCGGACGAGAGTTGAATGGTGAAGAAGATTCGCCGTTTTTAGGGACTGGCTGGACAAATGCAGTTTTCCATCCACTGGAGAAGAGACCAGTAGATTAGGATAGATGAAAAACCTTACACAGTGGATTTGCTAGCATGGAAGAACACCTCTGCAGAACAATGGTGGGGATACCGGACCAGCGGATTTGTGTTTTTTCCTTCAGAATCCTTGCTACTAACGAGTGCGAAAGAAGATTTGTCCCATGAAATCGTTTTCACCATCGAGTACAGGAGGAGTCATGACACTCTCAGGTTGCGAGAAGGTTTTCTTTCTCAAGAGAGCTAACCAATGGAGTGTTATTGTGTGAACAAGCGTTGGAACTGAAGACAAAGTGGTGTTTCGAATATTTTTTACAAATGACCAACAATTTTTACTACCTTAGGGACATTGTAGTATTCTTTGCCTTAGTTTTTGGTCATGTAAATATTTGGTTCGTCGAATATGAGCGTTACTGGTCTTCCTAGCTTCTCTGAAATTTTTCCGGTTTTCCTCAGTGGGGTTGGTTTTATAAAATCAGAAGCTTACTTCTCCAACCCTGATAACCTCTTTACAGCTCGAATCAAACCATGCATTTTCTTGCGGTTTGATAGTGTTAGCCCTATTCGGGATCAAATTTCTCATACCCGGAAGTATAAAACTTGTGATCATATCTATGCTGGAGTCTACGTCACTATCGAGGAAGCATAGTGACCAGCTAAAGTTCCTGAAGAAATCGTTGAAACCAGTTGGCTTTCTTCGGCTTGACCATCAACCATTTTAGCCACATGAAATTAAATTTTTTAAATTTTAATGTTTTCTAGTGAAACAGTATGTATACGCTGAACTTTTAGCCTAAGGGAGGGCTATCGAAAATATCGATTTTTACACTGGAACGAAAAAATTTGTTTTTGTGATTTTTGTATTTATATTTTTCGTTATAACGTAAAAAATTAGGTTGGGTAAACGAAAAAAAAAGTTAGGTGAGCAAACGAACCAAAAACTTTTTATCAAAAATATCGCATATAAGGGTGCCAACTTCACAAGATAGCCATTAACTCAGTAGATACTGGAAAAGTGACCCTTGTAAATACTACACTATTCAAACAGGATTCCACTCCATAAATCATATTGCCCGATAGATTTGTTCACATTATTTGTGAATTATGCTGCACTTCATAAATTTTTCGTTTCAATGAACAAAATAGTTTTGTTTAATTTTCCGGCTATTACTAGTTATCTATTTCTATACAAACTTCTATTGAATTTATACATGAAACGAAGACTCAATTTCGTTACCACGACTTGGAATAATTTCATTCCGAAATTGATTTACTTAATTAGTCAGCGGCCAGTGCAGTGTGTTATTCAATCGGAAGAATATGGCTTTGAATTATTAAGTTTATTAAATTTATTTGCTGCATTGCATGTTGAACTATTAAAATTTTACTAGACCATAGACAAGGGACCAATTAGCGTAGTAACCCATAAACATATGTATTTCCATAATAGACACATTAAAAAATATCTGAAGAAAACACAAAGTATATAATTGACTACATAAAACCACCTTATATTTATAACAAAAACCATTTTATTAATGTTCTCTGAAGCAAAAATTTCAAATACATAATTTTCTTTCCTTCGCCATGCACCACATGCCTACGTAAAAACATTGGACTTCAATGCAAAATCTAATTCATATACATAGTAAGTCATTAATTTTCTAGAAAATACACTTCAAAAACAACAAAGCGACGACAGAATGAAACAAACTATCAAATACAAATAGAATTAAAATTTTTGTAATATTTTATTTAATTTTATTTTTACTATCGATACAATAGTCACGATTTGATAAAAAAAATCAAACTTATTCCGAAGCATTGAAAATGTTCATGGATAAAATGTGTATCAACAAACCATTTACAATTTATTTGAGTTTGTGATTAATTAGATGACTTTAACAATTCATCGCATGGCACGAGGGGATTTCTGGAAAAAAATACAAACAAAAATTTATTTTTAGTATTGATTTTATGATAAGAATTCGTAGTAATTTTTTGTAAGAAAACTTACGTATTTGATGAGATAAAGAATATATTTTTAGGAACTTCCTTTAATCCTGAATTGGCACACATCAACTTTGCCGCTGTAACTTTCTTCAGTTTACTTTCAAACGAAACAGGATCAGTAACTAGATTATGATGCCATTGACGAATTTTCGAGAATTGTTCACCTTTTTTTAAAAAAAAGAGAAATATTTTATTTAAAAATTAATGAATAAATTATTAACAATGGTAGATTTACGGAGTTTTAGTTTCAGTAGTTCATTTATATCGAATATTTTTAATTTTAAGTTTTTTGATGGGATTTATTTTTTTTTGTTTGTTTTAAAATAACAGAAGAAATAAATGAAGAAGATTACGAAGATGACGAATTATTTTTATCCACTTAAAAATTCTTCCATTGGAACTCAAAACTACATATTTTAAATCTTCTTTCCCACAAATAAATTACTAAACAAAAACTTGTCAAATTGAAAGCTGTCAATTATGGTTAATAGTGGTGTAAGTAAATCTGCCGAAATATACATATTTGCAATTTTGATCTTAAATCAATGTTTTATAAACAAAAACCCCATTTAAATTGTCTCTTCAGATTTGTTTTTTTTTTTTTTTTTAATATAGGCTAAAAGTTCAGAGTACTACAAAATGGTGGTGTTGAAAAACCGGAATACTTAATTCTAAATTTTTTTTTTGTTAAAAGTAGTATCAGTAATTCCCCCCCCTTTGAGGTTTATCGGGAATCTGCAGGAGAATTTTGTTTCCCTGTGAATATTTTTTTCCCTTCGATTTTATTGAGCAATCGTGAATCTTCCCAGGATTTATATTCTAGTTAGCAAAAAAAATGCATGATATGACAAATAAATTTCCCTGGAAATTATGTCCCCGATATCAATAAGGAAAGTTGTCTTTGCATCGGTAACGCTGAGCTACCGCATAAATAAATCTTACAATGTTTAACCAGAAAAGATTTTCCGTGCTATTTTCGGCGGTATTCCTTAAGGATCAACGCTGTTTTTGTACAGGTACTTTTTTCGTGTAAACTTTAGTGTTATCTTTGTTAAAAGCCACAGCCTTAATGTATGGTTCAAATTTTACATAATGGCGTTTTTTGGGGCTGCACAACCTCATACAGCAAAAAACTTCCTGAGATGACTCTGGTCTAGTTCGGAGTTCAACGTTTAGTCGGCCAAGGCACTCTAACATATCCTTTTGCAGTTCGAGGCAAGTACTGCATCTGTTTCTGAATCATCAACCAATTTTTTCTTACGACAAATACATCTTTCTATTGGAATTTTGTTTTTTTTTAAACAAAATCTAATGCATCTTCTAAAACTTCAATCCGTTTTTCTTCAACGCAAAGCCCGAGAATTCGAATAAACAACTTCAGCAAACCTTTAGCTGCTTTCGGGTTTCACCCCAAAACGGATAACCTCCTGTGGGACATGCTAAAATAAATTAATTTTTTTCTGCATTCCGCTTATTTTATCTAGCAGTGTTACATTGTTTTTTTTTATTATTATTTAATTTTTATTTTATAAATATTAGTCACTTTAAAATTAATCAAACTTTCACTTAAAAATTCCATACAATTTAAATTATACTCGACTGGAGTGCACTTATATTAATTTACATTAAATCAATTTGTGGTTTGTACCTACCAATCTGTCTCCCTTCAAGAGATACAATTTAATTATAAGTTGCATCGGTGAATGAAATATTATATGTTTATTTTTGCCTAGACAGGAGTGGTTATTTAAATTAAATGATAAACCGCAGTTTAGTGTTTAATAGCTTATTTTAAATTAATTTGTATACAGACCTGCCTCAAGATTTTAATCAAATGTATTTTT
The DNA here is from genome assembly GCA_948107695.1 of Meliscaeva auricollis. Taxonomy (NCBI): domain Eukaryota; kingdom Metazoa; phylum Arthropoda; class Insecta; order Diptera; family Syrphidae; genus Meliscaeva; species Meliscaeva auricollis. The sequence continues at coordinate 78,406,333 of OX403616.1, read as the reverse complement.
GCAACATGTATCTATACATTCTTAGCGTTTTAAAATGTATTGCAAGATTTTACCATTAATGTTGACTGTATTTGTTCGAACTTTGATTTTAAAACATAGAACGTAGATAACGAAATTCTTGAGAAATTATTTAATTAAATTAACGCACTTAGTCACTGAAACCCACCGTGAATAAGCTTATGTGTTTGATTTGGTCTAAAAACTTGATTTCCACAACACATTGTACCATCCCCAACAAAACATGCAACATTTATGTTTGATTTTGACATATCCTCACATTATTGTTTGCCACAGTTCGACAACACCATTTGACATAATATAACAACAAAAAAAGCAAAGCTCAATGTCACACAATCATTATTGTGTTATAATCTTAAAAGCAAATTTTGTGAAACACGCAATTAAACAAGTGTCTTTGACTTAAAGATAGCAAACCAACTACTAACTAGTAGTGCTTGAAGTGTAAACAATTTAATTTAGTATCTAAGAGGGTATATAGAGTATAATTTGACTAATAATTACCTACCTACTCAAAATGAAAAGTTACAAAAAAAAAAAAAAAAAAACAAGATCAACTACAAAGTAACTCAAGCGCGAAGCTCAACTTACCCAAAATACAGGTGAATGTCGGTCCAACAGTTGAGCCATTAGCAGGTATCTCAGAAATTCCTCCGACAATCAAATCGACATCGGACACATGCTCATAGACGGACTTTAATTTCGTTATTTCCTGCAAAGTAAAATTTTAGTTGATTAATTTATTAGACCTAATATAAGTAAGCAAACCATCTGCGAGGGAATTAGAGGAATGTAATTAATTAGTACATTGCTGACAGAGTACAGTGGAACAGTAATGCATGAATATTGAAATTATTTTAAATCAAGCGAGGTAAAGTTCTTAAACTTTGGGAATGAAATAGAGTTCATAAGCTAGTCAGCTTTGTTACAATAATTTATACCAATAAAAAAAAACATTTTTTTAACTTTGCTTGACCAGTTTATACCAATCAATGGATGAATCTACAAAAATAGATTCCAACCAGGACTTTTGAGCTTAGATAATCAGTTTGTTCATACTATTAGACCACTTTATACCAATCAGAGGAATGTATTAAAAAAAATGCTTTTTTATAAAGCAGTTTGTGCTCACTTCTATGCGGTGTAAATAAATATTTGCTCAAAAATCATCTCAAGCTAAACTACACTGGTATAAACATACCATTTTTGCATTGGTATAAATCTTTATGAAAGCAAAACACTCAAAATGTCAATACAAATGTATGTCTACAAAGTACTGCTTGATTGTATTGTACCTTTAGCATATTTTCGTTTCTTTGTTTGCTGATTGGTTTAAACCATAACCTGGTATACTTAGGAATGAAATCAAATTTAGATACTAGTTTGTGTTTCAATTATCAAATTATTTTCCATTACCAACCTTATGTAAAATAGTGCAATGAGTAACGAAAATGTAGAAATTTATCCAAATTTAACATGCAATACTTCCCACTGTGCTGAACTCTGGTATGTTTGCATTAATTTGTTGCAATTACCATTGTATCTGACATAATTGGACATTTTTTCAAGGTTTCATATACTTTGTTTGTAAAGACCCAAGACTCTTGAATAGATATAAACTATTCAAGAGTCTTGGGAGGGCTTAAAAACATAATTATTATTGTACCATGGGTGTTATAGTAGTTTTACTTACTGCTGGAGCTATGTAATGACTTAAGTCATCCCAGGTGGCAATTGATCGACCTTCGCATTGTTCCAGATATTTCACATATCCCTGCAGACCATGATCACGACCACGTTGAATATCGAATGCTAAGACATTCGGTCGGCTAGGCACACGAGCTTTGGTAAATTCTTCAATTAGCTGAAATAAGTAAAAATAAAAATGTTGATGGCGTAAGCCTTGAGCATATAAATATGTCATTTAAAAAAATAAATTAAATTACTTTGATTTATAGATGAATTTCAAAATGTACTTGGCTTTAAATCTTGCAATGTAACAGTTTAGGACTAAAAAACTATATTTTTTCAGTCTTCTCACGAATGATTATTTTTACTGAAAGTCTTTTTAAGCGAATGTGAATAGTTTTCTATCAACAATTAGATTGAAATGTTTTTATTATTTGATATGTTTGCTTGTAACCTTAGCGTGTTTAAACCGAGAATTTGTGTTGAATATTTTTTTTTTTTCTTTTTTTGGGTAAAGTGGCCTAAATTGCAAATATTCTGGTTTCAAATGTAAAACTAAACAAAATTTATGAATTTTATTGCCGGACATTTCTTAAGAAACCTAATTTTTTTATTTTCTGACGTGTTCCCATTTGGATAAAGAGACTGCGCAAGAGTGCGTTTTTAAAAAATGATAGAAAACAAAAATTCGGAAGTGTTTTGGATAAATAGCGAGGAATCTGAAACGGCTCTTAACAAATAAAAGTTTTGTTTTCAAAAACGGATTATGACCAAATTTAAAGTTGGGCCTTATATCCTTTAAGACGTGTCATGCGACATCACAATAAACCAATTAAGCTTTATTTTTTTACTAGCTGACGTGGCAGACCTCGTTCCGCTATTTCTAGAATTAATTTAAAACTTTCGGCTAGGTGACCTAGCAGACATTTTTCTGCCCTACACAACGATTTAAATGCTGTGCTTACAACTAAGAACATTAGTTATTTGACTCGACAGATTTTTCAAAGTTCATTCACCAATATTCCGCGCTTTATACGGCTTTTTTCTCGGTACCAAGCATTTTTTCCCGTGCTAATATCTGCTGTATTCTGATCTCTTCCGAAGTCTTACGCTATTTTATTCTGCGGCAGTCCGTGGTATTTCACCTTTTCCGCGACGTTCTCTGCTTTTTTCCGAGGTATGTTAGACCTTTTCCCGGTGTACTTTATTTTTGTGCTTTCTGCACCACACTATTCTCCGCCGCCTTTTCCAAGGTATCCTAAGTTTTCTTATTCGTGGTACTAAGAACTTATTTTAAGACTTCCCGTGCTAACTTCCTATGCTATAACCTGATCTTTTTTCCACAGTATTCCTAAAATATTTTGCATATTTTTCCGTTACCTTTCACTTCTTATAGCGCGACTTTCCACACTTTCCCTGCTATTTTCTTAGCATGTCCCGGTGTACTTCTTAACACATTTTTTATGACTTCCTGCTATTTCTCCCGCTGCCCTGTAATCTTTCATCAGTATTTTACGCCTCTTTCCAAAGTATTCCGTGCCATTATACGCTTTAATCCGTGAATTTCTTGACTTTTTCATTTTTTTTTTGTTTGTGGTTTTGTGCTTTTACTATGCAAATTTCTTATGGTGAGTTTTTTTCAAATTTTGGGCTTTTTACGGCGCTAGAACGCGGTATTTTGCATATTTTTCTGCTTTCACGCTTTATACAGCAACTTTGCTGGTTCTTTCTTCGATTTTCCGCTGTATTGGACGCTTTTCTCATTACTTCGCGCTTTTTCGACGTTCCACGTTCTGCGGATTTTTGACAAGTATTCCCTTACTTGAACCAAGACTCCTGAAGTGAAAGTCGATCGCCATTAACATTATACGTCAAGGCCAAGGGTACAATACTTTAACTCATTTTCTGACATGGGATCCTGCCTGGCAACTAAACACACCTTAATTAAAGCAACGAAGTTCCTTGATCGGGATTGATCTCCAAAATGGGAGTTAACATCGTAAAAATGCTAACAGCACTGTTAATTAACAAAATTTGTACTGTTACGAGAAGACTGTTACGCTATGTTTTGCTATTCCAGTCAGGTGTGCTTCTCTAATCTTGAATAACGTGGTAAAATAACTATTGCGACTTATCGAAGGAACCGTACACAATATCTCTCGAATACTGGTTAAACATGGGTACGTTAATTTTTTCGACGTCAACCTCCAAATTGGCAAAAAATTTCTATGTCAAAAAAGTTGGTTCATAAAATTCTTTTCACTAAGGACTTTTGTGCATGTTCATAGTTATTTTTAAACTCGGGTTTATCTTAGACTGGGCTTTATCCTATGTTATTTGAGTAGGATAAACCCCTATTTTTCTTAGAAACGTCTATGAATTTTTATTGTTTAATTTATACTTGCCGCACAGAAACAGAATTTTTTATAAAATTTATTAATACTTACATCACCAGCATAAGTTGCATCCATTCTCAAAGCCTTTTGATTCAGCATTGAAGCTAAAAATTCATTCAATTTGCTTGGTCTATCGAGAGCTTCTGATCTAAATGATGCTTCCATCAAGTTAAACAATGCCGAAGGTGATAATTTACTGCAAACCAAATCATCAATCAAACACATCAAAAAGCCAATTTTATTACCACACCAACCTCATAGCATCGTCAGAAGTGATCTCATTATTCATTGGTGTTGGCAGTCTCTGCAAAATATTTGGCATCATAGAAAAGTAAAACCTGATGGCAGCCGATGCAAACTCATTAGACACTTCCAACTCCCCGGGGTTATTTGTTCTCTTCAATATCGGTTCGGCATTTATGCTTGCACTAACTTTCTGACCCAATGCAACTGGCAGCCACTCTTCGAACACAATTTCCCTATAAAGTTGCACATTAAGCTTCTTGGCAGCTCTGAAAATTGTTTCATCTGTCCAATTCGGATTGCGTGTCTTTATTTCCTCGGTGAATTGATTATGAGAGCGCAGAAATATGGTATACAAGATAATCGAGTAAGGATTGCTGTTTACACGAGTGTCACCTAAAGCAAAGCAATTAGCGCTTAGAAAGGAAATACTCGAAATAACAGTGTGTAATTAAAAGGTAGTCCTATTACCTGCCATAAAACAAGTCTCGTTCACATCAGATTTTAGTGCACAATATAGGTTGCGTCTGTCACCCTCGGCGAGTGGCAGAAGGCCTCCGTCGGATGACTTCAGTTTGCCATTGCTAAAAGTTCTCATGGCGCGTTCGGATTTCCTTGTGAAGCCATACAATTGGGACAGATCCAAATATCCAGTTGCTTGATTCAGCTGTGAAAAGTAATAAAATTTATGTGATTTAATGTTTTTTTTTGGTGCAATGTGGAACTACATTTGTCATTTTTTTATATTTCTGTTTTTTCATATTCACATAATTTATGGTTTTTGCAATGAAATCATTTTTTATTTTATAAGCTATGATGATGGTGAAGTGGATTTAAGAAAGTCTCAAATGGAACTTATTGACTAATAAAACAAATAGAATTGCAGTCTACTCTAATTCTTCGTGATAAGTTGCTTAAGTGATTGCTTTTAAATGGTTTGTTGGCCCAGAGGGAGCATTTTGCTTCAAATCATGATTTTAAAAGTAAAAAAAAATATAATAAAACTAAAGACATAAAAGGTTTGCTAGGTTTTTATGATGTAAACATTGGTACACTGGGGCGTATACGTATCAATAAATTGTTTTCCTCTAAAGGAAATAATTTTTTGTTGCATTCTTTTTCTATTATTTTTTTCGACCAAAAAATAGCAATTGCTTTGTAAATGTCGTAACATGAATTTTTTTAATTGTTATGGAAGTTTTTGTTTTTGTTTTTTAAATAAAGTGCAGCCAAGCATTTCTCAAAAAGCTATGTCACTACAAGTCAGTTTAAAATTAAATTTTAAAAGTTTAGCTTAAATTTAATTAAAAAAAAAAAATCATTGCGTTAATGGTGCATTGCTCACACTGACTTTCAGATAACAAAACACACAATATAGAACTATTGGCAAATAAATACAAATACAAATACTACTCGTTACAAAGTAACGGCAATCCGTTTATTACGTAATGTTTTTTTTTGAAATTTGGTGTGTGTTGAGGGCACTTAATGATGTTATCGTTTCATCAAAAACTATTGACTGACAGTAAAGTTGTTTAGAAAGACGGTAACGGAGAAGACGAAGTACGCGTCTTCTCCGTTATCGTCTTTTAACTCAATAACTTTACTGGCAGTCATTACTTTTTGATAAAACTTCTATAATGATAATTTAATCAAGTGCTCTCAACACCCAATAATTTTCAAGAAATAAAATATTTTTTTTTCCTTAATGTAATAAACGGCATTGCAAGCATTTATTTTTCCTCTCCATTACTTTGGAATGGCCGTACTGTGGATTTTCAAACTGTTAAAGACAAGGGAAAAAACACAGCTTTTCGGCTAAAGAGTTAATACGATTGAAATGTTTAACTATACATTATTTTTGAGACTAATAAAGAATTCCAATTGTCAACTTTAACTTCATTAAGCGGTTAGCCATCATATCAATGCATTTTTTTTTTTTTTTTGTAAGCTACAGTCCTTGAGTAGACTGTTTCGTGGTTTTTAAAACAATGACCATCATCATATTCTAAGTGGAATACAAAATTACGTCAGTGGTCAACAAGGAATTCTTGTACCTCGATAAAAGAGCCTCTGCCACCGTAAATTTAAGGAATTGTTCGAATCGGTACCTGTTATATGGCGGCCAAGAGCGGAATATATCTGGAAGTATTTTAATTTATTACAGTTTTTTCTCATTAAACAGTTGCCTGGCTCTATAACCCAATAAGTGCTAGTGCTGTTGGCCACTTTGATAACATATAGTTTTTAGTTAAAAGGGAAAACATTTAAACGACCACAAATATTCCAGACATAGACCAGACTATCGATCTTGGTGATCATCCGAGCACTCATGTAAAAGGATCCTTTTTAAAACCCTAGCCTGCTGGTTAATACGGTCACGTTAAAAAAATAAGATCAGGTTTTTGATCTTCAAATAGGAAAGCTCGTATTGACTTAATAGAAGGCTTTTCCAAGCAGTTGCGTTCTTGTTCTTTAAAGAGCAGGACACCAAAAGAAAAGGTGAAATATCGTCTTCCTTTCATGCTGGCTCTCACAACTGTGACACAAAATGCTATGGGGAATACATATTCGGTTGTTTATTCTGTTTGTGGACCATAATTCTCTTGATATAACACAGTTAGTCCGATTGATACACCTGTGATTTTACTTCGAGAGAAATGTTATATTCTAGCTCTTCAAGTGAGTCATATGAAGGGCTAATTCTTGCCTTCATTCCACTCAGTACCTACCGTTCAAAGTTGAGTTTTAAAAAATTAAGTTTCGAAAGTCTGATTTTTTGAAGAATTTGGTAGTCAAACATTTTTTTTAAGTTACACAAGTAGATTGAAGCTGAAGCTTGAAGTTTTTTTTTTAAATTAAATACTTCAAAATTTAACTATGGACGCTTCGCATAATAATAGCTCGGCAGCCAGCGGCACTTCGCAATATCTAAGATGTATAGACACTTTAATTTTGTTTATAACTGCAGTAATAACATACATATGTAGGTTGTAGGTCATCAACAAAATCAATGCATATCAAAAATTGGCAAAAAAGGGTTAAAATTGTAACAAAAAAGAGGTCACATGCCTACTATGTGTATACCTTTAACCTATCTAGAACATTAGTTGGCATTGCCTTGAAGATAAAAACCATGCCCACCACCTGTACAGTAGAGCGAAGTAATCCTGCCGCTAGCCTAAATTGTAAAAACACAGACACATGGAAACAAGAGAGATCTGTCTAAGTTGTACCAACTTTTTTTATATCATAATTATTTCATATTTGTTTAGAAAACTGCACTTTTTCAACTTTGAAAATTAAATGTAAATTAATGCGCCTGCAGTCATCGATTTTATGTATGCGGCCCATACACATACATACATCGGTGTTGGTGTACTGAAATGTGTGCTGTGTATGGCCTGGTGTGAATCAATTTAATGGCCTGGTGTGCACAACGATTTTGGTGTCAGTGTCAGACACGGTGTTCGCAAACTCATACTTCATTGATTTTTGGTGTCGGTGTCTCGCGTGTATGATGGAATGACACACCGGTGTATTAATTATTAATTTTCAAGGTTGGTTTTGTTTTTTTTTTTTATATCTCGATTATAACGAATACCTCCGAATACCTAACAGTTTTGAGTTATTGGATTTTTTTCGAAAAAGGCTCTAACGGCTTCGATTAAACTTGGTGTGTGTTATGTTTTAAGTGATTTTAACAATACTGCGTTTTTGATTTTTCTCAAAAATTTCGAATAACAGAAATATGATTAACACGTTTATCGAGAAATTTTCCATAAATTTTAGTTATTTCTGTATATATCTAGTGGCTCAAGCGATTTCGTTAAGAATTTGGCAACAGGTTCTCTTAATGATTTTGAAAAGTATTGTTTAATATTTTTTTCAAAAAAAAATATTATTAAAAAAAATTAGGTAAATAAAAAATATTGTTTTGATAATTTTTTTTTTTTTTTCAATATGAAAAATACCAAAAACTCAATTGTTTTGTTGTTTAGGTTTTAATTAAAACCCAACATAACTAACCAAACAACAACAGGAGAAGGCCGTCTCGTCGTCCGTCAGTCTGTGCGTCTGTGTGTCTGTACGCTTGTGCATCCATCTGTACACATTTCCACTACCCAAACGCTTGGACGGATTGGATGGAGATCATTTTAACGTAATTTTGAAAAATCCATACAAAGTTTTTGAGTCATTGGAGTTTTCTCGAAAACGGCTCTAACGATTTTTATTAAACTTTTCTATATGATTTCTTCTACAAAGATACATTTTAAGAATTTTTTTTTTGATTAATCGTTGGTGGAATTTTTTTTTTACAATTTTTTTATTAAAAAAATTTCAAAAAAAATGTTATATGCCATTTTTAATATATTATTGGTCAACATCATAATTTAATAAAACCAAAAGCTAAAATTTGCAATATAAGTTAATACATAATAGCCTTTGACTGCATGAGCAAGTTACTGAGTTCCCGAAAATTAAGTTTTGATCATTTCTTTTTTCTAACAAAATCAAACGAAATATTTTTTAGATTTTTTTTGTAGGTGTCTCGAATTTGGATCATAATACTGCCAAACAATATAATTTTAATCTTTATTCATCCCAAAACAGGCGTTCCCGGAATGACGGTTAATTGATATACGCTACTTATAGATCAAATTGAATTTCAGTTATTATTTATGCAACGATAAACCCATTCCATTACATTTCGAAAAGACCATTTGTAGCGTTAAATAAATACAATTTTGATATTTTGTCAGTGTAACTACATTCAGACATATTTTTTCGGGAATGCTTAAGCATTTACCTCAGGGCTACCTCAGTAGCCCCCATTTTGTCTATGAGTACGGCCTTTAGTTGAGCAAAATCTCTAGGAAAAATTTCTACTTAAGTAACGGCTAAAAATTGCGCCCTAAGGGCTGTCCGAATATGTTCTCTTAATGGTCCTAATAATATAAAATGCAATACAGTTGCATGAAATAGTCCGATATTTGATAATAAATCAAATATTTTACCAATATAACAAATGGAATCCAAAGTTTTCTATTCCAGCTCATAAAAAATCATTTTTATGGATATATTATTTCCACACTGGCAAAACAAGACTTGAAAGTGCTAAAATAAATTTCCAAAAGTGATTAAAAGAATTTCCTAATACGGTGATTACCTTAACTAAATAATATTTCTTTAATCAATTTCATCTGGATTTCCTATACCTATACATGAATATCACGTAAATTAAATCGTCCTAAATGTCTTAACAGCTTGCTAAGTAGCAGCCGCAAAGATACTAATCTCTAAGTTAATCTTGGATCTTGCACATTATACCACTATAACTTACCTGCTGTGCTGGTCCAAAGTTGCATTTTTCAATCGACAACGCACTACGAACATAATTTAAACAAGTCTCCTTGCCATATTTGCTGAATAGATTAACTCCAATCAGAGGTGCACAATCCGGATGCAAGTTCCTGGGTATGTTAGCATAATTATCTGCATCGCAGCATTCAATTTGCTGTCCATCTTCTGCAAATGAGTGTTATTAGGCATTTTTTTGTTTTTTTTTTTTTGTATTGAAATATTATTATTCCCCCCCAGAGAGACGCGCTACTTACGTGATGAAGATGCCACTGGTTTACTGAGATCATGCTCTATAAATTGCGTCCATTGGACAAGAGCTAAATTCTTACTGTGGCTATCTTCGTGGTTATTTCCATCATCGCTACTGGCTACAGTTCCATGTAAGGCAGAGTTACTGATTTCCCTTGGGGATGGGAGTTTATCATTCATCTTTAGAACAACAACAAAAAAAAATTAAAATAAAAGAATTCAATTAGACTATTCTTGGCGTAAAATGATGGCATATCTGTGCCTGATGGTTACCTGATAGAATCCATCTTTGTAGTTACTTGGTAGCAATCTTCGGAATAAATTGTTTCCATCTTTGTGGTTTGAGAACAGCTCAAGGCATTCATCTAAGAGGCCTTTCGTTACTCCTGGAATTGGTTTCGTTGAGAGATATTGAGCGCATGATTCCGCACTGACACCCTTTTGAATGCATTCAGTATTGTAAATGTAAAGACTGGATTTGAGAATTTTCCTAGCCAAATTATTTGTTTCTTGGGCTTTTTCATCGGGAAGCGTTTCAATTAGTTGCTTGTGTGAAATACTTCCATTTTGGACATTGATTCCTCGACTCGATAAATTGTTTTCCAAGCTAAAAAAAAATAATTGATACAAATCAAATAAAAAGTTTTGTGTATATGTTATCGGTTTTACGGTGAGTGCTTACTTTTGAATATTATCGATTGAATTGACACCCATCGTTACGGCCAATTCATAGTTAGCTTTAGGAATTGCTCTTAACGTTCGAAGTTCTGCTCGTGATGGATGCACAGGGTCTATAAAGTGAGAATATTTAAATAGGTAAGTATCAAAATAAACGATTAACTTTAGGCAAACTCATTGCTTTAAAAAAATAGAATGAATTAGCATATAACCTCAATAAATTGCAAGGAGGCTCGGATATGAAGACCGCCTACATTGTATAATCTCAAGATATAAGCAGAGAAAAGCGAAATGAAAGTAGTAAGCAGGTAAGAAAATCGAATATCTTATTAAATACCAAAAATAGACACCTACTCATTAAACTAATCCCTTGATGCAAATAAATATTTGCAAGGCAAAAGGTAAGTTTGCAATGTCAAAATGGGTGCTTTAAAGCACCTCTTCTAGGGAAGACTACTGTTTTTGTACAACAACTTTTGGGCAAGAAAGATACCTGTGAACAACTGATCAGTGCGGTCATGAAAGCACTTCCTTTACTATAATTTATATTTAAGATGGTAGATCACGGCCTTTCGTTTACTAGCACTGTTCAAGCAACAGAAAATCGGGTTTCCATAGAAAATGGAAGGTGATTCAAGAATTTTTACCATAGTCATCGTTGTTGAACAAAGTGAAAAATCATTCTTTTCTATTCAAGTTTCTGTCAACCTCAAGAGCAACGTTGATGTTAGAAACACAATTCAAGAATTGTTTGTTCAGCTCATTTACATCGCAGTCATCTTAAGCATTAAATGTTGCTTCGAAATTTGATATTTTTCCACTGTTCTGAAGCAAAAAATCAACGTTTATATGTTTCAACACTAACGGCATTTCTTAAACTTTTATAATTCAGAAATAGTTGTGGTTATCTATACCTTTTCCAACGGCTACAATGGAGAGTTTCTTTTCTCAATAAATTGTTCAATTTCATGGTCGTCAAAAGTTGGTAGATATTTTTTGGAGAGGCCCGCTTAAAACTCACTCAGCAGTTTCAAGACGAGAAGCTAGTATTTAAAAAAAAAACTATCCTGTCCAAATAGTTATGTTGGAGTTGTATATGCTTGTTATAAGCGATTGCATGTTTATGGACTTGAAATTTCTGAATGAAATACTTTCAGTTGATGGTCTTGAAACCATGAACATCAATTTGCCCATAGAAGTAAACAAGAACACATCAGGCAGAGTGGAACTAGAAGATGCAAAATGTGTGGGGTAATCACAGTTAATAAGAATTAAGTTAAGAGACAACAGTTTATCATTGAAAGTTTAAATCCTACCATTTTTTTTTTTTTGTTGTCTAAAAGGTAAATGTTCTACCCTGCAGTTTTCTCATAATATCTTCTCTTTGCTGCAGCGCCATGAATATATCAGAATGCGAACTCTAGCTTCTAGCAGGTAGTGATAAGACCTACATATGTTGGCTCCTAGAAACGTTCTGACATCTATGATACTGAAGGAATATCTAATGTCGTCTATTGCAACATAAACAATTTGGTTAACAGTAAATTGATTTGAAGACTGGCCTTGGGAATATTGAGATGTGGAAATGGAATGCTTTATATGGTGGTATTATACTCTTCTTCTTCTCCATTATCGACGATAGTCATGATCTCGGATGGGGTCACAACTCTCCCACTCTACTGCTTCACACTACGGCTCCGCATGTGGGGTTCGCCGATGGTGGTATTATACTGCATTATTGTATGTTAGGATGTGGGCACAGATCAGCTTGATAATGTTTAATTTGGTCCCGATGCGGATTGTGCTTACGGAATCAACCAACATGACTTTCCAGCCAGCTGTGTTCCTAGCTAGCCGCCTCCAGTTTGCATAACACCATGTTGGTTGAGGTCATCCTTGACTTGTGTGCTTCACCTGTTACATTGTCTTCCTCTGCTGCTTATCAGGGTTGGATTCGAAGCCTCGTTGGGCTGGTGCGTGCCACAGCCATCTCATCCGCTGTTATTCAGCTTCTTGATCAACAGGGATCAACGTCGCCGTAAAGCTCGTCGCTGAATCTTTTTCTCCATACTCCATCAATGCACACAGGACCAAAAATCACTATAAGAATTTTTTCTTCAAAGCAACCAAGCTAATTTTGACACGAATGTTTTAACACCCATGCTTTTACCCCAAACCGCGGGACTGAAATTATTAAGGTTTTGTAAAGCGTTTCCTTGGTGCTATGAGAGAGGACTTTGCTAAATTATTCTTTCTCATCTCTAAACTAATTTTTTTGTTTATGTGAACAGAGGATCTCAGGTAGACAAAATTCTTGACTGCTTCGAAGTTATAACTATCCATCGAGACGTTTTTACCGAGTTGATGATGTTGAGACTTCCTTCTAGTTGATAACATAATACTTTGTTATGTCTTTATTAACAGCCAATTCCATTTTTTCCGCCTCCGATTCACCAACTAATATCTGTATTTTCTGCATACGCAAAAAACGCAATTAGCTGAGTGAATAGATTGTACCCAGTTGCGTTGACTTTCGATAGATAAGTAAGTACCAACCGTTTCTTTTTCAATTAAGTACAGTACGAGTATGAAACATGGAAGTGGTAGGAATCTGTGCCTACGTTTTATAAAGATGTAATAGTTACAGTTACGAGTTAGAGTTATAAAGTTACAACAATTCTTATTATCCGAATAATTCTGACCCTTCCGAAGAATTATTAATTATCAGTTTAGATAGAGTGAGTATTTCTGACAGCTTACCATACCATTTACTATAGATCTAACACTCAAACACCAAGTTGTTGATGCTTACCAAGGCCTTAAGATTCGTTTCCTACGCTACAGCAACTAAAAAATAAATCGTCAATTCACCCACACTTTAAGACATGATTCATCTACCTAACCTACCCTACAAAAAATCATTTAACTGAATCTATACTATGGAACTATTGTAACCACAATAAAATTTAAATATTTAACTTATTTGCAACAAGCACTTCAATTTATTCATTCTAAGTGGGTGCATGCATGCTGAGAATATTTTTATGGAAAATTCCTCAAATTATGTGGACCAATTCAAGTAGGTACACAGTACAGTCATGGTAATATAAACAAAACAATATTTAAATAATTTATTGTTTGTTTGAGCAATTACATTTTACCGCATTTGTAGTTATAATAAAATACCATGATATTTACATTTATCTTCAATATTTAAAATATTGAGTTATTGTCAAACTGACAAAAAAAATTTAGTAGATAATCGAGCTTCTTAAAATGTGTTTAAAACTTTTAATCCATCAAACACTAAATTTCTACGAATTATATTTGATATTTTTTATCAAGATGCAGTATATTTTGGATACATTTGGAAAGTTTCTTGTCCCATTGAGTAAGTTCAATAACCTCAAAAAAAAATGTATTCATTAAATTTTCTGGAGATGTACTTGACACTTCAATATCACCTCTTCTGTATTCAACAAAGAAAACGAAGACATTTTAGAATATTCTTTGTAAACATTTCAAGTCAACAAAATCACAACAACTGCGGTCAGAGGTATAACAAAAGAAGATTTCACTTTTTAAATTTTGATGGATTATTATAATTTTGAATAGGGACTGCAATGCAATTTCATTGTAAACGAACAAAGCGAAAGAGTCATCCCCATCATAAAGTGGAATAACCTTTTATTTGAATTTCTTCCAACTTTCAACTTAAACTATTTGAAATAATAAATTTATCATAAATGTAACTAATGCTTTGTTTATTTTGTATTTATGATGATTCAGATGTTGACGTTATGTTCATAATGTACAGAAATGCCTGCATGTAAATGAAATAATGCAAACTCGTTTAAAATTTTAGTCACTATCTTGGCACGTGGTAAGCTTAAAAGCCAATAATAGAGCTCGCTTTAACGTACGACGACGTACTTGTACCTATACATGACCTTAATGGGGGGAGGCAGGCCAAATGTGTGTTTCAATTATGTTTGTTTTCAATCACGTACCTACTGGTTTTTAGAGGAATAATGTATGTGCAGCTCGGGGCTTGGCTCGCATGCAAGTGTAACATTGACTGGGTGACTTAATGAAATTGAATTATTTTCAAAAGAAGTTAAACTGAACTGGTAATAGCTTTAGAACATTTTTATACGAAATAGTTTTTAAACGTTAACGGTTATTTGTAATTCAAAACTTTTATGTTTAAAATTGATGAATTTGAAGCATCAACCCACTTTCGCAAATGCGCCCAGTCCATTACGAATGCTGCGGAAGAGATTCAAAGAGGTTTTTTTTTATCACCAAGGGAAAAAAGGCCAATTCGGCTTAGAATGGAATGAGATAGGTACACAAAACCCTAAAATGAGGTTAACCTACTGGTCTAAATTACTGACAAACAACAGAACATTATCTTGCGAACAGCTGAGAGATGGGCCTTGTATTGAAAAGTTCAACCTGGGCCAACACTATTAGATTGCAGGTTCAAAATGATTCGCAGGTTAAATAACGTTGACCATTTGCAAATAATGGTAAAAATGTAGAAATCGAAGTAGTTTGACATTAAATGAACAGATGCCTAGTTTATCCACTATAATATTAGGGGCATTCATTGTCTTGTTTTAAGTTTGTCAAACAGGCATCATAAGCTGCTTGACTATCAATGAAAAGGCTACATTATGAATGTTATTGGTCGGAACTGTTTTGATTTTAAGTAATCTCTAATTGACAACACCTCAGAAATAAGATTCAGTAGTTAAGAAGTCTTAGCGTCCAACCATGATGGTGTACTCAGCTGAGGAAAAACACACAAAAAGTGGTGAACACAGGTGATGGAAGACGACTTCGATCAACGGCTTATAGCTAGGGACAGAGTCTGCTTGGAGAGGCATGTTGCTTGAGACCTTAGTTCATACTGGATTGTGAACACTATCTAAAGTTAAGTAATGTTAGTTAGGAAGACGAAACGATTCGTTGAGAATCAGGACCTTAGAGAAAACTTCAGAAAACACCACCCACTAACACGCGATACTCGTTCAATATTTGATTGACCAAATGATGCCTGTGTACATCCAATGAATGTTATTTTAGAGCAAGTTTCCCATCTCTTGCCAGTAATTCTGATAGAATTAAAGCTTTTTCTCCTTTTTTTAAAGTTCTAGGTCCCCTCCGCTTCCGTTCTTTCAAAAAATATAGTGGAATGACATATTAAAAAAAGGCGAAATTTTTTAATTGTTAGCAGAATTTTTGGTGAGAGATAGAGAACTATTTAGCTTCAAAGCGTTTTCTCGAAACAAGGTAGTAAAGGCTGAATTTGAACTCAACCCATCGCCTCTTCGTTTAGCTGACAATATGATTTATTAACTGTCACTTCAATTAGATAAGAAAATAAACATTAAAATAATCAGGCTGTGTGATTTTAAGTTATAAAAAAGATTTTAACCGAATGGGGTTTTCAGTAAATCAGTATACCTAAGAGGAAATTATTGCTGACCAACATCGTTTTCCGAATCCCTTATCATCGATTTCGTCTTAAAAACAAATAAAAACAAAATTTAAAATAAAAATGAATAGGTTTGTTTTTATTGAATTTATATAGATAAGCAATTTGAGAGCAAGTTCAATCCAATATCTTGAAACTTTTGTACACAATCTGCCGCGTTTTTGAATAATAAATTCGGTGAATTTATTCATTTACGTAGATATTTCACAAGTAAACGACTAACTTACCCACAACACAAGCTTACAACAAAAATGTATTTCATAGATTTAGTTGGTTGGTATAAACTAGTATAAGGGGCACAGTTGAATGGGTAAGAGTTCACTGAACAATTGATAAAGTATCAAAAGACAAATTCTATGTTGTGCCCCTAACCAATATTTCTTTTATGACAAACTATTTCTTACACCACAAAAAATAAAGAAAAAAACAAAGAAACATTTTTAAAAACATCTTACCTGATTTAAACTCAAACAAACCCTCAACTTCAGTTCCTAATAAAAAACTTATCACAAACACTGCACTTAACATCATTGTTAAAAAATTTCTAGTCATTTCCGAACAAAATTTATTATCACTTTAATATTCTTAAGCTTATATATCAAAACAAAAACAAAATAATCTTAATTAATAAAATATGAAACAACAAGATGAAGAAATTGCAAAGAGCTCAAAGATTTTAAAAACGTTCTAAGCAGTTTAATTTGCTTCTTGTGTGCATGTGTGATACTATTTGATCAATGATCACCGATTACGACAACTGCCCGGCAAGTACTGAAACTGCCATAATCTCTATCCATCATTGAAAAATACAAAAAACAAACAAAAATCACTTAACAATTCTACGGATGATTCGTTGATATTCGTTAAGATTGTTTTTTGTTTGCTTTGTTGTTTTTGTTGTACATACAAATATCTCGTAAGTACTATATATGCATATGTTTTAAAGCATCTCATGGATTGCGTAGGTAAGGCATATGCGAGTATCAACATTTTATTACATGAGTCATTTGTGGAAACACCAACGAACATAGGTATCTGAACTGTGCATAGTGCGTCTTTCTTTGTAAAATGCACATTCAGCATTTTTAAATGTCGATAGTAAAATTATTAAGTTTAGGTAGAGGGTGATCTGATAAGGCTTGAAAGATTCACGGGTTTAAGTTTTCACTATCGAATTTGTGTTTAAACTAGTTGTCTGAATTCACATTGGTATTGATACAATCAAGTGAAGTCGATACAATCAAGTATTGGCAGCAACTCATTTTGTTTACTAATGACCTACCCTTCGAGGCCAACTTTAACCCGGAACAAGAAATTATCTGAAAGAAGCTAAGACAACCACCGGATATTAACCAAACATCCAAACTATTGTGTTTAATAGAACTGCTGATGATCTTTGTCAAACTAATAAGAGGCACTCGCCGACGATAAGTCTGTTGGGTAAACCAACACTTTTGTTAAGAGTAGGTATCTTCTAAGGAAAGCATGTGAGGTTAATTGAATGTCTATATTGTCTGCCGCTGGCGTTATTGAATAATTCGCTACCAAAATTCACACTCACCCAGGAGATCTATTTTGTGCGAATATACATTTTTTATTGCTTTATTTTGAAAAGCTGTCTCTTGGAAATTGTTGAATTTATAGAAATGGTACTAGGCTCAAATTAAATTAAATTTTGAAACGGTGAAACCGTAGAATATATAAATATTAAAGCAAACGCACAAAATTGCGGTTTTTTTGCATTTTTACCAATGTTGCGTTCGGTGATCGAGGTCGAAAAATTGGATGTAGCATCGGCTTAACATCATAAACAACTCAGCAAAAAATCAGAACTACCGAATTTGACACAAGGGGAAATATGCATAAAAATGAAGTCAATACTAGCAGTAAAAAGGTTAAAGTAAATGCTAATACTTCTAGTAGAAGCTGAAACTTACAGAATTTACTTCATTGGGTATGCATAAAAAAGGTTTGTACTAGCTATTAAAAACTGGCAGTAAAGACTGGATTCATCCAAGTAAATACTTTTAATTCATCTCAAAGTGATAGTATATATTTACTAGATACCTTCATAAATATGTTGATTAAAAACTGTTGTTTTTCATTTTACTGTTAATTACCGTTTTATAATTTTCTTCTTTTGTTACCAGTTCTTGGGTTGGCAATTGTAAAGAGTATAAAAAGAAGTCTTCGAAGATAAGATCACGAAAGAAAGTTTGTGAACTGAGTCCGACTTTTAACACTTGTAAGTAATTTTCATATGCATTACAATTTGATTGAACATTGTTGAAGGCATATTCCTTAAAGTTTTTAAATTCCTCTGAGAGATGATATCTAACATGATTAAATACTGTATCTGAAAAACCAAAACCTATTTAGCTGACAATCGTTCTGCGTAATATGAAGAAAACTTAATCCAAACAAAAGATTAATCGACTACAGATAAATTTTGCTTCAAAGTGTAAGGTTCTGCAAACAGTACTGGGTGATTCCATTATCGCTTTAGCAACATTTAGGCTTATTTGTTGACTTTTTTCTATTAGAAAAATAAACTTTTTTAATGAGGTCTTTCTTGTAAGGCTGATATTTTTGCATTTTTGCTGTTCCTTCTGACTGCTAGGTAAAAGTTTAAATAAAATGTCTAAATAGTAACCCAGGGAGCATTTTAGTGACATCGTTGGTACAACCAAATCAGATTGTTGCACAAAATAACAAATTTCTGCTATTTGTGACCCATTTTTAATAATATTTGTATATATTTTGAAAGACACCATATCAAGCGAAAACTATGCTCTAAAAAATTGTGAAAATGAAAGAAAACAATGATCTATTTATATTTATAGCTATCGCGGGTGCAACATTTTTTTTTCAGTCCAACTTGCCTTATGTGCAGATTTAAGTTAATATTAGTTTTGCTTAGGTATTTTCTAACTTCTACAAAGTTTCAAGGGATAAAGTCAAAAAACCGAATTTTAACATTTCTACATTTCTTTTTATGAACGCATGTGTCAATGTTATCGCTGCATGGTTTATAGTTATATAAGATCAAATTGCGGGTAATAAATTAGCACCACTCAGTAATTTGCAGGCATTGATTTCAGATTACACACTAACTTGGAATTTTAATGCTTTTTTATAAGTTTAGGCTTTTAAAAAATATTTAATAATTAAATTTAAATGTTCTTTTACATATTTGCATTCAAAAAATATAAACTTCGTACTAGTTTTTTATGCATACCAATAAAATTATTTACTATACAAATCCATCCGAAACTAGTAAATATTATTCTTCTAGTAAATACTGCTTTTTCGCCATTTACTATGTATATTTCTTGCATATGGAAAGTAGTAAATACTATGAAAATCTTCTAATAAAAGCATTTGCTATCGCCTAGTTCTCAAAAGCCACAATGACGTTGATATACAAATTTATTTCGTAATTTTCCGCAGCGAAATCGACGGATAAGTTTATTCCATTTGTGTAAACTATTTCCATACAAAATTTGACAGCTCATTTATCAAAATATAAACTTATTTAATGTTTTATGAAGTTACATGCATACCCTTAAAGTTTAAATCTTTTCCTTACAGACATAAATATTCATAAAATGCCTGGTATCTATTGTTCATATACTAAGTGGGTAGGTTAAGGTCCAGGCGTGCGCTTAAATGTTTTTTTTTTTTTTAATATGTTTTGTTTAAGCAATAAATTCAAATTCAGAAGTTGAAGATGTAAAAACGTATTAGTGACGTCAGATTAAACGTGATCTGAATTTCCTTCTTTAAAAAAAAAATAAAAATGCTGCAAACTGACTACTTATTCAAATAGATCACATAAGGTATTCAAAACCTGTAGTGATGCCCAATGCGATGGTGGAATATAATTTTAAATTTTGTTTGTTTTATTTTTTTGATTTTTTTAGTTTTAATTTTATTCAACTCGCGTTCGCTAGAATTATGCATACAAAGCTATTTTTTTTGTAAATATGGAAGAATTATGTATTGTTTGTTATTCTCATTTTTTTCCTTATTGCAAAACATACGAGTATTAAAAGGATTAGATATACTTTGGAAGTAAAATTGTCTGTGAATTTAAGGTAGGGTGGGTAAGCTGTTAATGTCTTGCAAAAAATATTGCTGCATTATATTTGAGTACGACATTAAGCGATAGAATTTACATTTTTTATCATCGATTGCGTTGAGCATTTCGTTGCCTTTGTGGAGATCAAACGAAATTGTCCATTCACCTGATGCGAGAAATTGTACCCTAATCTGTTATTTATTTAGTTTACGTGTTAAATTATAGTATAGGCTTGCCTGAAACGTTTTCAGATAGAAAAGGACTCTCAGTTATATTTATACCTATAATATAGTTTTTTTTTTAGATACATAGACTTAGCAGCACTAAGGAAGAAATCTGATGATCGGGTGTGTCAGCCTGCGAAATAGCTAAACATAGTTCCCGCTCATGAACTTGGTGGTAAAACACTCTAAACACTAAAGATACAATATTTTATTTTATAAATATATAAATAAAAATATTCACTACGGCGTATACGTACTTTTTGTGTGACTATTTTATTTTATTTTTAAGCATATTAAGTATGAAATTTGTTTTCTCCCTGAATTGAATACCCTTTGATGAAAAAAAAAATGAATGAATAACAGGTGAGGGTATATATATCCACATCAGAGGCGTACATTGAGTTGATGGGGCCCTGGAGCAAGACTTAATCTGGGGGCCCCTTACCCCATTTTGTTTTGTCTTCCCATTCTGTTTTACTTGGGATATAGGTACTATAGGGCAAGTTTAGGATACGTAAAAAATCGAACTCGAGATAACAATCAGACATGTCATTACAATGATAGAGAATGAGAAAAGAGTGGGTCTCGCAATTCTGTCTTTCCTTTTGCTGTCTGTCTATCTGTTCGTGTATACCTCGTGCTACAGCCTAAACTGCTGGAGCGATTTTCTTCAAATTTGGTGGTAAAGGATCTTTGGTGATTCCCTAGAGGGGAAATTTTTTTTAGCATCAAAACTGACAGTACCTGCCATATAACAATTATGGAAAAGCTCAATTATCTCAAAAACGGCTCTAACTATTTTGATAAAAATTTTTGTGTCTACTTTTGATAGCAGGGTTATGCTTCTGAAATGAAAGAAATTTTTCTACAAATTTCTCTTTTTTAATCACATCAAATGCCATACTTAGTTTGGAGCTCTAAACAATATAAGAAGCTGTTTATGTCATTTTAGTCATGAATTTTATGTTTTTTTAATTTTCTATAAAATTATTTATTTCTTAAAACATTATATAAAAAGCTTAAACGTCCACAGCAACTTTGACCCTTAGAGCAAGTACGTTCGACAAAAAGTCTTAAGTCCACAAATGTCCACCAAAAAAGTATTTTTATTGAATATTTTGTTAATGCTGACAGCAAAAAGAACAACAATTTAATACAATGCGCCTAAAATGAAACCTTAATTCTTTTTAAAACGTCCGTAAGAAAGTTTTAATACTTCGTTTACTCAAAACGAACAAAAATTGACAAATCATATTTGATTCGCAACTACACTTAATTTTTTTTTTGGGCCCCTGAATACAAATGTTGATAGAAAATCAGAAAATCAGATAGAAATTTTTTGGGACCCCTTAATGGAAGAGGTCATAGGAAATCGTCTACCAGGCATGTGGTAATTACACTCTACTGAAACAATATCGTTTTTTAGCATGTAGTACGTACCTGTCGTAAATGTACAGTACAATGCCTGCCTGACCTAATAATAGTTACCTCACTAAAATAGCATATTTTTTGGACTTTACACACCCTAATCCTATTTATGTGTTTAAGGCCCCTAAAGTAATATCAGTTTGTCATCAACACACTCTAGTTATTTTCTTTGGGCCCCTTAAAGAAAGGTCCATAGACTGTTAATTACCAGCCACGCAAATTAAATATCTGCTTGGATTCAAAAAATCGTCTGACAGACATGTCTATTTGGAATCTTCACAGTAAACAGTCATATTCATTTTTATGGGGGCCCATAATGGTAAGAAATGTAAATCTATTTTTTTGAGTGTCTAAATAAATTAGTTTGACGTTGTGTTGCACTGTCGCGCGACAAAGCGAAGCTTTGTTTTGGGTCAAGCTTAGAAAACCTTGTCTCACTTTCGTGCCACAGTGCAAAACTTTAATTTGGGCAAGCCTTTAATTTAATTTTTGTTCTGCCGTTGTTTAGGTTTTGGTTTTAGGGGGAGCCTTAATTAATTTTGCTCATTTATTTTTTATTTCTTTTTTCTAACATCCCTGCATTATCATCATAACTGGGTTTACACAAAAAACAAATCACACATGCAAATGTCAATTTTGACACTTCTCTTAAAAGAAAAGAACCGACGCATAACAAAACGTTTCAAGTTGCAGAAAAATCGCATTTTTATTTCTTTTTAAAGTTAAAAACTTGTTTATTTCCAAATTAAACAAACTAAGAATAAAACAAAATAAAAATGCCAGCTTTAGATACCGAAGCTGCACCAAAACAACCCGAAGCAGATGAACCCGAGCCAGTACAAAAAACTTTGTCTGGTCCAATAATTGGCATCATCTATCCTCCACCGGAGGTTAGAAGTATCCTTTAAAAAAAACTATTCTTTTATATTTTATTTACAGCATTCTTTCAAAGTTATTTTCCTATTAAAATATTAACAAAGATATCGTTGATAAGACCGCAAGTTTCGTTGCAAGAAATGGACCCGAATTTGAGGCGAGAATTCGCCAAAACGAACTTGGTAATCCAAAGTTTAATTTCTTAAGTCCTGGTGATCCTTATCATGCTTACTATCGGCACAAAGTCAATGAATTTAGAGAAGGAAAGGGTAAGAAATTGAAATTTTATCACATAGAATCGTAAAATTCATATAAAATCTTTTAAACAGAAGCCGGTCCAGGATTGGTTCCTGGCCTCAAACAACTCTCAGTCACAACAGCAGCTCAGCAGAAACAACAGGAACTACTTAAACAAGTCTCCGAGCAACAATTTGTCCCCAAAGAACCGCCAGTTGAGTTCGAATTCATTGCCGATCCCCCATCAATTTCTGCTCTAGATTTGTAAAAACAACTTTTTTACTTTCACAAGATACTTTATCTAACTCCTATTCCTCTCTAGGGACATCGTAAAGTTGACCGCTCAATTTGTCGCCAGAAATGGTCGTCAATTTCTCACCAATCTGATGAACCGCGAACAGCGCAACTATCAGTTTGATTTCTTGCGTCCGCAGCATTCGTTGTTTCAGTATTTCACCAAGCTTCTGGAACAGTACACAAAAATTCTTATTCCACCCAAGGACCTGATGTCAAAGTTGAAGATCGAAAGTACTCCAAACAGGATTAGCATGAATCTAGTGCTAGATCAGGTAAAGTATCGTGCCAACTGGCAACGGCATCAGGAAATCCAAAGACGACGCGAGGAGGAGAAAATCGAAAAGGAAAGAGGTAAGCAATCTTAAAACGTCCTAAACTCTATTCAACTTTGAGTTCAAACTTGATTCCCTCTCCTAACTTTAGTGGCTTATGCTCAAATCGATTGGCATGATTTCGTTGTGGTCGAAACGGTTGACTATCAGCCCTTCGAAACTGGAAACTTCCCACCGCCAACAACTCCCGAAGAAGTCGGAGCTCGTGTCCTGATGGAAGAACGTCTAATGGAAGATGATGGTGACATTGAAATGCAAATTGAATCGGACGACGATGATAGCCATGAAATCGTCCCCACTGTCAAACTCTCCCACATGGAGAACCGAACCGGCATCCATCACAAAGTCCCACAACCTGTATTCGCCCAATCGAAGAAGGACAACAACCAAGTCCAAGACATGGACGAGGCGTCTAGCGATGAGGAGGCTCCAATCAGCAAGGTCCAACCCCCAGTTACGCCCATGCTGCCACCAACTCACGACAAAGTCGTTGTCAAAAAATACGATCCGAAACAAACTCAGAAGCCCGTCAGACCAGCTCCCAGCGATGAGTTTCTCATATCTCCCATCACTGGCGAACGAATTCCAGCTTCCAAAGTGGCTGAACATATGCGTATTGGTTTGTTGGATCCTCGCTGGGTCGAACAACGTGACAAGCACACTGTGGACAAGATCAATCAGGATACGGTATTCGCGGCTGGCTCTGCTATTGATTCCAGTTTGAAGCAGTTGGCCGAGAGACGTACCGATATCTTCGGTTTTGGCGATGAAGAAACTGTCATTGGTAAGAAACTGGGCGAAGAGGAGACAAAGAAGGATGATCGTGTTACCTGGGATGGGCATACATCGAGTGTGGAGGCAGCAACTAGAGCTGCCAGGGCCAATATTACATTGGAAGATCAAATTCATCAAATCCATAAGGTGAAGGGTCTTTTGCCGGATGAGGAGAAGGAGAAAATCGGGCCCAAACCAGCTGGTAACAAGTCAATTCTGTCGGCTCCACCTCAGCCACCAACTCAGCATCAAGGATCGATCAGTTCCCAGCCGAAACCGAACTCTGGGCCACCAGTTACATCTCAACCGAGTATGCAGCCTATTCCGCCGCCTGTGCCGGTTATGATGATGCAAATGCGTCCACCACCAATGATGCGTAAGTTTTTTCTTCACAAAGCCATTATCATGATAATTTGTTTACTTTCCGTTAGCTCCACCATTTCAAGTTGGCTACATGCCATCAATGCAGCCAGGAGGTCCACAAATCGCACCAGCTCCTCCAGTCATGGATCAGAGCAATATGGTTATTCCGATTCCAATTCCAGTCGAAGAGGAACCACCAAATAAGAAACTTCGTTCTGAGGATCATCTAATTCCCGAAGCACAATTTATCAGCATGCATAAGGTTAGAATGTTGTTTTTTTTTTGTTAAGTCTATTTTTTTTTAGCTAAATGTTTGATACATTTGCAGAGTCCCGTTACGATTCAAATTCAAATTCCAACCATGAGTGACAAGTCGGAATGGAAGCTAAATGGTCAAACTGTTGCTATCTCCTTAGCCCTAACCGATACTGTGTCGAGTTTGAAAACAAAGATTCAAGATGAAACTGGAATGCCTCCAGCGAAACAAAAGATTTCGTATGAGGTAAGGTGGTGTTGTCACAACAACAAAGAATTGCAATCATAGAGGGTTTTTGTTTTCACTTACAGGGCATGTTCTTCAAAGATAGCAACACGATCGCATTCTATAATTTACTCAGCGGAACTACTATCTATCTGCAAATAAAGGAACGTGGTGGACGTAAGAAGTAAAATGAAAAAAATTACAAATTAGATTCTTTTTTTAATCATACTGGGTTAGCTTTTGAAAAATTAATGTTTTTAAATACATATACCTATTTCCCAATAATAATTTTGTTCATAATTTTTTTGTAAGTAACTTAAATGTCAAGTTGTCCTAAAAGTTAAGGTTTTCAATTAGACAGTTCAGGTGTATGAGATGAGCAAAGTGTCTCTGTCTGAGAAAAGAACATTCTTGTTACACACTTTCTTTCTGAAGAAATACGTTAGAATCTTAGAAACCTAATCTAGCTAAATATTTAAATTGTCAATTTTGATTTAATAAATACAAATATTCGGGGAAGGAAGTCTATAGATGTAGAGACTAATATAAAACATTAGAGAAAAGTTAAATTGGAATATTTATGAAAGGCGTTGTGTTTGAGAAACAAGCAGCATCATGATCAACATGACGTCAATCAAAGCCTTTGGAAGACATTAAAGGAAAAAAAAGGCATTTGGATTCAGTATCAGCAATTTAGACAGAGGTAAGTCTTTATTTTTTTTTGCCATTTGAAAGCCGTTGTTTACGATATTCGATTTTTTTGTATTAAATCATATTGTATTTAATAATTTTTAGTACTTTTTTCTATTTAAATAATTCATATCGTCCTCCTCAACCCAGAAACATTCATGTGCAAAAATAAAAGTATTGGATGTTAAATAACGACCTTCTTTTGCTTATCAAGCTGACATCGTTTTTATGTTGCCACCCCTACACCTTTGCGAACCTTTGCGATATATGGCACATTTGGCTTTTTGGCACAAAAGAAAAGCAAACAAATGGGATCTTTTCTAGCATAAAGTGTTTGCTAGCTCCACGTATGTTGTGTTCTTTACACCTCGTAGTTAGGAGCCAAAATTATAAATGTATCACATTCGTGTTTTTGGCTGAACTTAGTAAGAATAAACTCTAGATTCACGTGATTGACATTATAAAACAATGTTGTCTTTGTATTCTAAATTTTGTTAAATCATAGATGACTTAGAGTCGTTTGCTGAAACAAAACCTAAGCATTTATGTTCAACATGAAGTCTTGTGTAGAGGAAAAAGTAACCCATAAGGGCTCATGTGCAACATAAATATTTTAAGTCAGCAAATGACCCTTAAAGGGTTTTTCAACCAACCAATATACTCCACTGATTTGTTACAATAATGAATTTCAATGATAGCTATAACTGGGCCCTAAGAACACTCTTTTTCTTGCGTGTCGGTAAAAAACGTTTCGCGATTAAATTAATATTTTACCAGTTTTTCAAACTTTCAAACTTTTTTTCCTGTGATTGAACATTTTTGAGATATGACGTGTTTGTAGCAAATGAGCAATGTGTTGAATAAAAATACTTCTTCACCTCGCTTACGTACAAACAAGCAGAAGCACATTTCTTTCGGCACCTTAACATTCGAATTTCTGTATCTGGGTTGAGATCGTTAAATTTTTTTTCTTAGCCAATTTTCAACAGATTTTTATTCGATACCTACATATATAATATATATAGAATATATTTTGAAAACAGCATGTTGTTTAAAAAACAGTTACTTTAAATTTATTGATGTCGAATTTGGGTAAATGATGAAACAAATGGAAGACATTCTAGATGGTCCTACCCAAATCACATGTTTTTTTTACATTGTTGAAAAAGGTCTTAATGTCTCCTTTACAAAACATCTAAATTCCAAAATGGGTAAAAATTTGACGAAACTAGATTTAAAATGAATGAAGGTCGAAAAAATCGTTTTTTTATTGAGAAAATTAGCATTGTGACTTTTAACTTGCGAAATAATTCGTAAAAACAACGTACTCGAGATAACAATCAGATTTTTTTTATTATCATGATTTCTTTCGCGAAAAAAGTGGGTCTCGCAATTTTGAGAATTTTTATAAATACAAAATTATTTTTTTTTTTTATAAAAATTCTTAAAATAGAAATCAAATTGCATATTGCATTTTCAGTTCAAATTCATTTAAGAAGCATTTTTAAAATCATATTTAGTGTTTTTTTTTTTTAATTTTTTTATAAAGCTTCAAAACTTTAAATTTTAATTAAAATTCTTAGCAATTCACGCAACTTTAGCTGCAAGAGCAAGTCTCGCGATCCAATCGTGCATTCTATTTAATAATAAGCTCCAAAGAATTTCAATTTTTTTTTAAATTAATCTTTCTTAAATAAATCAAATGACATACCTAGGCCGCTTGAATTTCGTCCTCTGAAGAATATATAATTGCAAGCTATTTGTGCATTCGTACGCAAACATAAAAAGAAGTACTGGAGATATGCATAAAAAAAAAAATATAACCATCTGCTCTTTGTGGAGTCCTAAAAACTTTGAAATGAAAATGTGAAATTTCATAGCCAAAACCAAAACGAACTTCTATATTTGATTTCTCAATTTTTTATGGAACAGAATTGTGAAATGTTTAAGTGGTGAAGAGAGGTCACAAATCATACCTAGCGGTAAATACCGAAACTGTACTGCTTGCTGGTACCGAGGCTCGGTATACCGATTGCAAACCGAACCGATACCGCACCAATTAAGAACTCATTTAAATGTACGCGCTCAGTAACAAATCGGTACCCAGCCGGTATACCGAAACAATTTTAATATCTTAAAGGAGTTTATTCAACTGAAAACGTTAACATGAAATTATTTATTTTTTTAAAAGAATAATATTTTTTAATAATGTCAATCAATTTAATATATTCGTAAAAATATAATTTAACAATAATTACTAGATAACAAATAAAATTTTCATTTAAATCAGAAACACTAAATGCAGATTCTGCTTAAAGAATTCAAAAGGATAAACCTAAATGTTGTTAAACATAAGTTTCTAAAGCAGGCAGAGATTCAACATGCATTTTTGTTTGTGTTTTGTATTCTCAATTTGTAATTTTCCTAATTATTTTTTTTTCTTCTTCTTTTAATCACAGTTACTTCAGTAAAAATTGCACTTTAATTTCCTACTTAAAAAAAGCTTAAAAAATCTATCGTCAGATATCAAAAAGATTTGCGAGTTGTGTTAACAATAAAAAGTATCCTTAAACTTAATATTATATAGTTTTGTTATTTTTTTTTCGTTCTTTCTTTAGACTTAGTTGATAATTATTTAATAAAAAAAACCTCTTTTGCGGTTAGGGAATGTTCTCTTTCTGTATAAGTAGTTAAGATTTAGTTTGATATGTTGCAACAGTCTTTCATTTTCTGCTTGTTTCCAAGATTCTGGCCATATCACGGTATCTAGCTAGCATTGGCG
Organism: Meliscaeva auricollis; assembly: GCA_948107695.1. Lineage (NCBI taxonomy): Eukaryota > Metazoa > Arthropoda > Insecta > Diptera > Syrphidae > Meliscaeva > Meliscaeva auricollis. The sequence goes on along the minus strand of OX403616.1, from coordinate 78,377,628 downwards.
TGTAAACATCCTCACTGTCTTTGCTAGGATCGCAAACCTTTTCAAAAATGTTTGGTATGAATTCCATGATAAAATCCCGATAGTGTTTTGGTTGATTAGTTGAGTCGTCAATTTTGAATTTCTCCAAGTAGAGAGAGTATTTTGCGCGATAAGCTGCTCCTAGTGCTGCTGCTTCACTTTCTTTCTGTTTATTACAAAAAAAAAAACAAAAGTTTTATAAATTCGATTTTATCCTTCAAAAAGATTTCTAGTTACCTGAATGTAAACAGGAGCATTGAATACGTCAGAAATAACCTGAAGGATCGACTTGTTGACAGATGCTCCACCCGTGGCAATGATTTTTGTGTTTTCACCTAAACAATTTCAAAAGTGAAGAAAAGTTAATAGAATGTGTGTTCTTTTCCGTTTGAAGGGTGTTTTTGTTTACCAAAGTGAAAACCCATATCGGTGGCTATAGCTTTTCGGTGAAGCATTTGACCTTCGATTAATGCGCGAATTTCAGTCTGAGGCGATCCAAATCTTTAAAAAGAAAAGAAAATCATAATGATTAACTATTTTCACATGTAATTGCTTTGAATAATAGGTCCTACTTGGCAACGCCCTGGACAGCGTCTACACAATCAGCAGAAAATGCCTTGTTCCATCGGAGAATACCCTTTGCTTGTGGGATTATTTCCAGGGAGTGAAAATGTAACGCCATGTTACCGTAATTGCCACGTGGCGTTGAATCCAAAAGCTCGGTAAATGTATCCCAATTGTCATTGGCTTCATCACGCTTCATTACGTCCCGCGCAGAGGAACCATTTCGGAAGCTATTTAAATTGTGTTAACTATAACAAAGCCTAATGGAATCATTTAACCTACCACAACAAGCCCATATACTCATCGGTAAGTGTGGGATGGCACAGAACATGTCCCTCTTCCAGTTTCGTTGGTTTATCTAAACCCATCATGACAGTATCACTTGTTCCCAACGATATGACCAGACAATCTTCTTCGACCAACATTCCACTTAGCGCTGAGGGATTGTCGCCAGTGAAAGCAGTCACTTTACATTCTGCTGGGAAGCCAAATCGTTGTACAAAGAAATCAGCAACATTTCCCAATATTGAACATGTCTTAACTGGGTTGCCAAGACGCTCTTCTAAGTCAGGAGCACAAGCATTCAAGCAAGCCGAAGACCAAATCTTTTCATTTATATCAAACAAATTCATTCCAGAAGCATCGGCATAATCGATTGGTGCAACATCTCCGAGGAATATTGAGGCCAAAAAACTACTAACTAGTGAGATTCGCTTGGATTCTTCGTAGGCATGCGTACGGTTTTGGTAGACTTTGCGAATTTGTGGACCCGTGAAGCGAGGATAGCATTTGGAGCCAGTTAGTGTGACCATTTCATTGCGTCCACCAATAGCAACTTCCATTTCCAGACATTGATTTTCGGTGGATCCATCCATCCAAATGGGTGTGCGAGTTAAAGCAAATGCTGAGTCATCGACTTGCGAATGAAGGAACTTATCAGGGTCGAGGTTGTTAAGAGATTGTAGACCACGACGTGACCAGTATAAGGAACCGTGTTGCTAGTCAAATGAAAATTTTTAATTATTTTTTGAGAAAACGTGAAACTTATTTTGAAATATTCTCACCTGTGCTGAACCTCCGATGGCCGAAACTGTGCTAAAATCGGCACCCTGCACTACTAAGCGATCCATAACAATGTCTATGGCTTTTACCCACATTGCAGGCTGGACATAAAATCTTCAAAATAATAATAAGTTTCATTTAAACAAATGAGGGTATTAAATTTGATGCTTACTCGTCTTTATTGGGTCCGGAATTAGCTCCACCATTTGTTCGGAATTCTGGCAAGTCTGTGTCAAATTTTACCTCGGCAGCAGCTAGGATTTCCAAGTTTTCAGAAAGCTGCATCGCTTTCAGCTGCAAACAAAACAAAATTTTTTTTTATAAAAATAGGTCTTCGGCCTAGTTGTGCCATGTAATTAATTTTTATTAATTACATGGCACAACTAGGCCGAAGACCTATTTTTATATTTGTTTTGTGTACATGTAAAATAATAAACAAATCTAAGAAAAAAAAATATTATCCCCATGAAACTTGGCACTTTGATTTCGTTAAAAAATTTTTAGGAACAAATCTTGAAAATCGTTAGCCGTTTAAAAAAAATCAATTTTGCTATACATCGGTGGACAACTAAATAGAACACAAATTATGTACACTCTTAAAGCAGTTTTTCTAATCAAATAATTAATTAGTATTTTTTTGTACACAAAAACATTTATTTGTTTTTAAATTTTATATTTCTCTAACTTTTTTTTCAAAAAAATAATGTTTTTTTTCTTATAACGATTTTATCAAATAAAGACGCTTTTTATGGTGGACAACTAATTAGAAACAAAGAAAAATTCATATGTATCTAATCTTAATATTTTTTTTAGTTTTAAGATACCAATGCTCTAATATTAGTTTAAATGCCTTATGCCTGGCATCTCCACTCCATAGGTTCAATAAGTCGCTTGCAGAGTTCCGCGGATACAGCCTTGGAAGCCGCTTCAATATGCAAGTATAAAACAACAATATTGGTGTTATTTTTGTTATTTTTCAGTGAAACACCTTGCACCACGTTTCACCCAATACGCTCAATAGAATTAAGGTCTACCCTTGATGATTCTTATTCAATTACAGTGATTGAACTGTCTTTAAGAAACTGATACTTTCATATGATTCTAAGCGCTTAAAGATCTCAGAAACGTGAACTGGCTAAATAATAGAGAAAGCTAATGATTTAAATTTTTAAATTGCCAAAAACAATTTGTGTCTACCCACTTTCATAGAGTACCGCACTTCACTGTACATAGCACATTTTTTGCTATTTTTTCTGTATTTCGCGATGAACAACGTTTTTTTCTGTTGTATTCCGTAATATTCCAAGATTCTTTCTGCGTAATTAAACCTTTTAATCCGTGCTACTGTTTTTATATTCTATTTTATTCATTTAATTGTTTTTTTTTTTTTTGGTGAACCTTAAGCCAATAATACAAAAATTTATTGAAAATTTGCATATAATTTGGTAACAGAACCACCAATTCCAATTTTTTTAACGTAAGAACCTTTTCGGAGTTTACCTACATCAATTTGATAAACAATTGAATTTTATATATATAGAATACAAATTGGATGATTTAATACCACCTTCTGTTGCATTCTGCCCCACTGTGCGTCGTTTTCAATGAAAACAGACTTCAGCACTTTAAGTAGCTGGAGGAAATATTTCATTTTTAACATTTTGTTTCTCTATTCATGAAAAAAATTTTACATAATAATCTTAATAATTCCAAGTCACTCTACGTGTGAGATCGAGTAACAAAGCGAAAACGTTGAACAATTTATTTATCATCAAAAGAATTAACCTATTTGACCTGCATAGGTACTTACCTACAGTTACAATACCTACATGAAATTAAATCATTCAAAAGCATAACAAAATCTTAATCGAATATAGAATGAATTTGTTTTTGTTGTCTTTTCTAAATTCGGTCTTATCAACTATGTACTTGCTGACCTTTATATTTCTGAGCTACGCTTACGTAGTTTGTTTTTTAGTTAAATCATGAGTGCCTACAAGCAAAATTCTTAGACTATTTCGAATAGTTACCTAATCTATGTAGGTATGTTTAATTTGTTTTAGTTTTCGCAGAAAGAAAAAAAAACTTACATTTAGTTTGATTGAATTTCTTAAACATTTAATTGAGACCTACAACTAGTTAACAGCAGCAAATTAACAACTAAATACAAAATTCTTATCAGCTCAACATCAAATGGCAATTAAAAGGCGTAGCGGCCTTTAAAAAACCACTCAACGGTTTAGACAATAGCAAGAATATTTCTCACACTAGTCAACATTATTGGGAACCCACCTACACAAGTTTCCAAACAGACTCATATTAATATCTGCTATGGGTAAATATTTGTTCATCAAAATTAAATTGTCTCATTAAATTTCTTTAAATGACTTCTCTTTCAATTTATTAATTGGTTAGTTATCCAAATGACCTAAATATTCAAGTCGCCCTCTTTTTTTGTTCGTTTGAATGTTAAGGTGACGTGACCCGGCGGCGGCGACGAGTCTAGGACGCACCTTATTTGTAACGATTAAACAAACTTCCCCCTTTAAAAAAAAAAGATGAACCAGGAAAGGGAAGAGGAGAAAATAGACAAAATTCTTTATGAAATCGAAAGACGGTTCTTATCATTTTATTTCATTTTATTTGCATTCAATAAATTTATTAAATTTTTTACGTAAGCAAGTAAAGGAGGAGGGTTCAATAAAAGGAAACAAAACTGATAACCAATAAAAACATCTATAAAATACAGAAAGCAAATATATTAAAGCTCGTTTTAGAGCAGAACCATAAGAAATAAAATAAAAACGTTAGATAATTCAAATTAATTGGCTTGAGAATAAACGCCGACAACTAATAGAGATAAGACTGACATTGGTAGGTTGATTCCTTGTTGAAAACGACCTATATTTGCCCTACAAAGGCTTGCAAAAAAAATGCGAAACTAACTCCCAAGAAGCCACTTATTTGCATGAAGTTATTTTTATTGTTTTGTGGGTGATGTGAGATCATACAAAAAAGAAAGCCAATAGAATAACTCTACTGGGAGTGGGAAGTGTTACATAAAAAAAGAATTGAATTACAATGCACTTGAGATATTTCGTTCATCTCCGATGACTGTGTAAGCATAGGCTTATACAGCACGAATATACCGATTTCATTTATGATGGGAGGAAATCTTAACATAACATCCATCATCAACAACCAAAATCATGACCATGACTAATAAATTAAAATAATTATGAATGAATGAATGAAAATATTAATAGACATGTATAGGTGCATCTGTTTACTCACCTTTTGGGTACTCAGGTCAAAGCCTAGGTACGTGCCTTCTTCTATCTTGGGAGTCATCTTTGCTGTTGTCAACAAAACACACTCACGAAGCGGCTAAACTTTTGTGAAATTCCTTTACAACAAAAATGATTTCAAGTTCTTCAACTATGATGTTGTTCTATTTTAGTGAGATCATTTATGGTTAAATGACCAAGAACAAGTGAGTCAAGTTAAATTGTTAATCCTTGGAACACCTTCACGACACGACCACGAAGCACGGTATTGAAGAATAGTTCTTTATTGCACTGCCAGCAGGAGATGATGAAGAAGAAACAACAGGAGCAAAGTTGAAAGAACTGCGATCTGCGACTGCGACTAATCAACCGATGTTTAATTGTCAAAAATCGTCAACAATTTTTTGAAGTCGAAGAAGCATTTTCGAAAACAATTTGCAAAAAGAAGAAGAAGAAACGACAGAAAAAGAGGTAGAGAAAAAACACTTCGAAAGAGAAATGACAGTAGTTATAATGGGTTATTTTTGGTATTAGAAGGTGGGAAATTATACAATGGGATATTTAAATTACATCGGAAAGTATAATTAAGACACTAGATGGGTACTTTAAATATAGTACAAACAGTAATCATCACGCTTACATATTATTTAGAAGATTTAACACCCAATAAACGTAAAAATACAAAATAACCAATAGAGGGGTTTAGACAAATCAAAATGGTTTGATTTCCATCCAAAATAATGTTGTTTTTTCGATCATATGGACGAGCAGGAGCAATATGCTTGCCATTTGGACCCATGTATTGAAATGTGTACGTATAAATAAATACTGTGGCACGACAAGCTCACGAGAACCAAGGTTTAGTGACTTGCACTGCCAACCATTTCCTGTGTACATATGTAGTTTGCAGGGATTGAAGGGACTTACAATTTTCTGCAAGTTTCGAACGGCTGTTTTTCACTTTTCTTGATAAGCAGAGAACAGGCACTACCTCTGAACGAAATTCAAGGTGGTTTAAGCTGGGAATCGATCCTAGGCCTTCGGTGTGACAGTACATCGCATTAACCAGACCTCGATTCGATATATCCTCGTATATACTTTTTTATTGAATGGACAGTATGGTTCTTGCGATGGCTGTGTTTGATTCGATTATCTCATAAACTTACGGTTTTATCGGCAAAAAGTTCGATAAACTGGTTATAAGCAATACAATAATGGCATATGCAATTTGAGACTCATGTAAGATTCTACAAAACTATTCAAATACAAAAACAACTTCATTATAAAGCTGTGTATGTAGGTACATATATATATATTTATACAGTATTCTTCGCACAAAAATCCTAATGCAATGTGATAGATAAATAATTTTTCCGTAAAAAAATATCTGTGGTGTGTACTAGATTTTTGTATTGAGTTCCAGTTTACAGCTCTTAAATTCATCTGAAAAAAAGTGGCTGACAGTTCAGTGAACAACAAAATGAAAATAGGTAACAGCCAGCCAGAGGCAATATCCTTCCTTTTTTTGCGACAAAACAATGTCACTGCCATTATTATGTGCAAAAAAAGCGTGGTGAATATAAAATATCTCTTTCGATTTTGGGTTACAGCTCGGAAATGTGGTGAAAAAACATTGGGGAAAATTTTCAAACAATTTTAAAATGGGAGTCGACTCTAAAAATGAAATTTAGATTGAGTGTGGAGTCTCGGAACTTAACGAGTGCTTTAACAAGAGTTATAGAGTTTAATGCTTAAACGAGCTCTGGCTAATATTTTGCGCCATTATTTTTGAGCAAAAATCGCTCCCATAAGAAATGCATAGGTTTTTTTTTTGTGCGAAGAACTGTATAACTGTATGGCTTGAACCAAAATCGAAAAAGAAAATTTTATATCGACCATGATTTTTATTTCGCACAAAACAAATCACCCCTATTACGATTGTCGTTTTAAGGTCGTAATAATTGTCTGTTTTGTGCATCATTTTGTACATTATTTTGATGTTAATAGGAGTGATGTTTAACCTGCAATCTGGTAAACTCTTGGAAAATATGGTAAATTACAGAGTCTGGTAAACGCAACTGCCATTTTCATTCAAATTTTGATATGTTTTCCACATTTAACAGGTTTACAGCGTTTACTAGGGTTGCATTAATAGCCCTAATATTATTTTGAAATCACCTCTACCAGCATGCAAAAAATAACAAATTACATTCCTAGCTCTTTGCTTTGATTGGTTACAAAAAGGGAGTATTCATTTCTATTATGGTATTCGCAATGTTCTACTCCCGGGGAGTCAGCTTGATTCGCAGTACTCGTCTTCACTTGTAAAGCAATTATGGAACTTGACAGGAATGGAAATAGCAAAAGTAGGAATGTTCACCTGCAAGTTCCATAATTTCTTTAAATGTGATTGCGAAACCTTCGACATCCCGGGAGTAAAGTATTGCAAATTCCATAACAGGCGTGTTCTCTGAGTTATGGTAAATAAATTTGCTTTGGACAGAAATCGGTTTTTTAAATATTTTTTTGAACGCTGAAATGTTATTTAGGCTTTACAAGCTTGTTTCGACTACTAGTCCAAATGAGATAATTTATCAAATCTAATTCATTTCGTTTGCCACCCTTTTTTTTGTTTTCTATATCTGACTCTTCTTTCTTACAAAACTCTTTGTTAATGTCGTGCTGTTTGTTTCATTCTCTCCTGTACTGAACAAATTTGTGACAAATTCAGAATGAAGGTTGGGTCTGTTCATAAATATTTGGGTTAATTTCCGACCTAATTTCATGCAAATGAGGTGGAAATTATCTCATTTCGAGCTAAGAATTTGTATAGGAAATTATCTCATTTGGAAGCTCATTTGGCAAATTTGATCGAAATCATCTCATTTGCTCTAGTCGAAACAGAGGCTATAATGTTGAATTCCTTTTAAAATTAAATTCACTGTAAAAAAAAAAATTTTTTTTTTGTGAGAAAGTAATATGAAACACAATTGATTTTTTTTGCATTTGTACAGTGTTTACATAAACGTGAAATAGTCGAGAAACGTAATCATGTCGTGGCAAAAGTATCGTTGTTTTAAGTGCTTTTTGCTAGTTTTCATTAAAAATTATACCTATCAATATGAAAATAAAATAAAATGCCCACACAAGTTCTTTCTTATTTAAATTTTTTTTTACAAAATGAATTTTATATTTAACAAATATTCACTCCTTATTACTTTAAATTAAATAATGAACAAAACCGAGAAAATTTTTTCTTGACGTTTGAGAAAATCTCAAACCATGATAAACAGAAAACAAGGTATGCTTATTATGAACGCCATGTCGCCATTTTGGAAAACTGATGACGTAGTAGTCATCTCCGATGCTGACAATCGATTTTTTCAGTTTCATTGTTGTTGTTTTCAATTAAAAAAAAATGTTTTGTCCAAATCCATAACTGACGTTCGGGTGAACTGCCGTTGAGAAAGATGACTATGACGTCACAGAAAACCTGCCAAAAATCTAATGAGCAAATATTTAAAATAAACAACAATTTCAAATCTATTGGCAGCTATTTTTTTTTAAAGGAATATGATTTGAAGAAAATTATTGCCGTGGCTTGTTTACTGAACTGTCAGTCTTTTTTTTCAAAGAAATTGAAAAGCTCGTTTACAGCTTTTCAATTTACTGAATAAAATATCTGGTGCACAACACAGAATTTTTTTTTGCAAAGATTATTTTTCGTTTCACAAATGATTTCTTTTTATATGCATACTTACATAATTTTATTTATTAGATTTTGCGATTATATTACAAATTTAAAAGTAAGTAAGCATAAATTATCAAAAAGAACTGCTTACTTAGCGTTACATAAGGAAAAAACAATTTGTTCCTGACTATCCAGTCATGAATAAACTATCCAGTGTATTATAGAGATCAGTGATAAGATTCTGTTGCAGTACGGTGTACGTGTACGGATAAAATTTGCAAAAAACATATACATAGTTTTTAACAATAATCAACTCCATCAAAATATAGAACGCATAACGATTTGCAATAAAATTTTTCTCCCCATGTAACCTTTAGGTTAACACCACAAATACAACATCCACCTAATTTCCCTAAATAAATGACAACCAAATTAAAAATATCCCACTATTCCGTTCACCTTCGAACACTTTCCAACGTTGTCGGCGGCCATGATTTCAACATATGTGAATGTGTGACAAGTCATGACATTTTCATGTGAAATAAACAAATTTTCTCGATGGAAGACTCGTTTTTTGGATTTGATACCTCAGCACCGGTAAGTTAAATAACTCCTTCATAATCCTCATTCAAAAACCTTTCCGAAAATATACAACAAAGTGGTAAAATTCAACTTCCAAAGTACCCATCACCGACGAATACTTTCGCGACCCTTTTGCTTTTGTGTGGTTCATCGATGGAGTCGCGCTAATGGTTTGGTTGGTATATGGGCTCTCCAAAATGTGTACGAATCACGTCATTGAAGTTTCTAATCTTTACTTGCCATTAAAGAGCTACAAAGTATTTCACAAAAAAAAAAAAACTTTAATTATGATTCGCACTTGATCCATGTGGCAGTCTTCTTATGTAAACAAAAAAAATATAAAGAAAAGAAAGAATCCAAGCGCCATCCGAAATGATGAATCAAAAATGCCCCCCTTCTGCCTACCCCCACATCATTACAACAAAATTACAATAGAATTCACGAGCACACCGTGGCCGCCCTTTTCCACGTAAACTTTTTCTTGAATTTGCAATCGCAATTCTCGAAAAAAACATTCAATTTTACTTGTTTACTTGCGATTCTTAATGCGTTGCAGGAGCTTTCTTTCGATTAACGATAAGAACATACAAGTGGAGTGATGATGTTTATCAAATTTCCAATTAGCTGTGCTTATGGATTTTCAAGTCTTTTTTTTTTTGTTTTTCAATCAATGCACAGTGGAGAGAGAGGTTATTACAGTTTGTTGGGAAATTGTGAAATTCTCTAATAAAATTTTGTTTTGGTTCATAGAAAACATTTTTCTACGCAAGTCTAATGTTTATTTTTTTTTCTTCTCTTACTTTAACCAAACAAAAATGTATATTTTAGAATAATAAATGAAATTTTGCTTATTAAGCGTAAAGTCATATGAAAATTTGTTGAGGTTTGGTAAGTGATACACGACTGACTAAGCCACTTGGGTTATTTGTTTTAATTTTACAAAGTTTGCAAAAACTACAATAGTCTATAAGTACGCAAGAGTCGACAAAATTTGGTTTTGATACTAGTAGTCCGGTTATTGAGTTAAGGCCTAATCTGGTATTTGGTGTCTTCAAGTATGTATTCGAATAGAAACTTTTGAAACTCTTCAAAAATTATATAAAAATGATTCTCATTGAATTCGATCATCAGGACTAAACTTTAAACTTAAACTTAATTTCGTACTTCGATCGGCGCCGATTGTTCATCGATCATTACCTTGTTTGGCTAGAGCGTTTTTGGTCCATCTATGCTAGAAATTCTTAAACTAGCTTTATAAGAGCGCTCTAATTTGCTGTATTTGTCGTCTGGAGGGTATCACAATATTTTGTTAATTTGGATTTAGGGATTTCAATGTAGGCATGGCACGATTACTTATGAGTAATGAGTTATGATATTTCTGTCTCAATCCCAACCGCCTTAGTTGCAGATCACTTTCAACCTCAACAGCCCATCGGATGTGAGGTCTTCCTCTGTTTCTTATACCCACTGGTCCCAGCCATATCAAATGTTTAATATACGTTACGTAGTTTCTCAATCTATGATAAGTCCTTGAACAGCTCGTTCGTCAATGTGAGAGAATCCATGATTCTGCATTCTGCATTTAGTTTCTGGCCGATAGATCTTTATTTCTAACTTGCTTTTTCCGGTCAAAGAATCAGTGATTAACAAGAGTTACGCATGATTTCTGCGCTAACAACGTTTAATGACTTTCATTTGGGTCCAAGTAGTCAAATTCTTTGACCACTTGAAAGTTGTACCCATCGATAGTCACTTTCTGACCTTGTCTATGACGAAAATGGACTCGTTGATGAAATAACGATAGCTTCGTATTTTTCTCATTTATAATAAGATCTACATTGTTGCCCACTGATTCCATGAGCACCAACAGTTTGCTTTGGTTTTTCCCATCACAAGCAGATAGTATTGCTTGTGTCTACCAATATCCTTAGGTCCTCAAACCTTATTATGTCAGTAGGAATCACTTTTTAGGGGCATAGAGCCGCCACTACTGCTACTCTCCATCGTGTACTTTCTGTGTGAACGGAAACCACTGCATCGCTTGGCTTGCAATGCAATCGTTGCCTTTTCCAAGCATGTCACCAATCTATAGTCTAGGGATTTGCATTATCCATAATTTCTTCTTGGTGCCTATAATGATTCCCATAACATTTCTAATCGGATTGCAATCCGGGACGAAGTACCCGACAATTTATAAATCTGATGAATAAAATCGATGCATTGTCTTGCAGAAAATATTGATATCGCGTTGAAAATGGCATCAAGTTCTCTTAGTAAAAAGCCAATTGAAATTCTTACCCGATTACTTCCATCCCTGATGTTTAGCCTCGAAAGAGATGAAATCACTTCAGCGATCTATGCACTTTAGAACAACAAGGCAAAAGGACTCAACTGAATTACGGCAGATCTCTTACATACAAATGGAGGAATTCAGGAATTCGTGCGTAATTTGCATCAAATGACAATTAGGCTAAAGAACCCAATTCTGAATGAAAACTCACCGAGAATATAAAATTCGTGGTTGTTGCATGTGGAGTATCACATCCGTTGTCTCAGCAAACTCAGTTCTGTTTGGTGTCTACCATCTTTAAGATTTGCTATCTCACCGGTTTATTTAATGATGAACTTCATAAATAAACGGGTGAGGAATCTACACAGGTTTTTGAACATGGGCTTTGAAAAAACAACGATTGCATTGCAAGCCAAGTCCGGTCTATGAGTTTGTGTGTGAGATAACAGAACCATAATAAAGGGTTTTCGAATAAGGACTTGACAACTTTTTTTGAAATAAAACGCAAACCATTTCAGATATTGGCTTGAAGTACAATCAAAACATTTATGAATAAAACTCGACTTCGTTTATATGGCCACCGCCGGACCGTTTGCAGCTATTTCGAGTTCAATGTTGGCTCTGAGCTGTTCCAACATCGTCGGCATGTTGGCATAAACCAATGACTTAACGAAGCGCCAATGAGAATAGTCTAGAGGCGTTAATTCGCACGAACGCGGCGCCCAATGGACTGGCCCATATCTTGAAATAACACGCTCATCAAACTTGCCCTTCAATAATTCGATAGTAGGTTGTGCTGTGTGGCTTGTGGCACCATCCTTTCAATTCGGAACAAAAATAGTCTGAGCGATACCCAATTCTTGAGATCGCCGTGGAATTGACTGATTTGGACCGTTTGCTACGGACGCCTGAACGGCAGCGATATTTTCGACCAACCCTTTGTCTCACTGACACGACAACATCAAACAACGAATATGTAGACTCAAATTTTTGCACTTAACTTGTTATTGTCTGTCTACTAGGGCGAGAATTACGACCGAAAATTGGCTCTTAAAGTTGCTGATACCGACTCCGAATTTCGGTAGAAAATTTTTATAATTTGCAGACGCTGCTCAACCGTGTCTTTGTCATGATGAAAATGTTGAGTTGAGTTTACTGAATGGTTGGAATTTTTGAACGAGTTCCATCCTAACTTGACATAGATATAAGAGTTTATAATTTTGTATACTTCAAGAATATTAATTCTTTTTTAAGTTTATGAAGAACTTTGGTCTATTTTATTCATTAAAATGAATGTTGCTTTAAAAACATAAACTGAGCTTTCATAATAAGCTTCAAAAACTAATTAAATAAAATGCTAACTAAAACATTTTATACATTCTTGATTTAAGGAAAGAAAAATCATACGAATCGGACGTCGTTTGGCAAAGATACGGACAGTAAAAGAAAAATAGAGCCAAAATAATAAAAATCGTTATATGTTTTTCTTATGTTTTTCGACTTAAAGTGACCTCAGACACCCATGGTTTTTGTCTGCGGCGGTGACTGTTGGACGCCCTGTATTAATTCTAACGTGTGATAAATATAGTGACACTTTACACTAAAGCACCTCGCCCACGAGAGCGACCAACGAACAAATGAAATTTAATACATTTCTAATGCTTTTTTTAAGAAAAAAATGATATCAACAACGGATATCCGCACCTTCTCAGACAGCCAAGCTGCTTTTAAAAGTCTTAAGGCTCTGACATAAGGCTGTCGCGTTACATACAGCTTGTTCATTGAAGAGGTGGTTCGGTTTTGAACCTGGAGGTTGAGATTTGAAGATGTTCCTGGCTGGAGCGTTGTCGTTCATTCGCATGATGTGTAGTCTGCGTTTTTAGCTTTTAGAATGTTGGAATTTTTCTTCCGAAATAGTTCAGTATCCACTCATCTATTCTCTTAATCATCTAACATTTGGTGCTATTAGATTTGCAGAGTAAAAGATTCAAGGAACAAGGTACTTCGTCTTCCGTGTAACGAGTTTTGAACCCATTTTTTTTTTGTTGCTAAACCTCTTCATAAGAGTCTCACTAAGTCTCACAATTCAGGTTCCAAGAACGATTTGGAAAACTCAAATTTGTTTGAAAGCATTGTAAAAAAAAAGAGTTCGTTTTTCTGCGAAACTAATATTTGTTAGAATTACATCATGGTGTTCCTTTTTTCACTTCGTAAGTCGTTTTTTTTTAACCTGGGATTTTTGGTTTATTTCAAAATTCACAGCAAAAGAACTAAATGGTCAGGAACAATTGAGTCCACTTCTGGCTTTTCCCAATGTAGTTAGCTATGTTGCTATCAATATTGAGGTCTTGTCCCAGGAGGCGACGGATTATGTTTGTTTGTACTTAGTTTGTCCTCATTTGCTCTAAAATAGAAAAAAAAATCGCCTGTTCTTGAATCAGTGTACACGACTTTCATACAGCTCAGGGAGCGGCGTTGATTTAACATAGTCGTATGAATATCCTAGTAGAAAGGCCGAACTGTTGAAGATATAGCCATCCATGTTAACATCTGCTCTTCGCACTTTCTATTACAGAACAAGATTGAAGAAATTATAAATAATGATTTCCAAACCCATATGGTTCGCATAGGTAATTTCCCAATTATTGCACTTTGCACTACGTGTTTGTTGATGTTATAAATGATGTCTCATCTTGATATTTGTTGGTCGTTATGTAGTGTTTGTCTGTTGATCTGTCGGCGGAAGCTAAACTGGTTCGTGACGATTAAAGTTTGGCAGGAAGGCTTTAGACGTTCACAAAGTACGCTGCTCCAACACATCATCTCCGCTCTGCAAATCAGTGACCCTTTAATATTTATTTCTAATAACTTGGATTGCGGTTTTATTACCTTTGAATATTCGATTTCTAGAAATTGTGTGAGTGCTCTTTTCCTTCTCTGCGGGATCTTCTTGTCCCGCTTTACAAAATATGTCCTTTACAATAATTTTACTATTCGCTCAATATATTCTTTTTTTTTTTAAGCTGGACGATGATGGAGGAGGGCGTATCGCTGAACCTTCCGAAGAAGAATATGATGCCTTAAATGACCTAACATTCGGGTCAGCCATCAATGGTGACTGGGAAGAGGTTCACGAGAATCTGGTTCGTTTGGACGATGTTAAAGATGATATGCCCAACAACAATAGCAATATCAACCACAATATAGGATCTTCCAAACAAAACAAAAATGAAGAGGATTCCGATCTAGAAATAAATCTTTCTGGAATGAAATTGGATGATGTCGACATTGCATTCGATGACAGCGAGGCCGGCATCAATCTAGATCCTCTCGTTTGGGCTAATCCAGTTGTAGCTTCTCGATCTGCGCAACCAACAGCTAATATAATGGGCAATAGCAACGACAAAAGGCATGCTTTGTTATATTCGAACCCCGAAGCTTTTCTGCGCGAACACTTTCCAACACCGTTCAATAGCTCCCACAGTGGTCAACAACAAACGGCGGGATTAAAATCAAATCAACATCAGCAACAGCAACAACAACAACACCAGCATCTACAACAACAACAACAACAGCTGCAACAACAACAGCAACAAGCAGGGCAACAGGGTAATCGACCTTCTCCATTCGGAATGCAGCCAATGCAGAATACTCCGAACACCCCAAAAATCTGCACTCTGGAAGACATCGAGAGGAGCATCATTACTCAGCAGCAGCAACAGAAGCAACACAAACAGCTTCAGCAACATCAAAGGCAAGCTGTTCATGCCAGTCAAATGATTGCCTCGACTCCAAAGCCCAAAACACCAACGATTCCACTCACCCAACCATCACAGCAACACCATCAACCACCACCCCCTCAGCCACACCTCACAAACCATCACCCACTCCAACAGCAGCAACAGCAACAACAGCAACAGCAACAGCATCATCATCAGCAGCAGCAACAACAACAACAACAACAGCAGTTCAAGTTTCCGTTTCCAAATGCTGCAGGTCCACCTCCAGGATTCAATGGTCCTCGGCCAAATTTCAACAATTTGCCTCCCCAACATCCACTAAATAACCTCATCCATCAGGGTGGACAACCAAACCACCATAGGGGACAGCTGCCGCCAGGATTTCCCGCAGTACCGCTCTTTCCTCCAGGAATGCAAGGCCCGCATCAGATTCCCAATTATCCACCGCGTCCTATGCCGAATCTGCCCATTGCTCTCAATAATTTTGCAATGCATCCCAATTTCAACGCAATGCGCCCAGGCGCGCCTCCCATGGTGCCGCCCCGAATGCCACCACATCCGAGTTTGATGAACCCAACTGTGGGTTCGGCGTCTGCTTATAACATGTTCAACCAGCGCCTGGTGCAGGAGATCCAACAAAATCATCCAATGCTCTCGAATGTGCGTCATAGTTTCACGTCACCCAACAACAGCATGAACAACATGAACCCGCATCAGCAGCTGCAGCAGCAACAACACCAGCAACAGATGCAGCAGCACAACCGCCTTGAACGCAAACACAGTAGCAATAGTACCAGCAGCAACAGTCATCACCAGAACAGTGGTAGTGGAGGGTTACGTTCAAACGGCAACCTACCCGATGAGTATGACGAATACGCCAATCTGATGAGTACTCGCGACAAACACTGGCTGATAAGTATTCAGCTGACTCAGCTCAACACTGACACCCCTTACATAGACGATTACTACTACACTGTGTTTAGACAACGCAAGGCGGAGTTGAATGGCGATTCTGGCCAGAGCAAGACCCACAAGGACAACCAACTCAATCATCCACTCACTCAGCCGAAGGGCCATGCACAGCTTATACTGGTGTCTTTGGGAAACAAAAATGGCACGAACAATCGAAACGGACAAAATAATCGTGAGCGCAGGAATTCGGAGACAAAGAACGACCAGGACCAACAGCGAAAGTATGTCTTTACGCCTCTGAAGTTTGAGAACTCGCTGGGTAAGCTGCAATACGGCAGTGTCACGGCTCCAAGAAAGATCATTGACATGGATATCATGGGACCTGAAGGTAGCCCACAATTGAGCACGAATATTGAACTATCGGCCCAGAGGAAGTCGCGTCACATTTTGCTGCACATTGAAACCCTATACAGGATTGTTCTGAAGCTAGAGGACCTTGATAATCCAACTGCCATTGCAACTATCATCATGAAGGTAAGTTTCAATGTGACTCGAGTTTTTTTTTTTTTTTTGTAAACAATCTCTTTCAATTTATTGACCCGCAGAAAAAAAAGGAAACCGAACGCCTTGCACTGTTGGAACAAATGGAAAACGCAAACAAAGTGTCGACTGGCGATGAAAAATCTGCCGACACCACTGCAGCCGCAATAAATCCAGCCCTGAGGAATAAATTTTCCTACGAGTTGGAACCAAAAGAAGTACTTCTTGGAAGATTAGTTGCTGGCTTAGCTCTGGACAAGGTTCTTGCAATGATGAGTGTCCGCAAGGGAAAGGTATATTGCTAAGATTTTATTATATATTACAGGATATATGTAAATATTTTTATTTTAAATTAAAGGCATTGGTTCGTCGTTTAATGAAGCATATTGAAGATAATCCCATACGTTGGACTGTTTGGGTAGGCGTATTTGCTTCACTCCAGAATGTGCTGAAGAAAGATCGCGAAGATACAGAAGGTGTTCTCTATGCACTCTATCCAGAATTTAAGAGACAAATTCGATCGGCTGATTTTGATATTGTTATAAAGCTTTCGAATGCCATGCCAATGAGCGAAAAGAAATCAAATAGCTTGTTTTCGAGCAAGGTGAGTTTATTCAATAAGAATGAAAAATAATAAATTCATTAAATTCGATCAATTCCGAGGGAATGTTACCAATTTTTTTACGAGGGAAACATTCCCCATTAAGAAAAAATCATGTAGCAACGTCATGGTTACATAAAAAAATTTGCAAATGGGAGTTTTTAGAACTTGACGAGGTAAAACGAAAGTTGCTAGGATGTATAACATCTGGAGTTGCTACCTCTATGGTCCAATCCCCATCAGTTGCCCCTTAGTTTCAACACTCTTCAGAGCTTGGCTGCCAGTCCTATAGTTTGTCACTGAATAAGTACCAAAGACTCCCTGTCTTCTTTTCCACTGCTGTTTCTGTAAGTTCTGTAAGAACACCCAGATGTAATGCATTTGGGTGTACCTACGAAATTAATTCAATGCCCTCCCAACTTTGCAGCTGAGATGCTTTCTCCCTTATCTACTGTAGGTTACCCGTCAGAATCGACTAAAAGATTACCAGTTCAGTAGTGCAGAGCATTTTGTGCTTTCACCTCTTTAATGACTTCACGTCGACTGTACATTCGCACTTATTGCTGATATTAATGTGCGCTCAGAGATCTGAGAAACGTGAACTTGCAAATTTTTAATGACAGCATTTGAAATATGACATTAGCAAGATTTTAAGTATAAAAAACATGACAAATAGATAAGATTTTCACAGTTTTACCAAATTACCTCAATTTATTCCTTAAGCAGCGTCCACATAATGTTGTTTTGTGAGGATCAACACTGTTGCTCAACAAAGTTGAATAAATGTGGACACTTTGATTAACGCAAGATTCTAAGCGGTAAATATTAAAGGATTTTGTGTCGAATAAAATACGATTTCGTTTGCCAAAGACCCGTCGATAGTGGAAAACAAACCGACACGTGCATTAAAAATCAAAAAAATGCATTGACATGATTCGCTTGAGAAACGAAAAAAAAATATTCTCTAAAGTTCTTGTCCTAAAAAAATTTAAACCAGAAAAGACACTTTTTATACAACATTAAATTTCTTACATTTTTGTATAATGTATTTATATTTGAATAAGTGGGTGTAAGAACAGGACAAGACAAAATATCATAGAAGAATTGGTCCCACGTTATGTTTGTGAATACAAATATTGAAAAACATAATGAATATAAGAAATATTAAAAGATAAAGGCATTGGACTTGTACTGTTCTTACACTCAACACAAAAGGTAATTTCATTAGCGTCCACGAATGAGGTATACATAGTTGGAAAACTTAGTGTTAGTACATAATTTTTGTGTATGGAGACAAATCTGCAAACCATGGGGTATAAGCAGTAAACAATGATATTAAGTAGTGAAGAAATTAGTTTCAATAGCGTTTCATATATATGACCGAACGGTTCACTTTTAATGAATATAATAGAGCCCAATATTAAAGCACTTTGGTCGACAACAAACGTAAGAAGTTAATATAATCCTATAGAAGCATCAAAATTCTACTTTATTTATCCGATCTTGCAGTGTTTTTTTTTATTTTTTGTTTATTTTTTCAACAATCTTCCCTTGTATTCGAAAAAAACAATTATCCTAAGATCATACGCTCTGCATTACATTCTTTTTTCCTCCTTTAACAAAATCTACTAAAACCAGGTCCGATATTTGAGTTTGGAAAAGGTTTCTAGTTTGTTGTTTCTTGATTTTGTTCGCTGTGCGTTTAAATGATCCTTTTAGCTGTGTTCCATTCAGCTACTTTGTAGTTTTCGGAAGGTCTTCAAACTGCTTTTACCATAGAGTTGAAGCAATTGAATGCAGCCAGAGCCTAAAGGAACACACCAGTTATTGGAGTAACAAATAGTATTTGGCTTGTATAATCGACTCTTAAAATAGAAGAAAAAAGACAAGCGCGTCTTGCTACAATGCGCGGCAATAGTTAGTAACATGAACCTTAGTACGATCAAGCCCTTTGATTAGGGAAAATACTTTTAATCCTCACATAAACGAGAGCAAAATACACGACGATTTTGTTATTTAATAAAGTAAAATTCTACTTTGTTTATTCGATTTTGCAAAGTGTTTTTCACATTTTTCGGTCGCTTGTTTAAGCCATCTCCCATTTTTTTTCTGATACGTTGATACACTCCATAGTCCCTTATCGTTTTCATAGGTGACGTTTCTGTTTGGTATGTAGACCAGGTTCCATATATATTTGCCCATTCTCCTTTGTTTTTATTATTTTATTGACTTTCTAAATCATAATTAACTAAAAATGCGAAATGTAACTATACTATTATTCTTGGGCATCGTTTGATGTTTTTTTTTTTTTGATGATGTTAAGTGATTTAATGACGATGAACCAAATGAAAATCTAAGAACAGTACAAGTCCAGGGTTTGTAGTGTTTTTCTAATCAATCAAGCCTTTTTTGTATGAATTTGAGTAATGCATACTCACCTCAAAATTGAGTTTTTCGGATTTATACGGTTCTTACACTCATCGATTCATTTCATGTACGTCAAGACTCTCATTCGATAGACCACGACAAAGTTTCCAATATTCTGCGAAAATGTTGTTAATGAAGAATGGTAGACGGTTCGGCCATAAAACAATATCCTCATAGAAAAAGCACATGCCTTTATTTATTTATTTATTTCTAAGCAACAAATAACAAATTCTTAGCCTTTTAAAATTTTGGTGAGTTAAAAGTGTAATAAAATGACAATTTTGACATCAGTTATTTACATTGTTTTGTATGCAATTTTCTAGATAGTTTCTAAAAGAACATTTTGCGCTAAAGTTGCCAAGTAGTTTTCTTTCAAGGCAGAGCTTTAACGTTAATTTTTTTTTGTTTATTTTTCAATTAGGTTATGTAAATATATGACAAACTTAAGCGATATAAAAAAAAATATGTTAGAAAACATTAAATTTAAAAAATTAAACATCTGGGATCTAAAGAAGTTCATAGTTTTATGGACGATTTAATAAAACCCTCTTTACTAATTAAAAGGCTTTTAAACCTTTAAATACCGTTTGTTGTTAAATGTTTTTGAAATTAGTAGCATAACTTATGCATTAGTAGCATAAATTAAAGTTAACCTAGAAAATGATCGAAAACTTATTTTCTAAACGAAAACAGCAAAAAAAAAAAAACTAAACTAAACAAAACTAACTGAACATTTTATATTTCGAAATCAAATCCTGGCGCATGATCTGGTGGAAATGTTTTTTCTAATATACATACAATTATATACAATTATTAATAATTGGACTCCGAGCTTGATATTTTGTAGGAATTACTTACTAAAATTGTATCATAAAACGATAGAAATGTTCCTGAAATAGTTCCTTCTGTAATTATCTAGCTTTAAGCTTTAATGTATTAACAGAGCTACCAAGACTATGGAAGTTTCTGTATTTAAATCCAGATGCTGTCATTTTAAAACTTACATTCTTAGTTCTGATACAATTTTTTTGCTTTTTGTTTTTAGTTTGGAATTTCATCTCTGGTCTGCCTTATTCTGCAAGCTGAACTCATCTATGTCTTAGATCAAGACACAACACTCAATAATGAAAATCGAGATTCTTGGAGACTATTCCTTGACTCGGTAGCAACATCATTAAATCGAACAATTCAAAATCAAACCGTATGCGCCGCCATTGAATCGGATTCAATACAACCGATGATGAATCATTTCGCACGATTCAAAGATCTTCAATTAGATTCTTTACTAGCATTAATATCTCAAGCTAAAGAGCAAATTAATTAATTAATTACAAAATTAACAAAAAACAAAAACAAAACAAAAAAATATTATAAACATTTAAATGCTAATATTTAATTTTTTTTTTGAATGCAAGAAAAAAATAATATTTCTTTGTTTGCAATTGTTTCTTGATAAAATTATAATAAAAAAGAAAAAAAAAAACAAAAAGAAAAATTAAAAAAAACAAAAAGAAATAATAACATAACATAAAAAAATAATATTTTTTTTTTAACTTCTTCCTTTTCTCCTTCTTTGTGTTTGCTTATTAATTATTGTTTTTGGTTTAGTTTTATTCTATTTTTCCTTTTTTTTTTAATTTCTCTTTCGTTGGTGTGTTTTTTTTTTGTAAATATTTGTACAAGCAAAAACTTTAGTTTATAGAAAATCAAAAAAAAAGAAAAAAAATAATTTAATCAGAATACAAAAACAAAACTAAATTTAATACATTTTCACTGGAATTATATTTGGAACTCAATTGAAAATGTATCTTACAGAAGAAACAAAACAAATTAACCACTAAGCTACAAAGGACACTTAATATTCAAGTAATGCTTCATAGTAATGAATCTTATTTAAATTACTTGCTGCAGGTCCTTTGTAGGCCTAGCGTCTATATTCATTATTAAAAAAAAAAAAAAAATATTTTCACTGTGTATTTATGCATAAATCTTTTAGTATCTATATATTCTTATAATTAATATAATAAATGTAGAAGTCACCATAAATAAATTTAAAATATTTAATGTGTTAATTATCTACCTACTTTTTTTATTTTATATTTTTTTTTTTTGCTTTTTTCCTTATACAATGTGATACTTCAATTCGAAAGATAAAAGTAAAATTTATTGTCTCACTATTCAATTCTGTTTTTGTGCGTTTGAAAAAAATATATACATATATAAATTGATTAAATAAATTAATGAATTAATTAATTAACTAATTGGCCGACGGGTTTATTACATAAAAATTACTCGATATCGGTGCAGGTAGTTATATGCTAATATTACTCACGGCTTTGTTTATTTTTTTTTAATTCTTATTATTAATTATTAATATTATTTATTAGCTTAAACATAGAAATTGAAATTTAAAATGAAAAAAAAAAACAAAAAATTAAAAAAATGTTAATGATGACATTTAAAAGATAAATCAATTTGTAGACGTGTGACCTAGAAACGCGAGAGAAACCCTTTTGATGTTGTTTTTAATTTTTTTATTATTAAATCCCATAGTGTAGACATTTAAAATAAATTAAAGAAAAATGGGATTTTTGAACTGGTTCTTCAAATATTTAAAAGAAAATATATTTAATTAAATAAAGAAAAAGAAATTTTCAAAATTAACTGTGTGTAGTTCTTGGAATAACATCGAAAGTATGAAATTTGTTTTTTTGTGGAGATATAAACTTTATTTTAAATTTATTTTAACATGGCAGTCCTCGATACCAAAAAAAAAAAAAACATAAAACACATAAAATGACAAAAAAGAAAATGCATAATTATATGTTGAAAACATTAAGTTAATATTTTTTTTTTATATATTATTTTATTAAGAATATACCTACATATTTTTGTTGTCTTCTAATATAAATATATAATTTAATAAAAATCTAATTTATATCAATTAAACATAATAATAAACAAGAAAGAAAATAATTATGAAAGTCATTTAAACAATTTTATAATAATAAAAAAAAATATTTGCATATATTACTAATATTCTTTTGTGATTTATATTTTTTTATATATACCTGTATTCATAATACACACTTTACTTATTAATGAAAATAATTTATTATTTAAAAAGATAAATAATAACAAAAAAATATATAGTATATAACAAACGTGCGTAAAGGATGAATATTTGTTAAAAAAATCCTAAGTCGTTTCGGGGCATATAATTCACTTAAAAACAAAAATTAACATAAAAAAAAGCAAGCGTCTATTATATGTATGTTTATCAATATTTATTACAAACAAAAAACAAATATTTTCTATGTCAAGTGCACTGGTAATTTTTTATAAATCTTAAACAAACAACAACAAAAAAAAAAACAAAAATCATATAAATATAAATAAATATTTAAATATAAATTTTTGAGGACTGCCCCTCCCTAAAAAAATACTAATTTGCAATTAGAAACGTATTTATTGCATTATAATATAAAATTAAATCTTAACTTGTTTTTTTTTTATTTTATAGAAAGTGAAAAAAATAAAAATAAGAAATAAAAATTGTGTAATAAACAACAGAAAAAAAAATACCTTAATGGGGTACCTTGCATAATACTTATCAAAAGTAAATAAATTTAAAAGAATATTTAAAAAATAAAATAAAATTTAAATTAGTTAAATGCAAAATAAAACCAAAATATCGCCTGAAATATATTTTGAAACAAAACGATATTAAAAATAAATTATAATTTAAAAAAAAAAAGAAAGAATTCTATGCTTTTCTATTCAAAAATAAAAATTAAAAAAAAAAACTAGTTATATTTTATTGGTTCAACAAAATACAAAAAAATTAAACGCAATGAAATTATTATAAAACAAAAAATAAAGAAATGACAGTTTTTACTTCTTAACAAAAAAAAAAAAATCACATTAAAAAATCGCCCACAAACAGAAATAAAAAAAAAAAAAAAACGTGAGGTAAAAATCAATTGATTTAAAATCAATGTTATTTAAATTAAAAACAAAAGAAAAAAAACTTAGTTTAAACAATATATAGAACAAAATAAAAATACATTTAATGATCACAAAACAAATAAGTAAATTTGTCAATATACAAAAGAGAAATAATAGGAAAAAAAATTAAACAACAAACAGAAGAAAATAAAATTAACAAACAAAATAATAAAAAAAAGAACGGAAGGATATATTATATATATACATAAAATATATAATAATTTTCTTTTTTTACATAGACAGAATATTGAAAATATATACAAATGAAGAACAGCATATGAATGTGTTTTATTTGATAGCGGGGTTGATAAATAATCTTGCGTCGAGTGAAGAAGAATTGTAATTGAAGAAGAAGCGATTCAAAGCGATTATGGTTGTGGTGTTTGCATTGGTGATTATCTTATCTTTTCAGAGTTGACCTTAAAACTAAAAATTGAGAGATGACCTGAAATTTGTAATAATAAACGGATTAATTAGTGGTGCTTTATTGTTTACCGCATTGCAACTGCTTGTTTACAATAATGTAATCCATTAAGATAACTTTTTTTTTATTCTTGTATTAAATAATTTGTATTATTTAAAGATAATAAAATATTTATCACAACTGGAGAAGGAATAAAGAAGAATGGAAATCAAAATATATATGATACACTTCGATGTCTTCATAAAGGGGGAACAATTGTTTTTATTTTTTGAGAATCTTCTTTCATCAAAATGTTCCTGGATTACAGGATGGACAGCGTTCCAATTAATTTGAACAGATAATAATAAGCTAATAAGTGTTTTCGAAGCTCATTGATGCCAACGAATTGCAGCATGAATAAATGAATATGTGTCTGTATACAGTGAATCATAAAAAATTGCCTGCAATGATAAAAGATAGAAACTAATATCTGTCATCCACATATCGGTAAGTGCAAATTTCTTCTTAAAGTTATAGTCCAATAAAACTATTTACGAGTTTTTGAAAATATAAAATTTTTTATATTTTCAAAATATAAAATTTGCGTATAGTTTTTAATAAACGCAATAAAGTTATCTAAAATTTAAAAAAAAATATATGTTCCTTTGAAGTACGTTTTGTAGGGGAGCGTTTCGGAATCCCGCTTTTTAAAATCCCGTTTTTAAAAAATCCCGCAAAAAACATCCCGCTTTTTACAAAAAAATAAATGCATTAAACTAAATAACCATAGAATGTCAATGGTTTGAATGTCAAATTACTTGACTAAAACATAATACATCGTATTTACTTTTGTTCTTACTGTACGTTATCATTTTTTGTTGCTTACAAAATCTTAATAACTATAACTCTTACACAAATAATGTATGCATATCAAGCTCTTGGTAACGGTTTTTTGCGTCGTATAGCTCACAGCATACAGTTGAACTGAAGTACATTATGAAGACAGTACCTTTTTGTTAATTGATTAAAGTTTATTTTTTGTTTTGTTTTAAGAGAATACTACCTTACTTTATACCTTTTTTGTTATGTTATTTTTTTTGTTGAAGGTTACAATAAAATGCACTTAGAGAAATCTCTGGTTATTTAGTTTGTTTTAATTTTTTAATGATTTCGATTTTGCAATCAAAACAAGTTGTTTTATTTTAAAAAATCGCGCGATTTTTTAAAATAAAACAACTTGTTTTGATTGCAAAATCGGGATAAAAAGGATCGGGATTATAAAAAACGGGATTATAAGAAACGGGATTAAAAAAAGCGGGATTATAAAAAAGCGGGATTATAAAAAACGGGATTTTAAAAAACGGGAATATAAAAAGCCGGATATCAAACCCAACCCGTTGTGTAGGACTTCTTGAAAATGGTAAAATGACATCTTTCGTTTTTTAACTCACCCATTTTCCGGCAAGGGAACACCACGCTCTAAAAAAGGCTCATTTTTTTTTTGTATTAACATAATACGTGCCCTGCAGGTAAAATTTTTTAAGAAATTTGTATTCCGTTCTTTGAATAATTACATTATAGTAGAGTCATTTATTGCATTAAGGTCTGTATTTTGATCTCTTGGAATATCATTGTATTTTGTTAGATATCGGCAGTTGGGGTACGTTCATTATTACCAAAAATTAAAATTAACAACCCCAGGGATCGGGTCCTTTATGAAATTGCTCACACTTTTTATAATTCTTTTACATTAAATTTCATACAATTGTATTAAGAGCATACTTTTTTTTATAGAACAAAAGGTTAATTTAACGCTCCAAAGGGGGCGTGGCCTTATCCTTGTTGTGGTTCAAAGAATAAAAACTTCTAACACCCTTTTTACGGTTGTCAAATATTAATTGATTGATATACGAAAAAACTTACCAATTGATTGAAATTTTTTTATTACGATTTTCAATTGATAAATTTAAAGAGCATTGTGAATTTTGATTTGTATGCAACGATTGAAAATTGGTATTTGATTTAGTTTAGTTTATTTATTTTAATGGTATACATTAAGACAATGTCTTTTATAGTACAGCAAAATTATAATAATATAAATAAAATAAAAATAAAAAAAAAAAATAATAATTAATCATCATTTTGTGTCATCCGAATTATAATTCAGATGATAGTGTGTGTTTTTATTGCAAAAATACACAAATTTTTGTGTAGCGTTTCTAGTATAGAAGATGACTTAGGGATGAAAATAGGCCGGTGGACAATTCTGGTTCTGCGAAAAAGTGAAACGAAAGGCTTTTTCACTCAAAAAAACGATTCTCGTTCTGAGAAAAAATTTCTAAAAACTTCATAATAAATAATTTTCTTTTGAAGTGAATGTCAAGGTGAAAACATTTTTTTAGAAAAAATTGAAAAAAAAGATTGCGGCAACTTAAAAGCTTTCATGTTGGCAGGTTCCGTTACTACCGGTTTTTGAAAAAAAAAAATGGTTTTCATTTGAAGATATACCTTATCCAAAAAAATGACCGTGGATTTTTCCAAAAACGTCTGGGGATAGTCTCCAAAAAACGCCACATGTCAAGTTTGAAGTAAATCGACCCATCTGTTTAGGCTGTGGCTTCTGATACATACAGACAGACAGAATTGTCAGGCAAACTTTTTTCTCATTCGCTATCATCGTTATGTCATGTTTGATTGTTATCTCAACTTTTTTTTGTAAGAATGCATAACTTGATATATAGTTATATTTTAAGTAAGAAAAAGTTAAATGTGTATCTAATATGATGTAAAATGGCATTTAAAAAATTTTTGCCCGCCATTTTGTGGCAGCAATCTTAAAGTTTTAATATTTTTTAATGAATTCGAATTGAACGAGCATTTATCAAATTTACTTAAAAATCAAACAAGTTGTTAAAAAAACCTATTTCTCGCCCTTGTGTGGGCGTGACCCAACTGGAGAACTAAGGATTAAATTATTAAGATACAAAAAAAATTAGCATCATATAACTTTGGTTCTGGATTTTCCATAATCATAATTTAATTTTGGAAGAAATAAGAAAACGCTCAGAATTTTTTTTTCACAATTCTAAGTTTGAAAATCTTAAAAAAAAAGAAAATTGTTCATGTGACTAACCATGGAAAACCGTTCTGCAAATCAGGTCGTGTAGATTTTTAAATGGAATAACCTAAGTTATTCCATTTAATGTTGAATAATTTGTTTTTGAAATACGAGTTAGGTAGATTCTTCTACACTGCGGAAAGCTTTGTCAAAAACAAACACATTCAATATCAACAACTTCGTCAAAATCACAACAAACAGATTTGAGGTACTAATCATAACTTTTTGTTACAGGATTATTTGGTTAAACATTACATATTATCATATTACCCCTAGTATTAGAGGGATATAAACGACATTTTTATAATTTTTGAGTCAAAATATCTATTAGAGTAATCAGGACCTATCTTATAAATGACATTTGCGTTACAAAAAATAACATCCGTTTTAAAAATTCACATTCTTGTATAAAATAATGCTTAAACCCAAAGTCACTATCTGATTCCATGTTTAAATTTCTCATAGGTTGGTTAAGAATGCCTCATACCATAAAAATTACCTTTGCTGTCATACATTTTTTTCTTATCAATTGATACAACTTCGTACAATAACGTTAATTTCTGCAATTATACCTTTTTTAAATTTGTTAAAAAAATATTTAGCAACCCTTGACCTTAATTTATCAGAAGACTTTGATTAAGCTGGACTTCTATCAAGTACACACGACATTTAAGCAATAAAAGAATATGATGAACTTTATTACAGTAAAAAAAATATAGGCTCGAATGACAAGCACTTCGGCCTGAGACAACCCTGCCAGACTGTATTTTTTGTACCATTCTCGGGATTTATACCTAATTTAAATATATTTAAAACAAAAAGTAGGGCAACCTTGAACTGCGGCTACCCATATATACTGATTGAACTGATTATGTAAAAAAAAAAAGTTTAAGTAAGAACTCTAGCCAATTTCTTAAATTATGTGATCAATTTTGTGGTATTAAAAATTTTATTCGTGTATGTGGCAACCCTTCGGCTCACGGCAACCCCTCCCAAGGCCGTGTTTTTTTACTTATCTAGTACTAAAGCAACTGTACACAAATTTTTAGCTTTGTTAGGTTTAGTTTTGAAAATTTTTTCGCATTAAAAAAAAAATTATTGGGAACCCAGAACCCACGAAAATTCTGCTAGACTTGGGTTTTTGTTCATAACTAGTACCTTGGTAGGTTAGTCAAAGTTGCTGGTTTTTTGATTTAGAATAACAAACGTCTACATAACGCTTGTCAAATCAGCATAAGAAGACGAGGAAACTTTTGCGAAACCTAGATTTTGCAAAGCAATAGTTCATTTAATTTAATTTTTTTCTTTTTATTTTGATTCTGAAATCGCTTTTTGTGAGGATGAGGTTAAAAAAAGTATAAAAATCCTATCTTTTATGTGGTAACCAAGCATATAAAAACTATGAACTTATATTGCTTGCGATGGAGTAAGTATGGAGAACAAAATTAAATATCTTCAAAATTGGATGATAGCCATTTGAGGGTTTCTCAAATCTCAAATAAGAAACTTAGTCACTCGTTAAAAGGATTTGAACTTCTTTTTCATAATAAAATTACGATGGAGTCATTGGCAAACGTGTTTGTGCCGCGCGCCACGCCACCATGTCGAGGCATGGATGGCGTTGGCTAAGTTGGGTGACGACGAGGACTATCATGACGATGACGACAACAAAAACCTAACAATTGTGCGGTAGTGGTATAGTTGCCGCAGCGACTATTGCCGACAACCGCCAACAATTCCGGCAACAACACTTTTTTCGTGGTCTATCATAGTTTTCAATTTTAATTTTTTTTTTTGCGATTTGTTATTTGTTCTCCAGCTCCAAGTCTTGGTTAGTTCGATTCCCGGATACGACAAACGTGTGTATTCAGACATCGTGTAGAGACAAAGGGCGCCAATCGGTGCTTGTTTGTTGCATACACTACAATAACAAGTTGCTAACATTTTTGGGGGAAATATCAATGGCACGGACGACCGACCGACGCGACGCTATGGCAGTAGCGGAGTGGCGACACAAAAACTATGACACCATCACCATTACCACTGCTCTATGATGCCAGAGGCGACGACAACGACAACGACGTCTTCCAGACCACGACTATACTGTTTCAATTTTTCTATGATGAATAAAAATCAGGAGCACTAAGGAGCCACCACATCGCCACATTTAGTTGTTTTTCCTTTTCGTTGTGTCATTTTTGTGTCTTCTAAAAATTCTATTCATTCAGCTAGCGCGCGTGTTTGCTGAGCTGCCTGTGCCTGCATCCGATTGTCTCCCCATAGCGGCACCCGCTTTAGCACACTCCCTGGACAGTCAGGAACCACATTGGTTCCATCTTCTATTTGAGGATGATATATGGCCGAGTCATAGCTGCGAATGTAAATACACATTCGAGTTGCCATTTAGTTATTCAAATTGATATTCATCTTTGATGAGTGGCGTCAAGGAGTAGGTCAGATGAAGAGTAATTGGCTTATTGTATTGTTGCTGTTAGTTGATGTTGGTTCTTTTTGTTGTTCTTGTTTGTTTTTAATGGCGATTTATTGTTATTTGAGATCCATGAATGCTATGAGTCATGTTAACGACATTTTTATGTTTTTCTTCTTTTTTTTTGAATAAACACATTTTATTTGTTCCATTAGAATGAGTATAGGATGATATTTGGGTTAGCCATTGTTTTTTATAGGTGTCATAACTCATAATAATTTGATAGGACTAATATTCTGGATTCCTGATAACCAATTGAGAGGGTTCGTAATGTCAAAATTATTCATACATGTAACTACCTACACTCAAATATTTTAATTTTCACAGCTGGAAGGGTATTAGGTATTATCAGCATCGCTCTAAAATGGATGACAAATATTCGACAGCACTGGTAAATCTCAACCGAAATGGATTTATTTTTGGACGCCACCGCTTGGTGTAATCTGACATTTTGGAAAACGCAAATTAATCTATAATTCCAAAACTAATAGTTTTAGCGAAGAGGTTGTTGGACCAAAGTTGTATTAAATGTGTCTTTTATATATGTGGGTAGCCCTATTTTTTAAGTTGCATTTTTGTTTTCAATATTGACAGTGAGACCCAGATAATTTTGATTCTGGAAAACTTACCCGCCATTAAAAAAAAATATTATAGTAGAAGAAGAAGTAGGGAAGTAAACTTTTAAAGTGGTTAAAACATGCAATTTTTTTGTTGCAAAAAAACGTTACCGCAAAAATGCTTAAGATTTGGGATATCAAAGCTTTTATAGTTCTAGAGACGTATTGATATAACCGTGGGTGGCTGTTAAAGGGCTGCCAGAGGTCATATATCAAAAATGAAAAATTGAAATAATTTATTACAAAAAAACTTGATAAGGTACAAGGCTGAAAATTTGTAAAACTAGAGCTGCTTTAAATATATTGAGTAAACAAAATCGGCAAAAGTGTAGGTGGAGCCTAAGAATTGCCAGAGGAAATTAAACTAGAAACCTTTAAAAAAATATATAAACAAAACCTGACAAGGTAAAAAGCAAAATCCGATTCATTTTAACCTAAATTTTCAGCCTTGCCGCAATGAAGTATTTTCAACTTCGGAATTTTTCTTTTTCTTAACGCAAAATTTATCATTGGCGCTTATTACGTTGATTTCTTATTTATTTTTATTTACGTTGATTTTTCGTCGCTAGCTCTTTAACTATTACATTACATCTTCAAAAATATATCAAAATGTTGAAAATTGTGTCCTCTTATTTTGATTTATCATGAAGATATCTAACCTAAGTTTATTTAAGAAAAAGAAAAATGGAAAAAAAATAAAAGAAAAATACAAAATTAAAATTTCATAACCTTAAAAAAGTAGGTACATCCCGTAGATAAGCATTAATTAATGTATGAAAAGACTAGTGCTAATAGTTTTTTGATAAACATAAATTAAAAGCAGGATATGGATGGTGAGAAAAATGGTATATGAAAGGGGGAAAAGAAGTGCCCACCAACATATTTAGGTAAGGGGAGTGGGTGTTAAAAATTGTGTTTTTTGCAATTTCTATCAAAAGCAGACCTACTATCGAAAAAAGTTTAGTACAGGAGTGGTAGATGGTAAAAAGATCTAGAACTTTTTTTCGTATAATCTTTCTATATAACCTCAAATATATTGCAAAAAACGAATTTTTTATTTTTATTTTTTACCAAAGGGTATTTTCATTGTAACGGGTGTGACACAGTTACAACATTTCTTGTTCATATTTTTCACTTTTCTCTTAATTAAAAATTTAAGAGCTTTCAAACTTAGTTATTTGTTTATTATATTTCTAAAGTGATATTTCTTGTTTACGTCGCAATTTCTTAATATTAGGTGTAACGGGTGTGACGTTATAAATTCTGCACAGACTCGTTCGGATACTTATAGAAGCCAGATTGTAAATTTTTTTTTGCAATAAGCCTTTTGTTTGAATGAAATTGATAAAAAGATTTGATTTTACAACCGTTCAAAAATGTAACGGGTGTGACATTGTATTAAAAACTGTGTGGATAATATAGAATAATTGAAAAAATAAAGACGGAATAAATTCAAACTCCAAAGAGTTAAGTACTATTACGCAATAATTAATTAATTTCGGTCGGAATATGAGTAAACAGCAGAGTAATTGACTCCATTTTATTTTTTTTAACGTAATTAGGTTTGGACACAAATGTGAGTCCACTGGTTAGATAGTTGAATACAGGATCTTTAAAATAATGTTAGCTTTGAAGTATTAATATTTTATTTAAAGATTTCTCTTTTTTTTTAATTTCAGCAAAAAAAAATTTAATTTCTTTGAAGTTTTTAATATTCACTAAAAATTGTATAGTAATTCGATTTGAGAATTGGTGACAACAGTCAAACTTTTATTACACCTATAAACTCTTTTTACCACCACTCCTATGCTATCTACTGCCCCTTTCATATGAGCAGTGTAAAAAAAACGACAAGTTTGGAGCAGTGCATACTGTTACGAATATAGGAGCGAACACACCCAGACGAAATTAAACATGTTGTTGGTCTTTGGTTATGATGAATGACTAAAGCTCTGAACGCTATCATCCGAACTTCGAACTTTCGAACTTCGAACGGAACGAAATCTGTCTATATCTGTCTCTATCTGTCTGTGTGTATTTGTCTCTTTTGCTTAACGAAACTGGATATCTCTGGATCCTTCGTGAAGAAATGAGAGGAGTATAAATACAAGGTCGGAGAAGGAGATACAGTTATCCAAAATAAAAAAAAAATGCATTTAAATATCAAAAATAAAAAACAAATTCCTCGCACTAAGGTGATGGCTCCATTAAAACTTTGCACATCAACTTGTTGCACCCCTTCCTCTCTCTCTACGCAACCTAACCAAATTGCCATAACATCAGCTTTATGTCATTGTGCAATACTAACAATGAAGGCACTATTATTCTATTTACAAACAATCACTTCAACACCTCTTGTCATCCTCTAATTCAACAACTTCCTCTATCCTTCACACTGTCCAAACAATAAGGTGCCAGTTAAGCAATTACCCCACTAATTACCGCCCATCTTTTCAATCTTTAGTAACGGGTTGTTAACGTCAACAACAGCCATTATCATCAAAGAGCAAAAACAAAAAAAACATAACAAACACAAAAACATGAAAAGACCATAACCTCATAAGCATTCAACGGCGTGCATGAAAGTCTTTCTTCTAATTGAAAAATAAAAACCATTACTCCGTGCGTACTTATACTCTTACCCCCAAACCAAAGCCAAGCCATCATAGGAATATCTTCTCTTTCTATCCGTGCTATCTCATCGATAAGGCGACTATAACCATCATCTTGCTTTACTTTTCTTTTGTTCAACAAACGGCAGAATAATGAAATGCTGTTGACTTAAAAGCCGCCGTCAACTATACTAGCCAGTTGTTTTTGACGGCGACAACGCACAGAGACAACAGAATCAACGGCGACAATATTAATGGCGACATTTTCATATTAGAAAGAAGCAAAACTGCCCCGGGAATCACCACCCATCACACACAGTCATCACCACCATCATTGCTATTTTCTACACACACACACTCACACACCTATCCCATCCCATCCTTCCTCGCAACCATGCGATCGGATTGTCTAATGCCCCCCCCCCCCCCCACGTCCCCATAAATTACTGCAGCCCTCACCCAATACACCAAGTCGAGACGAGACTGATTATTTCATACTCGGTGCCCGTTTTTCGGCAATCGAAAGAAAATAATAACTGTAACAAGTCTATCAGCCCAAAAATATACTACACAAAATCCAAAACCAATGAAACTAACAACAAAAAATTATTATCTTCGTAGGGGTTCTTCCCTGTAGAGAATACCGAAAAGGATATATGTACCGGCATAGTGGCGAGCCAAAGGTTTCCCCCCGCTCAAAAGCAAGGAATATGCATGACACACAACAAAATAGCGCCAACCACCATCAGCATCATCATCATCATTGGACAAAATCATCTCTGGGTTTCTCGTGAAAATATGCGAGGACGACAGTCGTCGTCGTCGTAGTCGAAGTCTTCGTCGTCGTCCTCTTTCTAGTTTGGAAGCGTCTGCTATACTACTTTTGGCGGCCTGGCGACAACAACTACGACGACGGCGGCGGCAGGAACTCAGGCACCCAATCTGCGCCAGTATTACTGGCTGCTGTGGCATAATACTGGCGCACATTCAGGATCCCGCATTTGGCCACTGATACTGTGCTCCGTTTGTTAGCCTGCTCACATTTGCTACAAAACGTTGTCGTCACCTTCTCTGGAGCAGCAGAGCACACAGCAGAGAATCAAGGAGCCAGTAGTTGCCAAAAATATACAAAATCAAACAATTTTAGAGCCCTTTCTTTGGTCTCACCATCATAACCCGCCGCATGTTATGTCGCGACGACTTTTCTATTTTCCCACTAGAAAAAAAAATTACTAAACAGACGAGGGGAGAATAACGAAGAGAAGAAGCCTCTTTTTTTCATACACGGTGTGTATATGTTTTAAATGAGTTTTCTAACCAGTCACATTAAAAACGGTCCTTCAATTCATGAACCCAGAGGCGCCTTATACCAAACAACCAACCAACCAACCAGCCCACAAACCATCACCCAAGGACACAAAAGATAAACAACACAAAATAAGCGCTCTTCCGGATTCTGAATGGATTGGCGCCCAACACAGGACCAGCAACAAAAGAGCAAGAGGACAACACAAACAAATTTACTACAATGTTTATTTGTGTGCCGCCGAGGCGTCGAATATGCCGGCGACGACAGGGACGATACCCAACAATTCGATTCCCATTCATAAATTCAAAGGCATTACTCTCTATGTGCACTGAGAGAATAGAACAGAACGGGAGACAGATTATACCAAACTCGAAATGGCAAAAAGGACGGTGTGCGTATGGCCCATTGTCAATACACACAACAATCATGTCGCGTCTTCTCAACGCCAAATTAGCCATTTGGAATTTTATTTTCAACATATTTATGCGATAATTTCATGCGTTAGATATCCTTTAAAGACACCCTTGACTATAAAACACATCGTTTTCTCGCTCAACTCATTGCCAGCCATACACACACACACTTGTAGCAAATAAGGCGCCAAAAACGTAACAAGTGGCGACCGAATGATGGAGGAAAATTACGTGGATGCTGTGTGCGCCAATGGTCTGCCAATAGTTCGTCCTTTTCGTTGGTTTTTCTATATTTTGTGATGTTGGGCGGGGGGATGGCAATACTATTTATGGGAAACGAGGGGGATTGAGAGAAACTTGTTGTGATTGTGATGAGTCGTCCTAGTAGCACGTTTCCAAGGCTCTTTCTCTTTTTTGTTGTTGATTTTATGAGCGATAAACAAGAACGAAATGGGAGTGAGTAAGTCTATCTGCATATTTTTTTTGTTTTTAGTTTTTGTGTTGGTTTGGATGTTTTTCAATTCGAATGTTTGTTTTTGTAAGGGCGCGCAAAACAGCAGTACAGGGACTCAAAGAAGATTATTTGGGACAAGTACAAAAAAATTGAAAATTGTTAGGGTTACACAAAAATTTCAAACTTCATTGTTCATTGAATGTAGAGTAGAGTAACATCGGGTATTGTGGAGTAGGCGGTTAATGTGGACCCCTGCATTTCTCGGTTTCCTGTGATAGTGACAGATATCTTATTGCCGATATACGAAAGTTCTCGTAAGTAAAGGGGCAAATCTTTTATTGCTATGTGTTCAAGAGCTATGATTTCGCACAGTCAACGATTCTTGTTTTGGTCTGTGGCCGATATATTTTTTTGCTCTGCGTTAATGTTTATAACTCAAAAAATAAAGGCCTAATTTTAAAAAGTGTTACTTATTTGTGTTTATTATACATATATTGTGTTATACATACGTAAGGTGAGTTTTACTGGTTTGCTTTAATTTTATATAAATAAATTAGAATATTTAACTACATATACCTGGTAATGTGGAGTACGCACAGGCAGGTATAGTAGATAGTGCTCCACATTAGCCACCTGTTTTCGTTTATTTCGGTGTAAATAAGAATTGAATAAATTTGAAGCGATAAGGGAGAAAAAGAAAAAAGAAAAACCAACCTGTATTGCCCGAGAAAATTTAGTCATTCATACTTAACAATTTTGGTTTTTTTAACTAATAGTCGGCATTAGTTTCTGATTACTATTAGCCTTATGTGTACGATTAATATATAAAAATTGCTTGTTCCCGCTCTAATCTAAAGATGAATTCTATACAAAGTTAGAACTCGACTAGTTGAGACAAATAGTAAACATTTCTATATTTCGTTTATATGTATACAAAATTGATAGAAAAATTTGAAATTCATTTAGCGAGTAGACTCCAATTTTGCTTAGCTAATTTATTTTATCTCTAGGACATTATTCTATCTGTTAAAAATTAAAAAAAAAACTTTCAAAAAGTACGTATACGCCATAGTGGACATGTTGAAAAGAGAATAAATAATGAAAGATTTGGTCAACAAAAATGGGCTTTTCAAAATTTATGAAAAAAAACTTGAGTTTTTGCCAGTATTATTAAGAAAAAAAAATTGGAAAACCCAAGATCGGATGTAAAAGGGTTGCCAGTAAAGTACAAAAATTAAAAACAACATAACAGATATGTCTGCTTACTTCAAGGTTGAAAAACGGTGTTATTATAGCCTTAACTAACGTAATTAAGAAACGAGCTTGGCAAAATTGTAAGTTGATTAATAGAGTTGCCATAGTCATCAAACTAAAACTTAAAATAAAAAAAAAAATATTAAAAATAAAAACCTGACTAGTTACGAAGCTGAAAATTGATGTCCACAGAGCTGTTATTATTAATGTTACTAAGGGATACAAATTACAGGAATGTAGATGTAGAAGAAACGTTGCTAGATGTCAACATACCAACAAAAACTTTAAACAATTATTAAAAAAATAATGGTATAAGATACCACAAGTTAAAAATTGGTACCACTATAGCCTTTATAACATTGTTGATGAATAAAAATTGCCAGAAGTGTCAATTGAGTTTTAGATAGTATAAGATACCACAAGTTAAAAATTGGTACCACTATAGCCTTTATAAGATTGTTAATGAATAAAAATCGCCAGAAGTGTCAATTGAGTTTTAGGGTTGCCAAATTCATAAAACATCTGGCAACCCGTAATCTAATTATTTTTTGATATTAGCAAAACCTATTATGGTACAAATTTTTAGCCTTGTATATTATCAGGTTTATTTTGAGTTTTTTTTTTCTGTCTTTTGATTTTGATCACATCTGGCAACCGAATTTGTTTCACCCTGATAGAATCATAAAAAATATGAGGTCATACCAGATAGCCATTCTAAATTTTAAAAAATCGACTTTTCAATTTTTTTTTCACGCCAAACGTTTGTGATTCGTTTGTGACTGTTTGTGACAACATTAAAAAGTTTTTTGACTCTTTAGTTTTTGAGTTATTAACAAATTAAAAAAAAAGTACCAGTTAGCCATAATACTTTTGAAAATTGTAGTAACATGGATTTTTTTATACTTAATAGATCAGAAATCGTTTGTGGCTCATGTGTGAGTTTTATATAATAACTACAGAAACAAGTCGTCTTTGATAACAAATTCTTAAGCAATTCATTAGATTTACAAGGAATTACGGTGTATGCAAGAATGTATTCACTGTACTTGAATTGCCACCTCTTTTTGGGTGTTTTGAATTATAACTCTTGTTATCCTCTTCTTAGGACTCATAGTTTTTCTTCTATGCATATGTATGCCAAATAAAAAAGCTCTAATATCTATAACCTGATTATGATGTTTGTTGTCGTCGCAGTTTGTTCATTGTTAATATCTTGTTGTTTTTGTTTTTGTTGTAACTATAATTTGTCCTCTAGTCTCTTTCTTCTTTCAAAAGATTTTCCCATATTAACATTTTTGTGAATTCGCGCTGCGGGTGAGTGTAAAGTTTTCATCGTCCATTGGATTGTTTGTTATTTTTCTGTATTTTCCAATATACGAGTATATGTTTTTTTTTTTTTGATCAGCCACCAAGGAGACTAGACAACGAATGTCGCCAGAAAATTTGGTGCTATATGGCAATAGTTACCATAATTATGGTAGTAATCATATCACCATTTTTTCTGCTGCTGATTCTCCCAATAAATACTCTAACTCTTGTACTGATGGGGTGGTTGTTTGGTATGTCTGCGTCTATTTTTTTTTCGGAGAAGGGGGATAAAGGCTCGGCGGCGACGTTCGACGCCGCCAACAAGGATATTTCCCGTTGTCGTCGTTGTTGTCAGAGTTGTGTATAGATGCTCATAGTCGAATGTCCTCGATATATAAAACGAGTCAATTGCTAGAAGATCTGTTTAGTTTGTTAGCAGCAGGCAAGTCAGAGGGAAGTCCTTTAGAGGATGTTAATATTTCAAAAAATAAATGTGCTTTGCGAGATTTTGAATGTAAAAATTTTGATATGAAATAAAATAAAATTCGATTAGAAATTAGATGTTAACAAGAACTTTTAGTTAAAACAAAAATATTATATGTTTTTTATAAGAAAATACAAAGTGCTCTTAAATTAAGTGATTAATTTTTATTTTTAAATAAGAACAGTGATAATGCTTTTACCACAATTATACGTGCTTTATTATATATTTACAAAAGCTTAAGCTTAAAACAAAAAAAAAATAAAATAAAATTTATTATATATAAAGTGTTAAATAAAAAAAAAACTTTTTATAACATTTAAAATTTACTGTTAACCGTTAGATAAGTAAATCTAAAAAAACCGGAAATTATATATAAATAAATTCTACGCCAAATAGTGCCAACGCAACAAACCAAAAACTTTCAATAACCAAACGGATTTCTAACTAATAAATTGGTAAGTGATAGATTTAATAAATTATTTTATTTCAGGCGTCATTGTAAGCCGAGTCAGAAGCAGTTTTTCAGTAATGGATTATCTTTAACTTTATATTATCAAAAAGATATTGAAATGAAAGTCCAACGCTAAAGAAAACTACCTTTTTATATTGAAAACAAGGTGACATAACTATTCAAATTACCTTTTAGTATTCGATTTCAGTAGCTTTTTTGGCACACATCTATCAAAAATATTTGTTCAGTTGAATTAATAGTTAACTCACCAATATTTTTGAGTTGAATGGGGATCCAAATTGACTGAAATAAATAACAAATAGCTTAGCTTGAACTAAGACTTCCCCTAAACTGGGGCTCAACTCAAAAAAGTAAATCGAATTCTGTAAAAAATGGCCTCCTGGATAATTTCGCTTATCCAATAGTCGAAAATCATTTAGAAAACAACGTGTTTGTTTTTCTTATGTTTTGTTAATTTTAATATTAAAGTAGAACACTTATCATGTTCTAATTAATAAATAATGCATAATCATTAAATAATTTATATGTATTTTTTTAGTCAGGATCGTGGTTAGCTTCATTTGGTACATTATGTTTGCATATCCGTTTCGTCTGTCAGTATATGATGGAGCTACAACCAAAACGGATGAAACGATTTACTTACCAAATTTGGAGCGCAGCATTTTTTTTTTTTTTTGATACACCTTAGATTATTAAAAATTTTTTAATTAAATTATTTTTTACAAATTATAAAAAAATGTCATAACTTCGATTTTATCATAAAAATGCAAGTTTTTTTTAAAATTAAATATTAAAAAATTCAGACCATACATTTCTTTTTAGAATTTTGTAGTAAAAATATTTGTGAGCAAATAGTAAAAAGGGTTGTATTTTGTTTTTAGAAAATAATGGGCAAAAAATTTCTTTTTTGATAAAATCGAGTTTATCATCTCGAAATATTAAAAAAAATAAAATACACGACTGGGTCGCACGTACTTGCTCTTAGGGTCACAGTTGCGGGGGATGCTAAAGCTTCTTATATGTATATTGGGTACATTTCTTAGTATAAATAATTTTTTAAGAAATTTTCAAAAAACATGAAATTTATTACTAAAATTACTTTAACAACTTCTTTAATTATTTTGAGCTCTAAACTATGTATGCCATTGTTTTTATTGAGAAAGATACATTTTTGGCAACAAAAAAAAAAATTGAAAATTTTAATTTTTTATTTATAAAAATTCTCAAACCGGTTTAAAAAAAAAGTTGGTATTCCATTTTCAAGAAGACATTAATGGAAATCTATAACCAAAATTTAAAAAAATATCATTGAACAGTTTTCGAAAAATTAGTTTTTAATTTTTTTTATTTTAAATCCAAAAAATTGATTGGGAAAATTTTGTAATAAAATAATTCGAAAAAATCAGAAAAAAGAATAAAACCTGTTTGTAGGAGGTACTGTTATTAACAGATGAAAAAATATTTGTTTTATTTCTAAAGTAGATCGTACTAACTGTTGTAGTACATACAAAAAATTTATTTAAAATCGTACCGTTAATTTTGGTCCTTTGGACACCCACTTAAAACTCTAAACTACCAAGTTTAAAGAAAATCGCTTCACCAGCTTAGGCTGTAGCTTGCGATACCGAACCAACAGATAGAATTCCCAATGTCATTGTAATTTTTTTTTACGAGTCCAAAACTTCATCAATAGTACATACATATATCGCAAGTAAAAATGAATCAGGTTTGCATCGAAAAGTGACATGTTTTAGGGTAATTTCCAATCATATCCATTTTTTTTTTGAGTATACCTACTGAGGATAAGGATAAAATAAACACTGAAACAAAAAAAGTAAACTACACGACTTTTTTCATTTGACTAAAACAGCAATTTGATTTCTTCTATAAAGATACATTCTGAGAAAAAAAATTTGAAAATCGTTAGAGCCGTTTTTCAAAAAAAAAAAATATATTTTCTATATAACATTTTGAAAGAACTTTAAACAAAAAATTTGGCACTCCAATTTTAAAATATTATTTATCAACATCTAGGATCTAAATTAAAAAAAAAAATGTTAAGTAGTTTAAAAAAAACGATTTTTCAAAAAAAAAATCAATTTTTTTTTTAAATCGAAAAAAACAATTTTCGATTTTGTTTTGCTGAATTGTATTACGGCAACTTAAAAGCTTTTTTATAAAAAAAATCATTGAAATCGAGCGGGTCATAAACAAGAAAATCAGAATTAAAAAAAAAAACGGTTATATGGCTAATAACAAAATTATAGGAGCTATTTTTGAGAAAAATAAGTTTTTCTAAAATTCATATATGACAGATACCGTCATTTTTTGTCAAAAAAAAAAATAATTCAAAAAACGACTGGGGATATGCCCCCAAAAAACGCTATATACAAAGTTTGAAGAAAATCGACCCATCCGTTTAGGCTGTGGCGTCTGATACATCCAGACAGACAGATAGACAGACAGAATTGTCTGACCCACTTTTTTCGCATTCTCTATCATCGTTATATCATGTTTGATTGTTATCTCAACTTTTTCAACTTTTTTTTTTGCACGAATACATAAATTGATATATGGTAACCATATCGCATGTAAAAATCCTATATATCTACATGTTTCCCATTAAAAGCTATAAGCTCTCACAGGGGTATCAGGAGTCAAAATAAAAATCTGAAAAATTAGAGGATTTTTTTTAATTACATATTTGCGAAATGTTTTTCCGCTTTAGAGCTTGATCTTTTTGGAAATCGTAGGAAACAGTTTTTAAGAAAAAAAAAGATTTTTTAAAATCATTATTGCTTAGCTGTAATCAACACATTTCATAACAACATAAGTCCACTTTTTCACAATTTATTTACGCAAAAATATTAGTAATTAAAAAAACAAGCACTAACACAAAACCCATTATAATTACCAGTTTTTGAATATTCATACAACAAAAAATAATTTTTATTTTCATTTTTACTCACTTCTTTCTATCTATAGTTTTTTTTTTATTTGAAAATGCGCCTTGATTTGATCTTTACTTAGCCCCGGAACACGCCTTAGAAATTCTCAACTAGTTTGACAAGTTGTGCATTGCATCGACAAAAATGACGGAATTCCTTTACACAAATAAATAATTTATCAAGAGTTAAAGGTTAATCAAAACAAAAATTGGTAACAACCACGAAAAAAAGGCTTAAAATTGAAGGAATCCATATATGGCTTCTTATGCGATAAGGCTTTAAGTCAACAAATGTCCACTGGAATTTTTATTAGAGAACAACAATTAATACAATGTGCTTAAAACGAAAACTTAATTCTATTTTTAAACTTATGTTCTCACAGTTTTAATATGAAAACTTAATTTACTCAAAATTAAAAAAAATAGACTTAAGCTGTTCTACCTATTTGCCTGCATTTTATTATTTTATTCGATATTAATCTTCTATCTATACGGTTGAAAAAAAATCTAACCTACCATGTATTTTATTGCACATTAATAAGCCCACAAATGTTATTAAAATTCTTCATCATTTTTTATTGTAAATGTCAATCTATGTTTACCTTTTTGTAACACCCGTATAACCTACCATAAAACTATTTGAAGACCTTTTAAAGTTAATTAGATAGATAAACTTTCATTAAATTGTCATCTTTTTGTTTGTTTTTTTCTTATGGTTAAAATGCAAATCCCTAATAAGAGATGTTATATAATTACCGATCAAATGCCAAATCTAATGGGTGGCATTTAATAGTAAGAAGAATCATTCGCTTTACAAATAAAAGATATCATCTCTTATCATTGGTGATGATGAAGAGCAAAATTTAAGCGAGTATTATTGAAATCTAAATTGTTTCTGTTTTTTTTCCATTATTGCAGAAAAAAAATTACATAAACGGAATTCATGGGGGAAGCTACACTTGTTTTCCCATTTTTGTGTACATTAATTTTTTTAAAGCTTAAAATAAACTTTTAAATATTTATCTACTTTGACTTATGGGGCATTCCACGTAAAGCTGACATAGCTGACATAATTTTTGAGTAGGTACTTTAAAGATTTTAATTTTTAATTAAGTTAGGTAGATAGTGGCAATTATAGTTTCAAATGTTCTTTTTCACCTAATTTTTAGAATTTTTATTTCTTTTGTTTATTTATTTAAAAATTGTTATGGGTGTGTTTTTTTGAAGCGAGCTATCTTCAGTACAGTAGGATGTAAAACGTATAACACAAAAAACTTCGAACTGCCGATAAAAGAAATAGATAGCCGCCAATAGATTTTTGACATTAATTCGAAAAATGTCAAAAATCTATTGGCAGTTGGATTGGCATCAAATATTTTAAATATTATGATTTTGAAGAAGCGCAAAGTGGTGCTATTAGTTTCAGTGACAAAATTAATTTCCGTGGCCATTTCTAAACGAAAATTGATGAAACTTGGTACACCTAAAGATTTTATTATAGAGATTTCAAAAAGTC
Source organism: Meliscaeva auricollis (assembly GCA_948107695.1). Lineage (NCBI taxonomy): Eukaryota > Metazoa > Arthropoda > Insecta > Diptera > Syrphidae > Meliscaeva > Meliscaeva auricollis. The sequence goes on along the minus strand of OX403616.1, from coordinate 78,334,511 downwards.
TGCCAACTTTTTATTTACAACATTGCGGCTGTTAGAAAAAATCTGTGACAACACGTTTTCGAGACAATGTTACAGTAAAATACTAGCTTATCTCGAAAACGTGACATCATCGATTTTTTCTGACTTCAGATTCGAATTCAGCGGTCCAAATCCTTTAAAAAGTATAAAAGTATAAGTCACAAAAAATATTATACTTAGTTTTATTGAACATTGTTGTTTCATATTATTTCGCGTTTTTGATTCATTGCCTTAGAAGTTAGTTGGCAACTTATGCATTATCCAGGTCTAGTACCTTCCTTCTTTGGCAAATCTCATTAATAAATCATAATGGATCCATTAGCAGGACCTGTTAAGTGAAGTTATATCTAACACCTTACCAAATTTACACAGAAATTATAATAACTATAGGGGTAATCATGCAACCTGTTAAACCCGGTAAACGTGGTAAAATGGTAAATCTGGTGATTGAACTGTCAAATTTTCTTACCTATTTTCCTTACTTATTTTTCTTACCAGAAAATGGTAAACTTTTCCGAACAAATTAGTTTGGTAAAAGGTGACCATCTATAGAAATGGTAAATATAGTAAGCCTTTGATGTTTAATTTTTACCAGTTGAAATATTAACTAACTTGTAGCTAGTTGACGACAACAAGGAACCAACCATCGTTTTCTCCAAATAATTCAAGTATCAATTTACCATGTTTACCAAAATTGATTTTAGACGCGTTCATGAAACGTGCGTGGTAAACTTTTTCATTTTACCAGGTATGAAAAGCTTACCAGGTTTTATAAATACCCTTTATCTGTTTATTTAACTAAATTTAAATTTTAGAAGTGAATAATCAAGGGTTACTCATTGACGCAATTTGTTTTTTTTTTTGTTTTTTGTTTTTATAAAAAAATGACAACAACAAGAGAATTTATAAAGAATGTGTTTTGCAATGGACATCATAAAAAAAAAACAATGAAAAAACTAAAAAAAAAAATAAAAACATGCCTGGATTTTAGTGGACCGTCCGTCGATTGTATTTTTAAGTGCCTGAGTAGCCGGCGCCAACCGCTCACGATTGAGTGGGTTCACCATCAGCACTACCGCTGCGCCGCCGCTGCACCACCATGCCATGCTTCATGCAGTTCTCTAGAATAAGGTGTATTATACCCATTCCACTCGTGTTTCTTCCAAAGCAGAAGACCACAAACAGCAGGAAATTTATACTCTACCATTCGTTCGTCCATAAGGGTATCCTTAAGTACAAAAGTATCTTATATGCTTGGTTTTGAGAACATCATCATTACTATCGTGGCTGTCTTTCTGGTAATCACTTTACTTTTCTGTTTTTTTTTTTTGTTTTCTTAAACGATGAACACGACTGCAGGCGGGCTGGACTGGACTACCTTTACAGAAGAATCGACCAACAAAACTTTTGAAGAGTGCGTAATTGTACGTACAATGCGTTTGCTTGATTTTTTCCTTAGTTTAGCAGAGGTCCATGAAACGCGATAAGAAGTACAGAATAGGGTTGCCAGGGATGATTGAAATATGCTGTGCTTATAACGTCAATTGTAATATAATGTCCGGCAGAATCTTTTTTTTTCTGAATATGAAAAACAATGCAGTTATTCATTGAAAATGCAGACTTTACGTATAACATATCATCATGTCATGTCATGTAGAAACTTAACTTTCAATTTATTTTCTGACAGAACCGGTAGAAGAAGTCCATCCGATTCATTTTGACATTCGAGTTGCCCATATTGTTGCAACGTTAATTGTGATTGTTGTACCAGCCTGTTGTCTGGAATAGCTTAGAACAGGATTACCGATACCTACTAAACATTATTTAAACGCAAATATACATATATCAAATAACAGTACCATCAGAAACTGATTCTTGACAACTAAAATCCTATTATTGAGCAAGTACTAACTTAGGGTTATTACTACAAAAACAAAACTTACCCAAATATACTAGCGAACTAACATTAATTTTAATGTCACAAACTATAGAAATTGAAGTTTGGCATCACTATGCAAATTCGCACAGTCGGATATTGGACAACCATAGTCTTTTGACACACATCTGTCACAAATTTCTTTAAAGTTAAAAACATCATTTCAAGTTAGTGAAGTTTACACAGAGTAAAATTGAGGTTTTGTGTGACAAATATATTTGAGGAGTTAGCTTACTTACACTAGGAACAAGAATGAAAAACTGGAGCTAAATGTCTCACTGCGTTTCCACCCACATTTTGTAACGAATGGGAAACAAATAAAACAGCCGTCTTTTATTGGTTGATGGGTAAGCAGCGCAGTAAAAATTTCTATGAAAAACAAAAACAAAACGAATGCTGCTGAAAAATAAGGCAGTTAAAATTAAGATGGCGATGCTGGCTATAGAGCTTTGAAATATTGAAATGAAGAGGGCGCAGAGTCGTATTGAAAAAATAATTTTTTGTTTGAAGGTTGGCAGTTTCACGTGCGAAGGAAGCGTTCGTTGATTTTTTTTTGTAATAAAACACGTTTTGACAAAAAAAAATAATATGACGAAAATTACTCTAAATTTAATTTAATTAAGACGTAAATTTATATCTTTACTATCGTGCAGAATAAGAAAGAAATATTTATTTAATCGTATTTTCTTCAGAAAGAAAAATGGTTGAATCGAGATCACTCCATATTGCAAATCGAAGATGACATTCGATAAAGTTTTCGAACACAGCCCTAAACTGACTTTGTTTCACCATAAATTGCACCAAAAAACATGAACATGGTACCAACATTCCAGCACTGAACGTTCAAACGAGTAAAATCGTTTTATTGGCATTCGATTACTGTGCCTTCTACCCATCAACCAATAAAACACAGCTAACAGATGTAAGCGGAAACGGACTCTAAACAACTACAGCGCCATCTTGCAGTGAGAAATGAAAGATTCAACGAAAGTTTACAATGAAAAGAAATTAATGGAACGGAACTTATCGAAACTTAAAGAATATTAGTTTACGAAACTAGACACTTTTGAGACCTAGACCTAGAGGAAGTGTTATTTCTTATTAATTGTCTATTTAACAGTTTGCTTTAAATAAAAGTGTTGTGTGATAAATATTTAAAAGTGAAACAATAAAAAGTGGAATTGAATTTTATTTATACATTTTACAATTGTTGTCTTTTATTTGTGAATTTAATGCTCAGTAATTGAAATTTCCCTCAAAAAAAAACAACTAAAACGAACCGTTACTGGATCTAGATCATTTTAACAAGTAAAACAAAAACAACGCCGGATCCTGCTTTCTATCGGGATCTATTTTAAAGATACAAAAATTAATTCATACTTTGAAATGCAGATGGCTTTTAAAGGTCGACAAGGAGAAAAGTAAGATCTAACCCAGATCAGATCACGAGGATAATAAAACGCGGCTATTTTAGTCAGTAAGATCTATGGATTGAGATTTGGTATGGTGAATGTTGGAAGGCGCAAACTCAATTTTCTGAAGGAGGTGTTGGCAGAAAATTTTCTTTTTTATAATACTGAATTCACTATACTTAAAAATATGTTATTTTAATTTTAATTTTCGTCGAAAGTAAAGGAAGTCATTATTGCTCATCAAATCTTTTTGAATTCGTCTTGTGAATGCACTCTTATGGGTTCAAAAGAAAAGAAGAAAAGCATACATTTCATCAGTGCACTCTTTGTCTCTAAAAACACTAAGTAGCGTTTTGAGTTAAAATTTTAAGCGATTTATTTGTTGCTGAGTATACTGAGCTTATAAAAAAAAACACGGCTATTGGTATGCAACGATTACTTCACCAAAGTCAGTATATAACGTGGTTAGTTTATATTTTTATCCTTTAGATTGTTGCTGAGTACTGAACTTACAAATAAAACACTGCTACTATTGAAGATATTGATGCTTAAGAATACATACCTCCACCGGCAGATTTCCATACACAAAGAACTAAAATGATTTTAACTCATCGAAAGAGATTTGTGGCAACCCTATACCCAAATGAATCCATCAACAGAATGGCCTGTTGGTTAGTTTATTTTTTTGTATTTACGTTTGACCTATCATGCAATTAAGTAGGCAGGCGACGGACGAGCACTTTTGTGTATAGATGTAGAACCAAAACGGAGTTTCTCAGGTACATTTTGTATAGGCTCACATTCCTCTGCCATGTTTTCATTTTCATGTGCTTGGGAATTTTATAATTGGGACAGTGAGTTCTTACTTTTTTTTTTTGTTTTTTATTTTTTAATTCGGGATTTATTATGATTTAATTGGATCGTGGACTTTAGTATTTCTAACTTTTTTCGCGAATGACTTAAACTGTGAGACGTGAGCGAGGGCCAGTTTGCTGCTTGTCTTAAGGGTGGTCCGCATATATGTATTCCCCTGGGAACTCTGGAGAATTGCCTTTCAAGAATGACAGTTGCTTGTTTACAAAATGATGAACAGTCACGGTGGCGGCGCGTGGGGTGGTCCTGTCATGAGTCCCTGAGCATTGATCTTGGTTCGTCAACATTATCATTGTGTGGTTGTCAGAGAGAGTCTATGTACAAGAAGCAAAAAACCACTGACGCACATAATTAGTAAGGAAACTCTACTACCTACTTGTTGTTTTCAGTTAACGTGTATTTAGTGCTAATTTGTCCAAACGTAGAGAAGAGCATTTTGACATGCAACAGGTGGTGCTCGTTAACCTGGAACCTGAATGATGCATAAACATAAAAAGACAAAGAGCATGCGGCAGGTGCGTTTTTTCTTTCATGATGATACTGATACACTATAGGTATGGAAGCGCATTATTTCATGTGGACGCGGGACGTACTATTTGTGTGACTTGAAATCGAAATGGGGGAAATACGATCTTCTCTGGTTCTCTCCCCCATTTAAGGAAGTGGAAACGCCAGGAATAATGACATTGTAATAAATGTATACGACCGTAAAGGCGCCGCACCGCCATATCATATATGCAATTGTATCTTTTTGTATTAATCGGCGCGCCAATGCCAGTTTCAGATAAAGAGGGTGTCTGGACATTTCCAGTTTGGTGGCGGCAGCAACCAGCGCAGCGGTTGCCCTCGATAGCGGGCGCCCAGATAGATGGCAGGGAGGGCAACTATATTTTTTTTGTTTCTTTAACAAGACCTGCAAGTTACGACAGTTCGTTTTAAGCTTCAAAAAGAAGGCATTCGTGCATGCATATTATTTCAAACATAAAAGTATCTAACTAATGGTGTAGCTGGTTTTGGAGAGATGGGAAATATTATTATCACTCTGTGATTTGCGTGCATAGCGGTGTAGTGTGTGCCATTAGAGTAGGCTGATTAGGCGAATTACGGAAACCGTGTTTCTATTTGCGTGACCATCTGCAGGTTAAGCTAGGTGTTACAGTCTTTTGTCGTAATTGGACAGGAAATACCAATAATGGTTTAAAGTTGTTTTTTTTTTTTTATTTTATTCAACATATTAGCAGGTAGGGTTTGATTTAACTTATTCTTTATTCATTTAGTTTTGTATCTTCCTGACATAAACTAACAAACTGACAAATCGATGAGAATGAGAAGTGGAGATAAAATTCTGTCAATAATGGGGACTGCGTACTTTTAAGGAAGCACACTATTATGTGAACTACACACATGCACTAATGAACGATGGTTTTGACATTCTAAAAAGAAACGAGTAATCTTAAGCCCAATTCACACTACGTTCAACATGCGTTCCAAATCAATATACTCAAAATTTTAACTTATCCACAGAAAATTATTCAACGTGTAGACTTTAAAATAACACATACACATCAGTTAGGACACTGTAAAACAGTTTTACTGGTCAATTTCTTAGTTTGGAACGTTTGTTGAACGTGTTGATTAGCATAGTGTGGATCGGGTCTTACATTCGTATAGTGTCGCTGTAGAAAGAATCTCTTTTCGAAATTGGAGTAAGGATATGATGGAAAAATTAACAATGCGAGTGTTACTGTCAAATTGTTTTTAAGGTTGAGTATGCCTAAGGGGTGCAATTTTACGAAACATAAATTTAAGGATCGATTACAATGATAGGTTAGTGATCCTTAAAGGTGTCAAAATGGTTTAAAATTTAGCACCATTTTTGTATTAGTATTTAAAACAAAATTAAGGGGAGTTCACATTTTTGGAATTTTAAGTTTTAAAGGCGTACCCTAATGGACAGACGGATCTGTACGTGGAGGTTTGGAAATTAAACAAATCGAATAATGAGACAAAAACAAAGTATGGAAGTAATCAGGGGCATTTTATTACCTTACATACTTACTTACTTAATTTGGTCTTTAGACTTTAAACGTCCGTGGTGATCCGCTTAAGGTGAGTAGGGCTGCAACTTCTCCTACGCACCAACGTGCTTGGTTTCTAAAAATTAATCTACTTTAGTTCTCTCCAGCTCTTTCCCAGTTGTGCTTTGACCTGTTCAACTAGCAGAGCTGTAAAAGACTGCAGTCAATTCAGTCGCAGTTAATTGACTTTTATTTTAACTGCTGTACCTTCTAAGTACTGCTGCTTAATACTTTAACTGCAAAGCAGTTAGCAGTAAGAACTAAAATACTGACTGTACAGTTAATGAAAGCAGTTAATTGACTAAAAGTTAATTAACTGCAGTACTTTTTGATTGGTTTTAGTTTTCTAGTCAGTAGATACATATATGCTCGTGTACTGTTCTTTTTTTGTATTCTTTAAACATAAAGTTACTTTTAGAGCTTTATATTGCTACAAGAAAGTGACATGAAAGTGTGGCAGTACGCCTGACTAAAATTTTAAACACAAAAGTTATAAAACTTTCTACTGACTAGAATACTTAAACCAGTCAAAAATTGTTGCAGTTAATTATCTTTTAGTCAATGAACGGCTTTTATTACCTGTTCAGTCAGTATCTTAGTACTGACTGCTGACTGCTGCTGTAGTTTTACAGTCAAAGTACTTTTGTAAGTTAAGGGACTTAAAAAAATTAGTCTTTTAAGTCAATTAACTGCAGTACCAAAATGACTGCAGTTTTTACAACTCTGAACTATGAAGCTCAACTAAATATGTACGGTTGTGCCAGAGACAGAACCTTTTCTCAAATGTCTTCAGTGGATCCGACTTTTCACGTGCACGAAGCACCAAGTCTACATTGGATCAGAACAGTGGCAGCTTGGTTTATAAGCTGAAAGAAATGTTCCTCCATATTTTCGACAGCATTTCGAAAGCAGACTTTGCCGTCTCTATGCGGCTGTTGATGTTTTATTCAGCTCCGCCCTAGCTGACGATTTCTGCTTCTTCTTCCAGTCCTGTCGTCATTTCATGGAGATCAATGATCCTGTGAGAGAGTAAGTGTATGTGTGAAGTTTAAGTTGGGATGTCAGAGTCCATTGAATTCCTTTATTTCTGATCACCAGGGCTAATGGCATCGATTATCACTAAGGATAACAGTATTGGTGAGAATATGCAACCCTGCCCGAGTGCACATTGGACCTCAATATTTTCTGACAACCTTCCGCTTATGAAGAACTTGTCATCGGCATCCATTATCGTAAGTTGCCTTAATAATAGCATTTATGTTATCCAGAATGCCCCTTTTGTGCACGGCAAGCTTAATAAATTTTTTGTTGACACTATCAAACGGCCTTTTCAAAATCAATGAAACGCAGGTAATAGTGATCAATACTTGACGCACGACTAAATAAATTCGCAAGGTGTTAATGTGGTCAACACAGGGTGATCCAGGGTGGCAACCTAGAACCTTCGTGTTCTTTTATTCGATCTAAAATAATTTTGTTACTACGTTACAATATTTTAGCAACTGCACTAAGAATCGGAAATCCCTCTCAAATCAGTTCCAAACGCTTTCTATAAACAGAAGTTCGCTTGCTCGATTTCATTTATCGCTGACGAACACGGTGAAAGTGCGAAGCAAGGTGTTATTCCTTTCACCTTCTGAGCTGGTACTCATCCGAATGAAGCAGAGAACTGTCTAAATCTTTCATCAGATGTTGAACATCCTTCAAATGGTTGCGATGGGAGCTTTTAGTTGTTTTCTTTCGTCGCACCTGTTATGAAAACATTTTTCACAACACACCATTGGTTTTTTATGGAGGCTAGTTTAGTGCTGCTGATGTTCTTAGTCCTTGAGAAAGGTGGCCCCTTTGATGGTGCTAATGCATTCTAAAATAAGACACAAAATTTCCATTTCGATATATTTTCTCTTACATATTTCATCATTAATACTTATATTTTACTAATTTAAATGAAAAAGGTTCTTTTTTAAACTTAAAAGTCAATGAGTCATTATCAGCTTGAAGTATCAACAACAACAAAAAAAAAGTATGACAACGGAATAGTTTCTTCAGAATCCGTTTGATATGTTAATTACCCACGTCTTTAATGTTAACAACGTTGACTGCACTTAATTTCCTCCATTCACCGTATATGAAGCATAACGCTGTTGCATTATTTAGCTGAGTATGCATTAACATAATGCATTCCAAAAGTTATTATCCCGTTACGTGCCCATCAAAGTTAACACGATACCTAACTTCCTTTCCCACACCCAATCATTCACCTCATTTCCTTTCCCATCATACCTTTCCAACCTTATTGAATGTCAGCACTTTTGCCTCTTTAATAATTTGATATTAAATAGCAATATTATAGAATCAGCATAATAAAAATGCAATCATTGAACTTATAAATGAAATAATTTTATATTCGTAGAACTAACAACAAGTAATGTCAATTTAGCAATTTTATTTTCTTAGAATTAATTCATAGAATAAGTATAATGAATTGTTATAAATAAGAGACATTGAATAAAAATTGTTACTTTTAAGTCAACCGTCAACAAAGTTGTTTTCTTTTTGATCGAGCAACGCAAGACTCGATAACTGGCGCCCGAGCTAATAATATCTACCCGAAAAATAAGTGCTTTAAAAATTTTGTGAAAGGTGTTATTACTTAAGAACCACCGAACAGAATACATAAGTGCTTAAACCCATTTGTTAAAAGGTGTTAGAACATAAGAACCACCTTACAAATTCTGTAAAAGTGAAACAGAAACAAAAAAAAAGGGAAAAAATTTTATTAATAAATCTGTGAAAATAGTGAATAATAAGTGACACAACACAGAAACTTTTTTAAACAAATAAATCTGTGAAAATAGTGAATAATAAGTGACACAACACAGAAACATTTTTCAAACAAATAAATCTGTGAAAATAGTGAATAATAAGTGACACAACACAGAAACATTTTTCAAACAAATAAATCTGTGAAAAGACAATTTAAAAAGCAGCCGTGAATTACAAAAACGAGGAAACGCATCAAACAGTGGATAAACCCGTGCCCGAGTACCGAAGGAAAAAGGATACAACGGAAACCCGACGATGCTGATATTTTTGTAAGGTTTTTTTAAAGAAGTATATACTATTATATTATTATTTTTATATTTAATTAAAAATATATATCTTATCAAATAAATAAATATTCTTCTATTATATAAGAACTAAATTTAAATAAAAAGTGTTTAAAATATATCTAAAAAAAATAATAAATAAATAATAATAATTCTTAGATCATATTATAAACTATAACTGTTCCATAAATAACAATCAAAAACTATTGAAATTAAAAAAAAAAAAAAAAGAAAAACTACAACTCTGAAAAAATCTATATTTGTACAAGTGGAAAAAAAATCATTTAACTTGATAATAATTTCTTGAAAAAATATAAATTAAAAATTATATAAAATTATATACACACCTATCCTTTTCCCATATCCATTCCTAAGTAAAATTAAATAACATGTCCGAAATCGAACAATTAAGTGACCTTGTTAGACAACTAACAGGGGCTGTTAATACCCAAATCGAACAAATTAAACTAATAAACAATAGACTAAGTCAAGTTGAGAGTAGGGTAACACCACCTCAAAATGTAAACAATAATCTCGCTCTTCCGAGAACGGAACAAGAGCTTAATGAAATAAGGAAACTCCCGGATTGCGTAAGGGATCTCCAAATCTTTGACGGAAACGCCGTCCAGTATATTTCATGGGTCCACAGTGTGGAGTCCATCTTAAAAGATTACGAGATCGTAAGATCAAAACCAATATACAGAGCCATCTTACAACATATACGTCATAAAATAAGAGGTCCAGCCGACGCTGCCCTCGTATCTTATAACATATTTGATGAAGACTGGCTAACAATTAAAAAATGTTTGTCGCTGCACTATGCAGACAAACGCGATGTTCGCACCTTGGAGCACGAGCTCAACTTACTCACACAAGGTCGCAGAACAATTGATGAATATTACGCTAGGGTTAATCATCAGTTATCCCTACTAATTAACAAAATCAAGGCAGAAGACTACTGCCAAGAAACAGTAAATGCCTTGACGGCTAATTACCGTAACAGAGCGCTAGATATCTTTATAAGGGGCCTCAACGGTGATGTCTCTAAAATGCTTATGATTCAAAAACCCCAAACTCTGCCAGAGGCTTATACCTCTTGTTTGGAGTTTCAAAACCTCAACTTTAGAAACTTTCAAATACACAATCATAATATAAATAATAAAATCACTAGTCCGAATAACCAGATGTTCCCTCGGAAATATCCAGCAAAAAATGTGTCCCCTCAATTAACTCCAGCGGAAAAATCACAAGTATATAACCAACGATACTTGGATCAAAAAGCAGCTGTGGCTAATGCACCACCTCCTAGGCCATCTAACCCAAAGCCTCCCCAACCAATGGAGGTTGATCAGTCAATTCAATCGCGAAGGATAAACTACATGAATCGACCATCCGGCAATGATGATCACAACAAGAGAACCAATGGATCCGAGAACTTACCGAGAAAGCAACAACGTGTTTTCGCTACTAATACAGTAGATGATCAAGAAGACTCAAACGAGCTTTTACAGGACTACTATTACTCTAAAGAGGACGAAAACTATGAAGATAACGATGAAACTGATTGCACAGACCTAAATTTTACGACGGAAGCCTCTCTAGCGTACCATACCTAGAGTATGTAACTAGAGACGGTAAAATGCTAAAGTTCTTGATAGATACTGGAGCGAATAAAAACTTCATATCTGAAAAAATAGCGTTTAACACTAAACCAGTCTCAAAACCATTCAAAATCCAATCTGCTGCTGGTCAGTTACAAATAACTGAAAAAATCAGCGTCCCATTTTTCAAACCTATAAACAATAACACACTCCTCGATTTTTTTGTTCTTCCAGGACTAACATCGTTTGATGGTATCATAGGTGATGATACTCTAAAAGAGTTAGAAGCTATAATAGATAGAAAAAATAATACTCTTACAATTTCAAACATTAAAATTGATCTTAAAGGAAAAGCTTCGAAACAAGTGAACAGTATCCAAACTAGTAACGATGAACAAAATACGATTCAGAATTTATTAAAAAAACACGAATCTTTATTTGGACCTATTTCCGACAGTGGTACTATAGACACGAGTGTTCGTGCGGAAATAAGAACCACTACTTCCGATCCAATTTATACCAAATCATACCCTTATCCCGCTAACCTTCGATCTGAAGTCGAATCACAAATTAATAAAATGCTAGCCGATAATGTCATAAGACCCTCTAAAAGCCCATATAATTCACCCCTTTGGATAGTTCCAAAAAAACCAAATGCGGCAGGTGAAAAACAATACAGGCTAGTAATCGACTTTAAAAGATTAAACGCAATAACCATCCCAGACGCCTATCCCATTCCCGATATAACAAATACCTTAGCAAGCTTAGGTGAGTCCAAATTCTTCACAACGCTTGACTTGACATCTGGCTTTCACCAGATAAGAATGAAAGAAAGCGACATTCCAAAAACCGCCTTTTCTACAGCTAATGGTAAATATGAATTTACTCGGTTACCATTCGGTCTGAAAAATGCGCCCGCTATATTTCAGCGAATGATAAACGACGTATTGAACCCTTTAATTGGTAAGACTTGCTATGTCTACATAGACGATATCATCGTCTTTGGGAAAAACAAATTTGACCACTTAAAAAACCTCGACGAAGTTTTGTCTTACTTGAAAAAAGCAAACTTAAAAGTAAACTTGGAAAAGTCGAAATTTTTGAAAACTCAAGTTGACTTTTTAGGGTACATCATTACCCAAGAAGGGATTCGTGCCGATCCCGCAAAAAATTTCTGCTATTCAAAAAATTCCTCCACCAATAAATTTGAAAGAACTCAAAAGCTTCCTTGGTCTTGCATCTTACTATCGCAAATTCATCAAAGACTTTGCAAAGGTAGCAAAACCATTGACAAATTTAACAAGAGGTGCAAATGCACAAATTAAAGCAAACCAATCAAAAAAGGTTAAAATTGATCTTGATGACCAAGCCTTAAAAGCTTTTAAAGACCTTAAAGACATGCTCATTTCTTCAGATATTTTAATATTTCCTGATTTTGAAAAGCCTTTCATTTTGACAACCGATGCATCTAATTACGCGATCGGAGCTGTCCTCTCTCAAGGAGACTTAGGCAAAGATAGACCTATCACTTACATATCCAGATCACTGAACGAAACTGAAGAAAATTTTTCAACAATCGAAAAAGAAATGCTTGCAATTGTGTGGGCACTGGACAAGCTAAGGACATATCTTTATGGTGCGAAGAACATCAAAATTTTCACCGACCACCAACCCTTAACCTTTGCATTGAGCAACCGCAATAATAACGCGAAGTTAAAAAGGTGGAAAGCAAGAATAGAAGAATTCAATTATACACTAGTATACAAACCAGGACGTTCAAATGTCGTTGCAGACGCTCTTTCACGACTTCCCGTGCTTAATATGTTATCTTCATCTTCAACTGCAACTCAACATAGTGCTGAAGAAGACAGTAGTGATCTCATTCCACACTGTGAAGCACCACTTAATGTTTTTAAGAACCAGATTATTTTCTCCGAAGGCAATGAAATGACTTGCTATGAAGAACCACATCCCAAATACCAGAGGCATTACATAAAGATGCAAAATTACGACAGCAATACATTAATTAAAATATTAAAGGAAAAACTCAACCCAAATATTTTGAACGGTATAAAAATTCCAGAGAAATTTATTCAACTACTGCAAGACGTTTACAAATCCACTTTTAGTAAATATAAAATAAGAATAACTCAGAGATTAGTGACAGACATTAATAATGAAGACAACAAATTTAAAATAATTCAAGATGAGCACAAGCGCGCTCATAGAAATTACATTGAAAATAAGAACCAAATTATGGAAAAATACTACTTCCCTAAAATGACAAGTTTAGTAAAAAAATTTGCAAATGCTTGTGACGTTTGTCGTTCAAATAAATATGACCGTCATCCCCCAAAGCCTCACCTTCAGCCTACACCAATCCCTTCATACCCCACTGAAATATTACATATGGACATCATAGAAATCAAAAAGGAAAAATTTATTACTTGCGTGGATAAATTCTCCAAGTTCACAAAATTTTTCCGTATCAAAAATAAATCAGCTTTACACATTCGCGATAAGATAATTAAAACAATTCATTTTTTTTCTGCCCCAAGAATCTTGGTCACGGATAATGAAAGTAGTTTCATTAGCCCTATTGTACTAAATTACATAGAAGGTCTCGGTATTAACGTTTACTTGGCACCTCCACAAAAAAGTGAAGTCAATGGAACAATAGAAAGAGTTCATTCCACTATAATCGAAATTATAAGATGCCTCCAAAAAGAATACCCAAACTTATCTATCAAGGAAATTGTGAATATTGCAACCGATAGATACAATAATACAATCCATTCGGTAACAAAGAAAAAGCCTGCTGATATCTTTTTTGGAAGATCTCAAAGAATTAATTATCAAGGTTTATTAAATTTCAAAGACATTGTTAATGCCGATCTTAAACATGAGATCAAACGCAACCAAGAAAATCTGTTAAGAAGAACTAATAAGAAAAGATCCCCACCTAGGAACTACAATTCTGGTGAAATTGTTTTTAAAAGAGATAAGCAAATAAAAGGAAAAGACAAACCTATGTTTCACAAGGAAACAGTAGGATTAAATAATAAAGTTACTATAACAACAACCAACGGTAAAAGGATTCACAAATCACACCTCAAAAATATACCTTCTATTACAGATTAAACATCTTGCTATGCGCGGACGCTCTAGTAAACATTTATGAATACCAGAGTCCATTAGTGGCAATTAAGCAAGGAAATGGAAGAATCATCAATGGGAATTTTAAAATCATTCATGTCATTAACTTAACTACTTATGAAGAAATCCTAAATAACATCAGAATGGACATTAAACATTATGTACCCAAAACAAGCGCATACCTACCGCAGCTAGAACTTCAACAATCAAAAATAGAAATGTTCTTAGAACAACTCCAAAGCACTAGATCAAGGAAGGAAAAACGATCAATCAACTGGTTAGGATCTGCTTGGAAATGGCTGGCGGGTAATCCAGATGCAACAGACTGGGATACTATTGTTTCTCAAAGCAACAAATTGGCTAACAACAGCAATAGACAATATCAAATAAATCAATATTTAAGTGAAGTAACTGACACCCTTATTAATAAGTACAATAAAATAATTGATGATATAAATGTGAATCATACCGAGAAATACGATCAAATTATTTACAACAAACTTGGCCTTTTAAAAGATGAAATAGGTGAAATAGTACTTGCAGCGCAATTCGCGAAAAAAGGAATTGTGAATTCTAATTTATTTAACAAAGCCGAAATTGCAGATATTCTTTCAAAAATGGAAACACTCCCATTTAAAAATGAGCTTCAGGCTATAGAATATGCTGAACCTGTGATGCTTGTTAAAAATTCTATCCTACTTTACGTTATTTGCTTGCCTCAAACTGAAGATACAATTTTTAATAACATTCTCGTTAGACCAATAATAAAAAATAATAAAAAAGTACATCTTAACTTTTTAAATTTATTCATTTCACAACACTTTAAATATGGTATAATAGGGAAGTGCAGAGAAATTGAGGAAACCACTCTTTGCAGTAGATCTCAACTCCAAAAATTAGCTCCAGACGATTGTGCACTAAAAATTTTTAATGGCGAACAAGCAAAATGCGATGTTAGCTTTGAAAATAGACCAGTAATAGAACTAATTAATGAAAGCACACTATTTCTTACCAATTTTTTTGGCAACATTACATACAGTAGACATTTTCGAAACCTAAATGGTACATTTATTATTAATTTCTTTAACGAATCCATAGAAGTAAATAATATTAAATACACAAATAGGGAAAGTAAAATTTACCACATAATTCCACCATTGCTTCAAGATAATCTTACGGAAGGTCAAATAAGACTAGATCTTCAATATTTACATAAGCTACATTTGGATAATGTAGAAAAACTTTCGTATATATCTTCCAACACTGGATTATTATTAGGCTCAGATTTAACCATTCTCTTTATTAGTGCAGTAATTAACTTAGTTTTGTTCATTTTCATAAGACGACAGTCAAAAAATAAGAAGAAAGTTATTATTCCTCAATTTAATCCAGTTCTCAATTTAGACGCACTCAATTCAATTTCTTCCCAAATTCCAACAATAGAATCGATTAAAACCTAATCTACGAGACGCAGATACTTAAGAAAGGGGGAGTTAACACGATACCTAACTTCCTTTCCCACACCCAATCATTCACCTCATTTCCTTTCCCATCATACCTTTCCAACCTTATTGAATGTCAGCACTTTTGCCTCTTTAATAATTTGATATTAAATAGCAATATTATAGAATCAGCATAATAAAAATGCAATCATTGAACTTATAAATGAAATAATTTTATATTCGTAGAACTAACAACAAGTAATGTCAATTTAGCAATTTTATTTTCTTAGAATTAATTCATAGAATAAGTATAATGAATTGTTATAAATAAGAGACATTGAATAAAAATTGTTACTTTTAAGTCAACCGTCAACAAAGTTGTTTTCTTTTTGATCGAGCAACGCAAGACTCGATAACTTCAATGTGCACATAAAGCGGATGCGTGTAATTTCGATTGGCCTTTTCCGAAAACGAAATGTCTTCCCGCCCGACATGTCGTCGTCGTCGGTGTCGGTGTTGGCGGCGTCGCCATTGCCGTCATCATCATCATTTTAGTCGTCCTCGTTGTTGTCGTCTTTGTGCTATTCCATGCAATATTTTAGTTTAGACTTAAAAAAAAAAAAAAACTTCAACTCAGAACTCACTCATAACTTTTACAATTCTCTTTCTTCGTCGCAAAGTTATATGAGGGGAGCGACCGAGATAGTCTCAATGTCGTGCGTGATTCACTATAATATGCATGTTCTACACCCAATGACAGCCCATCATCTAACTATCATTTGACTTTAAGTTGGCTGATGGCTTTGGCTTGGTAAAAAAAAAGTACAAACGCACAATCCATCGCCATCCAATATAATTCCAGACCAGACCAGGCCAGGCCAGACCAGACGAGACCGTCTCGTACGTATAATGTTGATGGGTGATATCTGATATGACAAGTGGTAGTCAGAGTCACCCATCAGCGAGTGCGTTTCCCACAACCATACTACTAGAATCCGCAAGAAATCGAAGATGGGCGCCACGCGGCTGCATTTTATCATCTTTTATACGCCTCGCACTAAGTGGCATTGCAATGGTGGTATGGTCTTGTATTGTTGTAAATATACTTATCTTACTGACGACGACGACGATGAAGAAGACGAAAACAACGACACGCTCGGGCTCTTGCACCCGCGACCTGCTCATTGCCAGTGTGTACAATATACAAACTACATCGTTGTCGTCGCAAAGGAGCCGGTCGATTTTAGCCCGTAATCGTTGTCGGCGGCTTGCACTTAGTACACGGTACACCTTCTTTTCTTATATTTACCTCATTTGGAGTGTTGTTGTTGAGTATGGTGGTTGTGCTACAATATCACCACTAGCACTCACCGTCACTATACCATCAGCACCAGCTATCGCAAGCAACAGACAACAGCAACAAAAGTCGTAGACAACTCGAATAAAGGCCGACAGGTAGTCGCCAATTCATTTTTGATGCAAAATGACGGTTTTGATGTCTCGTCTGGAATTGTATCGCTGTTGCTGCCGTAGTCTTCGTTGTCATCGTCGTTGACTCGTTGTCAATGTCGTCTTCTTTGTTATTCGGTTTGGGGGTGATATGGTGACAGGGGTTTTCCTCTGCATGGAAGGCCTATGCGAAGGTTGTGATATGTTGAAGAACCTTGTGATAATTACTTCATTATTAACTTTTGTTATTTTTGTTATTAACGCGATTCTTATTTTTCAGTTGATTGGCTTAACATAAGTCAACATCAGACTTAAGAATGTTTACAGAAAACGATTTATTATTGTTAAGGTCAAATAAAATAGAAATTAGTGGTTCTTTCTAGGATTTGTATAGATAAGATGGGAAGATTTTGCTTATGGTCGACCTCCTGATAGAAACTTTAGTGGAAAGCGTGGCGGAAGTTTTTTAGCTAACAGTTTATTTTTTGGAAATGAATTTCTACGAAAATTTTTTGTGCCTACGAAATTAACAGAAAATTCGGACTCAAACTTTTGAAACTCATTAACGTAGTCGAATTTGGAACGCGAGAAACATTTGCAGTAAAGTTTTGTTTATCATGGCCTTCGATATCCAATTAATTCATCATCTGCTGTGTTTTTTTAATACTAGTTGCATGATAGCAGATTGCCCTTCTCAAACCTTTCTCGACATCAAAGGGGTCTGTTCTTACCGACTTTTACGGGGCAACGAAATTACTCCATTGTCATCCCGCACAACCGGGCAAATTTGACAGAGATATTGAGATGTAACATTGCTCTGCTAGTTATTATTAACCGTATTATAGGCGACTTTAAAGTTGATAAAGAGATATTGTGTATGGAGTTGGTATTTTTGGGTTCTTTCCAGGATCTGCCGGAGTATGAAAATCTAATCGTTAGTTGATTTTTCTCCCCTAAAATCACACTGGTAGAGTCCGATCACGTCGTTGGTAAACGGTTCTTTTTGGGCACACGCAAAATAGCGGAACGAATTTTACTTTCGATGTTGAGGGGACTAATACCTCTGTAGTTGGAGCAGTTCAGAGCATCTGCAGGAGATACAAATGGAAAGGGCAAGAACTTACCCCGTCCGTAGAGCCTAGCCGTCCGACCACAAGCGTACCACAGCCTCTTCCATGGTATCGAACACTTTTCCCTGTGAAATCCTGAATCCTAGCAATGGCGCCCAATGTAGGGCCTGAACACTAAGAGAGATTTCCGCGTTTTTTTTTTGATTTTTTTTTTTTTGTTTTATACATTTTTACTTTATTTTTACTTTTTTGTATCCTCTTCTCTTAAGCATTATACTTACATTTTCCTTGGATGACGTTCAAGTTCCTGGATTTGATTCTTCTCTTTTCTATTCTCCTTTATAATTTCGTTAAATTTTTCTTTTCACTTTCTAAATTCACATCTTCTTTTTACATCGGAACGAAATTTTTGTTTAGCCTAGTAGAAGATACCAATAGAAGGGGGGATAGCATTTACTTGATCTGAAGACCATCCATTTTTTGAAGTTTTTTTTTCGTGAAGGCTGTGTTTTCCGCACGTTTACATGTGGACATTAAGGTTGTTCCAAGAACAATCTTGACGTCGTCGTGCTTCGGGCACCTACCAAACGTCCTCTCGAGACGTCCGAAGAATACTTTTTTTTATCGCGACAGCGTGATGTTCTTAAATTTGGCCCAAATGTGGATTGTGACAAAGAACTACATAAATGGAAAAAAAATTGACAACTTCTCACTCATGTTAATAAAGCAGTATTAATTTCCATTCCAGATTTTTCATTTCGTAGTTCTCTTGTCCAATTTAATTACCACAACCTTTAGCCTTAAATAAGCCAGCTAACAAAAGAACAACAAAAAAACACGACTTTTCTTGTTATACTATAATTGGCTTCAAGATTCAAGTAAACAATTTGCCCGCTCCTCCCACTAAACTTCCACATTTAAACTCGATTGGAAGGTTTATGATGTCATTATTATGTCGGTACTTTAAGCAATTAACATTTTATGATCCATAATCCATCATACCGAGTCTTGCGGATCAAACCTTTATAGCTGATTGAAGTGAAGGAGCGCAAGCGCAAGGTCTGTGTTTACCTTAAAGGCACACACGATCGCGCATGACTCCCAGCAGTCCCCCAAACATACAAAATTACTCTCAGATGGTATAAATGTAAGAATATCTTCTTGGTTCTTCACAAATTCAACTTCAACTTCAAGGGCAGATGAGATCTCCTCTTGTCGACGGGTCGGTCGGTCGTCGTCATCATTGTCGACGTCAATATCTCGACTTCAATTCATATTTGCGGGGTGTAATTTGAGTAACCACCATCAACTCTCTGCCATCATGCGCACAAGGGCAAATAGGCTCCGATTATAATAATGACAGGCCGCTACGATTTTTTTACCGAAGTAAGAGACGGAAAGAAAGAGAGCGCACAGACGATCATTGATCCATCTCAAAGGCATGGAATGATTTTTGATGAAAACGGCAAAATGCAAGGAAATACACAACAACAACAAAAAATAAGGACCAAGAAGCGCACCCTGATTACAGACAGATTACATTTTTATATTCGTTCGCAGTCTCTTGTGCTTGAATGGGAGGAGGAGATGGAACGGGACAGCAGCTATTACTCGCAACGAGTTCGGGTGATTCTGCTAAACCATTTTCGAAGTACTCCAACGAGTTGCCAGAACGTAGTATTTATACTGCTTGATCTTCTAGTTGAAGCTTCGCCGAATTCACAAAGATGAGGAAGACTGCTGGCTGGCTTATAGCCATCTTTTACTCTTGTGAATTCGTATTTTTGCTGCGTTACTTTGCACATCATCGTCGCTGGGTGAATTTTCTTAATCGATCGAGATAATTTGTTTCCAAGTAATAACTTTTTATGTTTATATTTATTTTTTACTTTGTTTTTTTTTTTTTTTGTGTGCGCCTGCGCAGCATACCACACATTTTAATGCATTGGATGGAAGCTGACCATCTGATCCCCAAAAGAAGGATGCTACACAAAGTTTTATTTGTTTTGGCGTCTACGTTCCAAGAATCGAATGGCTGGTTGTTATGAATATAATCAAGTTGCAGCAAAGGAGGAAGTTCTACAGCAGTTTATTGATTATGCGCTAATAGATGCGGGAAATTGTTTACCATAAAGACTTTAGATTGTTGATGTCTACTGACGAGTATAAGGAAGAAGAGGAAGCTGGCTCGAAACAATTTTTGAAATTATTGGAGAAAAAAAGAAATCAATTAAAGATGACCTTAGGTCAATAAAGTTTGAGTAACTTAGTTGTTTTTTCTTAGAAATATGTTGAATACGATCGACTTTTTAGAAGTTTAAGACTGGTATTCATCAAGCACACATGAGTTATGAGCGCTTATATCGGAGTGTTCGGTGGAATATTAGTGACTAATGTGTGGTCTCGATCACGATTAAAATTGAGAGCGCTGCCTCCGAAAACTCCGATATGAGCGCTTATAACTTATGAGTGCTTGATGAATACCAGTCTATGTGTTAATATCACCCTGAGTAGTAACAATCTGTCAAAATTTGTATGGGGAATCAAATTTTTGACAGTTCGTTTACCACATTTATCACTCTACCACGGTTGCTTACGCAAAGTTGACACTTAGTATGAAATAATACCCTCGATGATAACCTGGTCGCTTGATGACTTAAATAAGCATGTCCGGGATGGAACATGGCCGACATGACAGTCTTAGAGAATCTAACCACGGAGAGGTAACTCCCCAATAAGTGATTTTCTGCCGGCAGACATTTCTTTAATGACTCAGAAGTACCCTCGGATTAATCAGGCCTGATTAATTTCATTAACGTCTTTTTGAGCTTTTAGGACGAAGAATTTATCCTAGTTTTCATCACATGGGAATCATTATTCGTAGGGCTAAGGTGTATCACAATGTATATACATTGATCGGAGAGTGACCTTAAGAAGAGCAACTATCAGCCCTAACCTTCGAGTTGTTCGAGATCCGCTTGACTCAACATTTCTTTTTACTTATTCGGGGTTCCATTAAATGATGAGAAACCCGCTTTATTTAATTATATTTTTTATAGCTTCACTAAAACGAGATTGACTGTAATACAAATATCTGAAAATTAGTGCTTTTGTATCAAAAGGAACCTAATTGGCACATTTAATGGTCATAAGAAGTCACAGTTCTGCAAATATATTTTCATCTCTTGACACTCATCAATTCTCTTTTTCGTGACATATGGAAAGAAATATCCTTTATACGTCAAAATTTAGTTCATTCCACATCTATAATTTCATTAGTCGTCAGATTTTTTCAAAGGATGGCTAGGATATCAATGGATTAAAATTAAAAGTCCTAAAAGTCTTCATATGTATATATTTCTAATAAATAACAAAAAAATGTTGTGGCACGACTAGCTCACTAAAAATCAAGGCCTAGTGACTAACTCTCTTAACCATTTTCTGTGTGCGTTTAGTAAGCAGAAGTGGATGGGATCTACAATTTTCTGCCGGTTGCGAACGGCTAGTTGAGATGCACTTTTCGTGACAAGCACTAGATACTCTTCGCTTGAAGGTTTTCATCGCAAGAGGCAAGAGAAATCAAGGTTGCAAAGGCTGGAAGTCATACCCAGACCTCCAGCGTGATAGTCCATCGCACTTACCATTACACCATATTGGGGAACTACTCTTCTATGTTTATGAAAAATGACACATTCAACCGAAATATCCAAGACGAATAAATATTTTCCACAAAATTGTAAAGTAGTTTGTCCATTATTGTATTTAAATACACACTTTTGACGTTTCCATGTAAATATACTGCCCTTCAAGCAAGAAAACGGACTCAGTTTTCTCGGTGCCAAAATGTACTGAGTTGGAAATGTCAAACTATGAACAATACTCAAACATTTACAAACTTGTCCTAAGAAAAGACAAGGACAACCGAACATGCTCGGTTCAGTTTTCTCGGAGTGGTGGATTTCTTCTCATTTATACACATGCATTTCGGCTCCGAGGTGATTATAATTTGCTTACTCATTTGAACCGAAATGGATTCGTTCTCGGCACCGAACTCAGACCTAACTCGAAGTAATTTCGGACCCACCGCGGACTCTTTTGCTTGAAAGGTCACAACTTTTTAGTGTCACGTAGGTATACCTACTATGGTGCCACGTATATTCAATTCATTAGTGTCAAAATATTTAACTACGGACTTTCAAAACAAAAGATAAACAGTGCAAGGCTTAATAATTTGCGTCGACAACCAAAACTTCTGATTCAGGCCCCAGAAATAAGGTCCGTTATTATTAAGCTAGTCCAAAGTAAGGAGAAAGACTTAAAGCTTAAGACCTACTTTCAATCATAATAAAATGTTTTGACGCTAAAGCTCATTACTTTTCAAAAGTGTTTGAAACCCCTTAAAATGTTGAAGTTTTTAAACTTGTAGATTGTTTTAACTATACTCAATGTACCTACCGAAGTACCCACACTACATTAATTTATCTTCAAAAGCTACTGTTCTAGAAATATAAAGCCAAATTAAGAATGAGAACCATTTAAAAAACAAAAAAAACTTTCTGAAAATGTTTAGATTCAGAGAGATAGCTTAGCCTTGGATAAACTTATGAAAATTATAACCATGTGATTGACCCAGTAATAAATTATTTTTTCAAAAAACCCTGCACAGGCATGGCGATGGCGCCATGTGGCTTGTATGTGTATTGTGCAATTGACTCCAACATTCAACATTTATTATTCAAGTGTAGAGACGAAAAGAACTTTTATTGTTGCTTTTTGATATTATTTTTCCTCTCATTGTGTTTTCTTTTTTGCTCTGTTCTCTCTGATTTCAAATTTTACGTACGTTTTTCTCATACTCTACTCTACATATCTGCCAGAGTTTACAGATTAAAATGTCGTTTAAAAACTTAAAGTTCATTTTTTTATAAGAAAAAATATTGTTGCCGTATAGTGAAAAAGATACTATACTTTTGTGTTGTCGAAAGTGACGACAGTCAGTGTTAATGTAGATGGATTGGAGTTGAATAGATATGGAATGTATTGGTATTTTGTGATTTCCATACACAACAAGTTTTCTCTCTTTCTCTCTCTCTCTCTCTCTCTCTCTCTATTTTGTCTTTATTGTTTATTTATTTTCATTGATTAATTGTGACGATGTGTTTGTGTGCGTGTATTTTGCAGGGTGTGGAAGTTTAAGTTGATACGATGGAAAAGTACTTAAGTGTTGCCAATTTAATTTATAGTACTTGTTCTAAAATCTCTAACTACAAATGGTTACTTAGGTCAGCTATTAGTTTTTTCTACGAAAAAATGAAACAAACTGCAACACAGATATTGAAAGATGTATGAGGAATATAAAGTGAACAGTTAATAAACCGTCAAACAAAATGCGATAGCTTGTTGTGGAAATTCTTTTTGAGACTTTTCGTTAGTTCAATTTCCTGGAACTATTAATTTTTGGTTAAAAACGAGATCAAACCTACACCTGAAAATACATTACGCATCTCTTTAAAGGGGCCAACCCAAAGAATCCGTTGTCGATGAAGTTAAAAGTTCGACAGTTGAAAATGTGGACGTAATGCACTTAACGGATTCTATGGGTTGGCCCCTCTCAACCAGCTGGAAACGAGCAAAAATCATCCCTATTCCAAAAACTCGAAATGAGTATCGACAAATTGCTATTTTGGCATTTTCATCGAAAGTCAATACAGAAATAAGAAACAGTGTTGATAAGGACCATGTCACATTCCTTACACTCTTAGATTACTGAAGAATTCGCCACTGAATTTTATGCAGCAAACTAAGGGCCAAGTTTCAATTCTTTTCACTTGCAATAAAACTTATTTCCTCCTATTTATCGTCTAGGAATCAAGAAGTTGTTGCGAATAATTACAAATCTTCCTTTCTTCCAATTATCAGAGATGTCCCCCGTGTATATAAATGAGCTCCCGCCACCGTTGGGTTTCAACTCGTCCTTCCATATTATATGCAAACGATGTTCAACTTCGGTATAATTGTTCTCTGGGACTTATTGAAAATAGAGTATGTGAAATAAATGAAGATTTAAATAAACCGATCCACTGGCCTAGATCCAATAGACTCTGTTTAAATTTAACAAAAAGTAAAATAATGTTTGATTGTTTCAAAAAAAATTACTGAAATATTGCTCAATAATACACCTATTCAATTTGTCTCGTCAGTGAGAGACTTAGGAGTAGTTTTTAATAAAATTCCTACATGGACAAACCGCATAAGATCGGCCATCAAAAAGTGTATGGAGGATTACGAATGCTTTGGGCCCCCCAAAAAATCAACCCCCAATCAAAACAAGAATGATACGTGAAAATGCCAGGAGATGACGTCATCGTGTGCATTATACTTTGAGAGTTAATTGAGTTGCAAAGTCTATTCATTGGATAAGATTGAGCAGGCTATTGAGAGTTGTACGACGGTTTATCAGCATTTTTTGTTTGAATTTTCGATAGTTATTTCATTTTTTGAATTCGATTTAAATGAATACCGGTTAAAGATCGCGAAATGCCGCATAGAAGATCATGAAAAAAGAGAGCGGAACACCATAGAAAAATTCGCGGAACACTGGTGGAAGATCGTAAAATACCTCGGAAAATAGCAAGATAGATCACGAAAAAGGCGTTTAATACCACGGAAGTCACAGATAAAAGCCTGGAAAGTCGGGAAGAAATATGCACTGCAAAAAGCGCGGAATCACGTGGACAAAAGCGTGGAATACTGGCGAAGTAGTAAAAGAACTTTTAAACACCACATGAATGATCGCGAAATACCGCATGCGAAGTTATGAAAAAAACGCTTATTACCGCGGGAAAAATCGTAAAATACTACGGAACAAACAAACAAAGTCACAGAGAAAAGCATGTAGTCATGGAGAGAGTGTGAAAAGTAGGAAAAGGAATACTGTATAGAATAGTAACGAAAGGTCATGACAAAAGTGCTAAGTACCACCGAAAAAAGCGTAGAATACCGCAGAGAAAAGTCAGAGAGCAAAAGTTAAAAATGTATAGTTTAGTTTATTTAATTCTTTATATAACATGGAAAGTCGCGGAAAAAGCGTGGAATACTGGTGAATTATCTTATAAGCACCACGCTTTTCTTTCTCAGGTATTTCACACTTTGATAAACGATCGTATAATAAGACAATAAATAAATAAATAAATAAATAAATAATAAATAAGTTTGAAATTAATTTAGCTATGAAAAATTATTCTTTGAGCTTAAATCATTTAATTTTTCCACACAAAACATATTTGTGCCGAAGACTTATGAAATTATATCACAGCCAGCCCATCCTAATCATTAATTATGTTTTCCAAAGCAACGCCCATCGTCAGTAGTGCAGTAATATTAGTCTATTTAGTCGACTTTATCCCTGAGGTGCATTCAAAAAAGACTTTCTTCAATGTTGTCCATACCATTGCATGTGATCTTTTAATCATCCCTCTTCCACTATATTTGTTGTTAATTCATACATTTCTTAACCCTAATAGATTTTAAAGTATATTCCATCAAAATAGATTTTACCTAAATGGCGCCCAACAACAATATCATTTTGTAGTTTTAACCTTACGAGAGAATGATAATATTTATATTGAAATCATACTTTATTGTCATTATAAATACTTTTATGTGCTTAAGAAATACTTTTCGTATCAAATCTAGTACATGCCCCAATGGTGTATACATCGGCAACACTTTTTACAAAAGTATCTTCAATCTTCTACTCTCTTTTTCACTTTATTTTTTTAATTCGGCTATCTAGCGATACAAAAACACACCAAGAATATTATTGTGCAATCTGCAATAGTATTTGTACATTTGTATGTCGCTCAAAATATAAAAAAATGTATCTTTTCTTATAAGAGTTCAATACGTTTTCTCTATTATCTCAACATTTCCTACAAGTGTATGTGATATGAACAATGTAGGTACACACAGAGAAGACAACAAAAAAAAAAAACACGGAAAGAGAAAAGAAAGAAAAAAATAAATAAAAACAAAACGAAAAATGAAATACACCAGCCAGCGCCACACACCACCACCAATTCAAAGAAGTACACATAGAATTTTTCTCCGAATCGAAATTCGTATTTTAGTCAATTGCTGCAACTAGTCAGTTGCACGTCGCCGCCGTGTATTCGTGTGTTCTCTTGATTTTTCTTTTTAATTATTATCATCAATTAATTAATTAATTATTATTATTTATGGCAATGTTTTCACTGAGATAACCTTAAACACACATTTTCCATATAAATTTTTAAATTTTCGAAAGTAAAAAAAAATCGTTTTTTGTTGTTGTAATTTGTATCTCTTACTTGTCCATATAATTTTATATAAAAGTATTTAATTATAAATTCAAACAAATTGTGAACGAAATAAAGAAAGCAAAAATATATAATTACTTATCAAAAAAAAAAAAAAAAAAATATATTATATATCAAATTCTCTTCTTGTTGATTATTGATTATAAATTATCTGCTATAATTTGCTGTTGTGGAATCCAATAGATGATGAAAAAAAAAATTAAATTGTCAATTCTCTTGCATGCAAAGGAATGAAGGAAGAAAATCGTGTTCTCAATAAAAAGCAATTTAAAGTGAAAGAGCTATAATTAAAAAAAATATATTACATATCGTGAAACGGGAATTATTCGGATACATATCAAACACAAATAGGAAAAAAAAATATACATACATATATCTAATCGCGGAACGTACAAAAAGGAAAACGAGTGAAAGAAAAGTTATTTTTTGTTTTCTTTTTTTTTTGTTAATTATTTACAAAATAAAATTCAATAAGGAGTTCGCGAGGAAGAAGATATTTCGGCGAAAAAGAGAAAATGTGAGTTTCTTTATCTTAAATAAAAAAAAAGTATAATCCTCTCTCTTGTCTCAACTCAATCACTTATTTATAGAAAAGATAAATAAATAATACAATTTGAAAACCAAAAAAAAAAAAAAAACAAAAAATGTCGTTATGACAGATGAGCATTGACAGAGAGTAGGTATTATAAGAATCTAACTAGTGTGTGCCTTTCTTTAAGTTTTCTTCTGCTGTCGTGATCATCATCGTTAGCTATTAAATGTTTGATCTATTTTTCTTTCTTTTTACAAAAAAAAATCTTTGATTTAAGGTTAATCAAAAATTAAAAAAAAAAAAAACATTCACAATAGAAACAAAACAATATGGAGGCCATGCATAGCGGTAATTTATGACAGTTGAATAATTTACACACAATATTAAAATTTCAGTCAAAGTAGTAAATCTAACTGTTATTTTTCACACTTGTAATTTACAAGTGAGATTCTGAGGAATTTTATTTGTTAGATTAAGATTAGTTTTTTTTTTCTATATCATCCTCGTACCCTACCTATTTGACGAACAAGAAAGAAAAGTCAATTTTATAAATGTTTTTTTTTTTTTTTTTTTTTAATGTGTATGAGTGTGTATGAGCAAGTATAATCAAAGAAAGATCCAAATATACACAGACACACTTGCAAACGAAAAAAAAGTAAAAAAAAAAACGGATTTGTCGGCCACCGGCAAGCAAGGAACCGACTTGACTCTGTGTATGCTTGTGTTGTGTATGTGTGTGCGTGTCTGTCTGGCTGGCGCCAGTGCGACGACGTTTATCTTACTTTTTATTACGTCAGTGGCGCCCACTGGCGCCTATAGGAAAACCATACACACAGAAACAATTTATAATGAATATAATATGATGGTGGCTTTTAGAAGTATAACCTGCTTGGATTTTATAAATTCACACATACCCCACCTGAGTTTTTTTTTTTATTTTAATTTTAATGCATGCAATGTGTGTTGCGCGCTGTTGTTGTTTTCTTTTATGGGAAACGAGAAGTTTTATTTGAGACATTATTTTTTTTATTTTTCATTCTGTATCTATATTGTGATGCACATTTTAAAAGTGCAGTGAGTGTAGCAAATATTCTTATAATATTTCAAAAAATATGATTTCAAATTTAATTTGAAAATTTACGAGAAAGACAAAGCATTTTGGAATAAATTATGTTTTTTTTTTTCTTATTTAATTGGCGCCCAAGGAAATACTTTGTACAAAAATAACGTATGAGAGATATAAAAACAAAATATTACACAAATAAGTTGAGCTAGGCCAACCTAATTTTCATTTTTAAGTCAAGATAGTAAAAAGTGGCGCCCAACGTCAAGAAAACTTTCCAGAAATCACTAACCTACTTAAATATACATGTTGCTTTTGCAACCGGAGCTTCATCCGGCTTTTGTAAAATAGTTATGTTGTAAATTTGATTGGTCGAGTTTATAGTTAGAGTGAAATCAGATGTTCTTTAACTTGATCAAGTTGTTAACGTCTTAAGTCTTTTGATACGGTTTCTCGATTTTGTTGGCCTGTTGTCAAGAAAAATAAATAGATGTAAAGACGAAGATAGGACCAGAAGTCAGTAGGTATATGTCCGGCATTTTTTTCATAAAAATTTCAAAATTTGGCGCCCAACGCTATAATATTTACGAGGTATTTAAAACATTACGTAAACGCATAATGAAGATTATTGTTTGAATAATTTTTTAATTAGTGTAGGACCTTATCGCAAAACTAAATGTATGTAAACTTTTTTTTTTGTAAATGGCGCCCAACGTTAGTAGTTGTTTAGCCTGTGTTTGTTGCTCCTTCCTTCTGGCCTTTTGGCGAATAAAATAAATGTATTTTTAAACATAAATAGTATCAAGAGTAGGTAAATACCCACTCATATAATTCATATTAAAAATTGTAAAAGTGGCGCCCAATGCCAGTATCTACAATTAAATATACATACTAAGTTATTCTATAATGAAGACGATTATTTGAATGATTTTTTATCAAATTTGTGACATCACCACAGGGCTTAAAGTATTTAAAAGCTTGTATCCTGAACAATTATTTATTGTTCAAAAATGGCGCCCAACGTCAGTAGTCATAATCCATGTCGATGTTTCTCCTTACTTCGCTTACCTGGTTTCGAGTAAAATAAATAGATTTTAAGACTTAAATAGAACTAGAAATATATACCCATTTACGGAATTTTAATAAAAATTGTAAAATGGCGCCCAACGCCAATTTTAACTATTTAAAATACTACATTATTCCATAATACAGATCACTGTTTGAGGTCTTACAACCTCGACATAGGTCTTAAAGTATTTAAAAGCTTATATCTTAAGCATTTATTCATATTTCAAAATGGGGAACAACATCAGTAGTCAAAATGTCTATTGCCGTTTCTTCTTACCTTTCTGATTTGGTATCGAGCAAAATAAAAATATGTATAAGAACGCAAAAATACGTTAACGTATAATAATGCAAACTAATCCGATAAAGTCCTCGCAAATATCACTAAAAAACTATTTTATTTACCCAAATATAGTTTTTCTTTTCAAATTACTTTCAAATATGATTCAAAATGGCGTCCAACGTGAGGATTTATATAAAGTGTTTATATAAATCCTTTAAGGCATGTGGTTCATGTACAAATTTACACATAAATGGCTCCCAACGCACGGAAATCCTTTTAAACGTGTGGTTCATGTACAGATGTGCACATAAATGGCACCCAACTCAGGAATTCTTAAAACTCAATATATCGAAGCCTTTAAATAGTTTAAAATGAAGATAAATGAAGGCACACACTAGTTATATCTTTTATCAAACAAAACAAAAATATATACCAATGATTGATTAATAATGTCAAAAATATTTGCATTTATTTCAGCTGTGTTTTCTAAAAAAAAAAAAAAACTCAACATACATCTCTTCAATTGAAATTAACAACCAATAAAAACGCAGAAACAATTATTTTATTGTTATTGTAAGCTTTCGAATGTAAATCATACATATCAAAAAAAAAAATATAAATTAATTTTAAAATAAAAAAAAAATATTTGCTTCAACCAAAAAGTGCTTTAAATATCAAATTAAAATAAAAAAAAAAAATAACTGTGTAGTTGTTACTAAAACATAAAAAAAATAAAAACGCTATTACGCAAAAAGTCGATAATAATATCTATTTGTTGGTGGTTCAAAAAGGATAACCTGATTTTTTTTTGTATGAATTTAATAACGTGCTCGTGCCATTGCCACTTAAGGATATAAGTTTAAGAAAAAAAAAAAAAAAATAATAAAGTGCTCTATCGAATCGCGCTAAAATAAAATTCAAATAAAGTGATCTGCTTACTATTCATGTTCTTTTTTTATAATTTGTAAATGTGATATTGCTTAAGTATATAGTTAAAAAATCTAAAAATAGTGATTTATGTAATAAACAACAATTAAAAGTTGTTGTTAACGCACACTAAATCTTAAATAAAAAAAGAAAATAAAAAAAAAAATAAAGTAACAAAAAAACAATATCATCTATCGATCGAGTGTGATACAATTTAAATTTAATTGCATCAGTTTTAATCGATAATGCAAATACGATAGATCGATGTTACCAATGCATTTTATGTCCCTCCATGTTCATGTTTCAAAGCAACAAACAGAAAAAAAAAGACAAACTATGGTTTGCATGCCAAACGCGATTTCAGCAGTACAATCAAGACATCGATGTAATGCCAAGTGTGCAACAACAGCGGCGTCACCCTCAACGTCCACTCCGCCCTCAGCAGCAATATCAGACGTCAGCACATCAGCTACTGCAACAACAACAACAACAACAACCGCTGCTAATGATGGATCCACGGGAAACCCCACCACCGCAATATGGTCATGCAATGAAATGCTCTGGAAAATGCTTTTGCAGCAACAGCAGCAGCAATCAACAACTCATGTACCCAATGAACACACCCCAATCTGTGTGTTCGAACAGCTGTTTCGGAAGTGTCGCCGACGAAGTGTCATTACCAATGGAATTGGAATCCGGCTCGGAGGAAATGAGCATCGAGCAGGATTACGAAACCAAGATAGGTGGCTATTACTCCGAAAGTTATGGCGACAATTCAACCGATTGCAACGAAGGCGACGACTACGAACATCAATATTCCAGCTGGTCGCCGAAAGCGACGAATGCAATAACCAGCGAATTGATAGCAGAACGACTGACGAATTGGCAACCAAACCAGAATCCGGCATTTCATCAAACGTCAACAACAATAACAACAAACAACAAGTCAACTGGGACCACGATAGCGGGAAGTGTTTTACGGAATTGCTGTTGCGCCAATGGGGGTACTGTTTCGAACGAATCAAGTGTTGGCAGCAACTGTCAGCATCTACCACATCACAATCAGAACTGTTCTCCCCCGGCAACGGCAACACCGGTATCCGCAACTGTCACCTCAGCGCTAACTGCGACAGCAGCAAGTGTTTTTCGAAATTGTTGCCGAGGTGCTGGGTCCCAGTCCAACGAATCGAGCATAGGGATTTATCCCGACCCTCGTCAGAACAATCGCAATTTTACACTCAACATCAACAACAATGCTATTGGCATCAACAACAACAACATCAGCAAAAACAATTTCAATTTCTACGAACAAAAAACAGCAAACATTTTAACGACCGACTCTTCTGGTACGTTGAGAGCAAAAGAACTATTCAAAGCCCTTATAAAAAAACTAAAAGATCCCCAATTGGACACCCTGTGTCAAGTTGTCGAAAATCGTTTGAACGCCGCGAGCGCTGCCGTCGGATTCGACGCAAACAACACCAGCAACATTGGTGGTTTGCGCCGTCAAAATCAGAATCATCGATCGTCGCACCAGCCGTCGACGTGTGTCCTTGTGCCGCGCGAATTAATTGGAGGCGAAGAGCCAAATGTGATTGCGTGTCGCTTATGGTTTTGGCCGGATTTGCGGGATTCAACGGAATTGAAACGAATACCAATGTGCCCGAATGCCAAGGAAAAAGTTTACGTTTGTTGCAATCCAGCACATTGGAATCGGATATTAATACCAGGTGAGATTTTAACATTTATTTCAAATAATCTGTTATGTACGAGTATGTGTTTGTACTTGAACATCTACATACAAACATAATGTGACATTTCATAGAATATAAAAATTAGATAAACCGCATTGAATTGACAGATGTAAGTGTCAAATTGCATTGCTGAATGTTTAAAGTGACTTTTAACTGATTTAGGTATTCAGTCGTTTGTTTGATTGTGGTTAATTCTGTTATCAAATATGATTTTGTGGTTCACTTACTTTTTTTTCTTTGATTCAATGAAAAAATAAATGTTAATGAAATTAAATCGATTTATTGTATTTATCTTCGTAAGTACAGCAGATTTGTACAAATACAACTGTTTTGAATTCTTAGTCGACGAAAAATTTCCTATAATTCTGTTTAACTAATGTGAGCGCCTTGAACGTGCGAGAGTTGCTCAAAAGGTGCAAGGTTCTAATTTTTTGACACTCTCGAGGTGAATATGAAAAATGGCAACGTCAGCAATAAGCTATTAAGGTGGTGTGCTAATTGGGCTAAGTAATAATTAACCGCCAAGAATAAATGTTTGACATTTATAAGTGTGATGTAAATAAACTGTAGCTTTGGTGTAATTTTGCTGATGGAATTGGAAATATTTTGAACGTTGCTAAATGGATTTTCCAATGCAATAAGAGATTTTTCGTTGAACAACAATTCACCACCTAGTGTCAAAATTTATCCTGTTGATCGAACTAAATGTGTACTTAATCTTGTTTTTGACACTATTGAGGTGAATATAAAACTTGCCGACGACAAACGTCAAAAATATGTCTCTTAGGTGTGAGAATTTCGTTAGATATAATTAGCCCACAATAAATATTTGGCATTTATTAGTGTGGTGTATATAAAATGTAGCTGTAGGAATTGGGATGTATTTTTAACTTTGCTAATTTGATTTTCGATCTATAATTGACAGCATGTGACACATTCGAACTTCACTTTTCATTCAATAATTCAATGAGCTCCATTTTTAGCTTTCAACCAAAAACACAAACATCATTTTCTGGAAACCCTTTTTAAAATAAAATTAACAAAATGCATTTTTCGTAGTTTTACTTCAGAAGAAGTTTATTTTCGATACTTGCTTCTCTGTGCTGTTTTATTGCATGATTTAACTCTACCCACCACAGCAGGTCGCCTACCCCTACACAGTTTCCATAATTTTTCAATGTGTTGCATTCTAAAAATATGAAAATTTTAATTTCCTTAAGAAAAAAGGAATACATGATAAAAGAATAAAACAAAATTAGAACAAGACAGTGTGTTAAAAATGTAGACGACGCCGACGACGCTACGCTACCACCGCCAACCATTGCTGTGCTGTGGATGTCCCTCACCACAATATAAGGGAGTCAGACAAGATAGGTACTGTGGCGGTACACCTCACCGGTCATGCCATGTCTCTGTACTTGATGTCTCTCTGTTAGCAAGCATGCATGCTTTTTATGTTTGTTCTAGACAAAAACTAAAATACACTAGGCGCCATTTTATTGCATCTCACTGCTAAACTATAATACAGAGATAGTTGCGCCGTGTATACACCCAATGGTAGCATTCAGCCCATCAACGGGGTGTTCTTGATTTTGTGTGCGCTGTCAAAAGTCAAAATGCAACTGATTTTTCATAAAGCAAAGGATGTAGTAGGTAAACAAATGTTTTTTTTTGTCTTCTTTTTTTATTTATTTATTACACATTTGTTAATGGGACATGATTTAATGGGTAAGAAATTGAATTATTTCTTCTTATTTATATCTATAGCTGCTGATGCATCTAAAAATAACCCATTGTAATATTTGAAATATTTTAAACACGCATTGGCATTAACAATAATGTGTGCGTTGTTTGTTGCGTCGAATGGTGATGGTACATAAAATGCCATTGGCATCAAGACTTGTAAGATTGAGAATGAAAATAATTTTTTTGTTCGTTTATTTTTTGCATAAACTTAGCCGCTGACCGACGAAAATAACAACAACGCCACCAACACCGGCAACATCGCTGCCGATGGCACGACTCTGCTGATTACAGGCACTCAATCGGCCTTAAAAAAAAACAAAACCACTGCCGTCACTGTGCGTCGTCGTATTCGCCATTAGTTGCGGTAATTTGTGTTTTTTTCTGTACCGTTAGGTTGAAATTAAATTTAAAGTTTTCAAATTCTTTCGTAGCGCTTTTGCGTGTATTTTTTTTACATTTGTTGTTGTTATTTCATTGAGTTATTCATCACTTCTTGATAGAGGCAATTTGGCAGCATTCAGTGAAGAGAATGGCAGGGCGGTGCGACGTAACGGGCGTCCGGCAATGGCGGCGCCTGAGATTATTTCCTGGCGCCAAGTTCCTTTATCTATACAAATAAAATATTTTCAAATAAAAATCCCTCCGGAAAAAAAAACTTGCAATTCACGATGAACATAAAACTAAATTTAATCAGATTGTGAATTTTTTTTTTTTTTCCTTTTTTTGTTTAAAAGTTTTATTTAGCAAATTAGAACGATTAGTAGATTATGTCGTCGTGGGATTGATACTATTAAGTTTGTTTTTTTTTTTTTTTTTTAAGTTGAAGGACAAAATATTGTGAATTGTTTGTAGGTTAGATAAAATTAAAGAGGGCGACTATTTTATGCCTCCACAAGTACACTGGCGACAGCCGTCGCGCCGGGCCCGCGATAGATTAATTTTATTTTTAATAGGCGGTAGACATTTATTTTAAGTGCAAAAAAAAAACCATACGAATGACTCGCACGTGAAAAATTCGCCCAAATTCTATTAAAGCTGGCGCCTCTTAGCCGCCGCCGCCGCCACGCCGACAAATAAACAAAATGAGTGCGAAATAAACAATTTTTAATTTAATTTTTTTTTTGTTTATTTTACGTATTGGATGGATGTTTTAAAATAAAAATAAAAAAAAGATTTAAGAAATGATGAGTAAATGACTCACAAGAAGGTGAGATGATTTTTTTTAATTTTTATTTTTAAAGTCTATAGATGTTTATTGAAGTGGAATAGATATAATAGGGGTATTCATGCAAACTGGTTAACTTTTAGTGAACGTGGTAAAGTTCAATATATGGTAAATGAACTGTCATATCCATACAAATTTCGACATATTTTCCACATTGACCAGGTTTACCATGGATGCATGAATACCTAAGTGTTTAATGTATATAATGTACCTTTAATATTCGCACTTTATTTTTTATCATATAAAAATAACATTGCAGTTACATAAACTCTGCGTACACACGGTAAACGTGGTCAATTGGTAAATGTGTTAAATAGCTCTCTGCTTTCGTATTAGCCACTCATGTCATGCATACATTTTATCAGTAAAATATTTCATGCTCATTACGGGAGTTAATTTTAGCTGTGTTTTATTTTCCCGCAGATCTGATCAGGATCAGATTTGCGTTTGAAAATACATGCATTACAAAAACAACACAAGATCCAGTTTTTTTTTGGATCTGGATTTTGCAAATCCATTTTCGGAAGGCTACCTAACACATATTTGTATCTACGGGTTGGTACTACTGATATATGAATTGTTACGTTTTATTTCCTTACTTCATCTATTAAAAATTGTTCCATTTTGAGATCAAATCACTTTGAGATCAAATCACTTGGTTCTGCGATTTATGTGTTTTTAATTAAAAAAATGTTTGTTTATGTTTTAACCAACACAGAAATGACATTCAAGCGAAGTTCACCATTGGTGATTATACCAACATTAAAAACTAAAAACATCTGTGATCCTGGGTGTTTTATTATCAAGATCTGATCATGGGGATAATAAAACTCGGCTATTAACGAGCTTACCGGACAAACAGCTGTCAGGCTTACTGGATCGACTTAGGATTTGATCATGATAATACAAAGAAGAAAGAGTAGCTCTATCTTCATTCACACTGTTCTGTCGAGCACGTCTTTTGTCAAGTAAAAATTGGAACTTAAGGGGCCAATGTATAGAATCCGTAGCGTACGTTACGTTGACGTTTTCAACTGACAGCTCGATAAAATGCACACTTTCTAATGACAAGCGACCCATGAGAACGGACGCAACGGAAAAAGTAGCCGAACTATGGGCTGTCCCCTATAGGTGGAAACCCGAAAATCGTGACTCATGTTAAATGTCAAACTGCTTGAATGACATCACATTGAAGAGACTGATTTTTGTATATCTTGGGTACAAAAGAGCATTTGTGCGGTTACCACCCAAATAAAGGAATCGTGAATTATTAGGTGGCATTCATATCCGGTAAAAAATTCTTTTAAGTAATAGCAATTATAGTCACATTAAGAAAACCACAAAGTCCATTAACAAAAATCTCTGCATCTACGCATAAATTGTCTGCTTTGGGTCGTAATTTTGCATGTCAAATATTCGTGACTATCTGCGGTTAGTCTTTAATATTAGCTTCGATTTATACTGACAAGAGGTGTGTTTATCTATAAAAATAAAACAAAATTTTAAGAAAATACAGAAACAAATATAGAAAGGTAGGGGTATAAAAGGAATCCGCTAGTGACAAATTGAATATCTACTTGATTTTTTTGGTTTTTGACATTAAGATTTTATAAATAAAAAAAATCCCGATTACCAACCACAAATTGAACAAAAAAAAAAAATAACAAAAACGTGACTAAAAAAGATTTAAGTTCGATCAGGGTTACCAGACGTTGGGGTTCGAGCTGACAAAGCAAAGTTTGTACGCCTCTGTCAGGCTCAGGCCAAAATGCTTAGAATCAGACTAGATTTTAGGCACGTAGGCTGAAGTTTACTGAAAGCTCATAACTTCAGTTTCTCTTGTTAGGGCTGCTAAAAGCCAGCGATCTCAACTTTCCTTCAAGACCATACGAGCCCTATCAGAAGTCACAA
This sequence comes from Meliscaeva auricollis, assembly GCA_948107695.1. NCBI lineage: Eukaryota > Metazoa > Arthropoda > Insecta > Diptera > Syrphidae > Meliscaeva > Meliscaeva auricollis. The sequence goes on along the minus strand of OX403616.1, from coordinate 78,297,503 downwards.
TAATTCATTCGTAAATAGGTTTTTAGTGTTCGGTGAATACCGGCCTAAGAGAATGTGAAACAGCAAACTAAATTAAGTGAGCAGAAAATACCTTCTCCTCTTTTTTCAAAGCAAAAATAGACTAGAACTTGAAAAATTAGATCTAGCTTTTCAAATACTAATCATGGTAACCCTAGGATCGAAGGAGTGCAGAGCAGCATACAAAAATGCGCATCTTAAGTGCGACTACCTGTTTTCATCATCTGCTGCTGCTGCTTCTGCTACTTCCTTCACCCTGTCTGTATTTGGAACAACACACACGGCTTCTTTAAGAACGAAATAAAAAAGAGATTTTTTTTGTCTACATCTTCTAAAAGGCGCTCCATGTTGAGAATTCTGAGAAATGTCTTCAAGGAAATACAGGAAGATCAGACAGAATGAACAACAACAAAAAGAGGAGTCCATTTTAATGAAAGGAGCATATTCTTCCTACAAAAGAAAAAGAAAAAAAAGAAAACATACAAAACCTGTTCAAACTAAATACCCACAAAGTAAACTGTGCACACAAGCAAATCGATTAATGGCTCCTTTTTATTCGCCTATCATTCTACTTTGCAAAGAATGTTTGCAAAATTAATACATTTCCTACCTGTGTTGATGCCAAGACAAGAATACACAACTTAAATGCAGATCAGTCATATACACAAAGACTTACTGAACACACGCTTACCAACTGTAAATAGTAAAGACATGCATGAATCTAGTTAAAGAGTCTTAAAGAACAGGTATATAATGGGATAAATGCATAATCTTTGACACCCTGTTTCAAAGAAGTTTTCTTAGTCTCTTTTTATCTCCGATAGATAATAAATGCATTATGCACTTAATTGTGACAAATGCACATTGGCCGACTACCTACCACGAAAACTTGAAAAAGAGCAGAAATAACTACCTCTTTACTCCTTTCGAATGCAAATCGGGTGGATCAGCCATTTGGCATTTTAAAAGCATCTAACTGACAGCTCCAAAAGAGTACCGCAATACTTATTTGGATGCACTAATTAGCGTCATCTTTTTTTTTTTGTTTGGTTTGCAATGTGAACGCGTGCACAATTTTTGACATGTCATTCCAAACAAAAATGCAAGATAAAATAAAAAAAAACTACCAAATGTCAGAAAAAGCAAACAAAAATTTCAACTAAAAAAGAACTAAAACAAAAAAAAGAAGACGTTAGCTACTGTGCACAGCAGCGCGCCCAGCAGCTAACAAGAACAACACACGGTCTTTGGCCGTCATTACCTATATGTATATGGTGGATTCGCTTATTCTACGAAACATGTTAACAACACTAAAAAATAAATGCAAAACCCTCCATTAAGATCAAATACACATAAAACCGTGAATCTACCTGTGGTCTTGAAAAGAACAGATTGAGGTAATTTAAGTTTCCTTTTTGGCCCCTCGGGAGCAGCGCACACAACGAGTTTCGGTTTCCTTCAAGCAAGATTAAATTCCAATATCCAAACCCATGTCTTGCATCCTTCTTGCTTCTTCTTCTTCTTCGTCTTTGTTTTTTTTTTTTTTTGTCTTGTATTTCTTCTTCAGACAGTCCGTGTAGCTGTAGGTAAGGTACCTTAGATATTCTCATCCCCATGGCGCTGAAATTCTTAAATAAGCATACAGAATGTGCCCTGTCCACGATGAGGAGCGCTATAAAAAAAAACAACATAAATTCCTTCGCTGTTATGGCCTCCTCCTGAGATCTTTCTGTCTCGCTTTGCCTTTAGCCGTATTATACCTATAATTACAAACTATGTTCGATTTTTTTTTTGTAATTTTATTTTTTTTCCTCGGATTTCTTTTTGTGTCTTCTACTGTGTAATTTCGTGGAAGATGAGTTTTTTGTTGTTGTTTTGTTTGCATTGATGCTCAACTCCCAAATTAAAATCGATAATGTCCGTCAGTTAAGTGGCTAACATGGTCAAGGAGCCGAAGGCTTAAAAGAGAAGAGGCGTTTCGATGCGAACAACATCCAGAGGGTCCAAGTGGAATACAGTATTGCTTGAAGGCAAGAAGCCACTTAAGCAAATTGTGCCTTTCTTCATAAAAAAAACTATATTTAACTTGATTTTTTTTTTCATTTTTAATTATTGATTCATATTGTTACGAATGTAAAAGTTAACACACCCAGAAGGAATGACACATGTAGATCTTTGGTAATGATTAATGACTAAGGCTCTCAACGCTTTCATCCGAACTTCGAACTTTCGAACTTCGAACGGAACGAAACGGAATCTGTCTATATATGTTTCTATTTGTCTGTCTGTGTTTTAGTCTTTCTTCTTAACGAAACTGGAGATCTCTAGAACCTTCGAGAAGAAATGAGAGGAGTATAAATACCAGGCCGGAAAAGGAGATCGAGACAGTTTCAATTTTGACAGTGATAAGAATGAGTGGTTGTGAAGTTGTTGAAACAGTTATTGATAAAAATGTTTGTTCATTTGAGAGTAAATAAAAGTGAATTAGAAAAAGTTTTATCTGAACTCAGAAATATATTACAATATTCTGAAACAAGTTTAACCCATCATGGATACTTTGTCTTCTAAGTATATTTTGACAATTGATCGAAGTATGACAACGAGCACAAATTTGTATTTTCCTAAGACCTATTTCAAACGTAGCCAAGAACTGGCTCACCGGCCCGTTTAGTCGGGTACATCTGAAATGGGCCTAAGGGTATTCATGCAACGGCGGCATAAACTCTATGTAAACAAGGTAATGGGAAAATACAAATTTTTACTGTTGTTTTCCAATTTTACAACCACTCAGTTTTTTTTCATGAGCAATAAAGAACGTCAGAAATTAGATATTGGTTCATTTTTGACAACTATTAGTTATATTCACAGTGCTAACTTCCCTAGTGAATTTGTTATAAAGAGCCTAACGGAATGCATCAAATTGTTTAGCGATCGAAGTGAGAAACGTCAAAAGGGTCGCTCGATGAAACTGTAAAAAAAATGTTCAACTTATGACCTAATCGATGATTGATCAACGGCTGCATTTTGCTATCTATGGTCGACTGTGATGCTTTATTCGATGTGAGACTTATGATGTATTCTGTAGATCTCTTAAAATGTGATTTAATTCAAACAGTTCTTGAAAAACATACTGTTAAAAATAACGAGTATGTTGTACCTAATGAGTCATACCAAGAACAGACCGAAAAAAACAAATAAAAGGGAAATTTGTTTCATAAGGGCCGTGTGCCGATTGCATTAAAAGTCTGATTAAATTTGATCCTAGTACAAATTAATTTCAAATTCAAAAATTAGTTCAGGTTCAGCTTATTTTAAGTTTAATAGCCCGTTTAGCTAATTTCTAAAAAGGGTTTTCACTTCAAAATATCTCGTTTTGCTTGACTGCTCTAATGCTGCCGACAAAATTCAATAAAAAAAATTGGTTCGGAATGTATAATATGTTTTTCTTATGGATTTAAGTGCACTGATTCCTAATCGGTGTTTGGCAGTTTTTCAATAAATTTTAAAAGCAGTAATGTCAAAACAAGAATAAAAAAACGTTACTACTCCTCAATCCGTATTCATAGAAAAAATTGTGGCTGCTGCGGGTGCACTCAAGTAAATGCTTATTCATTCCCTCTTAATATCGATTATGAATGTGCTTAAGTAGCCAAAAGTCTCCTCAAGCGTACACTTGAAAAAAATCTCGACTTGAGTAACGACTATGAATTCCGTCTTTAAAGAGCTTTAAGTTCGAATAGTAAATCACCATGAAAACGTAGCATTAACTTCTGTTGATTAAAGTTTAAGTATTCATTTGGTAGGTTCTAGAACTTTGTACTGTTTTCACCATACTGATCATTACCATGTGCTTCATCCATTATACACATTTAAAGTTATTTAATTCCATTCCAGCTTATACCTAATCGAAAAGTCTAAATACTTTGACTTTGAAAAAAAAAAAAAAAAAAATGATCTTTCTTTTTCATTCCTAAATACGTACCTTTCTTGTTTTTTTATTTAAGATATTTTCTTAAAACTAACAGCTACAAGATATTTTTTTTTATTAAAAGACAAGGATACTAAGAATTCAGAAGATTCGGCCGCAACTGGTTGTGTGTCTTCTGTCTTTGTCGGTCCTTTTCAATGTTGTTGTTTTCATCGTTGCAGGTATCCTCTACTTGATTTTTGATTCATGCGAACGATATTATTTTTTTTCTCTTTGGCGATTAATCAATTTATGTTCAATGTGTGTTGAGTTTCTTTGCGATAAAGATTTAGGTATTTTTTTGTATCTTGATTATTTTTTTTTATATTTTTGAAAAAAAAAAAACGCGGGTATTCAAAGAGAACCGAAAAAAGGAAGACGGATATGTTTGAATTAAGGGGACTGAACAAATCTGATTATTATTAGACAGGAAATACCTATCTTAACGTGAGACGTGGGATTTGAAAAGAGAATGACAAAGGAAGTATGGCCAAACATGACTACTAATTTTTAAGAATGTTATGAATGAAAATTATAACTACTAAAATTGGCTGTGTTTTATTAATTTATAAACTCAGTGCACAGTAATGTAAATTTCTCATGGATTACAAAAATAACAAACCAGTTTGTACTGGCAATATTTTGACATTTGGTGTGGTGAATAACATTATTTTGATGTACCTTCATCCATACCAAAATACGAAATCTGGCTGTCAAATCAATTTTCCCTACAAATTGAAAATCATATGTTTTGCCACCACATATGTGGCAAAAACTACCAAGTTTCCTGTTTGCAACGCCTTTTTCTAAGAAAAAGGGTGCCTAATACGAAGGAAGAGACACTCTTGTTTTTCTTTTTTGGTATCACCCTGTTCTGTCAAACGTGTCTTTTGATAGTAGAAAATTGATGGCCCATAGCCACATGTCCAAGTTCTGACTTGCATATTGTCATACATTCAAACATTTTTACTCACACATTCAAAACTTTGCTACTTGCAAGTCAACTGGCATGCCGGTTTTAAGGCCAGTAGACTTGCAAGTTGAGAGGGATGTAATTTGACAGCTTCTACAAAACTAATCAAATAAAAAAATAACTTCGTTCTGAAATTCGAACTTGCAAGTTAACTTGCAATTGGCGTAACTCAATTACACAAATTGAAATTTGACAAATTTTAAATGTAGGCTACTTGCAAGCCAGTACTTGCATGCGTGGCCACAGGGTAAGGAGTGCACTTCTATTTGACACGAGTAATGTGACGTCATAAAAAGTCATTACTGGCAGCATGGTTGCCAAATTGTTAAAAACTACAATACCCCAAAAATGCTGCCTTGCATTCTTGTTATATTTATTTTATTAAATAAGTTTTCTTTTTCGAAATAACAATACTCTTCACTATAAACCTCAAATAAATTCCACATTTTAGTAATTTTCTAATTAGCTAATATGACGTTTAACGCATCACATCAAGATGACAACTGAGATTGAGTAATAAATTGTATAAATTATTAACATACGCCTAACATTATTAGATTATCTACATAAAGGCAATTAGTTAAAAATCTTATTTTGTATATAATCCCGTTTAATGGAGTTTGTAATTTATATTTTATTCATATAAAGTTCCCCCCATAAGAAGACTTCTCCGTTCTTCATTAAAAAACTCTTATTCATTAAATTTTTTTAAATACTAATTTATTTCTTAAACGGTTAGAGCATAGCTGCGATACAAAAAAAAATTGTCATTTTTTCTACTGCTTAAGGAAAATAAAAACACGCAACCTACTGATACAAACCAGACCAAAAAAAAATAGATTTAAAAAAAAATTAACTGCGTTTTTAGCTTCTTTTAGAGATGATATCATAGATATATCACTCGTAATCTGAGCAATACTAAAATTCTACCGCACAGTAAAGACCAAAATAAAAATTAAAAAAAAGCAAAAAGAAAACAAGAAAAACTAGATTGCGGATGGACTAATATAAACAAATTTAATAATACAAAAAAAGAAAACGATTAAAGTTATTTGAGAAAAGAATACATAAAATCTTGTCAATAAAATAAATTATTTATTTTTTTTTTCTGTTTAATATGCAGGTTTTTTTTTTGTTTGGCTTGTAAAACTAATGAATATTACTTTAAAGCGAAACCAACCCACTTTTGCATAATATGTTCACGCGAACCAATACGTCAAGGTCGTACAAATAGAGGTTATGTTTCTTTATTATATTAATTTTGGCTATAATACTTTTAACTCAATTATTTTCTATGGAGCATATTTATTGATCGGGCTTCTTTGGCGGTGACAAGGCACCTTCTCACGAGCAAATAAAACTCATAATCTAGTACTATGGTTACAAATATTGTAAAGGATAAGTATTCCATTGATTTCCTAAATAATGCATTTGACAGAACAAGGTGTCTAATATCAAATAGAAAAAAAGAGTTACTCTCCACTCTTAAAATATCACCCTGTTTTGTGAAATACTTCTTTCGTCTATAAGTGAACTTTCTAAACCTGTCAAAGCCAATAGTGACAGCTAGCACTCCGAAGAAAGACGGTGTTCACATTGGACTCAGTCAACCAAATAATTTTGACGTCTCTGTGCTTTATCTCGCTCCCTCTGCATGGTGAGAAAGAGATGACAAAGTGAGGCAGGAATTTCAACTTTTTTAAAAATCTATAGATTTTTTTTTGACATTTGCTATTTTGACATTTGTTGTTACCTCCGTTCGTCAAAGGTTAGAGCGAGAAAAAATATAGAAGCTATGAAAGTCCATATATTCACACAATTTTGTGTCTGAACACGACGAGGTGGACTTACGTCAAAATAAATCGGTTGAGAAAGGAACGGTAAATAAAGGAACGTTTTTTTTCAGAGGGATATATTGGTAACAAAAAATCTTTTTAAAATTACCGTGCTGAGTTTGAATTTGTAGCGCCTTTGTTGTTGAGTACCTTACCTACAGGTCTTACAAATGAAACAAGATCGATTTTAATATTTAACGGTTAGTTGACCAATAGAAGTGTTTTATTTGTAAGCTCAGTACTCAGTAATGTAAATTTCCCTTTGGAAACAAGAACAACAAATCAGTACTGGCAATATTTTAGCCAGTAAAAGTGCTGCCAATTAATCTTTTGTGTGGTGAACGACAGTGCACGCAAACTCCATTTTCTGAAGGATATGTTCAAAGAAATTTGTGTGTTTCATAGGGTGATTTCGCATTCGATATGTAGACCTTTTATCTGTCATTTTGATGCAAACGTAAAGACCTCCCCAAACCACAGTGTCGCACTATGGCGTGACTTTGGGACAAAACAACAAGGAATTTTAGAAGAAAAATATACTTTGTCGCGTTTGGTGTGTTGTGGTGTGGGTATCTTTGGTATCTTTAATCATTAATGTAACGAGTAATTTAGTTGTTTGTTATCACACCACTAAAGTATTTTAACAAGTTAGACTTTTCTTTGCAGGATTTTTTATCAGAGTATTTACCAAAAAGACTATTTATGACGGTGGTATAACATTTTGTTTCACTCAACCAGTTTATTTGTTTCCATTCATCCATCAGGTGGCAATGTAACTATGTTAAATAAAGAGAGATATTAGATAAACTATTCTGTTATACTGTTATACTAGTAATTGTTGACTTTTTTTCTCTATGTCAAAAGACTTTAAGTACTATGTTGGAGCGTGTAAGCTTCTGCATCTAGTTTTTTTCTTTATTTATTACTCAATCAGCTTCTGTGTGAGCTAACAAACTAAACAGAAACAAAGTAAAGAAAACTTTTATTCGTATCTCTAACTCAAATATTAAAAGCAACATCTTTCTCCATGCTCATCAACATCACGGAAACGGAAATGGTGGCACACATAAAATCAAATAAACTCTCGCAATCAAAATACAGTTAATTCAATATACAAAAAACCAAGAGAAAAAAAATCAAAAAAAAAAAAAAAGACATAACCAACTTAAAACCTCTATACATCTTATCCATCCTACAACATTCGCGCATCGATTTCATGAATGAAATAACAACAACAACAAAATTGTTTTATATTCATTAATGGAAAAAAGTGAGTTCTCCTCAAGTCCAAACTGAGATAAAATATATATATATTAAAAAAAAAAAAACAAAATAGAAATCCATCTTATACCCATATGGGAGATTTCACATCTGTTTTTGTTACATAGTTGTATCAATCTATTCATTATTATGGCAGCTAGACTTGACCATAGAGAGACAAAAGCACTTAAAAGTTAATAGTCATTTCTTGAAAAGTGATATCGGTTTGATTGTCTACATGTTTTTTTTTTCGATGGAAATTTCCTGAATGAAAAGAAATATTAAATGGAATTGTGGAATAAAGAAATGAAGAAAAATTAAATTCCGATTACTGTTTTGAGAATAGATAATATATTTTGTGTCAAATTCATTCCTTTGGCAATAATGGATTCATGTCACTGATCTCGATAATACACTGGATAATGGATTCATACAAAATAGTTTGACACCAATTAAAGAAATGTTGTAATATAATCAATCTAAATTTCTTTTTGTGCATAGTGCATTTGTATACATTTTTGTATTACAGTATAACAGTACAATTGAACAGTTTTTCATTTAATAATAAAGCGAGATGCAGAGTTAACGCTGACATTAGTTGCATGAATACCCACATTGCTAATGAAGAATACCTTTTGAAGTACAATACAAGTATACTGACATTTCACCACAGTGGCATTTATTATTTTCATTTGTATAACAGTAAATCATTTCTGAGTTACTTTGTCAGTACATAATATGTACATAATTCAAAAGGTGAATTCGAGACCCATTTGAAATGTCAAACCACGTACAAAAAAAGTAGAAACAAAATGTGTGTATAAATTTGTGTATTTTTGTCATAAAAATGCTCAAAACCATTTGTAGGTACCACAAATGGGATGATAGCAAATAAATTACAAACACGATTAGTATATGTCATTCTTTGTGATCCGAATTGTGCTTCAGATGATATTGTGTATTAATATTCTAAAAATACACAAATTTTTGTGTATTCACAAATCGTCTGATACTAGTAGCATAAGTACAATAGCTCGTATTTTGTATACCTTGAGTTATCAGTCTAAAAAGAGCAATGAAACAGTGTTAAATTGGGAATTCAGATATATTTTAATATTGGCCGTTGACAGAAATGTCACTTCGCTAAAAGAATTATATGAGTGCTTATTGTTACGTACTTGGCTTTGTATTATCGTATTGCGTTAATGTAAAATTTCAACAAGATAATAACAACTAAAGTCTGTAATTATTTAATTATTATAACTTAGCAAATACCCTGGTTTATGTAAAAGTATTTAGCTTGTCTGCACATATAGACGACATATTTTATAGACTCAGTGGAGTATGCAAGGTGAAGTGGTTTTTTTATTTTGTTTCTATTTACAAGCACCATTTGAAAAATTATACAAAAATACTTGTCGATTGTGTACCGGAGAGTACACAACAGTATACATTGTATGGTTATGAATATATTCAACTTATTGTTAATTAAGATGTCATAAGACTATTAGGAAATTTATTATATCTTATCATTAGAATGACGAAGAAAAGGGACCAAGAACTTAATGACACGTTCATGTTTATTATCTATGCGTTTAAGTCCAGTATTACGCAAAATTTTTACTACTGAAAAAAACTGTTATTCATGTGTCTTTTCAGGCTTACATATAGTACTTTTGGTTGCATTGAACGCCTTTTTTTTAAAGTTGAATGCAGTCAGAAGTATTAAATTTGAAAGCGAGTCATTTGCCAGGGAAACACACATTAAGCTGAAAACTCACAAGTTCAATGAATTTTAATTCCTTCCTTTTGTTTGTAAACAAAATTTTCTAATATTCTTTTTTTCTTTTCAGAAACTGCTCCTCCGCCTTATCAACAGTCAGTAATGGACAGACTGAAACCAGAAGGTATGTTGCTTTGTATTATATTAAAATTACCAATATTACCAAAATCAACTATTGCTGTTACTCTAGACATGCAATTGTATAACTGTTATAAGTTATAACAATTTTTTGAAACATAAATATTCGATGAACTTTGCCTAGCTCTACGGGGCGCATTTACGATATAAAAGTACTGTGATACTGTTATACATACACTGTCGAAATCTTGGCATAATTCAAAATCGAATCTTTTTCGAGTAATCATTCATTTCAATATACTTTAACATTGACATAATAATCAGATCTATTCTAATAATCAACCCAAGTTGACAACGTCCTTGTCTCTGATAAAGCATCGGTTCCCGATCGGTCACCGAAATCAAGCATCGTTGAGCGCTGTTGGTCTTACTACCGACTATGAGGGACCATCAAATACCAACTGCATGCTGTTGTCATGTGTTCTTTCTGTTGTTGTTCTTTCTATGGTTTGTCTTTCTGGATTGTATTAATGTCTTGTGTTGTATCAGTCAATGGTCTTAGTTACCAGTGCTGCAGTGTTTCTAGTCCGTAAGATTTATTTTTGAAGTAGATTTAATGTAAATGCAAAAAAGTAAAAAAACCAAAGGTATTATTTGTACATAAAAATATCCTTTGAAACTTGAATCTGTGAAAATAATATGGCACCTATTATAAATTATTATGAAGTGTCTTTTACACGATGGCTCAAGATCCCTATTTCATAAACGATTTCGCTCATACTGTGGAAATAATTTTTATTCCGATTAAACCAATCTGACAATTTTGCCATCGGACAAAGGGCTGGCTGTTTGTTATAAATTAACTAAAGCAGAGGTAGGCCTAAAACTGGACCTAATCATAAAACATTTATAATTAAATGACTTTCTCGCCATCATTTTATTTTGTACTATCCCTAACGTAATGTACTCTTTTAGCTATAAAAGTTCTTTCTTAAAGCTTTCAAAATAATGTTCATGTGTTCAAATTCAAAGCTTTTCACTAATACCCTAATCTCCTTGTTAAAAACATTGTTCTTTTTTTAGTACTTACAAAATAAATAAACAACACTCATAGCTCCGTCATTTTTCCCTTGCCTCATATCACTCCGCACCGCACCGCGCCGCACCTTATCTTCAAATCTTGATTTGCCACCGCCTTTATATTATGCCCCACACTTCACACACACCAGCAGCAGCACCATCAGCAGAAGAAGAGCAACAAAACTTGTCCGCGGCGACGACGGGCGTTGAATAAAAAAAAAATAATAATAATAATAATAAACCTACATCCACTTAGTTAATTTGTGAAGAATTCTGGCGCCGACTTAAGCAGCTGCCGCCACGATGTTTTTTTTTTTGTTTTGTTTTTGTTTTGTATTGATTAGTGGAATGTTCTGTGTTGATTTGCCTATGCATACAATCATTTTTCTTAACCAAACCTCAATTAGCTATAAAATAATAATTCATCATTTAATTCGATTTCGAAACAGACAAGTTATGTTCGAATTTTCGAACTGTCAAAATTTGGCAAGACATATTATTTTCTACCCAGTACCTAAGTTTTCCATAAAAATGAAACAAACTCACTAATCATTTGAGGTATATGGCAAGCAAATTGTAAAATCAAAATGAATAGAAATTGACACTTTAAATAAACTTGCATTCATTATTTTTATAGGCAGTCAGTGGCGCCCAATGAAAGACATTTTTCTTTTATTTATTTTCTGAGCTTTACTAATCGATGTTTACTAAAAATATCGGATTGCGTTTGACCATACAATGTATTTTTTTTTTCAACTTCTCAATGTGATTTGACGCACGAGACATTTGCTTCCGACGACGACAACCGCGACGCGACGCCAACCATCGTCGGCACTGTATGTCGGGATCATAGGTGAAATAAGATAAGAAGTATTTTTTAAATTCGATTTTAGTTTTTTTTTTTTGTTATTAACTTAGCCCAGTTCTTATCAATGACTAGACACCTAAACGAATTTATAATCTCAATGCGTGTCCAAATAAATTGTTTAAAATTTGTTTCAGAGTTCATCACTATTTTTTTCTTTCTAATATATTAATAGTAATGAAAGCCAATAACACATTTCATAACCATTAGCTTTTTTAACCTTTAGATTTTGATATTTCCATTTTATATGAATATTCGAACATTGCTCTTGACAGATACAACAATTTTTTACATCATGTTTTATGATAACGACAGTTTATCAAGAGTCGAACACGACCCAAAGTCATAGAAAAATCCTAAATCTCTTTTTTTAGAAAGAACTTTATATGGTTATGCTAATTTTTAACAGTTTTCGTATGTCAGATGTCATTGATTTGTTTTCAAGTCGCAAGAAGGCAGAAGGGCTTTGAATATTTGAAACTCTTAATGAGTGCGTTCCATTGGGAATTCTCTGTTCTGCTGAATCCATTCAACGTATTTTCACTAAAAGAAAGTGGGCGTTGAATGACCTTAGTTCGAAGGACTTGGGAAGGTCCAATGGAACGCAAATTCAAAAGAAGTAAATTCGAATACATCCGCTCCTACACGGTTATTCTTGAGGGTTGCAAGAATGTAAATATATATTTTTTTAAACTGTCAGGTGAACGCGGTGAAAATCAAGAGTCGTGACTCATTTCGAAAATCAATGTGTGCGAAGGGGATGCATAGTCATATTTACTACTTCCATCCTTTTCTCACTAATTAATTTTCCGAAAAGAGTCACGGCTCTTGCAACACCTGACTATGTGCAATGTCTCTTCATTTATTTCTATAAAGGGCAAGAAAAAAGTCTATAATTGGGTACACCGTCATCTTCAATTGGAGTCAAGAAAATGACTCTGAATACACTATAATAAAGATCAGTATACTTAACTGATTGTGTTCAACACTTTTTTCTTTAGACAAAAAGTCGTTGAATGCATTCAGTAGTACTTTAAAAGTATTAAGCAATGTCCGATGAAACACACCTACTGCTTTTAATTTTCTTGATGATAAATGAGTATGACGTTTTAAATTAGTGCTTCCAGCGCACAAATGAAATAAACGATACATTTAAAATGAGTGCATTCAGCCTTAATTAACGACTTTTGCAAACATACAGATCAAAGTTTTAAATCGTAGTATTTTTTTAGGTATGAAAAAAGTTTGTATTTGATTTGTTTTTTTTTTTTTTATTTTAGACCGTGCTCCAAGCGAAAACTTAAAAGACGGAGGTTGTTCCACAGTCAGCAGTACCACCACTGGTCTACGAGTTCAAATTCCAGAATCATTCACCACTAACGGCGAAGGTAAGTCAAAACATATTTTAAAATTGATAATTTTTAATCTAAAGTGCGTACTGCTAACATCCGTCTTCGATTCAAAAAAGAATAAAAAGAGTGTGAAACTAAAGTTTTTTTCCAACAAAAAGTGTTTAAAAAAAACATAGGTACATAATAATTATTAAAATTGACGCGACGCCGACGATAAAAGGTTATCGCAATAAAAGTTGAAGGGCTTTTACTTTATCTGTTTTTTGTTGGCGCAAATAACTAAAGTAATGCATTTTTGTGTATAAACATCTAGATATACTCGTAGTTGGAAAGGTAGGTTTTTTCTGTTGTAAATATGTATATCTATCTACCTGTTCCAACCCAACCGCATTATTCGTTTTGAAGGCCGTTCGTTTGTGGATTTTTTTTTTTCAAGTAGGTGCCTAGAACCCAACGTTGTGTCGACTGTCGACCAGCCAGCCAGCGCCACCATGCCACAAGCACACCACCACTGAATGTATCCCAATGTAGTGTGTGTTCAATAACTTTGTTTTTCTTTTTTTTTTATAAATATATCTTTTCAAATAGTGTGTTACGATTATTACTACTTGATATTGTAGAGTCTAGCTTCCACCGTAAAACGGCGGCGGCGATAATACCAACCACCACCCAATTGTTGTATATCGAAAAGATATGCACATAATATCTACAAAATATAGTAGTATAGCGTGTATGGCTGTAGATAAAAGTATTTTCTTTGGCGCCGGAATGCCGCCGCCACTGTGCTACAAAAATACACCGCTATAGCTTTAAGTTAAGCTATAAGTCTATATAGAGCTACATTTTTATAGCCATCCGACGCGACGCGCCAGCATTAAATACTTGTATTTTACTATCTTCGAGCTTATGGAGGTTTTTTTTTGTTTTTTTTTTGCTTTAACCAGACTTTTTTAAGTATGACCGGCCGCCATCACCAGTTTAATGGCGGTTAGTAGCAGACATTTGGCAGCACCTTAATTGTAGATATATTCGTTCAAGAAGAAAAAAAAAAAAAAAACTACTCATCGATTCTTATAATCGATTTATTAAGTGTAGTGCTGATGCGGGACGTTGTTAAGTAGACTTATAGCTCTTGCTGAGCATTTTTCTTGTTTCGTTATACAACACAAAACCGCTATACACACTTTTTTCTAGTATCTACTTCATGGTTACCTACCCATATATTCATTTCCATCCAAAATGGTGGGTAGAAAGACAGCATATTTGTAATGCCTTGCACTACGTCACCTGCTGGAATCCACACAAACTAAGAATTTTGACTTTTCAATCGTTTTGAACCAAGTCGAATTGTTTATCGAATTTGAAATAAAAGACAGAGTAGGAGTTTATAATGGCTCTGTATCTGTGTTTTTTTTTTTATTTTCTTAGCGCCACTCAACGGTGAATGTGTATGTAGCTATGTATAATAATAATCAGAATCAGATGGGTGCCACAAAACAAGTCTTTTGGTTCCACATACTTAACAAAAAATTATAGTTATCGTAACGCAGCAAGCATATTTTAAAATTCTACAGAAAGTAAACATCTGGAATGAAAAAAAAAATAATAAAGAAGAAGAAGAAGAAGAAAAGTGGTCAAATTGTTGCCCGTATTTGGAACGACATTCATTGGAAAAATTTAAATTTTTTATCATGTAGGCGAGTGTGGAACACGTGTTGTCCCGACGCGGTATAAATATTATTTTTCGAGGCTCGTTGGCGTTTGGATATTTATGAAAAAGCAATTTATTAAGACGCGTTTTTAAATGGACGGAATTACTTCGATAAAAATCCCAACCAATTTAGTGATTGGTTTTTTTTTATCTTTAATTTCTCTCATCGTTGGTTTTTCGGTTCGTTTGATTTAATGCACAACGGCCCACATACCTAGAAATATGTGGATCGTATTAGTTTTCATTTTTTCTACATAAAATTAATTTATTCAATCAACTTTTAAATGTTTTACATTTTATTTACTATTATTATGCCTCTTGTTTGATATTCTCTCCCTGGATTTTATTCTTTTTGTTGTTGTTGTTTTCTAATTTAAGTTATTTAAAAAACAAAAAAAAAAAATAAGTAGAAAATGCAAAATTAATGAGATAAAGTAGGTATAACCACACCCTTATAGTATTATGTTATTTGTTGGTTTGTTTGATCTCATTTAAGCTATGTTTATACTAAAACGAGTTTCATTTTAATTCATTGATTAATTTTTTTATTGAATTTGACGTTAACAGGAGGGGGTCTTGAATCGATTTGAACTCAAGTGCCTTTCATTATTTTTTTTCTTTACAAACTAATGTCGTTTTCCATTTGTCACTGAGAGTAGTAATACTTCTTTTATTATATTTTTTATACATTCTGGTCCATTTCATCAGTACTAAGGTCTTATATTATAAATGTGAGAAACTGTGGGTGACGTGTAGTACTTTATTGCTAGCTCAGAGGGTGGGAAACCTAGCCAGAAGTTTTTCCCTTTATCCTACAGCTTATAGGATGGTTGTCACCCGTCAAATTTCATAAGATTAATCTCAATGTTCTGTACCAGCAAAAATCTATTTTTTCTTTCTTTTCTTTCTAGCTTATTCGGTGCAAGCTGCATCCAAGTTGCACCTAAGGTCTTATAGGCATATATGCATTTAAAATTATTATTATTATTGCTATTACTAAAGAAACTTTTGATATACCCGCATTGGGCGCCATCGGATATAATTTAAGCAATTTAAACCAATAATAAGTTTCTGCACAAAACAGTGCTGAGTCTACAGAAATTATTTTGTTTCTATTCAACCAAAAAAGTATCAATCTGATGAAATGTTTTCAATTTAAATTTCCAATGAAATATTAAAACTTTAGGCTCTGCCTAATATTTACATACATTTTTCTCAGAAATCCAAAAAAAAAAAACTTTTTTATATACCTCCCAAGTTGTTGCACCTTATAATACTTTTCTTATCTCTATTGACTTAAATGATATTTCTTTTCTCGCAACCGCTGTATAATCAGATGCTGGTTTTTCCTAAACAAGGAACACACACCACATGCTTTTTGATAAAAAAAAATATCTATACTTAAAACAATGGGAACCCAGCCAGCAGGGGCAACTTGTTAAAACTCAACTGATTGTTGAGTTAAACCTGAAAGATGTTGTCAAGTGGATATGTGTTAACATTCCTTAAATGCTTTCTACTCATGGAACGAATAAAAACAAAAAGTAAATCGTAGTGTTTTTGAAATGACTTGTCGTTTTCATCATATAGAAGAAATATATTACAGGATTGTGTAAACCACACACAAGTCATTAATTAAGTTAATTTAGACGACTACACCACGACCAACGCCATGTGCTACAGGCAATCATTTAGCGCCAACAAGCACAACTCTCAGTTAAGTAAAAACCAAGCTATTGAAACAATACCGGAATTGCTACTTTATCAGAAACATGTCTGACTGCAACTTTGACATAAGAAAATAAATGTATTTTATTAAGCGGAGGCGCCTTCCTGCATTTCTCTATTTTGTATGAGATTTTGAGAACCTTTTTATTCTTCCTGATGTGCTTACCTATTCAAATAAATTAAATTGTTCAAATAACATGATTTTTACTTAAATAAACACGAAGACCAGAGTGATTTATGTTTGAAAATAAATATTAATAATAACACTTAAGAACAATTTTAATCCTCTTGGTAGCTTGTTGCAATTTTTCAAGTTGCCATCAGCTATCAAAATATATTAGAATGTGCGTCAGATCTTTGGAATTCAAAGTCAATGTTTTGTTTGTTTATTATTGTTTGTATTTCGTTATAATATAATGCAAATGGTGTAATTTATTTATATAATGATCTTAACAATTTAGTATCACCTGAGATCGAATGAGATTGCTTGTTTGTTTGTTGGCTTGCTAGGTCGCGACTCCAAACAACTGTTAACGTTTGTTTTAACTCAATATAAATACATGCTAAGTTGCTTTCAAACAAGACTGGATACAACAAATTGCCTATTGTACAATTGAGGTATCTACTTTTTTCTAGATATCCAAAGTTGCGACAGCAAATTGCAAGTTTGACACTGAACCACTCACGACTAACTTGCTTTTTAACTACACAGGAGCAACAAGGTGTGGTTGTAAATAATTGGCAAGTTGCAATACACTCGCAAACTATTTACTTGCACATGTTGGTATAAACTCTTGCTACCCTCAATACAAATTTCATGCAATTTTTCAAAAAAAATTGCGAGTTGCTAAGCAAGTACGTAGTTTGGCAGTTTCTACGACATCAATTAAATATAAACAAACAAATTAAATTGTACGCAAACAAATTCATTCGAAAATTCAAACTTGCATGCAAGTTGCTTAACATCAAATACACAAAATTGAAATTTTGGAGATTAATAAGGCTACTCGCTTAAAAGAACTTGTACATGTGACCGCTGAGTAATTGTAAAAACAAATTGATGTAGCAAATCAACTGGCATGCAAATTTTGAAGCAAGTAGACATGCAAGTTAAGAAGCAATTAATTTGACAACGTTTCCTGAATTTGCCCATTGTGATCTTATTTGGCTAATGGCAAGTGACATAAGATTTATACTTAGGATCTGTTTTTTTTTTTGTTATACATATAAGATGCTCTGATTTTGACAGAAGATGAATTTAGGAACTTGCTTTTCAGGTTCTTTTAAATGAGAACTTATTTTTGTATAATATTTATGAGGTGATTTTTTAGAGTTTCTACATTTGTTCCAAATAGATTTAACAAAATCCTTCATTTGTCTGAGTAGGTACTTTAAATTATTTCTGACTGCACTCAACTAATTCTATATTAGGTTAAAATTTGACGATATACCTGAGCTATGTATGTAAAGACGACCTATAAATGTGTTGCAAAATATTGCTTCAACCAAGTCGAAAAGTTTTGTAGCATAACAAAATTTTCGACTAAACAAACAAATGTACCTAAATAATTATGATCTTCGCAACAATTTTATCTTAATTCATGAAGAGTCATAATTCAAACTAATTGACAGGGCAGACATAGCCTACTTGTAAGGCAGACGTTATAACTCTCACGCGTTTTTTATTACTCCAAACGATGGGAAGTCAAACAAATAAAAAATTTAATTGTACAAAAAAACTTGGTCATGTATTATTATAGCGCCACGCTTTGCTGCACAAGTACTACACAATGTTATTGTTGAATAATTTTGTATAATTGACCTGGCGCCATCAGTAACTAGACACAAATAAAAAAAATAATATAAAGAAGAAATATGAATTGCACATTATGGTTCCTATTATTTAGTATGGTTCGGAACTTTATTGGATTTTTTTTTTACTTTTACATTTTCAAATTTTGAATCGAACAGAACTCTGATTTCCTCTAAGACGATGTTCACATTGGACTCTCGGTCAACCGATTTATTTTGACGTAAGTCCACCCCGTCGTCGTGTTCAGACACACAATTGTGTGAAAACCATGGAATTTCATAACTTTTATACATTTTCTCGCTCTAACCTTAGACGAACATAGGAAACAACAAATATCAAAATAGCAAATGTCAAAAAAAATCCATAGATTTTTAAAATAGGTTAAAAATCCTGCCTCACTTTGTTATCTCTTTCTACCCATGCAGAGGGAGTGAGATAAAGCACAGAGACGTCAAAATAAGTCGGCGGACTAAGTCCAATGTGAACACCGTCTGTGACATGATAAGCAGAAAACAAGGTACCTATGCTGATTAGATTTTTGACAGTTTTTTTGTGACATCATAGTTATCTTTCTCATGGGCAGTTTGTGTTCATAATAAATAAACATACCTTGTTTTCTTTTTATCATGGCTCTATGAGAGACTCCAACTCTTTACTCTTGCATTGTAATTATTGAATAATACTTTACTACTTTTCGTTTTTGTAGGAAAAAGAAAAAAAAAGGCATTTAATTTCCTGCTTGCGTCAATTTTGACGTACAGAGAAAAACCCTTAAAAAACGTATTTTTGTTGTTTTAAAAAATCTAAGATATCATACAAATCAAAATGTTAAGATCTTCATTGACCACTGATGTCTAATCAAATCGATATTATACAAACATAAATAAGTATTCGATGATAAAACAAAATCGTCAGCCTTTAGTCATATCTTATCTGACAACGACTCCAATCAACCACTTAAGTATGAAGCAATGGGCGACTATTATTTCTTCTCTCAGTATAAACTATTTGCAAAAATTGATTTTGCCTTTAAAAAACGGTATATAGAATAAATTAACATGTATTTTGACACGTACGCATTTTGTTTATCAATGTTGGTTATCGTGGGGTTCAATAATCAAATAAAACAAAACAAAAAAAACATTTTTACGTGTTGGAGTGTTCTATAGGTCAGTAATTAATTGATATTTATTAAGACAACATTTGTGACGTCTCGAGTTTGTTTTCTGACATTCTTCTTCAGGTATAATTATACCTTGTATCTTGTAACCTACTTTTTGCTTTACTTTTTGGAGTAAATTATTTTATATGAATTCACTATCCAGTGTTTTATGGAGATCAGTGATCATGTGTCCACCTAACACCACAGATTTTAGAAGACTTAGAAATATCGTCATGTAAACCATTTGAGATCGAATCATTTTATTTTCTTTGCGCTTTAAACCTTGGTTGTACAGAGTTCCCGGGCCCCAACTGATCTCTGAATACTGGATAGGGTATTGCATAGAAGTTATAACACTTTTTTTATTCCAATTGAATTTGACAGTTGACTTTTTCACACTATTCTTTTCTTGCTATGTGCAAAGAACTTCCCAAGTTTTAGTGTTTGGGACCATCGAAATCGTAAAGTTCGCGGCTAACACATACAGAACCGAATATTAACGCTAACACATACAGAACCGAATATTAAATATCAATCTCCTTTTCTGCTTGTCCAATATTTGGCGCTTTAACCCTGCAGCCAAACATGCAAGTACTGGCTTGCAAGTAGTATTCATGTACAATTCGTCAAATTTCTATTTGTGTAATTGACATGACGTAGTCGGTACGCCACTTGCAAGTCAACCTTGCATGCAAGTTAAAATTTCCGAAAGATGGTGTATTTGTATTTGAAAAGTTTTATAGAAGCTGTCAAATTACTTGCTTCTCAACTTGCAAGTCTACTGGCTTCAAAACCTGCATGCAAGTTGACTTGCAAGTAGCAAAAGTTTGAATGTGTTAGTAAAAATGTTTGAATGTATGAAAACTTGCAAGCCCGAATTTGCACGTGTGGTCTCGGGATAAAGCATCAATTTCAGTACAAATGTTTGAGGTCTACTTGTACAAACTTGTACAAAAAATTTAGGCGTATTAGCTGTGTTTTAACTCTAGTTCAACCATGTCAATTGATGAAACACGATTTAAATATTTTTTACAACTGGCATTAATATTACTCGTACAAGCACTTCGTGTTTTAAACCTGTTTGTTTACTTAATTGAAGAAAAAATACTGTCATAATCTGTTATAAAAAGAAATTTCCTTTGTAAAATTTCTGAAATTGAGTTCGAATGGTATTATATATATATGTATCTGTCAAAACTAAAGGGTTAGTTAAGAAAACAATAGAAGTGTCCAAATAATGTTTGACATAAGATATGTTCACTTCAAATTCATTAAAATGGCGACAAATTCGAAGAATGTACTAGAGTATGACATCAAAACTATATATCTGTCACATCTTTATCTACCTTGTAAATTCATTTTCGCTTATCTCATCGTATCTTCTTTCCGCGTCGATAAATACAACATGTTGCTATATCTAATTAAAACAGTAATCAAACGGCGCCATCCATACATACACCTTGAATTTAATAAGCCATAAATACTCTACTACTGCCATAATGACAATAGTCCGTTCACACACCTCAGCACAAACTTTTTACATAGCCGGCTTTTGTATTGTGATGTAAAGAGAAAACTCACCACACATTTGGATTAAATAAACCATACACGCATACTGGAAGTATCTGTATCCATCCACTACTTCCGACCATTCGTGCTAATTTAATCAACAATTTCCCTATCTATTTCAACCCAACTTCGAATGCAAAACATCAGTAGCTAGAAGCAGATGCAGCTAATAAAACAACAAAAAAATAAAGAAAAATTCTGACCGAGGCTAATTAAAATTATTTCTTTTTTCTTCTTCGAAGATTTAAAAGAAAAACACGCCACCTATATGATTAGTAGCTAACTAGCTGCTACTACTACTACAATGGTAGCGCACACTGGGGCTAGAGTATAGTCTGTCTATTTATAGCAAATGCTGTAATAGTAATAAGACCTTTTTGCGTGGTGGTCGTATCATTTCTTATAATTTTTTTTTTTTTTAATTTATTTGATATAATATTTTTTTTTTTATTTTCCTATAAAAATTGCCTCTTCTTGATTAGAGATAGGAAGGCATATTATACTGATACTGGTATAACAGAAAGCAAATACAAATACAAAAACAATAATAACAATAAACAAGTAAGAAGAGGACGATGCCGTCGTCAACGCCTTAATGGCGCTAGATAGCGTTGCTGAGATTAATAATAATTCTAAAGTTTAACATTTTATTTTAGATTAGGAAAAATGTACTTCTCACTTCTTGCTATAAAAAAAAAGTGTTTACAAAAGAAGAGTCATACTTTTTTTTGCAAATTATGATTTGTGCTTGTAGATGTATGATTATGCAGTGAATTTGTGCATGAGAAGATGCTATAATAGTACACAAAATTGTTATTGTTTCGAGTGAAATAAATTATAAATTTTCCATATGTATATGTGAGTTTATAAATTTTATGGTTCATGATTTAGCTGTTTAGATTTTATGGGAAACTATAATCATAATAATGGCATTAAGGGTGTATACTTTAGCTTTTTATTTATTGATAATTTGATTGGGTAATTATTATTTTATGCCTGGAATTCACCGATCGCTGATTAGTTCAAAAATATAATCGATTATTCAATTAATGAGCTCATTGATAAATCGTTAAAATAAAATAGTAAGATTGAGATCAGTTTATTGCTTGTATTTTATTTGAAAAATAAAACATATATGTATTATATTTATACACAATACACAAATAAGGCTTAAGTTTAATTATGACTTCATAATTTACTTGAATTTTTTGACAGTTATTGTAGAAAAATTATAGGAAAATATTTTGGTTTTATGATTGCAGTTTTAAGTTTGACGTTGTTGAAGTCAATAATTAAAATGTGTCAGGTATATCAGGATTCCAGAACGAAAGATTGGTTAAAAATAGAATTGAAGCTACCGTCTCGCTTTAATTGTGTGCTTAAAGTGCAGCGTGTAGGAAGCTAGAAAATGGCGATCCAAATTGTAAACTACACTTATAGAGTAATAAACTTCTGAAATCTCGATTGATCGATTTAGGTATAGATATGTGAATATTTTCGATTCGATCCGGGTCGCCAAGTAGAGTACCTTATTCTATTTCAAGTCGATCCAGGTTAACATGTAGCTAAATCCGGATTTGGATTCAATTCGGGTAATAGCAAGATTTGGACTCGACTGCACTGAGTTGACAGTAGCACAATACTTTAATTCGCACCAGCTAGGTGTGACAATGAAGTGGCCAATATTTGAAACTTATGGCCAGTTTCACAGTTTGGTAAGTGAAATTTAAGTGGCGAATATTGGAAACTTAGTGACAGTTACTGGTATTTGGCTGGCGAACTGACCCTTAGATTTTAAATATAGGGTACTTTAGTTCCACATAATAGATCATGAATTTTCCACTAAATCTACAAGTTTTTCATCAAATATTAAGTTAGTCCAACGACGGTGTAAACTCTATGTAAACGCGATAAACCTGATAGGGGAAAGTAGTCCAGTCACGGTTAGTGGGCAATGGCGGTCAGTGTAGTTTTGACCTAACTAATGCGAAGATCAATTGATGATTTTGACGTCCGTCAAGTTCAAATATTATGTCAAATCGTGAATTAAAAACAATCAAAACCAAATTCAGTGCTTCTGATATTATTTCCATCAAAACAAAAAAATTGTATTTGTATTTCTTTTATTTGTTTAACTATTTTATCTATGTGTTCTATATATATGCGTATATATGTATTTCACTTATTTTTTCAATAAAATAAAAGAAATCATAAAAAAAATATATATATGATTGCTCAAGAAATTGGGTAATTACGGTCAGATGACTGTCATTAAAATTTGTCCTCCAAACTACCTTCTTTGAAAGGAAACTCAATCTTTACGCAGGAGCAGTTAAAAGCAAGTGTTGGTCAGTTAATTTTTCTTAGCAAGATCTTTCATGTATGTTGTTACGGCATTTTGGGATTGGATGTGCCAAAGGCAGTAACCATTTGTAGGGCTGAATCAACAAGTCTAAATCGCGTTTCAGCATTCAACAACTTTGATACTTTTATCAATATCTTGGTCAAGCTAAATACAAAGCCAATGATGATTTATTTAAATTATGTTTTCGCTGAGCTTTATGTGAAAAAATGAGCCCATAAGTGCTCAGAATAGGAGTCACTGAATGGGTAATAAATGCGATATGAGTATTCAGTGTCAAGTGCCAAGTGTTTTTATTTATAATTTGATTGAAAACTGATTTATTTGTATTTTTTTTGTCATGTTTGGGGTAAATTTGTTGACCATGATTAGCCGTGTTCATGACCGTCATTTCCCAATATCATGGGAAATGACGGTCAAGTTGGATTTATTTTTTATACAAGTATTTGTGATAGAAGATTTGTTTCTTCTGAGAAACTTAAAGAAATGATAAATTTATAGTTTGTGTTTTATATTAAAAAATAAATAATTTTTTTTCCAAGTGAGTTTTCATACTTCTCCCTTAAGTGACCGCCATTCGACCATCCTACACTAAATGTGAAAAACAGCTGTCAAAATTTGTTTAGAAAATAAAATTGTTGACAGTTTGTTTACGACATTTACGCAAAGTTTACCTTGTTGCACGAATACCTTTAATGTTTTTAATGTTTTTGTTTGAATTTGAAATATTAGTTTACTTTAAGTTGGATACACATGCATTAAAACGTCAAAAATGTATCTTACCAGTTTCATAAGTATTGCATTTGTATAACCAAATCGAAGCGAAAAACTCTAATAATGTTAGTTTCTAAATAAGCCACTTATATATACATAATTTCTTACTAAAACTCTTTAAAAACAACTACACACTCAAAGCGTATTTTTGTATTGCAATTTATTGTTTGTTTTTTTTTTTTTTAAATAAATACAAATAAAAATAATCTCTCATCGGCAAATGATCAAAGCTCTACGGCAAGACATCAGCTTGATTCTTTGAAATTCACCGCAGCATGACGTTTCCTTTTTAATTAATTTTCTTTAATTTCTCAAAAGTAATTTAAATATATACTTTGAGTGTATGGCAGAGAGTGAGGTACGTGTAAAAGAGCGAGACATAAAACAAGGTAGAAAAACAACGTAAACATAAAAATCAGCTTAACCTAATCTGATCCCTATAACCTCTATGGTGCCCCAATGATTCAAAATTAATAGCGGCACACTGCAAGAGAATACAAAACAAAAATAAATGAGAAATTGCAATCTGTACTCTCTTTTTATTGTTGTTGTTGTCAAAACATCTGATCTTTTGATTTATGCATACATTTTGTTGTATTCGAAGAACGACCTTAAAGCAATAGCTAAAGCAATAATAATCATAAAAAAATATGACACATACTAATATTAATAATAATAATAATAATGATAAACAGGCGCCACCTAAATAACTCTCTCGCCAGCAATAACACCTCTCTTTTCCGCGCTCTATCACTTTCCGTGAAAAGTTATAAATAATTGCACTTAGTGCGACAATGTGTCGACAATACGGCCCGTCGCGACGACAAAGCTGCCATCACATACAGCGGCGCACACATTTAAATATTTTGACGTTTAGCTTTAGCTTTTACGTTTATGCATGTATATTGTTTGCATTTGTAAAGTGTAAATGTGTATGTATGTATTTACATTTGTCACACAACACATTGATATTGAATTGTGATGGTCGGTCATCGTCATCAGAATAATCATACATTTTTTTAAAATGGTAGAAAATGATTTTTGAAACCATAAAAACAGACAATAGGCCCCGATTAGAGTAGGTATCTAACTTTCACCCCCACTCCACCACCTCCGCGCCACCGATGCGTTGCTGCCGCTGCTGCTGTCATTGCCGGCGACAATCAATGGCGGGTATCTATAATATTGTGTTGTTTGCCTGGCTGCTTTATAACTTCTTGTTGTTTATTTCCTCGGTGGGGAAAGAATCTGGAAGATTCATGATCAGCCGACATTTGAAAAGAATAAAAAAAAGAACAAACAAGAAAATAAAACATACAACATTGCGTTCCGGCAAACGATATTTTTTTGTAAGTTGGGTCGTTGATCGTCGTGGGGTAGCAATGAGAGGAAATGAGTAAAGTGGATGGAGCCAGGCAATTAATGTGTATGCCTGAAGTTTCCGCGTGCTAAGTGCTGTTTGACGCCACCATAGCCAAGTTGCACCGACCGACCGCACTGCCCGCCACTATCTGCTTTCATAACCTCCCCCCTCGCAACAACACCCGACTGTTTGCCACCTTATTTGGCGGAGAGTGAATGAGCGTGTCTCATCACTCTTTTGGAGATCGTGTGTTATTTTTGTTTAAATCAATTGATAAAGTAGTTGTTATGTGTATATTTACCTACTTGGTAAAGTTGATGGTGCACGCGGCCAAACTATAATGTGTAAGCAAAATTTATTGGCGAACGTGATGATGATCACACCGAGATCGGTAAGATTGGCGTCAGTAACGACTACACATTTCTGATTTTGATGTTAGCGGCTTGGTTGTTTGGCGCGGCGCGCGGCGTGTTGCTAAAATCGTCGTCGCCGTTACTGACAAGATTTTTTTTTTTCAGTCGAGTCAAGTAGCAAAATGCACTTTGTTGCCCTGACTAAGCGGTTAGGCATCCACTTTGACATTTGATCATTTTTTTCCGCTTTAACAGGTGTGTAGTTCAAATAAAAAAGCTGACATTTGTTTAATCGAACTGTTGTCGGTTGTTGTCATCTGGCATAAAATATAATTGACGTTAGTTTGATGTGGAGAAAAAGTTGTAAATTTGATAAGTAATTAAAAATATATACCCAGTGTATAATGTACAGTTACCTAGCAAAACTTCATGAAAATGAAAACTAGAATTTCCACCAGACGTCACTTGAAACTGAATGAGGACAGTAACATGCAATTTTTATCTTCCTAAATGTCATTTATAAAGAAAAAATAGAATAGAAAAAGAATATTCATGAAACCTGGTAAACTTTTCCATCTGGTAAAATGGGAAAGTTTACCACGCATGTTTTATGAAAGCCCTTAAAATCCACTTGGGTAAATGTGTGTACATTATTTTTTGATACTTGAGTTATTTGGAGAAAATTATGGTTCTTTCCCTGTCTTCGTCAATTAGCTACATATTTGTGGCTGGTTATATCCAACCTGGCCAAAATAAAACGTTAAAAGTTTTTTACATTTACCTTTTCCAGATTGTAAACTTTTACCAAACAAATTTGTGTGTTAAAATTTACCATATGGTAAAGATTTCCTATAGAAAATTTGACAGTTCAATTACCAGATTTACCATTTTACCACGTTTACCAGGTTTCATGAATACCCCTAGTTTCTGAAAATACATGATTGTGCATAATTTTTGTATTTTAACTATTATGACACTTTTAAGCAAGTAGAAACTGACATACATGCATTCGAAAACCTTTTAAATATATTTCTTTGAAAATAAATCAATTCAATAATTTCCTACATTGGTGTACTTTGATTTAAATCCGCATTTTATTTATCTTGCTACCTTACATCTGTCATTTTCTACAAAGTATTAGTTGTTGCCTGCTTCTGCCTTTGACGTTTTTTATTTGTTTGACTACACCTAGCTTTGTCTCGCTTTATTGCAGTATTGAGATTAAAGAAAAAATTGCTTCAATAAACATGAGACACTCTTTGACTTTTTGAAGTATAATACGAAACAATTCATATATTTTGTTGGAATCTCATCAGTAGTACCAACCCGAAGATACAAACATGTGTTGGGTAGCGTTCCGAAAATGGATTTGCAAATCCAGATCCAAGAAACAATTGGATCTTATGTTGTTTTTGTAATGCATGTATTTTCAAACGCGTGAACGCGGTCATTGACAGTTAAGCTATCAAAGCTATTGACGGCTGTTCAACTAACTCAAAATTAGTTCATAAATACAAAACGGAACTGATATGATTAAGAGATAGCGTATAAAGTACTTTTGTATGCGTAGTGGTATTCAAGACAACGACTGTGCTGGCGAACTAGCTTGGCAAGGTTCAGCCCTTAATGTCTTTATGGCGAAAAGAGTCAACATTCCCCTACGAGTTACAAAGGGCAGAATAACTCAATAACTGCCTAACTCAATCAAAGCCTTACAAACTGCAAAATATTAAGAAAGAAATTACGTTCGGATGGTTCAGAAACGTAGGTACTAAATAGTAAGTCAGTTTTCGGGTCTGTGAGTGGTCAGCTGTGAAAAAAAAATTCTTCAAATTTGACAGCTGATCAATCAGGAACCTAACGTTTCTTGAACCTGCCCGTTACCTTCATATTATATTGATCCTGTGAAACCTAATGAGTCAAAAAGAGAAAAAAATATAACAACAACAAAAAACTACTAATTTTTATTTGACAGTCAAATAAAATTCCTTTTTATTTTCAGAAATATTTCGTTTATAAGTCAATTCATTTCGTCCCCCACTGTGAGACAAACAAAAGATGCACATTCTTAAAAAAATAAAGAAACAAAGTTGCAATTTTATTTTTCTTGATTGCCCCCAAGTGATATCACAAAAAAGGGCGGTAGTGTCAACATTGTGTACGTACTTCAAGTTCCAACGTCTAAATGCAACGGCTTGCTTTTCACTTTTCTGCGGCGCGACGGCAGCGGCGGTGACCGACGTTCACCCTGGCCCTGTACTAACAGCCTTGTGGTTTTTCGATGTGCATTTTAAATGCGAAATAAAAATTATGCTCGAATAGGCGCTATGTGAAGATCTTGTCGCGCACTAAAATATTTGCGGCAACGGTGATGCAGTATTTGTATATGTTGTGTGGTGTGGTGGGCCCTGTGAGAATGTTATGGGGCTAAAGCTGGGTTTGGTGGGGTGTGTTTTATGGAGTGACGCCGCCGCTGCCGTTGCTGGTGTTGCAGTTGCTATTGCTACTATATACCATATACCATCAAACGACAACGATGGCGGTGGAACATCTGCGTCACATCACGTAGTAATAGAATGGATGTTTTGTTGGGTGGCGGTGGTTTAGTGGTTCATTAAAGTCACGGACGAGTGCGGCGGCATCATATTGTCATTGCAAGCAATGACTATTGGTAACGACGACGACGCGTCAGTGCCGCCACCGCAAATAAAATGAAAAACTTCGTATCATGCTATTCGTTTACTTGCAAATGTTTTGTTTTTTTTTTTTATTTTTTTTATATGTCATACTGCAGCGATTTTGTGTCGTGAGGAAGACTAGTTATTGTGAAGCTTCAAAGCGAGGAATAACTGCGTGTATGATCTTTTTATTAAAAAAATGTAAATATTTACCCAATCTTTCTCCCAGTCGTTCTACAAAGTAGATACCTTTTCCGGTATTCACCAAACCCTTATATCTTAGTGGCTACCTATTCCTTGATAAAAATGTGTATAAGCGTTCTTAAGTTATCAGCCCTCGATGAATACCGACCTTAGGCATACAGATACCATAATATGCACCCACCATGATTAAAGTTGGCCAAGTTTTGTTTAGTTTCGACTTTTGTAATAAGAACCTCCGATAAATGGACAAATAGCAAAGGGCGTACGCAGGATTTTGATGAAGGGGGGTGGGGGGGCAAACTCATTCAAGAACAATTTTTAGTGAATTTTATAGAACAAAAATAAAATAAATTGTATAATCATACAAAATTTAGAGGGGGGAGCGCCCCTGATCTTGCGTACGCCCTTGAGCTAGCTACCAGTGAAGAAGTTCGAATACTTTCCCCCACTTAATGTGGTTTGGATTGTAATACAAGTACATTATTTCATAAAATGGTCGAGTTTTTTTTTTATTTCTAAAGAAAAACATTTTTAATCCAAAACCAAAGCGTGGCACAACAATGCGAACTTATTGATTTGGAATGGTTTTCGTGAAATTTGTTTGCTTTAATTTACTGAATTCTCACATAAATACGACTATACTTCTTAGTCTGGCAACCACAATAGCCGTATTTTATTGGTTGTTGGGTAAAACTTTCGATGGAAAACAAAAACAAAACGAATGCTGCCGAAAAATAAGGCAGTAGAAATCAAGATGGCGATGCCGGCTATAGAGCCTTGAAATATTGAAAAGAAGAGGGTGCAGAGTCGTATAAAGAAATAATTTTTTTTGAAGGTTGGCAGTTTCACCTGCGAAGGATGCGTTCGTTGATTTTTATTTTTTAATAAAACACAATTTGACTTGACAAAAATTAAATAACGAAAATTACTGATTTAATTAAGAAGTTAATTTATCCTTACCATCGCGTAGAATAAAAACAATATACATTTTTGCTTATTTTTATTTTATTTAAAATTAAAATCATTTCGCATAATACAAATTTTAGGATGGTATTCCATCTCACTCTGGTTTTGACATGTACATAAACTCTAAAAATAAATCTATTGTCAAGTCAAAAAACTCTGGTGTAACGATATTTTTCACTTGCGCCCAACGTTTTGCCTTCAAACTGACTTTTAAATATTAAACCTGACAACTGAAACTGACATACCTTATTTCAACCTGATCATTGATCAAAGTCCAAAGTATAGAAAGGATCGCACAAACACAAGTAAGCAATTGTCATGACAGGAATCTAAATTCACTTCACATGTTATGATGATTGTCAATTTTACAAAAAAAAAAAAAATATTTCAAGCTCACACATATGTATGTATGTAGGTGTGCATTATTAACAATTTATTTTATTTTTCATCAGCTTGTCAGTTATGTCAATTTTACTTCTAATAATTTTTTTTCTCTACTTTTCTATATAGACCTGCCTACACTCTGCCGTCTTGAATCTATCAGATGTCGCATTTCTTAGAGAGAACAACTAATTAAAATGCTGTTTTGTATTTCTCTGACAATCGCAAAGATTGTTATTTAATTTATTAATGATTCTATATCTCTGTGTAGTTGCCATCTTTATTTCTATATATTTTTATCAATATATACCATAACTTCAACCAGATATAATACCTCTTTTTTTTTCATTTTGTAGAGAGAAAAAAAAATCAACTTGTTTCTCGACTCTCTGCCTTGATCTTTTTGTACATATATTGATTGCTAGCACACATTTGCTAATGGCATAAATAAACAAAACGTTTCCAATTTGCCAAAAGCAAGAAAAACAACAACAACACAAAAAAAACATTAAGTTCCGAACAAAATTCGTGTATGGTGTTGACTGACGCTGACGCGCCCCGTTTAGAGGTCTCCACTTACGTAATAAGTGGCGCCAAAAATATTGTCGTTAAATGCTATTTAGCTGTTTGTCGTATAATTATTTTTTTTTGTATTCTTATTCGTTTTTATACAAAAAATATCGGTCAGGTATTGGACAAAATGCTTTAAGCTATAATCATTTGTTAATTCAAGCTTTTTAGCACCCAACAAAAGAACAAACAAGTAATGCGTCTTGTGTGTTTGACGGATCAGCTCGATGACATTTACACGAGCACATTTTTTTAGTGTAGGTAAATGAATTTATAGCCACACATACACTTATGTTTGCTGTTTAAATTGTCTTTCTGAGCTATTAATTACTTATAAAAATATTTTCACTTTGTAAGATATTTAAGATTTATGTACCGTTAATTCAAAGTGAAAAAGTCCAACGAAATGTCATCGAGAGACACGATAATATATGTATTATGAACTTGAAGATGGCGGCCAACGACACAGATACAAAAAAAAATGCCAAAATTCAACGACACGAGCGACGGCAAAAATGTATCCAAACAATTTATAGGCAAAGAAAAAAAAAACAATGTTTAACAAAAACAAGAGGGAAGGGCAATATCGAGAAAGAAAATTTAAAAGAGAAAAAAAAATAACAATAATGAAAAATAAGTAGGCATTAAGAATAAAAATAAAGTGATGGTAATAATAACTTTATGCCGCCAACGTATTTGCAAATTAGACTTTAAATACGTGATTTCCATGGCTAAATATAAAGATGATGTTTATTATTATTTTTATGGTTGTTGCAACAATAATATAAGAAGGGGAATAATGAAAGAAAACGAAAGACAGGAAAAAGCATATCAAGAAAAAATGGCACAGAGGGTAAACATTTAGTAGAGATAAGGTGTAGTAGCTTGTCAATGTTCAATATGTCAATCGGATCACTCAAACAACAAAAAACGTGCTGTGTAAATGCATTTCTGTCACATATCATTAAACTTACAATTCGGAATAGGAGGGTTCTCATTGACTAACTTATCAGACGCCCGAATAATAGGGGGGTGGGTTCACATTGACGAACTTACCGGACGACCAAATGACAGCTTTCTCCCTGGGAAAATATCAAAATCATATGACAACCATCCGACTGACCGTCATCCGGCCATTTTGACAGCTCGTCGTCCGGTAAGTTAGTCAATGTGAACCCCCTATTGACAGCTCACTCCCCTGGCAAATATCAAAATTATTTGAAAACTATCCTACCGACTGTCATATTCCCATTTTGACAGCTCGTCGTCTAGTAAGTTAGTCAATGTGAACACCCTATTGGCAGTTCATCATTTGAAAACCATCCGACCGATCTCAATCCATCCATTTTTAAAGCTCGCGGTCCGGTATGTTAGTCAATGTGAACCCTGGTATTGTCATCGAAATATCATTTTATAGAGTTTGTGAGAACATAGTTATGTATGTCTAATGTAACCAACAACAACAATCTTGTAGTTCTCACAAACTCGGTGAATCGTCTTCACAAATTTGGTGAAATGACAGCCGAAAGAGTTTTAATAAAATAATTTATTATTTTTGACAGAAAATACAGAAAACTGACAGCTAAGATTTTTTGTCCCACTTAAAAAATCTCAGAGCCATCAGAGATCTCTTTGTAGGACGCCCCTAGTTATAGATTATGCAGTGCTTGCTGTCCTATTTTAAATATTTATGCTTCACTTAATATGTGTCTGACAATCTGCCAATAATTTTTCTTAGTTCGTTTTTAATAAACGAATAGTCTTACTTTGATTTCGTCAAAAATTTGTCAACTGTGGTGGCTTCACTTTTTTTTTTTGGTTTGTCATCATTCTTAAAAAATGTATTACTATTTTCACTACGGTCTCAAAAATGGTAAGAAAGGCGACATTTGTCACTCGTGTAAATGTAACTTTAGGTTAGATAAACACCTGAGACGTCTGTGATTTGTGGTTGTTTGACATTGTTTACTGTCAATTTGACAAATATAGATGTGCCCGTTCAGATTGTCCTTAACTTGTTTTACCGAAAATTTAAATTATTAAATAATAAATGACAACTATCCGTTATTCACTTTTTTGTCATCAGCTTTTTCTACATGCAATATATTATATGTATGTATGTGTCTTTTTTTACAATTTCTGCTGACATCAAACATTACAAATAACAATCAAAACTAAACCATTATGACAGCTGTCAAATGTTAAATGTTTTGACAAGAGTTTATTTAATTTTACTAACTTTTCTTTTAAATTGACAAGTTAAAATCTCATTTGACTGCTTCCCGTCAAAAGATATGAAGTAATGCAACTGGTTATTTATTAATTGTGTGGTCTATCTATCGAGCTAAATGAAATCTTGACATTTTTTTTGAAACTTGATTTAGGAATTGAATTTGCTACACATTAATAAAATTAAAGTAATTGGAGTTTTTGGTTTGATTGCCTGTTTGTTTTCACCAGAATTTTTCGACAGGTCCACTTCTGCCAACATTTAAATAAAAAAAAAAAAAAAAACGATGAAAATAAATTATTTGATTTGTTTTTTTGTTTCTTTTGCGACTGCGGCGTATTTGAAATATTGTAAGGGCAAGGGTTGAGCTGTAGATTTGTCAATCTGATACTAAAAGCAAAGCTTGTGATATATATTTTCGAGAAACAATCCCGTTTCGAGTTAAATAGAATAACATTTCTGTATAACATAAGGTGTCATGTGATAAAGATTAGACAGCATTCATGCCAACTTATAGAACATCAAAGTTTTTAAGCTTCAACTCGAAAAGAATTCTTGTTGCATCACAAAACAACCTATCAACTTGCTTTGCATGAACTTTTTTTTTAACAACTAGAAAAAAAAAAACGAATTGAGAAATCAATCAAATAGGTAGATATCGAAGGAAAAGCTTACATAATAAATTCATATCAATAAATATCTCAACACATCAATAAACAAAACATGCAGAAAAGTAAATAAATAAAAAGAAAAGAAGAAAAAACAAACTGGTGAAGAAAAGGTGGAAAATTAAATTTACCTGAATTTCAATGAAAATTAATGATTAAATGAAAACATAAACAATCTTGCTATAAAAATTGAATTCTTTACGTTCGTGTTTACACTATAGATGGCTGGGTATTATATCAATAATATGGAACTCATTGGCGCCAATTTACTTTGCACTTGCACAGTGTTCGCTAATTTTTTTTTGTTAAGCTTATAAAGTAAACTTAATAGTTAAAAGACGTAGAAAGCTTGATTTAAAGTGCTTTTAAAAGTAAGTAAAACTAAGTCAATCTTGACAAGTAGTTATTTAAGTAAGAATTCAGTTTCGAATTTTTACAGGGTGTACAAAAGCTAAATACAAAAGAAACACAACTATAAATGTCAGTTTGACGTTTTAAATTAAACAAGTCAAGTAACCCTGCTGCCAGACGTTCAAATTCTGCAAGGACGTAGTCTACATGTATTTATCTGTCAAGATTCTATTTGTGATATTTTGATAAATCGAATTTTCTGTGTTTGAATGATTTGATGGAAGCTGTCAAATAAATTGATTCTCAACTTTCATCTTTCTTGTCTTCTAAATTTTGCCTGAAAATTGACTTGCAAGTAAAAACATTTTGAATGTTTAAAGAAAAAAGTTAGAGTGAATAGCAACTTGCAACCCAGAACTTGCACATCTGGCCACGGGGTACTCTGGGCAGTTTTGTATAACACTGTCGCTACAAGAGCAAGGATTGACAAGCATGTAGCAAGAAGCATCTGTCAAATTTGTATTAGGGGGGGGGGGGGGAGGGGGGATTCACATTAACGAACGTACTGGACGAACAACTGAGAGGGCTGTCATTTGGCCAATATCAATATTATTTGCAAAAATGATGCTAAACATAAAATTTTACAGAAAATATTTTTTTTAATTACTCAGAAAAAAAACACCCTTTAAACGTTTAAAATGCAGTCTAAATTAAGGGTAATTCTAATGCATACAATATTAATGCAGACAGTAAACATTTATATAGCGCTGAGTTATTAACGTGTTTGATATAATCCACTGGTGGCGCCTATAAGATATATACAAAGACGAGAAACCAATTAAACTACTTCCACTCCTCTCTTTTTCTTTTCTGCACCTACTGATGGTATGTATGTAAATATAAATAGAGGTTTAATAAAATAATACAAATTATTAAAAGCAAAATAAAAATTTGCAAAATAAAGTTTAAAAAACAAAAAAAAAATAATAAGGTGGAAACACAAGAGAACGAAAACCAAGAGATGTTAAAAAAATAAATAAACCAAACACGAAATTTATAAGAAACGAAAACAAAACGAAAAAAAAAAAAATATATGGCAAATTATATTTAATATTTTTTTTTTTTTTTTTGTTTTCTTCTTGAAGGTTTTTTTTTTTTTTTTGCTTTCAAGCAATTTATTTTATAGCGCCTCGCCGACGGCCCACTGACTAGACGACAACGACGGCACCAAAAATGCATGGCGCCTGCCATACTAGCTCAATTTGTTTGTGTTATTGGTTTTTTGTTGTGTGTGCGTGTTTACGCGGGGGGTTTTTGAGGTGGGTTTTGGATGGTTTTTGTAATTTGTTTTTTTTTTTATTTTCGCGTGAAGTAAGTGTAATCAGGGTATAAACTTCAATCGCACCACACACCACTCTCTCTCCATGACACACCACGAAGAGCGAGAGACATGCCATCGGCGCATTAAGGCGAACATAAAAGCGTCTGGTTTTTGCTTCGTGCCGTGTGTGCTTTATGATGAGTTATGTATATTTCATTTTTGTGTATATTTCGTATTATAAAAAAAATGTGAATGAGTTTCACTTGATTTTTGTTGTTGTTGTTGTTATTGTTGTCGCACTCGGTTGTGGGTTTTTTTTTTAACTTACTTGGCCTTGGTGTGATCGGTTTTCCAACTCAAACCCCCACCCCATTCCATACAGACTAACATATTTTTTTCGTTTGAGGTGTGTTGTAAATTCTCTCATTTAAAAGGTACAATACCCTTTTTATAGGAAGGTAGGTAAGTGATTTCCTCTGGTAAACAATAGAGTCCTGGTCAGAGTGATTGCGATGACTATGGTGAAAGAAAAATTACCTCACTTTATAGTGTGTTCGTTATTTTAAGGGATTATCACATTTTTGCTTATGTGAGTTTTTCTTTTAATATTCTGAGTGGAGACACCCTGGCGTATACGTAACCTTTTTTATTTTATTAATTTTTTTTAATTTGATGGTTTTGAGAAATTTTCAAACCTGGTGGATGATGTATTGTTTCTAGAAAATATTTATTTATTTTACCGCACAAGCTAATATAAAAAAGAAAGTCATAGATAAATTGTGATATTAGGGGTATTCATGCAACCTGGTAAACTCTGGGTAAACGTGGTAAAGTATAATATGTGGTAAACTAAAATAAATAAATTTTGACATGTTAACCACATTTAACAGGCTTACCACGTTTACCACGGTTGCATGAGTACCCCTATTATGTCATCTTTTTGTAACAATCGAAAAACCATTATAAATTATTATTATATCTAAAAATTTTAAGAAAATATGGATAAGGATAGATACATGTAGGTATACATAAAATTGTAAAAGCAAATTATATTTATTAAATTTAATTATATTTATTAATTAATAATAAATTATATTTATTAATCTATGTTGTGTTTTTGCTGCACGACAGAGGGCGCAAACTTTATTTTCTGAAGGATGTGTTAGATGCAACTTTTCTTTTTATAAATCTGATTTCACATGAAGCGACGGATAGTTTCAAATTGTTGTACTTAGAAAAATAGCATAAAGGACATATAAACGGCATAATCCGTTGAAAACCAAAATCGTTCGTCTGATCTACATATGTGAATTGTGTGTAGTGTGTAGCGTGTTGAGTTTCAATATTCAACGATTTATTTGTTAAGCCTAGTATGCTGCTGATGCGAAACGAAATTTTTGTATGGGATTTTTCGTTTCGCTTCAGCAGCGTACTGGGCTAATTTAATAAATAAAACATTGCTGATATTGACATTCAACGCTTATTTCACCACTCTCAGTAGCGTGGTGAGTTTACATTTTTAGCGTTTTATTTGATGCTGAGTACCTAGCTTAGAAATAAAACACACGTCTATAACTTTTTTTTATAAACTAAATTGTGGACAAAAAAATATTTATTATAATTTTTTTTTCATTTTAGATCACTCATCTCCTTCTCTAACATGGTGCCAAATAGCCTATTGGGAATTAGCGCAACGTGTTGGCGAAAGGTATGAGGCTAAAAACTCTACAGTTAATATCTATTCAGAAGGCAGCGGTGGAATGTGTTTGAAAGATTTGGCTGACAAAAAATTCACAACAACAACAACAACAACATCAAGTTCTGCGCAATTCACAGGAACATCAAGTTCTGTGTTAAAAACAAGGCAAAAAATTGGTTTAGGTAAATTGCAAAAACAAAAATAGTTTATTTGCTTTAAAATGTTTATTAATATATATTTTTTTTTTATAAATAATTTACAGGTATTACTCTTAGTCAGGAAGCAGATGGCGTTTGGTTATACAATCGTTCAGAAGCACCAATATTCGTACATTCTCCCACATTAAACGATGATTGCCGGCATGTTTCCAAAGTGCCACCAGGTTATTGTTTAAATGCCTTCGATATAAATAGGTAAGCTTAATAAATACTTTTTGAAAAAAATCTTAATTAATTTTTTTGTAATTCTCTGCAACCACGGTGTCACTTTTGGTTCTGTGTTAACTTATTTTCACCCTTTCATAAAATAATGATTTTCTGAATTTCTTTGAGCTTTCAAAATGAATACCATGAACTGTCAAATTCCATTGGCGGATAGCTACGATGTTGATAGACAAAAAATCCACGTGTTAAGCCGTAAACTTATCAAATTCCATTGCTTTCCAGATTTCACAAAAAAAATTGTATCATTTCTTTGGTGAAATTCGGAAGGAAATTCAATATTTCCCTCAATGAGGATTTTGCTTCAAACCGAAATTCGGTTTGACACATTGCTAGTTTGAGTTATATAAGAGGTTCATTTGAAATTTGCACTCATAACATCACTGCGCTCTACATGACCCACCCTCATGAGTTGTTCGCTTTTTAATCTTGCGTCAAAATAACACATCACACACCCATTTTAACGTCGATGTGCTGAACGAACAATGAATATCCCGTGCGCCGTGTACAGGGGCCATTTAAAATATACCTAACCCGCTTAAAAATCGCAATGTTTTGCTGAATTATTTCGACTAGCGTTACTAAAAATTTCGTTTTCTTTTAATTTCAGGGCTCGAACGCAAAAACTGGTGTGCTCACCTCAAATAGCTGGTGCTCAAACAGGTCCAATTGACACATTTAGCATGCAAATAAGTTTTGCCAAAGGTTGGGGTTCGAAATATCGTCGCACCGACATAACCGCCTGTCATTGTTGGCTGGAAGTACTTTTTGCGAGACGGTGACATTTTGTTAACGGTTTCAATATACCAAGATCACCATCATCGATTGGCAGTCGAAATACAATAATAATTGTCAGTTTTTCTTGTAGTACAGCTAATGCTGCAATATCGAATATTGCTGTCACTAAGACCAATGCTGCCAACTCTGCCTTAGCCGCCACAGCTGCCGAAGTCGCCGACATAGCCGCCACCGCTAAAACTACTATAAATAATAGTCACCGCAGTTATTTTAGCAGCAGCAGCAGCAGCAGCAGCAGCTGTCATTGCAAATGCACTTCACATCGAATTTTATGCACCAAAGTAGCAACAAATACACGCTTAAGGCCATTGTTGTCGTTGTCATCATTGCCGAAGAAACGAAGTTTGCGAAAAATTCACACAAAATTTGCAACAATTTTTAAACTTTGCTGGAAGAGGTTTGTGTAGTTTTGAAAAAAAAAAATTAATATAAAACAAATTTAGTTTTTCTTTGATTAAACAACAAAAATAAAAGGACTGGAAAGTTAGATTTTTAAATGGTTATTCCATAGAATATATATATCTCAACAAAGTTTGGCTATAAAAAAAAATTAGAAACACTCACATACTCATATTGCGAGAGAGATAGAGAGAAAAAGAAGAAAAGGAGTATTGTTAACATTTTGTTTATTATTGTTTCAAATAAAAAATATAATTTCAAAGAATGTTCCCTTTCATTATAAAATTAAAAAAAAAAAAATAAACAATTTACAAAGACTTATAAATAAATTTAAACAATTAATAAATAAAATCTTATAATTGCATAAATGTATCCATAATGTTAAATGTTTGTACATAAAGAAACAACAAAAAAATCGATAAAATCATTGCACCCTGTACAGAAACACACCCAGTGTGAAAAGCCTTAAAAATGTATAAACAAACAAAATCAAAAACAATTTTTATTAATATAAAAAAAAAAAACAAAAACTATATATATTTTTAGTCATATTTAATTTAAATTATTTATTTGCTTAAATGAAAAAAAAAATGAAATGAAATGAAATGTCATTCTGAAAAGAGGCCGCCGTTGGATTCACGAAATGTGTCCTAATGTAACTGTAACAGAATTTAATTTCATATTTTACTGACAATACATACAAATTTAAAATTTAGTTGTCATCTATCAATAACGGTGTTTTATTTTTAAGCTCAGTACTCAGCAACAACCAAAAAATCGCTTAAACTTCAAATTCTAAAACCAAATCAAAACAGATTGAAAGAGCGGTGTTGGTTTTCTGTTTTTCAAACGAAAATGCCACTTTGAAACTAATCGGCGGTTAATGTGAGTTCAGCCTTATAAAAAGTTATTTTGAACACATCCTTTAGAAAATAGAATGTACGCCCTCTGTCATTCACAACACCAAAGCTACACTTACAGCACTTTTACTGGCTAAAATAATTGCCAGTATGGTTTGTTGTTTTTGTTTCCAAAGGGAAATTTATATTACTGAGCACTGAGCTTACAAATAAAACACGAGTAATGTCAATTAACGACTGACCTAATTTTGTCCGAAAAATGCGCGACGTAGTTCTAGGATAGGAGCCATGCAAAAGCTATAATACAGATATTCTTTCTGACAACTGTGTTGACAGATTGCAGCTGACACACCAGCAAACATGCATTCAATTGATATCCACAAAAAAACGTAAATTTCATTCGTCACTTATTTTGTTTTAATTTTTTTTTATTAAATAAAATATCATTTGTAACATTTTTTTAATTTATGTTGAATTTATGATATTTTGGTGTGAAATTTATATTTTACATTTATATTTTTCTTGATTTATAAAAAAAAAATCTAGTCATACGCCGCCTTTTTCCGATTTAGTGGTGTATTTATGTTTTATTTGTATTTATTTTTTTTTTGTTTTTGTTGTAAAACTCACTTGTGTTTCTAGCTTTAGGAAATGTAAGAATGAGATGTCCTTGAAAAAAAAAGAAATCGAAAAGAAAATTTTAACAAAATTGACGAAATGTTTTTGGTTGAGATTTACATTTATGTAACTTAGCAGAAATGAGCTGAGTATTTACAGTTAAATGTTATGTTTACTCAGCAGTAGTATAGCAACTGTGCATTATTACGCAAGTGTGTCATGTTTGTCAGATACTACACGGTGACGCAAGAGTCATGACTCTTTTTGAAAATCGATGAGTGAGAAGGTGAAACCTAGTTGTATTTACCCTTTCGCACTTGTTGAATTTTGAAAAAAATCACTTCTCCTAAGGCAGCGTGGAATAGTTGACTTTGTGTTTCAAATAAGAGATTTCTCGAAAATCGCTCGACGAGTTCACCCTGCAGCCCCACGTGAAAATTCTGGCTTGCTAAGTAGCCTTTATATACAATCTCTCAAATTTCTATTTATGTAATTGACGTGACGTAGGCGGCACGCCACTTGCAATCTTAAATTTCCGAACTATTTTGTGTTTGAATAGTTTGATAGAAGCTGTCAAATTACTTGCATCTGTACTAATATTTCTACTGGCTTGTATCTCTACTGCATTCCAGTTGACATGCAAGTAGAAAAAAATTGATGGTGTTATTAAACTTACAGCCCAGATTCTCCCCCATGTGAGGAATCACAAGTCACAAGCTCTTGTGACTATTCCTATTCACCACGGCAAAGGTGAATAAAGAAGTATCATAAACTAATTATTCAAAACATTTAAAAGTTTAGAAGTTATACAAACCAATTATTATTAAAGCATTTAAATATTATGAAGCAATGTTTATAATTGAAGTCATAAATAATTAACTTAAATATATTTTCTGATGAAAATCGTGGTGAAAAAATATGTGTTAATGGGGAAAATCGGGCTGTTGGAATATATTCACTGAGCAAATGGAGTGAAAAGCTGAACGCAACCAACTTTTCCTTACTTTTGACAGATAAATAGAATAACAAAAAAATACTAGGGGCGTATTTTGTAAGTATATTTTACGCTCAGAACTTAGAGAAAATATCGAGAATGAAGGTTCAAAACTATAAATGATAATATTGTCTCATCGCATTTTTTTCGTTAACTTCTTGATTATTACGTATGATAATAGATGTTTTTAATTTAAAAAATTTTAAAGCGTTTTAAAAGTGATATATTTTGTATTGAGACGTCACTCGACAGTTACTTGTTGATATTACTTGCTTTGAATTTCATAAATGAAGGGACGATAAGTGCAATTATAGTAAAGGTATTCATGTAACTGCATAAACTCTGCGTTAACATGGTAAAGTGGTAAACGTGGCAAACGAACTGTCATTTTCATAAAATTGTTGACATTTGTTTCCACATTTTCACACAGTTTAAACCGTGGGCGTTGCTATATGAACACTTTATTTTATTGCATGTTACACAAAAAAATCTTCCCAACATGGTGGCTTAAGTAGGAAAGACATTCCAAAAGTAACATTGGTACCTATATAATAGTAAATAGTTATATAAAATAATTCTTTGTGAAACATGATAAATGTAAATAGTTTTTTTTTTTTTTTTCAAAATACAAATAGAGCAAACACTATTACATATTCCATTCATTTGCAATAAAACAACAAAATTGTACATTTTTTTCTCAAGGTTTTTACTTGCAATAATATTATACTAAATAAATTAATAGGAAAATCCACACATAAAAAAAAAGTATATGGAAAAATTAAATTTTGTAAAACCTAGAAAATTAAACAAAAAAAAAATGGATTTATTATTATACCAAACAGTGATCCATACGACTGTATACTATTACTATTATTATTATTGTACACATTTTAATAACTATTTTGTATAAAAGAAAAAAAAAACAATTAATTGAAATAGAAAACTTGTAAATTTTAAAAATGTATATTTAATAGTATATGCTTGAGGGATTAAAATAGTTTTATTGTTTTCATTTAATCAAACAAAAAAAAAGAAATTCTATTATTTAATTAAATTTAAAAAGAATAAATAATATTAAAAAAAAACACAATATTTCCGAAATAAAATTATAACAAAAAGCAAAGTCTTTACCAATAGCTTATATAACAAAAAAAAAAACAACAAAAAAGAAAAACTATATACAAATGAATTAAAACAAAATGGAAGGAGAAGAAGAACCGAACAATTGTTTATATTTTGTTTATTAAAATGAAAAAATTTATACTTAAAAAAAAACTGATAATTTAAATGAAAAAAGGCCGAAAATATAAAAAATACATAAAAGATCAATTTTGTGTTTGTATTTCATTAGATGAAGCATTAAGGAGATGATTCTCAAGCATTTGTGTATTTTTAATTAATTAAAATTCTTAAGCATTTGTGTATTTTGTCATAAAAATGCACAAATCCATCTAAACCACAACTTGGACAAATGACTCAATAGCAAGTGTAGTTTCTGCGGCTCACAGTGGCCAGAAATCGTAGATTTGGTGGTCAAATACAGAG
This sequence comes from Meliscaeva auricollis, assembly GCA_948107695.1. NCBI lineage: Eukaryota > Metazoa > Arthropoda > Insecta > Diptera > Syrphidae > Meliscaeva > Meliscaeva auricollis. The sequence goes on along the minus strand of OX403616.1, from coordinate 78,254,735 downwards.
CAGTTTTTTTTTAGTAATTCTTAGAATTCCGTACAGTGTTAAAGGAAAGTATTGCCATTGGCACAATGTTTTCTTCAGTATTAGTCTGTTTTATTAGAAAAATGTCATGAAACGTATTAATATTTAATTCGTGGTCACGGGATGAGACTTACCAGACTCACCGAAAAAACTTTAATCTTTAAAATATATAACGTCCTTGAAATTGTCCGACGGCCACTGCAAGAATGCTTTACTCATCGAGTTTAAGAAAATTTCAAATGAGAAGTGAAAGAAGGTAGTAGTAGGTACGAAAACCACAGGGCTTCCCGTACGAATCTTGCCACGATTGGCGTGGTAAGGTGCATTCGGTACCATTTCTAAGATGTGGTTGAAATTGATGTCAAATTAAAGGTAATGACGTCCAATTTTAAAACTCAGAGGTCTTCCGCGTCGAAGTGTAACAGTTTCACCAAAATGGCTGTTCACATAAGTTTTTCTTTGAATTCTGGTTGCTCAAGAAATTATGGACATTTTTTGATGTCAACTCAAAGCTAAGACAAAGCAATATCTAAATAAATAGCTATTTTGGGTGACGGCTTGACAGTTCCCTTAGACTAAACCAAAGTTTGTTCAAAACTAGCAACAAAATAGGAAAATTCGATAAAAGATATACCGAATGTACTACCTTACCACGCCAGGCTGCGGACGGGAACCCCTTTGGTTTTCCTACCTACTAATAGTCTTTTTTTACTTCTCATTTGAAATTTTCTTAAACTCGATGAGTAAAGCATTCTTGCAGTGGCCGGCCCGCTCTAAGAAGAAAAACCCAAAATCTTATACAGGGTGTCCCGTAATTAATTAATAAAAATTTAAGGGGTGATTCTGGGGTATATTCTAAGAAAAAAATTTTTTTTTACAGTAAATCTCTATCCTCAAAGTTGATATCACTTATCGATGATGTAAGAAAACATTGACTTTGGTATATCTTGGTCCATGTAAACGATTATTTCTCTGGTTATAGTAATGCTAGAACAATTGTTAAGGACTTTATTTTAAAAAAAAATACTCCTTCTTGACATTGAGCTCAATTTTCTTTGAAAAATGCGTAGTAAACATAACGTTTTATTATTTTTGTATTGTAAAGAAAACAAAAAAAAAACAATACAGTCTCCCGTTTTCCAAAAATTGATTTTTTAAAATCCAAAAATTATTTTTTTAAATTTTTGATATTAAATAATTTAATAGTTATTACAAGCTTCCGTTTAAAAAAATCATCAAAATCGGTTGAGTCGTTTAAGAGAAATTCAAAAACGAAAAAAAAAACGGTTCTATGGCATGTACCGTTATTAACATTTCTAAAAATATTTCTTTCATTTCAAAAGTACGGCCTAACTAACAAAAGTAAATACAATTTTTTTTTATTAAAATCGTTGGAGCCGTCTTAGAGAAAATATAACTTTCCATTTTCATTTTATAGCAGGTACCGTTAAATTTGAAAGTAACATAAAATTCAATTTCCCCTCTAGGAAATCACCAAAGACCCTTAACCACCAAATTTGAAAAAAATCGCTTCAGGGGCTTAGGCTGTAGCTCGAGGTATACACAGACAGACAGAATTGCGAGACCCACTTTCTTTGCATTCTCTATAATCGTAATGTCATGTCTGATTATATTATCGCGAGTTCGATTTTTTTACTTGCCCTATAGTACCTATATCGCAAGTAAAAATGTATGTGCAAATAAAAGACAGTTATATGATGTACTTCCCTAATTTTTCATCCAACTTCCTGCGGAGATAAAAATCGAATCACGTTTTCCGAAATAGCGGATTTCGTGAAAGGGGTGGCGTCCCAAAAATTATTCCAGTTATGAAAAATTCTGCCTTCTCGTATTTCGTTCCACAAAAAAGTCTATCTTCTTTAAACTATTAGTAACAATTTGCACTTGTTAATACATATTATGATATTTTCATCAATAAAATATTAACTTCCGGCTTAATGATTTTTTATTGCTATAAAGAAAAAACACTGGTTTTTAAATATCATACAAAATATAAAAAAAATTAATTTTATTAATTCATTAATATGTTTAAATAATTATGAATATAAAAATGTTTATGTGAATTATACATCTCTAATATCGACCATTTAAATTACAGCATCTTAAAACTTTCTCTGAACTTTGGCATGCGAGACATGTTTCTCCAATATCAAGCCAACATTCTTCACAATAAATAAAATAACATTCTGAAGTTGTACATTCTATAAACTGAACTAGTAAAGTTTGTCCAGCTTAAATTACAAATTAATTATTAAATTAAAAAAACGATGTTATTTTAAAGTAAATTAATGTAGGTACGTTACCATTTCTTGGTTCTCTTTCACCACATATTAAACAATTTCTCCGTGTGATATTAAACCATCGGAGCCATCCAAAATAGTTGGGGTATTTCAAACGAAGCCACTTAAAAATTAAGGGGAACTTACTTACTTACTTTCTTTAAAGAGTTTTTTTTTGTATCTTGTGTAGCAAATGTTTTCACAAAATTCTCAATAACTGTCGACGTTTCATGGATACAACTTTAATTAAAAGCATGATAAGTACATACCGACAAAAAATTTAAATTTATCTTAAGCCTTTGTGCTTCCAAATCGTCCTTCACTTTGCGATACATGGTTTCGAATATAATTTTGCGATTCTTTAACATTTTATTATAAAGATGAAGAGTTCTTTGCTTTTCTCTTTTGTGATAGAAAAACCCACAAATATACATTCTAGAACGCATTGTTATCGGACTGTAATAAATTAGCAACAATGTGACCAAATATAATCCAAGTAACGTGAAATAATATCTAAACAAATAGAAACAAAATATATTAACAACAAACCTAAAACTAAACAAAGTGAAAAAAAAAAACAATCATTCATTTTAATGTTAAACAATAATTTTTGACCAAACTTTACACAAACATTCTCAGGCTACATAGTCAAATACATATATATTCATTGAGTTTTTTTGTACGCATCATAGAAATAAATTTAATATTATAGATAATTTTTGAATGCGTTCAGATATTGCTTTCATTTGACATATCAATTTAAAAGATCGAATGAGAATTGTCCAATATACATGCAATTGTATAAACCATTATCGAACTGGGTCACTATGGCGTATGCGCAAAATTTTTTTCTATTAAACAAAATTAATGTCAAAATTCAAATTTAATCAAATTGACTAACTGCTCGTGTCATGTTTTGATTGGTTTATTCGAATATTTCTTGAGGGGAGAGCGGTGCTAAAAATAACAGAGGGGTAAGAAGTAACATCAGCTAAATGAAAACAGAGTTCATTTGAAAATTAAGAGTGGCGTAAAAGAGAAATATTTTTGTTTTTTTTTTCGCAGTTAGCAGCACCAGCGTATCTACTCTTCGCTTGCAGATCGGATGTCAGCGAATTAAGTTCTACGGTTGGTGGGGAAAAATTCCGTTTTGTAACTTATTTTTTTTTTTTTTAATTTTAGTTTGCCACTTCACTGTAAGGTAGTACAGTGCTGAGTGTCTCTTTTTGTCAATCATTTGTGTTTTGGCTATTATTTGTTGCCCTATGTTATATACAAAAGAATTTTTTTTTTTTTTTAATATTGTGTTTTTTATTAATTTTATGACAGGTCAAAATGTAACACTTTTCCGGGCCATAGAGTTGCCATAGGCATCAAACATGAAATCTTTAAATAAAATATATAAAATAATTCTAAAGAGGTACTAAGCTGAAAATTTATAATTAAGTAGCCAATTCTTTTTTTCTTTATACAATGGACAAAAACTATTAGTGTACCAACTTTTGCATGTTTTTTACTTTACACGTTTTTCACCAAATTTCCACCCTTTTAACCGTGGTACTGAGCGCTTTTTTCATAACTTCCTATGCTATTCTACATAGTATTCCGTAATCCTTCACCAGTATTCCGCGATTTTGTCACGTATTCCGCGTTTTTTTCTCGTCTTCGGTATTTCCGCAACTTCTAATGGTTTTTTCGTCACTTTTAGGGTTTTCTATCTGATTTTTTTCGCTTTTTTCCGCGGTATTTTACTATTTTTCCCGCGGTTCTAAACGGTTTTTTCATTACCTCCTATGTTATTCTGCGTAAAATTCTGCAATCTTTCACCAGTATCACGCAACTTTTTCTGGTATTTCACACTTTTCACTGCGGTCTTCACGCTTTTCTCCTCGACTTTCCTAAGTATTATACGCGTTTTCCTCCTGAACTTAGTGCATTCTTTATACTCCACATCGTGCTTTCCGAAGTTTTACGCGATGATAAAAAAAAAAAATTTAATAACAGAAAGAATCGTGGAATACCGCGGAGTATAACAAAATAAACTGTTATACTCTACGGTATTCCACGAATCTTTCTTTGTTATAAACTATTTTTTTGTGCCGCAATATCAATGTACACATAACGCTCACAGTAGTTTATCAAAAATGTGCATATAACTTGAAAAGAGCACCACCTATTGCACATTTTCTAACGCAATCCCTTTTTGTAGTTTATTTTTACATCAATTTCTTAGAGGTATGCGATCACAACACTTGTTTCCGTAGAATGGAATAAGTTGTCACTAAAACTAAGAAGCTAAGGCATTCACCAGCCTGCACGCAAACACTTTCTATAACAGAGTCAGAATATGATCGACTTTGCGGCTGGACGAAATATATTAACATATCAAGCACTCTATTAACACATCTTATAAGGGAAATTGAGAGTTATCCAGATTAAAAAAATGGCGGTCAATTCTATTGAGCGTTGTAATGGTAAGCAATTTTCGAAAGTTTTACCTCGAAACAATCGACCAAAGAAAACCGGTAGGATATATGTACGTATGCGTATAAAGCACAATTTTACAAACTGCTGTAAGGCTTAAGTCATTTGAGGCAGCGGCATAATTTTAAACAAAGTTACATATTTGCATAGTTTGTTTGCGGGAAAGCGAAAAGGAAGCAACTGAGCCTTATTGTATTTACTGATAAAAACACCACTCAGCTAAGCTTAGCTTACTACTGAGAATATTCAAAATTAAACAGTGCTTATTTTTAAACATACCTCCTGGGCAAGGCCGATGGCTTCGGTAAGCATGGTTTGTTGGTCAAAAATGTAGAAACACGTTCGTGCATACTGAAATTCTTTAATGTTTTCCGCATAAGCCGAGCCATGAGTCCAGTTCCATTAATCTGATAAATTGGTTACAAAGTTTTTTTTTTCTTTTAGTTAACAAAATAAGTTAAGAGAAAAATTAAAAAAATAAAATCTTACATAAAATGAAATAATGTGTTCACCTTCTTGATAATAAGTAATTTCAGATTTCGAGGCAACAATTTTTAATAGTACCACTATCATATGGTCTAGGAGCAAAAAGAATCCCGATACAAATATTTCGATGAGAAATTGCAAAAACAGAAATGTCATAACTCTTGATTCATCTTCGGTGCGACTGCAAGGCTTTTCTGTATCGACTAAATATTTATGTTGAAACTAAAAAAGAATTTTTTGATAAAAATTTAAGAGATAATTAAATATATATTACGTCGACATGAAGCATAGAACGGAATATTACAAAACTAACGTTGGAAAACATTTCTGAAATAATTTAAATTTTAGGTCATATATTCAATGGGCATTTTTAATCTAATCGTTTGTACTAACTACCGATAAGACTAAAAATGCTAAGAAGAAAAATTTGTAAACAGGCAAAAATGGCGCCCAACAAACTTGTTTTTTGTATGTAAATTAATATTAAACATTTTTTTTTTCGTTCATTGACATTAAGTATTTCGAAAAATTAAAAGAGTTCAGAAGCTGCTGATGATATCATATATCATTACTATTCAAGTTCAAATAAAAATATTTAAGATGACTTACTTTTTTTAACGGCAGCAACGTATGTTGATTACGTTCTCGTCGACGTTGATCGATTTTCTTAAAATATGACATTATATAGATATTATCGAAGTTAATTCTTCGTAAATAATTCCTATGGTACATAATGGAAGCTGAAACAATTAGAGGATTCATTGCAGGATATGTGATTAGGTAAACAATTAAACTTACAGTGAATAACTCTAAGAAATACAAAGGAAAGAATTCTCTGCATAATCGACATAATATAATCAAAAGTTTTCTTCTTCGCTGTGATTTCCTCCATGACAATGTTAGCGGTTTCTTTTGCAGCTCTTAAAAATTTAGTAAATACAAAACATTCTTCAAAAATACATGAACTGAATAACAATTGATTAGCAAGAAGAAAAAGTTAAATTTTAACTAAAATTACAAATGCACGATCGCTGAAAAAAATCCGGCGGAAAAAAAATATCATGGGAAAGAGAATTCCCCTGGAAATTCCCGATAGGGCCTATTATAGTTCTACCTTAAAGCTTTAACCTCACAAATTTCTTAGCACAGTCATTTTCTTTCTTTCATTCTTTTTTCGACGTCTTTTATATTTTTCACTGTGACCACAATATTCCCACTTCACTCCTTTATCTCAAAAGCTCCACTTGCGGGTTTGCCAAAACGTTGTTAAGCTTTTCCATGCCTCAGACCAACTAAATGTAGATGTAATTGTATTTGTTTGTTCCAGTATTGTTTGGGCGTGCTATTCGTTGTTATTTTTTTTTGTAATAGGTCTGTTTTTTGGCAAATGTATCCCCAGTACAGTAGGCAGTACACGTATTACACAAACAACATCCAACTGCCGATAAAGAAAATGTTAAATCCAGCTCCGAGTACGATAGCTTTGGCACCGCGGATTCCTGTGGAGAGACTAAATACAAGCATTTTTTACTAAGGAAGTGAAGGGGCTTATCTACCCCTGTTAAGGAGGGTAATTTTCGAAAAACAAATAAAAACAAAAAATAACAAATATTTAATGACAATGGCAACACCTACAATTAAGATCTATACCTTTAATGAAAATCTGAATTCTGTTCATTATTTTTATTTTTTAATCAAGGTTTTTGATTAGGTAGTTTTTGAATAAAACTGTTTTTAACTCAAAATTTAGGCAAACAAATTTTTTAAGGAACATTTAATACTATTTTCTTTAAGGTTATGAAATGAAATATAAAATTGTATTTATTATGTTAGCTGCCTCTATTGATTTAAAATCGAAAATTGAAAACCAAATGATAGGTCTGTTTGGGTACTCGCAAAAACAACGAAGGTCTGTTTAGGCACTCACCAAAACAACGAATTTCTACTATTTTTGAGTCCAAGTCCTGTCAAACCTGTCAAGAGATAGCTTACTGAGAGAGAAAATCATTTCCCTCTTTTGAAAATTCCTGCCCAAAGAATTCTTGCGGCTGAAATTCTGTCAAATCGTTTAATATGCAAAAAAAAAAAAAAACAAATTAGAAATAAAAAACAAACATGAAAATATTTTTGAATGTCGGGAATTTTAAATCAATTAGCAAAAAATAAAAATAAAATCAAAAAGTGAATTATTTTATAAATAAAATAAAAAATGACCGATATTTGAGATCATCGTGTTCCCGTTTTGAGCAGTTTCAACCGTAATTGCCAGAATTCCATCCACACTCTTAAAAAATTGACGGATTTCATGTTTCAGCCCAAAAAGTTGCCAAAGGGACCTGATATTAGGTCTGTTTGAGTATTCACCAAAACAACGAATTTCTACTATTTTTGAGTTCAAGTCCTGTCAAACCTGTCAAGAGAGAGTGTACTGAGAGAGAAAATCATTTCCGCTCTTTTGAAAATTTTTGCCCATACAATTTCTTGCGGCTGAAATATGAATTCTGTCAAAATCATTTGATAATGCAAAACAAAAAAAAAAACAAATTAGAAATGAAAAAAAAACATAAAAATATTTTTGAATGTCGGGAATTTTAAATAAATTAGCAAAAAATTAAAATACAATCAAAAAGTGAATTATTTTAAAAATAAAAAAAAGTGTCAGATATTTAAGATCATTGTGTTCCCGAGTATTTGAGCAGATTCGACCGTAATTGAGAGAATTTCATCCCCACTCTAAAAGATTTGACGGATTTCATATTTCAGCCCAAAAAGTTCCCAACGGACCTTACATTTCTTAGTTTTTGAGAAAATTGACAATAAGAAAAATCACTTTTTTGTCAGATTTGTATTTTTTGGCTGTTTTTGTGATCATACTTTAAGGTCCATGAATAAAGAAACTTTGAATTTATCCCATATCAGGCCGTGAGAATCTAACTGATTTTATTCACTTTTCAAACAATATTTGGTTCCATCTTGAACAGGATATTTGTAAAGACATGTACTAATATGTAACTGTTGAAAAATGAAATACACTGAAATACTAAATCAGTTGGACCACTATGGCTCCCACGGCCTGATATATCCAATGTCAGTAGCTGCTTTCTAAATTACTTTAAACCTCCCAAAGAAAATCACAACAACACAGACATCTAACGATCAACGACGAACTATACGAACTCGACAAAAGCGAAACAACAGACAATGAAACACATTGACGAAACTGACTTACGGTTTAAAACACTTGAACATTTGACAAAACTTAATTAACTGACTGACTAAATAACTAAGTGACTGACTTGGACGTGGAATGTGATGTAAATCTACCTCAGTGGGACATTCTGGGTAAAACAAAATGCCTTACCGTACTCTGTATATCAAAAAAATTTAAAAAAAAATAATAAAAACTAGTTTTGTTATTTTAAATTTTATCATAAACTAGAAGACTCACTATCATAATAGTTTTCAGGTTTCGATTATGGATTTATGGAATTAATAAATTCTAAAACTTAGAATACAGGCTCAGAATTAAAAAAAAATGCTTGTATTTAACTACTCTACTGGAATTCATTACTTTTTTGCGGCTTCAAAGTTATCGTACTCTTCATGACATTTTTCTTAGGTAACAGTTTCTTATTTTCTACTTTTAAACCCTACGTCATTGATGATTTATCAAATTGGTCTTTGCACTTAGTGTTGTACTAGGCCAGTGCTGTTGTTCCCTTTTCGCTTAAATTTTGTGCCTCTTTTGTAAGAAAGGTGGGAAAAGCGAGAAAGGGTACGAAACACCCAGCATTTTTTTGATTGGGAGCCATTCTATTTTCGCAACAGTTTCCTTTCATAATGGGTATGTTTGTGTTACTAAAAATATTAAAAATGTGGTTTCAAGGGGTATTTTAAGCTATAATATTTAAATAGCAAATAATACTATCGTAGGTTTAATAGTTTCAGAAGGGTTCTGGAAACTTCCGGACTCTTTTGGACGTCCAGTCAAGAACGACTTATATGATGATTACAGTGGACGAAAAACACCATTTAATTTTATTTTTGAGTAGGGGAGAGGGAGGCAAAGAGGCAGAAATGGACAGATGCAAACAAAATTATCAAAAAAAGTGCAAATTTACTGTGGCAATTCTCCCTTAAATACATTATGTATATGTCTAATGGCATCTGGGATACCCACAAACAAAACAAAGAAAAAGGATACTGTTTCACGATGCCCCTTTAATTTTGTTTGTTAAGACATTGGCATAGACTGTAATCTCTGTAATCTCTCTGTAATTGCATGGGCTGCTAAAAATGAAATCAATTACTGAAGTATTAATGGTGTTTCGGATGCAAATGAGTGAAGACGTTGCATACCTAACAACGTTTTGGTAAACATAGTCTTACTCAGTATCAACAGTTCATGCAATAGTAGAAAAAATAAATAAACCAACAAACTTTAACTGAGCCGGCTGCTGAACTTTGACAATTTCAAATGAAATTCCAGCATCGGTGACATTTTGAAAAAGATCATGTTCAGTTTCTTTCAAATTAAGCATATTTTCGCCAAGTTTTGGATCTATAACACTGCTAGGATCACATATTCCTCCAATTTCTTGGTAGCCCAAAAGTTTCATATTACAAACGTAATCAATCCTAAGTGGCCAACAGAGGAAAGTATCAATCACAACTGGTAGTCTCTCCATACATTTCTCATGTGCACTGGAAAACGCATTCTTACAACGATTCTCCCCCTTCTCCAATTGTTCCTTACACCGTAATTGCATTTTTTTCGAATACTTTTCTTTGATATCTTGAGCTTTTGACATTCTATCGGTTTGATTGGTTGGATCGGCAAATGATAAACCAGACAAAATATCTTGACGAATAAATCTTTCTACAATGGGATTGACTTTTGATGAAAAATTATGATTTTCATCCATCATTTCGTTTTCAATTTCATCTTTGATCGGCTGTAAGACTTCTTCGATGTTTTCAAAGTTTTTTCTAATATCGGCCATTTCGTCTTTCATAGCTGCAAGGGTGTTTTGAAAAGGTTTGCTCATAAGATCAAATCGAGTTTTTGTAAGGTTGTAGGTTAACACTGTTGTACAGGCAAACACACGAACCGTTTCTTGGCCATTGAAGGCGAGATTTGATAATGGTCCTAAATAAACGTTTACAGTATTGAAGAGATAAAATGGTTTCCCCATACCTGATATAATGTAAGTCATGCATAAAGCTCGCAAAAAGCTCCTTCCTGTTTTACCCAGCAATCCGACACATGCGAGAATTGAAATACATTTGATAGCTGTGGTAAACACAAAGCCCAGACCTAAAAAGCATTCATGTTTTTTAATACTTTATTCCTCCTTATATCAAAAAATCTTCATACCTAGAATGACGACAAGAAATAGTAACAGTCCGTAAGTCAAATCAATAGGAAATGCTAGCGTTTGGATAAAAGTCTTCCAAAAAACAATCGCCAAAAGGATACCACTTAAATAGCTCAATACATAGTTCTTTATCTTCCATTTATGTGTTCCATTATGCAAAGCACCAACAAGAGATGATATTCCATGTTTTAAAGGTTTGACAATTATTTTAATAGTTTTTGTTAAAAAATAAAACATTTGAATTGAAAGTATTGATCAAGAATCCCACTATGTCATAGTCTTGATTTAAAAAAAAAAGCAAAGTAACCTATTAACATCTAACTATCAGTTTTTCAGTGCGCAAAATAAACGATGGCACTAACAGCCCTATTACGGCTGTCAATACGATATTTGACAATTATCAATAAAATTGATGAACCCGTATTACCGTTATCAGTTATCAATTTTGTTGACATAACTTCAGATTTAAGAAGTACTGTGAATAGTTCCAGTGAAAAATTTGGTATTAATAATTTTCAGTTCATTACAAATTACTGGTTGATACATTTTTGTTTAGGGTTATTGCCGGTTTTCAATTCACAATCGTTACATAGCAATCAAAATTCACAATGCTCTTTAAATTTATCAATTGGCAATCGTAATACAAAAATGTCAATCAATTGAAAAGTTTTGTCGTATGTTAATCAATTGATATTTGACAACCGTAATAAGGGTGTAAATTTGATAACTTATCTCTTATTGGTGAACTCAGGAGATCCTTTTTATAGTTTAGCTTTCAAGTTTATTCATTCGGTAATAGCTGCCTTCAGTTAAGCACACGACTTATGTGCTTCACATCGGATGAGATCCTCCTTTGCAACGCCATTAGGGTTGAAAACCGCTTGTAGATATCCGATGCTTTTCAGCTGTTTGACCTGGGGGTTCATTCCATAATTTTCAAAACGATAATCGAAGAAACGTTAGTCGTGAACGTAATAGTCGAAAATTTGCTCTGTTTGGTTACTCAAAAAATTCGTAGCTTTCGAAAAAAGAAAGCGCTCTTGAGAGAATAAATCATTTGCCCTTCCTGCGGCCCATAGAATTTCTATCGCAGAAGTCTAGCGCCGAATCAACGCATACGTAAACGAACGAAAACGTATTGACCATAGCTGTCTCTATAAATCTGTACAAAAAGATAGAGAGCGAAATAGCTAATACGTTTACGTTCGCTCGTTTTCGTATGCTACGGTTCGGCCCCTGAGTTCTGTCGAAACCAATATACAAAAACGAAATAACGAAACTGTTTGTTAAAGCCCAGTACGCTCCTGAAGCGAAACGAAAAATCCTGTACAAAAATCACGCAGCGAAATCGTAAACGAAAAATCTAGTTTTTGCTTTTCTTGGACCAATGAAAAATTTCGTTTCGCATTAGAAGCGTACAAGGCTTTTTTCATTTTATTTTATTTTGAAGCATTCTTGGTCTGCCTATCACTTAAAATTAGGTTAGGTTAGGTAAGGTTAATTTAGGTTAGGTTAGGTTAAAGTCGTTGATTATAATAGTGGCACGGACTTAAAAATTTGAAAATAATTCATCAATAGTTGCTGATTATTTTAAATAAATTAAGTAAAATTATTTTTTTCCTTTTTTTAGGTTTGCTTACATTTTGAAGTCGGTTTCTTATTTATTAAAAACTTTTATTGAATACAAAAATTCATCATCGTCCCAAGTGGATCTTGATGGAATGGTAAACTGAAAATTTTTGCCAAAAAGCAAACATGGTTGAGTATTACAAAAGTATTGCAAAAAAAAACGGCTACTCTGTTTTTCTGATGTTCTAGTTTTTGGAGAAAAACTAAATATGCAGTTTTGTTGCAATCACTAAACATAATACATACACAAATTCTAAACAAAATCGTTACAGCCGTTTTCTAGTAAAATCCAATAACTAAAAACCGTTATATGGGAGGTATTAATTCTAAACGAGATATTCAAAAACAAAAAAAAAAAACTTTCGTTCATCAGTACCAAATTTGAAGAAAATCCATCCACGCGTTTGGGCAGTGCAGAGGTGTACAAATGGACGCACAGACGCACAGACCGACGGATGGCATGACTTTTTTAGTCTTCTCCATCATCGCAATGTTGGTTTTGATTAAAACCTCGATTTTTTTTTTGACACGAAACCAATACTTGCCCTATAGAGCAAGTAAGGATTATCAAAATCCTTGAAGCCGTTTTTGAGAAAAATAATTTTTTCTTATGGTTATTTAATAGGTACCGTTTATTTTGGTCCTTAAAAAATCACATAGGTACATTGTTGTCATGCCATGTTCGAATCTTTTCGGAATCCTTAACTTGCACTTTATCAGAAGGAACAAAGCGTATGGAGTAAAAAAAATGTATTTTTGACTCAAAAAATAAAAGTATTTATTTAACTCTATATACATAAAAGAATAATTCACTTAAAAAAACCTAAGGAGTACTTTCCAAAAAAAGTATTCCATCACACATCAATTTAAAAAAAAAAATGAAGATCAAGCTATTACTCTTTTATAATATAATCTGTGTCAAAATCATATTTTTCATCACTCTTTGTGCCAAGGCTAAAATTCTCCAGAACATCAGCAACTTTAGAGATTTTCTTTTCGTTCCTTATTCCTTGCTTCTTCTTTCTCTTTTGCAGTTCCTTGAGGTTTTTATTATGAGTTTGGTTTCCTAAAAACAAAACAAACGAAAATGACTTCGAATATTCAAAATATATTTTATTTGTTGTAAATTTTACCTTCCAATTCCATTGCTGGGTCAACTTTACGTTTGCGTTCATCTCCTGTATCTAACTTTCGCTTCTTGCCCCTGGGTTCCGATTCATCGATAGCTGCTGCATTCGATGGAGTCTCCTCTGGTTGTCTATATTCAACTGGTCCAGTTGATGTGATTTCCATTACGTCTTCCTTTTTAACATCGAAGGTATTCAAGATGTCTGTTTCCATTGCTTCAAAATTTTCAATATCAAACTCTTTAGCTTCAGAATGGACAATGGTGGCGCTAATGTGAGCTGAATCTGGTTCCTGCACTTCTGGTGGCTGAGTACAGTACTTGATTTTTCCGCTGTTCCAATCGTAGAGAACACTACGAGCTGCCGCTACGACATCTGGGACACCTTTTTTCAAGAATTTACCTAAAATAAAAAAAAAAAACATTTAAATCAGAATCTTTTACAACTAACACAAATTATGTTACCCATTCGTGCAGCTTTCTTGGCGAAGAACTCTTCAAAAGTTTCATATTCACTTACATCGTAAAGCTTACAAAAGTACTCCTTACTGGCTCGCTTCAAAACACTCTCAGCGATAGTAAAGGGATCCTTGACATCACCAACTCGTTGCGCATTTTTAAGGACAGCAGGCACATGGTTTCCGGATGAGTCATTGCCAGTTGAGAAGACAATACCAGGGCAATCGATTAGTTTTATTTTTGAGTCAAGTTCAACTTCTTGCATGGCTCTGTAAGGAAATAATTCTTTTTAGATATGCTTTTTGTTTAATGTTTCAATACTTACTTTGTAACACCAGGGGTGCATCCAACCGAACATGTCTTGCCTCTGGTCAAAGAATTGATTATAGAACTCTTTCCAACATTTGGAATACCTACAACACCAACTCGAATTGAAGTCTTAATACCCTTGTTGCGGCAGTAGTTGGCCAACATGGACATTAGAAGTTCAGCTCCCACACACACTGAACCTTGCATTGCCTTTTCTGTGTGGGTTTGATGAAGCTTGCGTCGACCAAGTCTTGAGGACTGATCTTGGGTGGATGCTTTAAATGCGGTGACTGGACCAAGACGACGGAAATACTTAATCCAACTATTAAGATTCTCTTTTGGGACCAAATCAGCTTTGTTGAGGATTAGAACTAGACGCTTGTTTCCTGGGGCTGATTTAACAGCTCTTTCGACTTCAGTGCAACGTGTGCCAAGAGGATCCCTGTGGGCATTGTATTTTGTTTGTTGTTGTTATTTATTATTTATATTATAAACGTGATTGTCAACTTGTTGTTATGGATTTTAGAAGTTTTTTTTTGTTGTTATGATTAGGATGACGATGATATGCGTCGATAACAGACAACATTTTTCTGATTGACTTGTGTAAAGTGGTGCGAAAGGAATGTCAGGCGAAAGTAACACTTGAGTAATCTTCTCAGGGAAAAACAAAAAGCTCAGCCGCTGGACTAACAATATTACTTTTGGAAAGATACTTTTATTCATCGACTTCGTAGGGCAGACGAACATGATGATTCGAACTCCCTCTCTTTTATCTATGAGTACTGGACTAACTCAAGTGCTTAAAACGTGAAAAGCTCCGAATACACTATGAATGTATTATGTACTGTACATACAAATACATGTATGTGAATTGTGTTTTATAAGTAAAGTGCAAAAATGTTTAAATATTTTTTGTTGCCAATTATTGGACTGGGTTACCATAAGAAAAATATGAAACTCGGAATGCACATCTTCTGCAGAGGATGTGTTGACAAAGAAATATATGTATACGAGGTTACACCTCACTACCTTGAGATAGTGCCCATTAAGGAAACAAATTGCTCGAAAGATTCTTGATTGATTTAGAGGGACTTTTTGACATTTTAGGCAACAGTCTGTTAAACGCTTCCAAATGGCTTGAAAATTCTTACAATATATCGACCAGACGCCATAAGTTTGGAAATCACGATTTTCACCACAGTCAAAAACTTAGCAAAAGGGTTTGAGACTTTATATCACAACTTATCAATTATCATAAATTGTTTGTCATGCAATGATAAGTTTTGGCAGCCTATGGCCTGAAACCTCGGAGAACAAACATAAATAAATGCATTTTTGCCGCGACTGGCGATACGAAGAATCATAGCCTAGGTCCTTACACTCTCGACCGTTACTGTGTGCGTGTAAGTCTGCAGGAATGCCGAGTCCAAACGACTAGGGTGAGATGTACTAACACGCGAGTAAGTTTGTTAATTGTCGCAAATCGCACGTACAGCCACGAGTAAAAGTGGTCAAATGTTTTGTGTTTTTTCGAAGATTTCTTTCGGACCTTCAATAAAATTCGAGAAAATAATGAATATGGAAAGTTATCATGACATAATATGATGCAATTTACCTACATGTTTGGAAATAGATGGCTACGAGGAGTTTCAATTCACTTTGCAAGCAGATGAATACCCCAGAATAACCTCTAAAACTGTCAACGAATGCCTCCAGCACAAAACCCTTGGCCTCAATCTGATTGAGAATTTGAATAGGGCCGAATTCTTATACTTTTTCTTCACAATTTGATAGGTAGTATGTCGAGGCATTGTTTAAAAGTGGTAAAAAAAAAAAACAAATCCTCGTGGACGAAATATTTAAACAAGAACTGTATTCAAGGACGGGCAAAAATAGTCCAGAAACCAATCAAATGATCTTACTCCTGTATAATGAAACCTTTTATTTAAATTTTATTGAAGAAACTAAACGACAAAATTAAAAAAAAGAAAAACCATTTCTTTTCTGTTAACAACACTTAGTTTTATGACTTAGACATTGCTTAGCCAAAAATTGCATTATTCGTGCATTATTTTTAAGATGTTGGCCAAATCCCAGATGGGATTTGTTAGGACTTTTGGAGTATGGGTAAGGGCATTAAAAAATGTCAAACAATAAAAATGTTATACAGCCCTATTCTAAACAAAAATTCCCGGGGAAATGTTTTCGGGAGAAGGGCTCCAAATCGAAATATTCCCGGAATTTCATTATGTTTTCGCTTGTTATTTGTTCCCCTTGTGTTCAGAATAACGTAAAAGTGAAAAAAGAACGAAATTGGTTGCAACTTTTCGATTGTGAGCTTTTCTCCCCAAAACATTTCCCCGGGAGTTTTCATTTCAGAATAGGGCTGATAAAGTATTTTGCCTAGGTCCGGTTTGTCTAATTTCTCCGGCATATACGTGAAAATGATTACTTACGTTACTAGTCGGTACTAGCCGACACACAACAATTTTAATCAAAATCGTTGGTCGTATTTTAAAAATTAAGTTTTTCCATATTGGTTGTATGGAAATTTTAATTTTGGTTCTTAAAAAATAAATTCTACTTCCACTCAAGAAAAGCACAAAAAATGCGTGACTATAAAGTTTGAGGAAATTCGCTTCAGTAGTTTAAGCTGTAGCTCAACATAGAAATAGGTTGAAAGACGGCGAGACCCACTTTTTCGCTTTTTCTATCATTGTAATGTCATATCTGATCATTATCTCGATTAAAAACATATGACGGGATACTATGACGGGATACTCAATCACACTTACTACTACCCAAATGCCTGAGAGTGTTTGAAATATGTTTAAGAGATGTCTGTCCAACCTAGGAAAAGAATTTTTTCGCCGGGTAAAATCTCATAACTCAGAAATAATAGGTGTGTTTTTCTATTCTAATATGGTTGTAGAATGTAGGTGATTCAAACGTCCAAACCTTATTCAAACTATGTGCAGCCAAGGAATTCGTAATTTTGCAAGTGTGGCAAGAAGATTTTATGACGAGACTTGGTCAAGATTTCCATGGATTTTGAAATGTAAACGAACACGGCATGAAAACAAAATTGAATTCTATAATGCCAATTTCGATAAACGGCATGCGTCATGCGAAACTCGCGATATTTTTTTGTTAATAATTTAATAAAGGATATACATTTTTGAATAAATAAATGTTATTAAGCTTTTTTAAAAGAAACCTAATTGTATTGAAATTCTAGTTTATTTCATACCTGACATCGACAACTTCCAATATAACATCAGCGTTTTCAATAACTTTTTTGAATTCCTTAAAATAGGCTTTTAAGGAATTCTCCTTGGTAGCTGCTGCCTTATATTGCTTCTAGATAAAAACAAAAATTATTTCTAGTTATTGAATTTAATAATAATTTTTTAACCCACTCCATCTGTTTGAACATCATTCTCGTGCATGATGGTGTGCACAGTACCTCGCATATCGGCATCTTCAACAAGAGATTCCAAGGTGGCGAATTTGTTTTGACTACGTTCCAATTTTATTTGTTCGCGACGACGGAGTTTCTCCTCCTCCTGACGTTTTTTGTGTTCTTCAACCTCTTTGAGGATGTCCTCTTTGAATGGACAAATATTTGGAATTTGAATTAATTTCTGTTTTTTACTGCCTGTTTTGGCTTTTTTCTTCGATTCCCTACGAAGTTTCCGTGTGTGCTCACGAACTTTCTTTTCGATTTTATGTTTCATCTGACATGTTAGTCGTTTGGATTTTTTAGCTGTAAATAAAATATACAATATACAATAAAATATATACAATACAATAAAATATAAATATATTGAGATGTAAGAATAGTTTATATTAATTTTGAAATTACTTTTCAATCGTTTTAAAGCCATTTTTGCAGGAGAATTTGTTGAATAATATGCGTAGCAATAGAGAACACGTGAAAAAGGACGGTTGTTGAAACGTCAATTTTTTAGCTTATGTTGTGAAACTTCAAAATGACAGCAGTAAAGTAACGAGTAAAAAGTAACGATGAATGAGTGAGTTCAACGCGCACAGAAATAATTTGAAAAAAAAACATATTTGTTAAGGCTACGTGCACATGGTGGCAAATGAGTACAAATTTGAATTGTTGTGTTTTAAGCCCAGTACGCAGCTGAAGCGAAACGAAAAATCCTATACAAATATCACAGAGCGAAATCGTAAACCAAAAATATAGTTTTTGCTTTTCTCGGTTAAGACCAACGAAAAATTTCGTTTCGCATCAGTAACGTTCTAGGCTTTATTTATAAAGCCTGTTTCGACCAGAGCATATATGAGATGATTTCGATAGGAAAGAAGCAAACAAACTGAAACTGCACCGCAGATACAAAATGGTGTGGAAAAAAGATGAACCTGAACTTTGCAAAGTATCGTTCTGTCACGTGCAGTGTAAAGGATCGTTTTGCGCTTAATCGCATTTGGTGTGGGTACTCTCATATGACGATGTGTAAATAAAATTTGGCGTTGACTTGTCGCACTGTCACACTTTGGTTTGGACAAGCCTTAAAAGTCACAATTTCAGGCGTTTTCTCTGTAGAGCCTAGTACGCTGCTGATGCGAAACGAAATTTTTCATTGGTTTCCACCAAGAAAAGCAAAAACAAATTTTTCGTTTACTATTTCGTTGAGTGATTTTTGTTTCGCTTCAGCAGCGTATTGGGCTTAAAACAGAACATGGTGGATGATAAAAAATATTTTCTTATTTTCTTTTAGAGACTGAACACAGCCACTTGAAAAACCCTATCATTCAGGAACTGAATTCACTCAAAACAAAAATGTCAAAATCATATGTTGTGACGTAAGTTCACTGACGTTGTTTTGCACATTTTACCTTTGAAATAAAATCAAAAATACAGTAGATTCCTAGCAAGTTTTAAATTAAATTTTCTATTAAAATGGCTTTACGTCAAGCATTTTCAGCATTATTAAAGATTTCACCACGTTATGTTTCTACTTCAAAAGTACAAATCCATTCAAGTGCTTTACTATGCAAAGTAGAAGATCGCAAAGAAATGCTTGCCTCTATGCCAACAAGAGATGAGGGTACTGTCGGCGAAAGATCTATTGATATCGATACTCTTATGAGCAAGTAAGAATAAATTTGTATTTTCGAACATAATTGATATTAACATACAAAGTTTCTTTAAAACTCTAGGAAAGATAAATTCTTCCCTGATGCCTCGACAGCAACTCAATTGTTCAATGGAATTCCATTTAATGAGCTTCCAATTTGTAATGTGAGGGTCTCTAAGAACAATACCATTATATCTGTTACAGATTACAAAGGTAAAATATATAGAGACTTTCTTTAAATTTTGACAAAATAATTTAAAATATGAGTCAGGTTTGATACGATTAATTCGATCATGTGGTGTTGAAGGATTCAAGAATACCAGGAAAGGTACAAACATTGCAGCTCAAGCAACTGCCATTACAATTGGATCGGTAAGTTGTGCTTAATATATAAAACATTTAAAATATATTATTAAATTTACTTAAAAACCAATGGTAGGACTAGATTAAGGAAGGGACCTGCTTACCCTTTGTCTGTCCTTCTAGATCTTGTATAGGACGTTAAAAACCTCCTTTACCTTATACAATTCATTAGTGCTAGATTGTTTGTTCGGCTTATGCCTAGGGATGTTTGGCTAATGTAGATGGTTTCAAGTCAAGATTATCACCAAGCTTCACTTTCTTAGACTGGTCTTTTTTTTAAATAACAGACAACAACTCCCACAAAGATTTTCTTACTAATTTAAGATTGAGCTTAGAGTATCTTTCCTTGAGTCGAACTCTTATTTATCAAATATTAAGGCCATATACAAAACTTATCACTGTGGCGTATGTGGAAATTTTTAATAACTTAAGATGACGCTAACAATGCAGGATGGATCTCGGACTATAAACCAAAGCAAACCTCTCCAACCAGCCCGGCCTTTAGTTGTCACACCGGACACGCACACCAAGTTAGTTTAGTTCGTGCACCTCTTGATCACGCCACCTAAGATGAGTCATTCCTCTGTCACGTCCTACTACGGTGTTGGATACGTTGGTGCGTTGATGTTCACACGCTCTGCGTGACCCAGCCATCTCAATTCTCAATCGCTGTATTTTCAGCTTTTTGATAAGGTCAATATCGCTGTAAAGCCTTAAGAGTTGATGGTTCTATCTTCTTCTCCACTCTCTATCCATGCACATTAGACCAAATATTACTCGAAGAATCTTTTTCTCATAACAACCCAGCTAATTAATCCGAAACTATCAGTTCCTCCATGCCTTTGCCCTATACAGCAGGACTGGGATGATTAATGTCTTATATAGGGGCTCCTTGGTTCTTTGAGAGAGAGCTTTGCTACTTAATTGCCTTCTAAGCTTAAGACAACAACGGTTGGTAGGTGTGATTCATCTCTACGCTGTTGTCGCCGTGCGATGTAAACAAAGTCCTTGACTTCTTCGAAGTAACTGCCCATCGTGACGTTTTAACCCAGTCAAAAAGTAGAAGGACTTTCCAAACTGATCTTTGCCTCTGTTTGAATACTTGCAAATGCTCCTTAAGTCGATATAATCGACCATTGGCAGCATCTAGTTTGGTACAATCTACTGTTTTGCATTAAAAAAAACACTTATTCGAGCTAATGCTCGATTGTATTGACTTTACGCTATTTTATCAAGTTACGTGCTAGGCCCCTGACTTTGAAGGAACAACAAGATTTCTCCATTGTCATCCAGCACAAGCGGACAAGTTTGGCAGGGATGTCAAGATGTGATGTGTATAGATCGTCTCTAAAGAACGCAATCATAGGCGACTTTAAAGTCGATAAATATATGTTTTTTTTTTAGAATCTGCCAGGCTGTGAAAATCTATTCGTTGGTTGATATTCCTCGCCTAAAACCACACTGGTAGGCTTACAAAACTGAAATAATTTTATATGCGATGTTAAGGAGATAATTCCTCTGTAATCAGCGCAGTTCAGAGCGTCTCCTTTATCGTAGATTGGGCACACCATGCCGTGTTTCCATTCATTGGCAACACTTTCCTCAGACCAGAATGCCAACCAAATTCTACAAATGAGTTGATGTATGCTCCTAACAAAGTCATTTCCCTCTGCCTTAAATGGTTCGGCCGGCAGAACATCCGAACCAACAACAGTCTTATGTAATTTAAGTTTGGATTTCGCTTTTGTAACTTCTTTTGAGCGGGAGGACGGATATTTTGTTCATTATCGTCCATCTTGATTAAGTTATTCTGCATACAAATCGATGGTTGGCTATATTCACCGTTAAGCAGCTTGGAAAAGTGTTTCTTCTAGTTTCTACGGTTTATACATCATATAAGGCCTCTATTTTGGGCTGTATCATTATGTGCATCGTTTTACAAGTCGTCAATGATTGCACTTTTCGGAGAGATTGTGGGAGAGATGCGGTAGCAAAATTTCTGGCTGATTCACAATAGAAGAATAAATTTCGGAGGAGTAAAACACATTGTTCCAGTGAATCCGCAAGATTCCCGATATTTCACTCACCCTGAAGTTGAAGTTGATAAAAAAATAATTTGTTTTATTCTTTTTAATACAAAAATAGAAAGCTGTTGAACTTGGATGGAAGACAATACGAGTTAAGGTGCGTGGTCTTGGACCCGGTCGCATGGTAAGTTTACACAAATATTTACAAAATCAAAAGTACGCTTTTATTTAATTTTTAATATTTGTTTCCAGTCTGCTATAAAAGGTCTTCAGATGAGTGGACTCAATATAATATCAATCACCGATAACACTCTTGTATCATGGAATCCCCCACGACCACCTAAGCAAAGAAAATTGTAAAATAAATAATAAAATAAAAAACAAAAACAATAAATATTTCTAGATATCAAATTTTCTTTTTTGTTTTAATTTAATTTAATAAATCTAAATAAATTGATGGGTTTTTGTTTTTAATGTAAAAACCTTAAATAAGCCTTAAAACAAAAATTATATACATAGGTAAACATAACATACTTAAATAATTAAATAAAGACACATTTCGACAGAAAAAAAATAATTTAGGTAAAAAATACATTACAAACAGCATAATTATTATTGTTTAACAATTAGAAAATATCAGTTTTTTTCTTGTATTCAAAAAAAAAAGGAAAAACATTTATTCCATAAACTTGCAACAGAAAATTATTTAAGGATGATGTGAGGGAATTAAATTTGTTTTATTTGGCAACTTGACTGAATAGGAATGCGCTTGCCCATGTGAATATGAATAATGCTGGAAATACATACAAACAGTTGTTGCTGTTTTGTTTGCTGCTGCTGGAATGATTTATAAAATAAACAAAAAAATATATATTTTAAATAAGTCCTCTTGAGGTTTCTATCACGCTACTCCTGGCGGCTGCTTATTACAATATGGACTATTATTACACAGTGATTCGAAGATACGTTGACGTATCCGTTTGAATATACACGGACGATGCCTTTGTCGACTGCACCATTTTTTAAACACTAAAGCGCAGAGTTTTTCATTGATTTTCAATTGATCTAAACTATGCGGATTTATACTGTAAATATAATTGAACCTTGGAAGTACTGATGAAGCAATCAACATGCCTGCTCCACCACTGTCAAGTCTTGAGTCGAGCCCGTTGGACAGGCTAATGTTTTGAAGTCCGCAACTCAATACAGATGAGGCTGTTGTTGAATTGGAATTGCTGACTAATGCTAAACTATGTGCTTCTGGTGTGGGCGAGTTTGATTCAGCATTAATCAGATCGCTGTTATTACTGCATGCCCCACCGCCCCCACTGCCAGAGAAAGAAGGCATTGCAACTTGTCTACTGGTGCAGGCACTTGAAAATAAGTTATATCCGTACGGAGGGCCACCACCACCATCATTGCCTCCACTGCCAGAAGGAGGTTCGTCTTTAAATAGAGCTTCATTTTCTAAGCAGTCCATGTGAGATGTCACACAGGACGGCTGGAAGACTATAGTTGAGGCGTGTCCCGAACGACCAGAGCTCAGAGGAGTTCCTTCTTTCCAAACGTTTTCATCCGGATCGTAGACTTCTACAATGCACAAGAAATTTGACCCATCAAAACCGCCCATGGCATACAGTTTGCCTTCGAAGGGTGTGAGGGATAAAGCACTGCGGGCTATTTTAACTGGTGCCATAGTTTGCCACACCTGATTTTCGGTATCGTAGCGTTCTACCGAAGCCAGTTGGCGTGTACCATCGAAACCACCGACAACGTAGATATACTGATTGATAGCAGCAACACCTTTTTAGAGAGATTTTAATTGGTAAATATCAAAACAAGAGTTTAAATAACACATACCTGCTCCACTGCGTCCAACTTGCATTGGTGGAATGAAATTCCATTCATTATTCTCTGGATGATAGCATTCCACAGTTGCGAGACGATCATTTCCATCGAAACCACCAATTGCATAGAGCAGGCGATTAACCACAGCGACACCTACACCAAGTCGCTTCGAATGCATTGATTGTACGAGCGTCCAACGATCTTTCTCTGGATCGTAGCTACAAATACACAAAACAAAAATCTTATTGAAACGAAAGTATGTACCTAGAAGTTATTTTTATACTGAACCTATTGAGATTAAAGATTAAAACCAAGCCAATACGACTACTTTTAAGTGGTTATAATAGTCCTATTTATGTAAATTCCTATTTTCAGTGCAACAGGTGTAATTTTTCAGAAAAATTCCTTCCAATAGTGGTACAGCCATAAAATTTGACATGAACGTTTCATTTAAAATTAGAACCGCAAGAACCAAAATAGTGCAACGAAATATTTTGTCTGAAAGGGTGTTTTTTCTAAGGGAGAAGGAACGTCGCGTCGTGCAACAAGAAATAACAAAATTGGTAGATGTTGATTAGAATCTAGAACAAAAAAAAAAAAAAAACACCACATGCAATATCATAGGCTACTTTTTTAAATTCCATTCGATTTTTTCTGGTCTTTGCTATAACATGGGAAATTGTTTAAAAAATATAGTTTTACATTATTTATGCAGTTTTTCCAAAAAGAACCCCAAATGGGATTCGTTGGATCTTTTTGGATATGAGTAAAGACATTACTCCCAACCAACCAGAGATCAGAAATAACTGTCAACCTTTATTTTCAATTGGCTTTCCTCTCATAATTACTACTTATATTAAAAAGATTTTGGTTTCGGTTTGAGATTTATAAAAAAAAAATAAAATGAAGGTAAATTGGTTGAGATTTATTTTTAAAATATCTCTCAATGGTTGTATTTTTTACGAAAAAAAACAAATGGAAATCCCTTTTTTGCTGAAAATAAATCAAAAATGGTTCAAATTGGTTGAAATTGTCGAATATGTTGAATACGTTTTGTGTCTAAAATGTTAAGTGCTTGGCGGTGTAAAACATCTAAAAAAAAAAAAAAAACAGTTTGAAACAAAACTTTGTCAAACGATCAAGAACTGGACTAAATTTGCGAAATAGTAACCTGAGTAAGGTTAAGGAATAACTTTTTCCGCATAACTATTTGAAATGAGCTGCCATATTAACTATTATAGGTAGTAGTACCTTGAAACACCATCCCCTCGAATGGCATTGTTATTGGTCTTGTAGATTTAACACAACTTTTAGCGGCCTTTATTCCATGCAATAATTTGGCGTTTCGTCCAGGTGGGTCTCACTTGGACTCATCAGTTGACTTAATAGTGAAGCGTATTGCGTATTGATAAGTCAACTAATGATTCCAAGTGAGACCCACCTGGACGAAAGGCCATTAAAAAAGCTATATTGAATCAAAAATAAAGCATTTGAATCCTAAATATTTTGGAATACAAATTTCCTACAAGATAATATGGCCAAAGACTTTTCTATATCCTGATACTTTACATAATTGCAGGGCAGACTATCCCGCCGGGCACTTGAGATTTTCGATAAGCTCTCTGACAAGAAGCACTTGAAATACGCTCACAAGAGACCTTACAGAATAAAGTGTTTTGTTCAGCAATTCTTGATCCGCTAGGCTCTAGGAAATGCTTCCATAACTCGGTTGCTGGCCCCTTCAGTGAATATAAATCGGTTGTGGATGTTGGTAATCTTTCAAGGACTACTGAATTATGTTTGCGGGCTCCTTCATGATCTTTCGTAGCCAACAGAGACAGAATTATGTCGGTGGCCCTCCTATAGATATTGAGGCCGACATAATTCTTTTTATGGGCCCTTTTTCTAAAGGTCAAGTAAGGCCCTTTGACCCCCTAGTCCGCCCTGACATAATTGACTCTGAATCAAAAAGATCTGCTCATTTCCTTGAACCGTTTATCTATTATACAAATATATGGAATATGCAAAAATATGCACTAACGATTGAATGCCAGTTTAAAGGAAATTTTATGATTTTTAAGAGAGTAAGGTTCCTTTCTTTTAATGTTTCCAAAAAAAACATGCATTTGCTTGGAAATCATATCCCTTAATCAAAATTAAATTAATCCAATCAAAAATTTGATAAACAATTTTTCATAAATATGACCTTGTTAGTAATTTACATAGCTATTACCAAAAAAAAAAAAAAAATACATCAGAACACACTCATAAAACCAATCATAAAAATTAATAAAAAAAAAACAAACAGATATAAACACACATTATAACAAATACCTATATCACTATTTAAATTGGTAAAAATATTAACAGCTTTGTGTGCTGGTTTTCAATTGGATTTTAAATCTTATCTTTTATTTTATTTACAGCAAATACATAAACTTAAGCTTATGCTTTTAATTATGTCCACAGAAACTCATAGTATCTGTTATAATGAGTAAAAAAAGGCCTGATGGCCATTTCTACATTTCCAAAGACAGTCTATATATCTAATATTTTTTTTGTATAACATATTTTTAATCCGGGCAAAATTCATAAAATAAAAAATTTGAATCAAAGAAGTTTCCATAAATGTTAAGAATTTTGTTACTTACTCTAAGTAAAGTTCAAAAATCCGTCATACTACTACTAATATTCTTATCTTCCAATTTGCGTAGAAAAAACTTTCTATCTTTCCTAAAAACTTGGTAAGATAAACACAATTAAAAAAAAAGAAATAATATATAATCAGGGAAGGGAACCCACACTAGTTATAAGAAATACAAACAAAAACACGTGATTGATCGAGCGATATTCGTGGATTGCTGCATCATAATATTTTATCAGATTTATCAAGTGCCTACCTAACCTACTTTATCGCACATTAAATAGAACGTTGTCATAAATTGAAAACACTCATTCATGAGAATCCCCGGGTCTAAGAACATTTAGTTCAATTGAGAGGCTTTGATTGGACAAATGACTAAATTTCTTCAAAATTACAATCCCACACAACAGTCTTAGAAACAAGCTCCGTGTGAATCGTAGATTTATTGTTACCAAAAACACCAGCAGTCAGCTAACCTATATTTTTGTTCTTAATTTGTTCTCATAAATAATGCGTAGGCTGCGTTGTTTATATTTTCATCTTTTTTATTGTACTTGCTCATTAAATTTCCTTAAGTCCCAAGATAACCTCAGACCCCCAGACTGAAAAGGTAAATATCCGTCTTGTATGAAAATATCACAGCGCGATGGTCAATTTGTATCATCATTGTTGCGTCAGACATTTCGATTTTGTTTAACTAAGCTCACAAGTAAATTATTCAGCCCTATTGTGAGTTTCACGTGAACAAGTTTCCACCCGAAAATTTTCCATTTCGCTTTTTTTCCATTGTGAATTCCAGGCGAAAAGTTGTTCGCTTTTCGAAAATATATTTTTCTTTTTTGAACAATTTTTGTGTTTGGAATAAAAGCAATGGCTAAGCTATTTTTCCCCCAGTTTCCCCAGAAACCAGTTTGGCGGAAAATGGTAATTTCATTCAGGCGAAACTCAAAATCGTCTTTAGCGAGATATCCGTCCGAGGATTTTCGCTTGAGAAAAGCAAAAATTCTCCGATTCGGAGGAAATCGAAGAATTCACCCCTCCGACGGATACCTCGCTAGGGCTGAATAGCTTTTCAAATTCTGGGCGAAAAAAAAAGATTTGACGTGAACAGTTTTCCCAGTGAAACTCACAATATGGCTGAACTATATTAAATCTTACAATAACGCACTTAAATGATAGTATGTATAACTAAATTATGTGTTTTTAAATTTTTTTCTCGTTCAGAAAAATATTTTCTGAAAAGGAACTCCCAACAGACGGCAGCGGAAGAATCCTTTCGACAAAATCAATGGTAGCGTCACTAGTGCCAGTCAGGATGAACTACTTGGTGAACACCTTATGCGAGCAACTAGGACATATTCGGGTCGCAAGCCGATAACGAGCGGTTTTAATTTTGGAGCTTTTGGGACAAAACTACACGATGGATAGTTACAATTTCAAAGCAGTCAAGGACTTTGCCTAACTGGGATCCACTATCAACTCCAACAACGACATCAGTTCAGAGATCAAGCGGAGAATTACTCTTGCCAATCGCTGTCTCTTCGGCTGAGAAGGCATTTGAGTAGTAAATCCCTGTCTCATAGAACCAAGGGAATGATATATAAGATCTTAAACATCCCGGTCCTGCTGTATGGGGCAGAAGCATGAGCTTAAAAAGATTCGGATGAAAATTTACTGCTAACACTACGACACGAGCATTTTATGTATTAGATTTACAACTTTCTCCCAATAAAAATTTGGATCAGTAACCATTACTGCTAAAAAAATAGTAAAACCCTCTCGTCGTTCGGCTTTAATTCAAAAACGAACATCGTACACCCAAACTGAGAGTGTGCAGTTTAAAATACAAAAGATTTTCGCAGCTGGGCAATGATTAAAATTAAAAAAATAAACTTACCATTCAACAGAATTGTGATATTCCGATCCAGCCGAGCCTCCCACAGCATACATCTTCTCATCCATCACAGCTACACCAACTCTATGTCTTGGCACCGACATAGGAGCACAGGGTCGCCATTGCTCCGTCACAGCATTGTACTTATCCACCCAATCCGAATCATAAGACGATCCAATTGAATTATTTCTTCCCCCAACGGCATAAAAGGTACCCTTTAAAAATGCAGCACCCAATCCCGAACGCGGTATTCTTAAATTTGGCAGTGTTGTCCACGTTTTGTCATCTACATTATAGCCCTCTAATATATCTAGAGATTGCCTAAAAAAGCCCCCCGCAACGAAAATCATTCGCGTTGTATTGGGATTTCGTTCTCGTTCGGCAGGCCTCTTGTGTAGCGTTAAATCTTTTATGATTTTAGCCAAATACTCCTTGCATGCGGGTGCTTTTCGCAATATATCACAGTTTTTCACTTGGTCCTCGAGAAATGTGGGAGTCAACAATTGACACCGAACGGCACGCAGAATGCTTGGCATTTTAGGAAAACGTTTCGCTTCGTCATATTTAACCCATTTAAGGACGGCATTGTAGACTTCACGTTCCTCTTGAACGTTCAACTCATCACGACGGATCAGTGCTATCAGTTGTATGGCAGACAACTGCAGGAATTCTTCTTCATGGCATACCTGCAATATGTTAAATAAACAGTGAAGATATAACATAACATCAAATTAGCGCACTTGTGTAAAGTGACGTTCGATGAACATATTGGCTTTACGCTGCAAATCTGTGCATCCATGCTGCTCCGCAAAATTTGCAATACCAATTGCATTCGAGGGGTCCAACTGTCGTTCGAGAAACACACAGCAGGCATTTATCACATTTGGCACTTGGAACATTGTGGCAGCTGGCAATAGCTGACACACCGTCACTTCCGTCACTCGTATTTGGCCAGTGTACATAAAGTGTATAATACGTGACATTGATGTTGGACACACCTAGAAAATAGAAAACATATACATTGAATAGGCATTTATTCTTTTTGTTTTTTTTTTTTTGAATAAAATAACTTACCCCTTGCAATTGGACTCTCTTCATTTCTGATTCCTTCAAGCCGCCTGTGAACATGGCTTTGAAGTAAGGACTAGCTGCACACAATACAACTTTGTGGGCTGGGAAGAGCTCTTGTTTGACTTCTAATATCACATCGGTTAGCATTTGATGGGAGCGCATCATAAACATCATTTTGAGAGCTTCTTTTGCATAATTCGACATACAAAATGTCATGTCGTCATCATCTTTTGTTATGAGATCCTCATTTTCAAAGTATTCCGATGAGTTGTTGCAAAACGAGTAAGGGGATTCGTTCACTATATTTTTATCCCTTCCCGTTCCCAGTGTGATATCCATAACAGATTCTGTAACAAAGCACAAAGGTATTCACCACTACTATACTAATCGTACTAATTTAAAGAAAAAAATGTTTATCTTCGGTTCTTTGGTCGGGCAATTGAATATTTTGATAAGAAACGAATATAAATCGTCATCATTACGCAGCAAAATGTTGTGGGCAAGTTGCTTATCGGTTATTTCATTATTATTGAGCAAAAGATATCAAATTTTATTGTTTTAGTGATTTATCTTATCATATTTAACCTTTGTGTTTAAATCTGTGTCTTAAGAAACATAATGAAACGTAGAGTGAAATAGTTTAAAAGTAAAATGTTATCAAAGCCTGGACATTTTAAACGTTATTGTTGGTTCTATCATTACCATTGTTTGGAATAGATTTATTTTTTCTGTCAGTAGGGGTACCCCCATTGTTTACTTATCTTGGTGGTAGCTTACGTGACCTTATTATATCTTTTCAAAGTTCGAGTGGGCAATTTTACAGCAATTATGATAAACACAATTAATGTAATAACGCAGAGTAGTTGTTGTTAAATTACTTGTTACTCTTATGTTAAAGCTGAGTTCTTATCTAATATACTTTTTCAACTCAAGAGATTCTTTTGTTTACTTTTTGTTTAAGTCATCAGATAGGTAATTTAGATAGAATTTTATTATTTACTTTGTGTCACTTAATTAATATAAATTGTTGCTTAAGTTACACACTTATAGCCGTTTGCTGAAACGAAACTTAAGCATTTATGTTCAACATAAATTTGTATGTGACAATTTACGCAAAGGAAGTAGTAGCCCATAAGCGCTTATGTTCAACATAAATATTTTAAGTATCGTATCAGCAAACGGGCCTTATTCACACAAATGTGAAATGTATCCTTCATCTAAAATTTGGTCTGCATGTGGAATGCAAGTATTGACACTGCTTAAATATGTTGTAATTACGAGTTTGCTTCGGTTTCTTTTTTTTTATTCAGATTCAAAAATTGAATTCGAAACAAAAAGCTAAACAAACAACAGGCTAATGGTGAAATTCAGAGCAAATTTTATTTTATAGCTTAGCCTAGTTCTCAGCTGGATAGGGATACAACTTTTTTATCTTTTAATGCATTTATAAAGGAGGAAAGAAAGGGTCTAAGGTAAAAATAAGTAATTAATTCATGGATTTTTTTAATGGTATCGACACAGAATGTCACGCTCCATAGCTCGTCCAAAGTCACCCAAAATCCCCCTATATTTTTAAAATGCATTTAAAAAGGGGGAGTAATGGAGGATGTGAAGGTTTATCAAGCTGATGAATTAATGTTAAATCTATCTGAGATTATGAGAGCTTGATCGAAAAAGACAAAAAATAACTTGATACAAATATTTTAGGTGATAGGGTATTTTGTAGTGGTAAAGAACTTTGTGTCTCTACGTTAGGGTTGATGATTCGCCCAAAAATCCGATTCGCATTTAGATTTCTCCGTGAATATTGTGTCAATAATATTTATAAGGTGGTAATTGTTGACAAAACTGCTTTCACCTGAGGAGGATCAGCACTGCAGGTGACATTAACAGAAACAAATTACTATCAATTGTCAACTAAAAAAAAATTGAGTTAATGTGTTACATTGCTAATTATGGTAATTGTTATAGAAGACTACCTGCACGATTTTCTGTTCAGTGTTCGTTATTTTTATCAACAAAAAATCCAATCCTCTAGTGAGTGTGATAGTCGAATACTCAAAAATTTTTAGGATTTTTTAATGGCCGCTCTTATTTTGCAACTTTGCAAAATACGAATTCAAATGCAAAGTTCTATTTTAAATTGATGAAACGCTTTTACTTTTCACTTTTCAAAAATAGTTTGAAAAATTGAAAAGCAAAAAAGTCTTTCCACTTTGCAAATTTGTAAAAACATTTAGCACTTTTACTATGCATAAAATGATTTATTTGCAAAGATGCAAAGTGAAAAGTGAAAAGTGTTTGGTGAAATAGGCCCCAGGTTAGAACAGATTCGTAAGGACTGTGAAATGTGTTTGTTGTTGTTTTCTTTTATGATGTTTCTCACGAAACAGTTCTGCTCTGTCTTGTATTGTTCAAGCTATGTAATATTGGAACACAGCTTATCTCAGTTTGGGATTAGGCTTTGAGTTTCAGTGCAACATGTGTACGGAAAACCAGTTTTAAATACTGGTACATTGAAAATTGCGCCTATAAAGGGTTTTCAAAGAACGAATTTACAACTTTTTTTTTCTCTTCAATAAATCGATTGTAAGGTGTACTGTATGGCTTGTGGCACCATCCTGTTGAATCGTCCAAGTCCATATCTACCAATTCGGGGCAAAAATAGTCTGAGCGATACCCAATTTTGGAGAACGCGGTGGAACTGACTGATTTGGACCAACCCGTTGTCTCGCTGACACGGCAACATCACACAACGAATATGTAGACTCAAATTTTTCCAGAAGAACAGAGATTAGCGAATATCGAGGTATCATTAAAGAAGTGTCAAAAATAGTCAAACATGGTCATTAAAAGTTTTTCAGTACCTAAACCTACTAACTGTAGAAATGGATAGACATCTTACTTCACGCACATTTTTTTTTTAATTGAGAGGGTAGTGCACAATACTAAGCATTTTGTTTTACTTCACGGTATTTAATAATTTTTGTTTATGATTTTTCAAAATTTATCAGTTATTGTTAATCATTAAATTTTGCGAATCTTTTGATTAACATTAATTGTTTACAAAAACAAATGTTTGAGCAAAAAATATTGATAAAATAGATAATCTTTGAGAGCAATAAGTGGTTGAACTATAATTTACACTTTACGAACACTCCGTTCTGATAGTAAGTTTGTATGATAACAATATTGTAGAGAAAGAATGTAGATTTGTTTGGAAGGGCCTTTCTTATGAAAAAAAAAAAATAAATTATTCCAAAAATTTTGATCGCGATTAACGGAAATCGCTTAGGTTTTGATTTAAGTCACATTCTTTCATTTGCTTAAATAAAATATTCAATATTTCATTTATGTCACTGTTTAAAAACAAAAATACATATATTTCGATATAAAGTCCAACACTATACGGAATGCACTCCACGAACCTTGAATTGACGAGAAAACTCTATTGTTCTTTGAAGAATTTGATGCCGCTTCTGGGCGGCCATCTAAGACAATAGAACATTGTTTAACTTTATGAAGTTTCATTATGATAATTTTGAAATTTGTTAACAAACTTAAAGATCAATTACTTGAATTTCGATATTCATAAGAGATAAGGGCATATTTTATTTTTTTTATTTAACAATTTTCTTTTTTTTTTCTTTCTTTTTAAATGACCGAACTGCCAAGCAGCTATAAAGTAACTGATTTAATTGGATTGCTATTTGGCTCGTGTAGCTGCTGAGAAAAGGTATCGGTGGTCTATGAACAGCAGAGAGGTGCGTTAGCATGACTGTGTTTTTTTTTTGTTTAACATATTTAAACCTTTTCTAATTTTAACACTGAAAACATTAAAAAAAAAACCAAAACAAAACAGCTACATCATGTTTGGATTCGAGCGAAATTTATACGAAAGCATTATTAGTAGACAATAAAGAATTTTAATTAGATTAGTTTTAAATACATGCAATAGAATCTAATTGCAATGTTATTTTATAATTTATAGATTCTAATAAAATTGTTACGGTAAGAACATGAAATAAGTGTTAACGTTTTTTTTTTCGATTTAAAATATGTGTTTGGGCATGATTAGCATACATCTTTTTTATTTTTGACCCGGCAAAATAAAATTTGTGTAAAATAAAAATATATCGGATTCTGTGGGAAGTTTGGGTACAAAATTGTTGTATAATATTTTTTTAGCGTATGAAACCAGCTTTTACTTGCTCTATAGGGCAATTATTGGTTTCGTGTCAAAAAAACATTTGAGGTTTTAATCAAAATCAACATTACGATGATGGAGAAGTCGGAAAAAGTGGGTTTCGTCATGCCGTCCGTGTCGGTCTGTTGCTCTATGTGGCTGTACGTCTATCTGTACACATTTCCATGGTCCAAACGCGTGGACGGGTTTTCTTCAAATTTGGTACAGATGGTTTTTACGCAATTTCGAAAGTTATTTTTTTTTGTTTTTTTAATATCTTGTCTAGAACGAATAGCTCCCATAAAACGGTTTTCAGTAACTGGATTTTCTCGAAAACGGTTCTAACGTTTTCTTCAAATTTGGTACAAATGGTTTTTACGTATTTTTGAAAACTGAATTTGTTTTTGTTTTTGAATACCTCATCTAGAACAAGTACCTTCCATACAACATTTTTGAGTTATTCGAGTTTTCTCGAAAACGGCTCCAAAGATTTTGATTAAACTTTTTAATATAATTTCTTTTGTAAAGATACATTTTTAGTATTTTTTTTTTTAAATCTTTGGAACCGTTTTTTTTTTAATATTTTTTTAATACAAAATTTTCAAACCATCTTTAATATATTGCTTATTATTAGCTTTAATGTTAACCCTTTTAGGAACACATACGGTTCGTTACAAGAATTTTTTTTATTTAAAGGGTAAAATACTGATTTTTACCAAAATTTTTGCGAATTAAGTATTCCGGTTTATTTTGAAATTTAGAGCCATTGTTCATTGGAAAATTTTAAAAAATGATAAAATAGTGATTCGTGAAAAAATATAGAAGTCACTAAAACATTAAATCAGCCTAATTGGTCCTTGCAACTTTCCTCTAGCGTCATTTTACTATCATTTAATCAAAGTTTTAAGTATTTCGTCTTTATTTTTTTGTAATCACCATTAATTAGTTGTTAATATAATAGTTATAGGCTCCCATCCCAAAAGGGTGTTGATGATTAGTCGCGGTATCTATCTTTTACTCACGCTTGTTTATCACTTTGATATTCTGCAAAGGTATTCTTTGAATATGAATTCGACTGATACTTTAGAGAACATTAAAAATTAACGAATTAGATTAGCCTGACTTGGAACAATATTTGTACTTTAGCCCTCTTATCTTTGACGATCATGTTAAAGAAAATGAATGAAATATCAAAAAAGGGGCCTACTTCAAAGCTATTTTTCATTAATTGCTTACACTAAGTTTCAAACAAGTAATTGCAAAAAAACATAAGTAGAAAAAATAGAAACACAACTAATGACATGACTACGTATTAAATAGCTCATAGTAATCAATTGATAAAATTAGATTTCAAATTCTAAATTTATCGTTATCACAAAAATTAAAAAAAAAACCTTAAAATAAAAACATCATTCTTTATTCTACAGAACCTTTATATGATTGACTAAGTGAATAATTTTCAATTTACCAAAGGTTAATTAGATATAAGTAAAAAAAAAACTTTTAAAATCCACACAACAGCTTATTTTAAAAAGCATTAGATTGCAATTTTGCTTTGTATTAATTTATAGGATTGTATCTAGAATAAAGCACCTTTTCCGTTATCACATAGATATTTACGAGTGACGACTACGAGTATAGTATTAAGCAGAAGCCCCAATGACGGGGCATTTTTTCTTTTATCGAATGTATGGAAAAACAAATGCAAAATCCCCCATTAAAAGGTTTTTATCTACCTCAACACGTTCTGTCGTTACCATTTTGTTTACCCGTAGCTATTGCTACAAACTAAAATGCACGATTGGGTCACACGTACTTGCTCATAGGGTCAAAGTTGCTGTAGACGTTTACTATACGTTTACTAGAC
Organism: Meliscaeva auricollis; assembly: GCA_948107695.1. Taxonomy (NCBI): domain Eukaryota; kingdom Metazoa; phylum Arthropoda; class Insecta; order Diptera; family Syrphidae; genus Meliscaeva; species Meliscaeva auricollis. Next base: position 78,219,538 of record OX403616.1, on the reverse strand, counting down.
GTTTCTTATATAAAATTTTTAAAAATAAACAATTTTGTAAGAAATGTAAAAAAAAATTAAAAGTCATCACTAAAATGAATAAACAACTTCTTAAATTGTTTTCAGCTCCAAACTAAGTATGCCATTTGATTTGATTAAAAAAGATAAATTTTTAGAAAAAAAAATTTAATTAAAAAAAATTAATTTTTTATATATGTATAAAAATTCTCAAACCTTGTTTAAAAAACAAGAAAATGTTAATGCACATCTTAAACCAAAATTAAAAAAAAATACAGTGACTCGTTTTCGAAAAATTAATTTAAAAAAAAAATCGAAGGATTTTTCTAAAATCCAAAAATTATTTTTTTGAAAATTTTGATATTACATAATTTTAAGGTTGTTAATGAAATTTCGTTTATGAAGTAAATCAAAATTGGTTCAGTCGTTTAAGAGTAAGGCAGAAATGAAAAAAAAACGGTTCTATAGGAGGAACCGTTATTAGAATTTTTATAAACATTTTTTTCGATTCAAAAGTATGACCTTACTATTAAAAGTAGCCACAAATATTTCAGTCAAAATCGTCAGAGCCCTTTTTTGAAAAAAGTTAACTTCTCCTTAATGGTTATATGGATGGTACCGTTAGTTTTAAACCTAACAAACATTTTAATTTCCCCTCTAGGGAATCTCCAAAGACCTTTAAGCACCAAATTTTGAGAAAATAGCTTAAGGGGTTTAGGATTTAGCTCGAAGTGTACACAGACAGACAGACAGACAGACGGGAAGAACAGACAGAATTGCGAGACCCACTTTTTCGCATTCTATATCATCGTAATGACATGTCTGATTGTAATCTCGAATTCAATTTTTTTTACGAATCCTAAACTTGCCCTATAGTACCTATATCGCATGTAAAAATCAGCTGAGCAAGAGAGTGTTACGTTCTTAATTCGAGAATCGAGATAGAACATTATAATGTTCAGTATAAGAGTAAAACGAATTACAAACATGTAAGTAGACAGCGTGTGGCAAATAGTCTAGTCGGTTATTATTTGCTTACTTTATTAGGTAAATTTACTGTGATGCCACCAGTTGTAAGAAAAAAAAACTTTCAAAACATAATGAAGCAAATAAGAATTGTATGTATCCAATTTCGATTATGTATGCATTTGTATAGTAAACGGAGAGCTATAATAATTGCTCGGAAATATTGGGTGGTTTCAAACATAATTTTTTTTTTTTTAGAAAAGAACCTGACAGGAAATTTGGGAAGTTTTTGGAATACATTTTTCCGACCGAACGGTAGACCTGGCATATACCGGTTTAAAAAAAAAAACAATATTTTTTCCAAAATCGCTGCTACGATTTCTAAATCAAAAAATAACGTCCCTTATTTGGCTAAGGTCTGTCATTTATTTTCGTCAACGTTAAAACGGCTATAACGGTTCTCATTTTTTTTTGTTTAAAGAAAATGAAAAAAACTTTTTTTTTTCAAAAATGATTTTGATTAAATTTTTAATGTGTACAATGTCGTACATATGAAATTAAAAAAAATATTTACACATCGGTTAATAAAAGTACCTTATAGCCTTATAGTGGTATAACTAAAGCAAATTACTGCGATTTAGATGATTTTGTTTTCAAATGTTGGTATTTAAAAATACTTTAACAGTTACCGGTTTAAAATTGCAGCTCTAATCGGATTTTTTTTTTCTAAACTTAATAATAAGATTTTGGTGAACAAACATTTTTGTATAAATTGTATAAAATAAACTGTTCCAAAAATTGTCCCGGTCTGTTTAAGGAAAATAACTTGTAAAAATAGGAGCCTATTTTCCCTTATTTTTAAATATAGTACAATAATATCTTTTATTACCACTTTAGATTTATTTTATATATTTTTTTTTTAAGATTTCATGTTTGATGCCTATGGTAACCCTATGGCTCAATATACACTTCTGCCAATTAATTTTCTTTAATATATCAATACAACCTATATTTGTACTGAGTTTCAACCTTGTATGTATGGTATAAGGATTTCTAAATATATTGTTTTAAAATGTAAAGTTTTATGTCTGCTGGCAACCCTACTGTTTACTCTATGCTTCTGTTATTTTTTTTTCTTCAAACTAGTAATGTTTCCGATTTGCAGCTCTGTTGATCATCAGGTTTAAAATAAAAAAATTGTTTTAAGATTTTGGGTTTGATGACTCTGGCAACCCTATGGATAAACTTACACTTCTGCCGCTTTGGATTCTACAAAACCTACAATTTAAACTGCTTTAAATTCTCGAAATTTAATGACCTTTGGCAACCTTAATGCATCGGATTTTGCTTCTGCCAAGTTTTTGTAATTATTATATTAGTAAGATCTGTAATCATATCAATTTTTAGCTTTGAACCTTGTCAGATTGTGTTTATATATTTTTTTTAAGGTTTCCACTTTAATGTTTTCTGCCAACTCTTTTGCCCCACCTACATTTCTGCCGATTTTTTATATACAACATATTTATAGAAACTCTAGTTATACAAATTTTCAACTTTTTTTTTTTTAATAATTATTTTATTTTTTTTTTTAAATACATGGCAACCCTTTAACGGTCACCCACGCTTAAATCGATTCGTTCAAATATTAATATTCATAAAACCCATTATGGTGTCAATTTTTTTTAAATCTTTTTTTTTTAGGTTTTAGCTTTGATGACATCTGGCAACGTTTTGTCCCCTTGTGGACTACTGCCAATCTGTTTCCTCCCATAAAATTATAAAAGCTATGATATCCCAAATTTCAGCCTTTCCCCGATGACGTTTTTTTGCAAAAAAAATTTGCATATTTGAACCACCACCCACTCTTTTCGCCCCACTCTGGACTTTGGCCAGAAGGATTTCATCTTAACTAGCCATAGGGCTGTCGACTCCCGCAAAATGTATCCTTGCACCTTATTACGTTGATTTTTCGTCGCTAGCTTTTAGACTATTAAAAGAGTGTTCAACAAATCTCGATAAAGAAGCTTCACATAATATTTTTCTATGACTTTAAGAGTTCGACTTAAGTATGTATGTATTTTTCGTGGTAAATATTTTTTGAAAGTTCATAAAACACAGACGAAAAAAAAAATAGAAAAAACAAAAAAAGTGTAAAATTTAAATAAATCAAAGTGGTAACCATCATCACTTGTTCTTCTATCAACAACAACAACCAAAAAGAAAGAACGAACAAAAACAAAACAAAATAATAACAAAACAATAAAAAAACAAAAATAAACAAACGAAAAATTATACAATCTAGATTTTATAATGCATTTAACGCGAGCGCTATCCTATAATTAAATATGTGTATTGTGTGTGTCAAAGCGATAAAAAAAAAACATAAGCTACATTATTTGTTTAAATGAAAGAAAAATTCTGCCGACTCACTCACCTTTCATGGGAACACTCAAAAGCTTAACGGTGTGTGGATTCTTACGAGTATATTTTCTTAAGTATTATCCAAAGCAATGAGTATGAGCCTAATAAAATAGTGTCATGCGGCAATTTAAATTGTTTATTCAATACAAGAGACACGCGTTAATTGGCCTTCACCGTGAAGCAAATAAGTAATAGCAGCACACGATTAGACTTTTTTCGGAAACTAGATAAGACCATAGAAGGAACAAGTTTTGGACGATGTGCTTTTAGGCACGTTGTATTTCCTTCAACTGACGCTATTTTATTAATGCAACTTATTGTTGTTGTTGTTTTTTGTTTAGATAAAAACATCACAATTCACATCTATAGGTACAAAGTACATTCAGACGAGAAAGCATTAGGTGTAGGTATGTCTATCTCTCAAATGCTCAGCATGATTCGGTTGAGATTGGATTGGAGCTTTGCCAATTAAGATACTAACAACTGAAGGGTGGTATTTTGTATCTCTTGTATGTATTTTTTTTTTCTATGGTGCGACAGCGGCGGAGAGTGTAGACAGAAGATTTAGTTGGCTGGCATTATGTAGCAATAGACAGCTCAAGTATGTGTTTATCTATCAACCTACAATACTGCGGTTCGTCGACTTTTTAAAAATTTATTAAATAAATAAAATAAAAAAAGAAGAAAAAATTGAGAAAAAAAGCACTACTAAGTCGTATGTACTTGCTCTTGAAGATAATAAGCTGTTCAGTGGCTATGAATAGTGTAAATGATTTATCTAAATTAAATAAAGAAGAATTAAGATCTAGACTAGTACTTATTTACCAAGCGCTTTTAACTGTGCCTTTTTTCATGGGTTTTTAGAGTCACTGCTCCCAACTTTAAGAGCCGTATTCATCAAGCGCTCATAAGTTATAAGCGCTCATACCATCCACCTCTGACTACCAACTCCTCTCACCTTCCCGTTGGTACGTTCCTTTTTTAACAATTGATTGAATTGTTGAAGTGTCGTTGTTACATTATTAGCTATTAGGTATTGTTAAACTGTCAAACTCCCAGAGTTAAATACTAAACTCCAAATTTATTGATTTTTAGAGTGATTTTTGGTGCTGTGTGTATCGAAGGAGTGTGCAGGAGAAAATTTAACGAAGAAGATAGATTTAATTCCACTGAGTGATACAAATAATTTGGATTCTTGTGGGACCCCTTGCCCCTTAAGGCCTTAAGGGGATCACAAAAGAATCAACAAGGTCTGAGGACCTAAGTAAGTAAGTAAGTACATCGGCCTAGTAAGGCCTAGCGCTGCTTAAAATTCTATAGATCTATTATAACGGAATGTGGTATACATTTTAAATGATCTTCCTTACTGACTAATTGCACTCAGACAATTCCTATTTTTGAAGCTCAGGCTTCGTTTTCAAAAGGAGTATTTGCATTTTACTAGTTTAACAAATGGTTGAAGTTTGAAGTACCAACCTGAGTTGGATCCTATAAATAAAAGAGTAGAACTAAAGTTGTTACAGAACTTGGTTCACCATTACTGTGTTTTTATGCCTTTTTTTAGGAAACAAATTTTACTCAAATTCTATGAAGGATTTTATGTAGTAACATTGCTTTTATAGTAATTTAATTAACAACTCAAATGCATTGGTTCTCCTGTACCAACATTAAGTTAAAGTTTACTGAACTGCTTTTTACAATTAATAAACGACAATCTGTTGAGCGTTGATTTTTTTTTCAAATGTCCATCTTTAAACTCTTCTAATCAAATTTTTCACATGAAACCAATACATGACCTATAGTTAGTAATAATAAAAATTCATTCAAACAAACAATCGTACATTCTATGGGTAGAATGTCATGCCAGGAAAATGCATTTTAACAAGTCATCATGATGAGGCAGAAATAAATTCAAATGGAGAAGAATCAAAGATACATTCTTATTATATCATGTTGTCAGGTATAACGGTAATATTTTTATTGATTGGTGGAATGTGAGCAGTTAATTATGTGCACTGTCATGTTCATATTTGCTCTATAACAAACAATCATTTGATTGACAACAAAATTATACATTTTTTTACAAAGTCATGTTAACAAACACAAAATTTCATATAAGATGAGATCCTTTTTTAAACCAGATGCCGGGTCCATCATCAAATTCAGGCCAAAAAAATTCGTTAATCATCGACTTATAGCGCTCGCCATTGACTGTGATGGCCTGATAAAAGTTGTTATCAATAAAGTATGGACCGATGACCTCACCCAACCAAAATCCACACCAAAGTTTAAAGTACAATCGTCTCTATTTAATTGACTTTTTAAACCCAGCACATCAGAGGCTGGTAAGTTGGACCTCGGAACGTTCAGACATCGAGGATACTGGATGCATGCCTGGTCATTATCGCAACATCATCAATTTGGTTAACAGATACTTGATCTGAAGACCACCAAGTCTCTTTGGGAATATTGAGGTGCGGGAATCAAGTGCTTGAAATTGTGAAATATCGACCGGTGTGTGGCAAAGTCGATCAGTCTGAATGCATTTTTAAATTTTTTAACGTACAGGCTGTGTCCTACGACCGTAACGTCGAACTAAAGATACCCTCCTTTCCGATCTGGGCGTTAAAATCACTAAGAACAATCTGCACCTATCATACGTCTTTTCGAGAAATCTGTAGAATGTTTCCTTGGTGGGTTCATCTTATTCCTATGTTGGGGCGGGGGCACAGACCAGCATGATGTTCTTAAATTTGACCCTGATACAGATTGTGACAAAGCACTCGCTTACAAATTTAAAGTTCATGACTTCTTGCCTTTAGTAGTTGGCCTGTTTAAGTTCCGGACATTCCACGAATAAATTCAAAATTCGGCAAGTCAGCTCCAAGCTAGTATTGAAATATAAAGAAAAACTTAACGAACTTGGCAAGCTCAACAAAGTCACACTCTCCACTTGGTACCTGGGCACGTAAGGTCCAGGTAAACGAGGAGACGGGCTCCATAGCAAAAGCAGGAGCAACGGTTCCTCCAATGTTACCCGAGCTTTACTGCGGAATAAGAAAATATGTCATAGAAAACAAAATAAAACAAGACGAGGAGACCAGAAGAACAAAGGACTGGGTAAAACTGCTTAAACTTTGGCAGGCCAAAATGCTTTTTGGGAATAACAACCAAATCCTGTATCAGATTGAGTAGGAATAACCTTAGAATAATTACAGTTCTCCATACGGGCCATTGCAAATTAAGAAGGCATCTAAGCATTCTAGGCCTAGTAAGTAATGCCAAATGCAGATCGAGCAACGAACACGAAGAAACACCAGACCACATCCTGGGCCGCTGCAGTGCACTAATACACCAAAGATTCAAACACCTGAGATGCCACCAGGACTTAGAAGGACAGTTACAGTCTATGAAAATACTCCAAATATTGATTTTCTGTAGGGAATTAGGTAAGAGGAGGAGCTGTAGCATGAGGAACCAACTCACCCAGCTAAAATGGGGGTCGAAATAGATCCCATGGGTTGCAAAGTCCCTAAAATGGAGAGCCAGGTCCTTAAATGACACGAAAACGAGAGGCGGGATTAACCGCTCCTCATAAGCTTATACTCTGATTACTTCTGAGTTGTCCATGTCCATATAAGGTGTAAATCAAGTAGTTTATCCTGACTGCAACTAGTGCCGCTCCCGCTGATTTGCCGAGAGAATTCTTTCGCTACCGTCTAATCTATTGGGAGTGCCTTGGTGGAAACAATCTTTCCGTGGGGGGGTTGAGTACGCAAAGTATTGTTTTTTAATGACTTTGAATTGCCCCTCTTTAACCACTCTTTAAGGTCGTGATTATTTAAAGTATACTACTCCTTGCCTAAGTCTTTCTCTCATCACAAAGCCGAAGTAGATATCATGGAAAGATATACTACTTTCCAAGCCGCCAACGCCGTCCCTACTACTTACACTTCTGTAACATCGCAGTGGTTGTATATATGACCTACTTTTCACTATTTTGGTCTCCTTTTGTAATAATTACAAACTCCAAACGCATTTCTTTGGTTGTATCTATTAAATGGATGTTTAATGTTACTCCCCCTGCCATTTGTTCGAAAAGACTTCATCAATTGAATTGAAAATAAATTTATTTTTCAAAACCTTAACAATTCTTTCCTACCGCGCCTGTCTGTCCGTGAATTTAAAAAATGTATTTTTAATACTTACTACGAGAACGACCTAAATCCTAATAAATATTTTTTTTTGAAGGTAAATCTAAATTCTAAAATAATCCGCGCAAACATTCAAAAAGGAAATCATAAATTCAGTTGTGTCTTGCCAAGAATAGAACATTCCCAACACTTCAAAGCAAAAAAAAAAAAAAAAACGTCACGATGAGGAAAGGAACATTTTTCTACACAAAATTTCAAATCGCTCACGATAATCGACAACCAGGCGGCAGCAAAATATCTAACTCAAGATCTACTGGGTAGGCAATTGGGCGATTTGAAAAGAAAATACGTGGATGGGATATCTCTCTTATCTCTGGACAAGAGAAACTTGTAGAAAAGCAGCTGACATATTAAATGAACAACGTCAGGTACCTACTCGGAACATTTGTTACTAGCAACTTATCTGGTAGCGTAAACTTCTTGGGGCCATGATAACACTTTTCATAGGAAATTCTACTTGAAGAGAGAACACGTTATAATTTGTTAGTTTGTAAGAAATCTCGAGTTGAGTGACTAAAGTAACATTCATTCATTGATACCTGTTCACCAGAGACAGACCATCATGTGAGTTCTCTTATATATGGGGGATTTTTCAACCGATCGATACAACCAACCAACTTACAAGGCAACCAATGAAGCAAACGACGACTAGTAGATCGGTAACATAAAACCACAGAAATCGAGTCAAATCACCAACAACGACGACAACTGAGGGGGTGGGTGAAAAAAAAAGAACTTAATTTCTGCTTTATCATTGCCTTCTCTTCATTCGTGCGTCGTTGGGCTCTGCGTCTTCAATTCAGATACAAAAAAAAATTATACGGAATCATGTTTTCAATTTGTTGGAACTGTTGCAGGCAATGACAGCGAGATGTTGGGGCTTCAAAGGGTAAACCTAATCCGGGGAATGTATAAATAACTTCGATACACAACAAATATTTACCGAACAACTACGATTTAAAATGAATTGCACTCTGAAAATTGTTTCTTCTCCAACAGTCAGATGAATTTTAGGAATTTTCTTCTTCAATCGACGGACACTTTTTTGTTGGTTTGTTTTTAATGTTAAAATTAACAATAGACACTTGAATTGTTTGTTGAATATTTAATTGATATTTTCTTAATATTATTTACCTTGATTTGTTGGCTAAATTTAAAGGCAAAAAGCACAATTTGCACGGATAAAAGTTTTCTTATTTTATTAAAACGAACTTATCACTTTCATTAGTTGACATTTGTGACTGGAGAGAAGTTGGCTAGAGTTGGAAATTATTTCTTTTTTTTTTTTGGTTGGGGCGAATGTTTGTAATTTGAGGCGAATTTATGAGAAAAATTGTAGTAGATGGATGGATGATTTTTGGTAGATCCGTTTGTTTTAGTTTCTGTTTCGCATGAGAAATTTTGGTGAATTTGCCAAAAATGGTCGACACCTAGCAAATGTGGTAAACATGTCAAAATTGGTATAAAAATGAAAGTTCGTTTACCAGATTTTGCACTTTACCACGTTTTACCAAACAAATATTTATGCTTATTATGAAATTCGGAATATTTTACTCCCGGGTAGTCAACTTCTTTCGTGTAATTTGAAATCATGCTTAAAAGCAATTATGGAACTTCCCAGGGGAACTTTATTATTACCAACTACTTGTTTAAAGGCTTGCCCAAACGAAAGTGCGACACGACAACGATGAAATTTATTTACACAGTGCCATTATGAGAGTACCCACACCAAATTCAAAAAAACGCAAAGCGTTTTTTTCCTTGTCGCATTGTCGTGCGGCAGTGTGACACTTTGGTTTGGGCAACACTCTTTACGCATGACAGTGCGATACGACAATGTGACATGATTTTATGAAATTCGCAATACGCTACTATGGTCAGTCTTAAAATGCGCATCCAAGTACTGCGAATCAAGCTGACTCCCCGAGAGTAGAATATTGCGAATTCCACAATAGGCATATTGTCCCGCAACAGTGCGACACGACAACAGGGCCCTTCATATGAAAGGCGTTTGGTGTGGGTATTTATACTCTTATATGACCCTGTTTTGTCGCGTCGCTTGGTCTTGAGGCATTAAGGCTTGCTCAAACCAAAGTGCGACAGTGCGACACGAAAACGCCAAAATTTATTTACACAGCGTCATATGAGAGTACCCACACCAAATGCAATTAATCGCAAAACGTTTTTCATATAAAAATCCTGTCGCACATGTCGTGACGCACCATCGCACTTTGGTTTGGGCAAGCCTTTACCATGTGATGGTGGAACAGTCACAAATTACGAATGGAAAATAGTGTAAAATATTCATTCGGACTGTACTTTGAATTTTCTCTGAATTCGTTCATCCAAACTTCAAACATTTCTCAAATCTGACATATGAAATGACAGCCGCCACAACACCGCTCTTTAAAAAATACGTGTGGTGTTGCAAAAATTTGTTCCGCATTAAAAAATAGAAATTTTAATATTAATTTAATCAATTTAACTATGAATTTAACATAAACAATTAAAATAACTAAACAAATACAATCTTCAAATATAATTCGTGATAAATACCGGCCTGAAAATGATGTACGACAATGAAGAAGGTAAGTGCGATGCGGAAAATCAAATCATGGCAGCGGAGCACCACCACCGATGAAAAAATGGCCGCTTATTGGTTTGGTGAATTTGTGAAATAGGTTACTATTATTGGATTTTTTTTTGTTTATTTTCAAAGAGATATACGAAGGAGAAAATGCCGAAGAGATTTCTCACGAATTGTGGCAAGAAGCTTGTTGGATTGTCATCAACGCCTACTTCGATGAGAAAGGTTTGGTGCGACAGCAATTGGATAGTTTCGATGAATTCATTCAAATGTCTGTGCAGCGAATTGTTGAAGACTCGCCGGCCATTGACCTTCAAGCTGAGGCACAACACACGTCTGGAGAAATAGAAACACCGGTAAGGCGATAACCTAGTTTTATTTTGTTTTCTTTTATTCTTGAGAGAATGATGAGTTTTAGTGGAATTTCAAGGCTACAAAGTATTTCTAAGATACCAGTGTCGGCTTTTTTTGAAATGTTAAGAAATCTGCATCTTGAGGTTCTTCCCTCTTTAATCAAACAATTTTCTGTCTTTCACTGAGTTCCACTTTATTCATTTTTTGACGAGCGTAACGAATCGAACTTTGGAAGTTAATGGCCAAGCCGAAAACACACTTCACTTGTTTTCTATGGCGTTAGGATATGACCCTTTAAAAACGTAAGCAGCGCCTTTTTTACAATCTGTCAGCGGAGGTAGGAATCTTAACCAAGGAAGCATTCTCTGAACTACTCGAGAAGAATTATGATTTTTGATACATATGGAAATTACGTTATTGGTGACTTCAATACCAAGATAGACAGTGAGCGCATTTTTAGTTCGACTGTCGGAAGACAAAGCTGCAAGACAATACTTCGCACGAAGTTGTTGTTTCAGGGGAGGGGAAATATCAAAGACAGCACTCGATTTCTGAACCTCAATATTCACACGGAGATCAATTAACTGCTAAACAAAATGATTTATTGACATAACCCACCAGCAGCACCAAGTATAGACGAGTATTGAAATCAACTTGCTATCATAAGTGCCGCCTCTGATATCCTAGGTTTCAAGACATCCAAACCGAAACCCCTCATTTAATGAAGAGTGCCAACAAGCACATGCATTGACTCAATGCTACAGTCTAAAACCAGAACTGAGGAGGGAGCAGTCTACGAGGTCTGAGTGCAAAAAAAGTAGAGAGGAACAGCTATTTCTAAGAAGATAGAAGAAGGAACACGAGAAGCAAGCGGTCGAGTCTATTGATGGTTACTTCGGCAGGGGTAATGGTCGAAAATTTGATTAAAAGGTGAAACAGTAGATCCAAGGACATTAGCTTAGAACAGAAGTCCTCCTTGATGAAAATGGGAACACGGTAGGAAACACCCAATCGGTATTGGAAATAAAACTGTTCTAAAACAGCCAATCATCTGTGGGTTGTTGGCCAAAATATCCGCCCACTCGGATTGGGATGGTTTGTCGGTTATGAGCATATATCAACTCATTTGAAGAATTTGGTCGAAGAGAATGAATGAAAACTCTTAATAATTTACCCTATCCAGAAGAATAGAGACACCCTGAACAGCACCAACTACTTTTTCTCCTCATCATTGCATAAACAATTTTTTGAACTATTTTGTGTGGCCGCTTAAGACTTTATGCGAACGACCTGATCTTGGTTTTAGGGGAGTAATGATAGTTCAAATAGCGATGAGCTATACCGATCCATGTCACGTGTCGACATCCTTACCAAACTCGTTGGCATGTGCATGATGACAATGAAGAGATCTTGCTGCTCCGTCAAATTCGGTAACACCATCAACGACTTCTTTGATGACGAAAAAGGTTAAAGCATCAATTAAGGAGTGACTTCAAAAGGGGATAAAAACACTTTTTGTCACTCCTCAGAAAATCGAAAAAACATAAAGCAAAATTGTAACTTTCCATAGGAATTCAATTTTTCACCTGTTTGCCGAGTCCGATAGCTAGTTTTTTGTTTTAACATTATCTAACCCCACTAAATTAAGCATTGGAGTATGGAGGACAAAACTGCATACATAGTTTAAAAAAGTGAAAACTGAAAGTCTTAAAATCCAACCCTGAGGAAAATAACGCAACAAGGCCCACACAAGTGGGCCTCCAGTTACGTTGTTTTCCTTTGCTGCGTACACCATCAGGGTTGGATTCGAAGACTCTTCACAAGGTGGGCGGTACATTACATTTCTTTTTTATTCAGTCTTCAATCTCCTTGCAAGTTCTCGGTCTGAAAGTCTCACTTCCCTGAAGTGATTGTTGATTTTATGGCCCATCGTCAGTTGGCATACGTTGCATACGTTCTTGAGTGACTCTTTGATACCTATAAACTTGGTGGTAACACACACAAGTTGTTCCTGTTTCATTCAAACTTTCAATATAAGGGCTGTCGAAAACGCTTTTATACGAAGTATGAGGATTGGAAAGATATATCAGTCGGTTTTGATTAGGTAGTTTTTATGCATCTTCTTCTTCTTCTCCATTATCGACGATAGTCATGATCTCGGATGGGGTCACAACTCTCCCACTCTACTGCTTCACACTACGGCTCCGCATGTGGGGTTCGCCGTAGTTTTTATGCATGGAAGCCACTTAATTGAGTTAAAGGAACAAAATGTTAAAATATGCTTAATCTCTCGGTGAACATATCCACAATCAGGATCATAGAACACGTTGATCATCGCCCGAAAGCTTGGGCTCCCTTCTCAATCAGCATTATCAAAAATCCAGTCCGTTTACAGCTAGATTCGAACTTTTAAATTAACTATTGGTTCCGAAAACTGTTTGTTTAAGGCTGTTCACCTGGCATGGCACGTATCCTAAGAACGTAAGTTCAAGAGAAGAGTTCTTGCAATAACGCAAATTAAAAAGCATTTCATTGTTTATTTACTGTAAGGTAAACAATACATTGCTCACGTTATGTCTATACTGCTGGTTAACCACTCCAGCAGCTATCCACTTGGATAATAGCCACAGCTCCGTGCAAGCTTTTCTCAAAACCCTTGTGTATTATCACAAATTCCACTTTTGTGGTCTGAGAGCCATCGTAGTATAGTCATGTCTTCCCAAGTAAGTTCACAGGACAAACAGTCACACTTCGCAAGTTTCCACTGAAACGCAATCAAGTCGAGTTAATTATGACAAGAATATTCTCAGCTTACCGTACCAGCTTAATCTTGTCAGCGGGCACCACGAGTGGTCTGCACGTTACAATATACTCAAATAGACGTTTTTTTTTATTTCATTGCCCGAAGACTTTGAAATTAACAATGTTTGACGTTGTTTTCCCTTATTACCACGGTCTCGCTGATTTGGTCGATGTCTGGGTTCCTCTTCATCGTCACCTTCTTCTTTCTCGGGTATAACAAATAATGTACTTTGTCGCTTTCAAATCCATTGCAATAACTGTTAATCTTACTTAACTTGATTAATTATTTCCTATCTCATTTTCATTTCAGCCCCGTTTTCTATTGAAATTTGATCAAATCTACTTATCAAAACCAACACATTGGGAAAAAGATGGTTCACCAAGTCCTATGATGCCAAACGAAGCTCGTCTTCGCAATCTAACCTATTCGGCTCCTCTCTATGTGGACATAACAAAAACTAAAATTATCGAAGGCCAAGACCCGGTCGAGACACAACATCAGAAAACCTTCATTGGTAAAATCCCAATTATGTTACGTTCGACATATTGTCTCCTGAGTCAGCTTTCCGATCGTGATTTGACAGAATTAAACGAATGTCCCTTGGATCCGGGTGGCTATTTCATCATAAACGGTTCCGAAAAAGTTCTAATTGCTCAGGAGAAAATGGCAACCAATACAGTGTATGTGTTTAGCATGAAAGATGGCAAATACGCCTTCAAGTCTGAAATTCGTTCGTGTTTGGAGCATAGCTCACGTCCCACATCAACTCTTTGGGTCAATATGATGGCTCGCGGTTCACAAAACATCAAAAAATCCGCCATTGGTCAGAGAATCATTGCTATTCTGCCGTACATTAAACAGGAAATTCCAATTATGATTGTTTTTCGAGCTTTGGGTTTCGTCGCCGACAGAGATATCCTCGAACACATCATCTATGATTTTGACGATCCCGAAATGATGGAAATGGTTAAGCCATCTTTGGATGAAGCTTTTGTGGTGCAAGAGCAGAATGTTGCTTTGAATTTTATAGGAGCTCGAGGTGCCCGTCCGGGTGTGACAAAAGACAAGCGTATAAAATACGCAAAGGAAATTCTACAAAAGGAAATGTTGCCCCATGTGGGGGTGTCAGACTTTTGTGAGACAAAGAAAGCATATTTTCTGGGATACATGGTTCACAGACTGTTGTTGGCTTCGCTGGGTCGCCGTGAACTCGACGATCGGGATCACTACGGTAACAAACGTCTTGATTTGGCTGGGCCATTATTGGCATTCTTGTTTAGAGGACTCTTCAAGAATCTGATGAAAGAGGTCCGAATGTATACACAAAAGTTCATCGACAGAGGAAAGGACTTCAATTTGGAATTGGCCATTAAGACAAACATCATTACCGATGGTCTGAGGTATTCGTTGGCCACTGGCAACTGGGGAGACCAGAAGAAGGCCCATCAGGCTCGTGCCGGAGTGTCTCAGGTGTTGAATCGTTTGACTTTTGCTTCGACTTTGTCCCATTTGAGACGTGTCAACTCGCCCATTGGTCGTGATGGTAAATTAGCCAAACCACGTCAGTTGCACAACACCCTCTGGGGCATGTTGTGTCCTGCCGAGACTCCCGAAGGAGCTGCTGTCGGCTTGGTCAAGAACCTGGCATTGATGGCGTATATTTCTGTAGGATCGCAACCATCACCCATCTTGGAGTTTTTGGAAGAATGGTCCATGGAAAATTTGGAAGAAATCGCACCTTCTGCCATTGCAGATGCCACCAAGATCTTTGTCAATGGTTGCTGGGTGGGAATCCATCGTGACCCTGAGCAGTTGATGGCAACCTTGCGTAAATTGCGACGGCAGATGGACATCATTGTCTCGGAAGTGTCTATGATCCGAGATATTCGTGATCGTGAGATTCGTATTTACACAGATGCTGGACGCATTTGTCGACCTCTGTTGATTGTCGAGAATGGCAGTTTGTTGCTCAAGAGGAATCACATTGAAATGTTGAAGGAGCGTGATTACTACAACTACAGTTGGCAGGTACTTGTGGCGTCTGGAGTGGTCGAGTACATCGACACTCTGGAGGAGGAGACTATTATGATTGCCATGTCGCCTTATGATTTGAAACAAGACAAGGATTATGCCTATTGTACGACATACACTCACTGTGAAATCCATCCAGCTATGATTCTGGGTGTGTGTGCGTCCATTATCCCATTCCCCGATCACAACCAATCGCCTCGTAACACATATCAAAGTGCTATGGGTAAACAAGCTATGGGTGTCTACATTACAAATTTCCATGTCCGGATGGACACTCTGGCTCATGTGCTGTACTATCCAATGAAACCTCTGGTCACAACACGTTCCATGGAATACCTGCGGTTCAGAGAGTTGCCGGCGGGTATTAATTCGATTGTGGCTATTCTTTGTTACACCGGATACAATCAAGAGGACAGTGTTATCTTGAATGCTTCTGCTGTGGAGAGGGGATTCTTCCGATCGGTGTTTTACCGTTCATACAAAGATTCTGAGAATAAGCGCATTGGAGATCAAGAGGAGCAATTTGAGAAGCCCAATAGGGCCACATGCCAGGGCATGAGAAATGCTCATTATGACAAATTAGACGATGACGGGATTATTGCCCCGGGAATTCGTGTATCTGGAGATGATGTGGTTATTGGAAAGACAATAACTTTGCCTGAAAATGACGATGAGGTGAGTTTTTTTTAAATTTATATTGTAATTCCCTTGCAAAACAGTTTTCATTACTTATTTCGTCTTGCAGTTGGAAAGTACAACGAAACGCTTTACCAAACGAGATGCTTCGACTTTCTTGCGTAACTCAGAAACTGGTATTGTCGATCAAGTGATGTTGACTTTGAACAGTGAGGGTTATAAGTTTTGTAAGATTCGTGTCCGTTCAGTGCGTATTCCCCAGATTGGGGATAAGTTTGCTTCACGTCACGGACAGAAGGGTACCTGTGGTATACAGTATCGTCAAGAGGATATGGCATTTACGGCCGAGGGACTTACACCAGATATTATTATTAATCCTCACGCTATTCCATCTCGTATGACAATTGGGCATTTAATCGAGTGCTTGCAAGGTAAATTTATTTCAGAATTTGTTTTCTTTCTTTCAGAATTGTCTGTTTCAAACGAAGGATTGAAAGTTTAAGCTAAAGTAATTAACCAGGCCGTATAGGGTGACTCATGGATTAGATTCTATTACTAGTGGGGATAATCACTGCGGGAATAAAGCCATTACGCTTGTCTGCTCTGAAAAGTGACATATCCCTAGCGCTCGGTATCACTTCTGGTCAGAACAAACCTTATCCGTGGATGGTAGAGGGTTCGATCCTTGATGGTAGACCTGTGACATACAGCTCCTCTTTCACCGGGGAACGATTATATAAGCTTGTTGTCAGTAGGGTAGAGTAGCTATGACCTGGTGCTTAGCTCGAAGTTGTCACAAAAGATGAAATTCCTTGCCCATCTGAACCCCGCACCAGAATCCAAGCAAATCTATCAGCGTTAGGACCGGCAATTCATCTATTCCTACCCTTGACTGGAAAGTCACGAAGCTAGAGAACCCAGTTGGTCCTTTTATCGCTGGCTAACCTAGTGTCCACTCAAGGTGTAATTAGATTTCGATGGACTACCGCTATCCTGAAAGCCTACAACAAAGATGGGTTACCACCTCCAACGTCACGGAACTATCCTCAGTAGAAGAAATCACTTTCCACAGCTGAGTGAGTTCCTCCTCTCGCTTCAGTTTAGGCAGTTTAACCCAGTCTTGTGTTTTTCTTAATCTAATCATCGTTTAGAATTCTGTCTTTCATAAAGTTTTTTCCTAACTCGCAATAGGACCCGAGTCATATTAGGAGCATTTTAAAGAACTTTGTGCTTCCAGAATAATTTCGTTGGTTAGGTTCAGTTCCGCAAATTTTACAATTCCGTTTACTTCAGCATTTGTCCTTTTTTTTCCAGCACCTTTTATGCCTGGCCTGCTAGAGCCAGTCCTTCATTTTGAGGCTAGATAAGTGCCAAACACTTGCCTTTTTATTCATGGCTTTTTGGTAAGATAACATGCGGGGCTTCCAATTTTGATGCTTAGATTCTTTTTGTTTTAGCTATTAGGTGACTAAAAGTTTGTACGTATTTTAAGTAAACTTCCTTAGTAATGGCTTTTATTAGTGTCGACAGCACTTCGGTACTGAAGAGATTCTTTTTGTAAGTAGCATCGCTACCTTAACTTGAATGCCCACATTTACATTTAACTTAAATTTAGTGCTTCGACTACCTTCTTGACGGTGCGAGGCCCCGTTTCGACAGTTGCCTGGTCTTTTTGGCTTCTCGGTCTTGGGCTGGAGTTATTTGGGTACTTTTCCTCCCTTTCTGGTTTGAGACGTACTTGGTTTCTTTCTTCCACCTTTTTTATGCATCTTTCAGTATCCTTGGGCCATCCGAAGCACGATATCTTGACCGCTCCACTAAGTTCTCTTCTTAATAGGTCATTAAGGCCACCTCGTTTTCCCACTTCCGGAAAAAGGTTAATGCGGATCCTTATGGCTTTTGTAGGTGGAATTGAGTCCGCTGTTGATGATGTTTTATTCATTGTCAACGTTTTCTTTGAATTAGGTAACTTCTTCCGCTTTTTTGGGACAGAAGCTCTAGCTCTTGTTTATAGCGCAATAAGGATCATATCAGATCGAATAGTTGATTAATTAAGTGTAGTAATGGTTTTAGTGGTTTATAGAATACAAAGTTTAAAATAAAGGGACCAAACAAATTGTATCTAATTTTTCATTAACAGGCAAGCTGGGTTCGAACAAAGGTGAAATTGGTGACGCAACTCCATTTAACGATGCCGTCAACGTACAGAAAATTTCAACTTTCCTCCAAGAATATGGTTATCACTTGCGTGGCAATGAAATCATGTACAATGGTCACACTGGTCGAAAGATTAATGCTCAGGTATTTATGAAAAAATCTCACACACCACAATTTAAATTCTTATAACATCCTTTTGTCACCTTTTTTTCAGGTATTTTTAGGACCAACCTACTATCAACGTCTCAAGCATATGGTGGATGACAAAATCCATTCGAGAGCTCGTGGTCCGGTGCAGATTTTGGTACGACAACCTATGGAGGGTAGGGCTCGTGATGGTGGTCTACGTTTCGGTGAGATGGAACGAGATTGTCAGATATCCCACGGTGCTGCGCAATTCTTACGTGAGAGGCTCTTCGAAGTATCTGATCCATATCGCATTCACATTTGCAATTTCTGTGGACTGATTGCAATTGCTAATTTGCGCAACAACACCTTCGAGTGCAAGGGATGCAAGAATAAGACTCAAATCTCTCAAGTTCGACTTCCGTATGCAGCCAAATTGCTGTTCCAGGAACTAATGTCAATGAATATTGCACCACGTTTGATGGTTATTTAAAATGATTATTTTTTCCTCATAACTTTTTTTTTGTACTAGAACGTATTTTAATTTAAAAAAAGAAATAAAAATTATGAATAAGAAAAATAAATTTTCGTATTTTTGTTTGTTGGCAAGGTCAAGGCGTCTCCACTTAAATAAGAATGAGCAGCCGATGGATTTACGACGACCTAATTGAAATGTTTACAAAACAAAAACCAAATGGGCATATTCAATTTATTTCGATTGATAGATTTAATTGGTTGTGTAAGCTGGCATCAAATAAACAGTTTGAATCGTAACAATAGAGTGTTAGGCTGTTATGTTGAGGCTTGGTCATTGTCATATGTCTGTCTGCCATTCAAACAATAATTGAAGTCAATTCTGATGCATTTGAGTGCATTGTTGATGATATTACAGGTTTTTTTTTTGTATCTCTTGTATTTTTTTCTTTCTTTCAATTAATAACTTTATCCAATCGTAAGTGCTAACAGAAAAAAAACATGACTGATTTAGGTGTTGATTGATGTTGGTTAGTTTTGGAACATAAATTTAAGGAATTCCTAGTCGTAATTTGTGTAATTGACAATTTTGTCTATGAATTGATTTATGATGTGGTTTGTTGTTTTCTTGGCCAAACACCCAAACCTTATATGGAAAGCTGAATTTAAAAGTTTTAAATTATGGATGCATTTTTGGTTGTTTTAAGAACAAATATTGTTAAGTTTCATGGGGGGGGGGGGGGGGGGGGACTGCAACATAAGTGGATTTTGGATTTGGATATAAACTTTATTGCAACTTAGACAAATTCGATGATTCTAAGTAAAGCCTTTTGGACTGTTGATGTGCAATGACAAATGCCAGTCAGTTGGAATCATAAATGAACAATTTTCGAAGTACGCTACAAAGGTTTTAGAAGGCTTCTGGATGCTTCCCGACATTTTTGTACAAATTTATTTTCTCAGATTCGAGCGAAATGTAATTTTTCTGACAGTAAAACAGTTCTTGGATGCTTCCGGACTCCTCTCGACGTCCAATTAAAATTGAGTGGTAACAATTTTTGACTTGTTCCATTAAATTTCAGAATGAGTGAATTCTTCAGTGAAAGCAATCGAAGACGGCATGAATTGTCGAAGACATTTGTAGTCATTTCTCTGGAGAAATGTTTTAGGAAAATGGACTCTCAATCGAGAAATTCCGAAACGTTTGCGACACTATTACAGTTTAAAATATTTTCTCAGTGACTGTGAAGACAAATTAATAGATTTCATTCAACCATGATGCCTTAAATATAACATCATTATAAATGCCCTTGACTTTCTTGATATAACCGAAAAAAAAACCAAAAAAGAAAAATAACAACAAATCAAAGCGGAATTCCGATTCGTCAAAACATCCGTATTTTCCCCAGAATGCTTTGCGAATTGTCACGATTCCTAAAATAATTTTAATTTCGTAAAGTCGTTACGTCGAAGTCTGGCAAATTTATATCATCGGCATTCGTGAATAAAAACAAAGCTATAAATACCCGCCCACACTATAAAAACAATTTTGCCATAGAATTAAAAATGAAACAAAGAACAAACAAAAAAAAAAAAAATACTAAAAACAGTTTTCCATTCAGGAAATTTTTAAATCAATACATTTACCTGAATCAAATTCAAATAACACTGGAAAAGTACCTGTCGGTCAGTTGTCTCGTCAGTTTATAACGAAAGTACAAGTCATCCGTAGTTTATAATAAATTCTGCAATGGTTTTATTTGGGAACTATTTATGCATTCTAACTTAATTTAAGCAAAGCAAGATTACACATGGTATTATTTTTTTTTAATTAAAATTCAGAAATATGTATGAAATGTTAAAAATTAATGTGACGTGAATTCGAATAGTTATTACATGTTAAAATTTACTAATTTATTGGATTGCTTCTAATTTGTTTATTACTACTGCAAGTCTTCAAAAAACAAAAACGGGTTTTCACCCCCAGGCTACAGTTTCAAATGTAGTATCATACGATTTGTGGACCTATAACCAATATTTGTTGTATTTTTGCAATTAAAATACTCAATAGTATGGGAACCAAAATTCGGATGATAAAAATTGAAATACAAATCGTGTTTATGGTTCCAATGTTTTTGTGTATTTTTATGATACAAATACATTAATTTATACACAAATTTTCATGCTAACACAAATTGTGTGATACTAGCTATAGATAATGCAGCTATTATCTACGTCAAGGAGGCAGTTTAATAGAAGCTGCAATAGATTTCATCTTCTCTATTATGAGGAAATCTGCAGATGTCCTAAAAAAAAAATCGATAAAAAAAATTGTCCATCGAAAATTGCAATTTCATAACTATTTTTTGAATAAATTGACTAGGTTATAAATAAATTTACAAAACTGTTTTCTGTCATTTCTGTCCATCGTTTTTATTCTATAAAAAAGCAAACTTGTTTGTCATACCTCATATAACACGTAGGATACTTCTTTATTGTAACTAATCACAACAACGGGCTAAGAATGCAATTTGTTTTTTTTTTAAACAACAAACAATAATTTATGTATTGGTTACGGTGATTTGAAAATATAAACATCAAAATATGGTACAAAATTATGCCCAAAACAGACTAAAATTTGATTTGAATTTTTGTTTTTTTCTTTTTGCACGCTGAACTGTAAACTAGCTTTTAATAAAAAAATTATTTCGCTGAACAATTATTTAAAACAATTATTGATCTTTAATAAATATTTTCTAAACTTTCAAATGACAAATCAATAGTTCTTTTGAAATTATAGGTCCGTTTGGGAACTTTTTTGTGCTGAAATATGAAATCCGTCAGTTTTTTTTAGAGTGGAGATGCAATTCTCTCATAAACACGAGAACACGATGATTAAAAATATCGGACACTTTTTTTTTATTTATAAAGACGGGTATTACACGGCGACTGTTTAGTTACTCATGTTGTATAAAATGATTATGACAGAATTCATATTTCAGCCGCAAGATATTCTTTGGACAGACATTTTCAAAAGAGGGGAAATGAATTTCTGTCTCAGAACGCGTCTCTCTTGACAGGTTTGACAGGACTTGGACTCAGTCCTATATTTTCTAACCTTTTAAACCAGAAGTTAGTTGGTAGAATGAATTAGCATGAAATTCATAGGTAAAACCATTTTTTACTATTTGTTGTCTATCTATCCCCGTTTGGGCGGGAGAGGCAATTTCATGAAAAAAGTACTAAAAATGACCTCCACAAATAGTAAAAAATCACCCTTATTACCAATGTCGTTTGTACTAAAACGACGGGAAAACTAAACGCTCTAGAAGCGACAATTGGTGTTTTAGTACAAATTTAACTTCTGCATTCTCTTTGCTTTTCACTTGTCTTCCCATCTTGCTGTAAAATGTTTTACTAAACCGTCAGTTGTGGACTCTAGATCCAGTCGTTTTCTTGTCGTTTTATTTCCGTTTTAGTACAAACGACATCGGTAATAGGGGTGAATGTTTGTATTTGACCCCTCTACAAAAATACATTATCAATTGTGGGCTCCCAAGTTATCGTACTCGTGCCGGTATTTTACATCCTAAATTTTCTCGTTAACAAAAAGAGAATGAACCAAGTGTTGAAACACATATTGACCTATATCACATGAAAGGTCTAAAAGAATGTAACCCTTTTTTGATATGGGCGTAAGTCTGTAATTCGTACAGGGAAAGTGTGAGGCATTTTTGAAATTCATTTTCTTTAAGTTCCTATTGCTGATTCCTTGTGCGAAAATTTCTGCTCAGCTCCTGTCCTTTAGCTTGATTCTTTCAAAAAATTGAGAATTTGGTGTACCTACCTAATAGAGTGTTACATCAGAACATATTCTAGACAGTTGCAATGCAATAATGCAACAAAGATTTAAATATCGGGGTTTAAATTGTTATTGTATTAATACATTGCAGGTGTCCAGAATATGTGCTTGTTTGTTGATCGTTCGTAACAAAATTGATGAAATAAATGGAAGGTCCCTTCACAATGCTTATTTTATTTAAGTTAATATCTAACTATTTATTAATTGTTTAAAAATTTTGAAGTCGTTGCCAAAAACAGCAAAATTAATTATAAAGGTGGCACTGACTTCAAAATTTTAAAACAATTAATAAATTATTATTAACTTAACGGTTCTTTTTTTTATTAAAAACATTTATTTCTATGAGTGAAGGGACATTCCATTTATTCCATCAATTTTGTTACGAAAGATCAACAAACAAGCACCTGACTATATTAAGGGGCATTAAGTTAATATTTACAATATGTACTAAATGATAAATTGCTGCAAATCATTTTTCTTAATGTCTTCTATAAGACAATTTTAATAGGAATTGTTTCAAAATTTTTGTGGCAAACAAAAATATTTACATGGTGACCATACAAAATGTTTGAACAAATTGAAGAACCTGAAATTCGATTGTCAAGTACACCGTCGATACAAATTGTCGCGTTTCTTTTTCTTTTCTTCTTTAAATAAAGAGCAAGAAAAAAGTCGATTGCAGGGTACACTTCGAATTTTGACAATTGACTTTTTTGTTAATTGGCTTTTTTGCTGAAAGCACATAAATACATATATTTTATTCTACGTGTGCAAGTTACGAATAAATTAGAGCTAGATTTTATTAGACGTAGCTAGCACATGCTAGCATCAATTTGATAAAAAAACATTGCATGCAACCACAGCAGGTTGTTTTGTGAAGCTCGTTCGACAGATAATTAATTAGCAAAATAAAATAAAATTAGGTTCATAAGCACTTGCTTTGTATTAAATTGCGAATAAAATATATAATAAAAATGACTAATTACACAGCTCGGCTTTAATTATTTAATTGATACTAATTAATTGATATCATTAATTAATATCATTTTATATTTTAAAAGCTTTTTATCTAACAATTTTTTGATTTAAATTCGATGCCTTTGAATCTTATTTTAAATGCATCGAAGAACTACTTTGTTGAGGTCGCTGCAATTTGTACCCAGTATTTCACTGTCGAAATTTCCAAAAAAACATAAACACTACAATTTCTACAATATCATTTTTATTCTAATATCTTATAATTTTTAAATATTACACTTTATTTTCTTATAACTTATTTAATTAATATTTATTTTATTTTAAATTCTAAAGGAATATTTTTATTCTTATTTGTTTTGTTTGTTGTATCATAACTACGCATATTACTTTTTAATTTATAAATGATTTAAAACAAAAATCAAGTAAAAGAGAAAAACAGAACTCTTAGCACCTTTTGCGATCAACAGCTTTAAATTTTTTTAAAACTTTTCTTCATTTTTAATTTAATTTTTAAAATACTTAATTTTCTTAACTTAATTTTTTCTTAAATCTTAGATTATTTTGTTTGGTTTTTCTACAGTTAAAATATTATATTTTATTATATTTTTTTTTGTAATAATCACTGCCTAGTTTGTTATTCGTCGATTTGACTATTTACCGTTATTTTTTTCACACGCACTGCACAAACTTCCATACCATCAACAATAGACTTCCATAAAGAAGCCATACTTAACTTAGAGCGAAGTCTTCTCTTCTATTTTTGTCGCAGTTTTTGGGCCTCTTTGCGTGCCTTGAATCCTCGAAAGCTTGCCTGAATCTTGGTGGCCGCATCGGTTGCCATTTTTTGCTTCTTTCGCACCAAAAATCCCCGAACATTAGCTTGGATCTTGGTGGCGCATTTGTCTTCAACCGATGAACCTTCACTTCCGCTGCTGCGTTCGTCACGCAAATGGGCGGCATTACCGTTATTATCGGCCATATTGCGAATGGCTCGATAGTATCCGTTGGATGGTCTTTGGCGGCGAAGTTGTTTCCGGACTCGATATCCCCTGAAACCGGCTTGGATTTTAATGGCTGCGTTTTCCTCACTTGGCGATGAATTTGGTGAACTCGGATGAATGTGCATTTCTGTTCCCGTTTGAAGAGAGTGAATTATTTGCTGAGTGAATGGAGCGATGTTGAAATTGTAGTTTATTTTTTTATTTATTTAATTTGTATTTTCGAGGCGAATTGCGTTCAACTTTTGTTGAGGACCGATCGGTGTGATTTCCAACTTACGACTGATGAAATTACGAGAGTACCACAAAACGATGCTTGATCTATGGCGTGAATATCTATCCCGCTTGCTGACGATGACGAAGTGTTTGAACGATGCTGGCGCTGATCTCTGTTATTTATCCAAGTCCGTCGTCGTTGTCCAAGTCGACCGAGCCTTTGTATCTTTGTATCTTTAGACTTAGCTAGACGAAGCGATGGCGGTGCAGCACAAAATATATGTTGGCCTGTCAGGTTATTTAGGAGAGAAATAATTTGTATCTACGGCGGTGGCGGCGGCGGCGTTTGGCTGGTTCTGTTGCGGTGGATGCCTGTGCGCGGAATATACTCGTGCCAGGGCCAGTGAGATGCTCTTATAGGCACCGCTCGGAGCACGCCAAAGGCGGCGCGCACTCATCGCATGTTATTTTTCATTTTTTTTTTGCTTCACGTTTTGTTTTTTGTTGTTGGTGGCTTTGTTTTATTTAATTAATTTTTCTTTCTATTTATTTTTATTTTATCTTTCATCATTCAATTTCTCTTCCTTCGTTCATTTTTGGATTTGTGGACAGGGGAGTTAGGCGGGGGATGGAGGGGATCGATGCGCAGTGTGTGATGCTGCACAGTTGAATGAATGATGAATCAAAATTGAAATTGCATCAGTGGGTGGTGTTGGTGGTTGGAAGGGGTCGTAGGTATTGTAACCTGGCACGAGAGCATCTATCTATGCCTTGTAAGCAAAGCACCCCTTTTATAAAGTGAATATTACTTGGCAGGGGGTAGCTTTGGCTACACACTTCTGTGGTAGGCTTGGTAGCCGTACAAAAACAATTTCTTTGTTTATTTAAATAATAACTTAGATTTTGAAAAAAAAAAAAATTATTGCTTCACAAACACCTATGAGGTTACCCTCGGTGAGATAATAGGACTAAGTTTTTATATGGAACTTTATGTCCCTCTGGGAGTTTTTAATACAAATCTGTGCTTATACCTCGTAGATTTTATATATTTTTGGTTTGTTTTGATATTCTTTTAAAATGCTTTACTATTTTGTATACAAAAATTGATGTTTACACTGGCGATGATTGGAAGAGGGTGAATGCGATGGTGAGGGGGGGTGGGGGGCTTGGTGATTGATAGGAATTATATTTATAGAAAAGAGTCGATGTTTGTTTTTTAATGATTTTTATGGCGGATGATGTATATCTTCGACATCAATTGCTTTTACATCATGTTGGTTGTAGATTGTAAAATTTTGTGTTGTCGTTTTGTTGGAATTACAGGCAATTAGTAATTTTTGTAGATATATTTTATTAGCTATGTGACTTTAATTTTGAATTTAATTTTAATATAAGATGTTTTTGTTTTTTTTATTTTTTTTTTTAGTGGGTTTGCAGAATTATGCAAAAAGAGTAATATTTGAAATATTTTGACAGGTGAGCAATGTTTAATATGATTGAGTTTAAACTTTATTTTAAGTGAAGCAAACATATTTCAGGTACCAGCCCGGCAATTACGCAAAATTGAAAAAAAAATCTATAGTTTTGTACTAGTTTTGTACAGTTTTCTACAACTAAAGCCGGGTTTTGAAAATGCAAATGCCTTAGACTCACAAAATCAACATTTTTTTGTGTTGTAACAAAACTGTACAAAACTTGTGAATCAGATTTACATTTTTATTTTTATGATTTGGGATATGCCGGGACATAACGTCCCCAGCCTGGCACTTTCAATAAGCTTTAGCTTAGAATCCAAGCTTTTACAAAACCCGGCTTTGGCTTTACAAAATTGTACAAAACTAAAGATTCTTGTTTAATTTTGCGAAGTTGCCAGACTGGGTGCATGGACGTAAATATTTCCTTTTTTAAAAAAATTGAATTTTATGAAAAAAATTATCAAAAGAGAAAATTTTGCTGCTAAATTTTTTTTTACAATTTTTTTTTTTTTTTGAAAAATTAAATACACAATACTTTTCGAAATCATAAGAAGATCCTGTTGACAATTTTGACCGAAATTGGTTCAGCTAGTAAAGAGATAATACAAAATTATGGCAAAGGAGAATGGGCGGTTTCGCCCCATTAGTGTAACACAGGGAAAAAACGCAACGTAAAATGTAGATCGATCATATTCAATTCAAAGTTGTTCCGATTATTTGGTTTTGGTGCCATGAAATTAATTGCAAAGTAATAAAGTCAAAAACTCATAAAATAACGTACTCGAAGTTTAATTGAAACCGTTACAGAGTCGTTTTCTAGAAAAATACAATAACTCAAAACCGTTACATGGGAGGTATGTATTTGTTCTAATCAAGAAAAATAGAAACACAAATCTGTCAAACCGTTTAGAACCGACGAACATATCGAAGAACGGCATAACAAAAACCACTTTTGTGGACTTTTCCACCATCGTGGTATTGGTTTTGATTTTTGTTTTTGACACGAAACCAAAACTTGCCTTACAGAGAAAGTAAACAAACTACAAATTGTGTTTAATTTTTAATGCGAGAATCAGTTTTTATCTGAAAAATAAAATATCATTTGCACGGGTTTTAAGGTCTGACTGCTTACTGTTTTTTGTTTCTATACTACTAGTTTGACTGCACTATAAGATGATTTTCTGATGGAAAAAGCTGAATTTTCACCTCACAAATTTAATGTTTGTATTCGAACAAGGGAGATATCCACATATTGTGAATAATATAGCTGTTCGAAAGCGTGCTTCAAATAATTATGATACAAAAAAAATAAGTGATGGAGATGTCACCAGGAAAACAGAGCGGTGAGGTATATGTAATTTATACTGAGACGGCTCTGTATACAACACTGTGATTTCTATTGTGACTTCTCTGTAGACAAAAGACATTTTAGAAATCGCTATAAAAAAGACTATTCACAGTTTTTATTAAACTTTACTGAAGCCAAAGTCCACACATTCAAGTTCAATTCAAATACTCATTTTATAAGTAAAAAAAAAAAAACAACCATAAAATTTATGGTTTATAATACTAAGTGCTAGCAAATAATTTAGCAAAATAACAAAAATGTTAATATGCATAAGTAGAATGAAAATTAATATAAAAAGATAATTACTAGCAATAAGAAATGGCTCTGTTTATAATTATTTTTTTTTTTTAAATCTCACCAAACATTTTCTCATAAAACCAAAATTATCTTAAGTGTTAATAGTTTACGAGTGTTTTTGTTTTGGTCGATTTTTTATACTCTCTTTTTTATTTATGTTAATATTTTTTTTATTTAAGAACATTTGGCATTGAAGTGGGTTTAAATAATATTGAACGTTTTGTTTAGAAAATAAATTTAAAAAAGATTTAAGAATTAAAAACAAAAGTTACGTATACGCCCCCCTTAACCTTTTTTATTGCAAATACTTTTTTCAAACTAATACCAGTCTCTAGATATCCTAGTTTTAAAAAAATATCAAAACATTCTAAGCCAAATGGTTTCATATTGTTTTGGAACAATATTCGCTTTGTTCCATGTTTGCTGTCAACATTTGTTCTCAATTCTCAACCCAATTTCGAGAATTGATTTTTTTCTGAACTAGAAACACAAAAACAAAAAAAAAAAAATACAAAAATTAAGAAGATGTTGATGACCCTCACCCAAACAAAAAAAAAAAAAATCACAAAATATTCGCTTTTTATTATGACTGCGAGCATTGGGAATTTCTTTTGTTTTTTTTCGAATTCCGATCGCGATTTCGAATGTGAGGTTTATGTGTATATTTTTACAGAAAACAATAATGATGATTATTTTGACAAACCAAGTTTACAAAAACACACCACAAGATGTCTTCCATTAGCGCGAGCAAATAAATGCAAAAGTTGAACCTTCAATTGACGCAGTTGGTTTTTCAGCTGCATAATTTTTGTTCTGCAGAAAATTGTTTGCAGATTCAATATAATGTGTATGGGGGATATGGCAAATCGAATTGCAGTCGAATCCCTAAAATAAATCTGCTTCTGGGTATTTTGTGTGTTACGTCCATTTTTTTTCGAACTAAAACTTTGAAATGCACACAAAAACTGAAAATCTGTCAAAGAGATGTTTTCTATTTTTTCTTCCCTGTCCATCATAAAATTTTAAACTAATTGTTTTGCCAAATAAATGAGAGCGAATACGTGTGCGAACGATGACGGTGACAGAGTGGCTAAAAGAAAGACACTTCCTGTTGATTTATTTAGGGACGAACGAACGATAGAGAAAACCTCCCACGTTTGTTGGCATATGGATTTGTTTGAATCACGAATTTTAATTACTCTGACATTTTGACAAAATTAGCATGCTCCTTAAAGAATCCTACGAGAGTGTTTGTTTGTCGTTTTAAATTGTTAGTCTGTTTGACGTATACAGTTAAAATAATTTGGCAGTCTTTATTAGGGGGTGGCAGAAGATGGGTGATAAGAAGATTATTAAATTTTCCATGACATGGTTTGGTTATGTTAGGTTTTCAAAAAAATATAAACAAATCTTTCATACGACATTTTATGGAAAAGTGTTTAGGAATGAGTGTATTAAATAAATTCTTGTGCAAAGTTTAAAATTGATACCCCGAATTTTCAAGATACCCCGAACACAAGTTAAAGGATTTTATTTCCTGGGTTATATGGGGGGTTATTTTCTGAAAAATTATAACCAAGCAGCTGCTGCTGGTAGAATCAGTCGAATACTATTACGATTTTGTTTGTGCACAATTTCAATAAAATTGAAGAATAAAGAATTTCCGTTAAATTTTGTATGGGTTCACTATATTTTCTACTTTTAATCAAAGTTTTGTGATCTAACATTATATTGGAGTCACTTAAGCTCAACGTGCTCAAATTTCGACGATATGGACAACCGGTAAAAATAGTAGAAGACTTTCAATATCTTCGGAATTCTGTTTCTACCAAAGGCGGAACTGAATAAGAAATCTACAGCCGTATTAGGAAGGCGTAAAATCTTATTTTAAAAAGCTTCAAACGTTCGTGAAAGGAAACATCTTAAGGATTTTCTGGCCCAATCGTATAAAAGTGTAGAACGGGTTAAGAATCGATAGTAATGTTTTTTCTTTAATTTTATAAACCTCCAACTTTCGGTTTAACCTTAAAAACAGCTACTCGCGGACATATGATTCATTGTGACTTTTGAGGAAAGTTATAGATAGGCAAAACATATATTTCGACCGCAAAGATATTCGAAAACAAAAAAAAAATTAAATGCACGATTTTCAAAAAAATACTAACGCACATCTAAAGCCAATATTTCAAAAAAATACAGCCACCCATTTTCGAAAAATTGATTTTTAGAAAAAAATTTTTTTTAAGATTTTTAAAAATCCAAAACTTTTATATCAAATAATTTTGAAGTTGTTAAGAAGCTTTTGTATGAAAAAATCATCAAAATTGCTTCAGTTGCTTAAGAGAAAATGAAAAACCGTTCGATGAGAAGTACCGTTAATGTAATTTTTACAAACATTTCTTTCATTTCAGAAGTATGACCCTACTATCAAAAGTAGACGCAATATTTTTTATTAAAATCGTTAGAGCCGTTTTTGAAAAAAAGTTAAATTGTCCTAAATTGTAATATGCCAGGTACCGTTAGTTTTGGTCGTAAAAACAAAATTTCAATATTCCCTCTAGGGAAACAAACTCTCAATTTTCCCACTAGGGAATCACCAAAGATCCTTAGCCACCAAATTTGAAGATAATCGCTTCAGCGGATTAAAACTCATACATACTATGTATGCTCTCACATACATGTACGAAATTTCAGCAAATCCATCGAACCGAACACGGATTGACGAAATGCACTGCTTTTTAAATCTCTATCATATTAATGTTGATTTTGATTAAAACCTCGAAGATTTTATAGTTCATTTGTTTGTACAGCATTGATTAAAATTTGAATAATCTCTCATAAAAAATTATTTTAGCAGATAAAGCTTAACCCGAAAGGTAATATTGATGCAGTTCTTGCAAGATGGTTTAGATGATTGCGACTATTGGGATGTGAGTAAGGGATTGTTAGATATATTCCACCAATAAAAACGCTGTTAAGATTTGTATTTGTAGTTGATGAGCGGCATTAAACGCTTTTTAACATTTTCTTTTGTAAAAGATATTTGTTTACACTTTTGAATATACAGCTAAAAACTCTTATCCTCTCCTCTTGACTATAAGAAGAAGGAAGTACGTCCCGCACAGTTGTGCATTTAATCCTGTGGGCTATAATATCTATTCTTAAAGTGAATTAAAAAAGCACAATTGGATTTCTTGTAAGACTTTATATTATTTTAGGCTACAGTGGGCATGAAGAGTATTGAAAACTTGTAAAAAAACACACATATACTTTCCAGATGATTCGCTAAATAAACGAAATTCTCATTTCTTTTAACCTACATTACGTTCGTTCATTAAATCTAAATCTACATAAGTACTTACTCGTATTCATTAAACTTGTAAGCTCGTTCTCGAGTACTCTTGGGTGCACAACAACAAAATATGACAAAATAAATCAAGTTCAAAATCAATCCAAAGTTCTACATATAATTAAAAATAGATGCAGTCTGATTAAAATAAACAAATTGATTTCGATAAATTAAACACCATTGATTGCGTCATTTTATGTCTAACTCATTTCAATATTCTTGACTTTTCCAATTCACCACTCCAACTCAATACAAAGTTAAATGCAAATCTAATATTCACACCGCCCTCGATGAATTTAGTGAGATCATAAATTCAATTCAATTATCTAATTGAAAAATGTTTACAATTTTTTTTGTTTTGTTTGAAAAATCATATAAAGAGAGAAAGAGAATATCTACTTCGACATGATTTAAAGCCCCTTGATCGTGAGGTGCCGGTGATTTGACCAGCTGTGTTTTGTTTCCAATGGCAGGGTCGTGTTTGTTCTTAAAAAGCGCCCTTAATCCAACTAATATATATTATCCTGAGGCTAAATTTATAAACCTTAAGGAATTTTGATTAGTAGGATTGTTATTTTCTGTTTGTTTCGTTCTTGTTGATTCTCACTCTTTTAAATAACTCTATTCAATTTTTGATTGTTTTTTTTTGACTTGCAATCGTTTTGACTCAATGAAATGTTTCTGGTGCCCCTACACCCTACTCTTCGGAACTCTCATACAAAATGACAGATACGCCTCTGTTATTCACGAGACATGAGATACAGGTTCAGCTGGTAGCCTCAACTTTGTTTCTATAGCGATACATTCCGGTCAAGCGTTGATTTTTCCTGACCCCTAACAGTTCTAGAAACAGTTCTATGGAGTTTATTCTTCCAAATGGCCAATTGAGGGGATAATGGGGAGCAAAAATATTCAACACGATCGTTAAAAATCTTATGATGACGTTAACTGTGACGTCAAAGTTAAATAAATCAACCACAGCCAATTTAGCTAAATGGAAATTTTTCCTAAGGTCTGCTGGTTTGGCTGCTGAGATTTGTTTGCAAAATCAAACAGAGGTCTTATAAATTTTCCGTCAGAGTATCTTTTTTGTTTTTTTTTGGTAAATGAAAAAAGATACAGATACAATGTGAGGAGGAGGTGGTTTTTTTTTTAACGTCAGTTCACTTTGAAATAATCACAATGTGATTCTCCCACTCAATTTTATTTGAAATTATTTATAACGAAAGTAATGATAGTCTCGTTTTTATAATTTCTTAGATTAAAATCAGTTGCAAGTTGCAACTCTGACAAATAATACTTGTAATGGTTACCTGCATAGAGAATTGCATTGAATGAAATTAATTAAAGTCTCGCTTTGACATTCAGTTACATAAGACTCATTCAATTGTGTTTTAGAATCTTAAATTGGCAGAATTTGACTGTGAAATTGTGCTATTTTGCATATTGCATGTAAAGAGCACAATGCAACGGAATGGAAATTTTATTTTGTTTGATAGATTTCCCAAAGAAAGAAATTTGTTTACGGGCTAATAGTTGTACAACACAAACCACAAATTACAATTAGGTGAGAAGTGAGAACCTACATACATAAATGGGTTGGTATATCTTTTAAAAATTTCAATTGTTTGTGCTTACTTTGTATAATGTATATATTGTATTCAAGAGAAAATTAGGCCGAAGAAAGATGCCAATCTTGATACAATGCTTATAGATGAGTTCGACCTCCAATATTATCAAAAATTGTCAAAAAGTAGGTGAAGTGATGGTGAAGGTTTTGGAAACGTTATCGCACTAAGGATAATTTTTATTTTACTATGTCCGGTAGTTGCCAACCGTTGGTCTTCGAAATACATCAGCCCCACAAAGCTATTAAGAAAGATTCAGTAGAATTCATTGTTTAAAACTAATTATTGAAAACTTCCATGCCTAAATGTTTCGAAAAACTAAAAAAAGTGCAGTTTTGTACAAGTTTTGTAAAGTTTTGGATACAAAATACTTATTTTTTCCATTTGAAACACAGACAAATTAATTTGAAGTGTCTCCGAGGCATTTGCAGTGTGCACGCCACAAACAATTATGCATGTGACAATCATGGGACAACGCAGAAAACCGAGGAAATAAAATGCTCTTAGGGTCCAGATTCTTTACTTGTTTAGAGCTCCAAACTAAGTATGCTATTTGACTTGGTTAAGAAAAATAAATTTGAAAATCGTTAGAGCCGTTTAATGCTCATCCAAAACCAAAATTTCAAAAATACAGTGACCCGTTTTCGAAAAATAGGTTTTTCAAAAAAAAGATTTTGAAATATTTTTTTAAAATCCAAAAATTACGTTTTTAAAAAATTTGATATCAAATAATTTCAAAATTGTTACAGAGCTTCCGTATAAAATCATCAAAATTAGGTGACCCATTTAAGATAAAGTCAAAAATGAAAGAAAATGTTGTGGTTACTAATGTAATTCGTAGTTTTTTTTTTATAAAACGCTAATGAATTTATTGTTAAAGGAAAAAATGCTACATATTTCTAAGTTAATTCAACTTTATATTAATGTGGCACTAATACCAAAAAATGTAAAGCCAAAGGTACTATTGTTTTGTTTTAAGTTGAGCATAGCTACCACAGCCACTGTGGGGTGAAACTCATTACTCAAGTGATTCCAAGAAATGGCCGATAGAATTCTTAAGAACTCACCTACTGGTGAATAGATGTATAGGACTTTAGTTTCTCTGTGGCTGACGTAGCTCAGAAAGTGGTTGTAATTTTTCAGAACCAAAACCCAGCTCATGGATTGAATTAGAGGTTTGATATGACGTAGTAACAACTCAGTTGTATTTGTCTCTGATGCATTCCACCTTCCTAAAGAGTTCTTTACGGAGGTGTACTTTCGTAGAGTTTGTACTTCTTTTGTACTTTCGTACACGAGGTAACTGAAGAATGACCTGTTGATTTTATTAAAACTGTAGCTATTCAAAGATATAATTAGCTATAATATTTGAATGTGTGTTGTTTGTGATAATACATAATAGTCATCATATTTTTACTGATGTAGTATTTTGCATCAATATAGTAACGTTGTCAATGTGGTTGACAGTTGATTAATAAAAAGATTTGCAAGATCATTATTAATGTTAAAATATGAGAACCACATGCAAACTTTGACAACAATTTTCCATACAGCTCTAAATCTCTGACTCATTGTTACCTAGCATTCCAAATACTTGTTAATAAGCTGAGTAAAATAGACGGTTTGTAATTTATTGAACTTCCCTCTTGTTTTCTTTATATTCTCCAAGGCCAATCACCAAAGTCAGAAGATAAAAATTAAATTTAGATATTCTTCAATACAAATTACTTTTCCACCCCCCAATTTGTACCACCCACTTAGTAAAATTATATATTTATAGAGATGAAACGAATTCCTAACACAGTGATTCACCACCAACCACATCGATCATTCTCCAAGAAGAAAAAAAATGCTATCCCCACCCCACTAAATTCACAGTCACATTGTTATTTTACTCACTTTATTGTAAAGTTAAAAATAAATTTCCCCAACAATGTAAATGGACTTATTAAGTAAAGTGATAAAATGTAAGATTACTTAAAAAATAATTTAGCGTCCCCACAGTCATAAAATTTATTTCCAAAAATATTAATCATGAGGAAAATTATTGTGGTTTGCGAGCTCAAAAGAACGACAGCCACCTCTACTGAATAATATTGTTTTTTCAAAATGCCACTTTCTTCTCTAAAAATAGTATAAATTTAATTTTCATTTTTCACTGACGCAATGCCAAGGTGAATATATATATTCTTGTTTAATGGCACCCATAACAGCCATGTCCTCCATGCAAAGAGATCGTTTGTTTTCCTGGTGTTTCGTCTTTAATAGCGATTGGAGGTAATACACAGAGACTTACTTTGTGGGGGTCTGGATCGTGTTTGGGTGGCAAACAAATCAAATTTTAAGCGAGAAAATTAAAAAAGAGTGAATGTGTCAGGGTGAATGTTTCATATATTTCACATTGAGGAAATTATATGATTTTGGACACACGTATTTGAAATAAATATTTCTTGAGGCAACTTTGAAGATATTGACGAAAAAGGTTGATGTATCGTGTATTGTACATTGGAGTTAATCTGGAAATAGAATTTAATTCTCAAATATTTGAATGATTCTATCACATTGATACTACTTTCATAATTCTTTTCTATTAGAGCGCATTGCATTTGTTTTGGTTAATTTAAGAATAAATCACTTTATTAAGAAACACTGCTGAGCGATGGTAAATTATCGGTCTTTTTTAGCAATGGGGGAGCGCAGTTTTTACAAAAGGTGATGGCTAGTAGTTTTATTACCCAATCACCTTACTTACCAAAGAAAACGTATATACTGACTTACTCATTAAGCCTCGTACGCTGCTGATGCGAAACGCAATTTTTCGTTGGTTTCCAACAAGAAAAGCAAAAACTAAATTTTTCGTTACGATTTTGTTGTGTGATTTTTGTATAAGATTTTTCGTTTCGCTTCAGTAGCGCACTGGGCTTATATGTTGTTGTAATTTCGCCTCGACGAAAATTACATCCCTCCATGACCTGCATCGTTCACAGCCAAAGCCACTCTGATCATCTACTAACGAACAACCTTCTTCGTGTATATTGAAAATCAGCATATTATTATCAGAAAACAAACTTCTTTGTGTGAATAACGGTTGCCACTCGCATAAGAAATATCTTATCCTTGTAATTTGTCCAAAAAAAAAATTACCAATCCAAAGAAAAAAAACCTACCAAATCGAATAAAATCCTACCAAAGGTTAAAAAGCTATCAATTTTGGTAGGATTTTACCAAAACGGCCACCGTGCGCAGATTCCCTATCGATCGGTTGCGGTTGGAAAAGTCAAGTTGATTTATTATCTATTCTTCATAAATTAATTAAATGAAAATCATTATATTATTTCTATTTCTCCCTTTTAAACTAATTTACCAGCGACATGTTTTAATAATTTTTGTATTATTTCAAAGGTACAGGCAGCCTTCCTCCTACAATTCAGTTTTTATGTCATGATCATTCATTCAAATATTTACCGATCGTTATTTTTGATACATGGTGGTAAATAGTGATTTTGTTTATATTGTAGGTCGTTGGTTATGTTTAATGACTAAAGCTCTGAACGCTTTCATTAAAACTTCGAACTTTCGAACTTCAAACGGAACGAAATGGAACGGAACGGAATCTGTCTGTGTGTGTTTGTCCCTTTTGCTTAGTGAAACTGGAAATCCCTTGAACCTTCGAGTAGAAAGAATAAGGAGTATAAATACGAGGTCGGAGAAGGAGATCGCTTTTGCTTAGCGAAACTGGAAATCCTTGGAACCTTCGAGTAGAAAGAAAGAGGAGTATAAATACGAGGTCGGAGAAGGAGATCAGGAGTGTTTTTGACAGTGATAAGAATAAGTGGTTGTGAAATCGATATTTGAAAGTGCTATTTCTTGTAAATTGTAAAGAGTAAATGTAAAACGATTTATTTGAGAAAAAAGTGTTTGTTAATTTGAAAGTAAATATAAGTGTATAGTAAAAAGTGGAAATAAGTTATATTTGAACCCAGAAAAATATTACAATACAAACAAAATATATGCTTTTCAACAATGTGTTTATTTGTACGGTGTTCTATAAATTAGTGCTAAAAAAAACTTAAGAATTTTGCAGAACGGGATTTTGATACCAACCCGTTTTCAATTTTCAGATAAGAATTAAAAGTTTGGTACCGCTATTAGCAGAACTTTTTTGAAATCTATAATGTGCACTATGGAAACCCTGAAATATTTAAGCTATCTCATACCTTAAAGCGATGTCACTGCAGTCAGAGTGATAGGTAAACGTCCTACCTTCTCTATACTGACAATTTTAGTTGAACAGACTATAGTGTCATGCATATTGCATATGATAAAAATGTATTATTACTCTTATTATTATTATTATTACTATAGAATTTCTGCACTTTCTCAGCTCTAAGAAATGCAAAAAATTTACTGATCATCATAATCATAATTATTTTCATTACTTCTTTTGCATGAAGAAGTGCGTTAAGGCATTGCTATATCTTTTACGTATTACTTATGAGTAAAAAATATCAATTTTTGTGTTTTTGAGGAATTTATTTTAAAGATTTGTTTAAATCCTTTGATTTAGTGAAAAAACAACACAGTTTTTGTGAAATACGTTGTCAAAAATTGAGAAAAACAAAAAAAAAAGGATTTTTTAAAATCATTTTGTTCGTAAATCACAGTAATGTCAGCCAGCGAGGAGTGGCCATAGAAACCAAGTTAGACTTTTGCAAAAGATATTGACTCTCTAAACTCCAATCTAGTATCAGAGATACCTATCGAATTTTGAACATCCCAAAAACACAGTTTTTGTGATGTATTGGGTAAAAAAAGATTTCATTTTCAGAAACAAGACCATGTTTTTTGCAATGTTTTTAAACCTAAATAATTAATTGTAATTCAAGTCAAATAAATTCAGACTTGTATTCAGCGCATCAAACGTTTTGCCAAAAATTTGGTCCATATTTTTGAGGTTACATATGTATATTGAAAAACTATCTGAGCAAAGATTGCAGATCTTTTTACCATTTACATTTCTCCTATTAACTGTTTTTTTTTTGATAGGAGGTCTACTTACCCCCTAATATGTTAGGGGGCAATTTATGTTTCCCCTTTCATATACAATATATTTTTAATTCTCCCACCACCATTATCCTTCTAATAATTTTTTTCAATTTTTCCCTTTGAAAACTGGATTGCCAGTGGTCGAGGAGGAATACATAATACACTCCCTTCTATCCGATTTTAGCGACTCAGATTAATTTTTGTACTTCTTTATAAAATAAAATTAATGAATAACAAAAAAAAATAATTTTTGTAACTATTATTGCTATAAATACCCACTTATTTTCCCATTTTGGTAAATACCAGGTATATACTTGGGTATTTACCCACAAATAGTATATTCCAGGTACTTGCCCATCACTAGCATCGAATACGCGATTTTATATTGTGTTAGTAGTTTATTTGCATTTGTGCTGCTGGACAGGTTCTCTTAACTTGATTTCACATATCAAAGTTGACTAACTTTCCAGTCAATTTTCCAATAAAATTGCCTAAATCGAGAGAATTTTTTTTTTACGGCTGAACAATCAGAGACCCGAAATTTGGCTGAATATTTAGTCCCTGCCCAATTTTTTTGTCTCAAATATTTCGGAAATGAATTGATACATCAATTTGGGTTTAGCTGTTCAAAACTTAATATCTCGAGAACAAGCGATCCTAGTTTGGTTTTTGACCTTATTTAATATAATTTAATATAAAAACTTAAATATGACCAGGTATATAAGCTCCAAGTTCCAAGGGCACCATTCAATGGAGGTGTTACCATTGTGAATTATGTGCATCGCTCTCAGACCTCCTAACTTATATTTCTCGATGGATCAAATCTTTTTATAATTATTATTCCACCCAACCTTCATTACTTTACCCTTCGTTGAGACCTTGGCAACGTGTCTTTTTTCTTAGACCATAAACTTAAAGACTTATTTTCTCAACAAAAAAAAAAAATTATTATATTTCGGTCAATTCGTTTCGCTCAACACAATTTTTTAATGATTTTTCTAATGAAGTGCGTTGGCTTCTGTTTCTGAAGTGTATTTTCTGCTCTCTGTGCCGCCTATTCAACCGAATTCTGTGACCTGCATTCTCTGCAAAATTCTAGTACACGTTTATTTAGCTTTGAGTTGATTGAGATCTACAATATTTTACTCGTACATATTTTACACACTCGACTCATTGCCCTAGTTTCTACTTTCCAGTCTGCTGAAATACTTAGTTCTTACATTTATTGCAAAAAAAAAAACTTTATATTCGCATTCGATGTCTAATAAATTGGAAACAAATGGGATTCCGTTCACTTAAGATTTGGCATCGTGTCCGGTCTATGGGCTGGGTTGGATATAGTGAGTGGATTTGCGGAGGTATTATAGAGTTGAATTAAAAATCGAATTGTGCCCGTCCAATGCTTGAACGAACGAACGGTTGCATTCCGAGGTAATAATTAAATTTAATGTTTGTTTTTATGTGGAATTTATTAAAATTTACATAAACAGTGAACTTGATATGTGCACTATCAAGCACGAATTAAAAACAAATTGTAATTAATTGAAATACTTTTCTGATTTTTGGTTGGTCGAGGCTGTAGTGGGGCAATGATGGTTTTTTTGATAGAGTGTGTGAATAAATATGCAAATATATTCGTTGCTCTTAATTTTTCATAATAAAGTACATAAAATAGTGAAGTGTTTTTTTTTTTTTTTGATTTTCGTGTTCGAAAAAAGAGGATTTATGCAGTGAAGTATTGGAAATCGATAAAATTTGAACGTTATGATAATTCTGAAACTTATTCATTTTTAAATTTTGCGAATCCTTGGGTAAAACAGGTGTTGACATTCTGCCATCAATGTAAGAAATAGTCTAACCCCCACATAGAATTATTTATAACAATAGTTTAAGAATAGATAAAATTGGTTCCGTTCAAGTTTGAAATTGGCAAGTCAAATGAGATAGCCAAGCACCACTTCAAGAATATGTCTGCAATCAAGCGGATTTTTATTCGATCTTGACTAAGCCCATACCTCTAACCGACCCGTACAGCAGAACTGGGGTGATTAAGCGTAGAGGGCCTCGCTTTTTTTTTTTAGAGAAAACTTTGCTCAAGAATCAGCGGTTATCAACTGTGATTACGTTTGATCTCTGCACTAATGTCATTGTGCGATGTAATAGTCGTTATTACTGAAGCACTACATTTGCCTAGTACAGACAACATTTCATGCAACGAAATGTGGGCATTTATAGGAAAAATGAGGCTCGAATCTAATTATTATTTTGGATATCAATATAAGTACAACAGTTTTGTGTCGACTTCCAATTCCAAACTGTTAATACCCGTTCTCGAGTTGGAAAAGATTCACAAATAATAGAGACTTCTTGCCATACGTTTCTTACTTTGGCGGACACTAAGTGACGGAATCAAAAAAATTTTAACTCTGAAATTGTAGCTTTTTAAACGCGCACCAACAATTTGTGGCTCGCATCGTTTTTGAGTTTTTGAATTTTCCGCTAAAATAATTCTGAAGTTAGCGGACAAAATCTCAAAAAATTAGTTGGCATCCAAATTCGTAACTTAAACACTTTTTGAAATATTTAAGTTTTTGCTGAAAAAAGTAAGCTCAATAGTGACCTTCCAAAATCTAAAAAAATGAAAAATTACAAAAAAAATTGCTTGCAGAAATTGAAAGTCACCATGAACTAGATGAAACGCGCAAACTTCGATTTTGTAGCTCAACTAGTTTTTTTGTTCTTCAAGATTCCTCTAAAATAACATCTGTGAATGTCAAAATTTTCAAAAAAAAAAGTTGAATTTTTCTCCATTGGCTCCAGAGGACCGGAAGTACTCTCTTAAAATTAAAAAAATTAGAATAGAAAATCACCCGTGATAGCTACAAAATTAAAATTTGAAAAATTCAACTTTTTTGAAAATTTTGACCTTTTCAGATCTTATTTTAGCGGTATTATTCAAACAAAAAAAAAAAAAGTTGAGCAAAAACAACAACATCGGGGTTTGCGCGTTTCATCTAGTTCATGGTGACTTCAAATCACTGAAAGCAAATTTTTCGGAATTTTTAATTTTTTTAGATTGTGGAAAATAAATTCGTCAAAATAACAGAAAAATTTAAATTTTGCTGTATGTAAAAAATATATTAATTTACTTTTATCAAAATCTAACTATTTTTAAACAAGATAAAAATAAAAAAAATTTTGCACTTTTCACATTATATTTTTTAGGTTTTATAGAAAAATTAACTAAACAAAATTTGTAGATATTTTTACCACTTACAACTCTTGTATAGAACTTTTTTTCGCTACGATGTTAGCTTTAGATAGAAGTCGTAAAAAAACACAATTTTCGACAACCACCCAACATTTCCACCCCCTTTCTCCCAATCTGTTGGTGGGCAATTTATGTTTCCCCTTTCAATAACCATTTATCCTAAATTTTCCCACCACTCTTATCCTGCAAATAATAATTTGTTCCACTTTTGTCCACTGGAAACTGGATTGGCACTACTGGTCTAACTTTGGAGTACCCGAGCTGAAAAGAAGTGACAACGGAACCCAGTTTGAACAAATTCACACTTCAGAGTTCTAAAAATTTCGAGGGACTATGTTTTCGTCAAATCTTACCCGTTCATAATTTTCCACAGGAACTGCTTCATAGAGGCAGCAGTAAAAATTGCCAAACTCCAGACCATTATCCAACGCACCAGTCCATTATCCAACAGCTGCCGCCCTTCAGAACTTTTGATTATTTCAATTTAATTACAAGGGTAAAGTCAAGTAAACACAACAATTCAATAATAGACACCGTGCCCGGCCGAAAGACGATCTAGTTCCTGGAGAATTAGTTTAGCAACGAGCAAAAGTGGTCAAATGTTTTCACTTTTTTGAAACAGTTGATAAAACAATGTGCTTGTAACAGGCTTGAATTGAATTTTTAATTTTGTGTATTTAAACATCGTTTGTTTTCTTCAATAAAATTTTAATAAAATGTTTGGTTATACAGAAATAAAAACATTTGATTGGTTTCGGGACTTGTCCAATTTTGTC
Source organism: Meliscaeva auricollis (assembly GCA_948107695.1). Taxonomy (NCBI): domain Eukaryota; kingdom Metazoa; phylum Arthropoda; class Insecta; order Diptera; family Syrphidae; genus Meliscaeva; species Meliscaeva auricollis. Next base: position 78,177,528 of record OX403616.1, on the reverse strand, counting down.
CGTTTTTGAATACAGTTCTTGTTTCAATATTTTTTCCACGAAGATTCGTCTTTTATCACTTGAAACAATGCCTAAATTGTGAAGAAAAAGTATAAGAATGCAGCCCTATTTCAGCAAAACTCAATTTCAATAAAATTTGAGTGAATAATGAAGAAGGAACTTTATGCTGGCATAATACGATGCAATTTACCTAGATTTTTGGGGACAGATAGCTGCGAAGAGTTTGAAGTCGCTTTTCAAGTAGATTAATACCCCAGAAAAACCTCTAAAATTGTCAGGAAACCAATAAAATGTTTTTATTTCTGTATAATGAAACATTTTATTTAAATTTTTTTTCAAGAAAACACACAAGATAAAAAAAAATTAAAACGCTAAGTTTTACCAACGCTTTCAAAGAAGTGAAAACATTTGAACACTTTTTCTCGTCAATTTACATGATAAAAGATTGTTGGCTTCTGTTTCTGTTCCCTATAAGCCTTACCGAACTAGATATAACATGATTGATCTCTCTATTCCATCGCTTACTCCTTTATCGACTTCAAGAACGAGAGGCACAGTAACCGCTCCTGATATTCATGTGCGCTGATTACGTTGGAACAGCCCATATAAGATCTTCACTAAGTAGTTTGTCGTTGATCTTAAAGTTCTTCCGCTGCCATTTTATCTGTTGGAATGGAACTCGTGAATGCCTTGGCGGGATTACTTGCGTTTGGGGGTAACTTCTAGCGATAACCTTGCTCCTCTTTCAATTAATGTGTTGCTGTTCTGCAGAAATAAATCCGCGATCTAAGCCCCACAGTAGAAGTCACTGTCACCTTCGGCATGCCAAGGCTAACATTACAGGGAAGATCAAACGTTTGTGTCCAGAAGAGTCCGGAAGCATCTTCTTAAACTAATTCATTGTGTCATATGTGTCATTTTTGTGCCAATAAAACAGTTTCAGAAGACTTCTGGATACTTCCGGACTTCGAATCATAAACGACATAACAATTGAAGATTAATTCGACATAATACATCTGTTTATCGATTTCAAAATTTCAAATATTAAAACATTGCTCTTCTCCAAAAATGCAAAAAATTTAGCGCAAACAAAATATCAAAAATCGAATTATGTATGTACAATGTACATTATATTTTCTCATGTTGGAAAAATTTAATTCAAGTCAATAAAAACAAAAATATAATATTTTGCAATGTGAAGACGTCCAAAATATTAAATAGGTTTTCATAAAATTGCATATCAACGTCAATAAGCATTCCTTCTGCATAAATAAAACACAACTCATGCGTAGGTTCGGTCGCCAAGTGCGTCATCAAGAACTCTCTAAATGAGCTCAAAACAATTTCCTCAAACATTTTCAAAAAAAAAAAATAATATAATAATAAAAGAAAAAGTGCTCTTTGAACTTATTTTCTTTCTTTCTGTGTCTCACGATGAAAAATTGAAAATCATGAATGACAGCTATTTCGCGCATTCAAAAATTCAACACGTGTCCAATTTGTGGAATGAAATTTGTATTATATATTTTTTATTTTGTTTTTAAAATTGTGAATTAAAAACAATTTGCATGAAAACGTGTGCAACATGATGATGATATTTACCCCTATCGAAAGCACCCTCAGTCGTTTTAATTTGTGGTCAAAATAAACACCACATGCGTCATTATAATCGGTGGTAGTAAAAACAAAAAAAAAATATTTGTATTTTGAAAAAATGCCAAATTTTGAAAAATTGAAAATTAAAAAGGAAAGATGTTTAATTTTGTGCAAAAATTACAATAAATTCTATCACACTTCCCATAACACTTATAGTGTATTTATAGGAATTAAAAAATGAAAGATTTACTGTCTCTCACCCTCACCATATGTGCATCTTTGCTCGAAAGTAAATTAAAAAAATGTTCCATTTGTGTTTTTATTAAATTTTAATTACATTTATTTAATTTTTTTTTGCTGATCAAGGTTGATTTGTTCATTTGTTTATTTAGAAAATAATTCTTTGTTTACTTTTTTGTGTTTGTTTTTGCATTTGTTTTTTTTTACGTTTACAAAATAAATTTTATGGTACGATAAATCTCAATGTAAAGTCGCCTATTAGTCTCGGGGAAGACGAATGCGTTTTGGCTTTTCACCTTCGGCACTCTTGATCCGCTTCCGCATGTGCTTGGGCAAAACGCGAAATACTTCAGAGTCAATTTGGACGGGCATTGAATTTTGGCGCAATGCAAACCATTTGATTTTCTGCTTTTTGCTTGATACGGCTGAAAGAATTTTAAAAACAATAATAATAATAATTGTAATTAATTTTTATATGGTCTTTAGGATTTGGACAATAAATTTTAATTTGTTTTGAATTTGTAGTGTTTTGGGTAGAGTGTTTTTGTTGTTTTTAATTTGTCTTTTTGTGGGTCTTTCATTTTAAGTAAATTTTCTTGTTTAAAATTAATAAATTGCAAGACTAGTTTTTTTTTGTATTGTTGTTTTCTTTACAAATTTAATAATATTTAAATACTGGGTATTTTCCTGTTATACAATACACAATGTTTAAAATACTTTGAACAAGTGTCAGGAGCAGGACTCAAAAAAGGTAGATTGTTCGACCGTTGCAAGTACAAATGTACCTACTTGAGTTTGTCGTTCAAGGCTATAATAATTGGTTGATTGGCAGGATCAGTTGGTGACAGTTATTAAAAAAAAAACTTGTTATAACCATGAAGTAATCTTCTGTAAATTATGTTCAATAACACTGGTCTGCAAAAATAAAGTTTTTTGTTGTCCTTCATATAATTTTTATGATATTGTATAAGATTGGAATTTTCTAAATCAAAATCTATAACCTTTATTCTGGTCAAGCAAAGCAGGCAGTAATCAGAGGGAAACAAATAAAATGGGATATTTTGAGCTTTTCAAAAGGAATGCTTTTTATGGATTTTTTCAACATTTATTGTAAAGAATCCAAAAGTCGTACAAAAAATTTGTCAAGACATATACATATTTGGTAATTTTGTATACATTTGTTCTACATAAACGGTTTTAACGAAAGATATTCATATTTTAAATTATGCACTAAAAACAATAAAAAACAATTTCTTGTAAGTTTTTCAATGATTTCTCATGTTTACTGTGAAACCTTTTTGTGGTAAGCTTCAGACTCGTGCTCAGTATCCCAAATAACATTTAGTTAGCCATTAAGAATTATTACTTCAGAACTTTTCACATCTAAAAACGCTTTAATTGGACAAAAGAGAAAGCGATTTTTTTAAATGATTTAAAATGATTTAGACAGATCAGACAGAGTGTTCACACCAAGGCGTTTTATATCGATATCAACCTATTGCAAAAGCTGAAAATACAGTGATTGTTTGTGTCGTGGCAAGGACACATATGTGACGTATAATGAACAACGACATATCAGCCTGAGAAGTTTTGTATACAACCCTAAGGGACAATGTCGCAGAAGAAGATGGCATCTTAGGTGGTGCCATCAATATATGACTGACCTTAATCAACTTGGTGTTCGTTACTTAAGGCAGTTAGCTAGGGACCGGTTTGTTAAGGGAAAGGTTGATGGCGTTATCCATTGTGGGCTCCTTAAGTAAGAATTTAATGTAATTGTAATTTTTGGCCGGGTTTTAATTAAAAATTAAAAGAAAAAGTTATTGAAGATGGCTCGAATGTATAAGAATTTATTGAAGATAGCTTAAATTTACACATTAACTAAGTTTTGATAACATTGGTCTGCAACGAAAATCACCTTAAGGCCAAACTATATTTTTCTAAAGGATTTTGGTACGCTGAATCCGAATCTGAAGTCAAAACTATCCTAGAACAGGTTTTTTGAGTGTCAAATTGCCTCGTTTTGACTAACAAATAAGGGAGGTACAAATAAAGTTAAAACTAGACGCTCAAAAAAATTTCCCAAGTTATAGCCATGACATAAAACATAACAAAAATACCCTGGTCTAATCTCTTTAGTCCAATTAAAGCGTTTTTAGAGGTGGAAAGTTCTGAAGTAATAATTTTAAATGGCTAACTTTATGTTTTTAGGATGCTGAGCACGAATCTGAAGTTATTCAACAAAATATGAGAAATCATTGAAAAACTTACAAAACCACAGTTTTTTTTATTGTTTTTTACGACTGTTGGATTCTTTTTTTTTATTTGGTTTTCCTCTGACTGCCTTCATTAAAACATAATTATCTTGGCCAGCATTAAGAGTATAGAAAATCCATACTATCCTCTAAATTAGAGTTTTTTGCAGTGTACATCCCATAAACTACGGAATTTCAAAAATTAATGGTAATATTATTAAAATAACGGTTTAATATGTAACTATACATTGATGAATAAAAACAAATCTGGTTTCAGGTGTTATGCTATGTGGATTAAGTCCTGCAAATTTCATTTGAGTCGGTTCAATAGTTTTGAATATATAGGTACCTGGTCAGCCATAACTAAGAGAGCTCTTTTCTTAAAAATAATCACATTTTCAAAAAACAAGGTACGTGGTAAAATTTTTCTGAAACCAGATTTAAGTTCAAAAAAGTCAAATCTTACATAAGTTAAAAATATTATAAGAAGGACAAGAAAAAGCTTTATTTTTACAGACTAATGTTATTTTTCCCGGACTCCTTATAAATCTTTTCAGATTGAATATTATACTCGAAATAAATAAATATTTATACTCGTAATAAATGCTGCAAGACGATTGCTTAGAAACTAAAGTTGCGACTGTTGATGTTGGCATTTAACATGAGAAAGTGCTTACTAGTTAATGTTGGAGTGGGTATTTAGAAACTTGACAAATTTGCAGTAAATACTAGAAAAAAAGTTCGTACTTGCTTTTCTTGTATACCAATAAAAGTATTTGCTATACAAATTCATCCAAAACTAGTAAATACTTTTATATTAGTAAATACTACTTTTTAAGCATTTACTATGTTTTTTATGCATATGGAAAGTAGTAAATACTATGGAAATTAACTAGTAAAAGCATTTACTACAGTTAATGCATACGGCCCTTGGTGATGACGAATATCATAGTCTACCTGCATGTATTGGGGGCGTTGTCAAAAGTACGATTTTTCTGATAATCGATTTAGTGAGGATAACCACTTAAAATGTTTAGATAACCAACGTTACAAACTCACTCACAACAAATATACCAACGGCAGAAATTTTAAGTGTGGCCAAACCCCTGGCAGACGGCTTCGAAAATGCGTTCTATCTGAAAATGTTTTTACTGAGGGTAACCACTAGAAATTAGTCGCATCCTGTAGCCCCGGACTCCCTCATAACAAAAACACTCATGGCAGATATTTTAAGTGGGGCTAAGCCCATGGAAGACGTTGCCATTGTAACGCAAAAGTTTCAGAAATAATGCATTTTTGGGACCGTCTGCCAGGTTTTGGCCCGGTTTAAGCAATATCATGAGCTAATGGTCTGAAAACCATTGAAAAGTGTTAAATGTTTAAACTTCCCCCAAAGCGATTAAAACATTGCAAAATATATATATTTCATTCACTAAACACATATTTCATTTACAGAAATCGATGAGTCAGATGATTGCGAACTCGTATTTAACTACGAATTTTTAGAATTTTCTAATTTTTATTTTTCAAAACTACAATTGAAACTAACAATCTGTTTCGCAATCAACTAACGACAAAAAAAGGAATAGTTAATTTTGTGTTCAAATATGATGTGGTATTTGAGTGCTGCATGCGATCAAATGTCTTAAGATTACACTGCTAATTACACCTTGACCATATGCCATAGTTACATAAGAAATGTTGTTCTATTTTCTTGTCAATTTACAACAACCCTTAATAATTCGGTACCAATTAGCGTGAAAAGTTTTTCATTCATTTAAAGCTGAATACTATTCCCTCTACGTCATTCAATTTTATAATAACGTCTTCAAATTTCTACAGCCATAATTTAGAATTTGATTGCCAAGATATTTTTTTTTACTTTGTGACTGAGATTCATTCATTTAAATTCTTTTGATTAAGAACAGCGAAAGCAAATAATCTTACCTGCGTCAGAATAATTCCTCCGCTCTGTGGTTGTTTTGGTCGTTGTAGTTGTTGTCGATTCCACCATAGTCTTCTCATGAACAAACATGGTCCCTGTAGCTAGGGCGGCATTATTTTTGGCTAAATCAACCTGTTTGCCATTGCCACCACCACCGTTCTCTTCGTCGGGCGTAGAATCATTTCGTAGAGCATCGCCACGTTGCAAAGTCAGACGTCGCGCTACAGTTGCCTCTAAATTGGTTGCGGTTTGGAATGAATCATCTTGTGATGGCATATCTAGCCCGTCATTGACGTCATTCTCTGATGATGTTGACATGGTATTGGTTTTTTCTGCTTCAATTTTAATTGAAGAATGCTTTGCTGTTTGAATATGTTCACCTTGAGGTGATAACGTTTCATCGGAATGCTCCAAGGCCGAGGGCAAAGAATTAACGCCAGTCTGACGATTAAATTGGCGCCTTCCAACTTCTTCCTCTGCCAATTGATCGAGCGATCCGAATGACGGATTTTTTTCTTCTTCGGTCAATGACGCCTTAGTTCCCATACTGGCACGACGAATTCGACGACGAGTAAGAAAGCCCCTGGCACCAGCTTGGATTTTAGTTGCTGCTGCAGAAACAATAGTCGTGTCAGTGTCAGTCGATGGGAAATTATCCAAAGCAGTGCTAATGTTGAAATCATCATGTGGATGATTGGTTTGGTCTCCAACATCATAATAGTCCGAATCAGCTTCAGAAACAGAGTAGGCCATTATTTTCTTGCGAACATCTTCAGACAAGGCATCGTCCATACAGAAACTGCTTCCACTCTCTTCGGTTGACTTTTCTGGATCAATGTACTTCACAGTATCGTCAATAGTGACCGACTTTAAGAGATGACTGGGTGACTTAAAAGTGCTTCGATTTGATGAAATTGTATTCATTCGATGAAGAGAATGAAGATCCAGATTTTCGTTGAATGTGTCTTCAGATTCAGTCAGTTGTGAAGTGGAATCACCAAAAACTACAGACTCACTTTGAGCACTGCTCTCACGGGTTGTGTCGCCTCGTTGAAGCTTCTGAAGGACAAACTCATCTTCGATATCAGTTGAACTGGCTTTCTGAATCATTTGCATAGGTTTGATGGGCTCACAAATTGGTTCTTCAAAGACTGCTTGCTGATCTGTAACACTATCCATTGAAATTTTATGCTCTGATGCACGTCTTTGTTGCATACGTGCCACCATTTCTTCAGGTTCTCGAAGCTTTTCAGCCATAGCATCAAGAGCATCTGGTTTCGAGGGTGGTATTTCTAAAGCATCAGTCTCTGAGGTTTCATCATATCCGGGTGTTGTGGTAGTAGATTCAGCTTTTGTTGTGGTTGATTCAAGTTCTGATTCGTCTTGATCTGAACTGACAGAGTATGGTGCAGGAGGAACAACCTTTTTAACACATGGCAATTCTATAACTTCCTGTGAAGAGTTTTCAACTGGAAGATCCTGTGGATCAACTGTGTTTTTTGTATTATCAATGGGTTTAAGGTTATCTTCGATTAGCTTTTCTAGTTTAGCTTGGACTGGTGAATCTGGTTGATCCTTATCTTCCGTATTTTCATCAGAAATATTTTCATTATTGGTTTTGGAAGATTCCTTTGGATCTTCAAAGGTGATTTTTTCATTATTTTTCAAGGAAAGTTCTTCACTGGACATTTTAGATTTACTGTTGTTTTGGTTTTCGAGCAGCTTAGCTTGAGGATCAGAAAGACTACTCTCAATAAGTTTTGCTGCAATTTCCAAGTCTTCCTGAAGTGGGGTTTTTCCCTTGTCATTAGAATCTTTCTCGTCTTCTTTAGGGTCCTTTATTTCTGCAGCTTCACTAGTGTCTTCAACTTCTATGTTTAAGACTTCAGGCTTTACCGTTTGATCATTAACTGTTTCTGAAGATTTATCTTTATTTTGATGAAAGCCTTTGGTGTCATCGAAGTTGTGTTCATTATTTTGAACAGTACCATCGGTCAACTTGTTATTTTCTTCAACATCATCAGTTGAAGCCTTTGATTCAATTATTACTGAACTCTTCTTTTCTATCTTATCTTCAAAAGATTCCGTGCCATGTGATACTTCATTATGTTTTTGTGAATGGTCATCGAACATTTTATCTGGGTTGTCTATTCTTTCAGAATCCTTTTCACCTGAAATCACAGTATTGTGAAGATCTTTTGTTTCGCTTAATATTTTGTCTAAATTTTCAATACCTTCAAATGTATTTTGCTTCTGATTTAGATTGAGACTTGTATCTTCATTTGTATTCTTTTCTAAGGATTCTTCATTCTTCACTAGAGTCTCAATTGTCCCTTCTTTTATTTGCTGCTTTTTATTTTTCAATTCAGTAGAAATTATGTTGTCTTCAGATGATTCTCCAATGTCCTTACTATCGCTAAAATCATCTTCGAAGCCATGTTCTTTTATTTCAAACTCTTCCCCAGGCCGTGTTTTGAAAGCATCTTCTAAGGGTTCATTCTGATTCTTATCACCGAATTCTTTCTTTTCAGTTCCATTTAAGAGAGAGAGTGCTTTTTCATCTATGTTGACTTTTTGAGTAACCTCTTTGTCAGTTGTTTCAACCTCTTGAACACATTTTTCTTCTGATGAAGATGCATTTTTTTTGGCTTCTTTTGAATCAGTTAAACCTGAAATATCTTCGTCAGGTTCTGCACTGTTTTGTTTAACATCATCAGCTATCCCGATTTCTGTTTTCGCTTGAGTTTTAACTTTTGATTCTAAGAGCGCTGTTTCAGTTTTTGATTTTTTGTCTTGTGTATCTTCATCACCAACTTTGACTTTTTCATACATTTCTTTTGTGACCTCATTATCTTCCTTCTTAACCCTTGTGGCCTCATGACTAGACTCCCTTTCAGAATTATCATCTTCGGAAGATGGTGGTATAAGAGATATTGCAGGACAGTCAGTTGAAGACTTCAGTTTTTCATTTAGAACTTCATTTTGTGAACCCTGCTGGCTAAAATCACTTAAAGTTACTTCAACATTTGAAGAATCAATTTTATTTTCAGATGAAAAGTTTTCTTCCTTAACTGAAGATTCAGTAATTCCAGAAGGGGAGTGTTCATGGTTTAGTTCTTCCATAATAACAAATTGTTTGATTTGATCTGATGGATCAATTTGTGTGTCTTCATTGCCTAAAATGCTTACTTTAATTTAATATGGTTAGCTATAGGAAAAAAATATAACTTACTTGGCTTTTTGATCAAGTCTCCCGAGCAAACACCACCATCGTGAATTCCCTCAGCACAGTTCTTACACAAATCCGTTCCAGCCTTCTGGGTGACTTCTTGTACGTTTTCCTTGCTTTTCTCACACATAATATCTGTTTTCTTTGATTCCGGAGATTGTACAACGTTTGAAACAACTTCATCTTCATTGTCCGGCTTCTTCGATATTTCTTCACCTTGATCAATTTCTGTCACATTATTTTCTTCTATTTTAACATTTTCTTCTTCATTATTTGCTGAAACTACCCCAGAATTTTTATTTAAAGCATTTTTATTATTTATCTCAGTATTATTAGTATGCAACAAACTACTAGTACTAACTACAGCTGAATTAATAGATGGCGTTAGTTGTTGATTAGAATTTAAATTTTCACGACATGCATCAATGCTACTCAAATTATTCAATTTACTAGAAGAAGAAGAAGAAGAAGAAGAAACTAAGGGATTTATAGAAGAAGAAGAACTACCATCAGATGGAATTATTGGATCATCACCAACAAACCACTTTAACTTTGGACTAGCATCATCTACTGGCTCATTGGTTTTGAGAATTTCATCTAAAGGTGGAGCCGTAGGTTCGATAATGCTCCTTTTTAGACGAAGTTTCGGCGTAGTATTCACGCATTCACTGTCTATGTCTTTGTCTTCAGATTGAACATTGATGGTAAATGTTGATGCAAGACTGTCTTCGCCAATATTTACCGGTGTATGGGCTTCTGAAGAATTTATGTTGTCATAATCAAGCGTTTTTTCACTTTTTGTTTCAACACTATCGACATCGGATAGGTCAAATGATGTATCTGGTCCTATGAATGTACTTGATTCATCTGAATTCTCTAGAACTTCCTTGGGCGTTGTTTCTTCTCGTTGAGTTCCATTGAAACTTTTTGTTGAAAGATTGTTCTTTTTTGTATGGTAGCCTCGGTATGCTTTTTGAATAGTTGAAGCAGCATTTTCAAGAACTGCCTCTGCTGACAATGATTTTGATGGTTCTTTAGTTAGTAGAGTTTCAGATGAATTTTGAGAAGATTCTTCGACAGTGGATGTTTGATCTTCAATTGACTTTTGTGGCATATCCAGATTTCTAGCGTCAGTTAGTTTTTCAAAATGTTTTTCTACATCAGTTTCTTCAACACTATTATTCTTTAGTGGTTCTTTGTTAGGACTGCTGGTCTGGGGTTGATCTTCAGATGATTCCTGAACCTGAGCTTCTTCTGGTGTTGTAGATGTTTTTCTGTTTCGAAGCTCTTGTCGTGTCTTATAGCCTCTAAATGTCTTTTGAATTGTAGTTGCGGATTTCTGCAGAGCCTCATTATGAAACTCTTCCACATCGAAGCTATCGAAGATGCCCTGTTGTTGCATCACGTTATTCTTCTTCTTGGTATTTGTGCCTTCTGTCATTTCTTCAATTGTTTTTATTTTTTGTTTTTGATCACAATCAGTTGTTTTAGTCTGTGTCTTGAGTTGTTTTCTGGTTTTGTATCCTCTGAAGTTCTTCTGAATTGTTATAGCAGATTTGTCAAGGTCAGGTGAATCTTCAAAGCTCTTCTTAACTTTACTTCCATCAGTTATGGTTCCATTTTCTGTTTTCAAATTCGATTTATTTGTCTGTATTTCTGTTTGTTCTTGTTTGTCTGATTCCACTTTTATTTCACTTTTATGATCAAATGCTTTCTCAACTACCTTATCTTGATCTTCACTTCCTTGACCTTTCTCATTTAATGAATCCGTATCTTTGTTGGTTTTTGATATCCCACTTCTGACACTTTTTGAGTTTACATCTTTCCTTATTCGGTAACCTCTGTAATGCTTCTGAATTGTTGTTGCTGATTTATGAAGAACCGTGTTTTTGTAACCCTCAAAACTTTTTTGTAAATCTTTAAAAATACTCGGAACTTCTTTAACTTGTTCATCTTGGGGTTCTGTTTTTCCATCAGCTATTTCTTCTTCTTTACTTTCGGTTGAATATTGACTAGCATTTTTGGATTTAAGTTGCATTCTAGATTGATAACCTCTGAAGGTCTTTTGAATTGTTATGGCAGATTTTTCTAGACTATTATTTGAAGATTCATTTTTAATGTCTTCAGTAGCTGTTTGAACTATCGGTTCGCTGGAGACTTTTTCGGCTTCAAAAACAATGTTATGGTTTTTCAGTTTATTTTTTTCTTCTTTAATAGTTTGATAGTCCTTCCTTGTCTTATAGCCTCGGTAAGTTTTTTGAATGTTTGTCGCTGCTTTGTCAAGAGCTAGGTCACTCAGCTTTTTAACGATCGAAGAACTTTCTCCTTCTGTTTTTCCATCTTTTTCAATTGTTGTTTCATGTTTTCCAGCAGAATTTGTTTCGTCTTCTTTCAAAGATGCCTCGGGTAGCGAGGGTACAGATTGAAAATCTCTATTTGTTACAGTGTTTTTCAAGTTTTTCCTTGTTCTAAAACCTCGGAAAGTTTTTTGTATGGTCACAGCTGATTTTTCATGGATATTGGCTTTAAGCTTGTCCATATCTTTTTTCAAACTATGAAAAAGGTCCTCCGAATTATTTTCTAGTACCTTGTTTGAAGTGTCTAATGGTGGGCTAAGATTTTCGACCTCGTTTAAAGAAGATCTCACCGTGTATGTTTTATTTAATGTTCTTTTTTGTGTATTGCTTTGAATCTCTTTTGTATCGGAGACCAATTCCTTGATAAAAGTTTTTGAAAGATCAGTTTCATTTTTAGTTGCATTCTCATCTGTATCTTCAGATTCAAACAGAACAATATCACTTGACATCTCAGCTTGCTCCTTAGGTTGTTTGTCAATTATTTTAATTGAAGATTTCTGAGGAATTTTAGTACTTTTAGTTTGTTTTTGGGGACTTTTTTGTGTTCCACTTTTAATTCTAATGGACTTTTTCTTATTTCTACCAGATTTTGGAGGAGATCTAAGTGTATTCGATAATAGTTCCTTTTTGATTGTTTCAACATTAAACGTTTCTTGACTTTGAACTTTCCTATTTACGGAAAGTGACTTGCTTTTTCTTTCGAATTGATCTCTAACATTTTTTGATCCTCTAGGACGTTCAAGATGATCTTCATTTATTGATGGCGTCTTGGTTTTGAGATTCTTGGACTTATTTCCGTTATTGGAAAGTTTTCTGTTGCCTAGTATCAATGTTTTATCCATTTTAATAGTTTCATCTAAAGTATCGCGCACAAAAGTTTGTTCATTTTTTACAACAGTTTTTTTCTGTGGTATTGAAGGTTCGTCTCTATTCTCATCTGAAGTGTCAGTTTTGACATTTGGTCGCTTTTCTAGTGGCTTTTGTCTTGTTAGTGAAGTCGTTTTATGTGGTGAAGTTTTCGCATTTTTCTGATAACGTTTGAAGGAATTTCCTGAAGTTGTTGGCTTAGAAGTTGTGGTTTTCATTGGTGAAGCTTTGTCTGACTGAACTTCTTCACTAGAATTAGAATATTTTGTCGGGTGTATAACTGCCACTGGAATCTGGCTCTTTACTGTATTACTTTCTTGTCCACTTTTTGATGGGGATTGAATATCTTCATTACATGGATTTTGAATCTTTCCTTTTTCTTCATTTGATTTTTCTTTTAGATCTTTTCGCACTTGATGACCTCTATAAGAACTTTGAATCTTTATTGCTGCGTTTACGTTATTTTCGTTTAATTCCAAATTTGTTTCTTCTTTATCTAATGAACGTTTCTTTCGGTGGTTATCTGCTGCTTTAGGCTTTTCTAATTCTAATTCTTTTAATTCTTTCAAGTCTCTTCTAACCTGATATCCTCTGAAAGCACTTTGAATCAATATTGCTGAATTATTTAATAGTTTTGAATCTTTTGAAATCTCTATAGGATTCTTTTTTGAATCAAACATATCATCCATGCCTTCTAAATGCTCTGTAGCATTCTTCAAATACTTGATTGTATCTTCAAAGAAGTCCAAGTCTTTTCCAATACTTGAAAAGTCTGCTGAAGTTTCAGCACTACTGCCATCACAACCAACAATTTCTGGTGATGCTGATGGAATTGAATCATCTTGATTAGCTTTCTTCAGTGGCGACTGTTCAGTTGAAATATTGTCCTTTGAAGCAGAAATTTCTTGAACAATATTTTCTGTCACTGCACAGATTTTAGTTTCAGTAGTATTAACATTTCTAGTAAATTCTTCAACTGCTTTTTCGTTTTTTTCTGTTGGTTTTGAATCTTCTCCATGCTTAATATTGGTAGATTCAGTTTCTGTTGTTTTTATATCTTTTTCGGTAATACTTTTCTGTTCAACTTTTTCAATTTGCTTATGAACTTCTTCTTCACATAGCTTCCCAGTACTCAAAACTTTGAGTTCTGCATCAGCATCTGAACTTAAATGCTTATTTGACTTGTCTTCATTTGTATTCTCTAATTCAATGTGTTCCGTAGAATCTGAACCTGCTTTCTTATTTTTTATAGAATATTCAATATCACCTGAAGCAATTTCATTTGCTTGAAGATCATTTGATTTTCCGTAATTTAAGTTCAAATTTTCTTCCTTCTGCATAGACTCTGAGGTCTTGAGAATTTTTAAATTTTCTTTTTCTAAAACACTTCCTTCAGTATCATGTTTTGTCATTGAAGCACTACATTCCAAAGGCTTCAATGGATCTTCTTTTGTATTCAACTTAGAAATGGAGTCATGTAAAGATTGATTATTCATGATTTTGTCTTCATCATTAACTTTCAATGGTTCAACTTTACTTTCTAAGTTTTCAACTATTTTTGAAGCATTGACATCTTCAATACCAAGTAATTGTTTAGATTCATCAATAATTTCAAGTCCGTTTCGATTAGCATCTTCATCCTTAAAGATGTCTTTCAGGTCCTTCACAGTGTTTTCTTCTGAGGAAAGCTGATCTTCAATTGTTACTTTTTTCTGAAATTCATTAGTTTTTGATTCTTCAATAATAATATGTTCCGAATTTGTTTTGCTGCCAGTTAAGTCTTTTTCATTATGTATATTTTCATCTTCCGTAGGATTGTCTTTACCTCTAGATTTAATTGAGTCAAAACTTTCGGTATGTTCTTCTTTACGTTTTTTACTATTGTTGATACCCGACTTTTCAGAAACAGATATTGAATCTTCCCTTAGTAAATTTGGTGAAAGTTTAAGACAATCAAAATTACTGTCAGTAGTTATCCCAAGAGCTTCTTTTTCTTCCTTAGAACTGTTGTCACTTTTGTCATTTGAACATATATCGGATAGTTTTGCTTCATCGTTTTGAGAGAAGACGCTAGTTGTAACTTTACTATGTGTATCTTCTTTCATCAAAATGCTTTCTTTTAACACTTCCCCTTCTGCTGCTTCAATTGTGTCATTTATTTCTTTTGATAAACCTGAAATTCTAGAGGTAATTGAATCATTTAAATGTAACTCTTCATCTTTTATTATTTTAGAACTAGTCAACATTTCCTTAGGAAAGGTTTCACTATCTTCAATCATAGTATTACTCAAATCTTTAGCCTGACCGTAGGAATCTTCATTTTTATTTTCAAAAAATGTATTGGTTGATTCGTGTAATTTTTCATTATGTTGACAAGAAATGGTAGTTCCTTCATCTTCTTTTGTCAACGCGTCTTCTTCTGATATCTTAGCTTCGGTTTCTTGAAGAATTTCTTTTATTTCTTTTGATAAATTGGAAACCTTATCGTTGACTGAAGCATTCAATTCTGACTTTTTATCTGCTTTGATATTAAAATTTTCCTGTTTTTCTTGATCAGGATTTCCACTCTCTTTTTCTTCAATTGTGGAATCTTCAATATTTTTGGTTTGACTTGCAGTAACCAACTCTTTAGTCTGATCTTCCAGATTATTATTATCATCATGTTGGGAAATTTTATGACTATTGGTGCTTTCAGATGTTACCTGAACTGAATTAGTTCTTAATGTAGCATCTTTAATGTCCAAATCGGATTGAAGATCATTAAGGTTTTGAAGTTTCTGCAATTGTGAATCAATTTCCTGATCATGATCTAGAGGTTTCTTATGTTGATCTTCAATTATTTTTGAATTTAAACTTGTTTGTTTGGTTTTTTCGTTGCTTGAAGAAGAGTCTCCTTTATTTTTATCTGATTTGGAATGATTTGCTTTATTTTCATCAATGTTTGTTTTCTGTTGTTGTTCAGCAATAGCTTCAAAATTGTTTATGGCTTCAGATTCATCAGCAGTCATGATTACTTCACTGTCACTAGCAGTTAAATGTTCTAAGTTCTTTTCAACAGTGGTTTTTGATTTTGGTTTATCTTCGATTGTATTATGAGATGAAAGTTTTTCTAATTCATTTCTAAAACTTTTTGCATCACATGAAGACTGATTGGGAATTGACGAAGTCATATGTAATTGTTCCTTTTGTTGAAGATCTGCTCCTTCAATGCTTTCTTTTCTTTCAGAATCTATTAATATCTCAGAACTTTTTTGTTCTGAAGCTAGAGGTATTTTTTCTTTCTTAAGACCAACTCCTCCGGAACTAGTTACTACTTGTTCAGCAATTGGTAACTCTGCTTGGCAATTTATAATGTCTTCTTCCAAGGTTATTTCATCTTCAAACTTATTCAAGCTTAAATGGTTGACTTTTTTATGAGAATTGTCACTATTCTGATTGCCCCTTCCTCCTTGTGCATTGAAACTTGATGCTTCGTCAGGTACAGACGGATTTGTCTCTTTTTGTTGGTTTGAGTCATCGAAGGTGTCTGAGCAGTCAAATCCTTCATTTGTTGATGTTTCCATGGCATTTTGGGTACTCTCTTCTGTCTTAGAGTAATGATTCAATGAACCAATTTCTATTGATGACGTTGATGTATTGCTCTGTTGAACAGGCACAAATTTCTCCACAGTGGCAGGACTTTTTGTTGGTTCTTTTTCATCATTCACTTTGCTGACTTCATTTTTAATCTCTTTCTGTTGTAAATTATTTTCAATTTGTGTCACACTTGAGTCCTCGGAAGTACTGCACTTTGACTCCAACGAATTCTCTTCTGATTTCTCATCTGGAGTTTTGCTATCCACTTCGCCACTACCTGTCACTTCTAAATGCTTCCTTTCATCAGGTACTTTTTGGCCCTCTTCAGAGTTCCTACTTTTATTTCTCCGCTCAACTACAGGTGTGCGTGCTGGATGAATACCATACAAATAAGTTGGAACTCTCTCGATCTCAATAAACTTTTGTGAATTCTGTGCGTTGTCATTGTCATTGCCTGCTTCTTCCTCGTCATCATCATTCTTATCCCCATACAAACTGCCATCATCTTGCCTTGCGTCCCTTTTAACAATTTCACTCATATGATGATGCATCACATTTTCATTTGACTCCAATGAATCTGCATCCAGCTCTTCAGGTTCAAGTGAATCCTTTTCCATTGTGCTCTCGTTTAAACTATCCGAAAATTCCTGGTCATTCATGTCCTGATGATAGAATACATCGTAGATTTTCAAGGGCTCTCCAGTGTCAGAATCGAGTTTTCGAATTCGACCATCACCCTGAAAATAAGATGATGCATCATTGTTCTTGGCGTTTTCATTTTCATTTCCACTGCCATTGCCATTTCCATATGCCTGGAAGCGATGGACCATTAAATTTTCTTGAATTTCCTCCAAATGAGGTGATGCTGCTGGCAATGTTTCTGGAGTTGCTCCAAGAGACGACGATGACGACATTCCCGATTGTGGCGACTTCAAGGGCACACTTAAGCCAGCCGGAATAATGTGCAGTTGTTGTTTTGTGATGTTAATTTTAGTTGATTCACTCGTTCTACTCGTGTTTCTATCAATCTCACTGTGAGTTTTTGTGTTGGATAAATTTTGGTGGTTGTAATTGCTGCCAATTTTGGTTGATAATATGCCAATGTTATGTGCAGTACTAGTATCCTGTTTATGGAAATAATTTCTTTTAGAAAAAAACTGTTCAAGCAGCTTACTTACCACGATTTACATCAGTAGTTGATGCAGATGGACGATTTGGCTTTTCTTCAGGAATAGTGGTGGTTGTGTTTCCTTAAAAGAAAAATAAATAGTTATATTTTCCAAAATGTTAAGTAAAAGTGCGAATGAAATGAAAATTAGGTTTTAAATTGAACATGGTTAAATAAAATGAAATTGGCTCTCAGGCAGGAGGCAGACATATATAGACCATTGCTTTATGTGATCACAAAATATTTGTAGGAAAAATTCTTCTTGAATGTAAGAGAAGTATTACTGTGCATGCTAGGCAGATTGGTACTGTAAATCTATTTTGACGAGTGTGTCACCTCATCAATATTTTTCATTATTTTTTGATATCGTAGAGAAAATGCATAAAGAACAATATATAAAATTTCAAACACCATTTGTCACTAAAAATTAGGTTTTTGTCCACAGAATTTTATTTAGGACGGTAACTTAACTTAAAATAGTAATTCAGTCTGGATTTTTGAACTCTTGTAACAAATGCGAATAGATATTTTTTAAATATTAACGAGTATACTTCAACATTTTAATAGACAAAAAAAAATGATTTTTTTTAGTTATGTCGCTCCAATTTCAGGACCCTTAAATGTGCAAAAAAAGGACAACTTTAACCGAAGGGATAAAACAAAACTGTTTGTATAACCATTCAAAATTTCAATAGAACAAAAAAAAATGTTACACATACGCCACAGTAAACAGAGGGTCGATTCCCATTCCGTGATAATTTGATGTGAACAATTTTTTTACAACTTCACGAGAAATTCGATTATTGTTGTGTGAAAAAAAATAAATGCCAAAAATTCTTCACATGATAAATTATTATATATCACCATCAAATTTTATTGTGAAGAGATTTCATTTGAAATGAAAAGTAAAACGAGAGGCTTCAAAGTTCCACTTTTTATAGAATATCCGCCCTTTGTACAGAAAACCACATATGGTCTTATTTTCTCCTCGTAGCTGCCATTTAAATATAAGTTCCGTGAACTCTTTTTATTCACCAAAGGATATAAGATGTCAAGATCTTGCATTTGCTTGGTAGGGCCAAAGAAACTGCTGCCACTAAGATGGTTCTCCTTTGTATGTTAACACAAAATGTTTGGTTTAAATCAATTAACATCAGTCAGTTTCATCTACCCGTATGATGTACTCCAAACTCATACTTTGTGTGCATATTTCGGACAAATGGATTCAATTCAACCGTCTTTGAACAAACTTTTGGGTAACATTCAAATAAGATTTATCTAAGTTGCAACAATTTTTTGATATCATACTTACTAACTAAAAAAAAAAAAGTGCAAATGCCCCATCAAAAGACATTTCCGCAAATTCAAACAATTTTATGCTTCCCTTAACAAAATCTGCTACTGGCTGTCTGTCTATTCGTTCAATATGCCAATTATTTATCAATAAAATTTATTGAATTAAATTACTCCTGACATCAGGTCTGTTTGGGTACTCGCCAAAACAACGAATTTCTACTATTTTCGAGTCCAAGTCCTGCCAAAAATGCCAAGAGAGAGTGTACTGAGAGAGAAATTCATTTCCCTTCTTTTGAAAATTTCTGCCCAAAGAATTTCTTGCGGCTGAAATATGAATTCTGTCAAATTCATTTCATACAGCAAAAAAAAAAAAAAACAATAAAATATCATGAAACAAAAAATTGAAATACAATCAAAAAGTGAATTAATTAATAAATTAAACAGAAAGTGCAGATATTTTTAATTATCGTGTTCCTGTGTTTTTGAGCAGTTTCGGCAGTTCTGAGAGAATTTTATCGCCACTCTTTGACGGATTTCATATTTCAGCCCAAAAAATTCTCAAACGGACCTATTATCTTCACATTTATTTTCTGAGCAAAACTAAAATTTCAAAGTCAAAAATGATATGAAAGCTTCAGAATTTATCATTTAGTACTTTTTAGTACACAATTTCTCCCGTGTTTATCACACAGAGTACATGCTCGTGAAGTGATAGAATGAAAAATCGTTGTGAAAACTCATCATATTTTTTTTTATCACTTCACAACCTCACAGATCGGGAATCGACCCTCAGTTAAAATAAACTTCAAAAATATAATACAAAATGTCTATCGCTGAACAAATCATGAACCCATTTGACGTTTTTCGGCCAGTAGCTCACACTTAAATATTTTATTATGTTATGCATGTAGTGTAGATATTATTTTGCAAAATGCCCTTAAGCTTTACTGCAGAAAAACAATGTACATGAGTTGATGACATCGTACATTATCGGAATAAAGCTTTGTGCCGATTATGCTTGTATTTGGTAATTTCTTGATTTCTTTTTTGTGAAAAAATCTTTCTAAAACTAAAAAAATATAGTCACTCAAAAAACTTCTAACCAACAATATAAAGTGAAAAAACAATTATTTAATCACAGCAAAAACACCTACATAAAAACTATAATTTTTATATGAAAGCTGAAATTCAGTTGTTTGTTTTGAGTTTCAAATCAAGGTTTTTGATTAATAATCTAGTCATATTATGTTTTTACTATTAAAGTTTTGGGGTAGTTTTAAATTCTTTCATACATATACAAGTTTGCTAATAAAATTTTGTGACGCAACATGGTAAAAAATGCAAAAAAAACTTGAAATTTTCAAAGTTTTTTTCATTTTTGAGCAAATCTTAACCTGAAGAACTAGTTGATAGTTACAACAATGAACCTACGTGTTAAAGAAAACTGAATTTGACAGAATTTATCTACATAGCCATAATAGTTTTCGAAATATGCATCTTTAATGTTATCAATTTCTGAGTCTCCTAAAATATTAAGTTCTATGTATTAATATAGTTCAGTGCAATTTGAATTTGACAAAGGAGCATTTCTTCTAATTCTGAAATTTGCTAAAAATGTTAACAAAAATGAACTACTGATATATATGTAAAGCACCAGCAAATTTCTTCCATGTGTGGTCAACCATCTCGAAAAATCCACCGCCATATTGAATTTTTCGCGCTTTAACTATATCTTGGTAAGTAATTGTGTAAAAGATGTCATTCGAGTGACAAAATATGTTGTTAAAAGTGCTGAAACTAATAAAGCTAGTATCAAGAGCAAATTACCTACCTTAGCAAACTTATATTCTTTGTTCTATAAAGTCTTGTAAGTTTATAGAATATCAGTTTGTAATTTATTAAATAAATATCTTTGAAAATAATAGTAGGTATGTGCAAAATATTTAAGAGGATCCTTTAAATTTAAGCTTTCTATTACAAATAAAACACTAATGTCAAATTTCATAGCTGCACCGTAATATTTTACCAGTTGTACTGAAAATATAGTAGATACTATACATAAAAAGAACTATCAGTTATCAGTTAATAGCCAATTTATCTCAATTCTAGTTTTTATTGTGATAAGCAGTTAAAACATAATAATTTGACAACGAAACAACATCTTTAGGACAATAACTCACCAAATTTTGGCCGAAGTGCAAAAAATACAATAAGGCGGTTTTTTTCAAAATAGACCACACATGGGAAATGTTTGTTGATGATTCCAAATTTGGGGTCCAAATCGTGGTGGAATAACCTGTTTTCAGATCATGACCCATATGTACCAGACAGCTCCCAAAAAACTTTTTAGGAGAGGAAAATCTTTATGTTTTGGGATGGAAAATGGAATCTCCTGACCTAAATCGTGTGGAAAATGAATAGGTGCCTGTATTTTGAGAGATAAGTTAGCTACAACTTTCAAGTTATTAAGCTAGCTGAACAAATAAGGACAGAATGACACCAAATTAGTGTCTTTGATTGCTTTTTAAGTTATTAGGTTAAGTGCCGTTATTTCCTATAAAGGCTCCTAACAGAATATTAACATGTTTAAATACAATATTTTGTTAAAAAAAATCTGTTAATTTTTAAAGTTTTGCATGTGTTTTCATTATTTTTTTTGCTCCTGTTCAAATTTATCTCTTGGAACAATTTTAATATCGGTTTCAGTTACAGAAATACGATCAATTTCACAACTGTGTGCAAAATTTCAAGGTATTATAACCTAAAATAGCTTAATTCATGCTTAAGACAGGACCGTACCATTTCGTTTGCAATTTCTTTGCTCGCTATTATATTAATACATAGTACCTACTTAATATATTAGAAGACTCAGAAATTGAAACAAAATTGAAGAGGGGTATTTCGGAATCTATTATGGCTATGTAGACAATTTTGAGCTCAGATTTTGTCAAATTTAGTTTTCATTAACACGTAGGTTCATTGTTGTAACTCAGGGTAAATTTTTTTGAAAATTGAAAAAAAAACATTGAAAATTATGAGGTTTTTTGCATTTTTGACCATGTTGCGCCACGAAATTTTGTTGGCAAACCTCAGATTCGACTTCAGTACCCCAAAAAACATGTAGTTCAAAACTAACTATAAGTAGTTTTTGAAAAATTGATTTGAATGCAAAATTTTGGCAAAATAAGTTTTGAAGCAACATTCAAGACTATTTTCTTCGAGGTTATGAAATGAAATATTAAATTTTATTTATTATCAACTCCTATCTTATTAATTCTTATTCAACATTGAAAACCAAATGATTTTATGTAAACTAGTTTTTGAGAAAACTAAGAATTAAAAAATCTATTTTCAATCATTTTTTCTATTTTTTTTTTTTTTTGCTTTATTGCTACAGAAATCCGTTACTATTTTGTGGTGCCAGAGGTTTCGTATTCTCCTCGTCAATGGGGTCACCAGAGCACAGAATAGGTTCAAAGGTTTTGAAAATGTGTATTAAAAAATTGAACAAAAATAAATTCACATTTTCGAAAAAATAAATAAACCAAATGTTTGAAACATAAGAAATAAGCCTATACTGAGAAATTTGTAAGAAAATTTTTGTATAGTCAGGCCTTTGCTTATCAATTTTAATTCATTTTTTTTTCTTTGGCAGAGAATTTTTGCGAAAAAATTTAAATTTAATATTGTTTTAAGCTTTATCCAATTTGTACTTTTGATAAGCAGACGTCATCTTATGACCAAAGTCTAAGAATTACTTTGACAGAAAAAAAACAATTCCTTTTGATGTTTTTACTAAATTGATTCCAAAATAGACCAACATCAATTGAATACAATATTTTCCAATAGTCAATGGACAACTGATGGAACACAAATAGAAAAAAAGCACATAACAAAATGAGAACGCAAGAAAAGATCAACAATTTTTCGTTTTGAGCCACCCTGTTCTATCAAACACTCTTTTTATCAGTCGTTAATATTGACAAGTGAAAACCCAATCTTCGTAAGAAATCATTAAAACAGCGAAGAAAAGTTGTAAACAATTATGGAAAATTCCAATGTGTTTGATACAATTTATAGCACAAATTTGTTGACAAACAATGTCAGCGTATCAGAAAAACATTGTTACAAACAGTATTTGGCTGAAGAAATGAATGAAGTTCTAGCTTTTTCGAACTTGCCACCAGCCACCACCTTTAACTCCAAATTTGTTTAAACTTAGAACATTGTAAAGAACTATTCCAAAATCTTAGTTTTCCTAAAACTTCGTGTTCACAAATGTCTTCTTTATCAAACAAGTACAAACTGAAATTGATTTATTTTTATTCATAACACAAATATTGCCATCGCATATTTTCAATCAATAAATAACACAATGGTATCTCTGTTTTCCTCTTACCCAAAATATGCTTGTGGTGTTTCAAAAAAATAAAAAAAAAATTCAATATTCTTTCTATGTCATGCCACATCGAATAGCCTGTAATGAAATTTGCTGATAGTATAAGTGTCTACGTGCATTCTGCTCATCATAAAATGGTATAGCAGAAAATTCACGCAAATTCTTATAGCACCATCACCACCGTCATCACATCAGCGGCCGTTTTGTCGGTCGTATATACACAAAAATATACGAAAGCAAATAAACCCATCTGGAAATTCGGAAGGAAATTCAAAAAAAAAGAAACAAAAAAAAAATATATATCCTGTCCATCCTTGGTTTTTTTTTCTTCATCTTCTTCTTCGACTTCGAAGAAACTAACATTTTTCCGTCTTATTTTTTTTTTTTTCAAGTTAAACCCAACCAACACATTCAATTACCATTCTCATCAGCTATTGATTTTCTATCTACTTCCGCTGCCTCGGAGTGCGAAGGTTCTTCCTCATGATCATCGCCAGTTACCAACAACGGCAGTGCTGCTATTGCTGCTGATGACGAAGACGATGGTGATGGTTCTTCGTCCTGTGTTGGTTCCTTGAACTCTATCGAACTAAAGTCAGCGGCGCCAACAACACCATCACCATCTACATCGCCATCTGAAACCTCCTCACGTTGTCGTTGACTTTGTTCCGATGCCGATGCCAATCGATTTTCTCTTCCTTCTTGGCCGTCGGCCAGCATTTGTATTGTAGACGATGATGTGTAAGATGCCGCCTCTGATACATTATCCACATCGTCTTGGACAAGTTTGACGGCGGCGGCGGTGGCGGTTGCTACAGCAGCGCCTGAGTCCTTATCCTTCCTCAGTTTAATTTTATTCGAAAAAAGTCTTCGCATTGTCCTTTGGATAATTATGGCCGCAGTGAATGCTGAAAGGCCTTGGGTCTGGGACTGGGCCGGGTTGCTCTCAGTGCTGACTGGTGGATTTTTCATTCTACCCATATACCTTCGGAAGTACCGTTGAATGACATAGATCGCATTTTGGTACTTCTCATCGGCGTAAGGGCTCTCGGCTTCTGGGGCTGGTGCCAGGACATCCTCCTCATTAATCGATTCCATTGCCTGGAAGCTTGCCATAATGTCGGACTTTGATTTTCTCGGCTGTGGAATGGGTTGGATTATGATTGGCTTCTGGCATATGTATCCGCAGTTTGAAGGTACCGCAAAGCGTTGTTGTCCATCGAAGGAGGCTTCGAAGGCTGAAAATTCCTCGTAGCCTTTGTCTAATGAGCCATCTCGTTCTAGAATTAGCTTCTCAAAGTGAACTATAGCGAATTCGTAGATATTTTCGGGTTTATCTCGAAGGACCTCTTTGGCGAGGTCTTTCATGAGTTCTATGAGTCCACTGGGGACATGGGGTGTTAGCAAAGGCATTTTTCTTTTCACTTTATTAATAATTTAATATTTTTTTTACGATTCTTGGAGCTTACGAGTACCGTTTTCACGAAAAGTTAGATCAATACTGATGGTTTGGCGAAAATACCAAATTGTATAAGGGTTTCCAGTTTGTTACCAGGGGATACCATGACCAAAACAAACAGAACTACCGGCGGCGGCTTACGACCTATTTATGGTGGTTCAACCCTTGCAAACTTAAATATACAATAAAAAGAAAGGTAATTGGACGAGCAATTACCGGAACGACAGTGAAGGTCATTCCAAAGTGGCCACAGACACAATTGACACAGTGGCCATCGCATGTTGTGGCAGCTTTGGGACAGGTCAGATAATATCCTTTTTTTCTGGGTCGTCACCACATACTCGTACAAAGGTATATACCTTTTGTGAGCTAAAGAGGGAAAGTTAAACATCGGAATTTGGAATGTGATGTGTGATGCCAATAATTACCATTCCCTGAGGGGTTTGAATTTATTTTTATTGACATTTTATGGCAATTTGTTGCATTTCCAGGCACGCAGACAAGTTTTTTACTTTTTATTTATGTTTTTTTTTTTTTAGTTTTATGCCCCATCACTGTTGTCATCATCGTTAGCTTCAACAATGCAACATATGATGGGAATGTCTTGCACTTTAGTTGGATTACCAACTTTTGTTGTGTCAAGTGTTTGGGCGATAAGTTTCTTCTTGAATTGTTGCCACTTGCGTGTTGCAAGGAAATCTTGAAAGAGTAGTTCACGTGATGGAATTGTTGAGTCTAAATAGAATCGCATACGTTGCCAGATATTTCCGGGGTTTTGATCCTTTTCAAGGAGCCAAAATCGTGGTATGAGTAGACATTGAACTGTTGTTCGTGCCATAATAACGCGGTGTTCAAGTTGTTCGCCTAAGCCAAAGATTCCACCATAGGTGAGGGATCCAACGTCTATGAAATGACTTTCGAGTTTTGTTGTGACGAGGGGTTCCTAAAAGGATAAAGTGTAGTTTAATAATTTCAACAAAGTTTATAAGTGATTTATTACAAACCTGTAACTTTGATGTACTCAAGGTTGTCGACCTTCTTGGTTGAGAGGTTAGAGATTTTATTGATAAACGATTGATTGCTTCTTCGAAAATAGGAATTGAGTCTTTTCTCTCGTTGACATTTGTGCTAAGGTCTACACCGCACATTAGGGCGTATTTTTTGTAGTCTGATTTGCGGGCCTATACGGGAGAGAATGTTAATATAAAATTAGATGCATTAAATCAGAATTTTCTTATAAGGAATTTGATTGGAGGCTGAGTTTAAGCTGATTTTATTTTAACCTCGATTTAAATATTTCGGGTGATAGACAGACTGTTTAATGGTGAAATTCCTAATCGACACTCAGGTACTTTTGAAGAGATTTTTGCCCACTTGAGCTATTCATAATAGAGATTATGAGGGAATGCTTAAAGTTAAAGTATATACTTGAGAATCTCAAAAGAATCTTTCATATTGTCTATAAATACGAGCTTTGGTTAAACAAATCTTGAGATTTTTTCTCAATTTATGGGAATTGATAAACATCTCGATTTGATTAACGACTTTGAATAATTCCCTTATTCAGCTACATTAACTGCTTGAACAACTTGTAGCATAAATGGGTGAGTTACGTTAGGTCTTGCAAAGTACCTACCTTTTATTTTTACTGATTTTATTTCGACAACAAAATTTACTTCACAAGTTTGATGTAGTTGCTAAAGTTCTATGAGAAACAAGCCCATGGAGTTTATTCTATTTACATTTAATAGATTAGGCCCCTTTCTAAGTAAGGCCTGATTTTAAAAACAACTGAACACTGCAATCGTATGCTTTAAAATAAATCATTACATGCATCCATCAATGCTCGTTCGAAATCAAAAATATAAGTTTTTAAATTTCAAACACAAATCCACCAGTTTTCTTATAACAAATAAATCGCTTTAGTTCGCAAAATATTTCAGATTGCTGATTTTTTCGGATGTTGCACCAAAAACCTCAAAATTTTCGCACTTTTTCAGTTTTTATCTTTTTAACTTCTAAAATGTGCATTTTATAGAAAAAGCTACCAGGCATCAGGTAAAGAAGACAAAATTAGTTACAAATAAAATGTAACCACAGCTCTGTAGATCGAATAGATCTTGATCTTGTGCATTAATAAACACTTCCAAATTATGTGCCATAATGTTAATTTAACACCAAAATATTCTTCAACTGGACTTTGAGTATACAAGTAAATAGGGTTTTCCAAAAAGGACTTTACAGCTTTTTTTTTGTTTTTTTCTCTATTCAATAAATCATTGTTAGGTGTGCGTGGATTGTGGCACCATCCTTTGGAATCACATTTCGTCCAAGTCCATATCTGCCAAATATAGACTGAGCGATACCCAATTCTTGAACACGCCGTGGAATTGACTGATTTGGACCATTTGCTAGGGACACCTGAACGGCAGCGATATTTTCGACCAACCCGTTGTCTCAATGACACGGCAACAACACCCAACGAATATGTAGACTAAAATGTTTGCCATTAACTCGTTATTGGCTGTCTAAAGTTTCGGTCACCGACTCCGAATTTCGGTAGAAAATTTTTATAATTTGCAGCGGTTGCTCAACCGTGTACTTTGTCATAATAAAAAAAATTTGAGCTTACTGAATAAATTGACAATGACAGTTCGATGATTTGTGGTAGGGTGCGTTCACAAATTTAATGCAAAGTTGTCAAGTCCCCATTTAAAAATTGTATACTGATTGTATACAAACTATATAATCGAAATATTTGTAAAAATTCGTCAATTTTTGAAAAGCTGTATTTCAAGATCTATTGAACCTACAGAGTTGCAGTTACACTTTATTTCTAGCTAATTTTATTGGTATTGGCTTCGTGTCAAAAAAAATTTGAGGTTTTAATCAAAACCAACATTACGATGATGGAGAAGTCCAAAATAGTGATTTTCGTCATGCCGTCTGTGCGTCTGTTGGTCTGTTGGTTTGTTGGTCTGTTCGTCTGTTCGTCTGTTCGTCTGTTCGTCTGTTCGTCTGTTCGTCTGTTCGTCTGTTCGTCTGTTCGTCTGTTCGTCTGTTCGGCTGTTCGTCTGTTCGTCTGTGCGTCTGTGCGACCATCTGTACAGAGAGCCAGAGCCTAAACGGGTTGATGTTGATGGATTTGCATGATATTTGGTACAGATTACTTTTTTGTAATTTCCAAGCTTATTTTTTTTTTGTTTTTGAATATCTCGATTAGAACGAATACCTCCCATATGAGGGTTTCGAGTTATTGGATTTTTCTCGAAAACTACTCTAATGATTTTGATTAAACTTGGTGGATGTTATGTAATAAGTGATTGTAACAAAACTGCATTTTTAGTTTTTCTCAAAAAAATAGAATAACGGATATATGATGAATACAACAAAAGTACCAAAAACTTAATAGTTCAATTACTAACGAGAGCAAGTTAGTGGGATCCAGTCGTGCATTTTATTTAGATGTGAACTTATACACACACTTAAGAGCTTGAACAAATCAGCAAAAAATATAGTGTATATGAACATATTTACATTATTCTTAATGATAAAACTATAAAGATTCTAGTGCCATTTATTTTCAAACATTTTAAATTCAATTTTACTAGGGTTCAGTTTTATACAATAAAAATGCGTCTTATCTAAATAAAACCTAAAAATTCAAGTTTTGAAGCTGTCAATTTATTTGTAAATGTAAATATTACTGCTATTGTAGATTTTATATGGAAAACGAAATTACCATTAAATAGGTGGTACAAATATTAGACTTCTAGTACAGACTTGAAGATTATTTTTATTATTATACTAAGCCCCAATTTTTCAATAGTCACATAAAGCTCAGTTAGAGCCTATTCCTAGAAATAAATAATTTTTTTTTCTCTAAAGTTCATTCTGCTGATAGTTTAACTGAGCTTTATCCGTCTATTGAAAAATT
The DNA here is from genome assembly GCA_948107695.1 of Meliscaeva auricollis. Taxonomy (NCBI): domain Eukaryota; kingdom Metazoa; phylum Arthropoda; class Insecta; order Diptera; family Syrphidae; genus Meliscaeva; species Meliscaeva auricollis. The sequence goes on along the minus strand of OX403616.1, from coordinate 78,149,204 downwards.
GGGACTAAAAAGCATAAAAATGCATTTTCCCAATATCTAAAATGGCTGTGTAAATTTCAAATTTAAAAATGAAAAGAATAAAAAAATACAAATAAAAGACCGTTTGAAACGGTCAAAAAACTTGCACTAAAAAATATTGTTTTTACTGTTTTTCATTGAAAAAAAAATGTTTAAAAATTTAGTTTCTTCACATACATATGTATAGACAACACATAAATCTAGGTTATTTTCACGAATTTTTTTTCTCTTTACCCTGATTTTTAAAATCAATTAAACCACCCACATAAACTTTCAAAAACGTATGTGTTTTTTAAAGATTACAAAACAGTTAAAGAGCATTTAAAATATAATCTGTATAAAACGCCTACTTTTTTTCTCATTATCTATCAATGTGCATGTATATAATCGCCGGAAAAGAAGTAAAACCTCAAAAACAACGTAAAACCAAAGAAAACGACTTTGATTGAACTATTTTTCAAAATGATTTTGCTTCGAAAATGCAAATTTAAAAATCAAAGCTGAAAGCAGTGAATATAAAGTACTTTGTGTTGAAGAAAACATAATTGAATGAAAGTCATTCATCTTCAATGTGAAAAAAAGCGAATCCGACAGTTTGAAGCAAAAAATATTCTTTAAATCTATAAAACTCACAACACATGAACATTTAAATATAAAACTGTACCTTTCTATAAACTCCTGCTACTTCCTCTTCAACATTTTGGTCGTCTTCTGAATCCAACGAAGAACGTAACGATTCATCATCAACACCAGCTCCATCAACTCTGCCCTCAACCTTAGATTCATTGAGTTTCTTCAAAATCTCTTCATTTGTCAAATCACTAAACAGCAATGAAGATTCACCGTCTTGAATATCCAATAGGCTGTATGATTTCTTTTTCGCTTTCTCAGTCACCTGGCACCAAACTTTATTACATGAATATCCTTTTTTTCACATATGTAAATATTCAATCTTCAAACATAACAAACCTTCATTTTCAAACACTGCAATATCATACACTGTCCACTGATAACAAAATGAACATAGCTGAGGGGTCCTTTGTCCTCGTAATAAATTGTTTCCAATGGTTCATACTGTTTCAACAATCCAACTTTACATGCGTAAGTTATCTAGAAGAGAAGTGTGATCATGATGAAAAGTTGGAATTAGAAATCTAAACATTGCACCTGATGTAAGTTCCAATCTTTGAAATAATCAAACGCTGCCATGGCGATTTTTTTCTCCTCCCATTGTTTTTCCATAAAAGGACGAAGAATTCGATCAAAATCCTCCTCGTAAACAGTCAGGAGTTCCACATCGTCTGAAAGTAGCTCACAGATTAACCCAGGCAATGATTTGCATTTGCAAAAATATCTACCTTCACTGAGGTATTAAAAAGCATATTTTTGTGAGCCTAGGTACAATTGAATCAGATAAGAATATGGATCCTTCGTTCCACAATTGGGCGAAAAGGGTGCTTTTTGGAGGGGTTCCTCATTTCGTTATGATTTTTTTGTTGTTGTTGTATTCCTTTACTACTTCTTCAGCAGTCCACATCAGACAACTGATTGAAAGGCAACAATTCGTTTTAGTTTGAGCAAAAGGATATAAACCCTGATTTAGGGTTCTCTGGAATGATTGCAATCTCACAAGCAGCTTTTGGTAGCAGTTGGTAGTATATTTGATGGTGTAGGCGGAAGACAAGGACGACGACGACGGAAAGGAGCACCATCAGGATGTTTTTCTGATGTATATAAACGATACAAATCGATTTGCTATGAATTTTGATTAGTACAAAAAAAATATTTCTCATTTTCTAGTGCAAAAGTTCTTGTGCCGGAGTTATGAGTAGTCACGCAAAGTCTTTTTTGGGCAATTTGTATATTTCAATTGGATCTTATGTGAGAGAAGGTTACACAAAGCCTTGATGGCATAGCGTGGTTGAAAGGTAGATAGCAATGCCTTGCTTACATTTTTACGTTCATGGTACCTACGTGCATACGATAAAATGGACTATTTGAGTAATTTTTTGATATAAAACACAATTAGATAAGTGAGCAAACATAAGACACAAGAGTGCTGAGGTTCTCATAATATGGAATTATGGAAATGAAAAATGGTCTTGAGAACTGTTTTACGAGCGAGTGGGTTGACAATATGGTATATAAGGGCTTCACTTATTATTACTCGGATTAAAGAGTCGTAAAAAGTTGGCTACACCACTACCGAAAGACTTATATCAATTTGGCAATGAGTTCAAGGATGTTCGAAAACAAAACATCAATTGAAATAGTTGCATGGAATTGAATTTGTCGTAAGTTGACATTCGTTTTTCTTGCAGGCAAAACTGTTATGAAAATTCATAATAGAAAAGTTGCATAAGTATCAATTTGTTTAAAGCACGATACTATTTTTTTTAAAGGAAACATGCAATAAAAATCCACGATGGGAAATTTATGAAACTTTTAAGGTTTGGGTTAAGAAAAAGTTCAAAAAAAACTTATTGACGGTTAAAATAAGATCAGTATGTTGAGGAAAAATGTTAAATAAGGACTTACTTGTAGCTTTACATGTTTGCTCTCTGAGACAATGTTCGATTAATTCGATTTCTCCAATACAGTCTCCAGGGCCGCTAATGTAATCAAGTTTCTCTTCGTATTTCTTCGTATCCTTAAATTTTAAATTTAGTTTAAAATGTAAAACAAAATATGAAAAGAAACAAACCGGATCATATATTCGTCTAGTAACTTCAACTTCTCCAGTCAAAATAAAGTACACAGCAACAGGATCATAGCCTTCTTTAATGATCATGCGCCCAGGATTAAGGTAAATAAATTTTACAACAGTTGAAAGGCGAGCTCTTATTTTCTAAAAAAAAACAATGAAATATTGAATAATAGTTGTGTTTAATGAAGAAAATCTAGAGCAGAGCAAAGCAGAACAGTACAAGATCTTTAAAACTGTCAGAGTAAAAGAAAAAGAAGCAAAAAGTTCGGCTTCGTCTTTTATAAATTTGACGTAAGCAATCATCAATGAACATTAAAATTAAAAAAAAAATCGCAATGATTTTTCATTTGAATTACACACAAAGTGGCAGTTTGTAGAACAGTTTTACAACACGTTTTTTCTCATGAAACACAAAATCCTGCACTTCTTTTCTATCCCGAACAGATTCATTAAACACACCTGATACCTTTTGGAAAATAAAAATAAAAAAAAAACATTATGTTTCCTGCTACGTAATATGAAAAAAATACTAAGTTGAACACTCCATAGGAAAAAAACTACTTAGCAGATTACGGTTAGTACGCCTTCGGTCAGAAGGCAGCTCAAAATCAGAAAGACGATCATAACAAATTTACCAAGCAACTTAAAAGACCTTTTCCACCATAACATACTTCACACAGATGAGAATGGTAGCGTCCACAGTTTCGGATGATTTTTTTGATATATTTTGGTAAAATTTTTCAAATTTAATAACGGGATTTTGGGCTTTCTTGATATTAGAATTCGGGATTCTCTCTCCCTCCCCTTAAAAATATTATCTAGAAACACATTTCTGCTTTTTGATCTACAGTCTTTTATTGGTAGTAGATTTCTGTAAACAAAAGTTTTCTTTAAAAATTGATATAAAATCTATTATTTTAATCTTATTAAAATTTTTTATAAAATCTATATTTTTACTCTCCAATATATACAAAATTAATAGAACTGATGCAGTTTTATATACGGCTATATGATTTAAATTCGAAAACTACAATTTGTTGATATACTTCCCCTCTCAAAGACGGTTTCCCTCAAAAAGACATATAATATTAAAGTGATTTCCAACAATTTTTTTTTCTGGAAACTTTAAGCGACTACGGCTCAAAATAAAAATCTGAAAAAAATTAGGAGATTTTTTTTTAACTGTTTGAAATTTTTTATTTTATTTTAGATCTAAAAATAACTAACAGTCTTAATGACATAACGTCCATTGTCTACAACTCGATCACTGGGGTAAGAATCTGCGGGGATGGATAGTGATGGATTGATAGCTTCTAGGCTGGGGCCTGGGTCAACATACCCTAGAACTTTTTGTTCTCTTAAAAGGAACAAAAGAATAAATTGGAACTTCCACGAAATGTTGTAATTTCACCAAATTATGTTAGTCAATTGAAATAAAACAATTGCACTTTAGAAGCCTATAATTTTTTTCTGACAAAACTGCTAATAGGCGACGACTTAAGTTATTGCTCATCATTTTTTATAATATTATATGTAAGGTATGTCAATTTGAATATCTAGGCAAAGACAGAGATAATGGTTAAAGATACTTAATAGATCAAAGACACTCTGTGTAAGGATAAATTGTTTATATGTATTACATATGATTTATTACTTTTACTGCAGCTTACCGGAGGAAATTTTGCAAAGCATGTCAAATTGAGCATTAAGTTAACAAGTTTCTTTTTATCTTCAATGGTTCGCATCCAAATAGGTGTCCGAATAAGTGCTTTTTCCTTAAAAATTGACATTTACATAAATAAGTTTTTTTTTTAATATATTATATTTGTATGCATGAATGCATACAACGAAAAGCAACAATAAAAACAACCTACAGCCATAGTTAGAATTCCTATTTTTCTTTCATGTCGCACCAGCATGGCAATGTTTTTCTTGATATTCGTTGAGATTTTTTGTTCCTCTATGTCCTGCAGCCATGATTTATTGAAAATGACCATACGAATGAGAGCTCGGAAGCGCATTCGAACCTTCTTGCGTCTTTTTAATAGTTCTGCCTGTGGAATAATATAAAAAGGTTATTGCTCTTACCGTTTGCACTTGTGTGTATAAGATGTGTGCAATTTTAACGAACCTCCTGGGCTCTTTTACTCATATTTTGTTTTTAATGTTGATAATATAGAAATGTTTGGAGAAAAGTCAAAATTTACTCTCTGTAAATTACTTTAAAATAAAATACACTCTAGCATAAAGTAAAGTATACTTTCAAAAGAAAGGTGTTTGAGAAGATTTGGGTAAACTTACAGAGGGTTCAAAATTTGCATGGATAAACACAATGTACGAAAGTTATCCACATGCTGCTGAGTGTTCTAGTATATCCACCATATCATAGTTAACTTTACAAGAAAGGTTCAATTGTATCAAATGTTCTATGAGACACTGTGGCGTATGAGTAACATTTTTTTTGCAAATATGAGGAAACAATTACCCAGTTCACGTTGTTGAAATCTAAAAGTGAGTTTCAGATATTGGGCCACTTTGGATTCCATATGGGAGGGAAGATACAAGAGTTTTTCTGTATTGCACAAGTTATTTTGAATTTCATTGAACAAGAAATGAAACGTCCGTACTCATATAATGCATGATTTTGGGTATTTTTTAAAGCCTAATCGATAACAACCAATATGATCCGACCATCATGTACACAGTTATTGGCCTTTATGTGAATAGTCTATTACTTTAAGTACAATAGTCAGAATATTATAGATTACTCTTTGAAAATAAGTGGAAGACCATGGAAATTTGTTAAGAACGTTTCATACATTATGCGAAAAAGTAATAAAATGAGTGCATCAAAAAAATGTTGGCTTAAGGGTTTTTTTTTTTAATGTGAAAGATCTATTAACCGTGTACGATCAGATTTTTATATCTTGATATCTTTCTCTTCAAGTTTGAAAATCGAGACCGCACCCCATCATCATTTTGCTGCCCCTATTGTGCCCAAAAGAAGACTACTTAATATAAGGACTAATAAAAAAATTAAGAAAAAAGAAATAAGAAGAAAAACTAATATAACAGACGGAACTCAAGAATAAAACAACTAAAATAGAGCTGGGCCGGTCACATATCGAGAATCCAAGACAACAGATGGAAAAAAATTTTAACAAGATGGACTCCACCAGACGAAATTAGATTAAGAGGTAGACCGAAGAAGAGATGGGAAGACGATCTTAAAAATTCAACAACAACTGGTATAATGACGAAAACAACAGAGATCTATGGGCAGCAATGGGGGAGGTTTACGCAAGATTAACTTATATTGATCTAAATGTCATAAATGAATAAAACATTACCTAACTAAACTTTGAGTATATGTACAAATTGTTAAAACTATATAAATTTAAATATTACTATGCATGTACAAACAACTTTTGATTGGCAAATAAAGCTTTTAATAATAATAATAATAATAATTGTGCCCTAAAGTATTTTTTGATAAACTACTCAACCGGACGAATAAAATCCATTTTATTTCTATTCGTTTACATTTTTCAATAGATTCCCCATCCAGATAATGACGACTTAAATGAAACCAACTCGACGATTTAATAACATTATGGCTTGTTCCGGTTGTAAAATTTTTTTTTCATTTTATATTACCATAGGTACATATTAGACTGCTTATTTTGAAAACGAATTTTGGATTCTAACACAACACAAAATTCTAACACAGGGCGCTTAAAAAGCTGGATCGGGCCCTGACTATATCTAAGTTCTTTTCCAGAATACCGCGTTTATTAAGAAAAGAGCACAAGTTAAATTAAACAAAAAAAAAAACCCAAAGCCATATGCTTCAAACTCTTATAAATAAACTTTGAGAAACCTTCATCTGTTTCCATAAAATGTCATATTACTCATTGTTTCGCTGACTTTTTTTTGTATTATCATCATTGTATTGTGAAGGGCACATTTCAGGTCAATGAACAAAAATTGATTGGACCTTATCTTCAATACTCACTGTCACTGCATACAGAATTCTGTGTGACCAATTCTTCAGTAATTTTTCGGACAATCATTCGAAAGCATTCCGACAACAAAGTATCTGTTTTGTTGTTTCTTCTAAAAATCTAATTTCAAACAAAGAAATATGCAATCAAAAGTTATATGTTTCTTTATTTTTGTTTTAGCTTCCGGTAGAGTGTTAAAATCTTTTTGCAATAAATATAGTTTAATCAATTTCTCATTTTTTTTTTGTTTGTAAATAAATTACATTTCCAGATGTGTTTTCAAATACCATCATCGATCGTGATTCGATCAATAAATTCAATAAAACAACTTGTCTGCGAGCCGATGACGCACAAAATACAAATAATGGTATGAGTATATGCAGAACATATACGAGTTATTGAAATTTTGTTTATTGTTTTATGAATAATTTGTAATATATAAATTTATTTATTGTTGGTTCAATTCAAAAACTTTCGTATTGGAATGCAGTTCTTCCGGGGGATACAAGATCGTTTGATGGAAGTCGTTTTTATGGATTTTTGGTAAATAATTTTTTTTTTAAGTTCTTCCATGATATTTGTTTTTATTATTTAATTTGTCTGCAAACTAAGGACGCTTATGTTCTATGAAAAAATGTCACATTGATTGTTTTTAAAAATCACTGTTTAATTCCATTTTTGTACATCAAAGCTTTGCTTAGCATTTAGTATACCAAAATACATCAGTTATCAGTATAACAAACAAAAATAGTATAGGTACTAGTATACAGCCTACCTTATACCTTTTTTCTCAAAATACCTGTGATATCCTTCATCTATGTAAAACTCTTTCGGTACATCAATATGTTTCCTTTAAGAAAAAGAAAAGAAACTTTGAATGGTCTTTTATCTTTTTAAAACCAATGAACAGCAGAGTTTAGCAAACCAAAGGCAGTATTAAAAATCGCATTTTAGTTTCTGCACAACCTAAATAATCAACTTGTTCATGAGTCTGACAATGACAAGAACCACCATACCTCTTTTTAACTCGTTGACTGTTGACATAGTATCAGGTCACTATAAAACCTAACATTAATATATTCAACCTTGATTTTTTTAGGTCAAAATAGGATGGACATCTCAATCGGGGGAAGTGTCATTCCATTGCGGCGGTACTTTGATTTCAGAAAAATTTGTCCTTTCCGCCGCCCATTGTATGGAATACGAAAGAGTACGTTTCCACTCATAAAATATGCAAATATATTTTAAAAAAGATTTTCCAAAAAGTATAGCCTTTGTACAGGAGCCAACCGGATATAGTTAGAATTGCTGAACATTATAGTGCGGGTAGGATTATTGGAGAGGACATCAAAATTTCTAATATAAATAAGCATGTTTTATATGGTGAACTAGACATGTATGATGATATTGCAATTATTGAACTGGAAGAAAAATCAAAGTAGATGTCACTAATCATTTAGTTGATGATGTGTGTTAAGAATTTCGATGTTCATTTTAATCTTTTTTTTAATTTTTCAGAAATCGACCAGCATGTCTTTGGATTGGACCAGAATTACCGAATAGTGAATTATTTGCCGTAGGACATGGTAAGGATGTTGTGGTTGTAATTGTAACCACTTGCCGGTTTCTTACTAGACTGAACTTATTCAAGTAACGACGTTAACGTAAAGGTGGTAAATGACAACCATTTTAATTCTCATACAAAATTATGAAAGTCGTTATATACATACCACTTTATCACGTTTACGCCCAGTTTCCACAGTTGCATGAATATTGAATCTAACTTGCAGCTCTCAAATAGATATAGGCAGATTATTTCGAATGTCGAGTGCAGAGAGGAAATATTATCTATATGCATCCTTTTCGCACTCGTTGATTTCAAAAAAAGAGTCACGACTCTTGAATGCATTTAGACGAGTGATCGCCATTCTTGTAATTTTTTCTTCCATTTTTTGTTCATCATGTAAATGATATAAAAACTGCTAATATTTTTGTCAATACAAAACGTGTAAGGGATACTGACTTTACTGTTAACAATGCTGTCATATCGTGTAAAGCGGACTTGCTCAAGTTGGAGTCGAAAGAATTTGAATTGTTTGCTTTACGTTGCATACTCGTCAAGGATTCATGGAAGCCTTAATAAGTACAGTAGTAGTATAAGAGAAAAAAAAGAACCGATCTGAGTAGGCTAGGATTTGTGTTGTAACAGAAGTTTTGGAGCAGATTTGGACAGTCACTAACACCATTTAACAGTTGGCGAACAAAGACAATATCAGCAATATCGCGGCGCAAATGAAGTGTCTGCAAGTTTAAGACGTTCTTCGTAAGAAGGGAGGTTAAAAGGGTCATCCTCAATATAAACTTGATGGTACGGTGACCAGACTTGAGGAGTGGTCTCACAAAAATCACATAAAGAAATTTGGTAACACATGCACATGAAAATTCTTCAGACCAACGTCTAACGAAACCGAGAGCTGACTCTAATAATGTTTTCGTAATGGGTGTAAAGTAAAGTAAAGTAACTGCAGGAGTATGTTGGTCATTAATCAGGAATTGCCTCTGAAAAGGAATGGAGCGATAAAGAGAGAAAGCTTGACACTTTTTTCACCAGGAAAAGAAATTACTTTTGATATTCTCATATCATCGGCATAGATTTCTAAATCACATTTAGAAAAAATCAGTTCAACTTCATTTATGGCTAAAACAAATAGATTAGATTAGATTAGATTAGATTGTTTTTTCTTGTTAATTTTAAATTTGGCTAAAACAAATATAAGTGGACCTAAATGGCTACCTTGAGGGACACTGGACAAAGCGGGAATGGTCTTGAACAAACAATCTCTGAAGAGAGCACAGGACTGACGGTAAACTAAGTAGGACCTAATCCATAATATGAACGTTTGAAGAAAACCAAGATTTTTAAGTTTAAACAGTATGATATTATGTGGGACTTAATAATAATTTTTTTGTCATAAAGATTAATGTCAAATTCTAAGCCTTATAATAGCCTTATAGAATATAATATGACAGATTATGGTAAATTTCATAAATAAAATTCGATTATAATTATTTTTCTAGATTTAAGAAATATTGGACAACAGCATGTGATGAGTCTAAAACTTGTCAATAGTGCCGAGTGTGATCGACGATATTCACCATCACGAAAACTCCCAAATGGAATAATTGAATCTCAATTCTGTGCTGGAAGTTCCAATGTTACCGAGGGTGAAAAATGCAAGGTAAGTCCATATCCTGGGTGCTTTTACTAACTTTTGTTGCATACCATCTTAAAAATGTTTTCAAACTGAAATTAGTGAGGAAAATGATCTCATCTTGTTGCAAAGAGACGAAACATTTCATAGATGGTTATTGAATATGAATACTTGATTGATAAAAATGATAATTGGCGGGTTTTTGTGAGACAGTTAAAACTCAGCATACCTGCAGCCTAACAGGAAAAACTTTGAGGGAATTACTTTACTTTTTTACTTCCAGTGAAAGTGAGTTGGGATAAATATTTTGGAAAAAGTTGAAGCTATAGAAAACATACAAAAAGAGATTTATATTATAACACAGATTATCATAGGATGGTTTTCGTGAAAAGATTTTGCTTTATTTTACACAAATCTCACGACGTATTAGCCGCGTTTACGTAAGAATTCAGTAAAATAAAGAAAAAAAAACTCACTTTTACTGACCCGAAAAGGTAAAATAATTTCCAGTCAATTTTTGTTGTTGGGCTGCATGCTGGGTTTTTACTTTTTTATTTTTACTTTCACGAAACTATGGATATGAAGTCTTACGAAAACAAGGATCTTCGAAGTTATAAAAGATCTTTCTGAGGATAAATTGGCGATTTCTTGTCGAAAGCATTGTTTTCCTTTCAACTTTCAGTACATCCAAATTTATATTTTTTTTTTGTCTGAAAGAAATTTGAAAACGGTTTTCGTTATATTTTTTCTCATTACGGATTTATCCTGGTGGGTCATTCCGAAATTTGATTATCTCTTAACGATATCATTTTAACTATAGCTATCTCTATCACATCTATAGAGACAGAAAAGGACAGCAATGCTTGAAACGATATCGTTCGATATTTTTTCTTTTTACGGAATTAGGTGAGCTCTCAAATCACGTCCAAAAAATTATTTATGGATAGATAGTTTTTTGAGATACGATTTTTCAATTTTTGTTCTGCTTTTTTTTTTTTTTTTTTTCAAAGCAGGTATCTTTTGTATTCGGGCTATATATTGATTTTTAAATTTCCGATTAAAACGAACAAATCAACACCTGAATACCTGAAAATTTGAACCTTCTATTTTAATTATTTTGCAAATTTTCCATACATTTTATATGAGAAATTTAAGATTTTTTTTTGTTTTGTCTAATGCTCAGCTCCATTTTAATCGATTTTTTTAACCGACTTCAAAAAAGGAGGAAGTTATCAATTTAACTGTATTTTTTTTATGTTTGTAACCTCAGAACTTTTGACTAAATGGATCGATTTTGATGATTTTTTTTTTGTATTTGAAAGCTGTTGGTCTCAATTGAGTCCCATTTCAATTTCCAGTTCCGAGATTGGAATCCATTAGTTTAGAAAATATCAAAAGTCTTTAATTTAAAGTCGATTGTTTTTCTTTTGAAAGGTATTTATAATGCGCAAGGAAATAAACTTGAAAAGAAATCTTGATCTTCAGACATGCATTTTAATAAAGTTAAACCAATTTTCAATATTTTTTAACGATTTGTTTTTATAGTTTTTTTCCAATTTTTTCAAAAAGCACTAAGCTTTACAGCAAAAATATAACTATTTTTGTAGAAAACTATTTTTTTACACTGTTATCAATTGTCTTCAAAGCAAGTTTTTTTAAAGGAATATTTTTAACAAAAAAAAAAAAAACTTGGATAGTCCGGAAGAGATATGGGCTAGAGTTTGAATAAATAATTCCTGATTTCGTATTTCATTCATAAGCGAGTTAAGATTTTTTGTTAGTAAATTGTCATTACTGAAACTTAAATCGTATCCTATTCCTAAAAAATTGATCTCAAAAAATTTGTGTAGGTAGTATTGTATATCCAGCAGCTTGTTTTAAAATCTGCACATTATTTTCTTTTTAGGGTCATATTGGCGGTCCAATTTTAACTCAAATAATAGAACATCCAGATGAAGTTTACGTTGTTGGTATTACAAACTATGGTCAACGATGCGCATCAACTAACTTCCCAAATATTTATACAAAAACATCTTTCTACAGAGATTGGATTTACGAAGAAGTCAATGAAAAATAAACCCTGAAAACTAAATAAAAATTGTATAAGCTTTCTATATTTTTGTTTTTGTTAAATATTCGTAAAACCAGCCATTAATATTTTTTAGTCCACAAAGAATTATGTGGGTATTAACCCAGAGCTCATATAACTTAATTGCCATACTTTTCGAAGTAAGCGCTCACAACTTGAAAGTGCTCTCAGCTTAATTGAGTGGCTCTTATAGCAGTTATCGGAGAAAGAGACATCGATACCACTTCATAAGTCTCTAATATTTCTTGGTGAATATGTTTATGAGCGCTCGGTGAATAGCGGTCTAATGCCGGCCTTACACGACACAATATTATTGCGCAATACTCAGTATTGTGCAATAATATTGACCGTGTAGGGGCTGTATTGCACAATATTTTCGGTTTGTACAATATATTGAGTGATATTAAAAAAGTTTAATATTTTATGAAATTGTACTCAATATTTTTCGTTTCCACAACGAGCAGATACAGAAAAAGCAAAGAGACCAGAAATATTGGGCAGTAATATTGAGTCGTGTAAGGACGACCCTTTTTCACACAATATTTTTGGACAATATTATTGCACAATAATATTGTGTCGTGTAAGGCCCGCATAATGCTGGCCTTACACGACACAATATTATTGCGCAATACTCAGTATTGTGCAATAATATTGACCATGTAAGGGCTGTATTGCACAATATTTTCGGTTTGTACAATATATTGAGTGATATTAAAAAAATTTAATATTTTATGAAATTTTACTCAATATTTTTCGTTTCCACAACAAAGCAGATGCAGAAAAAGCAAAGAGACAAAGAAATATTGCGCAGTAATATTGAGTCGTGTAAGGACTACCCTTTTTCGCACAATATTTTTGGACAATATTATTGCACAATGATATTGTGTCGTGTAAGGCCCGCATAAGAGTGGTTTATTGCTGCATTAAATTTTCAATAGTGAAAAGCCGTTATTAGGTATGTATTATTTGTTCAATCAAGCAAAGACCACTATCACACATTACAGCTGTCAAGAATGCAAAGGAGAAAGGAGATGAGCCTCCTAACGAGATGAAAGTGGGAAAAGGAAGAAACTAGTCTAACGCTTCAATGTGTAGTACCGGACAAAAGTAACAAATGAAACCATTCTGAAATGCCAAGTACTTTCTGGCAACATGTAATATTTGCTATTAAAATGAAAAGCAGCATTTAGAGGAACCTAACGGAATGTGAAAATTTCAGTTAATTTTTACAAATTAAAAGTATTTGCTAATTGTGTACGGAGCCTAAGATCATTAACAAAATTGACTGGCATCACTAATATACTAACCTGTCAAAATAAACGTCAAAAATCTGACACTCACAGTAGCTTACAAAACTTGCATTATTATTTATTTTGGTGAAAGTTGTTTCTTTTTTTTGTATTTTATAAATTATATTTGGCCTATTTACAAATTCCGTCCATGTCCGCCAAATAATTTCACTCGTAATCATCTTTATTAACAACTTTTCTTTACAAAATAAAATGGAAACTAACAAAATTGAAACGGTAAGTTAATAAATTTGATTAATTTCTTAGATTTCTTTTAAAAATAACAAAATTTCAGCCACTCATCCTCGATGAAATTCCTCCGACTGAGTCGAAAAGAATCTCAAGTGTCCCAATTAAAAGTGTCTTCGTATTTTTAATTGCAACTGTTTTTAGTGCAGTTATATTGGAATTTCTTCCCAACACCACCCACAGTCTATTTCCATCAAAATCATCGAATGACACATCCAACCAACTGTTGTCACGTCCAAAGTATGCCATTTATGGGCTTAGCAAAACCGAAGAACACCTCGATCATGTGATTGCTGTATTAGAACGTCTCGGTTATGACCGAACTGATGTTGACAAAAACTGGGATCTCCTGTGGGCCCATGACTATCCATATCTCACAATGAATCTCAAGAATCTCCAGCCACATCAAAAAATCAATCATTTCCCTGGCTGTGGCTATATTACGAACAAAGTCGATTTATCAACAACTCGATTGCCATTCCTTCCTATGGCTTTCAAATTACCAGGAGAGAAAGAAGACTTTCTTAAATATATCACAGATAATCCACAAACGCTCTTTGTCCAGAAACATAACGAACACAGATTCATTGAGATCAAACAGCCACAAGACATCGATCTTGACTCGAACAGCAGTTTCATTCAGGAATTCATTCAGAATCCGTTCCTAGTCGATGGATACAAATTCGATATTGGAGTCTACGTCCTGGTGACAAGTATCGACCCACTCAGAGTGTACATCTACACTGGAGATGTTCTATTTCGGTACTGCCCCGTTAAGTATCATCCCTTCGACCCGAAAAACGTCGACAAATATGTGGTGGGTGATGATTACCTTCCAACTTGGCAGGTTCCGTCATTGACTAAATATTACAATAAGTTCCATGCCAATATGAGAGGAGCATTCGACGCCTACGTCCGGGATCAGGGCAAAGATCCACTGCAAGTGTGGGAACAGGTGGAAGACATTATTCGTCGCACTGTTCAATCAAAAGAGAAGCACATTGCCGACATTGTGAGGAACTACAAGACACGTAACTTCTTCGAACTGATGCGCTTCGACTTGATAATCGATGAGAATCTCAAGGTTATCCTAATGGAGGCCAATATGAGTCCGAATCTGTCCTCGGCTCATTTCAAACAAAACTCCCTCCTGTACGAACAGATTTTGTACAGCGTACTGAATCTCGTTGGCGTTGGGTCACCAGTTGACCATTCATTGCTAAATCTGGGGTGAGATTGAATACCCTCAAGTCAACCATTAGATTCTTTGTTTTATGATTTTTATTTCCAGCTTCGAGGATGTGGAGGAGATGCTCTCGAATGACAAGAATATTGCAACTTTGTTAAATCTTTGTGCTGACTTTGATTGCGACAAATCATGCAATTTGATCGAGTGTGAGCTTTGTCTGCCATGTTTGAGTGGAAAAGACCATCAGACATTGCACACGGCATTTCGTGAGCACCTCCATAGGGTCAACATGAAGAGGATCGTACCCAAACCAATTGTAATGCTCAAATTCTATTTAATCCTTGTTTTTTTTACTAGTTTTTTTTTCATTCAGATTAACCAACGAGCATTTGACATCGCGAAGGAAACTGCAAACTTATCCACGAAAAATCAATGGATGACGAGGTGGTTCTACGCTAAGTGCTCAGATGACATTACTTGGTGTTTCTAGATAAAGGTGTGCCAAGTATTTTTAAAAACTCCAAAAGTATTAAGTTTTTTTTTTGTTTTATTTGAAAAAAAAAATAAATTTTTTACCCAAAATTTGTTCAAATTGTTTTGTGATCGGGGAAAAGAGATTCGCCATTTTTGGCTGCCCCGAAGATTAATTCTTGAGTCCTTTGACGAAACTCATTTTGTTTTAGTTGTTTCAGGAATGTGGCTAAGAATTTAATGGGTTCTTCTGGTTGATAGATGTGCATTGCGGCTAGTGCTGCAACCAAGTCTTTTGCGATGTGTTTCTTGAAATATTCAAAGAGCTCGGACCGCTTTGATATTTGTTCTGAAAGTAATGAATACCAAAAATAGAAATAAGTAAAAGCTATTTGTTCTGAAAATAATGAATACGAAAATTAAAAAAGATACTTCAGGGTTCAGAGATATGCCCACTCTCATTAGTAACCTATTAAACAAATCATCTAAAATGAAAATTGACCTACACCCAGCTCTCAACGCAGAAATGATGAATCGGATCGTGTCGTGAACACACTTTTTCCGACACCGCTTTATCACTAGAACTGTAAATACCACCCTTTAACGCGGAAGAGCTTAAAAAAGTCTTATCTAGAATGTGCATGTTAGATAAAACTGAAAAACTATTAGATAAAATGAAAAAACTGCGACTCATAGCGGCAGTCTAAAGACAGCATGGTTTCAGGAGGGCTTGCTGTACAATCGGAGCGATTGAGGAGGTGATAAATGCTAACCACAACGCACTATAACTCAAGCAACTCCAGATGTTAGAAATGCTTTCAATTCTGCCAGATGGAGTGACGTACTACATAAACTCGAAAACATATTCAAAATTACAGATTATCTTATACGAATCATCAGGAACTACCTTATAGACGGAGAGCTAATTTGTGATACCACAGATAGCCAGTAAAAGAAGAATATTAACTCTGGAGCAGCTATAGGATCAATCCTAGGACCTGACTTTGGAGCATAGTCCAGACACTTTTGGAGGTCTTAGAGAAAAAGTGTGAAGGCAGCAAATGTTGAGCTTGGAATTCTTAACATTTTACTTCATATACCAGACTTTCTGGGCAGAGTTCACATGAAAAAAATGAAAAAAATATTTGTTCGATCTTTTGGTGATAATCACAGAAATTCGGGTATATGAAATAAAATATGTGTATAGATTTTCAAGCTGAACGTTTGCTACCTTCTACAATATATGTAGCTCCAAAATCTAAATCTTCATTTATGATTATAGTGAGGCAGCTTAGCATTAAAAAAAAAACAATTCAATTCTGTACATTGTGAAGAAAGCATGGAAATTTCATAGTTAGTAGTACTAGATATAAAAGTGATTTTGAGATATTTGGTATATACAAGAGTTTTTCTGTATTGCACATGTTATTTTAATTCTTATGATACATGATTTCGGGGTATTTTTAAAGAACGCTTTAACTAATAAATCCAAAACCAATATGATCTGACCATCATATAAAAAGTTATTGGTCTTTATGTGAATAGTATTTTACTTTGAGTAGGTACAATAGTCAAAATATTACGTGCATCGTAAAATTGTCGGGTAAAGGGTGTTTTTTTCTAAGGAGAAACATAATTTTGGAAATGGTACCACAGCACCATGTGAAAAATATATGCATTTTTAAAGTTGAGTAAAAATGTTATAAAATGAAAAATTTTTATTTGCACGCAAAAAATATTGAATTACTTTTTTTTTTTCATTTAAAATTTTTTGGTTTGACAAATCGTTTTTTTTTTTTAAACGGCTCTATAGTCTTTAAAGAACAAATCATATCAAAAAGTTTAATCAAAATCTTTACAGTCGTTTTCGAGAAAATTAAAAAAATGTTGTATGGGAGGTACTCGTTCTAGATGAGATATTCGAAAATAAAAAAAAAAAAATTGAAATTACATAAAAATCATCTCTACCAAATTTTAAGACAATCCGTTCACGCGTTTAGGCAGTGGAAATGTGTACGCACGGACGCACACACGCTTAGTTGGACGAAAACCCTACAACACACTCAAAACCTGTTTTTCAAAATGTGCCTACTAAATTATTTGTTGGATGTCTAAAGGTTTATGTTCATTTAAAGCATCTGAAAGTCAAGTTTTTCGTCTTATAATTTTTTTTACTAAACGTTACTAATTTGCAAAACATCAAACTATCAAAATAATAGGAAAACCTTACCTAAGAATTGTGTATTTATTTTTAAATGTTAGATTTTCTGACTAAATGATAAATGGTTGATGTTTTGGATCCGTAATTTTATTGCATTTAAAAAAAAAATATTTTTAAAATACAGTTAAAGGGACGGAAATTAAAAAAAGTTTGCCTTTTAACGGGTTTTAAATAGGTTATCCTCCGTGCTCTCCGATAAAAAAAAAATATTAAATCTTCGGACGGATATTCTGAAAAAACCCCAGCAGCATACAAACGCGACCAGATGCTACCTGGTGATATAGGTCCCTAGAACTGGTCATAGTTTAGACGCCCAACCAACATACTCTTCAGATTTTTACTCTTGAAATTCTCATTAGACTCTACTACATCTTATTGCAATACTTAAGAATTAACCACTTCTCAAAAACTGAAATTCGTCTAGTATCATTCTTAGTAAAAGAACAAAGCTCTTTGAAATTTGCAAATACCTTTACTCTTATAGGAAAACCAAATTTTACAAGTATCACCCTCATAAGAATATCACTAGTAGTACTTTTAGTCTGAAATGGCTTTTATCTGTGACAGTTTTAATCTCACATTCTTATAACCAGAAAAGAGAGAATTAGTCTCTTCAAATGTAATTCCTACAAGTATTATAGTTCTCTTATAAGTATAATAGTATCGAAACAAAAAATGGACGCCATGCTTAAGAAAAAAAAAACAGCTCTGCTTTTTGGGGTTACCAGAGGAAAAAATATGAATCACTTCTACTTATGAAATTTCTAAATTAAATAAAAAAAAAACATGAGAATTCAAATATTTCTCCTAAAATTATTTGTTACTTGTTAAAAGATTAGTATATGCATTAACAAATTTAGTTTGGAAAAAAAACCTGCCAGACTTTTGAATTTGAAATCAGGGCACTGATACCTCTAAAACTGCATACTCATATTATGGTTATCACTCCACTCCCAAAATTTGCCGTCTATGTGTTTTAACTTACGATATAAATACGACACAACCTCAAAAATATTTTGCCTGACCTTTTTAGAAAGAAAATACACGATATTAATGCTCAAAGCATCATTTCCGGATGCATCTGTTAACAACATTTTTATATTTATGTAAAGTAAACGGTTGTCAAACGTTGTTTGGAATTCAAAAATAAATTTAATATTTTTACGATATTTGTGAAATTTTCACTTTTTCAAAAATATAAAAGGCATAAAAGCATCTTAAATTGAAAAAGCAAACGATTTTTACCGACTAGTAAATTTCCAAATGTCTGAAGCCATTGTAGGATCTTAATTGTTAATTAAAAAGTATGACGATGGTCTTCCAGTAATATATAAAAAATAATAGCATGGAAATTGTGCTTACATAAGATATGGATAAATTTTGACTTCAGATTTGGATTCTTTAACCTCTAAAACCTATAACCCATCTTTTTAAACAAACTAAAAGTTTTTTTTTTATAGCAGGCGTGAAGGGGTTTTTATTAATCGCTTTTATAGGGTCTCGTCCCACTGTGCGACGGATGGCATGACGAAAACCACTTTTTTAGGCTTCTTCATCATCATAATGTGGGTTTTTGATTAAAACCTCAAATTTAGTTTTTGACACGAAACCAATCTTTCCCTATAGAGCAAGTAAAAAAGTCAAATTTATGAAAGGTCACTGTGGCGTATGTGTAATATTTTATTTATTTGCAATTTTAAAGGTTAATACAGTTTTCTTTTCTATCTCTTCACTACTACCATCACCAAGTCGAAATTCGCTTCGGTATCTACAATATACATAACATATATGTAAAAGAAAATTCTGATGAAATTTTTTTCGACTTAAATCAAAATGTTTTCTTTAATTTTTCTCGTATCGTGAGAAATGAAAAAAAAAACTGAATTTTAGCTCACAAAACATCTTTCTAAGAAAAACTTGAGTCAATCAAATTCAAATCACATTGGATAAACCAGTCCCAGTCTAAGATAAACCAAGGTCTTAAATCAACTAAGAATTATTTGGGAGGAACTCGATTGAATAACTCTTAAATGATTTACGACTTCCTTCAAATTAAAACTCGCAAATTTTTGTGTCAACACCAAAAATCCATCGCATTCGGATAGCATACATTGAATGTGACAACAAAATTACAAAATTTGTGTGCGTGCGAATGCCACACCGGGGTATTTGTTTGGCGAAACAAAAATATTTGCGCCGCGCCGCACAACGCAAATTTTTGATCTGGACGCTGCTAACTAATGTTTTATTTTTGTTGCAGAAACAAGGTTATAATTAAAATGCGCAGGAATTTCATCCCAACATGCATAACCCAACAATAAATTCCAAAGTTATCTGTGTTGACCCTTCTCTAAAAAAATAGCAAAAACTAATTTTAACTATGTTCCAAGAATTTTCAACATTGATTAAATAAAAATTAGTAATAAATGTGTACCGTTCCTCATCCATGCAAAGTCCATTAAAAACTCAGAGTACCTATTGGAATTCAATGTGCAACTTGAACAAGACGAACCAATTCCACCACTCTGGCTACTTTTGTCTTCAATCAGAGTAAAAATATGCTTCAAGTCCTTTTCGCATGAATCAATATAAAAGAGTTCATCACAAAACTTCCTATTAATTGATTTTAAACGAACTTCCACCAATGGACGTACATCTCGATTACAAACTACACGAAAACGTTTCAAACTTTCCACTTGAATTTCATGAGTCATCGTAAATTGCGATTTCAGTTGAAAAAGTTTCTCCACATTTTGATTAATTGCTTTGCAATTCTTCTCCTTACTTAGTTGAAATTGTTCAATTTTCTTTGAGAAAATTAAATTTGCATTTTCGATTTCTTTTACATTCTCGGCTATGAGTTTATTTTGTTCATCTTGTTCGAAAGTTTCGTTTTCGTGAAGACGTTTTACTTCAGTTTCAAGGCAATTCAGTTGCTTGTCGAAATTGACTTTTAAGCTTTGGATTTCTACATCTGTGCATTTGATTTCATTGTCAATTTGAAGCAGATCATAAAGAACCGCACGAATAGCATTGCGTTCATTCAGAAAATTCAAATGGAATAGTTTTTGACTGATTTCATCCCAATTTTGTGGACTTAATTTGGGAATAGATTTGTTCATGTTCCTTTTTTTATTTTGTTATAAAATTGTTTTTATTTCTGTCTAAAATTTAGTTCGAGTTTAAAAATAAAATAAATTTCTTATCGTTAAGTGGAGTTACCGCCGGCCGGGGAGTTAACAGAAAAAACTGAAATAATTTATTTATAGGCCAGTCTCCATTATCCAATAAAAATATCTGCGCAATTTTTTTGACCACAAACATACAGAAGTGACGAAATTACTTCATGGATTTTCTATTCTCTAATATTGAAATGTGCTGTCAAAGCCAAACCTCAATCCTACTCTCTCTATGGATTGCTCATCTTTCATTCGATAACAGAAAACGAGAATGTAAAGTTTTCCGCCAACAAAACTGCTTAACAGAAATAAGAAAATAACATAAAGAAACCTATTCCTTCATTTTAAGTCTGCCCGAACATCGTAGTGTAACATTAAACTCCTAAAGGCAGGTAGCTACAGGATTTAAGTACTATTGGGACCGCAACCATCATCCTTACCACTACCAGTACCACTCTGCCAACACCACAGCCACCGCTACCACCGCAATTCAGCCAACAAATCCTGATGTTGTATAGAGGCATGTTGCACACAGTGTTGCACTGAGTGGCAAAAGGCACGGCCACTCAACAAAATTCAAGGGGACATCACATTTAGAGGTAGCATATCGTTGTAGCATTAAGAATTGTAAGCTAAATACAAAAAAGTTAATGAAAATCGATTTACTTCTATAAGAACACAACAAAACCCAGAGATTTTAATATGGACAATGCGCAATGAGAGTCTAGCTCAGTTGCGCATGTAGTAGTTTTATTGGGAGAGAATAAGAATTGGAAAGGGTCAATGGAGACATTATTTCACTCAAACAAAAACTGGGGGGCCTAGGGCGAGACATTTTCACACACAAAAGGGTATGCATTGACAGTCAAATGCTATACAACACGGCATTATAAGTTAAGTGTGCGACACTTTGTTCATACACTGTCGTGTGAACTGAACAGTGTTCATATGGGAGTCGTATTTTTTCAAGGATATTATTATTACTTTGTATGTTTTTGTTGTTTTTTTGATTAGAAATACGATATTGGGAATTCTCCAAGGAGAAACACGAAAAAATATATAAAAACAAAATTCTCCACGTTGGGCGCCATTTTAATACAGGATCGTAATTTTTTATATTTGAGCAACACCAATTGAAAAATTAATCAAATTAGGGAGCTCATTACTTTGAACTTTAATATTTGATTGACTCAAATCTGTATCAACAGACTGTGATCAGGGAAGGACGAATCTTTTAAAGCTCAATTTCGGAAAGAGTAGGTAAATATGATGGTATTTACTAAAAGTTACGTCGCAAACAAACTAAAATCTTTACCGAATCATTGGTAAAGATAATATCTCTCTTTATTTTTCAACCAATCAGTAGACATTATTAACAGCTAGCAGTCCAGCTTTCGTAGCAATTGGTTTACTGGTGATTTTAATCAAGAATGTTGGAAAAGAAGTCATGTCAGGGAGTCGTCAACTTGTTTTAGAGTAAATAATTAAAATAAAAAGTGTATTATACTTTTGGTAAAGGTAGAGTTAGAGACTACATTTTAGCTAGAATTTTCTTCTATCTGAAAAATATCGAGTGCCGCATCTCTTAAAAAGTGCGAAGTACGTTGCATATCCCTATTTGAATGCAGACAAAATTTTAAATTCACTGGTTTTTCAGTCAAAATTTAACATATTTGATAGAGTTTCACGGCCTTAACAAACAATCAATTTTAGCTTGAGCTCTCTTTCTATCTAAAATATTATTTCAGTTGTTGCTATCTCAAAATTAAGGCAAGTAGGCTGCAAAACAAAAATGGAAAAAACATTCTTTTTTACTTTAAATGTTATATTTTACAAAATTAGAGTAGAGTAGAGGAGAGTAGGTGAAGTGGCTCAAAGCATTATTCATGGAAATTCGCCTTGGCAAACGTTGAACTCTTAGAGGCACACCGCTTTGGTAGTCTTGATAAAGAAGTAATTTTTGTCTGCAAATGGGGCCGTATTTCCGTAATTTCTCCGCCTTCAGAACAAACTTAGTCGCCACATTTATCATTTTCCCATCCAAAAGAAGCAACAGTTGTTGCAGTCCATGCATTTGACTGCATTATCAAAATTTTACGGTGTTGCGTTTTCTTATTTTTTTCCATTTCACAGAAATATTTAGATCGACTTACCTACTTTGATAAGAACTGCGCTACCAAAATGGCTGGAATGCTGGCAACTACCTGTCCAAAGATGCGCAACCACATTCCTTAGCTATTATTGATGAGTGATGCCATCTTCGCTATTATGTTGGAATTTTTTTCAGACCACTTTTGAAGAATTTCAAAACGTCTGTGAACATGGTCAAAAGTTCAAGAAGTGAACTTTTTCAAAAACAAATAACTAATATAGATTTCTTGTATTCAAAAATTCGATTTTTTCATATTTAATATGTCCGCACCCTTATGAGTACTGAATTTCTCTTCCATCTCTCGTGTCATACGTGCATGTAGGTAAGGTACTCAAAATTTCAAAAAGTCCTAAAATTTGTATCATTAACTGGAATGTGCTTCACACTTGGGGTAAAAGCAAACAAAAAAAAAATTGAGTGAATTTTCACTTAACCATATCTCCCCATTATATTCAACCACCCCCTTATGGCCGATTTTTCGGAAGCTAACAACTTGGTTATTTTCCTTTCGTGACACATTCTTTGCTACCGCATCACGGTAACATAGCCAGTTGCTGGAGTGCTCACGAGAACCCGCCATCTCACAAAACCCAGTATAAAAATCGAAATAGAAAAAAAAAAACACACTCAGCGAAAACCCGCTACCGTACTAAAATACCAACACTCACTCTCTTCATCGAAAGGGGTTGCTTGTTATTAGAGTTGTATATGCGCACAATCAACAAAAAAAAAAACTGGTAGTAGTATAGTGCACTTCCGAAACTCATAAAAAAATTCCATCACTAGTTCGAAAACGACGGTTCTTGAGACTACTAGTATTTGGGAAAATAACGGACGGGCATTCGGAGTATAATATAAATCACACACATCTATATAAGTAAAATATAAAAAAATATACCTTATTTTTTTTTGGTTGGGAAATTTACCAGTAAGAAGTGAAAAGTGTTTTAATTTCGGTTTTTGAGTTTCCTTTTCGGAACGAACGTGGTGTTTTCGAACCAACTAATAATAAAATCGGAATTATCGACCAAAAAATTGAATTGAAAAAAAGTGTTTTGTTGCAAAAAAAAAAAAAATAAAAGAAAATCCTTTGCCATCAATCACCATCTCATATACATATACGACAAACAAATACAATTGCAAAATGAAGTGTTTACTTTTAATAACAACGGTATTTCTAGTGATGTTGATGTCATCATCCTTGGGTGTTGAAGCTAAAAAGAAAAAATACGAAGGAAGCGATTTTGAATTCATTGATGAGGTAAGCCTGTAAGCCTGTATAACAGGGATGATGTGATGATGATTATAAAAGGACGATTACTTTTTTTTTTTTATTTTTCTTCTTCTTCTTAACTTAAAAGGTAGACATCTCTACTAATGGTCTCGTCGAAATTATATGTACACTGTATATGTGGTGTATGAATATGTGTGTGCATGCATGTGTGCGTGTGTTTGAGAAAATGGTCAGAACACAGTATCAAAAGTCGTGTGTCAGCAGCGCGAAAATTACAGAAGAAAAAAAGAAAAAAAAACGAGTAAAAAATCAATAAAATTTCATTACTTTGAAGGGTAGTTGATGTTCTTCTATTCCAACAACAACTCTCTATCTTCAGACTCTTGTTTGTCTAATTTTTATGTGTTCTTCCTCCTTGTTATCAACCGTGAATTAGTTGGTAGTTGGCTCTTACATAATTTTTTTTTTGCTATTTTTTCATTTAATTTAATTAATTTAGGTACTGAACTTTTAGTTCAAAGGTTTTATTTTAATTCTTAAGCCCGTTTTCGCTATTTAATTGTTAGTTATATTGGAATTTGGAAGGAAGAAGTGTGTTTTTTACTTCTTTTTTTGGGGAAAAAATCCCTAACCCCCCTTCTTATACAAACATACACACACAGATAGACACACCATCATCATGAAAATAAACACGAAGGGTGTTTTTCTTCTGTACGCCTATAAATTCTCACAAATTTATATAGGTACATTCGCAGCTCGATTCAGTTAACTATATGCCAAGGGTTGCCATCTCGTATGATTTTCAAGTTAACTAATAATGAGGGTTTGCCAATAGGTGTCAACTTTAATATTCTCTACAGTCAAATGAAATCCTTTATTCCGAAAAGGACGAAAAGCATCAAACCGAAGAAAAACTCCTGATAAAAATTAAGAGTCTATTCAGGCTGAGGGAAGAAAGTTTCCGATGTTACAAATCCAGCATATAGAAGGAGAAAAACAGGAATATGTTAAAAAAATTATAAAACACTGCAATGGTAATATTCGGTACACCAAAGTTTCACCAAATTAATGCAATTTCATAATGGTAGTAAGAAACTTGGAATGTTTCTTCAGATAAATTGGGCCAAAATGCAAGTTAGATCTCAGGCTCAACTAATAAGCATTTAACTCAAACCAAGTTCGGTTACGTCGGTCTTGAAGCGACCTAAGATATGTCTTCCTCCAACATACATAATAAAACGGGGAGAACGCTAAAAACTGTTGAGCTAAAGCGTCGCTTTTTAGTTTTTTTTAATAAGGTTAATTTCGCTATAAGCCCGTTGACTCTTCTCCTCCCACTCTTATCTATCCCTTGCAAAGGCTATATTTCAAAGCAACCCAACTGATTTTCATTCGATCTTTTTTATGACTCTGCGACGACTTTGGCCCCCTACAGCAAGACTGGAATGATTAAAGTATTATTGTAGGGTCTCCTTGATTCATTGTGAGAGGGTTTTAACACTTAACTGGTTTTTAAGCCCAAAGAAACAACAGTTAGAAATGTTGATTCTTCGTTTCATTTCTGCTGAGATGTCATTATTGTATAGTAATAGTGTATAATAATCTGGGATTTCAAAGCAAACAAAGTCTTTCACTACTTTGAAGTTAAATCTTTCAATATTGACGTTTTGTTCCAGTCCATGGTATTGAGCCTCTCTCCACCAAATGACATCATAACTATAACTTGTTTTCGTCTTGTTGACTGTCGAACACATTTTCACCATCTCCGTAATAATACAACTGACAGTTTGCTTTGTTCTCCAAATGATGTAAATATTTAAAGAAGTCGAACTTTTCAAAAATGTTGCTTGCGGTGTTGACAATCGCTTTCAAGTAAAATTTTAAAGAGGTTACATAATAAAAGTCTCTTTAACTTTCCTCGACATCAAAGGTTATGAAGATATTCTGGCCGACTTTAACGCATTAGCGAGATTTTTTTATCGTGAACCTGCACAAGTGGATGAGTTTGACAGGGATACTTAACTTTAAGGTCGGTAAAGAAATTAACTCGAGAATTATCTCGATAACAAACGCTTGTTAATCACCAGCAGTAGTGTTTTCGGAGCCATTCTACCAATGACGATCTGTTGGTGTATCTTGTTACTTACCGAGCAGTGGAATAAGGCTTTACATCATTTAGAGAAAGTAAGGATTACTGCGCCGGATATTTCAAAGGCAGTTGACAAAATTAAACATCAAGTACACCAAGACTGCGATTTGCCGCGATTTAGTTTTAGTTTGAAACTGTTACTTCACTGATGACAGCACCCGTAGAATTAATAAGTCCAAATATATCACGCCGGAGCAGAGGAATCGTCGCATATGTAATAGAAGGAGTGTAAACGTTTTGGCGATTGCTTTCTATTCTAATTTGTACAAATATAGATAGAGGATTAATAGCAAATACATTTACGTTTGCTTGTTTTCATATGTGACGATTCTACCCTTGGATTCATTCGTTTCTCAGTCAGTGCCACATTGAATTTTTTTTCTTCCGATGAGTTGAAAAGACCTCTAAGAGTACTGTTTGTCGAGAAAAGTATATCTTAGCTAGCCTGTTGGAACCGGTAGAAAACTGCAGGTCCCCTCCAATCGTGCTAACGACACGTACACATGAAATGGTTGTAAGTGTTAGTCACTAGGCCTTGATTTTTCGTGAGCTAATAGTGCTACACAATTTATTTATTTATTTTCAACACGAATTTAGAATAATTTATTCCATCAACTTATCTTTTCTATTCTGATATTCAGAAATTCAAAACTGATGTGGTACATAGGGTATATCTTTTTAAGAAACAAGACCATAAACTTTTATTAAGTTCTTTACTTTCATTACTATCCAAATTTTAATTTTGATCGGAATCAATAAATAATTCGTCAACTGGTTCTCAACAATTTTCAAATACTTCACCCAAGTTTTTTTTATTAGACTTATACAGTAATGACATTTCTGATCATTCTTAAATGTATTTTTTTTTTTTATATTCCTAAAAATTTTTCCTCACACCTCATTTGTTGCATTCACATTTTTCTAGTTGTGTTTAATGAGGAAAATTTAGATCCGAACAGAACAGAGCAGAACAGTACATTAGGGTGAAAACTATCAGAATAGAAAAGTTCAGCTTAGTGTTTTATAAATTTGACATGGCAGCCAAGTGTGCAAATTCAAATTCAGTAGTTAATTTTTGTAATGATTTTTCATTCTAATTAATATCGATTAGCAAATTCACTAAACACTGTGATTACAAGGCTTTTTCGCCTTTGAATTGTAATTTTTTGTCAGATTTCAATTTGTAGCAGAAACTTGTTTCGTCCATGTTGATGATTTAATCATCCGAATAGCCCTCTCAAAGTTGTATTCAAACAGCACTCACAATGTCTACCACAAATGATTAAAAAGGTGTAGTTATCATTTTTCAACATTTTCTCAAAACCTTTTGTAAAATTGTTCTGCTTAAAGAAGTATTTAAGATTCAATAGTAAAAACTGCATCTTTTAACTCTACGGAATATTGAAAGCAATTTGCAGTTTATTTTCTTTCAAATGGACACTCAATTTTAGAATATATCTACATAAGTACCGCTCAAATTGTTAGCATCTCTGTGAAAAAATCGGCGGTAACACTGAACTGATACAAAAAATGACTATCGCTTTTCTTCTCAAATACCTAATACGAAATTAGAATGTGAACAAACCTGCGCAGCGAAGGGAATATCTCTATTCAAATGCATGAAATTACCAGTGACTACTTTTAAACGTTGCAATTTGTAAATACAATTTGTTTGTTTGTGGAAAAAACGATGGATACAGGATAATACTTATACAAAATCCCAAAAAAGTTTGGATGATTGCCCCCCGCCAACACATACGTATATCCCGTGAAAGCTCAAACGAACGAATTGCTAACAAAAATAGCAACGATTAAAAGCAGCTTACCTATGGCCACTTAAATGACATGCAATTTTAATCTTTCTCTATGAAACGTATCTTTCTCTGTGAATCGTAGTTAGAGATGACTAATATGTAACTCACTTCATTTTAACATTTTCTGCTTCCAAAACACACAGAAAAATCGAATTAGTAGAATTAGTACCACCTAAAAGCAATAAGGTTTCTTTATGATTTTTATCCAAGAAAAAATCTTCTTATTTTTATAAGGAAAACCTTACTCAACAAAATTTTGAAAAAAGATCATGCTGGGGATCGAACCAGGGTTTTCGAGACTATATGCAATAATAGTGATAATTTAGGGCTAAGTGTTGTGTGAAAAATCTTATAAAAAATTAAATAAGATATTCTTCATGAAATCCAGAAGGTTTCGTTATGGAAATAAAATATTATTATTCACTCATTTTTATAAGATTTCTAAGTAAAAAAGCCCAAAAATGCAATCTTCTTGTTTTAATCAAAAATAGTCTCATTGAAGCCTATTTTTTTAAACTTAATGGATTTTTGTTGCATAAGCTGATGTTGTGACATTTGTTGGTTGACGCTCAATCCGGTTGACAATTTTTTTTTAAGTAATCATTGCATTCACTTTAACGAAATGATAACTTTTGGATTTTAAAATACATTAATAATTTCGGATCAATTTTTCAGGGGGAGCAATTAGAAATGTTTTTTAAGAGTTTGGAAGTATTAACAACATGTTCTAGAAAATTAAAGGAACAAATCACCGTTTTCAAACTTCCATAAAGCTAGAAATCTAGTTCGAAATCAAATATTTAACAAAAAAAAAGCGTTTATGAAATTTATAAATAAGAGATTGTAAGCTATTGCCTAGCTCTTTCTTCTTGATCCAAATAAGTGCATTCATGACCAAAGTTGATTTGAACATATTAAACTAATTTTTTTTATCTTCAAACAAAAAAATTAAAATTATGATCTCAGAAAAACACTATGGGAAAGGTTCATAAATGTTTTTTATGTCGTTTCTAAAATAAACTGGATCTTACCCGATTCAAATACATTAAATAAACCCCAGTCTAAGATAAACTGGAGCTTGCAAATGACTTTGAATACGCTCCTATGAATTCTTAACGAAAAACAACTAAGCTTAACCCCACAAGAGTAAAATCGAATCCAAATTCTTTTTCACAATCCAGTGTTTTTTACTGGACAAATAATGTCTTGTCAGTTAGTCCATAAGTCAAAAAGTTTATGGAGTAAATAGACACTCACCACTGGATTTAACATTCTGATGACAGAATTTTGATCCACACGAAAAATCCAGACTGCGATGACCGGATCATGGATTGGATGTTTGATTGTTGGTCTCTATTGGATTTTATCTGATGACAGACCGATTTCCTGTCATGGGAAATGTTTAATGGAACCGGTTTTTATTTTCATAAATATTTCTTTTTAATCATAAAATGTCCTGAAACGCAAGGTAAACACATTTCTTAGAAATTTACCTCATTAAAATAAAATAAATATAGGCGTTTTTTCACTTTGGTAAAGTGTAATAATGCCGAATTTTGAAATTTGGGATTATTTTGCTCAGCGTTATTTCACGGCACCGGAAGAATGGTTCCCAATCGAGTTATTCCCTGAATGACGTTCCTTTTCATTTGTTATTATTTCCGCTTATGATAAGAATAATAGAATGAAATAACCAGTAAATGATTGATTGAGAGTCCTTCTGTCAAAACATTTTTCATTCAATAACACTAACATTGTAAACAACATTTGTACGACTTTTGTGGTAAAGTTCCTTGGACTTTTGTAGTTAGAATATTTATTTGTACTAAAAAAAATTTCCTGGACTAAAATTCTGAATTAAATTCTTCCATCAAACCCACTAAAGGATACTGGATAAATGCGTGCATGCTAGCAGGAGTGAAACCTACAATTTTCTGCCGGTTCTAAACGGTCGTTTTCGTAACAAGCAGAAATCTTAGAGGTTTTGTCATTTCATAATCATCTTCTGGTTAAGAAGAGGTAAACGAACCGAATTCACATGCAGGCCTGTGGCCCATTTGAGGCCACATGCCTGCATGTCAAGCCACCGGATTTGAAAATCCGGTGTGTGGAATACATTTCTTTTTAATCAAGTTGGAATTGCTTGAGTGGCTGGATAAGATATTCATTTGCTCAAGAGATCTTTATCAATGTTAGGGGCAGGTGGTCTCTATAGTGTTCACAGCAAGATAAGCACCCGTTCTCCATCAAATGTTACTTTTCGAAAGTAACAAGTTAGTCCATATTGCAATCGTTCTCGATAGTTTTTAACATTATCGTCACGGACTCTATTAACAAATAGTCTTTTGATTTTGGTTGAGAGACAATTTTCTTTCGCTTTCAAATATAGTTGTCTTTTGTTTTACAGAGTCTAAGACTGGTATTCATCAAGTGCTCATATGTTATGAGAGCTCATATCGAAATTTTTGGAGTCAGTGTGGTCGAAAACACTCATAAGTTCTAACTTATGAGTGCTTGACGAATACGGGTCTAAGAGCTTTTTTGTTTACAACGGGTTACGTTTCTAGGATAATTGTAATAAGTTTTAGTTTAATGGTGCTAATCAATTAAAATCAATTGATTAGCAAATCCATGATTAAAACTCAAACTATGGATTTTTCAGAAAAAAAAAAATCAGTTTAAGTGGATATTTAACGATTTACAGTTTGGAATAATCATGAATTAAAGATGATCAAATGTGAAGAAATTGATCAAATTGAAAAATTGTAAATCTATTTGTAAGTGTTAATAAATTTTAGAAGACTTATGCTTAAATTTTAGAAAGTTCCTCGAAATCATTAAAAATATCTTTGTTTTTCAGGTAATATAATTCTTGAAAGTGCCCATTATACTTTGTTAATGGACAAGAGGAAACCTTCTACTATTCCCGCATACTCATAGATTATAGTTATATCTCCTTCTTGTGGTAACCCAGTAGAGAATACAGATATTTATTTACTCAATTGATGATTCTCTCCTTGTTTTAAACAAAAAATTCAATTTCCCCTCTAGGGAATCAAAATCCACCAAGTTTCAAAAAATCGGTTAAGTGGTTTAGGCTGTAGCTCGAGGTATACACAGACAGACAGACAGACAGACGGACGCACAGACAAAATTGCGGGACCCACTTTTTCGCAATCTCAATCATCGTAATGGCATGTCTGAATGTTATCTCGAGTTTGATTTTTTTTACGAATCCTAAATTTTTCCTATGGTACCTATATCGCAGATACAAATTATCAAAAATAAGCAAGTCAAAATGTAACCCGTAATCGATTACTGATTAATGATTACTGTTATCAGTAATCTCTTACTGATTATAAAAATGTAATAAGTAATCCCGATAACTGATCAGAAATCAGTAAATATTCACCAGATTTTGCGAACACTGCTATGGTACTGCCATCATGAAGACTTTTCTAGCAGCTTTGGTCACTACCAGCATCACAGCTTGGAAGATACAGCTGTTTAAATAAGCAGGCCTACCGTGCGGTCAGGGTATCTGAAAAGAACCTTACAGCAACCTCAGAATCCATCTTGAAACCGTCGTCAGTCGTTTTCAGTATTAATGGCTGGCATTAATTGGAAGACTGGCTCTTAAAAGGCACATTCCATTCGGTTATTGCGTTAAGATCAGCAATAAAAACTAAACACATCAGTCATAGTAAGTCTAGTCAGTAAGTAAGGATTATGATGGCATAATAGTTTTTCAAAAAACACAATTATGACTTGAATTTGTAAAAGTTGAAAGCAGACGAAGTAAGTGTCAATGTATTCGAATTTATTTCAAAGTATAAAATCTCGAATCCTCCAAATTCAAGACACAAAACTATCGATTAAAAGAAATCTTCAAAAAAGTAATTTTAGAGAAAATTAATCATGGCAACCCTTGTCATTCATACAAAACTAAGAGCATGAGTAGCAAAAAAGCCCTAAAGAAGCAAAACGGGAGCGTAATATAAGCACTGAAGCTGATAGGGTTAAGAAGGTCCCAAGAAAGAAAACTAAGAAAATACCGATTAGTAAAAGGGGTGTTTGGGTTGGCAGGGTTATTACATGGAAGTTGATTCATCAGAAACTGTATACAGAGAAAAGAGAAGTGTACATAAATGTAAAAAGAGAAAAACAAAAGTAAAGAAAAAAAAGCCAAGAAAAAAAAAATGAAGGAATGAAACAGATTAAAGAATTGAATACAAATTATGCAATTATGAGACTTATGCGCTGTGTGAAGGGAATATGGGTGTAAGTCGAATTAGAAATAAGGGGGTTTCTGCACCCTTTTCCTTAGAGCCCACTCCTTTTTCTATGACCTACCATTTCTGCCATCATTCGGTTGTCTACACGCGGCAGCAGTGAGTTCTACCAGAAGCCTCTTTATACCAAAGATTTGACGAAGTAAAAAATAGGTCTTGGGTTGTTGAGTAGCAATGTATTATTTTTGGGTTGTTATATAGTGAACGCTATTATGATGAGAACATTAGTAATAGCTCAGCGTTGTTAAAGTTAATTTAGCTCACATACTAAATCACATAAGATTAATGTGCGATAATATCTGCGCGCAAAAAGGCGATGTTTTTTGTTCTACATAGCCGTATCCCTTGCCTAGGAGCTGGGACTGGGACTATTATAGCAGGATTCGGTTCAATGATGGGAGCAAGGATTAGAAGGGATTTCATTTGTTAATAATGTTTGATTTACAGTGAATCTTTTTTTTAAAGGAAATACTTAGCGTCGCGTTTTGTACACACATGAATGAGGGGGAAAATAATTTATGTGAATTCGGTTGGTATAACGAATTTGATGTGTTCGTTAAGTTTGGCGATGTACATATAAAAGGAGAGGGCTTAAGATGAAGCTCATTAGGGGTTTAAGGATTTTCCAAAATGAAAGTGGGATGAGTATTAATTTTTTTAATTCATTAAATTAGGAAATGAAAACAATGAACGATTTATTTTTGTGATATATGCAGAGGATTGGTTAGAAATTGAGCTTGAGGGATATACACACAAATCAGGCTTAAATGGTGTTGGTTTTTATTTGATAAAAAGGTCTTTTCTAAAATAAATACCTTCGTTCTCTTTGCAAAGTATATTGGTTTCAATTTTAAGAGTTAACATTCAATATGAATTAGTAATGCAAACAGCATATCTGACATTCTATAATAGATAGAATCGGGGTTAAGTCTTTTTTGGTAGGTATTTTTAGAACGGAGAAAGGGCTTATTGGGTTTTTTGTTTTAAATTTTTACGATTATTAGGGTTATGGGGTGGAAATAATCTTTGAATAATGTTTAATGGTCCCAACATTTCAATAAAATTCTCGACAAAAGGTAAAATTGTTTGTTTTTATTCGGAATTCAACAAAGATTATATACAATTTCGCAATCGTATTGGTATGACAAAATTCGATTAATCCCTTTTGCCACATTTTTGAACGCTTTTCAATTTGTTTTTTTTTGTTCTTTAATCTGGAATAAGATCAAAAGGATATTTTGGATGGGATGGTTAAAAGTTAAATTTTAATGTAAATAAAAGGTTAAAGTATATGTAGGTAGAGAGGTGATGATGCGGTAAAATACTCAATTCTCAATCGAATTGATATCGAATCTTGTTTATTTCATAGCAGTTCTGCTTAGTGTATGTGATGTACAAATTGACAGAGATGAAGGTTATGTGGAATGAGAGGTTGTTATATGTTGTGTAGGCGTTTTTTAACGAAACTCTTGGTTTTTGAAAATAAATAAGGATATGATGAATTTAGGTTCATATCATATAAAGTTTGATTTTCTCAAGGACAGAAGGGTTATGAGCCATGTTCTACCTGCTTTTTCTCTCAACGCAGATGAAATGACTCAATATAGTTTATATTTTGTGTGTTACTGATGTCTGTTTAATTTGAGTCAGTTTTTTACATTTTGTCGAGGGTTTAAGCTAATTTTTGAAACAAATTAAAATTTTGTTTTGTTTCTAGTCAATCAGATCCTACCAGATTTGTTTGAATTAGAATCTAAGATCTAAGAAAATGATTTCTATTTATAATTTTTCCCACCCACGGGTAAACAATACATGTTCTATGACAAAATAAAATTCCATCGCAGAGCCAATTAATTTTTACTTGCGATATTGCTCTAGTACCTATATTGTGAGAGTTTAGGATTCGTAAAAAAGATCAAACATAACATTACGATGAAATCTGTCTTTTTGTCTTTCTGTCTTTATCTCGAGCTACAACAAAAGCTGCAGAAGAGATTCTTTCAACTTGATGGTTTTTTAATCAGAAGAAATTGAAATTAACGGGATCTGTCATTTGACAAAAATGGAAAAACTTATTTTTTTTCAAAAACGACTATAACGATTTTGTTTAAAATTTGTATGTGTACTACCTAAAACAGGGTCGTACTTTTGAAAAAAAAAAAATATATATGTTTTCATCGGTTAAAAACTGTAGGTACCTACCCATCATATAACAGTTTTTATTTTTTACTTGCTCTTTTACTTTTGCTGGCAGGTATTGGTTTCGTGTCAAAAAATCGAGGATTTAATCAAAACCAACATTACGATGATGGAGAAGTCTAAAAGCGTGGTTTTCGTCATGCCGTTCGTCGGTCTGTACGTCTGTTTGTCTTTTTGTCTGTGCGTCTAACCGGGTTGACGGATTTGCATGAAATTTGGTACAGATAACTTTTTTGTAATTTCCAAGGTTGTTTTTTTTTTGTTTTTGAATATCTCGATTAGAACGAATACCTCCCATATAACGGTTTTGAGTAATTGGATTTTTCTCGAATTTCGATTTCGATTAAACTTGATGTATGTTATGTTATGAGTGATTAGTGATTTTAACAATACTGCGTTTTGGTTTTTCTCAAAAAATTCGAATAACGAACATAAACACGCTTTTTGCTAAAATCGCCATAATTTTTAGTTATCTCCTTATATATCTTTACTGGCTCAACCGATTTTGTTCAAAACTTGTCAACAGGTTCTTGTTATTATTTCGAAAAATTATTTGTATTTAATTTTTCAAAAAAAAAAATTGTTAGTAAAATACTAAACAAAAAAAAATATTTTTTTTATCATTTTTTTTTTGTTCAAAATATAATAATATACCAAAAACTGAATTGTTCAATGACTATCTAATATATTTTTACTTTGAACTACAAGAGCAAGCTCGTGCGATCCAGTCGTGCATTTTATTTTTTTTTTTGTTTCTAAAATTAAAAGTTTAAAATATTTTTGTCAAAAATTTTATTCGAAAGTAATTTTTTTGAAATTGGTGCGAAAGAGTTGTCCAGTTTAGTGATAATCCAGTCGTTTAAAAAACTAAATTCTTTCGCCAACCGTAGCCTGCTGTCTCGCAGTACAATGGATGTTGAAAAAAACAATCTATATATGCGGTTGAAATAAGCCCTATATCCTTTTCTTTGCGTTAAGAAAAGAGATCAGGTCTTTCGGCTTTAAATCGGAAAGTTCAACAAGATCTTGATAGAAGGCTTTACCAAGTAGTTGCGTTCTTGTTCTGGCGAGAGCAGGACACTGACAGAGAAGGTGATAAACCGTTTTCTTTTCATGAATGTCCTTACAAAAGGTGTTGTGGGGAATGCCCAACCTCATCGCATGTTCACCTATTGGCCAATGTCCTGTACAGGTAGCAACGACCCTGTCTATGTCTTGACAGGGCCTGCATATTAGGTCGTTTGTCCGGTTTTTATTATAAGTGGCCCATAATTTTCTAGATTTAACACAGTTAGTCAGATTACTCCACCTACGATTTGATTCAGTTAGGAAAACTGAAAAAATATTGCCCTTCACAACTCCTAGAGGAATATTGACTCTTTCCTCAAGTGATGAAGGGCCGATCCTTGCCTAGCCAACTCATCAGCTCGTAGGCAACGGATTAAAATCGTTTACGAGACATACAAAAATAAAAGATTAAGTATCACTATTTTGCAGTTTTGTTGCAACACTTACAGTATTATACCTAAACACATTATTGTCAAAATTGTTCAAGCCGTTTTCAAGACAATTCGAATAGCTTGAAAATATGTTGTATGTGAGGTAGATACTCGTTCTAGACGATTTATTCAAAAACAAAAAAAAAACTTTCGAAATAACGTAAAAATCAGCTGTGCCAAATATCAAGAAAATCCATTTACGCGTTTGGGCAGAAGAAATGGGCACAGTGCTTTTACGTGTGGCATAAGTTATGGAAATTTTATTTTTAACTGAGTATAATTTAATAATAATTAAAAATCGATGTGTTATTATCTAATTGGTAAACTTTTTGATAATTCAAAATGAAAATGATGTTGAAAAGTTATTCAATTCAGTTGTTCATTAATTGAGTTTTCAAATAGTAACTTTCAATATTATCAATTTTACTATCAAAAGTTGATAGTTGACAATCGAATTAAGAAATAATGAATCATGAATCAATTAAATTAATTTATAGCTTTTGAATCTCAAGCATTGTCCTTTTAACTTTCTTTCTCTTCAATTCAAATGAAAAACACAGAAATGTTTATACAATACAAAATTGAATTTTCAAAGGAATCTGGCGCATCAAAGTCCTTCAGGGAATATTTTATCAATTCAAAAAGGAAAGAAAACAAAATCTAATACAAAAACGGATGCTATAAGTAATATGAAGCTAAATGTATTCATTTGCCCATGAGAAAAAAAAAACTAACAGATAAACGATATCCTGGGAAAATTAAAAGTCGTTTTCTTGATGCATATCAATCGTTATTTGTTTTTATTCTTTGAATAACAAATATTTAACCAAAAATATGAAAAAGGTATATACATTTTCATATTTTAAGGATCCCTTCCTTTACTCTGAATTTTTTTTCCGGAACTCTGTGATTTTTTGTAATTTTTTTTTTTGTTTTGTTTTATGGGCGTCCATTCATGGTCGCCTGAATACATTCATTTTCAACTTTCTTCTTCTGCAACTCATTGATGTTACTTCCTTTGAATTGGTGTCCTTTCTAAATGATGAGTAACCTTTTTATCTCATGGCAGACATCTTTTTTTTTTATCTGTTAATTATATTTCTACTGGCAAAAACAAAAAAAAAATTGGAAAAGAGGAATAGGAAGAACTTCCGTCAGTGTCCGATTCATATTGTGAATTTCATTATTTTTTATTTTTATTATTTTTTTTGTAGAAGAATTATTATAATTATTCTTTCATCCCTTTATTTTTAAGTTTACACTTTTTTTGTGTTTTTTTTTTTAATCTTCTATGCCTTACACACTTATTCACACTTCAAGTAAATTTTGTACACTGTGCGTCCTTCTCACAAAAATATTGTATGCTTCAAGGAACGGAAAGTGTTTTCTGTTTTGTTTTTGTTGCTTTTCTTCTTTTAAACCTTGGCATGTTACAATTTATATAAGCAAACTACAAGTATATTTAGGTATACAATGTTTTGCCTTGATAGAATATGTTTTTTTTTTTGTTTTTTACAAATACTTATCTTAAGGATTTCAACGTCTTTGAAATTAAAACATCGTGGAAATTCTTGAAGAGCATAGAAAATTTTAGTTCTTTTTTTATATTTTATTCGTTTAATAACTAAAAAAATCATTTGTACATTTTTTAAGGGTCTTGAATGCATGAAAAAATATTTAAGGGTTGAGAGATCAAACAGCTACACAAATTGGCATCCGCTCAGAAGGTCCTCTATCAACGTTTGTCTGAATTTAAGTGCCTTCAGAACTATCCTTTTAACTTACCAATATCGAGTTCGGATAAAAAATCTATCACATCTTGTTAAGCAGACGCCATAATCAATTATGCTTCTGTATCGGTTTGATTGAGACTGGAGGTTTGTGAATGAAGGGCTCTGAGCCCTCTTCCATGCTCTGCATTGATGACAAAATGGCGGAAAGAATCGATATACACCTAGAAAAGAAATTGTTAAGGGCAAAATATACAACCATTGTCAATCACGATCAAACTTATATGCATTTTGGAGTAATTGTACGAAAGTTCTTGTTATTTTTTTCAGTTCGGAATAGGTAATCAGAATCACACAGTAAAACGCAACTAGATGTTTTTTTGGGTTTGGAATTAAAGTTTTGATAAGGAAAAATTTAGAGAGCTTTGAAATTTCTGCAATTCACTTTCCCGAACATTCTAAAAAACTCAATACCAATTAAAATTAAATTCAGAAAACGCAACAACATTTACAACAAAGCTGAAAGTCACTTGCAGTGTGTATGGCGTATATGTGATTTTTATATGAAAGTGAAGAACTCATTTGTCATCAGTACTTTGGATAGCACATAGAAGCAGCCAATTCTTTTTGCATTGACTTAAAGAATATTTATAATATTTATAGCATTTATAGTAGCATTTAAGCTGAAAACTACTGCAGAATAACTTGGTATAACATTCAAAATCCCTTACAAGTTAAACAAAGATTATTCTACTTAATTTTACTTTTCATGAAAATAATTTTTATACGTATTTTTGGTGGAAATGCTACGTGCGATGCAATGGTTGAAAAGCTTGACAAACTGCAAAATATAAGGAATATATGAACCCCCAATTCAAAACCAGTTCTGAGGAACTACAAAGTTAATCAAATTAAGAACTCTTGTGTGTCAAAATATTTTGTATTGATGCTTAAAATTATCAAAAGTTCAGAATTCATTTATTTTAGTTTTGTGTTACCAACTTTTTCCTTGACTATTTCCGTTGCTCTAAGAAGATCAAAAAAACAAATCGCGAAAGCTGGAGGAAAATGGTGAGAAAAGTTTAATAGGTATGTTTGGGTATTGTCGAAAGTAACAAATTTCAACTATTTTTGAGTCAAATCAATGGACTTCGCAGTACTTGGGCTCAACTATCATCAATCCAATAGACTTTTTCTCTTAAGTTCAGGGTGCCGCACGTTAAGCGCCATTCTGTTGCAGGCAAGAGGAGTGGAGGATGTGTCGGTATGGGAGCTGAAGCTTTCATTTTAATAGTAGAAATTGCTGGCTTACAATGAAAAAGCTGATATCAGTTTGTGATATAGACATCAATGAGACTTGTCTAGTAGCTTTTTGGCTACTAGTACCTTAGCTTTGAAAGATACTGCTGTAATTAAGAAGTCTGAATGCGGTGGCTAGGCCAAGGGTGCTATACAAATTCCAGCACCAACCCTAATATTCATCTTGCTACTGTGCTTCGGTATAATCTGCACATAAACTTTGGCACAGTAATACCAGTTACCAGATTTGCTAAGCCAAAGGGCGATATTCACTACTGATCACTGTACAAACATATTAAGGGGTTTTAAGTTGAGTATAGCTTCCAGACTCACTGCTCTCCACTTTGATCTTGAGTTTAAGGTTGGTAACTAAAAGCATGCAAACATACACGTTACCCTTATTTAGTACACAGGTCTTAATATTACTGTGAACCATCCATCCACTTAATTTCATTTGGATTCCGATCCTTAGTTAAACCAAATGTCCTGTTGCAGTAGTAGACTGTAAACATAACTTTTTTTGCTCTGCTCAATGTGATGGATGAATATACTCTTTATAAATAGTAGCTAGATCAAAAGGGGAAACATATTTCTAGCATCTCTCGAGAAAACCTAAGCATTTCGAAGCATTTCTAGCAAACATCAAATATTCGTATATGCTGCTTCTAACATATCTAACATTAAAGTGAACGCAAAACTTTAGGAGTGGCCTTAACATTGACCAATTCCTTCCTAAGAACTTAGGTTTTTCCAATGAATTAACGGTCATATTTACATCTATTGTTTTAAGTTTAAATTTATAAATAAAAATCAAAACAAAGCAAATTAAAGAACAAAACAAATTGTCTAAAAAGTTATCACAAAGATTTAATCTAAAAACAAAAAGAACTAAAAGAAAACAAAAACTCATTTCTTCACAAATTAAATCCAACTATTGTTTTCTTGCAAAAATTATCGAGAAAAACATATTTTTTTGTTTTGTGAATATTTTATTGAATTTCTTGAAAACACACACAAAAAAGAATAAAAGTTTTACTTTTCCCAAATGTCAACTCTCTCTCTCTTTCTATTCGACGATTCGACCTCAAGAATAGAAGTTCCATTTATCAAAACATTTCCGAGAAAATTTATTCAACGTGAAACTGAAAAATCGCTAACCCCATACCTTGGCAGTAGCATGGGGTGCAAACGGATGTGTACATAACTTTGTGTAGCTGTGGCTTCCGTTTCCGTTCAATTCATGGAAATTCAAATGTAATAACTTAAAATCTTATTTGAATTCGCACTTAACACACAAAAAAAAAAAATATTTCCACAAAA
The DNA here is from genome assembly GCA_948107695.1 of Meliscaeva auricollis. NCBI lineage: Eukaryota > Metazoa > Arthropoda > Insecta > Diptera > Syrphidae > Meliscaeva > Meliscaeva auricollis. Next base: position 78,108,888 of record OX403616.1, on the reverse strand, counting down.
CACCACGGAAAAACCCTACATCGCGTGAACCTTCCTTCATTTTTTGCAGGTTAGTTTGCTAAAACAAACACATTTTTCAAAAGCGATTACCAATTTCAGCAAAAAAAAAAAACAATACAAAACGAAAAAAAAAATGGGAGAAAGAACATAGCGTCCTTTTGACATTGGCCTCCCCCTCAAAACCCCAAAAAGAATAGAAGGAATGAGTACAACGACGACGGACGTGGAGCAATATTTTGTACCTTACCTGGAACACACAGTGAACACAAAACCCAATAGATAATTGGTTTTGTATCGATCGGCTGAACTGGATACGAGACCAAAAAAACAAAAAAAAAACACAAAACACCATTATTTCATCATTCATCCCTTGTATCTTGGAGCCAGATTGTGTGTGAAGTGTTAGGTAGGGTATCTGAGTTCTGAATCTGCTGGCTGTTCAAAATCTAGGGTAGGTAGGTATTTCACAAAATCAGGCTAAGATAAACACAACACACAAACAAAAAAAATTGTATATAAATTGTCTGGGTCGGGAAATTCGTAGTTGGCTGTCCCATAAAAGTGAAATATAATTCCTTTGCAGTCCATAAACTCTAATGATAAATAAAAAAAAAAGAAAAACAGAAACAAATAAATATTTATAAACCAAAAAAAAAAAAAACATAAAAAAATAATACGGCTTCAATGAAAAAAAAAACAGTGCGGTCTTATTGATTCGACATGGATAGGTTAGCGTTAGACACCTTCTAAGAAAGTATAATTTTTACTTGCGATTTAGGTATACTATAAGTCAAGTTACGCATTCGTCAAAAAAATAAAATGCACGACTGGATCGCACGTACTTGCTTTTGTTGTTAAAATTACTATAGACGTTAAAGCCTCTTATATAAAGTTTATAAAAATAAATAACTATTTTAGAAATTAATTAAATATAGATTTTTGCTTGAATTATACATTTTTACAAGAAAAATGGAGTATGTTAAAAAAGAATAAAACTAATTTTAACTTTTTAGTTTTTTAATTAAAACATAAATTTTTTTTAAACTTAATTAGATTCTTTAAGGTTATAGTAAATACTTGTGGAAAAGTTTTAGTCAAAATCGCTCTTAACGCTTGTGATATACATATTCGAAAAAAAAGCAAAATAAAAAAAAAAAAAAACGCCAACGTTCTTTCTCCGATGTTCGAGTTTTTTGAGAAAAACTAAAAATGCAGTTCTGATGCAATCACTTAACACAATACATACAGAAATTTTAAACAAAATCGTTAAAGCCGTTTTCGAGAAAACCCCAACAACTCAAAAAATTTCGAAATTACGTAAAAGTCATCTGCAAAAAATTTGAAGAAAATCCGTTCACGCGTTGGAGCAGTAGAGAAGTGTACAGATGGACACACAGACGGACGGCATGACGATAACCACTTTTTCGGACTTCTCCATCATCGCAATGTTGGTTTTGATTAAAACCTCAACATTTTTTTTGTCACGATACCAATACTTGCCCTATAGAGCAAGTAAAAATGGAGATAACAATGAAACATCAGACACAGAGGGTTTTTTGGAATATATTTGTTGGACCAAAATTAGCGGTAGGTACCTGTCATAGGTACATATAATTATTTTAAACATTTTTTTCTCAAAACTGAGTTCAACGATTGATTTTAATGCAAAAAAAACAGAAAAAACATGTGTCTTTGGGCAAGTTTTTTTTTTTTCAATAAATTCTATGGTACCAGAAAACTGTTTTTAAATCCCTTCTTTTTTCTCCTTTAAGACAAAGTCGACTTCCACGATTTTTTTTTTACAAGCCATCAATGTGGATTTAGTTAAGTTTAGTTACAAAACTTTCCAAAATAGTTTTTTTTTTAATCGTCATTAAATTTTTCAAAATTTTGTTTTCAGATGTCTTTTTTAAAATTTTATACATACAAATATTTTTTTTTTATAAAGAAAGGCTTTAGTGTTATAAAATAAAGTTTTCTAAAAAATTCAGACATATTTTTCAGCTAAGTTTCAATAAAGATAATGTTATAGAAATTTTAAAATCAAATTTTCGTGTTTGCAAATTTCCAATGATAATGACGCCAGAGATAACGGCGCTCGCACATAAAAATGTCTCGAAAACGTGTTTTCTTCACGTTTTTTGATGAAATAGACTAATCCTGAAAAAAAAAACAAAAATTTATTCCAATCGCTATCTGTACTTCTTCTATAAACTTCGTATACGGAGAAGTAGTAAAATAGTCGATACGATTATTAGAATAAGGCGTAAAATGATTTGAGGTGTTTCGACCCCCAACCTATGTATACTTAATTTTTACACTACGTGTACGGAAAAGTAAAAGATTTAGTAACCTAAGCAACTATAACTATAAGGGCAAGTACGTACAATCCAGTCGTGCATTTTAGTTATTAAATTTTAAATGCAAAAAATGTATTTTTTTGAAAATCGTCTTTTGCAGTAACTTTTAGTTCAACGTCTATTGATTAACATTCATTATACTTGCTTACTTTATGAGCCCCGCTAGGGTGCCCGAACCCCATCACCCACAGAGGCACGGATCCTTGGCGTGTTGCCACAAATCAGCCACACCAAGTAATCTGGCATCTGCTTACCACTATAACTTGGTTCTTGAAGCGGAACTTAGCTTTTCCTGGTCTTCTCGAACCTTGAAAAAGGTTGGAATTTGACGATATTTTCTGGCAATCTTGATGTAGCTGAGCCAATGTAGTCTAGGAGTTTGTATTCCCCGGAGATCGTTATTAGGGTACTTTTTCCAGTTTATCGTCCAGTACTCGGCACTATAAAGCAGAACTGGCAAAATAAGTTTTCTTCAGAGGGAGAACTTCATCTTCCGTGTAAGAAGTTCTGAACCCATTTTTACTGCTAAACTTAAGAGACAATGGGTTTTGTTAGGTTAATTCTTCACTTGATTTTCATAAAGTTTTTTTTAATTTACACAACACTGATATTTTCTTCAATATGACCGATGCAATCAGCTGTTGTATTGTTTTGGGGGTCGAATTTGTTAAGACTTTTCATTCTTACGACTTTTAACTGGATTCTTATGCAATTTCTGGTTCTGATGAACGATTTTGAGGAGCGTCAAGTTGAAGAAACTAGTCCTCACAAAAACTATGACGGCGATAGAAATTAGCAAAAACAATACCTAATTTGATTTGAACCTATCCACATGACCTGCACTGTATATATAACTGTATGTGAAAGCAAATGAATGATTTACCTGTTCAAGTGTCAGTATTTCACCCCATAGCGTGTCATTAGATTTCTGTAAATTCCTTTCTGTTGTTTTTGCGTTATTTTGTTCGAACGAATGAAAAACCATTCCAAAATAAAGGGGTTGGAAAATATTCAGGGCACGACAGAAACACAAAAATCCAATTAATCAATTGGTCATTAAATATCTATACACACGGGTAAATGTACATATACTTTGGACCATGAATTATACCAGAATAAATATTTTTGTCATTAAATTGACCCTAATGGGGGGTGTCTCCTGTTTGGTTATTATTATTATTGTCTTCACAAAATGAATGCAAATTATAACTGTACCTACACTTTATGTATTGTCCCTTACACACCACACATACATACTAATTGTGAGTGGCAAGTAATTAATGGTCAAATAATATTGGGTATTTTAATTTTAATCTGCCACAACTACTAGCCACACTAAAAACCAGCAACCATTTAACACTTGGGGTGCCAGAGGGCGGAATTTACAGGCCATAGGATTAAACGGACAACGGCCTTTAACATCCAACTATATGCATTTGCATAATATTGTTAGTCTAGACAATTATTTGAGGAAAAGAACTATTCTAATTCTATTACAACAATTCGTTTCTTATTTTTGCTAACAAAACGGAAGGAGCAAAACCACGAGAAGGACATACGAAAGGAGAAAACTAAAAAAAAAACTAAAAGACAAAAAAAAAACAGCTCAACTGTCAGAAAACAAAACGAAGTTAATGGCATTTCAATCGAAAATGTAATTAAATCCATGTCAGTCTGGGGGATTGCTTCTAATCCCAAAACTGGTTGACTTCAATGTCAGATGTGAACTGAACCTACACAAGTTCAGTGTTTAGGAGAGGTGTAGCAGTAGGAGGCAAAAAACATGGATTTTACTCGACATTAAAAAAAAAAAAAAAACAGAAAAAGATTTATCGTCCCTTACCTATACAGTTTTTTTTCGGTTTTATTTTCTTGGCATTCATCCATAAGTTTGACACTTTGTTAAGGATTTGTGACAACACAAACAACAACAACAACAACAACAGCAAACACCAGAATAAAAAAAACATGAATTTAAATTATGTAGTGCGTCTCTTGGGGCACTGCTGACAGGTTGTCAAATACACCTGCGTATATGCAATCCTTTTGGAATTAAAAGCCTTTGCAAGAACCTTGATGTAATAATGTTGTTTAATTTAATCTGAAGGGCATTAGGGATTAAATTAAATTACATTACGAAATGAACAGAAGCTCTCCGAAGAAAAACTCCAATCTGATTTCGGAGTAGTGTCAGGTTTCGAAAGGATGTCATTATTTTTTTTCTTTTTTGCTGTATTTCAATAAGAATAGTAAAAAGTTCTCAGAATGATTAAAAGGTATTTCTAATAAGGTATTCAGCATATTATCAAAGGCTTTTTTCTCCGAATTATTTAATAAATATTAATTAATTTGGTTGAATTCATGATTCTATAGAAATAATGTTATTTGAAGTAGAACTGAACATTTTTCAGGTCCATTTCCATACATGAAAATGCATCCAGAGATTCATTTCAGAAACATTTTTAAGTTGAACTTGTTTAGCTTTTTAGTGAATTTTTCATTCCATTTGAGTTTTGTAGAAATCGGATAGTCAAGACACTAATCAGGATCAAATACTAGGTAGGTGACACCCAGTCAACCGACGCTTCGTCTACTTAACTTAACAATAGGTGACTTGATAGGCTAGCATTTTCCGCAACAGAAACTCACCCGCTAACGAAACCGACACGTTTTTCGGAAAATTTTCCATAATTTTTAGTTATTTACTTAGACTGATTAGATTAGATTAAATTACTGGCTCGACCGATTTCGTTGATAACATGTCACTATGTTCTTTATATCATTTCAAAAAGTATTGAGTATTTAGTTAAAAATAAAAGTTTTGAAAAAAAAAATAAAACAAAAAATGATTTTTTTCAATAATCTCCAACCAAAAACTGAATTTTTCAACGTCTAACAAAAATATATTATTATTTTGAAGAGCAAGTTTTATTTTTAATGCAAAATTGCATACAAATAGTGTGACCTTCAAAACTTTTTGACATTCGATGCGGATTATAATGGGTTAATCCGATGATGCTTTTAGAGTGCAATGTTTAAATAGACAACTTTGGAGCAAGTTTGGTCTTTTTTGGTTTGTTTTTCTTTTTTTTCGGGCTATTTAAAATTAAAATTAAAAGATTAAACTAGTGGTATGTAAAATCGAGGATTATTGTTTTTCTTGCAAAATACAATGTTTTTGATGAGTAAATAAAAAAAAAATTGTATTTAATAAAGTTTAATGTTATTACAAAAAAAACATACATAATATTTGAAAAATTCACACGAATATTCGAAAAATTCTTTATTAATTTTCAAAAACGAATTTATAACTATAATTTATCTTTCCTTTTGTTTTTAAAAATTTAATAAAGTATATTTTATTAATTAAATAAAATTTTTAATCTTATTAAATTTTTAAAAAACAAATTGCAAAATTTCAAAATCTCGCACTAATCATCGAATTTTTTTTTATTATATTCAAAAACAAAATTTATTTGAAGTATGATTGAAAGCATTCTTATGAAGATTTAAATTCGAGCAATTTTCTAAAATTATATATTAAAAAACAAAATTTCTATTTTCAAAACAACGTTTGGAAAGATATTTTTGTATAAATTACGTTTTTGAAAATTGTAAAAATAATTTTCAAAAATTCGCACGAATAAATTGTTGAATTTGTAAAAACTGATTTTGGTTTTGTTTTACTTTTGTCTTCATTTGACCACTTAAGGGCCAAAATCATGGAAGTGGGAAATTTCAATGTCAAAATTATTAAAAAAATCAACTTTTTTTTAATACTAATTAAGTTTTTACGATGACTTCCTAAACTGACAGAACTCATTAGGCGTTAGAATTCAATTGAATAAAGTTCTCAAATAAACTAAAAAAAATCATTTAGATATTTATATACATATAATTACTAGGGCAAGTTTAGGATTCGTAAAAAAATCGAAATCGAGATAACAATCAGAAATGACATTACGATGTTAGAGAAAGCGAAAAAAGTGGGTCTCGCAATTCTGTCTGCCTGTCTGTCAGTGTGTCAGTCTGTCTGTATCTTGGCTCTAGCCTAAAGTACTTAAGTGATTATCTTCAAACTTTGTAGTTAAGGGTTTTTTGGTTATTCCCTAGAGGGAAAATTGAATTTTTTTAGGACTAAAATTAACGGTACCTGCCATACAACCAATATGGAAAAACTTGATTTTCTCAAAATCGGCTAAGAACGGTAGGGACCTCCCTTAGAGCAGTTTTTCTCTTTTCTGATTTTCTCGTAACCGACTACACGGATTTCTATGATAATTTTTACACAGGAGATTCTCAATAATTTTCAAGTTATTTCATATAAAAATTTTTAAACAAATTTTTTGGATATTAAAAGTTTCAAAGTTTTGTTTTTTAAAAAATCAATTTTTTTAAAACGCGTGAAGATTTTCGTTGAAATTTTGGTTTCAGTCGTAATTCTCGACCTAGTAGACAAGCAATAACAAGTTAAGTGCAATAATTTGAGTTTTGATATTCGTTGTGTGATTTTGCAGTGTCAGTGAGACAACGGGTTGATTGAAAATATCGCTGCCGTTCAGGCGTCTGTAGCAAACGGTCCAAATCAGTCAATTCTACAATTAAGATGTTCTAGTAAAATTGAGCCAATCAACCAAAATCGGTTGGTTATCTTAATCCATGATAATCAACTCAAACTATTAATTGTTAGAAAAAAAAGTCGGGATGAAGGGACATTCGACGATTTACAGTTGGCAATAATCATGGATTGAAGATAATCAAATCTGAACAAATTGGCCCTTAGTCATATGAAAAAAAACATGAAATTTCAAAACTTCAAGTTTTATCCTTGTTGCATGTTTTTTTTAGCTGAATTCATCTCTATATTAATTTACTGAAAAAATAACTGTTTTTTTATGATTTTATGCAATTATAAATTATTGTGGTCGTGGCATCTCAACTAACCTGCTAACTTAACAGACACGCACACAGGAAATGGTTAAGAGAGTCAGTCAGTAGGCCTTCGTTCTTCTTGAGCTAGTAGTGCCATAAAATTTATTTTGTATCTGCTGTTCCAATTGGATGGATAAATAAAGGCTTTAAGGTCAACATACATTTCAACGCGAATGATATATCCACGCCCAAAAATGATCTTTTTTTTTTTAATTTTGTAAAAAGTTTTCCTCTTGACCCAATATTTAGTTATCCATTAAACTTATACAAACAAAATTAAAAAAAAAAACAAGAAATTTTCGTCGTTTATTAATCCAATTGAGCATTATGTCAAGCACTTTGGGTTCGTAACTCTTTTTTTATTTCATCTGAAGGATATATGCTGATGATGGTGCTCCTTGAACAAAGTTTTTGTCGCCCAAAAAAATAAATGCCCATGCACATCATTGCATCGGTATCGCTTGGCTTCGTTTTGGGTTCGTTTCGTGTTCGCTTGTTCGGCCATCATCATAGGTCGCCATTAAAAATGTTTTAAACTTTAATCCCTTTAACAAACAGGGCCAACAACGCTGACATGGCCAATTATGTAAATCATCAGTGCCTTGTCTGTTGCAGTCTTGATGGACGTCCAAGGCACTCTCTTTTCGGTCACCTTGTTTTTGAAACTCTTTACTCTGTACAATACATTATGTATATACTCATACTAGTATACTCAATGTGTTGTGCTTACATTATGTAAAGAACAATTCTATTTGTATGCAAAAACATTTACATATACACATTCATACATGCATAAGTTTGAATTCCTTTTGGGGATTTGATTAACACACAACGCATATTGATGGCCTTGTTTCAGTAGAAACGGAATTCACGATAGAAAACATCGTTAATTAATCAATTACTTACCCTGGGTCCATATAGAAACCTTCCTATTTGGCAACTATCCCTGTTGAAAATCTCTCTATAGAATTCATGACTTGATTTGGTTAATGGTGATTGTGTTGAAATTCATAGGCTACGTACGCATTTTACTGGCTTTAATTAATGTGACAATTTCGTAGTTCGTGAATCGTGATTTAGAGAGGTGATTTATGAGAAATGATAATTATGAAAGTGTGTTATTCCGTTAAATGATTAATGGAACAATTGTTAGGTTTATAGAGGAGTGCCATTTTTGGATACAAATCAATCTTTTGTTGCGTTTACATCCAAAATACACATTCATCATTTCAGTAAATCCATACTTTACATTGCTAAGGAATGACACCAGTTGGTTACTTCTTACATGCAAATTTTGATTTAATCTTTTTATAACTATATTTGTTTTAGTTTGATACAAACCATAGATGTGCATAAGTTTTCCAAAAGAATATAAATTTTTCAATATTTCCAAACAGGGAAGCACTATTAAAAAAAAATTTAATAATTAATAATGCAGGTATTTGAAAATAACACTTAACAGAATCTAAGTTATGTATTGTAATATATATGCGACTGGGTCGCAAGTACTTGCTTTAAGGGTCAAAGTTGCTGTGGACGTTAAAGCTTCTTATAAAAGGTTTTTAAAAATAAATAATATTATAGGAAATAAAAAAAATTAAAGTCGTTACTAAAATGACATATGGAACTTCTTAAATTGTTTTAAGCTCCAAACTAAGTATCCAATTTGATTTGATTAAAAAAGATACATTTTTAGAAAACAATATTGAAAATCGTTAGCGAAGTTTTTAAAAAAATTAATTTTTATACACGGTGTCCCGAAATCACCGCCGCTCGTTCTCGCTCCGTTTTCGACTTATAACGGTTTTTATGATTTGTATTGGTATTGCCAAACTACAACTGATTTTAAATTTTTTTTTTATTTAATCAAGAACAGTTAGAAATTTGTATCTGTCGTACAACTTTTTTCTGTGGGGATAACGGTTTTCCCACAATTTATTATCAAACACATTTTTTAAACATTTTTATTTTGGTTTTTTGACTTCGATATAATTTTTGCACAAAAACACGTTATTAGGTATTTTTTTTTATTATAGTTTTGAGGCGATCACTGTTGTGTATTGATGAGCAGTGTGGAATATTTGAACACTTATTGTAAGAATCAAGGAATTCGTTATTATTCAAATATTCATATTTTCTTGATTTCCCTTTATTTTTTTTTTTTTTTAGTTTTTTATTAATTTTAAATGTATTTTTGGGAAAAAACTGTTATGTATTTTTTAAAAACACAAATTGGGCTTTCATAATAACAAAAACCCAACCTAAACCTAAAAAACCTAAAATGTGTTTGATAATAAATTGTGAGATAACCGTTATCCCCACAGAAAAAAGTTGTATGACAGATACAAATTTCTAACTGTTCTTGATTAAATAAAAATTAAAATCAATGGTAGTTTGTCAGAGTTAGACCCAGTCAAAGGGAAACCAATACAAATCATAAAAACCGTTATAAGTCGAAAACGGAGCGAGAACGAGCAAATTACCTCTTAAGTTTTTCGACTTAAAATGACCTCAGGAACCCATGGTTTTCTTCTGCGGCGGTGATTTCGGGACACCCTGTATATAGAAATGCTCAGTTTTTTTTTTTAATAAAATTGGTATGCCATTTTCAAGATAATATTATTGCACATCTTGAATCAAAATTTCAAAAAATACAGTGCCCAGTTTTCCAAAAATTGATTTTTCAAAAAAAAAAAAAATTTTAAGATTTTTTAAAAATTCAAAAATTATTTTTGAAATTTTTATATCAAATAATTTTAAAAATTTTAAGGAGCTTCCGTATAAAAAAAATTCATCGAAATTAGTTCAGTCGTTTAAGTGAATGCCAAAAAGAAGAAAACGGTTCTATGGAAGGTACCGTAAGTAGATTTTTTTACAACAAATTCTTTCATTCCAAAAGTATGACCCTACTAACAAAAGCAGACACACAAATTTTTATCAAAATCGTTAGAGCGATTTTGAAAAAAGATAACTTTTCTTCAATTGTTATATGGCAAGTACCAAGTGCCGTTAGTTTTAGTCCTAAAAAAAATTCAATTTCCCCTCTAGGGAAATAATATCCTTAACCACCAAGTTTCAAGAAAATCGATTGCACGGTTTAGGCTGTAGCTCGAGGTATACACAGACAGACGGACAGATCGACAGACAGAAAGACAGACAGACGGACAGACAGAATTGCGAGACCCACTTTTTCGTATCCTCTATTATCGTTATGACATGTCTGATTGTTATCTCGAGTTCGATTTTTTTTACGAATCCTTAACATGCCCTATGGTACCTAATATCGCAAGTAAAAATGGATGATCCTATGATTTGTGATTACTTTGGCAGATGTGCAGAACTAAACAATAATTAAAATGCAAAATTTATTCTTTAATTTGTGTACTGACCGAAAAATTTGATTAAAATTCAACATTTATGTAAAAAAGCAAATAACATTCATACATAAGTATAGTCATAGAAGCTAGCATTAAGAACGAAAAAAAAGTAACAAAAAAGATTACGCATACGCCACAGTGACCCAGTTTTGATAATGGTTTATATAACAGGCTGTATTATTGACAGTTCGATTTTCATCTCATTGATTGAGGTATCAAATAAAAGTAGATTATTATAATAATCATTATTTTAGAATGTTAAAGTATTTTATTAGTTTCAGCGTGATCTATGACCTTTGTCATGTTTATTTGCCATGTAATTACATGCTATTGTAATTATTCATATGGTCAAAGCTCAAAGACATTCTCTTGCTATCGTGACTTTAGGTCCAAATTTTGTTCGTTAACATGTGCTTTTTTAGTGGTTGAACGTCTTCTAAGATTCTTCTTGGATTTCTGCGATTGATACACGCCAGTTCTTAAGTCTCTTAATGGTGAGCAGTTTTTATGTTTCGTCATCCGTCATGTTAAGTCAGTTCAGGGTCGGTGTTGGTTATAATTTTTTGTGTTGCCTATCGCCAGATATAGTTTATGCGTGTTAAGATTTTTGTGTAGTGCGTTTACTATTAATCTGCATTTTGCCAGGGGAAAAACGGTACATATTTTGTGCACTTTTTGTCAAAATTAAACTTATAATTAGATCTTGTAGTACTTTTTGAGAACTGCCTTATGCGGAACCTACACCACACGATGTTATTGCACAATACTGAGTATTGTTCAATAATATTAACCGTGTAAGGTCTGTACCAACCTATATTGGACAATACTTTTTATCCTATATTACACATATTTTCCGTTTCCACAATCAGGCAGACACAGACTAAATAAAAGTACATTATGTACAAATATTGCGCACCCATATTTATTCGTGTAAGGACCGACCCTTTTTCACGCAATATTTTTGGACAATATTGCTGCAATAATATTGGGTAGTGTACAAGGTGCGCATTAGTGTATCCTACCTTCAGAGCTGTTAAGCCCGATCCAAACTATGTTGATCAGCACGTTCAGCATGCTTTCCATATCAAAATACCGAATAGTACAAATTATATACAGCACATTGTTCAACGTGTAGAAGTTTGTTTCAGACTTGTAGCGACGCAGGTTATGGTATGATGTGCGTTCGTTAAGAAAAATAAAAAAAACAATTGAGGGGTACTTATCCCTCAATTGTTTTTGTAATTTCACTTACTAATCACTTACTTACAAAAAAAAAACGCTACCACTGACTTCAGTTAAACAAAATAGCTGCTGACTCTTACAGCTGATCTCTGCAGCGCTAACAGGGTCACATCTAGAAGGACCTATAACATAAAATGATGCGTTAAGAGAAGTATTCAGATTGCTGCAGCCGCCTTGCCGTATACTTCAGTAATATCTGAAAATAAAATTAAATTAGGGTCAAAATCATGCAATAAAGATAGTATAATAATTGCGAGTTTATAGACATATAATAAAATTATATTATGGAAGGTAACCATTATATTTTGTTCCTCTTTGCTGCTGCTGCTGGTAGTTGATTGTGATTTGTGACGAAGAAAATTAATACAAGACAAGCAACTATTCAACCTAGGTTTATAAGGAAGGTTTAATATAAGTTCAACCTAAACGCTAGTTGCACTACATTGGCAGGGTTGGGTTGAGAAATTAGTAGAGTCAGCTGGAAAATATAGATTATAACTCCCTCTCTTTCATCCGCAATTCCAGGAACATTTTGGTGAAAATTAACTTAAATATCAACTACTTACTTTTTCACCACGGACGTATACCAGTTTCTGTTAAACATTTCTGAATTCCTCCACGGGTTTGATAAAAATGCTGCACTGCCCAAAAGTGTACCCGTACACTTTCGGTCAAATATCCAAATGTGTACTTAGGTAAAGTTGGCCAGCGGAGCACTTGGCCGCCACACTAAAATCATTTTACCGGTGCCATACTATTTTAACTTATACTTTTGACTGGTGTCTTATTTTTTGGCTACTGAAGCCTTACTTTTGTTCTGGCTGTTCTTTCTTGCTGGTGTCTTAAAGGATCACTATAACCACAGTACTCGGGATTCCAGATAATTGGCCCGGTCAGTGTAAAAATCTTTCGGTGACCACTGGTGAAAGCGTACTTGGGTGAAATCGTGCCTTGCTGAAATTGTACCTTGGTGAAATAGTGCCTCGGTGGAATCGTGCCTTGGTGAAAAAGTACCTACAGTTGGATGTACTGCTTCTCCAGAGCCCCCTTTCAATACAGGGTTTAATCCAACTTGTAAGCGAAGTGTTAATGGTTTTTTAAGGCCTGTCATTTTGATTACTCCTTATTTTTTTTTTAGTCTTCTTCGGGTTTAAAATGCACTTCCATAGAGCTCTTATTAAGTAGATAATTGCTTGTTTAGTAGTCTTGCATTCTAGGAAACCTACATTGCGAAGATTTATCAAAATCCTTTCTAGAAATAATTCATTTCATATTGTTTTTTTGTTTAACGTCCTTTTCTTGCAGTTGTCAAAGTAAAAGAAAATACTCTATCTAGTTAACTTTGTTTAAATTAAATTGTTAGTTGGTTTTTTTTTAATTTAATTTTTTTGAATGTATAATTCAATATTAATGGGTAAAACGAATAAAACTTCACAATACGTCTCATGTCGATGAAAAGTTTTGTTTTCTTGATTTCGAAGCAGAAATCATGAGGACCTTGTAATTAAAATTTCAGAGATGCAGATGGTAGCCAGACTATTGTGGGATCTATAGGTATACGAAATAGGGATCTATAGGTATCATGAAATCACCTGCGTTAAAATTGTGAAGACGTTTGTATGACGACTAGAGAAGATTCTTTTTGATTTGAAGCAAGCAAGCAAGCAACGAAAACGAAGTAGTTCATATTGTTTTTATCGGTTTCATCAAAAGTATAAAGCCATTCTATGCCTTTACAGTAGCTCAAACAATGGTATAGGTTCGTGTATACTGACGCTAACAGACAAGTGCTTTTTGCGCATGCGTACAAAAAGTGCGAAATATCTATACATTTTTATATTATAGAGGTACCTCATTTATTTGTTGGTTTTCTTAAATTATTACAATTTTTTGTCATTATCAGATAACTTTCAGTATGTTTTACATCTTTAAGCGTTCCGTGACTGATAAAATAATTTTTGTATCTTCATTTTTATAATTTTTAAAATGCGCCTGACGTATGAAAATATTGAAAATCCATTAAGTATGGCGGTTTTTTTCCATTCAAATATATTCTTTCAAATATGGATATATTGGTAAAAGGTTCAGTTTTAAATAATTTAATTGTAAGTAAAATAGGAATATTAATGTGCACAATGTCATAGAATATATATCCTGATTGTTGCCAGATTAAACTAACACACGGAATAAACGAATTATAGTAAACTACTATGCGATGGCTATCGCTGGACTCTAAGTACAGTACAGATAATTTCTTTTAGTATGCTTTTGTTTGAGAATTATTTTTTTTTGTCATTAATTGTTCATTCAAAGCAATAAAACACTATTATTTTTGTATTGTACTCTCATTGTTTCCAATTTTAGATCTTGTTTGATATCAAACCACATACAAGAATAAAGTTAATATATATTCTCCATACAACAACAACAACAACAACAACAAAGAAATATGATTTACACTTTTTTTCCAGCTTGGCTAGAAATCTTTTAAAAAAAAACTTACTTCTTCATTTTAAAAATATAGTGACAATAATAAATCTTCTTCGTACAAAATAAAAGGAAAGGAAACAATAAGGAATTCCTCATTTTCTCATAACTTTCCCAGACATGATAAACAGCACATTCTTCCCGCATATACCTACTTACTCGTAATAATGAACAACATTGCAGACTAAATTATGACATCTTCTTTGTCCTTCTCGGCTCTTCCCTTCATATTCAACTCCTAAGTCCTGATGACGATGCTCAATTGCTCTTACTCCTACCCAATTCCAGCTAAACAAGAATAATTTATTACTCTCTTGACTATTTATCGCTAGAACCCACAGAATATGAGAAAACTTTTTGCATTTTATGTTTGATAACCCAAGAAGGAAACTTTCTTTATTTTTTTTTTATTGTATTTTTCAACATAAAAAAATCGATATACTACAAGTAGGTGTACCCACTTCTTTTCTATACGCAACGCATTGTTCCTTTTCCTTCAAAAGTCTCCTGGCGTACTCCTATATGGGTTTGTCTCTATTCTCTATACTCTTTGCATTGCATATCTCTTCCACGTGTGTCCTTTTTTGTTGACAAAAGCCGAACAAAAAAGAAACTCAATTCCTGATGCTGGATTCGAAGCGAATTCGGAAAGTTGCCAAAAATCCATTCAACTGCAACCCCGTTCCGGTGGTGGCATGGATGGCGCCGGAATGCGGGTCCTGGTCCGTCTTTCTTCGGTCCTCGTCGTCATCATGTCGTTCTCGTTATGGAACATACTACTCATCCTTTTTATCTTTCCTTCTGCACAAATGCAATTGGAAGGCGTTCATTTGAGTTTGTCTTTTTTTTTTTTGTATCCCTTTTTCCGGACGTGCAGGATTATTTTGGCTTCGTTCTTTTCAAAGCGGAAATGCACTGTCATTTTGAGTTCATTGACCGTTTTATCATCCAAACATCCATCGTATATTCTGTTATTTTTAGTTTATACTTTTATATTCGATTTTTTTTTTATACTGCAGGAATTTCAGTGTTGCTGACTTCTTTTTTAACTTACCGTCACATCAGGCAGGATAAGGACTTTGTTTCAGTCCCCAAAATATGATGCAGCCCATACATTACAAACAGGGAATGATAAATTGGAAGAAGGGTTTTTTTTTTTTGGGGAGCAACAACAGAAAGGAGAGAAAAAAGAGTAACGGAAACGGAAACACCTGACAATTTGATCACTTGTGTGAGGGCCAAGTCCTAGTGTATTTTTAGTGCAGCATTGCATTGCGAATATTAATTAGTTAGTCCTTAGATACAAACTGACAAACATTATAGAAGAAAGAGAGAGGAGATCTGGTGCAACATTGCGACATCAATTATTCCACATCGTGGGATAGCAAAAGGATAGCTGCTTTGACTTATCTTAAAAAATTGTATAACATTTTTTTTTCTGTTTCTTTTTTTTTATTTAAAGAACTGAAAATAGTTTTAAGTTGATTAGTGTTGAGAATTGTGTGGTTTGTTTTATTTTCTTTTTAACCTTTTCAACACAAATATAAATCTCAAAAGAAATATCTTTTTTTTTTCCTTCAATTTCAATCCCTCAACATTCAAAGTCAAAGATGAGTGCATTTTTATTGCACAAAAAATGAAAACTAATTTTGTAATTGAAAAAGTGCTGTTTTTCATTTCGTCGCAAGGACAGGGAGATGGTATTAGCTTAGATTTGCATTTCTACTATAGACTTTGTGTGTAATTTCCGTTCTATAATTGGAGATAACTTTTGAAATTATAATTTCGATCCAGTGTTATATACAGAAAAGTTTTTGCTTGACAAGGATTAATAATAATAATTATATTTTAGTTTGTTAAAGTTGCAGTTAAAAAAAAGCAAAACAAAAATTGACTAATTTCTTTGCACCTTCATCACGAGGACTCTCTTAGCATCGATAAAGAACAGTTTGGTTGAATGTTTTATTTTGTAGAAGATTTATAATTAAATTGATGATTGTATTTGAGTATAAACTTAGAAGGTTAAAGTATTTGTACATCAATAAATTTATGGTGAGTTCCGGTAGTGTGCTTTCAGGCAAAAATCGGGATCCAATGAATAGGTATCTATTTATCTTCCTATAATTGAAATATGGTTGTACCAAAATAGCCTCGAATGAAACAGTAATGGATATATACTAAAATTAAAATGGATTTTACAGAAAAAAGTATTATGTACAAAAAAAAAACCAGTACCGAAAACAATACGATCATTGAGATTTGGTCTTAAACTGTTTGTTTTTCAGCTTTGAAAGTTTTTTAACCCAGTAGCTCAAAATAGATTCTGTTGACCAATTGCACCAAAGATAGTTTTTTGGGTTTTTAGAGAATTTGATATTTGATTCAAGTGTGATTGGAGTGAATTAACTTTGACTGCCTACTGAAACCCAGGACGTCAGCAGCGTTGCCACTGGTGAAAAAAATGTCAGAATTAAATTTACAATAAGAATGCGGTAGATTCTTTATTTTTGCAGAAGATTTGTTTTTTGTTAAAAATCAACAAATTTTTGAGTAAAACATAAAAAATATTTAAATTTCTTTAAAACACAACAAACACAATGGTAATAAAAGGTGTATATAGGGGAATTATTAGTATCAATTTAAAATGTTATATTCACCATTTATTAATTAAAACTTGTTAAAATAATCAATAAGCTCCACTGTCACTGATTCTGATTGCTCCCAACAGTCTTTCTTGACATCGTCCAATTCTTTACATAAAAGAACATTTTCTTAAGTGTTTGCAGAAAATTTATTTCTAACTGTAGAAAATTTGATGTGGAAGAGAACACAAAATTAACATACATGTATAAACTAAAAGTGCAGTAGATTTTTCTGGAAGGCATTAATTTATTTTAGGGAAAAAATGCAGTAGTTCTACTGCAATTGCAATAAAATGACAACACTGGTCAAGGTGTTCATTATTCCACTGTTCATGCTGTTGGTGGCAGTCCTTTTGAGATTGATGTTGTCACGATCGTGAAACATCATCAATCATCCGATAGTTACAAATACTAGTCCAGTGGGGCGATTTTGGCTTCTTCGTAGAGTCTTTGGTTGCTGTAATGTTTTTCAAACTGTTGGAGCTTCTTCATGGCTAAGTGGTTGGCCCACGGCATAGTTTGATAAATTCTTTGACAACTGGAATCGCGTGATATTAAATCTCAAAATTTCAAAAATATGATTTTTCGTTTGCTGGATAATTTTTCGGCTTCGTTTGCAGAAATTTGGTAAATTCGTTTAGGTTAAACACTTTTTGCCACGATACAAAAAAAAGTTTGGATTAACACCGCAGTGATTGAACCGGTGACCTTTCCCTTACGAAGCGAATATATGGTCCTTCCGCCATGGACTGTATAATTTAGAATGCATATGAACAAAGTAAGAGAACGATTTCAAACTAAGGCTGATGCCATTGCACCACGAATTAGATATTTTTCGTGTAGCATAGAATGCATATGAATACCACAAACAATTGTGTCAATTGTAAAGAAATTTGTTTCCCGCAGTCATTTGTTGTAAGTGAGTTGTATTTTTACACCAAAAGTGAAGTTCTTTGCAACAAACTACTTTCTGGAGAGGTTCTTTACAAACTATTCATTTGTTTGCTGCAAACAATAGAATTTTCTAGTAAACGAAAAGGAAGCATTTTAGTTTGTCGCAATCAACTCATACGAATAAGCTCACATCAGTATAGAGCAGGTTCTCAGGCGTGCTGTAGAGAAATGGGCCAAGCTTCCAGCCTTAAGCAACTCCACCTCTGATACACTTCACTCTTGATCTATAGCTTCCGAGTTGCAAGAACAAGTTTCTGGAAGGCTCTTTGTTGGGTAAATGTTTTCACATTTTCCATATTAGTGAAGAATTTCTATCGTATTACGTCACCCGTGGGATTTTATGCGATAAAAACCATCTTTATCTCAAATTACTGTACCAGAAAATGTTTGTTCTATCTTTCTATTCCTTTCAAATAATGCTCTTTAAGTTGCATTTAATATACCTAAGGTATAAAGTTAGACACTCACAGCCGCACACGTTATTATAAACACAAAATTGATAAGACCTTACTTTGCATCGTTATTAAGTTTTTCAATATTTCAGTATTGTCACACTTCTTTCGTCACTTTTTTCTGTTATTTAATTGGAAGCTGGTCGGGGTCACTTATGACCAGAGTATATCTATCAAGGAGTAGGGACACTCTAGAAAGGGACGGAAAAAACGTATTAGCAAACGAGAGATTGTTGCGTACCGCTTTTAAAAACTTATTGTAAACAAAATTTCATACCGCTGCCGTTAGAAGAGTGTCCCTACTCTTAGTTAGATGTACTCTTCTTATAACAACAAGTTCTCCTTTTTTAAGAGTGAAATGATAAAGTGTTTCTAAAATCTTAGTACAAAAAAAACTGTTATCATGATTTTTTGAGTAATTATACTTTACATGCATTAATTTGTGTACCTACACAAATTGGAACCACATTTTTGTTTGCCTCGCACAAAAACCACTAACCAACCATCTGTTCCCGCAGTATCCATATACCATCCATACCATCATAGAAACTGAAACTACTTTCAGTTATTGAGAATTCAATTTAATTAATTAAATTTATGTATGAATAGAAATATTTTTTGGATATCTATGAGGTTTCTATACAAAAATTATAATGGTTTGTTTTTCTTTTGTTAAATTTGAAATTTATTTATTTTAATATTTAAATGGAGAAACAAATGTGCCGAAATGTGTCCCAAAATGCAAAAACAAATGCAATATGTCATCCCAACTAGAATCAACAAGAATAAATACCACATTTATGTATGAATATGCCTCACTCTCTTGCCTATAGCTTGTGGCTATTGATTGGAATTTTCCGCTACAAAATTTCCAAATTACTTGCCATAAATGAAAATGTTTTCAAATGAAAATCCATGTGCACCACCATCCCGCACACACAAATATGTAGGTAGACAAATTGAAGGATCTTCCTACTGCCTATATTTGTACATAAATATCAAAATATGGCAACGATGGATATCCGGTAAACATTTAGAGATAGATTTTGGTAATAAATAATTTATTATGGGGCCGTAAGGGGTTGCTCTCATCAGCCAGCCTAACCAGATATTCAGCCATCCAGCCAGCCAGCTGATGGTTGAATCTCATATAGGCTTGAGTTATTCGAGCGTAAAAAAACATCCGTTTTCGATATTTTTGCAATTATGAGAAAACACCATATGATATGTCAACTACTTATATACACTCGACATATACCCTACACACATCATACCAAACAAATTAGGTGCTTTTGGCTGATCATAATGTGCACAGATAGAAATTTCTACATGTTTGATATTTTAACATTTAGCGGATATACTTTTCAAGTGATGGTTGGTTGGCTGCAATATTGTGCAGGTATATGGATATATTATTATGGAGAGATACAAAAAAAAAACTCGTTAGTTCAATTGACAAAATATGCTCGCATTTGGTTTTTAATGCGTCACTGAACTGACTGTGCGAGTGCATCAAGCTATTTTTTTCCTCATTTCTTTGCTAGGCAGGCAATTTATCTACTTGATTGATGGATTTCCACACATAAAATTTCATACAAGGACGTTTTGTAGTAGCTTCTGTTTTAACTGTCGTACTATCTAATTAGCTAGGGTCTCGGGGAATAGTATTAGTTTTACTTTTCCGTACACTTACAGTAGGTAAGGGATAATTATAGCGATTGTCAAGAACATGTTTTGTAAAGAAACTACGTTTTCGAGACATTTTTATGTGCGTGCGCCGTTGTCGCCGTGCTTCGTCGTTGGCTTTGGAAATTTGTAAACCAAGTCAAGATTGACAGCTCTTCTTCTTGTGGAGGAAGTGATAATGAAGAAAGAAAATGTTTGTTAAGAACATAACATCGATATCTTAATCATGTTCAGCTCTCCCTTTTACCAATACTAATGTTGCGTATATTTCTCCACAATTGGCGATGCCGACCACCTAAAGGGGTACTAAGTTGTTTTGTGTATATCTGACAATTGACTATACTTATTTCAGCCACAACCCTATTACGAAACAAACAATTCATTCGCTTGAACTCATTCAATCTGTAGCGTTTCCAACACTCATAAGCTTCGTCTCGTCGATGCATTAATGAACGTATTTTGTTCGTAAGCCAAGGTTTATTGGCTGGCTTAATTACTCTGGTCTCCAAAAAAAATCGCCTTCAAACCAAACTATACTTTTCTAAAGGATTTTGCTACGCTGAAACCGAATCTGAAGTCAAAACTACCCTAGCACTTCACGTTTTTGATTTTATTTTGGTACTATTAACGTCGAATTTCTTTACTGATAAATACTTTATTACAAAAGTTTTAATGGGATGTGAATTAAGTGTATTTCAGCTGTCTAAATCATTTAAAAATTCGGGCAAAGATTTGTCACTTTAGTTCAATTAAAGCGTTTTAGAGGTGTTCTGAAGTAATAATTTTCAATTGCTTAATTTATGTATGCGCGGAATACCGTGGGAAAAAAAGCGTGGAACATTGGTAAAATATCTTGAAATTCGCTGAAAATAGCATGGGAAGGTAATAAAATTAAATTAGTACCACCAGAAAAAGCATATCATTCCGCGAAAAAAGCGTGAAAATACGCGAAAAAAGTGTAAAATATTCGGGAAAAAAGAATAAAAAAACAACACGAAAGAATGGAAAAAAAGCGTGGAAAATTCTGGAATAAAGCGTTAAAAGTCATTGAAAATATTCGCGGTGTTTCTTGAAAAAAGACTCGGAATACTGGTGAAATATAAATTAGCATAGTAAGTATTGAAACAAGCACAAAGTATACCGTGAAAAAGGCGAAGGAAGTTAAATAGAAAAGCGTGGAAAGTACGGGAATTGAGTTGAAAAATATACGAAAAACCACGGTAAAATGCGCGTAATTCTGGTGTAAGACCGCGGAATACCATGGAAGCTTGAAACACTGGGCTTTTTCCACGGCTTCCGTGTTGTTCAATTATTCTCACATGAAAAACTGTACGTATATGTGAGTGGTGGGATGTCATTAAAAAAGGGCTTAGTACCACCAGAAAAAGCATATTATACCACGGAGAAATGCGTGGTAAGTAAGAAAAAAGTGTGAAAGGCCGCGTTCAAATACTCGTACAACCGTCAAAAAAATCGAGAAATAAAAAGGACATAAAGTCATAAAAAAGTATTTGATACAACAGTAACAAGCATAAATTAACACTAAAAAAAGGAAAGAAAAGTGTAAAAAGTCACCAAGCAAATCATAAAGAGTCATGAAAAATATCTGGGGAATATCGTGGAAAAAGCTCGGCATACTGGTGAAATATCGTGGAATATCGCAAAAAATTGAACAGGGAGCTTTAAAAAAGCAATAAGTATGGCGAAAGAAATCTTAAAATACCGTGGAAAATACCCTAAGAAAAGCGTAGAAAGTCGCGGAATTTGAATAATATTTGAAATACCGTGGTAAAGATCGCGGAATACATGAAAAATCTCGCTGTGGAAAATTGCGTAAAATTACACGGAGAAAAAAAAAAGAAAACCACACAAAAAAAATTGAAAATATGCGATGTTTTGTGGACTACCTAAGTAAATGCGTGGAGAAAATCACGGAATACTGGTGAAAGATTTTTGAAATACCACTCTTTTTCAGTCTATTTACGTGATATTCCTGGCATCTATTTATGACCTCTCACTTCTTTTCTGAGGTATCCTAAACTTTTTCACATAAGAAGCTTTAACGTCCACAGTTTTTTGGGACTTTTCTTACAATAAACCAACCTTTATGCATTGGGGAGTTTTTTTTTTTTGCTTTTATTTTCGGGTTATTTCACGGTGCTATTTTTGACATTTTGCCTTTCTAAATACCCAAGAGGCAATAATTTATTGTATTTTTATCAAAAAATTCGTGTTACTGTTAATAGCTAAGGAATCATAAAATTTCATAGTAAAATCAAAATTAAGAATCCACAATGATTGTATTGGAATAATTCATCTTACTACTACTGTTTTATCAGTATATGTATGTCTGACGTGTAGTCCTAACGTATACCATGCAGCCAAAATGAATATAGATATTTTATATACCTAAACGCTATAATACCCAACCAACAAGGATATGAAGCTATTTATGTGAGCAAGCTTTATGGAGGGAAAATATGTTTTAGATCTAAGGGAAGGTAAATGCAATCACAATAACCATACTCCATACCTCGGATATGTACACAGTTACGAAAACAATAAAATGTTATCGGTTTCTCCGTCAAAATAGCACAAATCCATTTTCTAGAAATGATTTCAAATTTGCTTAACTCGAATATTGGCATTCAAATAACATCTCGCTTAGCTATTTGTTTGTGTTTTTTTTTTTTATCTACTTTTCTTCTCCAGTAGAACGTCATCACGTTATTTGGTTTATTATTAGAGTTATTTTGAGCGTTGAACGCGTAGAATTGACTTATTTTTCGGATGCGAATAAATTGATTGATATACCTTTGAAGTCTTTTTTTTGGGAAGATGCTTATATATTTTTTGTGGATTTTTGAGTTTCTGTCTTCGTTGGTTTACTTTTCGAGAAGTAATTTAAAGGAAGCAATTTTAATATGAATACCAACTGTGCAGTGAGGTTTGCTTTTATATAAATAAGTTTTCTATATTGTATAGAGGAAAGGTGTTTAATTTTACTTTTTTCAACGCCAAGGGGAAACCCAAGACATAACTTGTTTAACTAAAAGCAAGCCTCACTTGCAATTAATATAAAAATTGATGTTTTCTTTTAAACAAATGAGAGTTCTTTGGCTATCTTAGGAGTCATTCCTTTCTCTGTGATACAGAACGACAAATTCATAAGCTTTGTTATGTTTTCTTTGCAAGTTAAAAAAAGTAGTAAAAAATCACAATAAATTTAAAAATCGCATAGTTTTTGGGATGCAGTAGGTACGAAAGTGCATTAAAAAACTCTAATTTAAAGGATAGTGGAATATCTATAAACTCAACATTAGTCCAGCTTAATAATGATACAAAGAGAGCATTAATCAGAGGACAATCATTTGTAAAAGTATTTTTTTTTTGTTAGTGTTTTTTTTTCAGAAAGGACTGATTTTTATTTTTAAAGAATCCATAAGTCGTAGAAAAAACTTAATATTATATAATATTGAAAATTTTCTCTACTTTTTTTTCAAATTGGCCGTTTTATCGAATATTGTTCAAATATCTAATTAAACACCGAATACAATTAAAAAAAAACTATTTTTGTTTAAGTTTATTGATGATTTCTTATGGAACCCGTGATTTTTTTTAACAACTTCAAAAACGTGCTCAGCACCAAATAAAAGTTAGCTAATTTTTCAAAACTATCCATTTCTAAATAAACTTTGAATGGACTACAGATAATATTTTGGACAGATCATTAATTTCGTTTGGCAATAGTTTTTAGCAGAAAATAATTTTTTAAAACATTTTGAAATGATATAGAAATATGAAATGCTGTTTTTTTTACACCTGAATGATAGTTTTGTAAAAAATACTTGCCAGTTAAGAAATTTGGCGTTAAATATGCCAACAAAAACGGTTTTTTGGCATTTTTATGTTACCATATCTCAAAAACGATATGTCCTAAAGTAGTTTTGACTTCAGATTCGAATTTAACATGCCAAAATTTGAAAGCACCTAGCATAATATATTATCATAATATATTATAGAACATAGTACATTGTAAGCGTACCAAATAAAATTTGTATCGTGAGATTGTTGGGGTTACAAATTTCCCAACGCACACACTATCAAATTGCTGTATCTTCCGTCCCATAGGTTTTCCGTCGAAAAACTACCTTTACTTTTAAGCACTTTAAATTGGCATTGTTTAAAAACAAAATGTGGTAAGTAATAATGCTTAAGGCTCCCATTGAATAATATAAAAGTGTTCATATGTGTCTTGTGGGGAATCACATGTAACCACCAAACCAGAAATCAACTTTTTACCATAAATCCTGCAAATTAATCAAAAAAAAAAAATTAAAAATAACCCACTTTGTACCTTTATCACAGTTTTAAAACCTGATATCATAATAATACCCCAGGAGAAACAATATAATTGATTCAATTTTAACAAGGTAAATACTTCTGAATTATATTGTCCTGTCCAATGGCATGAATAAAATACTTTTTCGAATATTAATCACTGATGAAATTGATGTCGCGCTTGGTTCGGCATTCTTTATTATTGCATCATCATACCATCCGGTCTGATGTGGGTCCTTTCGATTTTTAATTAAACCAGAGAATAAGGGTTCGTTGTCCTGGAATAATTCAACTTATTATTAAATTCGATGGCACACAGACGGGATTGATTTTTTTTTTTTTTGAATGAAAATGAAAAAAAAAGAAACTTAAAATTATTGTCCCACATACAACACAGGTAGTTTTACCTAGGTATCTATCCTTTTTTTCTTATGAAAATTGTGATTCAATATTGAGTTGATTTTATTCCCCGCTGATGGAAAAATGCTCCTTCCAATCAGTTTTCAGCTTCAGTTCTGAGCTTTGAGTGTCTCAAAACTCAAAGGCACATAATAAATTAACCTAAAAATTTATGACTCTGTGACTCTTTTCTTCTTCTTTTTTATCGTTGCTGGCTGTTCTTTTAATTTTGGTTCTTTTGTTAAAATAAAAAAAAAGAAGATTTTTTTGTTCTTTTTCTTTAAAGTATTTTCCTACAAAATTATTTATGGACTTTTAACAGAAATTCAGAATAAATTTATGTATGATGCTGTTTCCTCTTCGATATGGGAAAACTCTGGATGAAAACTCTATATGTTGTAGGTACTTACTCGTTCTCGTACGTACTTATTTTATCTTAAGAGAAAAGAAATATATTCAGAGATGACGCTGGGAGGCATTTTTTGTTCGTTGTTTTGCATCACAAAGGAATATTCAATGAGTAAAAGTATTTCAGAAAATATGTAGCGACATGAGAACGAGGAAGTTTTTTTTCTTCTTTAGTTCACAAAATGATATATGCCGACCGACAGCATTATCATCACAATATAGTCGCCGTTGACGTCGCAGTATGAAAATTCATACTTTTTGATATGTGCTTGGCAGGCCCTGAAACTATGGATCAAATACGAGAAGCTTTATTAAGTATTCGTAACTATAGAATAGCTACAGCTGCTATAATGATGCATGGGTAGTAAAAAAAAACACAAAATAACAAGAGGAAATTGAAATTTGTAAACTTCTTATAAACAATAAATTATATGATGTGAGAGAGTGAAAAGTAGACCAACTTCCTGGATTGTTAATGTGTCAAGGATATCCAATCATGCAACTAGAGAAAGAGGATCGAACAAGTCATGCTAGTTTTTATGGTTTTGTAAACTGAAGCATTGGATTTGGCAGCAGGCCGCAAAATCAAGGTTCTCCAGTCACGCATGTATTTTCTCAGACAGTTTTGTTCAACTACGCAAGCCAGGTTGGTTGTGGTCTTCTTTTCACTCAATATTTATGGTAAAGGGACCAAAATCATTCGAAAAAGTTTCTTCTTTCTTTCCGACAGTTAATTACAACCAATGAATAGAAATCCAATTTAATACCGTTTTACGAGTTCTTATGTACAAAATTTAAAAAAAATTGTGTACTACCAACATTTTCGAGAGCTAAAATTAATTCATGATTTTTTCTGATTGGTATCGATGCAGAAAGTCCCCCAAAGTTTTTTAAATTGTATTTAAAGACGGGGATTAGTGAAGGATGTGATGGTTTATCAAGCTGAAGAATTTATGTTAATACAATTCAGCCATCTGAGAAATGATTTAAGGGTATTTTTTCATCCTAGATCGTCAGGACCGTTGCTTGAGGGGGGGAGGGGTATTTAGGGGTAAAAATTCAAAAATTCCCTACCTTAAAATCACAAAAGCTCTGGTTTTCTGTATTGGACAACAAATTGGTAAGAACATCTAAGTTTACCTTATCATGATTCTACCAAAAAATATCATGTTTACAAATTTCCAACGCCGCCGACGACGAAGCCGACGACAACGGCGCACCCATATAAAAATGTCTCGCAAACGTGTTTTCTTTACGTTTCATGATGAAAAATTCTGATTCAGATATTGGGTGGAAATTTTGGAAGGTTTTGTATGAAAAGTACAAGAATTAAGTTTTATTCAAAAAGGCCGAATTTCGAAATTAACCTAAGTTTAGCTAATCCTCAACCTTTGGCGCTTACAGTTTAAAATTATATTGATTCTATCAAAAGTTATCGTGTATACGAATTTCCAACGCCAACGACCATAACGACGACTACGCCGACAACGGCACACGCACATAAAAATGTCTCGAAAACGTGTTTTCGTAACATTTCATAATGTTTCATGATCAAATAGATACAAAAAAAATTTGTCAATCGCTATACTTATCCTTTTTAAACTACGTGTACGGAAAATTAAAGGATAACGTGATTATGTAAATTTTTTGTATATACACAAAAGGTTAAACCAAAAAAAAAAAGTAATATATTTTGCGAAATGCTAAGTTTATGATTAAGTTGCTCACAAACTATCGGGTAAAGTTACTTTATTTAAAAATAAAATTTAAAAATAGGTTTCTTTAAAATAAGCTACAGGATTTTTTGCGTTGTCTTTGAATAGTTATTTTTACATATGAAGTAATTTTTATTTGCGATACTTGCGATTTTTTTTTTTTTTGAAAAATCATTTTTTCGAAAACTATTCAATATTTTTTTTTTAAAGTTTAGTTTTTAGATGTTTAAGAATGTTTTTTTTTTTTTAAACGGCTCTAACGATTTTCAATTTTTTTTTTTCTTAAATGTATCATTATAGAAGAAATCAAATTGCATACTTCGTTTTGAAGTTAAATTCATTTAAGGAGCGGTTTTAGTCATGAAAATCGAATTTTATTTTTGTGGAAATTGATTTAAGAAACAATAATATAGTAGAAAAAAAACAGCCTTTTTAATGATCGTGGCAAAAAATTCTTAAGATGAATTATTTGAAAACACATAACTTACAAATCTTGTTAAATATGCAATCGTTGTTGGTGTTAAGAAAACTTTATTAAAAAGTAGGCGTGGCAGGGGGCGGAAATTTATGATATTTTAACAAATAATGATCAAAAGTTTTTGAAGTTAACTTCCTAAAAGCAGTTTTAATCTAAAAAAAAAAATCAAAAGCGGGATTTGATTTTCCCGAAGAACAGTTTTAGGCCGCCATTTTTTTAATGGTGACTTACGCAGAGGAAATACGAGATGGCAAAGTGAAAATTCGGTAAGAGCACCCCAAAAACTATAAGACAGACCAATAAAAAAAACTCCACCAAAACTTTCCGGGTAAAACTACCAAATGAGTGGACTAGTCATAAGCAAACAATTGGACGAACTTTTGAGAGACTGTACCTCAATAGTGATGGCGTTGAAACTCTATATAATTCTTTCAAGAATGATATTAAAAACGTCATACGACATGACACGTAACCTTGTCTTTAATTTTTCTTGACCTCAAAGGCATCAATAAGATCTTTAGCGCCCCCTCATCCTGCACAAACAGATTTGGAACGGAATGGGTTTTTTTTATAAAAGATCTGTCGTAATGTTAATAAAGCGAAGATCGTGACATTTCCTGATGGTCTAGGGCAAAATTGATTATGAAATGTCAGATTTTTGACGAAAGGCTTCCGGCATTGACAAGAACTCATCAGATAGGGTTATTATGCGCAATGGAAAGGAGACTGATATCTCTGTAGCTGAGTACGATCAATCGCTCGTTTCTCAAGTTGTCTCTTTTTACTTGTGCGAATGCGAACCAGTGTTTCTGTTCTCTTCTCTTCTCTTCTGCTTGTAGGGCTTATTAAAATCTCTTTCAGTTGTGTTTTGCATTCATTTCGTTAAGCTGAAAAGCTTTTGCAGGGTTTGTCATCAATCTGTCGTTCCAAGACTCCTTCAGGGCAGTTACCCTGTAGGCAAGAGCTAACAAATTAAATGAAATCGATATAAATGATGAAGATGAAATACTATCACATGAAAAATAATGAACGATTTGTATGAATAAAGCCAATTTATGTCGGTTTAACGTGTATATTTTATTTACAGTGACTTAATGCAAAAAAAAAAACAATTTAAATTCAAACAATTTTATCTGGTTGGTATGTGTGAAAAACCCAAATCACTTCACGCTTTAAGGTATGTGTGTACTGTGTAGGTTGTAGGATATGTACCTATGTACATAAAATACAAACCTTAGTAAAAAAAAAAATAGGCATTCATATACAAATAAATCACAATATAAATCATTTCCCAGTGTAAATTCCCATTCAATTTGATTTTAATTCCAGTTTTTCATTATTTAATTTTTTTGTCTCTTAACGGAACTGCTGATTTTAATTGCAACCGGATGTATCCTGTTTGTAATGTGACTTATTTTTCCTACATTTTTTATAGCAACATTGAAAAGAAAAAAATAATAATGAAATTGTATTTTCTTTCATTTCAACTCATTAATAAAATTGATGAA
This sequence comes from Meliscaeva auricollis, assembly GCA_948107695.1. Taxonomy (NCBI): domain Eukaryota; kingdom Metazoa; phylum Arthropoda; class Insecta; order Diptera; family Syrphidae; genus Meliscaeva; species Meliscaeva auricollis. The sequence goes on along the minus strand of OX403616.1, from coordinate 78,079,907 downwards.
TTTCATTGTCTCATTATATTCACATTGATTTTAAGTTTTAATGAATTTTTAAATCAGGATGTATGTATGTGTTTGTGTATGTGAACGAGGTTTACATTTTAATATGATTTAATAGACCCAATTTTTCTTTCTTTTTTTTTTAATTTATTAAGTTAAGAATTTTGTAAATCATGAGATTTTTCCTGCAATATTAACGCAGACATTTTTCAATTTAAAAGTAAGTTTTAATGTTGACATTTTTTTTTTTCAAGGTAAACAAAAATTCACAAACATCACAGAAGGCGACAACGGATAGGAAGAAATGGATACATGATCCCACGAGTAAGATAAACATTTTATTCATACCTATACACTTTAAGCCACATGTAAAGACACTTTTAAGAGAGTGAACAAAATTATGAACTTCTTAAAAGCCTTTCAAGTGTAGAAATTTTTTTTATTCAGAAAAATGGTGGACTGGTGCTCTAATTGGACGTTCCAAAACTGGTCTTGAAGAGTACTATATATGATTGAATGAAGATTCTTAAAAGAGTTAAATGGTCTCCTAAGAAGAAGCACTAAAAAAAATTATGTTCATTCCAATAATTTGTTTACTTGCGATATAGGTGCTATATTAATCACGTTATGCATTCGTACACAAAAAAATTGAGATAACAATCTAACATGACATTACGATGATAGAGAATGAGAAAAAAGTGGGTCCGACAATTCTGTTTGTCTGTCTGTTTGTGTCAGAGGCCACAGCCTAAACGGATTGGCCGATTTACTACAAACTTGGTATGTGGCGTTTTTAGAAGACTATCCCCTGACGTTTTAAGAATTTTTTTTTTACGAAAAATAACGGTACCTGTCATATATCGGCTTTAGAAAAACTCATTTTTCTCAAAAATGGTTCCTACGATTTTGATTAAACAAATCATGGTAATTTTTTGGATAAAGTCTATCCTTAAATGAAAACCATCTTTTTCAAAAACTGTTATTAACGGTACCTGCTATAGAACCGTTTTTTTTTTTGTATTCTGATTATCTCCTTCATAAATCAATCTATTTCAACCATTTTTTTACATGAAAGCTTTAAAGTTGCCGTAATAATGTTAAGAAAAAAAATTTCTTTTGGATTTTTAAAAAATAATTGAAATTTTTTTTTTGAAAAATCATTTTTTCCAAAACTATTCAATATTATTTTTCAAAATTTAGTTTTTTGATGTTGATAAATAATATCTTAAAAATGGCCCACCATTTTTTTTTTATAAAAGTCCTTGCAAAATTTTATATAAAAAAAACAGTTTTTGTAGTTAAATACAAATTGTGATTCAAACCTAGGAATGTAGCATCTGATGAAGTGAATTAGACTATTAATATCAGTTTTGATGTGATTGTTGGATTCATTTGAAGTGGGCTACTAAATGAAGCTTGCGTCTGTAGGAGAGAGCATGGCGGCCGGCCGCCGCGCCGCCGGCCGTCGTGACGTGGAGTGTCGTAGGCCTATCATCAAAGTCAATGTTATGCCAATTTATTAATTTTCATGAGCTTGTTACACCAAAAATGAAAATTTTTATTGAAAGCCTTTTGAAACCCATTCAATGCAATTTAGGATATCAATGTCTAGAAAGTTTCTCGCTTTTCTTTTTGTCCAATCAATCAATGCGTTCAATTTTTAAAATTCATACCAAATACCTAACACAAGAAGTGCACAAGCACATTACGAAAGTAAAGTAGGTTGTATTCCAAGTTAAAAGTTCCTCCAACATTCTAAACTGCTCATGTAAAAACTTTCTAATGCCATAAAGCTCTCTTCTCTATACTCTCTCTCTATGATCCTAGTTAAAATATTGCCTATATTTCTGAACAAGAAATAAAAAAAATCCAAAAATTTACTTTTCCAAAGACTTAACCAATTCAAATGTCAAAAAATATGCTCAGCACAAAAGTTTTGAATAAAAGAAGAAAAAAAACGTCGCAAAAGTTTCAATTCCTTTTATGAACGAAGAATCCATTTAAATTTGTTTGTTACATATACCTCACTGGTTGTCGGTTGAGTGGAGTTTCACTGGAAAAATATGTGTGTTTGTAAACCTTTTCGGTTAAGACGCTTTCTCATAAGTGTTCCAACCTAAATGCACACCTTAACTACACGAATATAAAACTTTCTTCAATAGAAACACACATCAGGATCCAAAAGTCCTTACTAGGTCATTTATGATAAGAGCCTTTGAAGCTGAAACGGTTGGCCTGCAAGACATTTTGCATTTGCATATTATAGTCAAACATAAAACATAAAAAAATGTGTTAGAAAAGTATATCTTCTCAATGAGCCTTCAGGGTTTAAAACTTTCAACCAATTAGAGAACAAAAATAAATGTAAATTAGATTTTGAATATCCTTATCCTCTACAAGACCATCACATTTTTATATAATATTGAAATTTCAGGTGATTTGTGTCGACCACTTAACTGCAAAAAGAGAGAAATTTGTCTACTTGAAGATGAATACAGTGCCGTCTGTGTGTCAAAGAAGGAACTGCACAAAAACAGGTATGTACAAAGATTATCGCCACCAGATGGCAGAAGATGCTGGCATGCAAAAGAACCCTTTTGGGCTTTGCATGATGCACATTTAATTAAATTATAATTATTTTTAAATCTATTTTGTGTACTAACACACCTCTTTTGGCTATGTACGTTTTTCTCTTTCTCTCTATATACTCTTTATTGGTCGGTTTTCACAGAGATGAAATAATTTCCAAGGCTAAATATCTTGAAGAGGAAGCCAAACGTAAAGTGAATCAAGAAGATGACGAAGATAAGAGCACCAGCTCTGAAGAGGATTCCAAAGAGGATGATGTCTTTTATGAAACCGATCCAAGTGACAAGGATGAAGAGTACGATGAGTAAATTGAATACTTTACATATTAATTTGTTTCTATATTCTTTTTTTTTCTGTTTCAAAATTGAGAAACAGAAAATATGTATAAATGTATGTTTGAAACTCATAAATAAATAAATTTATTAGAAGAAGTCTGTTGGAATGTGGGTGATGTGGGAGTGAGAAAATTGAGAGAAATGTACCATTTTGTCGAAAAGTGCTCAAGAAAAAAGTGAAATGCAGACATACACATTTATTTAGCTTTAAATATTCATATGGGTTATACTTATTTACAGTTAGCAACGTTTAGAGACAATATTACAGAGAGGTTACCTCGATGAGTCAAGAAAAAAAAAACGAATATAGAAGACATATGTGTAGAATAGAAGGTAGTTATCCCTAAATGGGAGGCCAGTGTCCGCATCACATGCAGTATTTTACTTTCTAGCCCTTTAAGGCCTCAAGGGACTATCGCATAGGATATATCCTTTGGTGTGGGTAGGAAACTTAAATATTTTAGTATCCATAAAGGATAAAGACTTGGGAAATTCAAAATGAAAAAGACCATGTGAAGAATTTGGAATGTTTGAAAGAATTTTTGATTCTGAATACATGAGGCAACAAGGTATATAGCTAATTTTGTTAAGGTACTTGAGAATTCAGAGATGGAGCTTTGGGCATTGTTGATCAGGATCACGTATGATGTGTGTCCCTGTCCATCTTGAAAACAAGCATACAACCTACAATAATAATGTAGGAATTTAAAACTAAAAACTATAAAATTGTAGGTTTGTAAATAATGTACATATACCTATGACAGAGTCTACTATACTATAAATTTAACTTGTTTTCAAAATTTTACTTTGCATTTTTATTTGCTTTGACAAGAAAGTAGGGCAAATGGACACACCTTCATACCTCCTTGGTGGATGGACAGTTAATTAGAGTTATTTTATGGATTGATTTTCCAAGACCCCAACTGTAAAATTTTCTCCTATAATCATTGATAAAGCTTTTTGTCGCTCTCATATGGAGGTATCCTTTTTGCAAGAAGACAAATAAATAGTTACTACCTTACCAACTTAAATAGGTCCTTAGACTTTTTTATGCTCGTGGCAGTGGCGGACTAGGTTGAGGCGGTATACCCAGTGATAGTGAGGTAGATTCATTGGGAATGCCATCAGTAAAAGCAAATTAATTATTATGCGAATGCAGTTTTTAAAAACTCAAATCAAACAATATCTACCTAAATTTGTTTCCAAAATGCCACTGCTGCAAAGACTGCCAAGGAACTTACCAAAGATACCTTAAAGTAAATTTATCAAAAGCTTTGTTAAGTCAATGCAAACCATTCATTAAATTTTTGTTTTCAGTTTTTTTTTTAACGAGTTTAACTTTTAGGAAATCGATTTGTAGGATTTTAATATACCTAAATGTATAAAGTTACAACTTTTTTTGAAATTAAGTCGATTGTATTTTCTTGTTACAACAAACCGAATTCTGTGCTATTCGGCAAGACACTTTTAGACACTAGATGGATCACTTTTCGCGTGCCTGTTAAGTCAATGGAGTTTAATTTCATGAAGGTAGTTTAAACTCTTAAACTCCTTCATAGAGTACCTATCTACCATTTAACCGTCTTTCTAGGTCACAATACTGGTATTTTATTGACAAACCAATCAAGCTTTCTCTGTTATAGCGAGCAAGTGTCGCACTTCCTAGTTGTGGGCCCACTGACACTGAGGATCCTTTAGTCTATTCGGTATTAAATCTGGACAGTCGAGTACTGGCTTAGAATTTCCAGGTAATCTTACGTATCATATGGTGGTTCAAAGTTATCTCAATATACTATCCTTTTCTCCTCATGATGTCCAGGAAAGGGAAATTACGTTTTGCCAGGGTTTAAGCGTTACATACAAAGGAGTTTTACAATAAAGGTATTCATGTAACGATATAATTTTACCAATTTTACAAATTTTGACAATTCATTTCTGCCCATAGAAAATTCTATTGTTTCTAAGATTTCTATGGGTTTTCCAAGTTTATATGAATACCCCTAATATTCATGATATTTGGAAAAGATCTTAGTGTTCTATGCGACAATGCCCTGAACTGGGATAGCCAGTAGGTTTTATATTCTTATTGGCTTTATATTGTGAGGCTCCAGGATCTTTCCCAAAAAAGAGGAACAAGGATAATGTCTCCGAGAAATGCAAACACTTTAAAATTTCAATTATTAATTTTTTCTTGTTTTATATACTTTCACACTTTTATTAAAAAATAAATAAGTTCTCTAAGAACACTAATAGAGTATTTTACACTGTCCTAAAAGCATTTTGAAGAGGAAACCCAAGGAATGGCGTTTGGGAAACAAATTCCCTTAATAATTTACTCTATGTCTGTAGTGTTGATACGCATTCTATGCTACACGATATATATCTAGTTCGTGGCGCAATGGCAAAAGCCACGGTTCGAAATCGATAGGTCATAGGTTCAATCACCGGTGTTGCTCAGAGGATACATTTTTGAATTTAAGAGTTTGCTGCAAACGAATTCAAAGTCGAAAATTACTATCCAACGATAAGTCGTTTGACGCAAACGATTATACTTCTTTCATTTTGTTTATATGCATTCTTCACTAATCATAAATTATACAGTCCGTAAATCGGATCGACAAGATACTCGATTCTTAAGCTAGAAGGTCACCGGTTCAATCACAGGTATTACGCTAATCCAAACGAATTTACAAATTTTCTGCAAACGGAGCCGAAAAATTGTCCAGCAAACAAAAAAGTCTTTAGGCATTTTTTTTTCGTTTGCCACAATCGATGTTATTGATGTCTCAGTAAACTTTTACCTATATTCCTGAAGAATTTATAACTTTGTATGCATGTACTACTCGAAATAATGTAGAGCTTTGATAAAGTCCCCAATAGTATCGTCAGTTTGGGATGCTAGTGCGATATCGATCGATATCGAATCAATGCAGTTTCATACTATTGAATAGCCTATCGCCAACGCCGTCTGTATGAATCATGCTGTACGAATAATATCGTTTACATATTTAAAAAGAGAGAGCGAGTATATAACTATGAAAAAAACTTTGCCCATACCTAACTTATCCCTTATTAGTAAACATTTCTGGTAAGGTCATAACCCAAAATAAAATTATCCTTGTTATTCTTTGTCCTACATTCTAAAGTATTTCATTGATTTTTGTTTTTTTTTTTCATTCTTTAAAAAAAAAAAAAAAAAAAAAAAACTAGCAAAATTAAGCCTTGTAGCTTGTTGTATAGTCTAGTTATGAGAAACTATTTTATGGCTCTTGATCCCAATGTTAAATTTTAAATAACATATATCCACTCTTCCACACCCTACTTCGAAATTTATGCTCGGATATGTACGTTTTTATGTTTTTGTATATAAAATTTGTATTCTTCGCACATCCACACAAGACGCGGTTGATCCTAGAAAAAAAAAAAACAACTCACAAACACAACGGAACATAAAATTTCCTTCCACTCAAAGTTAAATTATAGCTTCTCACGCGAATTGATGGTCTTTTCCTCGACAAATTGGGGGCAACTATTGTAGAAACAGAAAAATAAATTTAAAAAAAATAAAGCAACATCAAGAAAATTTCTCAAGTAAAAATAAATAACAATCTTTGGCTAAATAAAATGCACCTCTTTTGACCTTTAGCGAGGAAAAGAGACTTTCCAGCTGGTTGGTGGGTGATTATTGCCATATCAGCGCAGAGTCATAGTAGAAAATACAACAAAAAAAAGCACAGAAAAATAACAACATAAACCTTGGAACGAATTCGCATGAGTGGCTCCTGGCTCACGGCACACACAAAATATAAAATGTACGGTAGAACAATTTATTTAACTTTTGATATTTTTGTATAATCGCTAAAAAACAGAAAATTAAAAATTCTACAATTTGCCTGCACACAGGTTTCTATACCTAAAAGTTATAACATCCAGTCCAGTTCAGATTCTATATGCCTAGCATTATAGTCAGGGTTGCCGTGGTGTTTTTTTTATCAATGTCATAGATGTTTTGTTATCAATGAACATTGCAATACCGTCAATGAGCAAATAAAAAGTGAATGGATTTATCAAAAAACTCCAACTCCAGAGAACCATTTACATCTGTCACTGGTTGTTGCTTTGAGCTTTGCACATCTTTGAACTCCGTAGTGATTCTATAAACAGTTTCGCTGTCGTACCGATTTACAGCCTCTTCTGCTTATTCAGCTAATGCGTTGATGTAGTTACGCTTGTCATGTCACACGCTACGGTAAACTTCTTTTATCTTCATGCTCAAGTAGCTGCTATGCGAGCTCTATGTTTGTTTTTCTTTCGTAGATCTTTGCCCAAGTTTTTGGGGATAGCCAATCACTGCTTTTTTCTTGTACCCAACCGACTATGCTTTAAGCAGCGTTTATGAAAACATTTTTAACAGCAAACCATTGGATTTCGATGGAAGTAGGTTCACTGCAACTGATTGTTTTCAGTCGTTGGAAAGATGTTGTTGACGCGCTGCGGGGTCCTAAAGCCTGTTGGTATTAAACATAGGCATACGGGTGTTTTCTTGAGATCTCTACACTGCAGCTGTGAGTAATCTTACGATAGCTACCATAAGTTGGTGATCCCGGGCAATTTCCATGTCTGACCCCCTTTTTGTTCCTGACGTGGACGACCAGGAGACTGCTTGTAAAACCTCGGCTGATCGCAAAGTGGTCAATTTAGTAGGAGATTTCTTGCCTAACGTTGGAAACCCAAGTGACTTTGTGGCACGTCTTGTGTTCCAACATAGTACTACAATTCCCAGACGGGTAGCATGGCAATCATTCGCGAAAAGCTCACCATTGTCGTTGCCATCGCCAACGCCATGCTTTTCCATAACATGTCTGAGTCCATCGTTGTTATTACTAATTACGATGTTGTTCACAAGGGAACAAATCAATTGCGACAAACGAATAATTTGACCAAACGACTTTTCGTTTTTTGTACAATTTTCGGCTTCGTTTGCAGCAATTGGATAAAACAAAAAAAATAAGTATGTCACCTGTTATTAAACCTGTGACCTCTCGCTTACGAAGCGAGTATCTTGTCATTCCGCTACAGACTGTATAATTTTTGATTGGCGTTGAATGCATATAAACAAAATGAGAAAACAAAACGTTCGATCGTAATTTTTCGACTTCAATTTCGTTTGCATACTTCGTTTGCCTCAACCAACATTTCGTTTGCAGCAAACTCTTAAATTTAAACAATTTATGTGAACGACTAACTTAAAAAAATCAGAGAAACACCGCCGATTGGACCTGTGACCTATCGATTTCGAACCATTGCGCCACGAGCTTTCGTGTAGCATAGAATTCATGTGAACACTACAAACATAGAGGCAATTATTAAGTGAATTTGTTGCCTGCAGTCATTTGTTGTAAATGAATTGCATATTTGGACTAAAAGTGAAGTTCTTAAACTATTCATTTGTTTGCTGCAAACAAAAAGAAAGTTCTAGTAAAGGAAAATATGTTAAGATGCTTGAACGATTTTCTCTTTGGCCGCAATGAACTCATAAAACTAAGCTCCAAACAAATGTGTTATTTTGCATTATGTTTGCTGTAATGATTAACAATTTGGGGCAAATGTAATATACAGTTGCTACGAATGAAAAACTATTGCGATTGTATTAACTTTCCAGCAAATGATTTTCATTTAATTCAAAGAATATTCATAAGTCGCAAACGAAAGAAAGCTTCTTAGTTTCGAAATAATACTGGTAAGTTTCTTAATAATAATGGAAGTTTATCAAAGCGTTAATATAATTCATCAGAAGAATTCTATAATTGTTTTTAATGCGAATGCGAATCCATTGACAACTAGTTGACTTCCCGGGAGAAAAATACTAACAATTCCATATTTTAATATCTCTTTTCTTGCAAAACAAGATTGTATAAATGTGAATCTAAAAAATAAATCTCCATGTTAAATACTTGGCAACCCTCTGACTGTACGTAGATCCATGGAAAAATACATCATGATGGTATCGAAATATATTTTATTTACCGAGAAATGATTGTTTTGTTACCTTTTCTCTTGTTGTTTTTTTTTCGGTATGCAAGAAAAACAACACTGATTTGTATTTTTAAGTATAATTTATGTATTTCAATATTTTGTTCACCTTGACACACGATGCTTTACTCTGCAATAAAAATTATAAATTTCGTTCTTTAAAGATTAAAGCAATTCAATTTAATTGGATATCTATGAGTGTGCGTAGTATACGCATGCCGAAGTGAAAATATACATTTTTATGAGAATTTATTTTTTTAAATAAAAAATAAAGAAAAAAAAAACAATTTCGCACAAGCAAGCAAGTGGGGATTAATTCATTTATGATATAAAATTTATTTCAAAATGCGAAATGTCCTTGTATCCGATTAATACATGGGTTTGTATAATACTAATACATATCTACATTATATACACACAAAAATACATGTCAAGAGGAAATATATTTTAGATCTAATTGAGTTTTATTTTTATAAGAATCAGATAACCAAGGATGATTCGAGTATTTACTTATTCACTAAACATACATATAAGGCAATAAATACAACTTAGATGACTGTCTTCTAAATAAAAATTCGTTTTTATTTTCAAAATGCCTACTCTTGATGCTGACTGAAGTTATTCCGTCAGAATGTCGAGTCAATCAATACTTTTTATAAAACGAGGCCTTATAGGCTCACATGCCACATGAAATATTTTTATATTTCTAAGTAATGTAGGTAAGGTATGCAATGGTTAGGTGTGAAAAAAGGCTGTATTTTTATTATATGTAGCTCATTAAGAAGATTAGAAGGTTACGGTTAAATTTTTCTCTCCAATTTTCTTTAAATTGATTACAACGATTTTATTTAAAATTTATAAAAAAATACTAAAAATAGTCCGAAAAAATACACTAATTTTTACGAAATTAACTGTTTATGCAGAAATTAAAAGAAAAAAGGTGTGTGTACTCATGTACGCGCCCCAGAAGTTATACTTCCTATCATTATTTATTTTACACATTATAAATAAAAAATACATTTGATTTTTTATTTACTGAGATTTTAATCTTTACTAATGTTAAAAGCTATTTTGTTTAATTGAAAGGGATATTTTGAATATTTTCCTCGTTGTTTTTTCTGTAATGTATCATTTACAGTCTTTGTTTTTAATTTAATCAATAAGCTTTGTATGGCAGTGTTTAAGAGAACAGAAACATCTAAAACAATATTCAAAATTAACAAATTTTTCATTGAATTTTGTAATTTTAACGCATTCATTAAAAACATATTTTCACTTAACGACCTTTGTGGTAATGTTTAATAAAATAAGTGGTCAATATTTTTATGCAGGATTATAGACCAACATTTTATCTAATAGAATCTGTTCAATTTAATAAAATCCTGCAACTAAAATTCAAGTAACAGATTTTAATATCCAATGAAATAATTTTTTTTTAAATTTTTCCATCTAAAATCTGTAAATGAGCACTTTTTTGTTTAAAAATATTTGTTGCCTATTAAGAATACTGAAACCAACAATATTGTAGTACATCGTTTTTTGAAGCTCAAACAAATTTCATACCATATTGCAAAAAGAATAAGAAAACAAAAATTTATTTTGTTCTTAATCACCTTTTACTCATTCTTTTTATATGTAATTGTATACACTATGTTGTAGCCTGATGTTTTAGCTAAATTAAGACACCTCAATCTTAAAAATCTGACAAGAAACAAAAAAGATGCAAATTTTATAAGCGAACCATCTCGAATCCATTTGTGAGCCAACGGTACCGTTCTCCACTGGTGGCTGGTAGAGTCCGACGACCAAAACAGACAATTTTGTTGAATCATGTTGAATTTTGGTAAAAGTCTTTTCAACTCTTTTTACCGTTATGACGGTTCACAGACTACAGAAAATTGTCAAAGTTTGTACAAAAATGCATTTACCCAATATCTAGTGACTGTTTAAATTTAAAGTTTAAAAATGTATAAAATAAAATACCGTTGGAAACGGTCAAAAAACTTGGACTGAAAAATCTTGTTTTTACTATTATTCATTGAAAAAAATGTTTAAAAATACAATTTCTTCACAAGTTTATAGACAACACCTAAAGCTTAAAAAAAAACGTTATGGAGCATTTTAAATATAATCCGTCTTAGACGCCTAGTATTTGTTTTATTATCTTTCAATGTGCATAATTAGTTTTTCAAAAAATTATCAACTTTATCCATAATATCATTTTTAAATGTCTTAAAAAAATATTTGATATTGGAAAATAATTTTTATCTTGAAAAGTTGAATTTTTAGAATTTTTTGCTTGATGAAAACTCATATTTATTTCAATTTATCTATGTAATTAAATTTATTTCATAATTCTAACCCTTATACTTTTCGAGATATACAAAAAGTTTTTTTTTCTTTTGACCCATTTTACCTTAACTTGCCGGTGGAATTTCGAAATATCATTCCGTATCAGAACCTGACATTATACCAACTATCTTTTGGTGTATTTAGTCTATCACTTATAGTGTAGAAAATAAATCAGTCAGAATATCAATAACAATGGCTGACTTTTGTAATTTAATAAATTTATTTTGTTTCACACAAAATGAAAAATAAAAAAAAAAAACAAACCCAGTATAAAATGAAAGTGTGTGTTTACTCTTTGCTTACTTATAGTGTCTGTGTGGAAAAAACCAGTCATACTGGGCTGAAAAAATCTATGTGTTATTACTGGTTTAATATTTTTATAATCGCCGGTAAAGAAGTATAACTTCAAAAATAACGTTCAATGGCTCCTCATATTTAAAATTTGACGTTTTTTAACTGTCAGAGAACATTGAATTTTGTTTCTTCCGCTACGAATATCTAATGTGGGCCTTACACGACACAATATTATTGCGAAATACTCAGTATTGTGCAATAATATTGACCGTGTAAGGACTGTATTGCACAATATTTTCGGTTTGCACAATATATTGAGTGATATTAAAAAAGTTTAATATTTTCTGAATTCTTACTCAATATTTTTGGTTTCCACAACGAGCAGATACAGAAAAAGCAAAGAGACATAGAAATTTTGCGCAGTAATATTGAGTTGTGTACGGCCGATCCTTTTTCGCACAATATTTTTGGACAATATTATTGTGCAATAATATTGTGTCGTGTAAGGCGGGCATTACACGGCTCAATATTACTGCGCAATATTTCTATGTCTCTTTGCTTTTTCTGTATCTGCTCGTTTTGGAAACGAAAAATATTAATTAAAATTTCTTAAAATATTAAACTTTTCATAAAATATTGCACAATACTGAGTATTGCGCAGTAATATTGTGTCGTGGAAGGCTGGCATAAGACCAGCTTCAATGTCCCAAGTAAGTTTAATTAAATGCACGACTGGATCACATGCATTGCTTTTATATCTTAAATAAGCAATTCGTTAACAGCAATTTTTGGAAGTAGGGATTTGGTCGGAAAAGTTGGCTTTTTAAATATCGATTGATAATGTCAACAGAAAAAATATCGATGTTGTTTAACAAAATATCGAAATATCGAGTTTTTTTAACGATTATGTCCCCTCGCAACACTTTTTGTCTGTTTGTCTTTCGGTTTATAACAATAATAACACCTTACTAAAATTTGTCGCCCACAAAAAACAAAATCTACCTAAAAACGTACAACTCAAGAAAATGTCCAAGAATCCCGAGGGGTCGTCTTCCATTACGTACCTGCTACCAGTTTCGCTTCTATCAATTTTTTAAGATGAACCTACAACTCGAGGTGAACCAGCTGGTACCTCGCAATCTGCCCTCAGCTAAATGCCACGATTCACGTTAAATAACTTAAAGCATACTTTTAATGAAATTTCTTCATATTATTAAATTAGACTTTTTTTCTTCTTTTTTTTTTGTAAATTTCAATCTAATTGACATGCAAATTTAATCACGTTGTTTTGAGGAATTATTTGCTTTTTGTGTATACATCGCAAAAAACATAAATTCTCTTCTTCTCTATTTACTCCTTCTCCTCTACTGCTTCTACAATATGGTTTATCATTCCCATTTATTTGACTTCAATCAATCATGAATAATTGTGTAGCCATGATGGTTCCAATGGATTTAATAAACATTGGCCTGAATATAAAATATTAAATTTGTTAGAATGCTTAATTTATTCATTACCCTTTTGGAGGAGCAAGAGTTTGAGAGAGAGGGAGAGAGTGTAAATGTAAAATGAGTGACTGACGGGCATAACATTTTTATTTTATAAAAATAAAATTAACGATATAATTTAAATGCAAAAACACTTTACCCCCACACAATAATAATATTATAATGAGAACAATAGCATCAGACTCAATAAAATCCAAACGCACACACTCGGTGCCATTTGATTGCGTCCACAGTTTAACAGTAAATGTATCAATTTTTGTTTTTTTTCACATTGCTAAATCTAATCGAAACTATTTTGCATGATGGTGAAATAATACTGTTTGTTATCATCATCATCATCGGCTCGACAACCGGGGTCCGGTCCTGGCCTCTTTCAACAAGTCTCTCCACCTATCCCGGTCTCGAGCCAACGCCATCCAGTTGCGCACCCCAAGGCTTTGGGCGTCCTGGTTTACGCCATCTCTCCAGCGCAAGCATGGTCTACCACGCTGCCGTCTACCATAGAATGTACCGCAAAAGACTTTCCGAGCAGGTTCCTCTTCGCTCATACGAGCTAGGTGCCCTGCCCACCGGAGTCTACCGAGCTTAATTTTTGTCACTATGTCTGCTTCAAGGTAGATTGCGTACAACTCATGATTGTACCGTCTCCGGAATCGTCCTTCCTCACATATGGGACCAACAATTCTCCGTAAGACTTTTCTCTCGAACGCGGCTAAGAGGTCACAGTGCCTTTTGCTAAGCACCCAAGTCTCGGATCCATACATGAGTACTGGCAGGACCATGGTCCTGTACAGCAGCAGTTTTGAAGTTATGGTTAGATTTCTGGATTTGAATAGCTTTGACAGACTGTGGTAGGCTCTGTTGGATTTGAGAAGCCGCCCGCGTATTTCTTCTTCTATGTTGTTATCGGCTGCTACTGTTGACCCAAGGTATTTAAAGGATTGCACCACTTCAAATTCGTGCTCCGCTACCTGTATTGTTTGACCAACTGTTCTTCTCGCATTCGACGCCACCATGTACTTTGTTTTACCTTCACTAATGTGCAGCCCCAGATTTTGTGCCGCCTGCTCGATCTGGATGAAGGAATCGTGTACAGCTTGTTCGGTTCTTCCGATGATGTCGATGTCGTCTGCGTAAGCCAGTATCTGGCTGGACCTGTTGACGATGGTCCCTCTTGTTGCCGTGCCAGAGTCACGGATTGCTTTCTCCAACGCCAGGTTGAAGAGGAGGCAGGCCAAACCATCCCCTTGTCGGAGTCCATTAAAGATGTTGATTGGTCTGGATAGCAATCCGGCTATTTTAACTTGGCTTGTTACGTTGGTCATGGTCAACCTACATAGTCGTGTCAATTTATTTGGGATGCCGAATTCTCTCATGGCTTTGTAAAGTTCTACCCTGGCTATGCTATCATAGGCGGCTTTAAAGTCTATAAACAGATGGTATGTTGGGATGTTAAATTCTAGACATTTTTCCATCGCCTGCCTAAGGGTAAAAATCTGATCAGTTGTTGATTTGCCTGGAATGAAACCACACTGATAGTGTCCGATGATGGTTTTAGCGTATGGGGTTATCCGGTCTTGTAGGATAGAGGAGAGTATCTTATAGGCGGTACTCAACAACGTGATACCTCTATAATTGCTGCACGTTGTGACATCTCCCTTCTTATGTATGGGGCATATGATACCTTTTCGCCAGTCTTCTGGCATTTCTTCACGCTCCCATACGTGCACTATGATATCATGAATTGCTTGGCGTAAGGCTGGCCCGCCGTGGTGGAATAATTTGGCTGGTATGCCATCGGCTCCCGGGGCTTTGTTTTTCTTGAGCCGTCCTTTAGCCTTCTCAACGTCTTCTATGCTTGGTGGCGGTAGAATAGGGTGTTCATCTTGAAGTAGTGGAGCCTCCACTTCTGCTGTGAGCTGACCATTTAGCAATTCATTAAAGTACACTTCCCATCGCTCCAGTATGCTTTGTGGATCGGTGATCAGATTTCCCTCTCCGTCCTTGCAGTATGTGCAGCGTGGTGTGTACTGCGTCATGTTTCGGACGGATTGGTAGAACTTCCGCGCCTGGTGCGGACCTCGCTCTCGGCTGCTCTCTATTTCACAGATTAGGTTCTTCTCCCAGGCTGATTTTTTCTGTCTGTGAAGCCGTTTTTCTATTCTTCTGAGCTCTTTATATTCCTCTTCGCGTGCCCGCGTTTTATGAGATGTTGTTGGTACGCAACATTCTTACGTTCAGTCGCTAGCTTGCATTCATCATCAAACCAGTCGTTCCGATTTCTACGACTGCTGCCTAAGATGGAGTTGGCAGTACTAATGACAGTGTTCTTAAGGCGTGTCCACTTCTCATTTACGCCCAGCATACTGGCTCCAGGACTTACTCTCCCTAAATCAAGTGATTCTAGGGCGAGTCCTAACGCATTACCAAAGGTGTTACTGGTGTTTTCGTTGCGTAGGGCAGCCGTGTTGATTCGAACCTGATCGGCGGATGCAATGCGTCTCCGCAAGGCAATCCGCCCTCGGAAAACCATACCAACAAGATAGTGATCCGAGTCGATATTGGCACCTCGGCACGTTCGTACCGTCATCAAGTTCGAGTAGTGGCGACGATCTATCAACACGTGGTCTATTTGGTTACGAGTGACTCCATCAGGTGATACCCAGGTGGCTTTGTAGATATCTTTACGCGGGAACCTGGTACTCGCAACGACCATATTTTTCGATGCTGCCAATTCTAAGACTCGAAGTCCATTGTCATTAGTGTTCTCATGCAAACTATGGGTGCCTGCGTAATGCCTGAATACCGGCTCCCGACCTATTTTTGCGTTCAAATCCCCAAGGATGATTTTGACGTCATACCTTGGGCAGGCATTGAGGGCCCTCTCGACTTGTTCGTAGTAAGTCTCTTTTTCTTCGTCTGAGGACTCCTCCGTAGGTCCGTGAACGTTAATGAGGCTGATGTTTGTAAATTTGCCTCGCACGCGAAGGGTGCATAGCCTTTCGCTTATAGCGTTAAAGTCGATGATGGTAGACTTCATTTTTTCGCTGACTAGGAAGCCTACCCCGAGCACATGGTGTTTTGTATGACAGCTGTAATATAAGTCATATTCTTTCTTCTGTAAAACACCATTCCCTGTCCATCTTATTTCTTGAAGCGCTGTTATGTCAGCTTTATATTTTGACAGGGCATCGGCTAGCTGCTGAGCAGCTCGAGCTCTATAGAGCGATCGTACGTTCCACAAGAAAATTCGTAAATCGTTTTGCCGTTTTCGTTGCATGGGTTGTCGTCGTGAAATCCGTCCGTTTCCGAGGCTTGTTGTCGGTCTCGTAATTCTTTTAGTTTTACGGGACAGGGAATTAACCTGTCGCCAACCTGTGGAAGCAGCCTGATCATATTAGCCAAACCTTTTTTAAAAGGCTTGTTTCTAGCGGCCGCCGCGGAGAGGCTATGATCACACTTCCACCAGTCCCGAATAGTTACGGCACGTGCATGTTTTCGTATGCTACATGTTATTCCCCCTATTCGTCTGATGGCTGATCGCGACTGTTTGTTATGTCTGCTTTTATTTGATACCTCAATCTTACAAATCGAAAGGGAATTGTTAAAGCGAATTAAATAAAATATAATTGAAGTGGGTCACTGTGGCGTATACGCAACTTTTTTTCTGCAGGAAAAATTCATTGACTAGTGTAAACATTTTTTCCTTCACAACTTAATGAAACTCATTGATGTAATTATCATCATTTCATTTTTTGTCAGAGTGCATGTGAAGTTTAAGAAATAAGAAGCTAATTTTCTTGCAGATGACCTTGAAGAATAAAATTTACATATGTCTAGTAAAAAATTCTATTGCTGATCAGTGATCAGTATGAACATTAATTAATATAGAAATTGAAATTATACTATATAGAAATAGAAATTGAATGTTAAATGCTAACAAACTTGTTTGTTACAATCTTGAAACTTTATTCTTAGTGTCAAAATGTTTGTTTATCTTTTGTTGGGCTAACAAAAAATTTTGAACGATTTGTGTAGAAAGTTTTTCAATTAAAACTGAATAATTATAAGACCCTCCAACTAAAAAAGTCTTCAGATTTAAACTCTTGAAATTCTCATTAGACTTTACTACATCTAATTGAAATACTAAAGAACTAACTACTTCTTAAAAAAAAACCGAAATTCGTCTTATATCGTTCTAAGTAAAAGAATAAAGATTTTTGTAATTTGCAAATTGCTTTTTTCTTATAGGAAATCCAAATCTGACAAGTAATCCCCTGATAAGTAGTACTTTTACTCTGCCTGGATGTCAATTATGATAAGTTTATTCTTAACATTCTTATAACCAGAAAAGAATAATAAAGGATTAGAAATAAAATAATTTTAATATGCGTTATTTTGAAGGGGCTTTATTTATTTTATTTTTTTTGTGGTAGAATCTTAATTATAGAAGATATTATATTAACCGCATTGAGATTTTAGTAAGTACATGTTTTAAACAAATAATAATCATGTTGTTATAAAAATAAAAGCATTAATTAATCGAGCTAACTAGAAAAATACTCATAAGTTTTTTGACATGACAAACACAAAGACAAAATTTCAGATGAAAAAAAATTTCGCGGCAAAAAACTTTTTTGATAAAGTATTAATATCCAAAAGGCACTTTACACATGGATTTATACATAATCCTAATGATTATCTCGTAATCCAAACTTCATAACTGAGATTACGCAGTGTTTGATAGAAAAGGATATCCGTTGCCTGATAATAAGCCATCCTAGTTGCTTGTTCATTTTCATATTGCAGAGAAGAGTAATTGGCCTTCAAGAAAAGTGATTTATTTTCTCCAGGTTTTAATTTTATAGTCGTTGAAGGTGCACTTGAATGTGGAGATAATCAGCCCTATCCTGAATGAAAACTCTCAGGGAAATGTATTCGAAAGACGAGGGCTGCCAATCAAAAAATTCACGTGAATTTTGTTTAAACTTATTTAACTTTTTTGTTTGGTTTTATGAAAGGGGAAAAAAAGTCCAGCGAATAAGGAATCAAGTTCTGAGAATTATTTGATTAGGAACCCTTCTACTAAAAACTTTTTTCTGTAAGTTTTCATTCAGAATTATATTGAATTAAATTCTGTTGTTAAGTAAAGTGAGTAGGTTGGTTTGTTGTTTGATTATGTGGTGTGGATTGTGACTGGCTATGCATTAAATGTTCAGATTGTTCTCGTAAATATGTTAATAGAACAGAAAACTACCTGGCACATGAGCTGTGAACTGCAAACATGAATTAGCTTTTAAGCGATTTCTTAGGAAAATATAATTTTTTTTATTCGAGAAAGTGAGTAAATTCATTATTCTTGAAATCCCAGTACATGTTATGAATTTTACAATAAAATTTTTTTCGTGCAAACAACAAAATCATTGCAGTGAACTGTTAAATTTTGTCGTATACAATGTTATAGGGAGTGTTTTTTGTTTTGATTTTATAAGAATTCACATTTATTAAATTCTACGAAAAATAATTATAAAAATAAGCTTATCATGGAATTTACAATATTCTACTCCAGGGGAGTAGGCTTGATTTGCAGTGCTCGCATTCGCATTTAAAGCAATTACGGAACTTGCCGGTGAACTATATAATCGCTACGAGGAACCACTTTACCATTTCCTCTGAGCTGTCAAATTCCATAATTGTTTTAGATGCGAATGCGAGTACTACGAATTAAGCCGACTCCTCGGGAGTAGAATATTGTAATTCCTTAATAGACATGTACCTATATTTTCTTGTTTCAAAAGGTTATTTCAGGTTCGAAACTCGGAGCTCAGATAATAAATAATATTTACTTAAATAATAAAAAATTCATCACAAGACAGCTCATTATGATAGGACAGCTGTCCAGTGATGAAATGTACTCTACCCCAAAACTACCGTTACTTAGGCAGGCTAAAATGATTCTCGGGAACAACAACCAAGATCGTTTCAATTTCTGTATCAGTTTGAGTAGAAATAACCTCCAGGAGAATCACAGGTTATCTAAAGGGCAAATTCAGAAGACATCTGGGTCTAGTAACTAGTACCTCATGCAAATTCTGCAATCTCAAATTCTCCAGTCTCCTTGTCTTATTGTATTTTGTTTCTTTTGACATTTTTTCCTATTCCGCAACAAGTTTTGGGCCCCATTAGAAGAGCTCGTGCTTCTGATTTTTAGTTTTTTTTTAATTGCATAACAATTTGCATGCAATTGCTGATCAACATTTTGCTATTTTCCCTAATTATGCCATATTTGTTTAAATTTTAGTTTATAATAAGTGATTAGGATCAAATTTAGTGATATAATTTGCTAATTATGCCATATTTGTTTAAATTTTAGTTTATAATAAGTGATTAGCATCAAATTTAGTGATATAATTTGCTTTCCAAAGAAAATTAAATGGTATTTTATTTGTTAAAAAAGTTGCAAAGAAGCAAATCAAAAAAATTGCGTTGAGTTTCAAGAGATATCGGATACCTTTTGTACTTTAAGTTTGTTTCAATAATTTCACTATCCTTGTTCAGATTCGTAACCCAGTCAATTCAGTCGCAGTTGATTTACTTTAATTTTAACTGCAAGTTTGTACTGCTACTAAGTACCCTAACTGCAAAATTTGGAGGTCGTAGTTAGTACTAAAATACTGACTGTTAATGAAAGCAGTTAGTTGACTAAAAGTTAATTTTGACTGCAGTACTTTTTGACTGGTTTTAGTTTTTTATTGGAATGTTTCCTGTCATGTGGTGCGAATGAAATCAGTCAAAAAGTACTGCAGTAATTTAACATTTAGTCAAATAATTGCTTTCATTAACTGTTAATTCAATATTTTAGTGCTGACTGCTGACTTGCAATCAAAGTACACTTGTAAGTTAAAAGAATTAAGAAATTTAGTCTATACAGTCACTAAACTGCAGTACCCAAAAGACTGAACTTTACAACTCTGTCATTGTCTAAATGAAGAAACACATAGAGAAAATAAATCAATTCATAAAAAAACGCGGAAAAATGTAGACAAAACGAAGACTTTAGAAAAAACATCGAAATAAGACAAACTAAAAGGTATTTCAACTCTTAAAAAAAAATATTAGATTTAATCAAAATACTCGGATTGTTTCCTTACTCACAACCTACCATATACTTTTGTTAATATCCGCCAACTCAGCATTGTTTGCAATTTTTTTTTTTTTTTGTCTCCCACAGAAATTGTAAACCATGTCCCGTCGCAAAGCCGACTTTCTTGTGTGGCGCCGACAATAGAACCTATTCATCCTTATGCAGATTAGATTACCACAACTGCATCCACTCTACATCGATCCGGATAGCCTGTAAAGGATTCTGTCCCTGCAAGGGTGAGTTTCTTATGTTACGACTCTGCTATAGAAAATAGAGAAAAAGGTCTGGCACATAAAAATAAATTGCGTTTACTTGTTTTTATTTATTTTTTTTTTTCAGTCTTCGTTCTTTGTTTTTTTTTATTTTTTGTTTTGCTTTTTTTTTTAATGTAGCCTCTTCCTTCATTAAGGACTTTATATTTTTTTGTATTTTCTTTTGTATAAAGAATTCTAATTTGTTTTCTCTCTAATCCAAGCAGATCTTTCCGATAGCAAACGACTGCAACGATTGGGGGAACGGCAGAGTGCCTTCAATGCCAAATATAAGAAAACCCTTGAACAGTATAAGGACGCTAATAATATGCTGAAGGATGTAAGTGGAATTGCACGAACTTAATGTCAGCGAATGGCTGGGTAATCCTAATCATGTTCCGCGTGACGGAATTTTTTTTCTTCTCTCTCTCGTTTTTCTTCCTTTGCATACTTATAGGAGAAGGATGACAACAATCGGCACTATAATCATATTAATTCGCAATTTACTTTCACTCCGGAGGAAATCAAGTACGATAACAAACACTACAAGTATCTGAAGTACACTGCCTACAAGAAGGTAAGTACAAATAGAGTACCCGACCCTACACATAGAACTAGAATATAGACATAGGAAATAGTATACATAGATATGGAGAAAGAAGAGTGTGGGTCTTATAAGGGAACCATGTGGTATATCTTAATCGTTTATCGTTTCATAAATCTTATGGAACGCATTGTTGTAATCTGAGGATAGAATGTGTAGGAGTTGTTAAATCTAAACTGATATAATTCACTAAGGGGTTCATACACTTCTCTATAGACTCTGAAAGCACTGAGTTCATTATTACAACAGAAAACGAAAGGACCTAGAGCCCTATTTCAATAGATTGCTTCGAAATCCTGGATATTTCAAAGCTTTTATAATATACGCAAATGTTCCTATTACACACATACAACATACCTACACCAGCTATACAGACACAAAAGATGAATAGGGCTTTGTGTAGTTGGTTTTTACGGAGCAGTACAAGGGACTCGATATGATGTTTTGCTGAGTGTTTTAAATTTTCAATTATAATGTCGGAAATACCGCTTTACCTGTCGGGAATTGACTGGGGTTTGTAGAGCTGTTGTTGTTGTTTATTTTTGTATCCTTTGGATACACATCTGTTGGGATTGAGTATAGGGAGGTAAGCATTACTTTTTAGACTGGCTAAGCTGCTGCAGCATGCAGGGCAGGTGGTGTTGTTTGCATTTCTTATGGTGTAAGCTTGCGGTGCACAACCGGAAGTGAAAATTTGCTCCCATATGGCAAACTGTTGTTATGTTTTGTCATTTCTCTTCTATACTGGAAGTAATTCTCTGAACACTATACCTACATAGGAGGAGAATTATTATTATTGAAAATATAAACTTGATGGGGTATCCTTAGAAAATAAAACCATACTGTACATTAAACAAATCATTTTTCAAAGATGATATTGGGGATTTGTATACCTGCTTTCAACCAAACATACATGCATGTTTTTTTTTTTCTTCTTACCAACAAAAGTCTTTTGTTTGCATTAAAGTTGGGAAAACACGGAGAAATCAGAATTTGTTCTTTTACGAAGTATTTCAAGTCTTAGGTAAAATGAAAAGATCAAATAATGTTTTGGATATTTTTGTTTTCGAAAACAAACAGCAAGGTAAACAAAATAATGTTTTCGTATGTTTCTTGGACAAATTGTTTTTCTTTGTAATGAAGATGGAAGCAATTAATTGATTTAGAAATTTGAGACCAAGATTTTAATCAAACATCGAAGAATAGGTTCGTTATTCAGCCATAATGTAATCAAAACACTTATTTTATTGAAATAATTTGGGTTGGAAATAATATCGTATAAATAAAAAGCTTCCCGTATCCCTTTTACTCAATAAATTTTGAAATGTTTATTTCGATGATTAGATCAGATTTTCCATATCTTTGATTATATCCAAATTATATCTGTTTATCGAGACGATTTTTCCGAGTCAATTCTGTTAGGTCCGTTCTCGATGACATCGTTTATCACTAACTAGAATAGTAGTGGGGACAGTATGCAGCCCTTCAGGACTCCACAATCGAGAAGCACTATCGTAATTACGAGGACAATTCCACGCAGAAACTTGCTTCTTTGGAATCGAGCGTGTCTTCTTAGTGTTCTTTTATTCTAATCTCCACTCTATGAAACTTGACAGTCATTCCCTTTTTTCACTCCTGGGAGAAGCGCTCGAAGTTCCAAGTTGGTGCAGCTTGTAAGAGATCTGCGTAAATAGTGTCAAGTACTACCGATATGTTGTTCTTTATTGTTTTAATCACGGAAATGGTCTCTTCCTAGCTAGCAATCAACAATAAATTGATACCCAAGACAACAACAATGAAAAGTGTTATTGTTAACTGGAAATAGTGACCAGCATTCCTTGATAATCATATCCAAACTGAAGCTTACCTTTCCAAAAACCATGTTAGGACTTTATTTATATCTGCTTCTAACCTGATATACGTCCTTCCAGAGCTACTAGATCCAAACTTGATGCATTGAAGTTGCAGAGAAGTCAATGATCGAATTATTTTACTAACAGCCAGCAGGATACTTCTTAGCTCCGGTATAGAAACAGATAATCATGCCAATTATGGAATTCGCAATACTTTCCTCCCGGGGAGTCAGCGTCATTCACATTGTTCGCATTCGCATTTAAGTCTATTATGAACTTGCCGGGTGAACTATATTTTCACTATGAGGAACTACCTTACCATTTCCACTAACACACTTCCTCATCTGCGAGTTCCACAATAGAAAATATGGCTGAAATAAGTGTGAATCCCATTTCAACGCATTCGTTACATTCTGTAATAGTGGTGATTCGTTACATTCTGTAATAGTGGTGATTGAAAATTTAGGAACAGATAATAATATTTTGTATACGACCCAGATTCTCTACCACCAATAGACAGAAGCTAAGAAAGCGGCTACAAGGGATTTATTAAAAAGAGCTTTACGAGCTACTTAAAATAAACTCAACCAAATCGGAGATAGTGTGTTGTAGAGTTAGACTATGAAAAAATACGTTCAGTCATGCTAGGCAGAATAAACACAATCAACCTTCTCAGTGAAGTCCAGCTTACAGCCAAGTCAAATATCTCGACAAATTTAACGATCTATTCCTGTCGTCCAGCCCCTAGCTGTTCTGAAGAAAGCAAGCTTCGCCGTATTCCTTTATTGATGTAAAAATGGTACGGGCCTAGCTTGAGAACTAAGCTTATACCTTAGGCCTATCATCGCTACTGTGCTTCCCAATTCCGACCCTCGATTCCTAGTAGCTCAGGATCTACTAGATGAGGACACACTAAAGATCAGAGCTGTAAAAGACTGCAGTCAATTGGTAATGCAGTCAATTGACTATAATTTTAACTGCAAGTTAGTACTGTTCAGTTAATGCAAGCAGTTAATTCACTATAAAAGTTAATTACCTGCAGTACTTTTTGAGTGGTTTTATTCTTCTAATCAGTAAAAAGTTTTTTGTACTTTTCTTTATTTTCTATTCTTTTAACTTAAAGTTTCTCTTAAAGCTCTATATTCCTATAAGAAAATGTCATGGAAGTGCGGCAGTACGCCTGACTAGAATTTAAAATACATACGTACCAAAACTTTCTACTAAATAGAAGATTTAAACCAGTCAAAAAATACTGCAGTTAATTTCGCAAAAGTGCTCATCTTCTGACACAAGTGATGGCTGCCATAGTCTTTAATTAGTAGGTGATATGCAAAAGTAGAAGGCAATTGGCAGGTTATTAAGGGGACTATATGTTGTCTTCAAGAACCTTTTTGGAAAATGCAAAGAAATAACATAATTTAAGGGAAAAAATTATAATTGTCAATTTCTTTGATTGGCATTTAGAAAATTCGAGCTAGGGCATCTACTAAGTACCCCGTGAGCTAAGACACCTGTATTTTTGGGCTTTCGACCAGGTTGATGTAGCTAAACGTCACTCGTAAGCAATTTTTAAACCTTGACAATCTTTGAGGAAGGAAAAGAAACAGTAGGGTTGACAAAGTTGATTTTCTTTTGGTAATTGCATACCCTGAAACCCAAGGAAGAAGTGTTCCTACCAAGACACAACCAAGAAAATAGACAGCAGTGGGAGAATTCTCTCGATAGAATTAACGTCAACGTTGCTAGTTCCATTCTAAAATGGATTCAGTTAGAAAGTCGCACCTTCTGCGTTTTAAAAGTAGCGAGAGTAGATGCATACGTTCTTCCAATAAAATTTTGCTTACTTCAACAGAATCTTCAATTTTTTCAATCGACTAACAGTAATTCTTCCAGTTTTGTTACTAGGCTCATTCGAGGAATCGGTTGAACGTTCTTTGACAGTAATGTCTGATGCAACTAAAGTACTCATGTGGTTTCTCAGATTTAGAAGGTCGTCTTTTCACCAAAATGGAAGAGTTCACTAGCTAGGTATATTTAATGGCACCAGAGATCTTGATCATAATAGGAAAGAAACTCATTTCTAGAATTTGAATGGAGAAAAGTATTCTCAAATAATGCCAAAAGGTCACCATGGGCAGTTTACTTCAAAATAATCAAAGACTTTGTTAACCTGCGATCCACTATTCATCGCACAACGACATTCGTGTGAAGATCAAACGAAGATTCACACTTGCCAACCGCTACATATATCTCTGGGATTTTAAGTATTAAAGCTCTCTCTCAAAGAACCTGGGAGATAGTATACAAGATGATAAAGGATCATCCTAGTCCTGCTGTATGGGACAGAGGGGCAGAGGCAGATAAGGGCACTATCAGTTCCGGGTGAAAACAACATGGGTTGCTTTGAGAAAAAGATTCTGCGGGTAATATTTGGCCAAGTGTGCATCGATGGAGAATGGAAAAGAAGAAACCACCATGAACTCTACTGTCTTTAGAATGCAAAGCTGTTAAAGACTGCAATCAATTCGTAATGCAATCAAATTTTTCGCAGTTATTTGACTTTAATTTTAACTGCAAGTTAGTACTGCTATTAAAGTACTTTAACTGCAAAATTAACAGTTAGCAGTCAGCATTACAATACTGACTGTATAGTTATTGAAAACAGTTAACTGCCTTAAAGTTACTTAGCTGAACTACTTTTTGACTGGTCTTAGTGTTTTATTAGCAAGTTTCTTGTACTGTTGTGTGACTAAAACCAATCAAAGTACTGCAAGTAATAAACTTTTAGTCATTAACTGTGCAGTCAGTATTTTAGTACTAACTGCTGACTGTAGTTGTACAGTCAAAGAAATTTTGTAAGTTACAAGACTTAAGAAATTTTGTTCTTTTTAGTCAATTAACTGCAGTACCGAAAAGACTGCAGTTTTTACAACTCTGTTACGGGTTCCTTAGAGAAACAAAATTTAATAAAATGTCACTCTGGTTGTATGTATATTCACACCTAGCCAAAACAGCTAATCCCCATAAATTCGGGTTTTTATAAAAAGTTGTTTTTACCTTCCTAAAACACTTTTAAATCGATTTAAAAATGTAAATTAAAATAATTGCCCCCAATTTCAATCGACACACTTTAACAGAAACCAAAAAAAAAGTAATAATTTCTTTCCTTTCTCGTTTTAGGACAATCAATTCCAGGATGACAAACATAAAATCCGAGGCTACAACGAGGTGGTGGAGAAGCCACAAAAATACACGAAGACCAGCATCACCAACAACGGTAAATAAATCTTTTTCCACTATTTTCTAGGGGTATTTTTATTTTTGCAGCAGCAAATGCACACAAATCACATATATGTACCTATATCGACCAATTTCAAATGTCACATTTGGTTCAAACTAAAAAGAAAAAGAAAAAAAAAAACTAACGTCAGTTATAAACGCCCCTATAATAATGCATATATGTGTGTGTACCTCCTATAATCCAGGTTATCCATCAAAATCGGTAGAATGCAAGCCACAGCAATTAACAGCAATTGGCAATCGCCTTCTCGATTGGTTTTCCGTCATAATGGCCGACAGCAAGAAACGCCGTCAGCACAATCAGAAATCTAAAGCGCACTTCCCACCCGCCTGCAAAACCGAAGCCAAATGGATGTTCGGCCATTTGGATTTGAACAATGACGGCTTCCTGTCCCTGCAGGAAATGTACGACTTGGAACATGACCAGAATGAACGTTGCATTAAGCCATTCATTGACACATGCGACCTGGATCAGGATAGCACGATTAACACGCGCGAATGGTGTCGATGCTTCGAGAAGACAGATCGTCCTTGCGCCGCGGTTAGACGAAGAATCGCTGGCGACTTTGCAGGTGAGATAGGTATATATTGACTTTTTAACATAAATATACTCTTCACAAAATCCCCCGTTAATATTATTGCTGATGTGTGTTGCCTTCGATTCCCCATCGTCATCGCTGGCTGTCACCGCAATCTGTACTGCATATGATGATGCTTTATACAAAGGTGACACTCATCAAAATGACAGTTGTAGGTGGCGTTGGGTGTTGGTATGGTTGAAACAGTTGAACAACTTACTTCCGCCCATTCGCTCCGCTTCGGTCTATGCTTTGCATTATTTGCTTGCATTCTCTGTGCACGTAGCGATGCACAGAGAACTGCTCTAGCACATCACTCTCATATCCATCTGTAATTCACAC
This sequence comes from Meliscaeva auricollis, assembly GCA_948107695.1. Classification (NCBI taxonomy): domain Eukaryota; kingdom Metazoa; phylum Arthropoda; class Insecta; order Diptera; family Syrphidae; genus Meliscaeva; species Meliscaeva auricollis. The sequence goes on along the minus strand of OX403616.1, from coordinate 78,052,727 downwards.
ACACTCACATATACATTGATACACTTGTAATACACCTGCCATTTATATAATACACACATTTAGAATTCTCTCACTCTCTGCTTGTTCCTGTTCGCTGTTCGCTAAAATGTCCTTTCTCGCGCGCTTTTAAACGTATAACCCTTCACATCACAACATACTCACGCTTGCAGGATTCCGTGCTAATTGGAGAATTTTGTTTTCGTTTATTTTTCAAGGAGCCTATGCACCTGATTGCGACGTTCAAGGATTCTATAAGCCAACACAGTGTCACAATTCGGTCGGCGTATGCTGGTGTGTCGACAAACATGGGGTGGAGTTTGCAAATACCCGCACCCGAGGAAAACCAAACTGCGGTAAGTACCTACCTACATATATACCAAACGCATATGCATGCACAAATATATACAGTTAGCATCTCCTAACGTCCTAACGCTAAACCAAACCCCAATTGAGTTGTATAAGAAAATGCAATGCACTTTTACAGTACTTGAACCAGAAAAAAAGAAGGCTTACAACATTATGTCGTATATCGTAAAAATACAGTTAAACCCCATTATATAACCTGACAATGAGATTTAATTCATTTGATGTTTTTATTTTGGAGAAAGAAAAAGATTAGAATTTTTGGGCTAAGGAATGAGTAGCGATCGAGCTTTGTAAAGTTGCTATTTGGTAATGTTTGAGGTTTGAGAATAAGAATCATGCCTCACTATAGAAATATGGTGTAACGAAGCGTAACAAATACCTTTACCTCTTTAACTGAACCCCGAACGAACCATATTCGCACGGTCCAAACCCCTTACACTTCCGAACAATTCGCACCGTCTGTGTATTTAAAACCAACACACTTTTAATATTGAATATCAAAGAAATTTTTTTGGATTCTCTCGATTCACAGTTGGTCTTTATCCGAATTTCTATATGGCGAAGTGTAAATTCCGATGCAAAATCAGTTTTTGCTTCTCCGTTGTCGAGTACCAATCTAGTGTACTAAAAGTAAAAGCGCATTGAGAATAAAAAAAGAGTTATTTTATTTTTCTTACGGCAGAGGCAGACTACGATATAATGTACTAGCAAGGAGCTTCATTAGCTGGCAAATTTTTGGTGCTAAAATTTTTCCGTCTGAGATCCAATTCTTCCAAGTGTATTACCCAAAAGCCCTTTTTCGAAGCGTGCCACAGATAGGAGCCGTCATACGGATGCCGGTCACCGCTTATTCTCTAGTTGCTGCTGGAGATAGAAACTAGTCCACATTTGGCGGCTACTTGTATCGTTTCGCGATCCGCTTCTTCTAAGTGCATCATGAACAGAGCCGCTCTCTCCTGAGACCCACTACCGCTCATTCTCTAGTCTTCTGCTAGGACCGATTCCGACCAATAATTCTTTGACTAACCCTTGTCCAGTCGCCGCTGCCAATATCTTCACGGCAGACATCGTGGGGCGGTACTCGAAGTACAAAGATCGTTTCACCCTCTGATAGAACTTTTGTTTTTCGGTTTTTCGTGTTGCCAATTCTTCCTTCTACGAAATTGGTGTTCCTCTCTTCTTGTTTACAAAAGGAGCTTGCGGACTGCTCTCTACCGACACTTGTGGTTCTATCTGCAGATTAAACTGAAGCAAAAGTGAACGATTAAAATAAAGCATAAGTCATGTGACTTTGAGTGACTCTGAAAAAAAGATAATTTATAGAACTCGAGAGTTTGCCATCTATTCAGTTCTGGTGTAATGGAAACCTCGTCCGTTTTTTTTTAATAAACAGCCCAAAAACCGAATTGAGGACATCTTATTCAATGTTTTTAGTGGGGTTTAATTAATCTTTTAAGGTTTAAGAATAAGCCAAAATGGAGGGATACTCCGTATGCACCATATCACGTTGGAACGAAATATTTTGGGGTAGATTTTAAGTTTTTGAGCGTACCACGTCAACATAAACATTTGAAAATTACTCAAAAACTCAAAATCTTACTCTCAAACTCAAGGGTCATATTACTTTAAATTGAAATATTTCAAGGGTAGATATTAAGTTTCTTAGCAACTGGTATGGAATATTTTAAAATCGTTTTATGTGCGGTAAAAAGTAAAAATCAACTTCACTGAAAAAATTGGGGCATTACGGTCAACTTTTTTGTGTGTTTTTGACTGACCTTGGTGGGATATAATAAGTATAAAAATAGAATTGAGGGCTTATAACCCACCCAAGTAAGCCAAAAGTCCATTATGGACTTTTGGCTTGCGGAGACTTATCGACTCTGCGTTAACATTTACCATTAATAGATTTCTGTATTTTGTTTCGGGACTTTGGGTTTTCTGGATTCTTGGTAATTTTGAGTTTTCATTCTTAAAATACTCACATCGATGCAATTAGTAGCAAAATCAACACCTTTTTTGTGATTTTCCAATTACAGAGAAGTAATTGGGGACCAAGTGTAGTACCCCTTGACGTAATGGTTAGTGCGTTGAACTTTCACGCCGGAGATTTGGGTTCGATTTCCAGCCAATGTCACCTTCATTTTTTAAGGGGTACTGCCTCTTTCGCGATAAAGCCTTAAAGAGTACTGCTTAATAAGGATAAGTGCATCTCAGCCAGCTGTTCAGCAACAGCAGAAAATTGTAGGTACTTTCCATTCCTGCTACCTAAAAGCACACAGAAAATGATTTAGAGTGTCAGTTCCCAGGCAATAGTCCTTGGTTTTTCGTGAGTGTTAGCTTTCAAGTCTGAAAAATTGGGCTCAGTGTAAATAATTTTCATTTTGTGGTAAGCAGTTAATCGAAGCACTTTTTCTAAAAATGAAACAAAAAGAAAATGTATTCCAAATGTAAAACAGCATGAAATATAATGTTTTATTCAAAAAAAGTAACGAACTCTAATCTTTGTTCCCTGTTAAATGCACACATCTTGGTACACATTTTGGACTCTGATTATTTTTAGCTGGTTTTTGCTCGAAGTTGTGTAACACTTATCTAATAACTATTTCTCAGGTGAGTGAAGTTAGCACCGAAATAACAGAAATTCAAAAATCTGAGTAGGCAGGAATTTGTTGCTAATTTGTTGCCACATTCCCGAATTTGTTGCTCCTAGCCTTACTTCAAAACTTAGACCAACAAATTCGAGATTTGGGTAACAAATAAGCAACAAATTAACAACACATTCTGGCATTTTTGAATTTCTGTTATGTAGGTGTTTACTTCGTTAGCACCATTCGTTTTCATGCTTTTGCGACTTGATTTGTACTTAAGAGGCCTATAAGATGGCACAATAATCTCATTTTCGACAAGAATGGAATATGATCGTTCTTTCCCGTGGCCCTTCGTATGAAAACTGTGAACTAAATCAAATTTTAACAAAGATTCGCAAAATTAAAAATGTTAATATAAATGTCATCCAAAATCATATTTCATATAATAACAAAACATTTTGTTTAACTTAAAATTTTTATTAAAATCTACCAAGGCCCGTTCGCTGATACGATACCTAAAATATTTATGTTGAACATAAACGCTTATGGGCTAATTTTTTCTCTGCGCAAACTGTCACACAAGACGTTATGTTTCAGCAAACGGCTCTAAGTGTCTAACAACTTCGCAAAGTTCCTGCGAAATGGCTAAATCATTAAAACTTTGCAAAGCTTATTCATACAAATACAGTACTTTGTGCTTTCAGTTTGTAAGGAAAATGCACTTTAAATGAAGTGTACTTATTGCGGTTCTAATGTAAAAGCGAATTGAACACAAACAAAACAACTACTACTACTACTAGTACTACTACTACTACTACTACTACTTTACTTGTGCTTTTCAACTGGACGAATTTAACAAACCATAAATCTAAAACGGTATACTGATTTCCGAAAGGAAGTATGTAAATGCTTTTGCCATATTTTGTTTTTCTTCTTTTCTTATATTTCATAAAACTTCAACATAATATAAAATATCTCCTCTGCATATAAATACAAACGAAATAGTGATTTATTCAAGGGTGTGAGTATTAAAAAAAAAAGCTTAGAATAGACAGTAAAATCCTTTGTATTTAAAAAAAAAAGTAATTAAAATACAGCAACAACAACAAAAAAACACTCACACATATGCAAATGTGTGCAGGCAGGAAGCAGCATTATAAGGTGCTTTCGTGAAGAGCCTCGTTGACTACTTCAAGCACTGACTTTGGATTTTTAGATACCTGGTAGTGCACTCATCGTCAAGTGGCCCTTTGCGATGAAAATTTAGATATTTCACACCAAAGTACCAAACACCTATGAATTAAGATGGCAGATGTGTTGTGGCATTATATTGTGCTTTTATACTCTCACAAAGTTTCATCATGTAAATTTCAAATGCTGCGTCGAAAATGTTGAATAAAGGATTTGATTTTTTGCCCAAGTGGACATCGTTTTATATGTGGATTGGGAGGGGAGATTCTGTTTGTGTTGTATTAAGATAACTGTTTTGGGTGCTTACCTACTGATTTTAAATATAAACTATGATAGGTATTAAATGCAAAGTATTTATTGATTGAATAGTTAACAGACAAAAAATCACTGTTCATTTGTTAGATGTTGTTACTTACTTACTTAAATAAATTCTCTGTTAACACTATCAAACGCTTTTTCAAAATCAATGAACAGCAGGTGAAGTGGTGATCGATATTCGACGCACTGTTCAATAATGATCCGCAAGGTGTTAATGTGGTCAACACAGGATGAACCAGTGCGGAAACCTGCTTGTTCGGCGTCGAGTGTGTCTTCTAGATGTTCCTTTATTCACTCTAATATAATTTTTGCTTCTATCTTGGCAACCGCAGGCAGAACGCTAATCCCTCTCCAGTTAGAGCTTATTACTTTTCCGTACACGTAGTGTAAAGGATTAGAATAGCGATTGGTAAAAAATTTTTGTTTTCCATAACATGAATGCACACATTTTACATAATAATCGTGAAACACCATAAAACGTATAGAAAACACGATTTCGAGACATTTTTATGTGCGTGCGAAGTTGTTGTCGGCGTCGTCGGTGACGGCGTCAGTGTCGTTGGCGTTGGAAATTCGTAAACACGATAACTTTTGTTTGAATCAAGATAATTGAAATCTGTAAACGCCAAAAGTTGAGGATTAGCTTAATTTACGTCAAGTTTGAAATTCAGCCATTTTGAATACAACCATTTTGTACTTTTCATACAAAAACCTTCCAAAAACGTCACATTTGTATGCAGGGTACCACAAACTTTTATTTTTAGTTTAATGTTCCAAATTTTTTTAAAAGATTTTCTTTTTCAACCCATTTATTGGTCTTTGAGTAGAAAATTACGTTTCTGTTTTCAAACATTAATACCTACGAACCAATAACTTTAATTTAAAGACTGTTTGTGGTGCACAGCCTGAAAGTTATTCATTTTAATCGAAAAACTTTCCTTCTATACCCAGGTAAAATTCGAACCCAAAAGGAGTCTGATGAGAGGATTGGTACCCTTGGAATAGCTATAACTTTAGCCATGTTTGTGGTAGTACCTTCAAGTTGTTGTTGTTGTTCAAAGATTAATAGAAACTGACGGAAGACTCCAAACTAACTGCAAGTATGGAAACATACGAAATCTAAATAAAAATTGAAAGACAATTTTGGAAAGTAGAATAAATTTTCTATAAGATACTTTTGTAACTTTAACGTTCTAATTTTTTTTTTTAATTTCTGACATTAAATTTAAAAAAACATACAAAAAACATTTATGAACTTTTAAATAAATAACGGTTAAATTATAGCTATTCATAAAATGACAATTGTTGACTGTGACTTTGATAGCTAAATACACTCCTCAAATTCCTACAAAGATTCAAAAGTTTGATTTTTTTTACGAGTTCTTGTGTGTTATTTTTAGTCAAAGTGTAAAAAAAGAAAGTAATGTGTAAAAAATGGAAGTAATGTTTATAGTTCTTGGAAAAAACCCACAAACTATGATAATATTATAATTTTTGGTAGGTATTTTGATTTTCTTTAAGTTTTATCGAACAAAGAACTATTTATGTCTAGTTTGACAAAACTGAGCACCATATTTGTCTTTTATTTAAATAAAAATAGTGCATTATTGTAAAATTTTGAAAAAAAATTTGTTTGAAAAATATAATACATAAATGCATTGAATATTAAAAACAAAAATAGTTATAAGTCACACAAATTTTGAAAAAAAAAATCAGATTAAAAAGAAAGATTTGATTTTTTTTTTGAATTTTGAGTTTAAATTTTTTTTCTTTAAACTAATAGTGAAAGCAACTTTGTTTGACTGTAAAATGTATATCTTGGTTTCGAAAAAGTTATAATTTGGTATTGCATTGTCTTTATTTTATAATGATTTTTTTCCGTTTCAAGCAATATTTTTAGAAAATTGCCCCTGTCATCTAAACGAGGTTTGTTTATGTTATGTTTCTCATATTAATGATGTTTCTCATATTAATGATAAAAAAAAAAATTTAAAAGAAAAAGTATCAAAATCAGGGCTGTTTCTGGGGACTTCAAAAAAGTGCCCATTCCATTAACTCGATTATCATACATAAGAGATAATTTTTATCAGAAATGGCTAAAATTTCCATCGACATTAATTTTATTTGCAACTGCCTTTTTATCCAACTAACTCAATGATTATCTACACTTAAGAAGAGACTTAAACATTTTAGTACAGCTGAAAACTGGATGATTTTCAATCTTTTTTTTTTTTGTATTTAAATAATATAATTTTTAATCCATTTTTTTTTTTTCAATTTCAGAAAATGTACTCAATAATGCCTCATCATTAACATCAGACGATGAAGACGAAGAAACAGATGACGATGATAGTGCGGAGGGTAGCGCTGATCAAATGCTAGTTTTCTAAGCTCGTAAATATTTTAATCTTAATGTTTCTACGAACACACATCATAATCAACATCTTTCGTATACAAAAAAAAAAAATATTAATAAAAAAAAAGTGTCATGTTGCTCCCCCATAAAACAACAAACAAAAATCAGACATTAAAAAAATAAAAAAACAACAACAATTCAAAAACAAAATCCCATTAATGAAACAGAAAACACAGCATTTTTACTAAACAAATTCACTAAACCAAAAAACAACAAAAAAAAAACAAAAAGGACTTTGGCAAACTAGGTAAAATAGCAAATAAGCATCTTAATATAAAACAAAAACAAACAGAAAGACAGAATTTTTGATATAATTTAACATATTAATTGCTTGAAGCAGGAGAAACTTTAAACAAAACCATTATTTTATCTTCTTTCACCAACAAAAATCAGCGCGTTGTAAAAAAGATAAAAAATGAAGAAATGTTTTACTTCGTATGTTCGATGTTAAAAAATAAATAAAAAAATTAATTCATAAGATCTTAAATCAAACACAAAAACAAAAACATTAATTAGTGTAAATCTAAAAACAATTTATTATTTTTAAATTTTATTTTATTTCATTAAAAAAATTAACAAAAAAAAAAACAATTTTTTGCAACGAGAATTAGGCAACATGATATTTATATAGAAAATATTATATTTTTTAAACAAAACCAAAGATCATCATAAAACAAAAAAACGAAAGGACTTATTTAAAAAAAAAATGAATCATAACATAAATTATTTATCTTGTGTATTGCGCGCATAACTTTAAGGCTTTTTATGTCTTTCTTATGCAAACAAAAAGTATGGATAGGATTACAAAAATTAAAATTGATTGATATTACTCCTATATTAAGCAAATTTTAATTGCGTTTGATATTATTTTCAAGAAGCAAGCTAATATTCCGCCCAATATATAAATGAAAATGAAAAAAAAAAAAATAAAAAAAATTATTGTGATAAGTTTAAATAAAAATTAAATGTAATTTTTAATTGTGTTGTTTAAATTTAAGTTTTAACTTAATGTTTCTTTAATTTGTAATTATTAAGAATTGGTAATAGAAGTATTTCTTCGAAGTTGTTAAGTCATTTTCACTGAGAAGTTTTGAATTTTTTGCAGTCTAAAGGACTGGACCTTTTATTTACTGCTTTCAGTCAAAATAAAACATAGGTGAGGTGTTTTGATAGAAATGAATTTCATATTTAATTGATGGAGCTTGACAATGGTCCATTCTTAAGGAACTTTAAAGACCCATAACATATTTTAAACGCTTTGGAATATATTGACTGTTTACAAAAGGGAGTTTAAAGGTGTTTAAAATAAATTAGTTTTTTTTAATAAATTAACATAATTATTTATACTGCTTTGAAGTCCTTTTAATATTGTTGACGCAAGTAAAGGATTTTATGTTTCTTGATAATTCAAAGATATTTAGTTAATTTCTTCCAATTATTTATTTTTTTGACTGCTAAGAGTAAAGAAGGCTTAAAGTTCCATTTGACTGCTCTGAAGGGTTTAACTGCAACTGCAGCAATACAAATGAGTCAAGTCAATTAAAAAGCTAAACAAATTTGTTTCACATAAGAAACTTGTGGTATCTTGTATTACCTACTTGGAAATGTACTGACTGTGTGACTTAAAGGAGGTTTACAGCTTAAATCTTTAAACAGTTTGAAGTCTTTAAGCTCAATTAGGTGTTCTAATAGCTCGAAAGTCATTTTTACTGGCAATTCAATAAAATAAAGTTTTTTAAAGTTATTTTAGTGAAATGCTTCGATACCATTGGGGAAAAACAATCCTTTTTAACTGGAAATTTTTGTCTGGCTTTTCTGTGTCTTGACTAAGACAGTTTTTGACCTTATTCGAGTATCTTAAGTGATAGAAATCTTTTTTTGAATTATAGAGATTTTAAACTACCTCATGTAAAAACATTAGAAGGAGGCTCTTTAATTGTGAAACTTCTATTTGACTGTTTCAAAGCGTTTGACTGCGTTTTAAGTCATTTTAATGATCCTAGCCAATTTACTAGTTGAAGACATTTGATTGATTCAATCAATCCGGAGTACAGAATCATTTAAAACGTTTTACACAAACTATATCGAACTGCAGATATAAGAAAACGTTGAATCCAGCCGCTTGGCCAAACTAGTGACACGAAATTTGCAATTGATACCTGCGATGTTACAAGGAATTTACTGCCTCGGCTTCAGCTAGCCACTCTTTAGCGGCGATATCAAATCAAGCGACTATTATGAACTTTAACATAATGGGCCGTATTCATAATCATATTTAAAACCCGAGACTTACTGAACTATAGAGTCTAAAATTAAAACACAGGTTAAATACTGCTTTCATTAATAATGAATGTGACAGTTTTTAGCTTAGGAATGAGAGACAAAGACACATTCCTCCTTCAGCATTCTTCTGAATAATTCCGGGGCTTTGGCAATAAAGTTAAAAACGATTTATCTCAAACATTGCCAATTAAAAACCTAGTAAAGATGATTTAAGGAAGCAATACCTTAATACCTTAATAATGTTAAAGCAGTCACTAGATTTTAACTTTCGATGGAAACTTTACTTAAAATAGGTTTAATACAAAGCAAAAGAGAGTCTGAAACTTTTCATTGATCTATGACTCACAAAACCCGAAATTTCTCTTTGTTGAGATGACTTTTGCTTAAACACATAATTGTTTCATAATTTGTTTTAAATTTAAAAATTGTAAACATTTAAATTAAAAAAAAAAAAAAAACTTAGTTAAACTTAAAAACAAAAATTTATTTATTTTGTCCAAACAAATTTTAATTTTCTTAAAAAAAAACATTGTGTGTGCAATGCAAGTGAAAGATTTAAATCTAAAAATAAAACTTTAACTGGTCAAAAACATTAACATAAAAAAAAATACCATGTAGTTTAAAAAAAATCATGACAACACGTTATAGTTAAGTGCAAGTAAATACAAAAAAAAAAGAAAAAAAAGAATAATCGTGCTTACACAAATTATAAAAAAAAAAATTAATGAAATCAATTAATAGCATTAGCTATATCGCTACCTTAAGACAAAATTTATTAAATAATATGCAAAACTAAAAAAATAAATGAAAAAAAATTAAATACATAAATGTAATTAAGCACTTTTAACAACAAAAAATATAAATAAAAAAAGAAACAAAAATTAAGCTTTGATAACATAAACAACAAAAAAAAATGAAACATTTAAACAAAAAAAAAGGATTTTTATAAAAAAGAACACAAAAAAAATACCTAAAATATTTATAGACATATAGTTTACGTGTAAAAAAAATATATTTAACAAAAAAAAAAAACACAAATGCAATTGGATGTTATTTATGTTAAAATAAACTAAAATAAAAAAAATAAATAATTGCAACAACAACATTCTCCTATCCCTCCATTAAACAAACATTTATTTTAAATTTTAAATTTAACAATATTTCGTCCTTATTTCTTAAATACATAAATCAGAAATTAAAAAAAAAAATATATGAATTTAAGCAAAAACCATAAATAGTAAAAATAAAATAATAAAATTATTATAAATGAATCGATTTATGTTTAACATAACAACAACTATTTATTAATATTATAATTATTTATACCCGTACCTATATTTATAATTGAAACACATAAATACACACACACACACACATATACCCTTATACAAACACTCAAAAACATTAAAGAAAAAATTAAATAAAAAAAAATACACACATGATAAACAAAAAAGATTTTCAAGTAAATTAAATACAAAATTATGATTGTGTTTGATTAAGTTGTTTATAATAATTATTATGATGTTTATTTATTTAAATAAATAAAAGTCATACAATAAATAAAGTTTGTTTCATTATTAAGATAATTGGAATTAAAGCGTCCGCTGGCAATGGTTGCTTTTGGCAAAATGATCCATTGATATAAAAAATATATGGCAACTCTTGACCTGCAGAAGTTCTAATAATATTTCATAAGACTCTGATTTATTTTGGCATGTACGAAGTACACACGCAGATTAAGTAATTAAAGAATATGATGAACCTTACTAAGCATATTAAAAAAATAGCAAACAAAGGTTAGTTTTGACAATTTTTTGCACTTTGAAAAATCGATTATTGGTTTTTTGTTCATAACTAGAACCAAATCAACTATGAACAAATTTTCAGCCTTTCCACTAGTAAATAGTTTTCCAATATAGACCTGACAACTTTTTTTTGAAATAAAACGCAAACCATTTTAGATATTTCAAAAAATTGTTTATTGGCTTGAAGTACAATCCAAACATTTGTGAATAGAACTCGACTTCGTTCATATAGCCACCGCGGGCACGTTTGCAGCGGTCAATTCGTTGGACCCAATTTTCGACGACTCAGCTACATTTCAGCCAAAACGGCCTCTATTTCGCATTCAATGTTGGCTCTGAGCTCTTCCAACGTCGTGGGCTTGTTGACATAAACCAATGACGAACGAGTCGGCTAATCGACTGCCCCATTTCTTGAAATAACGCTCATTAGACTTGCTCTTCAGTAATTCGATTGTAAGGTGTGCTATGTGGCTTGTGCCTAACATCCTGTTGAAACCACATGTCGTCCAAGTCCATATCTTCCAATATTTGCCAAAAATAATCGGTTATCATGGCGCGATAACGTTGGTAATTCACAGTAACGTGACGATCTTTATCATAAAAAAAACCAAAATTAAAAAAAAATAAAATGCACGACTGGGTCGCACGTACTTGCTCTTATAGATAAAGTTACTATATATGCTAAGCTTCTAAAATTAAAAATTTTTAAATGCAGTTTAAAAAAAAAATAAAAAAATCCATAAAATTCGATTTTCAAATGACTAGAACAGCTTCTTTAATGAATGTTAACTCAAAACGAAGTATGCAATCTGATTTCTTCTACAATGATATAAAATTGATACGCCATTTTTAGGATATTACTTATAAACATAACTAAATTTTGAAAAAAATATTGATTTTTCAAAAAAAAAATTTCAAACTTTTTTTAAAAATCCAGAAAAATAATTTTCGATTTTTTTTACTAAATATTATTATGGCAACTTAAAAGCATTCATGTAAAAAAATAGTTGAAATTGATTGAGTCATGAAGGAGAAAATCAGAATTAAAAAAAAACGGTTCTATGGCAGGTGCCGTTAATAACGGTTTTAAAAAAAAATGGTTTCCATTTAAAGATACACCTTATTTAAAAACCCGACCATGATTTTTTTAATAAAAATAACGTTAAAAAAAACGTTCTCCAAAAAACGCCACATACCAAGTTTGAAGTAAATCGACCCATCCGTTTAGGCTGTGGTCTCTGATACAAATAGACAGACAGACAGACAGAATTGTCAGACCCACTTTTTTCTCATTCTCTATCATCGTAATGTCATGTTTGATTGTTATCTCAACTATTTTTTTTTGGTACAAATGCATAACTTGATATATGGTACCCATATGCATATCGCAAGTAAAAATCATTTACGCGTTTACGAGAAAATCAGAAAAGAGAAAAACAGCTCTATGCGACGCGACGTATCGTTTTTTACCAATTAAAAAATATTTTTTTTTTTTAAGTACGGCCTTGTCTGTTCTAGTGCACATATAAATTTTAATCAAAATCGTTAGCGCGGTTTTTGAGAAAATCAAGTTTTCCCATATTGGTTGTATGGCAGGTACCGTTAATTTTGGTTCTAAAAAAAAAATTTCAATTTCCCCTCTAGGGTATTACCAAAAACCCTTAACTGCCAAGTTTGAAGATAATCGCTTAAGTACTTTAGGCTCTAGCTCAAGACAGATACAGAGAGACAGACAAAATTGCGAGACCAATTTTTACCGCTTTTTCTATCATCGTAATGTTTGATTTTTTTACGAATCCTAAACTTGCCCTACTGTAAATGTATCGCAAGTAAAACAACATATATGGTAACATTATTGAGAATAAACATAAATATCTGACATTTTTTTTAATTATTATTTTAATCCATATGAACTTTACTATTTTATTTTGGTGAAGAATAATAATTTATGCCTCCTACTTTTAATGAATTTGCTCAATGCGAAAATAAATGTATACCCACTTTTTTGGTTTTTGATTGTTTTCGCAGTTTCATATCTGCCCCCTTAATTAACCAAAAAAAAAAAAAAAGAATTTGTTTTATTTTTGTTGAGTTCTACACGAACGAATTGCCAAAACTATGCATTTCAAACAAAAGTGTTTCATGAATATTATTTTTTGTTCCTCAAGGTCAATGTCAGAAAAATAATAAATTTTCAACCAAAATCCCCCCTCCAAAAAAAAGAAACACTACAACGTGCTGAATAATTTATTAATACAAAACCCATTTCACAAATCACGATACATGGAGATTGGAGATGTAGGCATTTTTGTATATTTTATTCCTTCCCCCCCCCCCCCCCTTCCCCCTAGCAGAAAATTCAACTTTTCCGCAGTGCACATACTTTGGATATTCATTAAAAAAAAAACAAACAAAAGGCTCAGAACCATTACCCCCTCCTGTTTCACCGACTGAGAGTGAAAGAAAGTTGACTCAATAATAAAGAACAATAAATCCGCATTCATCCCCTTCACCTTCGTTTTTATTGTGTGCTGCTGCTGGTGCTGGGTTGGTTCGGTGGTGCTGACGAAGAGTGTTGAAATAACAATGCACTGATCCCAATCCAGGGCACTGAAATTTATATATGCTGAATGCTGAACATTTTGTAGCTGCAACACCTCCTTCCCGCCCCCTTGCATGTCACCGTGTCATCGTTGTCGTAAACAACAAAAAGTTAAAGTTTATCGTTTCACCTTGAACCATATTCTAACGATAATAATTACGAATTCAATGCGATGTGTCAACACTGTGTTCGTCCATGCCCTGATACCTGATGCCACACCTCGCCTCCTACTGTTTCACTTGGTGGCTGGTGGCTGGCTGCCTCCAGTTATTAATTTGTATGCAAATTAATGGATTCGAACATGTTACCTTTAACCGTGTGTGCCTGGGTCTGACAAGTGCTCATGCGTGCAAAATCATCATTCATGGAGAATTCGCGGTCATAGCGACCAAAGCTGAATAAAAGAAACAAAAAAAATAATAATATCATCCGTGCTGTGAATGTGAGAGTCCAGAAATTGGAAATCAATCGCCTTTTAGGGAGAGAGGGTAACGAAATTCAAATTTGATGGCAAGCAATTTGTGTGTGTTAGTCGACAATCGGCACATGGCACGCGGGCCAACTAAGTTGCAAGAGCTTACCCTTGATTAGAGTGCCTCAACTACTGACTACTGCATATGAAGGGTAATTGATTTATAAGGGAAGCTATTGAATTCCAATGAATGCATATCTTTTGGCAAACATATTGCCGATGGGTGTTAAAAGTAATTTGCATTTCGTTTATAACGGATAGCATTACATATTTAAAGTCGATATTATGAGTTTCTGAAGTTGAATTATTGACATTCCCCCAAAATAACACAATAACTTCTATAAATGTGATGTGTGATAGTTTGCAAAATTGGTCTCGCAAATTATTATTTTCATAGATGTTGAGTTTACCATAAAAACAAAACTGAGGGGTTTTTAGCTAAAAACTAAAAGAGTAGAAAATGGAAAATGTGTTCTGCTTTTTGATTTTAATAATTTGATTTTCAAACACCACTATTACAGTAAACTATCTCACAGTGAACCATTTTGTATTTGATGTGATGTAGGTAAGGTAGGGTTAGTTAGAAATTGTGGTTTCAAGAGAACTAGCTCTGGAAATCCAATTAGTGTTACCGCCAAGACTTGTTCTGGCCAATACTTCTGGACAAATTCATATTCTGCGGTCAGATAAACTGATTTGGAGTCGTCATGACTAGAACGACTTATAAATCTTCGAATACTGCGGTAAAGTTCTTGTGGATGCTTTTTTGAGTCACAATCCTTAACCCAGAAAGTGTAGGGAATCCAAACAGGAATGAGACCAGTCTCCACTTCCTTGGCTATTGGCGTACATAAGATTTTATTTAAACCTGTGTTTCCCAACGTGAGGCCCACGCCCCACAAGGGGGCATTTTGAAACTATACGGGGGCAATATTACATTCTGCTGTAGGTATTAAACTTTCTTTGTTATTTGAAAAACTATATCAAGCTATTAAATTAAAAATAAAAAAAACTCTTGTCGACACTAGAACCAAGATAGTTGGTTCCGTTGTCTTTGTTGAACTATGTAAGGCAATTTTGTGGTTTAAAAGAAAGATTTTCTAATTTAAAAAAATATTTATTTATCAACTTGGATGATGCAACCAATATAAGTCAATCTGCCTCATATTTGAAGCAGGGTTTAATTCCTAAATGCAGTACCGTTTTGCATCAAAACAAATTTGAAGCAAGGACCTTATGACCTGAGATACACTTTACTTGCAAATGGCATCAACCGCAAGGATCTTATTAAATTAAAACAATAAATAGAACTTAATTGCTAAATTATTTTGAACTTGCATTGCAGTTCTACAATACATGTTTTAAACATTCTGTATTTTCAGGTGATTTCTTCAGTAAACTGTTATGCAAGTTTTGTTTATTGTGTGTTTTAATTTTTGAATTTAAAAGTTGCATACACACAAGTTAGTTGGCATAAGAATTTTAGGAAGGTTTTGGTGGGAAACTGAACAAAAAAGGTTGCGAAACACTGATTTAGACGAAACCCAACTGTTGTGAAATTATTTCTACTGGTTGGAAACGCCTGACAAAGATTCAAAGAGAAGCATGTATTAGTACAACAAGTTTCATATAAAGTCTTAGAAACATTCCTTTCACTAGCTCCACTTGACCTTTTCATACAGCCGTACAAACTTGGTATAGAGCGATTTCGTAACGTAAAGATCAGAAAACTCCTTAGACCATCCCTTGATGAAACCCAAATCAGAATTAGCTCTGGCTAAACAGATATTGTCGTAGTGAGACCTGAAATTAAGCTCACTATCGCAAATAACACCTTAATCTCGAATAGTTGTTTCTCTGGCAACAATACTTTCATTGATATAATAGTCTCGCTTGCGGGAATATGTAATAGTTTGGCACTTAGCAACATTAAGTTCTACATTGTTTTGTTGACACCAAACAAAAAACTTGTTTTGATCGATTTGCAAAAGTAAAGCATCATCAGGTGAAGAAATCGTTTTAAAAATGTTCATATCATCTGCGTACGTTGAAACTTCCGAATACTCAATCAAAGATTCTACATCGTTGATTGACAGAATAAAAATATTAGGACCTAGATGACTGCCTTGAGGGACTTCAGATTTGGCAGTAAATGGTTCTGATATTGAAGATCTAAAGAAGACACGATATTTACGGTCAGATAAGTATGATACCATCCATTGAATGAGACCAAGACGGAATCCAAGAGCCTTTAGCTTGAAATAAATAATTTTGTGAGATTTTATCAAACGCCTTGCTAAGATCCGTAGCGATAACATCAACTTCTTTTTTATTTTCAATTGAATTTAGCGTGTAAGCGACAAATTCGGTTAAGTTAGTTGTCGTTGATTTACCTTTTAGGGACCCGTGTTGTTTGGCGGTGTCAAAGATAATACTCTGAAATAATTTTGTAATGCAGGATAATTTAGCGATCGGTCTATAGTTAGCAATATCTGCCTAACAACTATTTTTGTGATTCGAGATTATGAAAGAATTCTTCCACATGGATAGAAAAAATTCTTGCGAAAGAGATTTTTGGAAAAGAGTAGCAAGAGGCTGGGCCAAATTGGCTACACACTTCTTAAATACAATTGCAAGTAAACAATCTGGACCTGATGAGAAATCATTTTTAAGTTTTGATTTTCATTTTGTTGACCCCAGCGTCGACATTAATGTTAATAGATACAAATGATGTTTGGTTACAATTATTCAAGTAAGTGAAGTAGTGAGTATCAGGCATAAAATTGCTCTCGGAAAAAGCAAGACTGAAAAAATAGCAAATAAATTAGTTATAAGTTTAGAATCATTAGAGGAATGATATAAATAATTAAGGGTATTAGGATAACTATTTCATTTTTTTTAGATTTATGAATTGCCAAAACCGTTTGGGGTCCGAGATTGATTAAATAAAATTGCATTTGATTGATGTATGATTGTATGCACAATAAAGCAGTTTTGAGAGAGCAGAAAACTCTCTGTATGCTTCCAGATAAAGAGAGTAGTCTGTTTCTGATCTAGATCTCAAATATTTTTGCCACATACGAAGTGAACAAAGTTCCCTTCAGTACCATGAACGTTATGATGAAGAATTTTTCTTTGGTGCATAGGGTACGGCAAGAAAAAAACATTCAAATTTCGAAAAAAAATCTTAAATCTGGACTCTGCATAAAGCACGATCATCAACCTTTTAAATCTGAGCTTTTTTTTTTCTTTCATCTTCTTTTATAGATTGATTTGACCAAGAAAAATGCTATAAGTATTGATATTTATATATTAATACGTATATTTCTTCATTTATGTACATAAATATAGTAAGAACGTCTTTTGGCTCAATGGTGAGCAAGCATCTAAGTTAACTCAACAAATGCAGAGCAGGTACTCTTTCGATTTGGTTTATTCATAGCTTACATATGGAGTAGGTACTCACCTTGAGTTGGTTGCTCATCGAACATCTATAGATGCTCAATCTCTGAGCACCTACTCAAGTCTTTTATTTATACCATATGGAGTACCTACTTTAAAAAGATGAGTTTTTGAGCAAGTGCTCATTGAAATAAAAATATTCATAACATAAAAAGATAGTGGTGAAATGATCGTCAGCTTCGAAAGTTTCAAAATGACCAACACTCAGTATATGTAAAAAGGTACTTTTGAGTCTCAAAACTTAGGGACAATTAATTTCAACCCACATATTTTTGATGTTTACAAGTAACTTGAAGTATGAACTATAGAAAAACATTCACAAACTTTCACAAACTCATAGCACCGAACTTTAAGGCTCCAGTTGACTTTGTTTCCACCACTGGCTTTACAACTGACTGGTGTTTTTGAAACCTGTGGAACTTGTTTCGTAAAGATTAAGTCGTCAAAATTACTTCATTTCTTACAAATTCGACGCCTCCTCAAGGCCACACCCACCACTACTTGAGCAGCTGTCTAGCAGATCCTTAAATGACTCCTTGATTTGAATTACTAATCAATCGTCAAGAAATGATTAAGTAAAATTAAAGCTGCAGCGCACTGCCTCCCGGGCTATATATATGTATTCAAGAATGTAAATTCACTCAGTTGGTATAAGTATTTTATTTTTATTGTATAGGCGTATTTATCTAACCTCACTAAGCTTTAACAAAATAATAATTGCAACAAATCGAAAGAACAAAATGAATCTTCAAATAATCAAATTATATGTTTCCCGGAAAACAGGTAATACACCTTTTAATCGCATTTGAGTATTTATTTGATCCTACTTTACCTATTAAGTAGTATCACAACAGCTAATCGACAGATGCATTTGAACAAATTGTTTTTTTTTTTTTCTCATCTGTAAATATTTGTATTTTGGTCTGTTGAATTATCGTCACAATTTTCTTACAATAGCTTTTCTATAAATTCATGTCATCTGGATTGAACAATGTACAATATTAAGGTCCCAGTGGCGTAGCTAGGAGAGGGCGGGCGGTCCTTTTGGGGTTGCTCTAGTTGTTAGTTCTTCTTCTAGGTCGTTTACACGAAAAATGTGTCCAAAACCTGAACAAAAAAGTATTTTTTAAATTAATTTTGGGTCGCTGAACAAGAAAATGACATTCATTTATTTTTCCAAAGAAGCGTTTTCGAGATATCAGCAAAATGTTTTTGCTCTATTTTCATATTTTAACATAAATATTAATAACGGTAATTCTAATTTTTGAATACTTAAATATTTTGAACAAATATTGTTTTCCTCTTTCCAACGATATATTCTTTGTGTTGATCGGACCAGAAACCATCGAGTAACAGCCGCTCAAAGTTTACAAAAACATGATTTTTCGACCTTTTTGGAAAATTATTTTATTTAAATCGTTCCGTTAAGTGAGAAAAACAAATATTAAAAATACTTTAAAGGTTTCAGGATAAAGATAAGGATTTTACAAAACTATAAAGTCTTACTGCATAAAAATCGCACTAAAATTTTATTTTTTTAAATACCTCTAGACTTGTTAAAATTCAACATAAAATGGGATTTTACAGAATAAATGTTTCCAATCATACAGTCGCAACTCAGATATATGCACTGTAATGAGTATGTATGACAATTTGAATTTGTGTTTTAGTTGCATCGTATATTGTTAATTTGAAACGACATGCGGACCAAAATTAGATAAAGATTTTTTATTTGCAATATTAAAAATTGCCGCATCGGATGCCACCCATGTTAGCTACGCCACTGCAAGGCCCAAAGCATACCATTTTATCTTACATCATCTGAAGCTTACATTTTCATAGAAAGAAATGTTTGATTGCCAGATGTGATACATTTAATTGGGATTAATAGGTTAAACATTGTTAAATATTGGTTTGAGCTAAGAAAATAAGTTTAAAGAAATTATATTTTTGTTTCAAAATTTTTTACATAGCTATTACTAAGCTCAATTTTTGTTTTTTACATTCTATTTTATACTACTTTTTATTAAACAATTTCATGCATGCAAAAAACAGTTTTTAAAAAAATCAAGTACTAATATTATTTTTGACAAAAAAAAATACAAAAATTGGTAATTGATTTCTTTCAAAAAAATAACGTTTATTTTTTTAATGAAAGCTCTTAAAACTAATATAAAATAAAACTAAAACTTATTTAGTCAGTTTAGGTTTCCTGGAGATCTCATAGAAAAAAAAATAAAATAAATAAATAAAAAAAGGAAAAACTTTGATTTTGTGAAAAAAAAACAAAATGTGTAACTTTTTGAAATAGTTGTATTATTTTGTCTTTTTTAAGTTATTTAATGCATTCTTTTTCCCAGTTTTTTGTTTCGGTGTCACAACCGTTACAAAAACAAGTCACGACCGTTTCATTTTTAAAGCGTAAAATAAAAAACAAAATAATGAACCTTCTATGTTATTTAAATTCTCTTTCATATTTAGTACCCAATCCTAAGGGCTTTCAATTCAATTTCTTCAGTCTGGTTTCTCAAAGCTTTGGATGGCTGTTGATAGACTTTTGAAACATCGCGACCGTTACGACATTTGACTAGATTTTAATCCCCCCCCCCCCCTTAATAAGTGAAAATGACATCTGTGGTTCGTAGTGAATAAAAAAAGCTTTTCTACTGAGCGTTGTATTTATAAATGAAAGTAAAGTGCATGCACTTTACTTTCATATTTTTTAAGTTTAGTTTAATTTTTCACATTTAACAAAAGTCATTTTATTTATTTTCTATTAATCTAGTTGTTTTAATAAAATTAAGTTACTTGGCACAAAAATCTATCTAACTTTTTTATAAAATACGACTTGGGGAATAATGGGCGAGGCATATTGGGCATAGGCTTGAAATCCAAACCTCAATACTGCCTCAAAGAAAAAGGCACGGGGCAATGGGCCCGAATGCACTTCCGTCTAATGTTCAGGCGTTACCTACTGTATCAATGTTCAGGGGTCGTATTAGTCCTCAAATAAATGTGTAGTTTCAAAGGTTGTAGTTGGATTTATTTTTAGTTTAAATTTCTCATTCTGTTAGTTTTAAAGAAGGTTAGCGAAATACAAATTAAATTAAATTCAATGATTAAAATATAAAATGGAATGTATATTTGAAATTTATTGTTTAATTATTTACAGTAAAAAAAAAAAATTAAAATATATATCTTTTTTTTTTGTTTTTTTTCTTTTAAACATCTATGTCTATTTCTTATCTAGGCTCTTCCAAAAAATACTGTACAATTTAGGATTAAGTATCTTGTGTACATTTGCCATACAATAAAATGAAATGAAATGAAATGAAATGGGCTAATCTAGCATTTTTTGTGTTTTTTTTTTAATAAAAATTGAAGAATTTTTAATTTTATTTAGTTTATATCTCTTTAATTTATGAAATTAATGTTTTCTTACGGTCAATTTCTTGACAAAGTTCTAAAATCAGTTTAAAACTACTTTTTTTTTTAATGAAAGAATTTGAGTTTTAATTTTTCTTAAACCGAGTTTTAAAAGCTAGCACTTTGTCATTAATTAGAATTAAATTGTTTTGAACACGATAAACATGTTTTTGGTAATTTATTTTGTTTAAGAACCTTAAGGGACCCATTATGGCTCGCTTTCCCCTATTTCAGCCTATAAAATAATTTATTGAGCTATTTGTTTCATAATTATGAGGCAAAGGGTGTGTAAGATTGTCACGACCGTTACAATGGAATTACCCTGAAGCCAATGGAGAATTTTTTTTTTTAATTACTTTTCAAAAATTTTTTCCCTCAGTGTTTCTATACTTCGGTAAGACTTTTTTTTGAACTTTTAAACAATTTTATATTAGCTGTTATAGAAGTTATGAACTCTATAACACATACGGTTCAGAGGTAAACTTTATACAAGCCTTTTATAACTTATAAGCTATAATTAGATCAATAGATAATATAGAGATCAATTGCTATCAAAGTTGGGTTGTTAGTTGGGGTATTAGTTGAGATTACTCAATAATGTATTGCAGTATGTAGGTTCAAGTTTAATGTTGAAATAACCAAGACTATTAATTTGATTGATACATTTTGCTGCACAGCGTTCTTTCCGACTAAAAAAAAAACACCCCTTCAGCCAAAATATTTCAATTCTGACTCTTCTGATCTGATCCTTCTACGAAATAAATAAGTGCGGTTTAAATAAATGCCAACATTTGCACGTTTTGTTCCGACCGATATTGGGTATTGGGTGTTTTGTGCTAAAATAAAATTCATAAATTTAAAAATAGTAACAGCCACTTATAAAAAATGGGGGGGAGAGTTTATTTCGAGCATTTTGATAATTTGACAATGCACTCTACCTAAGATAAATAAATGTCATCCAACTCTGATTTAAAGCGAATCTCACGTACCATTTTAATGGACTATAAACTTACAAAAAAAAAAAGGCAAAATTTTTGGTCGGTGAAGTTGCCCAGAACATGAAAAAGATGTCGTTAATGACAGCCAATTGCATAAAATTCAACCAAGAGTATACTTTGTAAGTTTATTTAGTATCGTTAAAGACT
This sequence comes from Meliscaeva auricollis, assembly GCA_948107695.1. Lineage (NCBI taxonomy): Eukaryota > Metazoa > Arthropoda > Insecta > Diptera > Syrphidae > Meliscaeva > Meliscaeva auricollis. Next base: position 78,030,650 of record OX403616.1, on the reverse strand, counting down.
AAAGGTAAAACATACACATTTCTTTTGAATACAAAAACTAAAATAAGCTTACAAACTTATGCACATTTTTGATTATATTGATTAAATAACATTTTTCATAAGTTAAATGATTTAACATTGTCAGTAGTAAAATTAATAAAGCTTTGTAACTATCATTAAAAATATTATTCAATTGATTTGAAGGACTATTAGAACCGTAGTTTGATGGCCTAAAAATTGTCTGGCGAAAATAAGGTATGATTTTAAACATTGATAATTTTGGATCTGCTATAGCAAATTGTTAAATTTAACCCTATTTCCAATTGCAATAATTAGAATTTTGGTTAAATGCAAAGTGAAATGGTTATCATTCTTAATATGAAGCAATATGCAACAACATTATTTGCCACAATATCTAAGATCTTTATTAAATTAAGGTAACATACTACATAGCTGACTTTTTAACTAATAAAATGTTCGTGTCCAAGAACATTTTGCAAGTAGTTAATAGCATAATTATATGTGTGTGTAGGTACTTTCCTAGAGTTTAACGATAAAACTGACCACTCATAACATCAGGCCAAAGTTGCAACATCCAACTGTGTCAACCTTGACCACAATTAATATGCCCAGTTAACAACTACTGTCTATTATTATTTTATCAATATCATTATCATCACGAAACAAAACAACAACAAAAAAAATAAGTTTTTTCAACTATGTATATTCTTGGCTAGCAATCGTGAATCTCATTTCCTAACTGAATTGTCACATAAAACGCGATTTTATAGGTTGAAAAGCTTGAAGTTTTTGATGTTTAAGTATTTGCTATTTGCATTTAACGCTTCAATAACTGTAGCTCTATATCATTTGCATGTGCTCGCACACTTTTCTATACATACACTCTGCTAACACAAACCCTTGCACTTGTAGAACAAAATTCGATTACCTACTACCGACTATTCGATGTATCTTTTTTTTATTATTATTATTTGACAGAGATACATAACGTAGGTAATAGAAAAATAGTTTAAACAAATAGAAGAAGAAAATAGTAAAAAAAAAAACTGAAAAGATACCCCCTGTGTGTCGTAATTAATTCAAGTTCTGCGTGTAAGCTCATCTCACGATAATAACAATACTGTCAGTACTTGGTAGTGCATCGGGCCGATAGTATCATCGCATTCGATTCGAGTCGCAAGCCCACACAAAAAGCGATCTTTAGTCATTAATTGGAAATATAGAAAAAAAACGGTTCTGAGAAGTAGTTAGCCCTTCGTCTCGATCATCGCGGCACTGCAGCAATAGACTTGTGTTTGCTCTTGAAATTACCTCAAGATCGTGTGAAGATTCCTCACAAACTTTATGTTAACAATTCCCATTCAAACAAAAAAAAAATCCAACTTAATAGTTCTAAATAAAAAATTTTAATTTGTAATTAGGTAAATAATGATTTTGTGCACAAACAAGTTGTGACTATGTGATTTTGTTCAGTGTCAAGTTGAAAGATAAAAATAAATAATAAAAAAAAAAAAATATATCAAATTTCAAATATGAGAGATTTCCTTCATACAATTTTTATTGATTATGTGATTATCTCTATCAGTATTGAAGATCAATACAAATAATGCGGATTACAAATAAAATGGATAAACGTCAAAGATTTTTGCTTACAACTTTACTCATCATCATCATCAGTGAAGTGAAATTGAATTGTAAGTTCGATTAAAATATTATATTCGTTAGAAATGAACGTTACAAAATTGTAAATTATAGTTCGCACGAACTATAGTGTTTATTACACAGAGGGATATTTCCATTGTAACGGGTGTGACATATTTGTCATTTTTTTTACTCATATCTAGTATGTAGTATTTATTCAATAAAGTATTTAAACACTTTAACACCTAATGTATTAATTTTTAATTTTTCTCAGTATTTTAATATATAATTTAGCGGGCTTTCTGATGTCACAGCCGTTTCATCTTAATTGAACATTTTATCAGGCAGTATAAAAGTTGTTATAGTTATATTCAATATTAAAAACAATTAAAAAACTAAATTATGTATATTAGGTGTTAAAGTTTTGAAAAACTTGTTTGAATGAATAATTACAGCGTATAAAAGCGAAAACATGAAAAATGTGTCACACCCGTTAAAATAGATATAATTATAGATACAAATATTGTAATTGTAACTTATTGGCAACAGTTAATACGATTTTTTTTAGTAATCTTTTTGTTGAACTTATGATAAACTTGTGACATTTTTTTTTTGCAAATTTTGCGTTATAAGGAGATTTGTGAGATTTACTCTCAGAATTTCAACACTATTTAGAGCAGAGGTATTCTAAGAGATTAAACTTTTCAATATTGTACACAAAACCTTAAGGCAGAGAAATTTGACTGCTTCGTGAAAATATAACTGAACAAAGAAATAATCCCCCAAAACAAAAAAGAAATAACTCTCTAATTCGGGAAATACTCCAACGGTGAAATAAGTAGGTACTCAAATTCGGAGATAAAAAAATGAAAGCTGGGTGTAACCCTCACTACTTAAAATGCACGACTGGGTGGCAGGTAATTGCATTTAGGGTCAAAGTGGCTGTGGACTGTGAAAAAACATACAATTTATTACTTAAATGACATAAGGAACTTCCTAAATTGTGTTAAGCTCCATACGTTTTAAATACAAAAGATACATTTTTAGAAAAAAAAATATATTTTTGTAAAAAAAAAAAAGTCTGTAAGCCATTTCCAAGAAAATATCAATGCACATCTAAAACCAGAATTCCAAAAAAAAACATCAACACCTTTCTGCAAAACTATTTCCTATTCAAATTTGTAACTTATTTAAAAAATCATTTTTTTTTTTGAAAATGTTGGTGTCGGTTACGAGCAAATCAGTGAACAGTTCAGTTTTTGAATATTTATAATAACAAACAAAAATTTTAAAAAAATATTTTTTTTTTTTTATTTTTTTATTAATTTTTATTTGAAAAATTAAATACACTATAGTTCATAAAAACAATCTCTTGACGAGTTTTGAAAGAAATCGGTTGAACCGGTAAGGACATAAGGAGATAAAAAACGTGTTCACCATATTTCCGTTATTCAAATTTTTTGAGAAAAACCAAAAGTGCAGTATCATAAGAATCACTCATAACATAACGTACAATTAGTTTGATAGAAATCGTTAGAGCCGTTTTTCAGAAAGATTCAATAACTCAGACCCGTTCTAAGGCAGTTATTCGTTCTAATTGAGATATTGAAAAACAAAACAAAAAAAACAACCTTGGAAATTTCAAAAAAGTAGCATGTATCAAATTTCAAATTCGTCAAAACGTTTAGGCTCTAGGTCTCAGTAAGATTTTTTTTTATTATTTCTTCATTCTTAATACATACAAAATTCAAATAATTTACAAATAGTTCAGTTAAATATGGATTCCATTGCGGAATGGATATGCTAACGCGCAATTTTTGTCTGTCTGTCTGTCTGTCCGTCTGTCTGTCCGTCTATCTGTCTGTATGTATCAGAGACCACAGCCCAAACGGATGGGTCGATTTACTTCAAACTTGTTACATATGTGTTGTTTTTTGAGACTATCTTCAGACGTTTTTTGAATTATTTTTTTTTTTTTTACTAAAAATAACGGTACCTGCCATATACCGGTTTAAGAAAAACTCAAAAATGGGTTCCTACGATTTTGATTATAAAAATCATGGTTAGTTTTTAAGATAAGGTCTATCTTTAAATGAAAACCATTTTTTTCAAACACAGGTATTAACGGTACCTGCCATAGAACCGTTTTTTTTTTTTAGATCTAATTGTCTCCTTCATGACTCAATCAATTTGAACCATTTTTTGTACATGAATGCTTTTAAGTTGCCGTAATAATATTGTTGTTAGATGTTGATGAATAATAACATAAAAATGGCGTACCAATTTTTTTTATAAAAGTCCTTGCAAAATCTTATATAGAAAAATTAGTTTTTTTTTCCAAAAATGTATAATTTTAGAAGAATGTGTAGTGAATTCACCTTTTGAATTTCCCCATATTGAGCAGATTTCAACATTGGCAAAACAACAACATTTGGATTCAGATGACGTCAGTAAAATGGCGGGTGTATATTACATCGTATTCTGTATATCTTCGATTCGACTGTATTGTATGTTTATAAAATATGTAGTTATAGTTTCGGGAATCTCTACTCAAAAAAAGTGCATGCATCTACACATACATATGTACCTTTAAATAATTACATATCTATGATGAATGTGACAAAAGCTTTGATAAGTTCAATTAAGTAAATCATAAACTTTTTCACACGAAAACAAACCGCATGTGAGTAGGTACCTAATATTTCTTTTGTAAACCGATACCTGAATAAATAAACGAAAGTTGTTAAACCCTTTTTTTGAATTCATTAAATTTTAAAATTTCATCCCTTTCAGCACCCGCCAAACACTGTTTTAATGTAATGTGTTAAGTATACATTTTTTATGAGATATACTACTTAATAAATTTTTAATGCATACGAGAAAACATTTTAAAGTTAAAAGTTATTAAGGCATTGAATGTCAGTGATTAAAGGTGACACAATCTTTAAATATTTTTTTGTCTTTTTTAAGTAGTTTAATATGCAATTAATTACATAAACCCAATTAGTTAATTTATCATCAGCAAATAATAATAAAAAATATATAAAAAAACTAAAGCCAACAATAACTACACGTGATGAATTAAATTGGACATGTGATTAGCGTGCATACAAATTTTTGTTTTATCCACAATCCTATTAACGAGTTGTTAATGGAAACAAATTAAAATATTTAAAAAAAAATCAGTAAAATATAATTAACCCAAATAGTATTTATATGTTGTTTCTGTAATTTAGGATTGTAAATAAACATAATTATAAGCGTTTGGGTACTAACACTATTTAATGATACATTTGAATTAAACATTTGAATAAAATGGTGGTTTGTCTTCTAGTTTCAAATTAAAGGAATGAAACTCAATGCACGGCTGGGACACTTGCATTTGATTATATTAAGGATAAGGAGTTCCACATTCGAGTAGTTCGATTAAAAAAAAGAATATTTATATTTATGTTCCTGAACTTTGCAGACAATTTGTCCGCTGAAGTTTGAACAGCCACCAAAGCTGTAAAACTTTTCCGATTTTAAAAATCTAAACTGTAATCGCTTTGTCCTGAAAAACTCTAGGGGCAATATTTTTAGTTTTTTTTTATTCGTCTTAACAAAAAAGTTTTGGCCAAAAGATTCAAAATGGTCGAAGTAAATTTAAAAATTAAACTTTGGACTTTTGTCACGACTGTTATAATGAACCAATTTTTGTAAAACTTACGGCAATCGCTTCGTCTCGCCAATCTTGGGGCGATATTTTTTAGTTTTTTTTTATACGTCTTAACAAAAAAGTTTTGACCAAAAGATTCAAAATAATCAGGGTTGTTCCTGAATAGAAAATATAACGCAGTTTTAAATTTTTTTGCTTCGTTTTTCTTTATATTTAAATAATTTCTTATTTTGCATAATAAAGGTTCCTGAAAAATGCACTGAAAAGTAAAGGTATTTTTTTCTGAAAGAAAAAGTATCGCATTAACAATGTTATCTTTATTAAGCTTCATTTTAAGATTTTACGTATCCAATACCAATCCACGCGCAACGAGTTCTTGCAAGAGAATGAAGAACGAAGGATAAGGAAAGGCTTTATTTTTTAGATATTAATCTTTTGGCTATATCTTTCTTGTTAGAAGGAATACACAAAAAAATATAAAATACGTTACCGACATTTTTTCCAAAATCAATGCCTTATTACAGTTTTGACCACAACTTTTTGTTAAGGCGAATGAAAAAAACTAAAAAATATCACCTTTAGATTTTGGCGAGACGAAGCGATTGCCGTAAGTTTTACGAAAATCGGTTCATTATTACGGTCGTGACGAAAGTCCAAAGTTTTATTTTTAAATTTATTTTGACCATTTTGAATCTTTTGGCCAAAACTTTTTTGCTAAGACGAAAAAAAAATAAAAAATATTTCCCCTAGAGTTTTTCAAGACAAAGCGATTACAGTTTATTTTTTAAAAATCGGACAAGTTTTACGGCTTTGGTGGTTGTTCAAACTTCAGCGGACAAATTGTCTGCAAAGTTCAGGATCATTTATATTTCACGGTACGACCGAAGTTTGGCTCAAGGGTATAACGATGGGTATTCCTGGCGGAGCGGGTATTACGGAAAAATTGTTTCATTGGGGAATGCATCTGGCTATTTCACTTGAGCACTGACTAAAAAAATATCGGTAAAACAATGCGATATTCTAACGGGACGGCACAAATGTTTCTGAGATTGACCTATGACCTATTAACTATAATGCTCTGTTCTGGACACTGTCTAGGAGAGCAAATGATGTTTTAGGTGCTCGCGACCAAATATGAGAGTTGTACTCTAATTTCGGACGTATTATAAAATGTTGCCAGATCGGAGGGGAAAAAGAAGTTCTTACATCGCCTGCGAAAACCTAAACAATATGCTGCATTTTTAGCAGTATCTAATGTGTGGTCATTCCATAAAAAGTAGTTAGTCATTTCCATACCAAGAATCGAAAGTTTTTCAGTCTCATCAATCGTTTTATTATTCATGGATAATGCTAGGGGAGGAAGATTTCGCTTTAACGAAAGTAAACAGCTTTGGGTCTTGGCAGTATTGAACTCCACATGATTATTGACACCCTATGATACATTGTTGTCGGAATTTAGCGAGTTAATCATACTCGCTCGTTGCAATTCAATGCTCGAAGAAGACGCGTGTGAGTCAGTAGACAAGTATGAAAATCTGAGGATACTGTTGTCAGCAAAACAATTGATAGTTTCAGACAAGAGATCGTTAATGAAATTAAGAAACAAGGTTGGAGACAAAACTGAGCCTTGGGGCATACCAGCGTTTACATTTTAAACTTCACACTTAAAACCATCCACAACCACTTGAATTGAATGGTTAGAAATAAATCGGTAATCCACCGAAGAAGTAATTCATCGATACCAAAAGCACGCATCTTTGATAAAAGAGCTTGATGACAAACCCTATCGAAAGCTTTTGAAATATCTAGAGCAACAACTTTACTTTCACCAAAACGATGTAATGATTCATTTCATTTTTCGGTTAGGTATGCCATTAAATCACCGGTGGACCTGTTGCAACAAAAGCCATACTGACGGTCATTGAAAAGCTCTCGTTAAAATATTTTTTAAGCTGAAGATTATTAAGTATTTCCATGACCTTAGAAAGAAGAGAAGTAAGTGTGATTGGTTGGTAATTAGATGGTAATTAGATTGAGTACTCTAGCGACTGTGCGAGTGCAAAAGTATATTTGTTTCTTATTTTGTAACTCCCTTTTTTGGACCGCTTACCCAATTTCAGCTTGGTATATATGGCAGGCAATTGTTTATATTTACAAATAAGTAGTACTATTATTCACGTGTACGACTATATGTCTAAGGTAATTAATTTTGGACATTCTGCACAATTAACTTGTAACTTGATATAGGTACACCTTAAGTTTTCAAAATACTCAATTGTTTTTACCATATTAGTGGAGTAACTTAAGCTCAAAATAAGGTATTATCTCGGAGCTGGGCAAAACTGCTCTCATTTGGATAACTTGTTTTTCCAAATGTTAGTTCAAAAATACTTTAACAGTTACCGGTTAAAAATTGCAGCTCGAATTTTTTTATAAAACATTTTTTTAAAAAAGTTATAAAATAAACTGTTCAGACATTTTTCAAGTCTGTTTAAGGTAAATGACAACTAAAAAAATTCGCTATTTTTAAGGTTTCTGCTTCCTAATTTTTCAATGATACCTGGCAGCGTCTTGTCGGTAGGATAAAACCTGACAAAGTAGTAAAATAGTTGGGTAACGAAACGAATATCGTCCGTTTAGACTTGCTTCGCCATTTGAAAACAAAACACAAGCAATTAATTTCGAAGGCAGAGTGGCTGTTAAAATATGCCCGGTCATTTAACGTTTATGACTTTAATTGGATAACATTTAATTTCGTGTAAATACAACTTCTATAACTTTGTGATATATAATTTGTTTTCAATCGTTTTAGATGCACTTCTACTCAAATGTCCTGTCTATCAACTGCATTTTCAAAAAATTGTTGGATTTCGACCTTCAGCAGATCTTATGACAGAAAAAAACATCCTCTATGCCGCTGATCCAACAAACCCTTTTGATCTAATTAATCCAATATGCTGGGATCTTTGTAAACAAGATGAAAACTGCCTCTCGTACATCCTTATCCTAGACACAAACCAATGTTTTGGATTTTCTATTTTCGATTTATCAAATCTTTACCAACAATTCGGTCAAGATCTTGCCCTAATAGCTGACAATAATGCCATATATTTTGAAAAGACATGCCTCAAAGGTAAGAAAAAGAATCACCATAAAAATGTATCTCTGCAAGTTCTCTTAATTTGTATTTCGCAGTTCCTGCCAGTTGCAGCACAAAAATGTGGATTTTAACAAAAATGCCAGGAAGTAGTTTGGTCATGCAGGGCAAAAAGACCATTCCCAATCTTGTGACCAAACGCGAATGTGCAGAACGATGCTTATTCGAAAATGAATTCCCATGCCTTTCAGCATCATTTGCCCCGTCATACAAGAACAATCAAGCTCGGTGAGTTCTCAATAAAACACAAGAACTAAAAATAAAATAAAAACAAAAAAAAAGTACCTATGTACCTACAACACGTATCTACACTAAAGAAAAACAATATTTGACCTCACCTACAACACTATATCGTGAGCCTCATGCATATGCATGGAATTTATCCAAAAGATACATTCCCCATGACTATGATCATCACTTCATACAATGAAAATGATATCACACTCTGACTTCATTTCCAGCTTAAGCGAGCAGATGCCACAAATCGAAAAGCTGGGTCGTTGCGTACTCAGCGATAAGGATAAAGTTCTGCAGCCTGATGCCTTTCGGGCAGCCCCCTTCGAGGAGGAATACATCGAAAACCAGTGCCAAGAGCGCCCAATTGAGAAGGAAAACTGCTCCTACGAGCTCTATTCAAACAGTACGTTCATCTATGCGGAAGCAAGGCATAATGGACTAACCCAAAAAGAGGTGAGTGCATTGGGTGTGGGGTCCGATGGGGATAGTGAGGTAGTGCAGAGCCAACATCAGTACAACAATCTGTCAAACAAAAACCTGAGTTTTGATATATGGGTTCTGTGCTCTGGTGGGCTCTTCAAATCAAAATCCATCTACATGACAACGAGATACTTTGATTTACATTTGATTCTCTTTGTGTTGCTGCTCAATGTGCGTTTTTGATTTTTTTTTTTGTTTTTTTTTCATTTTTTTTTTGGAACCAACACACAAACTCAGTGCCAGGCCAGCTGTTCCAGTGAAACGAAATTCTATTGCCAAGGTGTTTCGTATTTTTTGGATCAACTGACTGCCAATTCGGAGTGCTATTTACATTCGGAAGATATCATCTCGATGGGACCGAGAAGCTTGAAATTCAAACCAATGTCCGTGTATATGCGAAGGGTGAAATGCTTAGATGGTATGTATTTGATTTGATTTTGTTGTGAGAATAAATGATGATTGAATGTTGCTGATGATGAAATGAAACGTGAATTGAAATAGGTGTGCTTAGTCTATAGTGAAGTTAAATCTGATTGAAATGAGCCTAACTGCTCATAGATTTTGAAAAAATATTTTTAGATTTAAAGTAAAATTAATTGATTTACAGAAGTTTGATTTTTATACTGGGACACTGTGGCGTATACGTACTTTTTTTGCTTAAATGTTGTTTCATTGATTTCAGACTTTTCATAATTTATAAAGTGTTTAAAAAATGTATGTACAAGTACACATACATATATGTATTTGTATACACTGAAAGAAAAAAATATTATCTTTAAACTTGGCTATATTCAAAATTAGTTTCAAAGCAAAACCGAATTGGTCTTAAATGTTAAAACTATATAAAAAATACTACCAATAATAATACATTTATACATCATAAAACTAGTTTCCCAAAAAGATATAAAACAAAGTAAGTTACACAATATATAACTTAAGAACTGCTGAACCGATTTTAATGATCTCTGATTAGTTGGGTTTGTCTTCCTTAGAATAACAGAATTGCCTTTAAAATTTCAAAAACTGATGGTCTCGAGGAGTTTTCCTATGCATTGAAAAAAAAGAATAAAATCAGAAAAAAAATGTAATCCCTACAACGCCATTGCTGATACACGATAGAAACAGAACACGGAATGCTGGGTTGGAAAATGGCAGCAGATAGCGTTGTGTGCATTATACTTTTATAGTTAATTCAAGTCCCTTCATTGCATATATATATCAGCATTTTTTAGAGTTTTTGATAGTTATTTTATTTCATTTGAATTCGATTTAAATGAATACGGGTTTAAGTTCCTGAAATACTGCAGAGAAAAATGCGTAAAATACAGCGCAAAAAAAACAAAGAAAATCATAGAAAAAAGTCGTGGAAAAATATGCTAGACAAAAAGCGCCAAATATTGTGGATAAAGTACTGAATACTGTAGTGAAAGAGCTTTGAACAAAGCAATTACAACCGCAAAAAAACTGTAAAATACTGCGGAAAAAATAAAACAAAGTGACAGAGAAAAGCGTGGAATCGCAGAACTGAATATGAAAATTCGCGGAAAAATATGAGACATACTCTTTTAAAAATGGCGGAATACTTTTAAAATTAATGAAAAGTCATGGAAAAATATGCGAAATACTCACATGGGCATGGACCACTGTATTATTTAACCTACTAATGCGTTTTAAAAACTTCAAACTAATTTATCCATGGCTTAAGTGAAAAAAAAAAACAAATAAAATGCACGACTATATCGTATGAACTTGCTCTTGTAGTTCAAAGTTATTATGTGTATTTGTTTCTAGAAAAAAAATATATCGAAGAAAATCTTTTTTTGTTTAATTTTTTTTCCAAACTTGTTTTTTGAAAAACTAAATACACAATACTTTTTAAAATAAGCCAATTCACATTTCTGAGATCTCTTATTGATGAGAACAACCTAGTGACAAGTTTTGAAAATAAAATACTAAAAAATCTTACAAATCGGACGTCATTTGGCGAAGATAAGGTCAGTTAAAAGAAAATAGAGTCGTTATAATATGAAAAATAAACGAAGAGGAGAAAATTACCTCATAAGTTTTTGACCTTACAATGACCTCAGGAACTCATTGTTTTCGTTTGCGGCGTTGTGATTGTGGGGCACACTGTATATTGGCTTTGTTCCAAGATGCAGTCTCTGTCGAGAAAGGCTTTTTACAGAAAAAACGGGAAATGGCTAAACTTTAGTAATAGATAATCCAGAGTTTAAAAACGACTTTGAATATATGCTTTATTGTTTTCAGCTTCGTTAAAAATAAATTTAAGGTCTTACCGGAATTTTTTTTACAGGTACAGGAAACTATAGTCGATGCTGCTTTCAACTTCTATTCACTTACTGAAGTCTTTCCAAACTTCGGAAAGACTGTTTTTTAAATTATACAAACTTTTAATAAAGTTATGACTTCTATGAAAAGAAAATTATAGGCACACATCTACGACTTTAAGCCCCTATTTCACAAGCTTTAAAAAAATATTTAGTTTTTTTAAGTCTGACAATAAAAATCTATGTAGTTTGAAGATTGATAAAATACTTTTGAACAGTGGTCTGTGTTTAAAATTTCAAATAATATACTACAAGAAAGAAAATAACAATTTTATAGAATAAAATGCACGAAGGCTTATTTTTTTTACAAATTTGAAAGAAGAGTATAAGAAAAGCCTAAATTGTGGTTTTCGGGACTCCCCCCTGGTGAAATCCAACATTTTGAAAAACTTGAATCGATCTATGTATATCTCCAAAACTATACAATTTTGTAAGAGGATTCTTAGACCAAAGCTGTAGATAATATATTCGACTTTTATTTGAACATACAATTATTTATGTGCAGGGGTGCTGTAATTTTGAGGTTATGACCATTAAACTTTAATTTTTAAAAAACATTTCAAGTTTTTGCATTTTTGTATCCCAATGAAATTAACTTTAATTGTTTCCATAATACAGGATGAATGTGTGAAGAACACAGAATTCCCAAAATGTTTATATATTTTTGTTCGAATTATTGAGGATATTCATTATGGAATTTTTGAATATGGGTGGGGGAAAAAATAATAAATGAATATACTTATAAGGGTTTTGTAGGGAAGTGAATCTGGGAGAAAATATGAAATAAGAGGATGTACGGATAAAACCCATGGCAAGTTTGAAACACCTTATTTTTTTGAAAAATGGGAACAATATTGAAAAATTGACTTGTGCAAAGTAGATTTCGTGAAGTCTTCAAAATTTCGAATATTTTAGTGAGAAATTAATTTAAAAACAAATGTGGAATAAACATACATAGAATAGAACATTTTCAGGAAACACACAAATCTTGTTCTCTGTTTCTAATAGCAATTTAGATCTTTTAAACAATGCTTTCATTGTGTGCCTGTGGATTGTTCTTTTGTGTTGTATGATTAGAGTGATCCTAATAATAAAATTAATTTAAAATTTGACCAACATCTTTGTAAAATATTTCTTGAAAACAATCGGAGCCAACAGAGAAAAGTCCAATTGTAATAATTATAAAAAAATACTGCAAATTGTGGAACATTTTTCATAAATTTATTGTTGAATTAATTTAAAAAAAAAATAACTGATTCAAATAGAAGAGAATATGTCCTTTTTAAAAATATATAATGTCAATGAACTTTATTCAAAAACATATAAAATAATTGGCTTTAAACCCTAATTCATATAATTCAAAAAATGTAAATTATCGAAATGTCATTTTTAAGGGCCAGTTTAAGTACCTATAAAAAAAATAATTCACAAAAAACTGATTGCATTGTAGAGATCTCTTTTTCTAGTATGTAACCTCATCATTAGATATTTGTAATTACGAAATTGGTCAAAACCATTTTAGAGATAGTCTTCATCGTTTGGTCCCATACTGCGACACAGAAATGAAAACCATTTTTATGGATTTCCACTTTACCGTAATGTTGATGGTTATCCTAAAACTACATGCAACTAAATACCCCGCTATAGGATCATTAGGCTTAGTAAATTTACAAAGGACACTTCTTGTCTTAGTTAGTGCCATGGAAAAAATACCAAGTCTCAAATCATCCTTATTTTGACAGAGTTTTGAAGCAATGTTTCTAGTTTAGATTCCTAATTTGGATTTTTATGTAGAATCAAACAATTTATAAATTGCTGTTGAATTTAAAAAAAAATAATAATTTTCACTTTTTGTCAGCCAGCGTTCAGCTAATTTTGTCCAGCAGTGTATATATTTTTTTGTAAAAAAAAAAAATTCAAACAAAAACCCCCAAATCCTTATTTACACACGTTGTATGTATTACACTATTTAAAAAACTTTATGTCTAGTTCCGTTTTTGTTTCATATTGTGGCAAGATTCATTTGCAATTTTATAATAAGTGTTCCTATGGGAGCTTCCATATGCACAAAATGAAAACTTCTTCACGAGTTGTTAAGCTTCTTGCACATAGTTAACTAAAACTTTTGCAACACCACATTACTTGTTAGAATCTACTAAAAGAGGTATACCTACTTCACAATCACAAAACTCATTTCCCCTTTTACAAAACGTCTTTGCCTTTAGGCAAACTACACCAGCAACCATTAAAAAACAATACCTTACTTTAAAATATAAAAAAATAGTTGAAAAGAACTAACGAAAACTTGCTTGCGGCAAACAAAGTTGCAAGATACTACTTCCTGTTAATATTACCAAAAAAAAACCAAAATAGAAAGGGAAATTTAAGTTTGCTTTGAAATCAAATAATTAAAATATTTTGATGAGAAGATTATAATGTATTAATAACATTTTAACTAAGTATGTGTGGTTGTAAAGAGCTCATTTATTTAAATAAGCATTAATTACTTAAAAAGGAAAATTTATGATGAAAGTCTGATCTACTAATATTTTTATATGATTAAGTGAAAATTCAACAGAGTTCCGAAAACAAATTAGATTAACGAAAACGGGAACGCGTTTTGGACTTTTTTTTCGGTATTGGGTCAATAATTTTTGTTTTTTCAAAATTTAATTTTTAAATGTTGTTAAATAATAGGTATCTTAAAAATGGCATACTAATTTTTTTTTTTTCACAAAACGTTTGAAAAATTTTTAATATAAAAATAAGAAACGACTCGATAGATTTTTTGAAAAAAATTCTAAAAAATTCGTTATTGAAGAAATCATATCAAAAAGTTTACTTGTTCTAGATAAGATATTCAAAAACAAAAAAAAAAAAAACTTTCGAAATTACATAAAAATCATCTTAACAAATTTAAAGACAATCCGTTCACGCGTTTGGGCAGTGGGAATGTGTACAGATGGACGCACGGACGCACAGACCAACGGACGGCATGTCGAAAACCACTTTTTTAGTATTCTCCATCGTAATGTTGGTTTTGACACGAAACCAATACTTGCCCTATAAAGCAAATAAGAATTTAAAGATAGTAATTGAAAATTATTACTTCAGAACTTTTTACCTCTGAAAATTCGTGCTTTTTTTATGGAAAACCGTATATAATACGATTATTAAGGGTTTTCTGGACGTAGAATAAGCCAAGAATCTGTAGACAGTACTATACGAAGACGTTAGTGGCAGTGAATTGGTCACAGGCAGGATAGTCGAATGGGAACCGGCACAGCTTAGGAAGAGCTTAGATACATTTCCAGAAACCATACATAATGGCACGTAGGAGAAATGGAGGCCCTACAACGGGCTCAATAAGGTCTGATGACCTAAGTACTAAGTTAGTATATGGTTTGTTGTAATTTGCACCGATTTACCCTTAAATTATGCTGCAGAATCGTGTGAATATGAAGAAGCTCACAGAATTCCTATCCTATCGGCAGCTAACGTTCTTGTTTCTTTTAAAACTTTTTATAAATATAAATTTTAATGTTAATGTTAATAAATACATAATAACAATTTTTTCTTTAAAATAAAAAACTATTTTTTTTACATCGCCTATCGAGAAAAGGTGTTCTCCTATAATGAATGGTATTAAGTAGAGGGTTAATTTTTTTCTATACTCAAAACTGAATATTATGTTTTAAGAATGTAAGTTGTTTGAAACACGATAAAAACTCAACTTCAATTTTTTTAAGAACATTGGATATATTTAAGTGACCGGCAGTGTATTTATTTTATGTGATTTTTTTTTAAAACTAAGAATTGAAAAAAATTAAATTCCTGTTTTAATTCCCAGTATCAGTTATATGCAGTAACGAAGAAATGGTTGTCAAATATTCACCAAGTGATTGGTTTCGTGGAAAAATCTATGTGAGTTCTCACTCTGAAGACTGTATGACAATGGGAAATGGAACAAGGTATAATGTCCTCAAAATTATAAACAAAAAATAACTTAATTGTATTATTAAATTGCTAGATCTACTATGTTGCGCTTGCCAATTGGAAATGAAATTCAAGAAAAACGATGTGGAATTCTTCGTGCCTATGAGGTTACAAAAAAATACCAAAGGTAAGTTCTAGAATCTATTCATTCTACCACAGTTTTTGATAGGAAAATAAAATTGTACAATACTAGGAACAATTCAACATTGGAGCGGAAAAGTCTCAGCTTGGTCTTTAAGCTTATAGCGTTGTTTCTCAATATTTTGGACAGCATTCCGAAAGCAGCCTTTGCCTTTTTAATACGGCTGTCGACATCTTGTTCGGTTCCTCATTTGGTACAGACAAAACTCTCAAGATATTAAAAGTCTTCTACTTTTTCTACCGGTTGTCCAAAAATATTGATTTGAACGGATGAGTTACTTCCGGGGCTGATCATTTTTGTTTTTGCCGTGTTAATTTTCAGCCCCACGATTTCTGCTTCTCCCTCCACCATTGTTGTCATTGTTGATGGAGATCTGAGATCCTCTGAGAGAGTAAGCATAAGTCGTCAGACTCCATTGAATTCCAACATTTCCGTTTAACAGGGCTGCACGCATCACAGTACTTATCACTAACAGGAAAAGTATTGGCGATGGTATGCAACCCTGCCTGACTCCACATTGGACTTCGAATTCATCCGACAACCTTTCATTTTGTAGAACGTTATACCGTCCCGTCCTACTGCCTTGTTGTTCTTCAGTGTTTTAATTGCCGCAATGATCTCTTCTCTACTGGCAGGTGTGGTGCGAATTCGGGCATTTGTTGCTTCGGATGGGCGAACACACGGTTTAATACCTTCCACCTTCTGAACTTGTCTTCATCCGAATGAAGTAGGGAACCATCTACATCTTTCACCAGGTGTTGTTTTGAGCTTTTTACACAAGTAAGCTCCTTAGTGATTCTATAAACAGTTCTGCTGTCACACCCATTTGCGGCCTATTCTCCTTCTTCAGCTAATGTGTTAATGTAACGCTTGTCAGGTCTCACGCTTCTTTAATCTTCTCTCATCTTCATACAATATGACGTAGAACCAGCTCGTTTCTGTAAAAATAAGATTGTTTATAAAGAATAAAACAATAACTTAAAATGCATATTTAGAGAAATAAACTTAGACTCTGTTTTTTTTAACTTTTTAACTTTCATTCTTTTATTTATCTTCCAGAATCTTTATATCAGCTATGATCGTAGTACAAAATAATCTAAATGTTCAAACTCAAGGTGATCGATTAGTGAAAGTCGGTTGCATTATAAGCAATTCAACAGTCACAGAGGCTCAACTACCAAGTGCTATTGCTCTAGAATCATCTTTTGCCTTTACACAAAAGTTTGTTTACCTTTCTCTTCAGTTTTATTGACATACTCTTACAAAAATTATCTATCCTTCTATCAAATAGTGAACGGCCAAGCGAAGGTTTTATACATTTCAATGAAACAAATCTAGATCTGCCTAAAATATCAATGCACGTCATTGATCTGAATCAACAATATCAAACAAATGACGTGCAAATTGGTCAAAGCCTTGAGCTGCAGATCAGTGCTGAACCACCGGATACTCCCTTCGACTTTGATGCTATTTCATTGGTTGCCAAGTCAAATAATAACACAAGCTTAATTGTTCTCATTGACGAAAGGGGCTGCCCCACTGACACCACTGTTTTCCCAGCTTTAACTAAAATTACAACAATCGATAGAAAAATGCTGTTTGCTCGATTTTATGCATTCAAATTTGCAGGCAATTCTCTGGTAAGCTTTGATGTTAAAATAAACTTTTGCCCAGCAAGATGCCCACCAATTATGTGCCAAAGATCCATGACGAGAAATCGAAGATTTGCCGATGGCGATGATGGCGTCGAATTGTATGGTGATTCGGTGCAAGTAAAAAGCCCAATTTACGTGTCAACAGTTATGGAACAAGTTGTGAAAAGTAATTTAACTGGGGAATACCAAGGTCCAGATTCGTATCTAAATGGGCAGACAGTAATGAGGAGGGCTCCGTATAATCTTGAGCTTCCCTTAAATTATGACATCAATGTGCGTGGACCGAATATTGTGGACACAAAAGGTTTGATTTACGGAGAGAGAGGAATTGTTCTTGTTGCAGGAGTTGGTAAGAAAGTTTTTTGTTTTTTTTAGTTTTACGAGCTTTTTCTGATATTTTTGTTTTGTTTTTTGTAGATCAATCTTCGATGGACAATATTTGCATTAATCAAAGTCTTTTGATTGCAATGCTTATATTCTGGTTTATTTTTCAAGTTGCACTTATGTTCAGCTGCTGTTATCTGATACAAAAGTACAAACGTTTGGCTTCATTAGATGAAGAGAGGAGAAAAATTCAGGACAGCATTGATTACTATGAGGGACGTCGAGTGCACTGGGCCGATCAGGGTGGCTACACGTTATAGTTTTATTGTTTAAATGTTGTTATTTTATTAGTTAGTGATATTTAAAATTAATAAAAACAGATAGTACCTAATCATACATTTTTTGTTGGTTTTCCATACAAGGCCAGTCATACAAAACAAAGAACTCACGTTAGGTCACCAAAAATATAACAACACTGATTTATTCTGGATGATATTAGATATCAGTATTTTAAATTGCAAAATGTTCGTATTTTTTTCAGTTCTTATCTTATATTATCTAAAAAGTTCATTTTATATAAAAAAAAAGTACAAGGCATCAGATAAGGCAGACAAAATTTGATACAATAAAAGTGCGACCACAACACTGTAGGTCTAATAGGTTTTGAAATTAAAACTCTTCAAAAATTTGGCAAATTTTCACAAAAACTTACAAATTATATTTTCAGTTGTCAATTACTCAAAGTCGAGTTTAAAAACATTTTGGTGTCAAATATTACCATATGATCCCCTGTTTAAATGGTAAAAAAATCGCTTACGCTTTTTAAAAAAAATAATTTTTCAAAATAAAATCAGAAACATTTAAAAAAAAATAAATGTCTTATATGAAACTAGCTGGCCCGGCAGACTTTTTCCTTTCCGAGCTACAATTTTAATTTTTTTATTTACATTTACCAACGTATTTAAATTCACTATCATTTATAAAATTTTATATTCATGACTTCCCATGATTTTATCTGCGATATTCGTCGATCTTTCACCTCGATTTCTTTCCTCTTTTCCTCGAAATTTCGCATGTATTTTTCTTTTTCTCCGCGGGATCTATCGCTTTTTGCCGTTGTACTTAATGACTTTTCATGCTTTTTTTCCGGAGTATTCCGGGATCTTGTCCCAAATAAAATTTTAAATTTTGAATCATTTTTTCGAAAACTACTCAATATTTTTTTTTCAAAATTTAGTTTTTAGATGTTGATAAATAATATCTTCAAAATGGCGTAACAATTTTTTTTTTATAAAAGTCCTTGCTAAATTTTATATAGAAAAAAATATTTTTCTCAGAAAGCCGCTTTCGATTATAATTATCATTATAGAAGAAATCAGTTTGCATACTTCGTTTTGAGGTGAAATTCATTTAAGAAGCTTTTTTAGTCATTTGAAAAACGAATTTTATGCTTTTTTTTTCTAAAACTGCATTTAAATTTTGTTAATTAAAAAGGCTTAGCATATATAGTAACTTTATCTGCAAGAGTAAGTACGTGCCATCCAGTCGTGCAATTTAATTTAACTTACCCGAAATCTCTCTTTTTATCACTAAAATTCACTTTTTTTTAACTACGGACATTATTAATTAAAAAAAAAAAAAACAGCACAGAGAACAAAAAAATACCGAAATTTAGACAAATTGCAAATTAAAAACAAAAGAAATAGTAATTTTTTCCTGACAGTTATCTCAAATTATTTTGTTGTCAGCTTGATTGAGAAATAATTTTACTCAAGTCAAGTTTTTTCTCCACTCAAATGAGGGAATTTCCATTTTGTTTATGAATACGGATTTCACTTAAGCATTCGCTTAAGATTTTTCTCAACTAACGGGAGTTGAGAAATATCTTGACTTGAGTAACGTAACGACTGTGAATTCCACCCTTAATGTTGACATAATGTTCTAATAATTCTATAGTTTCCATTTCTTCATCATTTATTGCTCAATTCACTGCTTCAAATAACTTTGAAATTTTCACATGGTCCTGTCGTACCATTTCCAAGTGCTCTTTCAAGTAATTGGTAATGTTCTGAGCTGACTTTTTTATATAAAAAAAATATATATGTATATATAAAAGTATAGGCCAACTACTTCTTATATGATCAGATCAATCCATTAGATGAGAACGGATGTTTCATTTCTCGTACAATACAAAATAAACACTTCTATTTTCCAGATGGAATGGCCTAATATCTCAAAACTACTAATTCATAAGAAGTGATCACCAATTATAATTTCATGTTTTCTTCACAAAGCGCATAATAAACTTTTTTTCAATGCTAAGCCGTTTCATTAACATGAATTTAAAAAGATATGTGCACTATGGCGTATACGTACTGTTTTGATATTTTTAATTAAGTTTAATTTGAGTGCATTTTATGCAATAACATTTCATTTAACTGACCTTGAAGGCGTTTTTTTTTTAAGCTTATAATGTTATTTTAATAAAATTTGAGGCCTAAGTGGCCGTTCCATACTCGTAACGTTGTTGAAAAAGACAAATAAAAAAACTTACTTTAAGCCTGCAAAACATTATTTCATAATTATTTAGAAAAAAATCTCATCTTGTGGTCAAGATTTTTTTTTTAAATTTTTCTCTTTTCACTCTCGGCAATTAAAACAAAATAATAGGTCTTTACTACAAATTGTAGCCGAGATACCACGAATTTTTTGTTTTAACATTTGATATAACTTTATTGTATTTTCTTTTTGTTTAGTAACCAGAAATGAAGTAGACCTACAATGTGCTGCCGGTTCCGAACGAAGTTTTCGGTAGCAGTACTTTTGGAGGTTTTGTCAATTCCCTGCAACAGGCAGTACCCCAGAAAATGCTAGGAGGCAAAGGCTGGAAATCAAACACAGACCTCTGACGTGACAGTCCTTCGCACTCACTTTTACGTCAAAAGATACCTACTACAACAGTTACCGTGAGGGGCAATAGAACAAAAAAATGTCCAACCAAATTCCTAAAGATGATAATGAAGGCTAACCGTGGTTACTTGCATCACAAATTAAATAAAAATAAAATAATCTTGTTCGTGTATTGCAATGATAACGCTGTTGTAACCGTTGCAACTAATTGTGACATCTAGTTGGAATTACTGGGTAAAGTCAAACATTTGTCAACAACCGAAAAAGAAAATGTCACCATTCCTCAGACTCACTGTCTCAACCTTCAAGACCAATTCGTAAAAATTACATACCAAATAAAAGTAAAGGGTAAGAAGTGTTTATGATCACTGTTTACATACATAATCAAATCAATGGTTGTGAATGCTTGGCGACTGCATTAATTGAAAAGCAATGAAAATCGCAATCTGCTTTCCTTTGTACGGACCATAGAAAGGACATGTTGACGCTCACGGCCTACAGTAAAGTCTCAAAATAAACCAATCTTTTGTTCTCAATACCCTGTTAAGAGGGCCACTTCTCCCTAAAAAATGCAAATGCAGTAACGATGCAGGATATGTCACAGCAGAGTTTCGATGGATATGTCAATGCCATATTACTCTTTGCATCGAAAAACGGTGCTTCAAAATATTTCATAACTAAATTAAGATTTTGCTCACATCTGACCAGTGTACTCGTCTGAGGACACCCCCATAAAACGCAGAACTTAATTTTTTAAACGGTTTTTTAATTTTTTTATTTTTAAAGTTGTTTGTATCTAATGGGTTTTAATAAATCAGCCAAGGAGAAGACTTACTATTTAATTAAAAATATGGCTTTTTTAACGACCTTTAGTCAATAAAAAAATTTGGCGTTTCGTCCAAGTGAAGCTCAGTTGTGGGAGTGGTTGCTGAACTTCGAGCCTCAGGTTTCCTCAGGCTCCCTCTACCCCATTTTCATACAACAGCACACTATGCAACATAATCTCTCTGCGAGTTGCGATGCGAACATTCATTATAATCTAAGAGCCGACAGCAAATTTTGAAAGTGGAGGTACAACGAAAATGTCAGCTAGGATTATGACGGTTAAGCATTCTGATTCTTAATTGCAGAGTTTATCAGCTTTAATTTGCCGCATTAAAGTTTCCAATTTATTCAGTTTATTTTTCTATTAAAATATAGAAAAGGAATCCCAGTCATTTTGCCCCCTAAGTTTGAAAACCTCAATCTTGATAATCCGCATCGGCTTCATAGAATTCAAAATATGAGCTACAAAAATGATTCGCTTATTAGACACCTCGGATTCTATTATTCTATGACGAGAGCAATGCCTATATTTTGAAAAGTGAAAATTAGTTTTTTTTTGTTTTGCTATCTGAATCCCGTTTTTCCATCAACACGGAATGGGTCGGAAAACGTTGAACTAAAAATAATGTACAAAAATATAATATACAATCAATTTTAAGAAAACTTCGGTTTATTTCTACTGCCACTGAAATGCGTTCTTACACGATCTTTGTAGCGCAATTACTAACTTAGAAGATAAATTTATTTCCGTGGATTGTAACTTTCCCATTTGCGATGGTTGAGCTTATTGAAATCACAACAATTGTCGGCAATATCCTTCAAATACTTGGCCAACTTTACCAGTTCCTTGTCAGTCTGACGATTGAAATGCGCCTGTCGAAACGGACGAATCTTGAGTCCGCACTTGGGATTCATAATGAAATTCCTTCGAATATCGTCGAACATTATAGTGTTCTTTGAACTGTATTGCGGGAAGTTGCCCCAGATGACGCCCAGTGGCTTGACATCAATGACACCCCTCTCGGATGTGTGAACTGTTATCATGGCATTCAAGTCCAAGTAGAACATGATTTTGTAGCTTGTATGGGAACTGACGCCCAGAAGTTTCATTTTTTCCTCGATCCAGCGCATGCCAGTGGCAGACCAGATGACTATGTCGTAGTCCTCGTAGGCCGATGTGAGAAACTCATGCAGGTACGGGCGCATAAGTTCAGCACCTGATTCGGCGGCAGAACGATGATCGAAGAGGGTGTAATCGATGTCCAAAACAAGTAAGCGTTTACCCTCACGCGGAGGATTGAAAACTGTAATTTTGTAGTCTTTAATGCGTTTGGCTATTTTGGCCAAGAAAACCGCTGAATTCTCTACAGAGACTTCCTTTTCTTCTGGATCATCAAAATCATCAATCACCTCGGCAAGTCCCTCGGGACGATTGCAAGCATCCTCAATGTCGGCTTCAGTGGATCCCACCATCATAAGCTTAAAGTTGGGTTTCAGTTCCAAATTGTTGATTTTAACATTATCAGCGGCAAGTTTTCCTATTAAATTGGATATGAACATGGGATATGATTGAATGACCTTGAATGCATTTCATCAGACATTTTTTTTTACCTTTGAATTTGAGATTTAAAAGTTTTTGTCGCTCAGGACGAACTTGTGTTTTCTTGAAGATTTCATGTTTCAAAACTGCAACAGTGTCCTGATCTGTTAGATCGGTAATTGGATATTCTTTGCCACTCCATTTAACAATTATTGTAGCATCTTTTATTTCCGTCATAATATTTAATTTGATTTGTGATTTTTTTTTTACTTATTTTAATGGAATTTCTTTATAAGAGAAAAAAATGCAATGAACTCAACTTTTTGTTGACAAAACAGAAATCATACGTAATTTTTTGCAAATCAAATAAAAGTGACATTTTGTAAGAAGTGGTGCCAAGTTGCCCTCAGAAATAGGATAATTTTACCGATTCAAAAGAATACAGATGGGCCAAATGTCGCTCTATCGCATGACACTGCAACATTACCACAAAAAAAATTATTAACACAGCATCACTAAACGCAACAAATTAGGGGTATTCATGCAACCTGGAAAACTCTTGGTAAAAGTGGTAAAGTACAATATCTGGTAAACAAACTGACATTTCCATACAAATTTTTACATGTTTACCACATTTACCAGGTTTACCACGTTTACTACGGTTGCATGAGTACCTCTATTGCTTTTCTTATGAAAGCGCTTATCGCACTGTAGCGTGACAGAGTGACACATTAGTTTGGGCAAGCCGTTAAGTGCGACAGTGCGACAATAACTTTTAAATGAAAAAAGCCTTTAAGGCTTGCCCAAACCAAAATGCGACATTACGTCACGACATGTGCGACACGATTTTTATATGAAAAACGTTTTGCGATTAATCGCATTTGGTGTGGGTACTCTCTATGACGCTGTGTAAATAAACTTTGGCATTGTCGTGTCGCACTGTCGCACTTTGGTTTGGGCAAGCCTTTAAGGTTTGCGCAAACCAAAGTGCTGTTGCACGACAACGGCAAAATTTATTTACACAGCGCCATATGAGAGTACCCACAACAAATGCGACAAAGTGCAAGGCGTTTTTCATATAAAAGTTCTTGTCGCACTGTCGTGTCGCAAAGCTACAGTTTGGTTTGGGCAAGGCTACAACGGTATCTTTTGGCAAAAGGTGCATTTTTCTTGACTATTTAACTTATGCAAAAATTTAAAAATGTGTCAAAAACCTTGGATTTTTGATTCTCACCTGCAAGTTCTATAGGATAAAATATGGCTGAAATAAGTGCGAATCCCGCCACAACATATACGTCGGATTCTCTAATAGGGGTGATTTTGTAGATAGTAGCCTGTTTCGGCTAGAGTCCAAATGAGCTCTTTTAAGGCTTGCCCAAACCAAAGTTTCGTGTGACGTGCGACACGACAAACCCACACCAAATGCGTTTTTCATTCTTGTCAGACGACAGAGCAACACTTTTGGACGAGCCGAATGTGAACCCTCTTTAAAAAAACAACAGACCTAAAATATGCCCATCTTTCTTCTTATTTAAACCGTTGAACAAAAACAACAAATGTCATTTCAAACAACAACAAAAAAACCTCAAAAACCGGGTTTTTCTTTTTCATCATCATAATTTTGGTTGTGTGTTGTGTCATAAGTTTTGCATCGCATAAACTTTTTTTTATTAAATTTATTATTTTGTTGTATTATTTTGGCACAAAATATTATTATTTCTCAAACTTTTACATTCTCATTAAATAGGCAATTACTAGTTATGTCTGAAAAACCAACTGTTTTAATCCTGGGCGGTGAGTAATCATACCAAATTCCTTGTCAAAAAATTACATTTTCGTTAAAATATGTAAATAAAAATATAATTTTTAATCTTTGTTTGAATATTTTGTATTTGTTTTTGGTACAAGGGTGTGGATTTATCGCACGTAACTTGGTGTGCTATTTAGTTAAAAATGATCTTGCACAGGAAATACGAGTTGTTGATAAGACACCACCACAAATGGCCTGGCTCAATGCCGACCACACATCCGCCTATGAGAGTCCAAATGTTGAATTCTTAAGTGCAAATCTTATTAATGCTGGTAGCTATTTTATTTGATCAGTTTTAAATCACATTGTTCAATCAATTTTGGATATTTTTACATAGCATCGTGTAAGAATGCCTTTAGTCCATCGAAAAATGGTCGCAATTGGAATATCGTGGTCAACTGTGCGGCTGAAACACGTCCCAATCAGACGGATGCTGTTTACAAGGAAGGAATCTTAAAGCT
This sequence comes from Meliscaeva auricollis, assembly GCA_948107695.1. Classification (NCBI taxonomy): domain Eukaryota; kingdom Metazoa; phylum Arthropoda; class Insecta; order Diptera; family Syrphidae; genus Meliscaeva; species Meliscaeva auricollis. Next base: position 78,005,466 of record OX403616.1, on the reverse strand, counting down.
CAGTATCAACTGTGCCACTGAAGCAGCCAATATCAAGGCCACACGATTCATTGAACTCAGTTCGGGTAGTGTGAATTCGAGTGAAAAGACGCCTCTGAAGGAAGATTGCAAGACAGATCCTTGGACGGCTGTGGCTAAGATGAAATTGAAAGTCGAAAAAGAACTAAAGACAATGAATAACTTGAATTACAGTGTGCTGAGACTGCCCATTGTTTACGGAATCGGCGATAAGAGATATTTAAGTGAGTTTGTATAACTGACCTTGCATTCTGGTATTTCTGACACTTTTTTTTTTTTAATTAGTGCCTCGTATAATAATTGCTGCACTCTATAAATACCTCAATGAAACAATGAAACTTCTATGGAATGAATCAATGAAATTGAACACAGTTCATATTCTTGATGCTGTGAGTGCCATTTGGGAGGTTGCACAGAATCCCAAGGCCAATGGTGAAACTTATAATGTCGTTGATGACTCAGAAAGTACTCAGGGGTCGATAAGTGATATTCTAGCTGATATTTTTGGAATTAATGTCGATTACTGGGGAATTGTTATGTCAAATCTGACCAAAGTTTGTATATTTTTTTACTTTATCCAACTCTCAATAGATATCAATTATATTATCATTTATTCCACTAGCTAAGTATGTCGGATACTATTAGCGAAATAAATGACAAGCACATGGGACCATGGGCGGAACTTTGTCAAAAAGACGATATTACCAATACTCCCCTTACGCCATACATGGACGAAGAGCAACTCTATCACAAGCACATGCATTTGGATAATACAAAACTCAAGGATCTCGGCTATCTTTTCAAGATGCCAAAAATAACACGTGATAGTGTTAGAGCCATTGTTGATGATTATGTGAAACAAAATCTATTCCCCAGATCCCTGGTTATGTGAGAATTATAATTCTGGATGATAATACGTCGATAAAACTGATATTTTTTTACAAGTTTATTAATTAAGTCAATTTCAAATTTTAAATATTTTTTTTTCTACATGAATTGTGTAGGTACTTAATTGATATTATACAAAATTGTATTATTTTTGGCAAGACTTTTGTTTATAATTTCTCTTGAAATTTTTATTTAATATTGGCAAATCAAAATTTATGTGCTTCCCAATTTGTATTCTTACATTTAGATATAAAAAAAAAAAACTATAATGTGTAACAGAGTGCTCTTAATAAGCTATAAAAAAGACAATGTGTGCCTAAAATATAAGAAATTAAAAGAGAACTTCTATACATTTTATTGTAAATCCATTATTTTTTTTTTAATTGCTTCAAATAAATGAAAAATCACTTTATTGGTGAGAAACTATTCTATTTTTTATAAGTTTTGTTATTTTGAAAAACGCAACTTGAGCACGTATTACGAATTACGATAACCGTTTAATTGTCATTACGGTTTACGATAATCTTTTTTTTTTTACTATATTCGTTTTCTTTTATGACCGCTTTCGGCGGTCGTATTTGGATGTCACTTGTTTCGTATGTAGTTTTTGTGTTTGTGTAACAGTCTTGGTTTTGTTTTGCCATTTGAAGAAAGAAAATAATGAAAAAAATCATAATTCATATAGTTAGAGAGCTAGCGACAAAAATCAACGTCATAAGGTGCAAAGATAAATGTTTCGGGAATCGACAGCCCTATTGCTAGGTAAGAAAAAATCGCTCCAGCGGAAGTCGAAAGTGATGGCGGAGGGATGGGGCGGGGGTTTGAACATGCAACTTTTTAAGCACAACAACAAAGCTAACATAGTTTATATGATTCCATGGAGGGAAACAATTTGGCAAAAGGGTTGACAAGTGTCATCAAACACAAAAAATATGAATTACATTGGTAATCCACAACTTTTCTGTACCATTGTAAGAATTTTTGTTACAAAAAAGTGTAAAATATTGATTTTTACTAAAACTTTTTGGGAAAAAAAATAAACTTCTCTCTACTGAATCGAGTGATAATTCAGTAGGGAGAAGTTTATTTTTTTTTTTGTCAAAAATATAATATACAAATTTTTAAAAATCATACAATTGAATGCACAATTCGGCAACCAGGATTTCTAGTACATTCAATCATACATTTTTTGAAAGTGTTTTTTTCTTTTTTGGTTCGTCAACCAAAAAAATTTATGAGTCCCTGTTTCCGAGATATTAGCATCGAAAGTTGGTTTTAGTGCCAAGACCTCTCTTGGCAGTGTGTGAATTGCATTAAAATGTTGGTTAACATTTCTGTTAAGAATAAGAAATACAGGAACGGGTGTTTGACGAGTGCGGCACTTCACAAAGTAGTGTGAGTTGCACAAACACAAATGCATTTACACAGGGCCGCAGTGCAGTTGTATGGCAACTCGCAAGGCTCCAAGATTCATTTTATTTTGTTTCAACTTTACATGTTTATTACACGTTCGATCCCTCCAAATTCTCTTTTTGATAAACTCGCGTATTTTTACGAAATGCGCCCACTCCGTGTCAAAACGATTTTTATGTTTTTTGTCAAAAACATTCACCTGATTGCAATCTTGAAATTTAATAAAAGTTTACAAATGCAACCCTTTAAAATTAAATCAAAAAACTGTTAAAAATTATATAACTCGGCGCTAACAAGTTGCAGCGCCTTACGAAAACCAAACAAAAATTAGTGCGCCCCTGAACCTGAAATTCGTAATTTAAAATGTTAATATCTAAAATGTGATTGGTTGATTCGATGAAAAAGTATACTTTTATTTTGAGGAAAAATATTATTTTTGTTGTTAATACTTATAAGAAAACAATTTTAAATGGTTCTAAGATGTTTACTTATATTTTTAACATCACTTTGCATAGCTTAATATTGCAAATAAAACAGTACGGAACTGTGGAAAATATAGTTAATTGTGTACTCGGCAAAAAGGCATCTTAATATCTAATTTTGACAGCCAACCCAAACAAATTGATGCCGCACTGCAATACACTGTAGATGTGATATACACCCATTCCTTATCTTCTTATTCTTTGCATTTCTGCCACTATTAAATTTTGACGTTTGGTTAAAAAAGGTATCAAATTCAACTTTTTGTTGCGTGAATTGAAAAGGGATTTTTGCTATTCACTTTTTTGTCTAAAATTCCTTCATGATTGTAGAAATTTCTCTGGACAAAATATTTCTCTTTGCTTAAGTCAATTAATTTTATATACAAAATCTAGCTTGAAAATTACAAAAATGTAACAAAAAACTCAGTTTCACTTGATTTGGTAAATGGACACACATTAACAACAATTTTTTCCATAGTTGGAGTGCAAGAGCTTACAAAATTAATGTTTTTTTTTAAAGCTTTTAGGAGCCAAAATTGAAACAAATGGTTGTAGTCTGGTAGTCTTTTAGCTTAACATGAAACGATTTATTATGCATCTACGGCATCGCTGGCAATAACTTTTAAATTGGGCTTTTTACGCATTTGTCTTTGTCGCTTCTCTTGAAATTCAAATTTTGATCTACATTTTGGGTTGGCGGGATTTCGGTTTTCGGGATTTTGACCCCAATCCTTTTTTTAAGTCGAAATCCGATTCCTTAATGTTCCCTTGAAGTTTTTATAAAAATAGTTTTTAAACTCAAAATATTCAATTATAAACACATTTTTCTCAAAATTTTGTGTAAGTACAATACTTTTGTGTTCAATACGCAATGCATTTATGAATTTTAAGTCAAAATGTAAAAACTGGATGCTTAGTTATTGTGTTTAATACTTAAATAAATACTGCTTAAACACAAATTCTTGATACAAATCAGTTTAAAAAGAAAAAATTGCATCTTTTGTTTTCAAAATTTTGAGTTTTAAGATAATTTTTTTTTAATTATTGGCTATAGCAAATTTATTTGATATTAAATTGAAGAGTAGATATCTGGCTTTGGGAAAAGTTGTTATAACTTGTAAGTAGTGTTTTTCTTGTTTTTCAATTTTAATTAATTTTTTTATGAATATTCTTACCACCTAAATGAGCAGTTTAATAACCCAGATAATAATCATTCGAGATTTTCGCTCATTCGAAATTGTTTGCATTAAAGATTTTATCGTGATCCCATTTCAAACAACTGTGTTAACAAATAACCTGTTTATTAATTTGTACCTTTGGATGTTCTTTAATTATTGTGAAGAGTTATGTTAGCAGTATCCCTCGGCTTATTGTCACAAGTACGACATCAACCATAAAAGTATCACATATCATATCAAGGTTTCTCAAAAAAGCTTAAATTGCAATCATAAAAGTTTCTTAAATTTAAAAGTCAAAATTTGATGTTTTAATTATTTATATTTTTTTTAGATTTTTATTTATTTAGTAAAATGCATTTTAATGTTTACAATCTAAAGAAATAACAGGCAACAAATAAAACAGATAATAGAAAATAAAATAAATGAGAAAATAAAAAGGAATACACTTTATGAATACAATGTTTTTTGTTTTTTTTTATCTTGACTAAGTTCTGCGAAGGCCGCAATTTTTATGATGAAAAAGAAAAACGTTTAGAACTAAATTACTTATAAAGATATTTTAACGGCGTGCTGAAGCTACTCGACTCGACTTCCGTAAATATTTCTTCGTTTGGTCGATTGTGTGTGATTTTCTTTTTTTAATAAAATTTTGTTCGGATATCTTTAATTATTTTCTTATGGCAGGAGTTGGAGATGAATTATATAACATTATCTTAAAAACATAAATTCCGTTTTAACTTGTTTTTTGTTGTTTTTGTTAAAGTTTAAGACATTCATTTTTATAGCTTATTAAATATCTTTCATAGACGTCTCCATTCCGCGCTTTTCTTTTAAAACTATTCATAGGTTGTTTTTTTTTTTTTTCTTAACTTGCTTAGAAAGCTAATCCAGCGTCACGGTAAGTGGTGAAGATCTTTTCAATCGAGTTAACATAGGCTGCTGTTCTCAAGTCCAGACCCAAGTTATAGCGCATAGCAGTTTTCATGATAGCACGAGCCGAACGTTCCATGGTGTAATCTAAACCAGAGTGTACAATGTCTTTTTCGGAGGCACCAGAAATGCGTTTTTGGAAAGATTCTGATGGTGTGACTGGGATACGGCCACCTACACGTCCGAAACGACGTTCTAGAGATTCCTGGACAGATTCTATGTTGGAAAAAAAAAGATAGAAAAAAGGTTATTTTATTAAAGTTTAAAAGAATTTAAAACATCAAAAAGCCAAGAACAAAAATTAGTAATGCTTAAATTGAGTGGAATGGTGTTTAGAAACAGTATGAAAAGTAAGACAAATAAGAATAAAACATGCAACTGAAGGATTAAAAAAACATGTTTTATGCAGTTATAAGCAAATTAATGATAAATCAAACTTATTAATAAAAGCATTTTTTTTTAATTCAATAAAAATGATAAAAGATAATAGTAAACTTTTAAGGGTTAAGGCTTGACGGTGATTCTGAGAATTGTAGATTAACCTGAAATAGGATTGCAAAGAATTCATTTGCATAATATTTCATAACTCAGAATATTAACTAAGGGAAGGCTTATAAGATGAAATTTTGTAAGACCTATCTGAGGCAACTATTTTGGCAAATACTAAAAAGCGGTTTTTACAAGATGACATCCAAATTCCATACCCCCAATTCTGGGTTACAATTTATTGACAAAAAATGTAATTTTATACTTTACATGTATGTTTTGCATTTACATTTAGTTTAAACTCTAATCAAGTTATTGGGCACTAGACGGGGAGCTGGTAAACGTTTGGGAAACGTTACCCTGGCAAGGTCAACTTTTTTGTTTACTTGTTGAGCTCGATTCGTAAGGTGCTGCTTTTGTTTCACATGGGTTTTTTAAATAAATAATCGAAAGCTGACGAAAGCAGATATCATAAAACAATTAAAAGTACCTTTGCAGTCAAAATCAGAACTGATCTACAATTCATACTCTCTCTATTTTTCGTTGACTGAGAAATTCCACGTGTGAATTTCACTACATTTGATACGACTGGCGTTTTATTTTTTCTTATGTTACGAATACCACCATGTTTTGAGTTTTAACTTTAATAGTTTTACATATGAGATTCTGCAATTATCACTCTACTGTAAAAATGCCCTATTTACAATGTTGTGCAATGTGATTTATTTAATGAAAAGTAAATGTGAGCTACACTACATGTATAAGGAGTAGGCATATAGTGTTGTTTTTTTCAGCAACAGATGTCGCATGTGTATGTGGGTATTCATTTTCGCTTTTTGCTAAAAGTGCCAATTGTAGTTAACGCTCATTGTTTTAAAATATGATTGTAAAGGTAGATAATAGACCCAACGTATGCGGTCGTACACAACCACGCGAATACAAGCAATTCAATGTACGTGCTCATAATAACGTTTCGTGCAGTTTTCGATAAGTTTTGCTTCGTAGAGAAAGAGCGCTCATCAAACGCTCCTACGGAAGAAAATTTGATAGCTAGTTGCAATAGTTGTTGCAAAAAGCAAAATTTACTTCCAATCACTTACGTTGGTTATGGGCAACGTGTGTGTTTGTCGCTTCGGAGAGTTTATTATCGTTCGTTCTTTCCGTACACGTCCGTCTATTATAGTTCTACTTTAAGAGCTCAACTACTGAAAAAATAACAATGCCTAATATTTTGAGCTGATTCTTCATTTAGGAGGGTTCATATTCAACAACATGATCATCAACTTCTGTCGTGTTGGCGGATATGTGTATGTGAACAAACTTTCATGAAATAACTTGTGAAATATCACTGATGACGGGTAGAATAGGGCTGTTAAAAGTATCTTTATAGACCACCGTCAATAAAATTAAAAAAAAAATTAGCAGGATATGGACGGTGGGGAAATTTAGGATAAATGGTATATGAAAGGGGAAAAATAAATTGCAAACCAACAAATTAGTTGAAAGTGTAGTGGGTGGGCTGGCCGAAAAATTGAAGTGGGTGTCAAAAATCGTTGTTTTTTACGATTTCTTTCAGAAGTAAACCTGCCATAGAATGACTTTTGCAAACGATTTGTCCTTTTTAAATTCGTATCAGAATTGCTTTAACGTGGAAAGTTTATGAGATATCAAATTTCTAATAAACATTTTCTTTGTTAAAAAATATTTTGATCTCAGAAAGAAGGCGAAAAATACGGGTAAAATTTTATGCGAGGAAAACTCGGTAACTCGGTCTTTCTTTTTAAGCTAAGTCAAAACAGTATTTCCATTTGGAATACGATACAATTTTTAAGGAGGTAGGAGTATTACAGTGCACTTATCAATTTGATTTAATTTTTGGTTGCATTTGTGTAAAAATGAGTAGATGCATATTCTATGAAAGTCCTTTTCTTTGAACGTGACCTTGAGGGAAACATAACTGGAATGTTTTAATCGAAACCCAGTTGGAGGGTTAAACCGTCCGATGTGTTTCTTGTGAGCATGGGTTCAAGGAACAACATTACAACATTTTATTGGTTTCGCTTTCTAATTACAACTTTGAAAATAGGATTCAAATCTAGAAGCAATCGCGAATTTTATAAAAAAAAAAAAACACGATGACCCTCTCCCACCAAATGAATCAAAAATATTTATGTACATGCTATAGTGCAAAAAAAATGCAAATGACAGATTTAAGGGTCAACTAAATCTATAAACTCTATGCGACAAAATAAGAAAAAAAAAACATAAAAAGTATAAAAAATCATAATGCAAAATAAACCAATTTAAAAGTGATAAAAAGCCGGACAAATTTTGTTGAAGGAAATTTTCTTTTTGTTGGTTGGTGGGTGGTGGAAAAATTTATAAATAAAAAAATTTAAAAACAAAAAAAAATTAAGGATATAACAAGGAACAAATTGAAAAACTGTACCGTCAAGAATAAATCTTTCGATAGACTGTTGGACTGAAGCTAAATAGTGGTAGAAGAAAATAAAAAAGTTATGTATTTTTATTAACTAAATAAGAACTTAAAAAAAAAATTGGTTGGTTTTAGCACTAAAATAAAATAATACAAAAAAACAATTAGCCTATAAGCAAAATAAAGATAAATAAAATAATATTAAATTTCAAATGAATAGAAAATAGCCGCAATATTATATGAAATGAATTTAGTTGGATGAATGAGCACTGTAAATAATGTTGTGAAATCAAAATCAGAAAAGGAAAATAAATAAAAAAAATTAAATTAAATGTAAATTGGAATAGCGAAAATGTATTTACTATTTCAATATTTTTTTTTTTTTAATTCAAAAGTGTGAACTTGTAATTAATAAAAGCGAATTTCGGAACTTGAAACCCCAAATGATTGAAAAAAAAACTATAAAAAGGAAATAAATAAGAACTAAATGAAAAACTTACCCAGAAGATGATAATTGGACTCGCGTTCATATTTAAAAGTAAGACGGCCATACGAGACATGATTTAGATTTTTCAGCCATTCAAAGAATGATACTGTCACACCACCAGCGTTGATGTACAAATCTGGGATGACCAAAATATTTCTGTCGATGAGAATCTTATCAGCAGCTGGGGTTGTTGGCCCGTTGGCAGCTTCAGCAATAATCTAAAGAATTATTTTTTTTTTTAATTTGATTAAAAGAAAAAAGCATATATGAAAAACTGTGTTATACCTTTGCTTGAATTTTGTGAGCATTTTCACTGGTAATGACTTTCTCAACTGCAGCTGGAATAAATATGTCACAAGGCTCGAACATGAGATTTTCTCCTGAATATGGCTTAGCATCTGGGAAACCAACAATGGTGCCAGTTTCATTTCTGTAGTCTTCCAATTTCTAAGTGAAAATACAATTAAATTTATTAAACAAGCTGTTTCCTTTCATTTCTTCATGCAATTAAAAAAAAAATGATTCTTTGATTCCAAAAGTTGAAAATTAAAATCTACGAAGGATGCATTGGTGAACCTACTGAGCAATCTCGAGAAAGAGCTCCTGAGCAATAAGGTTCAGATTATGAGAAGCATTTGCAGTGAAAATATGGAAGCAAATGAGATTTGGTGTTTTACTGAGCATTTTTCTACTTCGTACGGTTGGACGCTGCGTAAGAAGCAAGACACGAATCGTCCTTTGGTGCAAGCAAAATAATTGGAAGAATTCTCTAGAAAGTATACAAATAGGAGAAGAATTTTGTTCTGAAACAAACAATTTTGCTAAGTTAAACAAAAAGTGATTTCTTTTTCTCGTAAAGTGGAGACACAAAATAGATTTTCGCCAATATGCTCAATGTAAAATATCCGTAGAGATCTGTGTGTCAATAATGCAACAATTTCTAACGAATTTTTTTTGAAATTCCGTTCAAAAACTTTCAATGGGTGGATTGTAGACTCCGGAGCAACGTGTCACATCACTAATAAGACCAGCAACTTTATCGCATTCGATGAGCACTCAGGAATTGAGAAAGTTGTTCTTGTGAGTGGTCAAGTAGTTTCTTCTTTTCGAGTGGAGAACGCAGTTTTAATTTCTGAGTTCCAAGGAAATTTGCTCTCAGTCCGAGCGATGGTTAGCAAGGAACTTATGGTGAACTTAAGACCACAATCAAAATACTGGAAGGTGAAACAGTTGTTAATTGTAGAACTTATTGTAAATTTCTATAAACCTAGAGAAAATACAAAATCCCAAAAAGCAATGATGATTAATAATAAGTTGTACTGCATAAATTACTGGCGCAGGGTGTTTAGACACCGGAGTTTGGACGCTGCTTAGAAATTGGCTAGTGAATTCAAATTTTTTATAGGTATTTGTGGTTGTTCTGATTTTTGCGAATCAGCTTGAAAGGCAAAATGACTCGCCTACAGCATTTCATACAGTAAAAGTTCTTCTGTTCAGTATATGCTCTTGGATTCTGATCTAGGGCGACAATATTGGGACGAGGCTTTAGTGTCTGCAAAAATCTTGCATAATAGTGTTTAACCTACTTCTTTTTTCAAAATTTTGCATAAGTTGAAGCCAAACATCATCATATTTTTGGATCAGGGTCATTTTTTTACAACCCAAAAGAAAATCTCGGAAAATGGTATGACAATGATATTAAGAGTCGTTGGATATGATAAGCTCTTCATGAGATCAAAGTTCGGAAGTGTCTCAATGTTGATATTATTTTAACCTAAACCTGAAATCAATGACGGTGAAAGCGAAATGCCATTTAAATTTCGAAAAATTATTCGACGAAGACGTTTTAAAAGAAGAAAGGACATCATCATGGTCAAATAATGAGAAACCGCGGAAGAGATTTTTGTAAGTGGCATAAATAACGTTTTAGAAGTTTCTTTTGTTAAAGGGTCAAACGCAAAGACGCTATTACAAGTGAAAATGCAAGAGAATCGCTGAATAAAAATAAGATACGAAAGTCGATTCTAAGTCGTGGGTTTATAAGATTAAACACTGGATTCTAATCTGAAAACAAGGATCTTGTTCGTAAGTTTCAAAAGAGGTTTTATGAATTAAAGTAGGCAGCATTTTCTCGGAAGCAACCTGGGACTGCGCATGCATAGGTCTTATCTCAAATCACGTAAGTTGTGAAAAATATTGTGTCCCTTTTTCCAAAGCTTTAATAAGACAAACCAAATATTCCATAAACCGCATAAATAGCTACTAAACGAGCCCTTTTCGTTTGCAATTATTCACGACTTGCGGCCTTTCATGGCATGACAAAATTCAATAAAAACTAAGAACTCATTACCTCATTTTCACATCCGTTCAAACAACAAAAAATCAATGTGTGTTCTATATTTAAAGTCAGCAGACAGGGTATGATTCTACAATTTGTGCACGTGGTGTGTATATCTGTTTATAAGTTTGATCCAATTTAAACAATTGCAACCATTTCCTGACATTTTCAACCCCATAAATACAAAGTTACAACTAACAACCCTAAGCGTAAGAAGAGGAATTATTGTGAAGCGTTTTCAAAAGGATTTAACCCACGTGTCACCGAGTATGTCACGAAAATAGATTAAAAAAAAAATTGGCAACAACTTAAAAGCTTGCTTTACATCTGGTCTATTGGAATAAAGCCATTAATAAAGCACTTGAGATATTTTAAGTTTTTAAAATACTTTTCCCAATTCACTTTTTTTTTACTATTTTACCTTGGGGTCAATGCCATCTGGGTTATAGATTGATCCATCATGTTCAATAATTCCAACACATGTAGCACCAGCGCGGACAAGGTAACGGCATGTGTGAAGACCTACATTACCGAAACCTTGAACGATAAATGTCTTGCCACCCCAACCGGGTGTGGTACCTGCAGAAAAAATAAAAAATAAAATATAAATCCAAAATCCATAAAAGCTTGCAGTGGAATTGCATAAGTATCTGTGAATGCAGTAGTGTCTTATGCAATTTGCTGCAATTGTCGATTTACACTTACCAATCATACTCATGTAATTGGCTTCATTGATGAAGTTCTCCAAACCGTGGAACACACCACGACCTGTAGCTGACACACGACCATGAATACCACCTTGGTTAATTGGCTTTCCTGTCACGCAGGCATGTGCATTGATATCTAAATGACCAATTGTTTTGGCGTATGTGTCGGCAATCCATGACATTTCACGTTCGCCGGTACCCATGTCAGGGGCAGGTACATCAACGCCGGGTCCAATGAATCCCTTCTTGGCCAATTCAAGTGTAAACCGGCGTGTGATTTTTTCGAGTTCATGTTCAGAGTATGTTTTAGGATCAATCCTAAGGCCGGCCTTAGCACCACCAAATGGCACATCGACACAAGCACACTTGAAAGTCATCAAAGCTGACAAGGCTTTTACTTCATCACGACACACATCCAACGAGAAACGAATACCTGAAAAAATTAAATTTGATTTAATATCTGGTTTAATATAAGTTAGGTTAGGAAGCGTAGAGGATAGGGAGTGTACCCGAAAAAGAAATTCTTCACTTTTTAAAAAATCTAAATAAATAAATGGTGACGAATTTATCCAAGATGGAAGCTATGATAGCACATGTACCAACCTATGCATTAAAATAAGTTTTCTTGATGTAGAACTACGTAGGAGGCAGGACACTCTATATGTCCCTAATTAAATGCAGGTAGAGTTTTTTTCTTCAGAGAAATTATAAAGCACTTTACGCATTGTATATTTTTTGAGGTTTTACAATTGTTAATGGGGGTAAGTTAGCCCTAGAAAATAAAAATTACGCAGTCAGCAAACGCCCTCAGCAAACTTAATAGGCGTATAACTGGAGGCGGCTGGCTAGGGACAGAGCTGACTGGATAGGCATGTTGGTTTAAACCACAGTCCACCCTGAATTATAAGCGCTATCAAAAGTAAAGTAAGTATTGCTTAAAATTTAACTTGAGGTTTAACTGATAAAACGCACGGGTATTTACTTAAGTAAATTATATTCCTAAACGCCCGGGTATTTACTTACTTAATTAAATAAGTTATTACCCGTTCTGTTATGAATCTTAATCTTTATAAGTTAACCTTTGAGTTCAACTTTAAACGTACGAAATTTTATCGTAAGTCTCACAACACGAACGTGGATTGCACGAATGTGCCTAAAGGCTTAACTACAACGGCCATTTTTTGCAAAATAAAGTGCAAAAAGGAAAAACCTTAGATTTTCGTACATTCGTACAAAAAATCCTTGTTGACGATATAAAATGAGAAAAACATTAACCTAAACTTATGATTTCTCGGAAAAGAATAAAGGTATCGAAATGATTTGAACTGTATACAAAAGAAGAAAACAAGTCCTTTCATAATCCATTCCAATTTTCACTGTAAAATGTTACCTCAGGTTATAACAGCGAGGTATTGAAAAATACCTTTTAATCGGGAATATCGCAAAAACTAAACCCAATTTGAAAATTTTGACTACGCATTCGAGTTCAAAATATCGAAAACCTTTAGAAACATTTATCAAAGTTTGGGAAACAACAAAAAATTAAATTTTGTTAACACGTGTTATATTTCAAAAATTAAGATCTGATAATTTCCCTGTGTCAAGTTCAATGATTAAGCTCAGTACACTGCTGAAGCGAAACGAAAAATCCTATACAAAAATCACACAACGAAATCGTAAACGAAAAATTTAGTTTTTGCTTTTCTTGGTGGAGACGGACGAACAATTTCGTTTCGCATCAGCAGCGTACTACGCTTTTATAATTAAGAATAATGTTTAAAACACGGAGTTCGCTATTTGACAAATCATACGGATGTCAAATTAATTTTTTAGATATTCTGTATGAATCCACACCATGTCGTACGAATGTGCCTTTTGTGCTGTGCGAAGGTAACCCACGGGTGAGGAGGATTCGTGCAAAAATCTGATCCCAGTAAAATGGCTATAACTATTTAAGCCTTTGACTTAGCAGTGTAAAGTTTTTTTGAAAGTGTAATAATATATATATTATATAAAGTTTATTAACTCGAAGCTGAAGTGAGTTAATAATTAACTAGAAGTAAAAAGGTAAAAAGTGTACGAAGGGTGACCACTTCCCCATAAGCCTTAAAGCTTACACTGTGTTTATCATGATTTTCATGACCCTTGAGCGAAAACTATACAAAAAATCGATTATAACCGGCTATTAAAGAGGTTTATCTATACAATTTTATCAGTTTTCACAAAAAAAAATTGTTGAATTGTTTATTTTATGATATAATGATGGTTTTCCTAACGACAGCTCTTGAGCAAATGTGTGGGAAGACAAAAAATTTGCCATATTGTACTTTATGTCATAACAACTGAGTTTTTTTTTTATTTTTTTATAAAAAAATAAATTCTTTCGTCTCACACCTTTTGTTTGTTAAACTGATTTTCATTTGGATGAATTCCAAATTTTCAGACTCATTTAAAATAGATGTTTATTTTATGATTATTTCCTTCTCTTGTTGCATACAGATGTACATATATTTCTTTTTAAGACGAGTCATACGGTCTGGTTCGTTTTAGAAATTGAAAATAATTTTATAGGTATGTATATGCATTCTTAAATGTATCCATAAGTCGCGATGGGTGATGAATCATTTATTTTGAATCCACAAGACATAATTAATTTCATTCAATTTTTTTTGTACTAGGTCACATACATATATGCAAACATACATAATATTATGTATTTAATTATTCTTATAGACTTTGATCTACTATATAATAAATTTAAAATAAGTAAGAAAGTCGTATTTTTCTGACTGTTGTTAGGTGCATAAAAATGTAAATATTTTAATTTTTTAATCGCCATGATAGTGTCAATATTATTATTATATGATAAGCAGTACATAGCTGTTTGACAGAAATAAAGTGTGCAGTAAATTTTTTGTAATAGTCTCGTGAAAGGTTGTTCTTCTCAAGTGGTTTTGATATCAAAAAATGTCGCAATGTATAGTTCAAGTATTACTCCTATCTTAATCTGCTTTTTATCTTGAGTTAAATTTACGGTGCTTGAAATTTAAAGTCTAACGTTTAAGACTGGTAAGGTAATTATAATATAAGAATAAGAGGCACTTTTTTTTTTGTTTAACCCTTTCAAACCTAATTGTTTGTTTTGGCGATTTGTTATAGAAAAAACTATTACTGCATTTTATTTTATTTTACGAACAAACATTTTCGATGGGTAATTCAAATTATCTTAAGCCAAACAGATGTTGGAGTATATACTTACATATAATGTATTTATGGTAGTGTAAAAAAAAAACAACTAATGATTACAATGCCAAATGAAATTTATTCAACTTAAATCAGAGGTCATTAAGTTCATTACAATGACCGCTTAAACTATTTGTTTTCTCTAAGCATCAGCCAAAGCATGTGATCGTTGTCTTTATTATTGTTATTTTTTTTTACGATTAAATCTACGTATTAATACTTTGAAGGCAGATTTCATGACGTCAATGACAAGCCTCTTTTTGAAGAAAAACAAAAAAAAAAAACATCTCGTGTCTTACACATGAATGTATTGATTGCATTTCGTAATGAACAACATGGTCAAAGAAAAAGAAACAATTTTCTTAACAACTACAGGGTAGGTACTCTCATAAACTGAATATTATTAAATCATCATGATTCATGATATTAGTTCATTTTTATACACTTTTACTCCTTCGATTTAAGTCATATTTTGAATTTTTTTTTCTAGACTATCTTTAGAATGTTAGAAATCAATATAATATATATTATATAGTTCAATACCCTTGTTATATAAGAAGTCAAGAATGTATTTTTCTATTTACTTTGTGAAAGGCATTCGAAACAGTGTCCTTCAAAGCTTCAGATTTTGTGTTGTCCCAGAAAGAAAAGTATATACTTTTCAAATAGTTTTTTGGCGAAAATGATGGGCGAAAATTCTGCTTTTTTTCTATTATGTTTTACAAAATTCTGCTTTTTAATATTCAGTTTTTCAAGATCTGCCAGTAAGTAATTTTTGGATAAAAACTCTGCTCATTTTTTTTTTTTAACTACATAATTTACAAACAAAAAATTTTAACAAAATAATAAATTGAATTAAACTAAGTCAGAAGTTTCATTTTTGAGTTACAATTTTGTTTAACATGTTAATTTTTCAGTAGTATGGTACTATATCTCTTATAATTGTGTAACATAGTTTTAAAAATATAAATGTGAATATTTTTAGCTGCAATAAATAAGAACCTACCATACATTTTGATAAAACTTAAATTCGAACTAATCAGGTTTTCTTCGTCCTTATCAAGACCCTATGAAAAAGGGAGATAGAGTTAAACTGCAAGTTATTTTAGTAAATTTCCAATTAAAAAAAAAATGTTCACCCGATAGAATTTTGATCCCAATCCGTATTTTTCATACAATTTTTTTTTCTTTTTGTACCGAATCGAAGGCCCTATTTCAAGAACTTATAAAATTGTCATTAATTGCTCTTTTTCACAACATTAGTGAAAAATCCATAACTTTTGTACCTACTTGTTATTGTTTTTTTAGGTATCACAAGTTAAATTTTATTTGTAAAAAAAATTCTTCCTACATATACAAGAGTCAAGACGTGGGTTATTTGTTTTCGCTCATATTGGGAATTTTAAAAATATTTGTGTTATTATTTACGTATACGCTTAATACATTTTTATCGTTTGGCCCGGGGCATCGTTCCAAAAACGTTGTTTTGGCCAGTTTAAAGAAAAAGGTTGAGTATGGCTGAACAATTGAATCGTCAATTGTAAGAACGGAATAAGCCCATAATTTTCCGAAAGTTACTTTTTGATGGAAATGGCATCTGTAGACGTAGACACATCTCCAGAGTCGAAAAAAAAAACGGAAAAATTATTTTCCTTGTCAAAGTTGCAAGTGGTTAAAAATTTCATCAGTTGTAAGAACGGAGCTTTAAATATGCGAAAATAATAGCAACAAATATATTTTTGTTTGCATTTTGTCATTAAAAACTATAATTGGTAAGAGAATAAATCAACGATTTTCAAAAGGTGGACTATCTTTGTTGTTTATGATATTTTAATTAGTTTTAGAATTTTTAGAGCTAAATATAATTTTAAAATACAAAAATAGGAAAGGAAACTTCCTTATACATTTTTTATTTCAACTGTCCTACTCTTTTTTATTTATTTGTTCTAGGGCAAAAAAATACATTTTTTATACATGGCTCAGAGTAATCAAAACAAAAAAAAACACAAAGAACATCTGATTGCATATTCAGCTGCTTCAAGTGTTTTTTTTTGTGCGGTATAATTAATTGTTTGAATTGATTTATGTACATATATACTATAAACAATATATAAACAAAAAACAGTCCTAAAATATTTGTATTGTCAGTCAGCAAAAAACAATAAACAGAAAATTATTATTAACTTTGTATACCAATATGTAATAATATGCCTACACGATACATGCTATCTGTTATAATAAACGACCAAAGTTCAATTAACAATATGAAGACAATAACTTTCTATCAAAATAGTGTTTTAGTTGATTTATTGTTTTATTATTGGTGGCAAGAAATAAAGTTCTGCATCAAAATCGGCACTTAAATTAAAAAAAAAAAAGTTGAACTAAACAAATTGAAACATATTTTAAGTAAGAAAAACAAAATAACTCAAGCAAATAGCATCTTTAAAAAAAGAACAAAAACAAATCCAACAAAAGAATGCTTATTTAAAAAATCTATTTTTAGCTAAGTCTAATATTTTTTTAAAAGATCATCAGAATCCATCAACATTGATCATGTGTTGTTTTTTACAACTAAACGTAAAACAGCGCAGCGAGCAATAACGAAAACACACCTCTTGCAAGCCCCCGAGCACGCGCATATTTACATTCAGATAAGTTCTTTATTTGTCTAGTCAATGATGGATTATTTTCTAGGGCAGAAAACGGGCGCAACGATTTAAAATTACTTCAAATCAGTCCAGGTAAAATAAAAGAACGATAGTTTAAATAATGATACAGTTACAAAATTTGGCATGAACACTTCACTTGCCACTAGAACCCAGAATCAAAAGAGTTCAGTTCAATTTTACCATTGTGCCTTTCATTATTTCAAACAGGTTCTCAGTAAAAATGCACCTTTTGGACAGAAACACAAGCTATATTATGAATAATTCTACATTTTTAACCCGTTTCAGAAGTGCCACAAAGCCACAATGGATGAGTTAAAAATTCATAGTACATAAGAATATAACACTTAACTTTTGGCTGGACTTATGACTCCGAACCAACCTTGCGCAGGATCATGAGTGCACAGGCCAAAAGCCATTTTACCAATTTGTTTGGATTATAAGATTATAATAATGTTGATGATACGAAAGTGGGTCATAATTCACTATTGTTAATTTTTGTGGTTGTGCAACACAAAAATTAATATAAAGCTATTTTACAATTTATGTACTCCTACCGTTTGTTCAAAAACACAAATTCTTCATCTCAAGTATTTTGAACCAAGACAAAATATTTTGAGTCTTATACAAAAATTCAAAATTTATAAGGTTGTGAATTTTTCAATACCCAACAATTAATTGGCCAAAAGACCTCACAAATTTTATATGAACTCTTGGCTTATTGGAGTGGATGACATCAGTTATACATAAAATAATACGGCACAAAAATATTTCAAATATTTTTTTTGCCATACGTTTAAAAACACAAAATCTTCCTTACAAAATCAAGCATCATTTTATCATTCATGGATAAAGTTACTTGAGAGGCTGATTTTGAGTTTTTTGGGATTTCGATTTTAATCACAATCAAAGGCATTCACAAACCACGACAATGCGACAAGGACTTTTATATGAAAAACGCTTTGCGCTTTGTCGCATTTGGTGTGGGTAGTCTCATATGACGATGTGTAAATAAATTTTGTCGTTGTCGAGTCGCACTTTGGTTTGGGCAAGCCTTAAATTGTAAATTTACATAAAAAAAACTACGCTGTTCAACTTCACCACAAGACACAAGAGATTTTCCTCATACATTCTAGCTGCTAAAATCATTTTCGTGACTTAACTTCGAGTTTAGCAACTTCTGTTTACCTAAGGGCTCTTTAGAGCAAAATCCGCCTGTGTCTGACCATATCTTTAAATAAAAAAAAAATTTGCGCCCCCAAAACAATGTTATTTTTAGCAAAACACAATAATTCTAAAAAAAAAAAGAGTGGAAAATTTTGCAAAATATATTTTCGCTTTGAAAACGGGCATACATTACACATTGATAAGTAATATCTAATATAATTTTTTTGTACACGTGATTATGTTTAATTTTGGATCTTTAGGATAAATAACCGGTCATTGAAGGAATTGGTTTATTTTCAAGTTTTTTTTTTTTACAATAAGAACTGTTAAGTTAAGAGTCAAACAAGAAATGTTCATTATGTAAATATAATTTTTAAAATTTTATTCAATTTTATCCTAGGACGGGTTTGCCTTCTAAAGGAACCACATTATTGAACTTGGTATTGGGCTTGCTTTAATTTGTGCATAATTATGTGTCATTTATCACACTCGTGATTGCTTCCACATATTGGTCTGTTGATTGGCCACACAATGTGACATTTGCTTAGGCCAGATAAAACAAGATTTTAATTCAATTCAATTTTATTATCTTCCGTCATTTTTTTTTTTTATTTCTTTTATCAAAATAACTGTGAGAATTAATTAATATTTGTGCCAGTAATTGGGGTGGGGGTGGTGTGAAAGAAACGAAATTAAACTGAGTTTATTAAATGTTGGAATGAACACATTGTTGCTGGGTGTTATGTCTTTCAGCTTTCAAAATTAAATGAACGGTTTTAATAATCCAAATATCAGCAATTATTTGACAGGAATATGAGAGAGCTAGTTTAAATTATTAAAAGTATTAATTTTGACGACACAGAATTAAGATGATAATAATATAAAAATGGGTTGAAATTTATAATACTACAACATGGAGAAGAGAATGTTTCGCTCTATGCAATTGGGTATCTATACCATATGCATCCCATATGGGTATAAATGTATAAAGAAAACCAATAGGGATCATATTTAAATGTGGATGTCCACTTGAGAGTAAAAACTTTGCAAGATATGTTCAAGCACCTTAACATGTCTGTTCTGATTACCGAAGAACTAATAAACATATTTTGTAGTTTCTAACAATAAATTTAACAGTAAGTTTTACACTACAGGAAAAATTCTTGTAAGTAACTTCTGTAAAATGTACGTAATTTGTAAGTACAACTTACGTGTTTGGTCCCCGCCTAAGGCTGTCAAACTAGTTTAGATCTTAAAATTATTAAATACCTTTGATTTTTTCAACTTTTCAACTGAAACATTTAAATTGACTTAGTTGATTTTTTTAATGAACTTGAACGTGAAATCCGAAAATTTCGAAGTTTTTGGTGCACTATGCAGTTAGCACAGGTTTTTCGAAGCTGCAAACTTGGTCGGAATTTATTTTTATATTTTTTTTCTTAAGTAGGTATATACATAATGTATATCAATACCAAAATAATGCAGTAGCTTACATTGCTGAACAAAACATTTTTTTTATATCAAATCCTGTAATATAATCGACATTATTCTTTGTATACATTCACACAGCTTCATCCAATATCTTCTCAAACGCTAGAAATCCTAAAGTTAAGAGTAGTACTCAAATCGGTATCAACTCATTTCTTCACAGAAGTACTAAGCCGTAATACTGTCAAATTGGTACCGAGTACTAGTAGGACTCGGTATTAGGTAGGACTTCAAAACCGATAGTCTAGCTGCATTAATACCTGAATCAGAGCAAGATAACTATAATTTTTTTATAGTATCTTGGCTGTTGAATTCTTAAAAATATGAAATGCTTGTATTTTTATGATTTCACTGTCTTTCTTTTTATTTTTTGTTATAACATGCTAAAGAAACGTCATAAAATTAATATGATTTGTAAGAAGAATGGGCGCTGGGGTGTTGCGTGGATAACAGCGTTCGTTGTCAAGTTAAGGAGAAAGCCTTCTATATCTTCAACAAATTACGAATTAGAAACACAAATTTGTAGTTGCAACTACATTTTTTGGATGTCAGTGAAACAGAAATTGTAATTGTTTTAAAATATCTTTCAAAAAGTGGTTTTAAATTGTAATTTGTTAGTTGGCGTTAAAAATTGCATCACGGATCAATACAAATTAAATTGTCTACGAGACAGTGAAATCTTTGAGGCATTCACAAAGTTTCTCGATTGCTCGATTTTAACGACTCAACTCGAATGTTTCAGGGGGGCCCAGATGCTCGGCTGACTTAGTATTTACGTCAAGAAATTGGCCGCTAAGAAAATATCTTCATAGAGCTCTTACACTAGTACTGGTAATAATCTGTTGGTGCCATGAGACAAAGTCAACGAAATTGTGTCAATAAAGTCAAAAAAAAAAAAATGAAAAAAGAGGCGGGGGCGACCCAAACAAGTAACTTTCCATTTTCGCCCTTAATAACTAGAGATCTCAAATTCCAGATCTTCAGAAACCTTAGTAATGGTTCAGTATTAAATGCAACGAAGATTTGGTTTGGTTTTTTTTTGAGCTATTTGGTTTTGTGACTTGAGAGTTCCTCACAGCATTATTATTATTACCAACTATCTTTATACTTAGTACCGGTACTAGTGTAAGGAATCTAAAAAAAAACAAATTTGGGCGCAGTTACATGGTTTAGCCAAATGAAGTGTTATTAGTTCAAAAAGCCAGAACTTTTTTGTGTCAAAACATTTTATATTCAATATGGAACAAAATATGATTTCAAATGACCACATATTCAGAACTTATTATTTTTAACTCAATGCGAGCACTCAATCACAATCTTTTTTACATTGGAAACCAGAATATATTTTAAACCACTTAGAAATCGATAAAATCGAATTGTGGAACACAACAATTTATGATAGAGATAATAGTTCTTATCAAAGAAAATTAATTCGGCATATAAAAGTAGCAATTATTTTAAACAATAAAACAAGTTCATTTTGTCAAAAATTATCTCATTTTATTTTTAACATTGACACACCCTCCCAATGGAATTGAACTGATTTTTTTTTCTGAAGACAACAACAATACCATAAGGATTTACGTATGTATTTCTAAAAATAAACATTTATCTTTATAATATTAATAAATTGGAATATGAGATAACAAGCTTAAATCAGAAGAATTTGTTACTAAGTAATACTACCAATGCACCGGCGACGAAGTTGACACCAATTCTAGAATCCACAATCTGATTGCGTTAATTTTGAAAGCAAATAAATTAAAATAATCTTATCTCGAATCGGGGAAATAACAACTTGTTTTGTTTTTAGTCAAAGTTAAATCTAATAATACTCGCATGTTTTCGAAAATACCTTTGAAAATCACATGTATTAGAATACCCGTGTTAATTACTATGTTAGATTGATAAATGTAATAATTGATTGGTATTTAATACGAACTTGGACTGATTATGGTTTCATAACTTGATTCTTCTCAGTTTATTTTAATCAACAAAAAAAAAAATGCTTACATTTCATGAAAGAATAATCTAAATGCATATTTGCTCAAGAGTGCTTATTAGATTGATAAATACAAAATAAAGTCGAGAAACATAAACATAGCAACCAATTTGCATGTAAACAAAAGATTGTACTTCAATATTTTAAAGATGATACGAACTACACAGTTTAGAATGCCTTATGGCTGATGCATGAGTACTACGATCCTTTTAACCCCATTTTGATGGAGGGAAAATAAAATGCATTGTTCGCCCCCTATACACAATCAAGTGTAGGTTGTGAAAAAAAGTGGTTATATCAAGTGACATTTGAATGGATCTAGATTATGAGTTTGTTTACATTCAAAATATTGAGATGAAACTAGAATTACATCAACAGATTTATTAATTGATGGAAATTTTTCCAAGTCAGTAATTTAGAATTATTAGGTATGAATTATTGTTAAATATTTGTATTCTATAGATTTATTTGATTGATTTTCTAACGTACTACGATTTTTCTTTTCAAAGCTTAAAAAATGTTCCATTAAGGCAGTGGTTCATAACTTTTTTCATCCCACTGACCTACAAGTTTCGTATTTTGTCACAGCGACCTACGCTTACTATAACTTTTCCTCACACACACACAAATTAGTCTATTTTATCATGAAACTTAAAGAAAACATGTACTTGAGACATTTTTATGTGCGAGTGCCGTTGTCCTCGGCGAGGCGTTGTTGGCGTTGGAAATTTGTAAATACGATAACTTTTGTTAGAGTCAACAAAATTGTAATCTGTTAATGCCAAAAGTTGAGGATAAGCTTAGCCTCGGATGACAGTTCATCTTTTGGATAGAAGAGAAATTCGCTTCTCGATTGAAATTCAGAATCGAAACCAGAAGCACTTACCCGCACATAATTTAAGTGTCAAAATAATAGGGTTGAATTTTTTGTTGGAAATTTAGTTCAATTCGTGAAAGAAAAAACCTTTGTGTGATAAAAATAAAACATAAAAAGAAACAAATAAAAATAATGATAAATAAAACGCACGACTGGAACACACGTACTTGCTGCTCTTAGGGTCAAAGTTGCTGTGGACAAGCTAAAGTTTTTAAACATAAATAATTTTATGAGAAATATTAAAAAAAAAAATAAAAATCATTACTAAAATGTAAAAAACTACTTTTTAACTTGTTTTGAGCTTCAAACTTAGTAAAAAGTTTTAAAAAGAAAAAAAAATTGAAAATTGAGATCACCTTTTTTGCATTCCCTATCATCGTAATGACACGTATGATTGTTATCTCGAGTTCGATTTTTTTACGGATCCTAAACTTACCTTATAGTACCGACATATGTTTATCGCAAGTAAAAAAGTGTATTTTGAGTTACAGTGCTGTGTGAAACATTTACAACTTTAACCATCAGAGCTCTTTTTCAAAACATTGGTTTAAAAAAGCAAACAGCGGTACGATTTTAAAAACTTTTTTAATGTAACAAGTTGTCACTCTATTCTAGAAATTGTATTTTGAAGTTTTTAGTGGAAATAAATGGCTTTTCAATATTGGAAATCAAGCAACCTGGCCTGCAGTTCGCAGCATCTTATTCTTGATGAGACAATGGGTAACTGTAGTTTAACTTTGGCTTCTTTAGAAGATGGTGTTGATTTTTTTTTAAGAAATTAATAATTTTCCTATCTTTTTTTGCTATGGTACAATGTGGTCTTCGTCTTCTATGATGCGATACCATCTTTCTACTCTTAATAGCAAAATATTTGGATTATTTTTTTTATTTTAAGATATCCGCACAAAATCATTTATTTTTTGTTAAAACCTAATATGCAGTTCAGCGCAAAAACAAAAAAATAAATTTACAAAAATAAATTGCAAAAAGTACAAAATTGCATTGGTAGCCTGCCTCTGGTACCAATTTTTATAAGAAAAAAAGGTAATTTATGTATTGGTTATGGTGATTTGAAAATGTAAACACCATATATGGAACAAAATTATGCCCAACAGAGATTAAAATTTGCTTCGAATTTTTGTTTTTTGGTTTTGCACGCTGAACTGTAAACTAGCATTAATGCAACACCCAATTTGTTCTTTTCAAAAAAATAGTCGAATTTAATGAAGAAAATCGAGATCAAAACAGAGCAGAACAGCACAAGTACATAAAAACTGTCAGAACAAAACTGTCAGAATTAGAGTTGGTTTTGAATATTTAAAAAATTGTGCCATTAAATTTTGTGACCTCACATTTCTAGCTTCACTTTAAACAAATTGACGCCCTTTTTTAATTGAATCCAATTTATTATAAAAATTCACTAACAAGATGCTGGTTGGATTTACAAATAAAACAAACTCTCATTTCCAGCTTTAACAATTCAATTTCTTCAAATGTGGGAATGGCACAAATGAAAATTTTTATTTATTTCTTTTATTAAAATTGGCGATTTTGATTGAACGACAGCCAAGTCTAAAACAGAATCAAATTACACAAACAAATTTTACATATCTCCAAGTTAAATTTGTTCTCTTGGACAGAACCCAAACTTAATCACTTGTTGAAATGTAGGTACCTATTCTCAGATTGAAAGGGATTTGTTTTTCCCTAACCAAGAGCATTTTTCTTCTTTTTATGTGGTTATTAAAGCCCTAATTACATAACTGAACGACAAAGAAGAGATGCATATGTAGGCACAAGGAGGAAGAAAAAGTAAAAAAAAAAATTCAACACACACAATGTGCAGCATTGCGGAATACGGCATACCTAAAAGCTGACCTGACACGTATCGATTTATTCATCAAAACTTACAAGATGAAGAATTTATTGAAGGAAACTTTAGTGCAAAGGAAAAAAAAGTATGAAAAATCAATGTATGGCTGACGACTCACCTCCTTTTGTTGGGATACGATGAGTACTGTGCTGGGCACGATATCCTGTTATCATTTCGTAGTCTCCAGAATCACGACGCAGGGGGAATGCAATTTCGATGATATGGTCACATGGTTGCATAAGCATCAGAATGCCTTTGACTTTCTTTTGCTTTTCCTCATCGGAAATTTTACCCTTCATTTCGTCAATTAGACGATTCTCGGCAATCTGGCATCCGCGATGGAAGAAGTACTCAACCATGTCGAAGAAACGAGGATCCTTGTCGGTGGGGACATTCTTGAGACGATCGGGAATCTGATGTTCAGAATAGCCACGCGATTGAAGGAGAGCAGTGGGCACAGCTTTGACAAGGGTTGAGACATCCTGCTTGACAGCAGTGTGCCGAGCTAGATTCTTTAAGTGGTACATTTTGGATTTTGATTTTTTTTTGTTCTATTTAATTGGAGTTCACAAAAAAAAGAGTAATTCACAAAATATAATACATATATTTAATATAGAAAATAAGTAGGTAACTATCGTTCTTTTGCACAACCGTTGACTGACCGACCCCGCAACGAACTGATCGAATGCTGAATGGCTAGAATTTATTTTATTTGGATGTTGATTTTGTAGAAAGTTTTCGTAGTTTGCTTTTGCTTCTGCGCTAGCGTTTGTCTTTGCACAAAAGCCGCCTGGTTTGCCTGGTTGGTGAAGTCTGATGCTAAACTGGTGATTGGTGAACCTCCTAAACCAGTTAAGTGGTATAAGTGAGGAATTTAAAATGTGCAAATTCTGGTTCTCTTGTGTTCTTACAAATAAAATCTCGTTTATAAATTACGACTGCGGCTGTATTTAACGTTGTGTAAATTTTTTAAAGGCGCAAGACCGCAACATCTTTGTCTGAGAACACAGCTACGGTTTCGGTCGGTTCGTATGGGCCAGATGGTGGGGTGGATTTGTTGAAAAAAAAATAGCAAAAAAAGCTGTTGACAGCAGCTGTCACTTTTACTGTCGTTGGTGAAATTTATTTCAGTAATGCCATTTTATAGAAATTGTTGGTACCTTTTTCTGTTTTAAGGCTTGTCCAAACCAAAGTGTCGCACTGACGCACGACACATGACAACAAGGGCTTTCATAAGAAAAACCTTTGTCGTCGTGTCGCACAGTCACGTGACAGAGTGACACTTTTATTTGGGGAAGCCGCTTACCCAAACCAAAGTGTTGCTTTGTCGCTCGAGAGGGCCAAACGACAACGACAAAATTTAAGACTTCTCCAAACCAACCACTCTGTCGCGTGGCGGTGCAACATGAAAACGACACAATTTATTTAGAGTAACGACAGCAAATGCGACAGGTGAAAAAGCATTTTTCTTATAAAAGCCCTATGTCGCATGACAATGCTATACTTTGGTTTGGATTAAGCCTTTATTTACATAGCGTTATACTGCTCACCCCAATCGCGACAAATCAACAAACCATTTTTCTTATGAAAGTCCTTTTCGCACCGTCACACTGTTTTGGTTTTGTTTGGAGAGACCCAAGGCTAGGGTTCAGCGACGTCTTTTCTATTCAATATTTCTCCTTAGACAGACATTTTTGTTTGCCCAAACAAGCGTTTGTTAAAAGCAGTTGTCGTGTGACAGAGTACTATACTTTGGTTTACAGTATCAACAACAACGCGACAAAGCGTAAAGCGTTTTTCTTCGCGTTTTTTGTCGCTGCGTTGGCTTAGGAGAGCCTCTAGCGTCTAGCCAAAATAAGCAATTCGTCATGTGCCCATGGTCTTAACAAACTCATCTTTTCTACCCATCTTAACCTTAAGTAAATTTGCTGTCATTTGTGGTGCAGAACAAAAAAAATTATCAAAATAATTTTCTATTAAAACGATTTTTAATAAAAACAGTATTTAAATTAAATAAATAACATTGTGCATTTATTAGGGTCAATATAAAGTTAAATATTAACATTCAATATTATTGAACAGAAACTTAAACTGTCCAGAACTCCGACCATCTACAAAAAAGAAAATACAAACCTGCACATGCCACTTGCACGTGCCCTTAATTGAAAATTGCACTTTTTTCAATTGATTTCCTTCGATTACGCTGGAAAGGTGTAGTTTCTTTTTTTTTTTTGCTGTTCTTAATTTAACAAGAGCATGTCTTTGTAAGAAAATTATAAAATCAATACAATTAATCTGCAAACAATGGCAAAAAGCAAAAGCATTGTTTATCTTGGCTATGAAGATGAAGAAGTCACAGAAAAGCACAGGAATCTCATGAATAGCAGTGTCAATAAAATTGGAGGATGTCCTGTAAGTAAAATTCAAATATTGCATAACGTAGCTAATAGTTTGTAATGTCTTCCTAAGGACTGGCCGGTTGCCGATATCAAAGTTCCAAATTGTCCAATCTGCAGCTCTGTTCGTCCATTGCTTGTTCAACTATATGCTCCGCTAGATAATTCCCAATTCCATCGCACTCTGTATGTTTTCGCGTGCTTGCATCCTTCCTGTTCAAGCACTAGCAAAGGATGGCTGTGTCTGCGTACCCAAAATCTAGATACGTCCAACTGCGACTTTGAATCTGCCGCACCAGGTATTAAGAACAAGAAATCGTCCTCTGCTCAAAAGATGTCTTGGTGCAGCGGAGTTGACGATTGGGGTGACGAAGCTGAGGATTTCAATCAGATTGAGGAAAACGGAAATGTGATAAAAATGGACAATACCAGGTTGTCCGATGACGAAGACGAAAGTAACTCGATGGAAAACGATTTGATCTGTGCTTTGGACAATTTGGATGTCGATGACAAGAACGCTAATTGTGGAGCACAAGGAGGCGTCGGTGGTGGCCAAGGTGGCCAAGGTGGGGCAGGGGTTGGTGCTTTTGGCACAGTCAATGTACAAACTGGTTGTGCTGAAATCGAAGGTGGAGAATCTGATGTGGTTTTGGTGGAAACACCTCAAATTCCAGAACGTAATCTGATGGCTTTGCTCAAAGAAAGTGGAACTGACCCGTGCAAAATCACAGATCCCACATTGAGAAGCTTCTTTCTGGCTGTGGACGAAGAACGAAATGTATCATCGCCAACAAACTATTTTGGGTTAACCGATCATGTGCGAGACTTGTATCAGGAATACAAAAAGTTGGAAGATTCTCTTGGCGGTGTAAGTCCTATGACTCCCCCTACTGGATCGGGTAACGGCGGCAGTGGAGCAAATGATGGTGAAGGAGAGATGTATGAAAAAGGCATTCCCGTTCATGGCGATATTATGTTTCATAATTTCTTGTCTAGCATACAATCCAATCCGGGCCAGTTAATAAGGTGAGTAGTAATAAGTTTTTTTTTATAGAATTCGTACTCTTTCTTTTGAATGGGACACACTGCTGGGTATCCATTTATATGATACCCTTTCCTGCAACCAAATTGTACAGATGAGCTGGTGTATACTCTGCTGGTGTATGTCTGTGTAGTAAGACTATCTACACCAGCAACCTTATGAGACTTAAGTTTGGTTTCACAGTTTGGGAATTTTTTGAACACTGACTAAATTACTCCTACCACCTGTACTCCTATTTTCATCACAGAAAGCCACTGTTCTTGCTTTGTTGTACCCCTTTATACAACTTTCGCGCAGCTTAGGCCAAAGCAAACCTAAGTTTACCCGACCGCTTGCTTTGCTTCCTTCTGATAAGTTGGTGTTGCTGTCTTTTTTTTTAAACTTACGGGCTCTTTTCTGCTTCGCCTGCAACACTGTTGCGAGGCAGCTGGAGAGGATTTTAGATTTTAACAGGGCTGGATGAGGAAAATGGATCTAGGAAATTAAAATGGAATTAGATAGGTAGAGGCTAGGTAGCGGAGGCAAGCTAGCTGGTGACCCTTGGCTGAACTTGCCGCGTGTAAAGGCGATTTTACCTCCGTAAATATTACTTACCTCAAACGAAACTCATTCGTGTCACACGTTTTTTTTTATCTATTTTGGTCCAGAACACAAAGGGTTCTGCTGGTGTTGTTTCAGTAGGCACGTATAAGTCTGAATAATTCTAGGGAATTTGAGGTAGGATACGCATGAGCCTACGTCTGATTCAGATGAGATTATGAGCATTCATTAGTTCAACACTAATGTCTATAACTTTGGCAAGTCAAGTCCGGTTGGATGAGACCAGTATTTAGTATGCATGCAGTGGCTACCACGAAGATGTAAAATAAGCACAATTGATGTGTGAAAAAAAATAACGGTATTACATACTCTTTCCCTTTTCTAGAAAATCTTTTGCTGTAATATTGATATCGGATTCATCATAATCGAGTTCTTTTTTTTATACAATAACTGGGACCATAGTTTTCCATCATCTTAGCAATCCTTGGATGGCAAATGGCTCAACAGCAGTCAATGTCCTCTGAAAGTTATTCAGTCAAGATTGTGTTCAGGAGCAAACAATTTTATTTTTCAATCATTATAATTTACAATTTGATTAACATGAACTCTTCATTTAAAAATTGTATATCTTTTTTTTTACAGATACTCACGTGATGGTCATCCACTATTAATAGCGCCACTAAGTGAGCCCATACCAAAATGTCCAAATTGTGGTGGTGAAACAGTCTGTGAAGTTCAAATTCTTTCAACGCTCATTCCCAAACTACGAATGCAACAAAACGATGATGCCGCTCCAATTGAGTACGGAAATGTCCTGGTTTTTACATGCCTCAACAGTTGCTGGGATACACCTGACAAAATGCGTTACGAGAATATAATTGTTCAAAAGGAAAACTAAATGCTAAGTTATCTATAATTTACATTTATTTATTTTATTCCGAACTAAAAATCAGTACCTAGATTGCTTTTTAGTATGTAAACGTATCTAGTCATTTCTTTTGCAGCATTTCTCTGTATCTGCCATAAGCGGGTCCTTATAAGCTAGATAGATTGTAAATGCACATTTTTGATTGTTGGTCTTCTAACAACA
Organism: Meliscaeva auricollis; assembly: GCA_948107695.1. NCBI lineage: Eukaryota > Metazoa > Arthropoda > Insecta > Diptera > Syrphidae > Meliscaeva > Meliscaeva auricollis. Next base: position 77,975,715 of record OX403616.1, on the reverse strand, counting down.
ACAACAGAAAATTGCACACTCAAAAGTGCTTTGTCAATTAAGTAAACTAAGACATTTTATGAGTAGAGACTAATATAATATTTCGATGGAACATATCGTTTTATATTTTAATCTATTTTCTTTTATAAACAAAAAAACAAGAAACGATTGATTGGGAAGTAGAGAAGTAAACAGTAAGAAAAAACAGCAATAGGCTGAATGAGTGATGTTCATTTAAGACAAAAATTATGCAACGATTGATTGATTGCATGTGAGGAAGATGAAAGTGATTTTTTGAAAGAAAATGAAAAATAAAAATAAAACCTATATATTTACTGAATTGTATTGTAAAACACGAAATAAATTTGAATAGGTACCGTGTCAAAGTTTAAGCATTGATGCTAAATAATAATTATATATTTCTTCCACTATGTAGATTTCTATTTACACCACATACAAACTAACAGTTATTATATTCGAAACGATCGATGAGCAGGAATACAATATAAAAACAAAAAAATATAAAACTCAGTTATTTTTTAATGCAAGCAAGAGAGAAAAAATATGTTTGTCCTTTTAATTAACTAGCATACATGTAACGGTGATAAAATATATATTTATTTGAAAAAATAAGCTCATTTATAAATATTTATTATAAGAAATCAATTGTAGTTCCGTAGTGTTTTCAAAAAAACTATTAATATTATAGAAACAGAAAACAAAAAAATAATTAAAAGTAGATTTAGATTATGAAAAGTGAAAAATTTAAGCATAACCTACTCATAGACAAACTACTTTATTAAGAAAGTACTTTTTTCCGCAAATAAATTATAAATGACTCAGTTATAAATCTTAACCAAACATAAATATTATGTACTTTTTTTTACCGATTTTCAGAAGATTGTTGCTTACAAAATCTGGTAGCCCTTGAATATTTAATCTTTATAAATACATCTACATGAACTTTTAAGTCTTATACGAAAATTGCGAAAGGAAAACTAAACAGAAATAAAATGCGTAAAAATCGAGAAAGAAAGAGGTAGGTAAACTATTACCATTCTATGCAATCAAAGAAATTTTGGGTTTCTGCAAAGAATAAGAAAATAAAAAATAAGTATATAGTACATTTACATTGGCATTTGTATATTATTACAGGTAGCTGTCAGAATTAGAAATTGAGAACCAATTTGTTCACATTTGATCATCTTTAATCCATGATTATTGCTGTAAATCGTCGAATATCTGCTTAAACTAATTTTTTTTCTGAGAACCTAGAGTTTCAGTTGTTAATCATAGATTAAGCAAATCAACCGATTTTGTTTGATTAATGCCATTTAACTAGAACTTCTGATAAATTATGCTAAAACTTAACCCGTTGTGAACAAAATAGCCCTAAGTTGTCTTTTTGTCGAGCCTACTCTGGTAATCACCCTGGCGTGTGTGCTAAAACACCATGCTCTAGAGCAACAAATAACGTTTCTGGGAAACGACTTTACTGTTATGAAGAGAGAGATACAGAACGAAGAGAACTGTAAAGTTTTATTTTAACTTGGACTCGAATTATGGCTTCTAGAGCGTGGCGTTGTTGAGCAAACGTCTTCCGGAATAAAGGTGAATGTTTCTTCTCCGTACTGTTTTATTAGATTGTAGATTTAGTGCTTTCATTAACATATTCCTACTCCTTAATTTTAGTCTATCGTACAACTTACATTTTTTTGTGTCGATTTGTTTGTGCAAAAAATGCATACGCAAAATAACAAATTTGCTAAATGAAGGATTTCTCCTTGACTTGACAACGAAAGTTGTTATCCACGCAACACTAAGCGCCCATTCTTCCTCCAAATCATATGAACGGTCCAGTCGAAAACGGCACGTGTCCACTTTTTGTAAAAATAATTAAACTAATGATGAGGTCTCGTAGTATTTATTTACTATTTTCTAAGGGTATCCAAACTTTTAGAAAACCAATTTAATTATTTCTTAAACAATACAAAAAAGATGTGCGTTTAGTACTACAAACAAATAAATCTTTAAATTGCGTTTTTCTCGGAATGGGTTTGAATAGACCTACGCCGTTTTTCTCCTGGACCCTTCTTATTTATTTTCTGGTGTTTCTTCTGCAAGATAACAAAAAAAAATATTGAAATAAATAAAAACGCAATCATTGCCTATTTTTTAGAATATAAGAGACAAGAAACTATACACAAGTTATAGTTATTTTGCTTTGATTGCCGCTAGGCTATCGATTTCGAGGCCGTAACTCGTACTCGGTACCGATTTGACAGTATTGCGGCTTATTACTTTTGTGAAGAACTCACTAAGTATCAGCCTGAGTACTTACAATTTGTATTTGTATAATAACCAGGTACTTGCCGATTTTCAGGAGCTTACTAATAATCGGTACCGAATTGAGAGTTCTAGGGCTTGGCACTTGGGTGAAGAAATGAGTTGATACCTATTTTATATAACTATAATAGACATGAGCTTACATAAGATCTTGTCAAATCCGAACGAACTGCTTCGTCATGTTTCCGAAAACATGACCAATAGCCATAACGAACATAAACGAGATCATGCCTATTATAATGGGACCTTTATTCTTGTGCATGTCAATTCACTCTTGCGAGGAATCGACAATGGGCTGGGAATCGAACCCAGACTGCTGGAGTAATAGTCAATTGCACTAACCATTACGCCAACGTGAATTGAAGAGTGAGTCAAAACTAAATAAAACGTAGCTTTGAGCCTTGCCAGTTGCCATACAACTGCACTCCGAACCTGTGTCAATGCATTTGTATTTGTGCAACTCGCACTCCTTTTTGAAGTGCCGAATTTTATTCTACAAACACCTGTTCCTATATTTCTTATTCTTAGTTTTTATGGTTTCCTTGGCTGACATCCCTGTTCTGAGTTGTTGTAACATCCTCCAGGGCAGGACTTGGAATCAAAAATTATCAAAATAGAAACGATATTTCCAATCCCCGAGTTCAAGAACATTCAGTTCAGTTAAGTAGAGACGCTCTTATTGGCCAACTATCACAACAAATCTAACTTTTTCAGATTTTTTGTAAAACTTGACCAATCAAAGAGCCTCAACTCAACTGAACTAAATGTTCTCAAACCCAGAGATCGAAAATAACGTTTCTATTTTGATGTTTTCTCTAGGTCTGCTATGGCTAACATCCTCGAAATTAATATCTCCCTAACTATAATTTTATGAGGACTGCAAAATTTCCCTGAAAAATCTATTCATGATGCCAGTTACATTTGAGATAGGAAATCTTTCGAGCATCACTCACAATTCCAATTTTCGATGGAGGTTTTTAATGCGCGGCACCATTAATTCAATAATGTTTCTAGATATATCATTCTAGTGCTTTCCATATCTTTTAGAGAATTCTTTTACGGAAAGTCTACAACTATTTGCTTTAGCAAATTTTTCCGGAAGCTCTTTCATACTTTTAACTTTTAAGCTAGAAAAAATAAAAAAAAACAATTATTTCCACTTTACAGTCCATTTATTTTCTTATGTACATAAGAATTAAATTCACAATTCCATTTATTAAGCAAACAAAATGGTTTACATTCATTTTTGTAACTTTGTTACCTTTTAAAAAGCATTAAAATATGTATGTATTGTATTTAAATATAAAATAAAAAAGTTCTACAAGCATTTGTTTCAAGTTACCACTTACTGCAATGGTGCTTCAGCATCCAAATGATAGCTCCTTACACAGGAAAATCGCAACGGTGGATACTTAGAAGGAGTTAACTCAAAATCACTTGAAACCTCCCGTTTATTACGAACCAATATAATGGAGTAGTTCTTCCATTGCAACTGGCTAAATCGCTTTTTAGGTGTACTTGCAATATTGAATTCAATATAGTATGTAGTGAAATTAGCCTCGATGTCATTTGCGGCAGCTGCAACACTGCCTCGACGTTTGCCACCACCGTAATAGTGATCACTCTTTGGAAGTCTTTGGTTCTTCTTGAGCATCACGGTCACTGTGTCGCCATGCAAGCGATAATGTCCACGCAACACTTCAGAGCGTAATTGATTTAGATTTTTCAAGCGTGTTACTCCCTGAGCCGGCTCATCGGATGACGTCATCATTAGAACAGTCCCATCGGGCAAGAAACGTATATAGCGATAGTATTCGACCAATTGAACTGGTCTATAAAACTGATCTTGAAAACTGTTCTCGCCCAAACGCAGATAAGTTGTCTTGCTGATGTAGCAGCCATTAAAGTGAATGCGTTCCCGTTCAATGAACATCTGTCGCCAGCTATCATACGGGGTGCCAGTGATGCATCCGAGATTAACGCCCCAAACTCTAAAAAGTAGAAAATAATGGAAATGGAGGCCAATTGAAACCGATTTAAACTCACTTTAAACAAGCCTGCCTCCAGATTTCATCATCTCTAGCACAAAGATAGATTCCCTTGCACACTGCAGCACATTGCTCCAAAGATTTCATGTCCAACTGCGTAGATACTACCCAACGAAGAATATACAAGAGAATCTCCGTTGGTAAATCTGAAATGTGCATCTCAGTTCCGATGACACCCGCGTCACGATTACTCATGATCAGCCTTCCTTGCTTGGCTATGTCATTTTGAAATCGTACAAACAAATCTCCTTCCAGTGGCTCTTCCTGTTGCTCCTCATCTGTATGCACATCAACTATTCCAATGGCAGCTGTAACATTATTGTTATTCGGTTCGTTTTCAATTTGCTGTGGGATCTTGCTTGCTTCGTATGCTTTGAATTCAATATCGGGATCCAGCTGAACAGCTCGCCGATAGTATTGCAAAGCGTCATAGACCTTACCACGCTGCTCGAGTTCCACAGCATGCTTGAACAGATCTTGAGCTTGTACTTCAGGACTTGTGTTATTGTCCAGCGACAATGATTTGTTAAACAAAGCATTCTTGTTGTTTGTTGTCGGTTTCTCATCGGGTTTAAGCTCTTTTTGCCAATTCTCTCGAAACTCATCTAAAGCTGAACGAAAATCATTTACCATGTTATCCATTCTGTTAGCTGTGCTTGTATTATCGGACGAGGAGGAGGACGAAGACTCGGCTTCAGCTTCATCATCGCCATCTGATTTGTTTCCACTTAGCTGTAATTATGGCCAAAAAAAATAAACAATAAATTCACGTATACAAGTCCTAAAATACAATTTTTATCATCGTGCTTTTTGATGTGCGTAAAATTACGCACAGTTGCATTTCGGAGATCCGAAGCAAAAACCCATAATGTGTAATACCAATAGGCTAAAGGACCCCGCAGTGTGCCAACAACCAGAAGACCATCGTTCCCAAGGACAGAACAATCAGCAGCAGTGAAAACCAATGGTGTGCTGTGAAAAATGTTTTCATAGTCGCTGCTGATAGAAAAGTCAGTTGGGCCAAGAAATAAATAGTGTCCGCCTGGACAAAGATCAACGAAAACATATACTTAGAGCACGTATCGCAGCTATTTGAGCAGCAGAGAGAAATGAGCGAGAGTCTATGTATCGCATAAAGATGAGAGAAATTTACTGAAGAAACAGAAGAGGCTGCAAATTGGTGCGACAGCTGAACTGTTTATAGAATCACTAAGGAGCTCACAGCGTACAAAGCTTAAAACAACATCCAATGAATGTTGTAGACGGTTCTCTGCTCGTGCTTCCCCGTGGAGAAAAGAAATTATCTTCAAGCTTCCGAAGAGATTTGATGTAGTGTGAGAACTGGAGAGGAATTTTGGGTCTGTCTGCGTCCTGACCCCGAAAAAGCAGGTATCTGCACTGGTTCATTCTGTATTGACAACATTAACACCTTGCGTATCATTATTGAACCATGCATCGAATATCTATCACCACTTCGCCTGCTGTTTAGATTGCCTTCCGCAGGAGGGGTATTCCAGAAAAGTTAATTGCTATTAGAGCAACTTACGATGGATGCGAACCAATGATGAGTCAGGCAGTGCTGCTTACTCTCACCAATACCAATTCCTGTTAGTGATAAGTGATATGCTATGCGCCTGCGCAGCCCTTTTGAACGGAAATGGTGGAATTCAATGGAGTCTGACATCATAACTAAAACATCTGGACTGGGCCTACTCTTTCATAGGATTGAGGATCTCCATCAAATGAACTCATCCGTTCAAGTCAATATTTTTGGACAATCTGTAGGAGAGTAGAAGACTTCCAATATCTTGGGTTTTGTCTCTATAAAAGGCGGAACCGAACGAGACGTCGACAGCCGTATTAAAAAGGCAAAGGCTGCGTTCGAAATGCTGTCCAAATATGGAGAATAAATTCAATCAACTTAAAGACCAAACTGAAACTGTTCCCCCCTAATGTTGAATCTCTATAGCTGTAGCACGTGGAAAATCCTAACTACTGTCACAAGTAAGCAGCTAACATTCGTGAATAGGTGTCTAGGAAACACCTTAAGGGATTTCTGAAATAATTGTTTATCAAATAAAGAAGTTCATATGAGAACGGGTCAACAATCCATAGAAAGAACTAAAAGAAGATGTAAGTGACAGTGGATTGGTTATACGCTTTTATAAGGCAACGATTGCATTGCAGGCCAAGCGATGCAATGGAACCCATTCACACAGGCTGTTAGATAATCGATCGGGTGGGCCGAGAAGCAGATGGCGCAGTACAGTCGAAAGGGACGCTGGATAGATGGCAAAGAGTTGGAGAGAATTGCAGTATATCTCCAGATACCGTACACGATGGGGTAGTGGAGGCTATAAGCCCCCAAGGGGATCACAGCGAATTCAACAAGTATTTGCTTCTTTGGGAACCTTATAACTGCTCCTTAAGCAGAATGTTCCTGATGGAGATTGTTCCGAACTAGGTGTATCTGTCGTCCAAAAAGACCAAAAGACGATGCTTTTTCTTGAGGGTCGTTTTTAATTTTTACATTGAGGGAATGGGAAACAATGCTCCAGTTCGAGTTACCATTCTTCGAATCCTAGGACGGCAATGAAGAGTGCTCCAAAGATCACTTTATGGTTTGGCAGCACGTTATAAATTTTAAACGGTTCAAAGCTATATCTCTCAGTGCTACTCTTAATTTGCTCAGAGATGATTAAGGTGGCATGTAAACTTGCCCCGATAAAAAAACATGACAATTCGTTTTCTTTAATTCTTTTGACCAGATTGTTCCTGCAGAAAAGTAGAATTAATCAGAAATTTTGTATGAATATTTCTCCTCTAAGTTCGTGTATGTATTTGTTGCAAACATGTATTCTTGAAACGCAAAAGCCAAATATACCTACCTACCTAGGCACATCGTCCCTATTTTCAACTGGGTGGATAGGAGGATGGGATTTTTTTTTATTATTTGGTAATCAATGTCGTACTCTCATAGCATTAGGAAAAAGATGTAGCTACTTCCAACGAAAATAGAATATTATTCAATAACTTGCCAACAATTTATATTTATAGCTCTGCGGCCGGTCTTACCATGTTGTTCAATGAGAAGATTTACGTTTTACTTCCTTATTTGTCGGGTCACTCCGGTTATCTGGTATGAGTTCAAGGTCTATTTACCAATCGTTGGAAGGAGGCTCTGCGATAAATAGCTCACGGTCGCTGTACCTTATGATGAATGGGCGATTCTTTACTTCTTGATATTGCAATTTGATTGACACTGTAAGTTGGAACCTTTTGGCCATATTATTATATCGAGAGAAACCAAATGGAATTTCTCACACAAACTTCCTTCAAATCCTCACTTCGTTTAAAGCTTAATCAAGATTTATGAGTTTTCTTTTCTTGATTTTTTTAGAACTACTGAAGGTTTTTTCTTTTATATTTTTTGATCCAATTAAGCAACTTTGTTAAAATGTTTATTTTTACTTTCTCAAAATATTTGTGTTGTATATGGGCCCGGCCTATACGACACAACACTCTTTACTCTGGTTAAGTGGAGTGATGCTAAACAGTTTTTCTTCCTTCTAATTGCGCACTTGAATCATTCCGAATAAAATTAAATCCTTGATGGGGGGAACATTTTATGATTGGGAAGGGTAGGTAGATAAATATTTATTTTATGCAAATTTAACCAAACACGGCGGAGTTATTTTTGTTATCGTTCCGAAAGAGGTGAGTATTTGCATCGGTGTACACTTGATGTCCAATCAAATTCAAAGGATTCACAAACACAAATACAAGTTTTTGTAACAAATCATCCTTCCTGAGTTTTTTTTTTCGCGTGGTGAAATACAACTGTCATTTATGTTGTATATTACATCATCAGCTGACTGTCAAAAAATTCCGAAGAGTGTGTCCATTAAATTTTGATTTTTAACTTCAGTGCAACAAAGCGACAAGGGCTTGCATATGAAAAACGTTTTGTCTCTTGTCGCATTTGGTGTGGGTACTCTCAGGCCTTGTTCTGACAGAGATATTTTTACCTTATACCGTACACTTCTTTTTACCAAGTGCCGGTTGGCTATAAGTTTTGTATAGAGTTGTTCACATAGAGTCCATGTGGTAAAATGCCGTATACGAGAATTTTTTTCCCCGTATACCGTATAGATTTGCCATCCGGCAGATTTTTATTCGATTACTGCCACATAGATTTTAAGGGATGCGTGGGCAGTATATTGCTTCGGTCTTTTTATATACATTATAATACAAATATATCTAGTTAATCCCACTTTTTGTCGATAAAACCATAAATACCTGAGATAAGGCTTGCCCAAACCAAAGTGCGCCAGTGCGACCCGACAACGGTAAAATTTGTTTACACAGCGTCTCATGAGAGTACACACACTAAATGTGATAAAGCGCAAAGCGTTTTTCATATAAAAGCTCTTGTCGCACTGTCGTGTCAAATAGCTGTCTCTTGCGCGACAAAGCCACACTTTGGTTCAGTCAAGCTTGCATGGTAATTTCCCAACGAAAACAGAATGATGTCGCTCAGCGGTTCGGCCAAGTTCAAATGATATTTCACTTCGTTGCTCAGCGATGAGCGATTCACTCTATTTCAGCTCTTCACATTATGTCAGCGACGAACGACAACACGACACATCAAAACAATTTATTTACACAGCGCCATATGAGAGTACCCACAATAAATGCGCAAAGCGACAAAACGCTTTTTGTCGTGTTGCGTAGTCGTGCGACTTTTTGGTGTGTGCAAGCCTTTAATCCAAGACCAAAAGAGTGTGTTCAGAAATGCTTTGAATGTGATAGCAGCTTAAAAAATGTTTCCGAAAATGTTGGTGGGAATTTCACCACACCACACTTCACTGAACCCACATAAAAAAAAAACACCATTCTGGTTTGATGTTTTATTGCAGTTTTCATTTTTAAACAATTCGAAAAAACAAAACAACTTTTTCGCGTTTTATTTAATCCAATACAAAATAATCACACAAAAAAAAATGGAAAACTCTGTGAATGTTAATTTAGAAACTGACGTTGTAACTGGTGAAACTGTTGCACACTTTGTGACCTCAATACTAGAATTTCTTTTATACCAACGAAATCAAATACCATTTGTGTGCAAAACATTTAAATATTTAATTTCAAAGTGGAAAAATAACGAAAGCAATGACGATCTGCCGATTAATTTCCAGCTAGAACGACAGAAAGATATGGCCAGGCAAACATTGGATTGTATAAAACTTATGGGAGAGGTAGTTAAAAAAAAACAATAAGTTACAATTCTTTTGGATGTTTCCTCATACAATATTGGTTTCACAGACAATAAGCAAAGGATTCCAACAAAGTGACATATCTCGAGTCAGATTTCTATTTGGCTCCACGGCTGCATTACCAAAGGAAGCATACACCATTGTCGTTCCATCAATTTCCAGAATACACTCATACGAACATCACAAACTCCAGACCCCCGTTCTTAACCAAGCACTTATGTAAGTTCTGAATATCGTTCTAGAATTCATTCATCATCTTATGAATGTTTTACATTTTTAGTTCCCTGCTTACCTCTGACTGTCTGTACAACACATTTTCAACAAATCTGTGTCCGACGAATGTTTTTCTTGAATTGGAAATGCCCGATCACGGAGCTATCGGTTGGGAACAGGTGTTCTCGACGGATCTATGTGAATTGCCAGCTAGTTGCAAACATATTGTAATCAACTTGGTACATGTAATACCCTCAGACTATGTTCAGACAAAGTGCTGCAAGGACTTGATGATTTTTGAAGATTTTGCAAACTTATCTGTAGAAAAACATTGTTCGGAGAAGGTGGATACTAAGACTCAGAACACAACACAAGTTGGATGGTGGGAAGCTTCGACAATTGTTAGAGGATTTAAGCAAACAACAGTTAAAGGAAACAATATCTGGCAATAGTAAAACGAGTCTTCTTTTTTAATTAATAATACACATTTTAATTTCTTAGAAAACAAATTAGTTTCTCCAGATTTTATTGTCTTTTGAGGTGCGCAATGCTTACTCTAAATGGACTCTTCTAGTCTCAAGTTGTTGGGGTTCACTTTCAACGTGATCACTTCGTTGCAAGTGATGCTTTATATTATTCGTAATTCTTGGACTAGAACATCTCATATAGTAAATCGTTGAATTTTGTTCGGCAGATGTTGGTGAGCTATTGACCCAAAAATCGTTTGGTATAGTTTCTTCCAGTTTATCCTTCTAAAGCATACAATTTTACTAGTGAATACTATCCGAATGAACTTTAGCATGCCTTATTTACTTTACTTTTGATGTCTCTCTAGTCAAAAATAATTAAAAACTTACCTTATTGGGTAAAAGTAGATTTGTGGCCTGTGGATATAATGACAATGCAATTATAGCCACTACTCATGGATTCCGTCAAAGCGGAATGTTCTCCGATTTATACGAATCGGAGAACTTTTGCTCTTCGGAAGAATACCTTGATGCAAAAATTCTCTGTTTCTGTTGAAATCTGAATTTTCCGCTCCAACGTATACCTCGATAGGGCCGAGTTGTCATAAGTTAAATATTTAGAAAGTTATTGATGAAACAGTGCCCAAATCACGAAAACGATATTACGATATCGTATCTTTTATTGCCCTCTCTATATTTTTCTATTGAAATGATAAAGAATTCTGTTGAAACAATGTCGTCCAATCGTTTTTATTTTACGTGATTTGTGCCAGATATCAAGGATTTGGTTTTAAAAAATAAAGAATTAATTTAATAGTTTAAAATGAACAGCTAACTTTGCTTATCATCGATATTGATTAACTAAACAGCGGCGTTGCTTTTATTTGTAAATTATTTAAAATGAAGGTTTAATAATCAGCCCTCTTGTGAATTTCACGTGAACAAGATTCTACCCGAAAAACTTCCTTTTCACTTTTTCTCTATTGTTTATTTCCGGCGAACAGTTATTCACTTTTCGAGAATTCTTTTTACTTTGAATTTATTTTTCGTATGAAATGGAAGCAATTGTAAGCTCTTTATCCTTAAATTTTAGGGACAAACAAGATAACAGTTTGTGCGGAAAACGTGAAAGGTTTTACGGCCGAAACTCACAATAGGGCTGAATACAAATATAAATAAATATAATAATAATAAATATTTAGCCACTTTACGTTTCTGAGATCTTTGAGTGCTCAGTAATCTACTTGTAAGCATAACCAACCTGAACAGGATTTCTTTAGTAAATTGCCGGTCAAAAACATCAGAAAAAAAGTTTGTATTCATTTTTCAGGTGCTGTTAAGAAAAATCTCTGAGTTCTCATTAAACTTGAATTGGCTAATTATTTCAGTTGATAAATAATAGTAAAATCTTATGTATATATTAAGATTTTCAAGACCTCAATTGATATATTTATGATTTTTAGTTAAAATCATTTTATTCTAATATCGATGTTTGCGTTTTCCCAATATTTTTGAGACAACCATATTTATCAGAAAATATTCTATTAATTGCAATGTTTATAAACAGGTTATTTTTGTTCGCAATTAACTTGAATAAAATACTTTTAGTCTAAGAGCCGGGAGCAGATTTCTTGTGCGAGAGGTTACCGATTCATATTAATAGTATAATTAAGTCCGGTCATAGTGATGATGAAACCGTTAGTCTGTCTGCAAGTGGGTCGTTGCCGAAAAAATGTGCAATAACAAAGCAATACATGCAAGCAGACTAACGATTTCGTCATCACTATGATTTGGCCTGATTTTGATTTTAATATGAATCGGTTGCCTCTCGCGCAAGAAATTTGCTACAGGCTTTCGGTCTTTTATTTGACATCGATGATATTTATTTATTTATAGAAATATGGATGTTTTTTTTTAAATTTGTTTGTTCTAATTTAAGTCTGGTGTTACAAACAAATAGCCCACAGCAATTTTCGGGTACGAGTAAAAGCTTAAAATCACTGGCGCTTTAAGATAGATCCTGACTTTCTATAATCACACATCGAGTTCTTGTATACTGTAGCTGGGGCGTTTCTGAGCAAAACTTTATTTAAAATGCCTTTTTTGGACCCTCAAGACAATTTTTTATAGCACAATCATTATCGTTTAAAATAAAAGAAATAAGCGCTCTAGATATGCATACGGGAGTCCAAGACCTTTTGCATGGGGCATTCTACCTGCAATACGTACTTGAAAAATGCAAAAAAATTAACTTTCGGTTTATTTGCGATAGAAAGATAATTCTTCTTTGCAATGATAAAATAGTCTCTCCTCATTACAAGTACGTGGGTCCATTCTTCATGCAAGATGCACTCGAAAAAAACGAAAAATTCAACTTTCGTTTGATTTTTGAAAGCAAATAATGTTTCTTTGTAATGATAGACCAGTCTCTCCTGATTACAAAAACGGCGGTCCACGACCTTTTAAATGTGGCATTCTTCCTGCAAGATGAGCAAAAAAAAATACAAAAACGAATTTGGAAATAATTCTTACAGCATAGATAGTTCTTCATTCCAACGATAAAACAGAGCATTTTCATTACAATAAAGAAGGTAAGGTGGACCTTCTCGACGCTTTAAATCTAGCCTTTTACCTGCATTAATATTCATTTCTATTGATCATTATGAGTTTTTAAATGTTCTGTTTTTATTTTTTGTTCTTATGTTCCTCTGTTCCATTTTTAACGTGACTTTCCGCAAGCTTAGGAATAAAAAGTAAAAAAGGAAAATATCAAAGTAATGAAAAATGAAGAACTATCTATCAGACGATTACAAGTTTGTACAAACTGTATTTGGAAAATGTCTGCACTATGGCGTATACGTACTTTCTGTATACACATTTTATTTTATTTAACAAAATAATTTTTTCACAATGATAGAGTTTCCGACCCCTTCACAAAAATTATTTTCCTAGCACCGTCAAACAAGATGCACTCAAGGAATGCAAGCCATGTCAATAAATAAATAAGAAAACATTTTTCTATAACAACCCAGACAGATGTACTGTTTGTACACGGAGTGTTTGCTATTAAAAAATAATAGTTCAAAATTAGAAATGTTACATGTCTTCAGTGTCACTCTCTTCTGTGAAATAATTGCTTAACTTATCATTATTGCTTTCATAGTCGGATTCAGACTCATCTGAAATAATTCTTTGTAGATAATGATATGAATTTCCGACCCCGTCACAAAAATTATTGTCCTAGGACCGCCGCCGAACAAGATGCACTCAAAGAATCTGGAATTTGTCAGGTGTGGTAGGACCCTCAAACCAGAGATTTGAGTGAAGTCTTAGCCCCAAAACCCCAAACAAGTCCGTTGTACAATAGCAAATAATCATGTATATGCACAAAGTAGGTACGTATACGTCATAGTGCACACATGTTCCTAATAAAGTTCAAACTCTTAAGGCTTACCAAACCAAAGTGTCGCACTGCGGCTCGACAAAGCAACAAGATTGTCGCATTTCGTGTGGTTAGTCTCATAAGACGCTGTGTAAATAAATTTTGTCGTTGTTGTGTCGCACTGTCGCACAACAAAGCGAGTATTTGGTTTAGGCAAGCCTTTACTCTTCATAAGCTTGCGCAAGGTCAGGTTGAGAAATGGAATAATGGAATTCGCAATACTTTACTCTCGGGGAGTGATTTGCAGGGTTCGCGTTCGCATTTAAAGTAATTATGAACTTGACGGGTGAACTATATTATCAATACCAGGAACTACCTTACCATTTCCATTAACACACTTCCTCACCTGCCAGCTACGGGAGAAAATATGTCTGAAATAAGTGCGAATCATGCCGCAATGCATTCGTCGGATTCTATTATAGGGACGATGAAAAAAAAATAATCATCATCAAGCGTCTTTGACCTTCGTTATTGTTATGAAGATGCTCTGCTCTATCGTTTACATGGGCCAGCATGCTCTACAACATGCTCGCGGCGAGCACGGCTCGGCATAAATCAAAAGGTTTTGATTTCCAGCCAACATGATGTTGTATTTCCGTTCAAATGAACGAGCATAGTATGTTGTCGAGCCATGCTCGCCCATGTTTTTTTAGCATTATTCGAGTGCGTAATCCCTGTAATAAATATATTAAAACATCGATGTTTTCGGTTCGATAATCGATGTTTTTTTCAACATCGCTCATCCCTAGCGGGATGTTTACCCTAAACAGTTGTACAGTTTGAGAATTTGTGACATCGGGTTATTTGATTTGAACTTTCTGTTTTGTCTTCGTCTGGTAAAAGTGATAAAGTATTTCATATTTTATTTTATAGAAAATAATATTTTAATAAAAAAATCAAGATGTCCGATAGCGCCCCTTCATCGCCTGAAGTCCCTGAAATAGATGAAGACCAAAAACCGATAAAAATTGTTGCCATGGATTTAAAGCCAAAATCAACTTCAAGTCATCCTTCTACTCAGATAATGGTGGACAGCGCTATAAAAGCATTAGATGAACGTGGTGGATCTTCGTTTTTGGCCATAAAGAAGTACATCGCAGCTAATTACAATGTTGTGATAGAAAAACTTGCATCATATATAAAAAGATATTTAAAAGCTTCTGTGCTAAATGGTCATTTAGTACAAAAAAAGGGGAAAGGCGCTTCAGGTTCCTTTAAATTATCAGCTGCAGCAAAGAAGGAACCGAAGGTAAAGGAAAAGCCTTCTGCTAAACCAAAAGCTACAGCTAAAGCAAAAGTCGTTGTTAAATCTAAAGCCACAGCTAAGCCAAAATCTACAGCTGAAGCAAAAGCTGCTACCGAACCAAATAGTGGTGATGAATCGGAAATTGCTGACGAATCAGAAGCTCCTGCTAAACCAAAATCTGCTGCTAAAACTAAAGCTTCAGATAAACCAAAGGTGGCTGCTAAACCAAAAGATTCAGCTAAACCAAACGCCACAGCTAAACCAAAATCTACAGCTAAACCAAAAGCTACAGCAAAACCAAAGGATGCTGCTAGCCCGAAATCTACTGCTAAACCAAAAGCTGCAGCTAAACCAAAAACTAAAGCTAAACCAAAAGTTCCTGCTAGTCCAGAATCTGTTGCTAGTCCAAAACTTGCTACTAAACTTAAAGCTGCAGCAAAACCAAAGTCTACAGCTAAACTAATTGCTCCGGTGAAAAAATATTAAGGAAGGAAACTGATGATTAAATGATCATTAAAAACTGGTTACTTTTCATGTTCATCAAGGTTTTAAATTTAAGTTAATCCTTAAAAAACAATGTACAAATTAGGATTAGATTTTAATAAGTACGATTACATAATTACATTTAAAAAAATACCGAATTTAATATATTGGTTAATCATTGAAGTTTATTTTATGTTGTTATCAATTTCATTGTTTTTTATTGTTATTTTTATACAGAATTAGTTTTTAAGTCGCTATATTAGATTAATAAATACATTAAACAGAAGAAACAATGGTATTAAATTAAAAAAAAAAAAAAAAAAAAAATAGTATAACACTAAACACTACAAAAATATTGATTTTATCGCTCATTGGGCTAAGAGTATTTGTTCTCGTTCTTCCACTTCAAACTTGGAAGAAGATTTTTGGGCTACCCCTCTCGCAATACAGTAATACCTACTCTTACCCCAGGAAGTATTAGTTTTGTGTGAAGAGGTCCATTATTTTCAAAATAAATTTATGATATTTCGATACTTGATGTAAATGTAGCAAAAAGCGTTTTTAATGTCGTTTTCGATTCGGTGTCTAATTTGCCATTTTTGTCCCAATAAAGAAGTTTCAGAATATTTCTGAATGCTTCCGAACTTCCAATCGAAAATGACATAACATTTCTTCGGGCAATTTGGAGCAACGATTCAAGAATTTTTAAATTTAACTTATAGACCTAAGCTCTATATACAAAAAAGAAGACGGATGATAGCCCTGTTGGCGACAGTTCTTTGAAAAATAGTAAAAACTCTATGAACAATTTGAAACAATTTTTTTTAATGATACCTTTAGTCCAGAACGTAACTTGAAACAATCGAATCGGGCCGATACAATCGAGACTGCTTTACATTGAAAAAGGTCGATTGATCCAATTAAAATCATTAGATAGGAAAGGATCCGTAAAATGCATAGCAAAAAACAATAAGTGATTTTTTTCATGATTTGTGATTTTATTTGGTATTTGTGGCAGTCAATTTAGTAGTTTTTAATAATTTTTTCAACCGTAAGTTCGTTTATAGTGTAAGCATTCCTGTAAGTAACTTCTGTAAATTTTAGGTAATTTGTATTACGTCTGTAATCCTCACCTTACAACTACGAACGGATTCTGTGATTAAACAAAAAAAAATTACGCCCGAAGACGGGTAAAAGAGGTAATTTTCTAAGAAAATATCATAAATCAGAAAAAATATATTTGAAAATAACGGTAATATATCATGTTGTAGCTGTTTTCAAGTTGTTTCGATAAATAGTTTTTGGAAACATTAATTTTCAAGCTCAAAATTAAAAAAAAAAAAAAATGGTAACAAAATGTTTCAAACTGATTTTACTTATTTGTTCTCTATTATATGTAAATACTACTTTTTCTTTCAGTATTTGGTGCTCTTAATAAAGTTTCATTCAAATACTGAATATTGTACGTATTTATGCATTTTAAATTTTAGGAAAATTGAAAATTACCAAAACAACTTTTTATATAAATAAATAAAAATTTGTTGAATTTAATTTTTAAATGCTGATTTTTTAATGAAGCGCATTAAAATCTAGTAGAAAAGTTTATTTTCATGACAAATACTAATATAAAATCGACATTTCAAATAGTTTTTTTTTTAATTATTTTGTTTTTATGAGAAAATAAATTATAAATAATTTATTTAAAAAAAAAATGAACTAACTAAATTTTTTCAGGTGATTTTCGAATTCTTACTTACATACTTACGATGGCGCATACAATCCAGGGTGGATCTGGGCCCTAACCAAAAAACCAAAAAACCTCTCCAACTAGCCCGGTGTCTAGCTAGTTCCACCAGTTTCGCACACCAAGTTGGTTGAGGTCCTCCACCACTTGACCGCGCCACCTAAGATGGGGTCTTCCTCTGTCACGTTGTCCATCGGGGTTGGATGCGAAGACTCGTCGGGCTGGTTCGTTGGTGTCCATACGCTCCAAGTGACCCAGACATATCAATCGCTGTATTTTCAGCTTTTTGAAAAGGTCGATAGCCATAAAGCCAGTACAGTTCGTATCGTATAGGTTGTATCTCTTCTGCATTCTCCATCGATGCACACGGAACCAAATATCACTCGAAGTATCTTTCTCTCAAAGAAGCCCAGCTGATTTTCATCCGAAACTGATAGTGTCCATGCCCCATAAAGCAGGACGGGGATGATAGGTTCTCCTTTGGTTCTTTGAGAGAGGGCTTTACTACATAAATGCCTTCTAAGCCCAAAGAAACAGCGGTTGGCAAGTGTGAATCTTCGCTTGATCTCTACACTAATGTTGTTGTGCGATGTAATAGTGGATCCCAGATAAACAAAGTCTTTGACTACGTCGAAGTTATATGCAAGGGCGAATTAGTCTCCGAACTTGAGTGGCCTTTCTTAACTTATTTTCCGAATAATAAGCACGTCTCAAATTTTCCTTTTGGTTTGAACCCTAACGAGTAACAATTCAATTAGAACCCAGAAGATTAGAGTGACCGTCAGCACATCTAACTTTTGCAGATCGTGTCAACATAAAAATGTGGAAGAGGATACACATCACTTTCAATATCAGGGGTGACATCCTGTATGGCGAAACGTTTTCCGTATATGCGAATGATATGCTTCTTATGACTTGAAAAACGGAAGAATTTGTTCTAAGTTATCGCACAATCTTTTTCCTTCTTAAAAAGCGAAAGATCGTTGCTGTCCTCGCTCTAAAACATTTTTTTATGAATTACCACTCAAAAGGCAGTATTTTTCGGTTTATAAACGCTCTTACGCAAAGAACAAAAAAAAAACAAAACTTTTTATTGTTAATACAAATCTGCATTTATTTTAAAAACATACAATGATTCGTGGAAAAATTAAACATTTAGTTCATTTATGGGATGTTTGCCAAGTAATCCTTAACAGTATTAGTATCGAGACGTTTGAAACCATTTTTGTCACAGATACCGATTTCAATGTTGTCTGCGGTCATTTTGCCTTCGAATCCTTCCTTTAGAGTTAGAATTACAGTGTGCACAGCATCATCCAGTTCCAAATCCTCACTGTATCGCTTTTCCAAAAATGTTTTTCCATTTACTGCATTTTTGCCCATAGCAGTGGCTTTCCATGCAAAATATGCTCCTGAAGGATCACATTGGAACAGATATGGACGATCATTGTCCCATCCACAAATGAGAAGTGAAACACCGAATGGACGTACGCCACCAGTTTGTGTGTACTCCTGCATCAATGTTGCAACGCGTTGCACTAGCTGAACAACTGGTATTGGCTCCTTGTAGGTTAAGAAGTAGTTTTGAGCTATTTTACGAGCTTGCTTCACAAGAAGCCGAAAATCGGGTCCCATACCAGAATATACCATACCTATGTGCCCAGTGATCATTTCAACACGGTTTACGCTATGTTCTTCATATAGTGATGACTTGGGTTTATTCTCAGTTGCCAATACAACGCCATTGGAAGCCATAATTCCCACAGAAGGAGTTCCGGCCGAAACCGCCGCCAAGGCATATTCGATTTGGACTAATTTGCCGGAAGGGCTGAAAGTAGTTAGCGAAAAGCTATATCTTTCAGAAGCCATTATTAATTTATTTAATTTGCGATCATAAACGAGAACAAAATAACACGTTCAAAATGTACCAATTTAATTTCGGGTGGTCTGTAAAATGTACGTTTATAAATTGAAACTTCTGTGTTGGAAAATGACTTTCATATTTTGCCACCACATTTGCATCTCCTTTGTGAAGATGTCAAACAGAAAAAAATGAAGGCTTTTCATAACTGAGCTCTTGCATGAGCAAATATTCTTAGCATGCAATATCAGGCGATACAAATTGCTAGTGGAGACTTTTGCTTATTGCATATTATTAAAAATTGCAAAGCTATATTTCTCCTCTACCAGGCTTGTTTGGTAGATTTTAGGGTGACTTTCCTTCAAAGCCCAGAACGCTGCTGAGGAGAAATGAAAAATCCTATACAAAACCACACAACAAAATCGTAAACGAAAAATTTTGTTTTTGCTTTTCTTCTTTTGCGTTTTTCATATAAAAGATCGTGTTGCACTGTAGCATTTTGGTTTGGGCAAGCCTTTAGCCCAAGCGTACAAAAAAACACACATTATAAAGAAGAAAATCAGAATTTAAAAAAAAATGTTTTTTATAAAAAGATAGAGCTGAACAGAATGCATCAGAATGCATCGCTATCCAGTTACCTTGCTGTTGTTGTAATCCTATGTTAAATAACAGCTGACGGAAAAGGAATCTCAAAGATATTGGTAGCGAAGGTATCTTGGATAGGCTATCCTATACGAATGTGAACGCACCCCATGTAACGTAAACAAAAAGTAAACAAAGAAACAGTCCTACTGTTTGAGAATCTCTGATAACAACCACCGTATAATTTTATGACGTTTGATTCGGCGGCTTATTTTTTGATTTGAATTTCTTGTGTTGTTTTCGTCTGATCAATTTTTCGTTGTGTCTTCGAATTTATTTTTGTTTATAAATAAAATGTATAAAAATAAAAGATTCAATAAAGCGACTAAAACAAAAGCTGCATTAAATCCAATTGGTGAAAATACAACAATCAAAATACCCGTAAGTTTCTACTCAGTTTTAATTTAATTTTATTAAAAAAATATATAAATATAAATGGTCTTCATTAAAAATTAACAAAAAAAAATCAGCGACTAGATAATCCAGTTGAAAAAGAAAATGAATCCAACGATGATCAACAGAACGATAAAGAACTCTTTAGTCAGGAAGCTCTTGAAGCAATTCCAGCATCTCAGGAACCAACCCAAAGATATCTCTCACAACGAAGCACTCTCTGTCGAACTCAATCCCGCAGCACTCAACGACCACCTACTACATATTTTGAATTAGTTTTAATCAAATCCGGAGTAAATATGGATTCTCCTGATAATTTTGTTCTATGTAGGTTTCCAATAATTTTACTTCAAGTTGACCTCACATAATCAGGATTACCCCTTTTAGCTTGTGACCATGTTGCGTTTGTTTGCAAATTTCGAGAAATATTCGTTCAATGCCAAAATTATCCATCTAATGTGGAAACATTCAAAATTGGCCTTCGAAATGCTTTGAATGACAAGAATCTAGCCATGAAGTTGCTCAGTGGATGCACCATTAACATGCCGGGCGAAGAGAATCCTTATCTATCACAAGACAGTATGATGGTCAATTTTCTAATGATTGATTTTCTGCAGGAAATTGTTATAAATGTTCTTTTAGATAAAGTAGAGGAAAATTCCAAAACGTAAGTTCCATTGTAATTGGATTTAGACAAAATTCTGTTTTAATTGCATGTCCAAGAGCAGAGAAACCTCTGCTAGTTCAGATGTCCGGATTCTTCCTTTGATGTTGTCCCAGTTGCGATATGTGACACAGTCTCACGAGGATTTGATTTACACTCGAATCGTTGATATATTCGAAGGAGCTGTACCATCTGTCCAATGGGACATAATTGGCAATGCAGAAATGGTTCTTAAGTCATCTAAACATGATGCATTTGTTGAGATGCTTCTGTAAGTTAAAGTATTGAAAAAAGAGCCTTCATCACGTTAAACCTCTGGATTTATCATTAAAGGAACAATTTTGCAACCAATAAAGATGTTTTCCATTCGATAACGATAAAAACTTTTACCAACTTATGTCTATCGCCAAAGATGCAATCAAAGTTAAGAAGGAAAGCAGTCAGCTATATCAAGGATGAATGTCCACCAAAAGTAATAGTAGTCTTATATTTTTTTCATTTACTTCTCTTTAAATGATTGTTTATTGTAGATTCTACCGCTCTTGGTCAAACTGTTATTAAAAATATTAAATGAAGACGATGAAGACATCTTACGTGAGGTAAGTCGACACTTAAGTGTAACGAAAAAGAAATGACAAATTGGTTTTTAATTTTTTTGTATAGCTAATAGCCGACTTAAGAGATATTCTAATGGGGGAGTTTGATTGCAGTAAGCCAGATGTGGAAAAATCGCTCATTGATGTTTTTAATTATATAACTCAAGGATTGACAAGATCAAAATCATTTTTTGATTGTTGGCAGAAAGTTATCCAAAATCTAGCACCCGCTAATTTCAGGTATGTAAAAGAAACATAAACGAGAGTAATTTGTTTTGAAACTCAGTCTTGACATTCAACGAGCAACTCTGAAGATCGTTGTCCTAATTTCGCCTGTAGAGTTTGTCGTTGTAACTTCTCCTCCACTCTCCACCGATGGTCGCTGGACCAAATCATCATAATCATCATCATCATCATCATCATCATTAATACGTAAACACGATTTCTATTTCCCCCTTTTTAGCTAACTGACAACCGATTTTAATAATTTTATTTTTATTAGAAGAGACATTTAGCCTTCCTTCTAAAATTCAGTTTTTATATTATGATTGTTCGGTAAAATTTTAACCGCTCAGCGTTACTAGTGTTAATTGAAGAATCGTACTCTCAAAGCAACCCAACTGGTTTTTATTTGAAATAGGCAGTGTCCATGTCCATGCTGGGGTCTCCTTAGTTCTTTTCTTTTAGAGGAGACCTTAATAATTAAATGCCTTCTAAGTACGAAGAAATAGTGGTTGGCAAGTGTGATTCTTCTTTTGGCTCGGCATCTTACTTTTCGGGCACCCTGTTCTTCCTTAGAAATATGTTTTCGTTTCTACTTTTCGCATATAGATCTCACGGGCTAGTCTCTCACCAGTTCTTCTTCTACTTTTCAGCATTGACTCATAGGCCTTAACGTTGGTGGCATGTGCCTTTCGAACAAGGAATTAAGCTTAACTATATGCCTGTAAGAACTTGGGTCTTTTAAATACAGCACTTGTTAGAAGATAGGAGAGAATTTTTAGTTACCACCACTTACCACTGTACCCGTAGAATTGAGATTATAATGGTTATATTTCATAAAATCCCATGGGTGGCTTCTAGTCAAAGCTAAGGAATAAAGAAAAACCTGTAGCACAGGGTGAGGCTCAAACCCCATACCTCTGAGTTACCAATCAAGCACTCAAACAAGTTGGCAACGCTCGTATATAGTTAGTGCTGGTGGCAAGCATGGATCCAGGGGGTCATGGGGATCATGATCCCCCAAAGCCATAACTTACTGTTCGGTTTAATTTAAAACAAAAAGTAAAAAAATCGTATTTAATAACTTTTTTCTGAGATTTAATTTATTGACTAATTCTTTAACGTTAGACATAAAGAGCTGAACAGAATGCATCGCTTGTCGCTGAGCGACGTCGCTGACATATGTCAAATCCCTTGCGTGAAAAAGTTAAAAATATTTGAACTTATGGGGGATTCACTGTGCGATGACCGACGTCATTCTGTTACCGATGGGCGATGTCCATACAAATTTCAGCGACGAGCGATGCATTCTGTTCAGCTCCTTAAGGTATACAGGTTTAAGTTTTGATAAATATCTTACTAGATTAGACAACCAAATTTTTTCTTTCAGTTTCTATTCACTATTTTAGATATTTATGTTGATTGCATTATTTTATTGAGATTTATCAACGAATTTGATGTTGTGAACGTCTTTTGTCAGACGTCCATGGCCCAGACCGGCAATTTCGCTAATTTAATAAAAAAAAATTGTAGCTTTGTACAGTTTTGTACACTCAGATGGCTTCCACCTTGAACTGGGTATTTCTATGGCAAGTACCGTTTAGAGCAGTTTTTGAAAAAAAAAAAAAAATGATTTTTTGAACCGAAATCGTAGTAGCCTATTTTGAGAAAAATAGGTATGTTTATAAATGGAAATATTATTGTTAGGATGGGCTGGCGCTAGGTCTAGATAGTCTAGATTCTAGAACATACTAAGCACTTTAAAGAAGGGTTTTTTTTTTGTCTGGATGTATGTATATATCCATGATCGCCCCCTCCCCCTGAGCTGAAATCTGGATCTGCGCCTGGCTGGTAATGGGGTTTCCTAGAAATTATGGGACATGCGGTCAGTAAAAAATCGGGAAGTTCTCTTGCAATAACAGTTAGCGGACGTCGAATTTTGCATAATATTCGCTCTTCCCTGCGGCGCGATGGATATCCGCATCTGAACTCTAGCTAATTCCAGGATACTGAATGAATGCTTCGTGTGTATCGCAACATCCGTATCCCAGGCTTGTAGTTGATTCATACAATCCCAAACTGGAGCGCCAAGCCTTTAATGACTCCAAGGACGAGATATAGTAGTCCTGGTTCTGATTACGAGGCTACTGCTTATTCCATCGAAATAATTCTCCCACCACCGTATTATTTGTTAGAAGTGCCTTGGTGCGAACACTCATTCCCTGGGTGTAATCCACGCAGACATGTAGACCATGGCTAGCCCTTCTGTAGGAACAAGCTTAGAATATCGAATGTTTTTACTTGCCATGAGTTTTATCTTCCTAAGCCTCGTTCCATGGCAATGAAAACAATTTTTTTTTATTTTTAAGATCAGGCATTTCATTTTTTATATTTTTTTTTAAATTTTTTAGACCCATTGATTTTGTCATTTTATTGAAAATGATTTCAATCAAAGAAGATCGAAGCAACTGCATTGAAAAAATTGTAAGTAATCATTTTCAAATATTTTATAAAAAAAAAAACATTACTTTTGTATTTGTTGTAGATACGAAGTCGAATAAAACTAGAACACATAACAGTCGATATTCTAACAATTACCAAAACTAAATACGCACCCATTTTAGGTCAGCTAATAAATATCTTCCTACAGATCTTACATGATTTTCTTAAGGACAAAAATAAACACATATCTGATTTTGCCAGAAATTCCTACAAGTAAAATTCACTCTCAACAACAAAGACAATAAAATCCAATTACTGAAGTAATATTTTTCATTTTAGCATAATCTTTGGAGTTGGTGAATCGACACAAAAAGATATCCTATTGAAACTTGTTGAATTAACGTGCGATAAAACACCCTCGAGTATGACAACAGCAGCATTGGAATTAATAAAAGATATAAAAATTAAATATCCTTCAAATGTACAAAATTGGGGAATGGTTTTAATGGTATGCCATTTACACATTACGAAATTGTGAACAAAATTATTATTTTTTTTTTCTTTGTTGGTAAACAGCCTCTTCTAGATCGAATCAGTGAAATGAACTTACCACAAACTCGTCTTGTTATGGAATTACTCTGTTCGATTGCCTTTCCTGCACCACCACTTGACGAGTGTCCAGCATTGCAAGATCAAATTGATATGCTGATAAAAAAACAAATCATCAATCGATTGCCTAAGTGAGTTTTCGTTGTCATCTTAATCTATGAATATGTGTATTCATTTTTTTAAATAGAGTTAAGAAACAAGGAATAATAGGAGCTGTTCAGATGATCGATAATGTTGCAAGGATCGATGAGGAAGAAACAGACGCTATGTATGATTTAAATACGTCTTATAATACAATTGAAGAGTTGCCAGAGGGGAGAGGCAAAATTGCTGCCAATTACATATGTAAGTTTGTGCAATAAAGCAAAAACACACATTTAGAGAATTGTAAAATTGCATAATAAACTTTTTTTACAGCTCGAGTTCATTCAACAACGTTGTATTGCCCTGAATCGCTAGCCTTATTCTATGACGAGCTAGCTAGCGTGTGCTCTTCAAACAATCAACGGAACGAGAACGCACTTTGCTTGGATCGACCTTTTGTAATTTGGCTATGTGAGCTCATAACGTATTATTTTCAAAATAGTTTTGTCATAGAAGATAATCCTAGCGAAGATTTGTAAGCTTAATTTGAATACAACAACAATTTAAACTAAGATTAATAATCCATTTCAGAGGGATTAAACTATCATATCAAAAATGTATTAACACACCAGAAGACACAAATACGCCGACTGAAAGTGAATTGGTTCCAATTGCTGTGAACATATCTCAACTGGTTTTGAGTCCTTCAGCAGAGTAAGTTTCTATTATAAATTTATAATTAGTTGAAGATAATTTAGCCATATTTGATTTGCTTTGTTTTATAGAGCGTCATCTTCTATTCTCGTATTGGCTCCATTATTTAACCTTATGAGAGTTCTGCACTTTGCCAGATACGATGGTAGTCTTGAGATGATAAATGCTCTTCTTGGATGTGGTATTATTTTACCAAAAGTATTTGAAAATATCGACAATGTTGATATCTTTTATGAATATGATGAAATACAAAGCAAATACATTTTGGATATTTACTTTCACACCGTAAATTGGATACGTGAAACAATTAGTTCGTTTTCTTGTCAGAATGATCCAATGATTCGGGGAAAGGTTAGTCCAGATATTCGATTTTGTTGTCAAAATACAAATTTTGTATAAAAAATAAACATTTTTTCTAGGTTCTCATTCGATTGGTAGATTTGATAAAAATTGAAGAATGTGTTCGAAAATTATTGTCTAATGCTCCAGCCGATTATTCTCCACCAATTTGTCAATTTATGACTATGCCTACAGTTGCTGTTGTACAGACTAAAAAGACTGCTGGTAATCATTTTTTTTTTTGTTTGTTATTTTGATTGCATGAGTGATGATCCAAAAATGTTTTTGCTTTATAGGAAGAAAAAAAACATCAAGCAAGGCGGGAGAGAAGAAAAAAAATCTTAATGCATCATCAGAACCAATGGAAACAGAACCAACAATGGCCAATATGACTGGTGCAAGCACAGCAAGAATAAGTAGTACTAAAATGACGAAATCATACTTGGGAAAGTTTGAAACTACATACGGACCAAAAGAAATTTACAGGTAATATCAAAAGTGTACCAATTCGTACAACGAAAATAGCCATAGTGTGATACTTAATTTTGGTGGTGCTTACAATCGAGGATAGACTACGGCCTCAATCATAATTTCTCTTCAGTCAACTCCATCCCTGTGTGCCACCTGTTGCGTTGCCTTCCTCTGCGACGTACACCATCAGTGTTGGATTCGAATACTCGTCGGGCTGGTGCATTGATGTCGATACGCTTATTTAAAGCGTATTTTCAGCTTTTTTGACCATCTGTAAAATCCTTAAAGCTTGCTGTAAAATCCGTGAAGCCTTTCGATACACACAGGACCAAAAATAAACCGAAGGATCTCAAAGCACCCAAGCCTATTGGGCTATTTTTCCACCCTGTAAAGCAGGACTGGGATGATTAACAATCCTGTATAACGTTTTCTAGCTTTATGGGAGAGATCTTTACTACTTAAATGCCTTCTGAGCCCCAAAAAAACAGCAATTGGCAAGAATAATTCTCCGTTTGATAATTACACTGATGTCATTATTGGTGTTGGTATTGTATTAACAGAAAAATTCACTGATAGGGCATTATCGTTGACAAAAGGTTGTAAGCGATCAAACGATACGCCTGACAAGTTTTTGTATGCAACGTTCAGGAGGCTAATTTCTCTTTAGTTGGCACACATCATAGTGCCTCCTTTTTTATGTCTGGGGCATATACGGGCATGCTTCCATCCAACCAGATGGTACAGATGAATTGGTGGATACTCTCGACCAAACCATCCCCTGCTGCTTTAAACAATTCGGCCGGTTAGCCGTTCGCACCAGCAGCCTTAATTTAAATTTGGAAATCGCCAAGCGTACCTCACCTAGGTCAGGTAAAAGGAATTGTTGGCCATTGTCTTCCAAATTAAATAAAATAACATAAAGATATTGGCTATTTTAGCCATTCAGCAGTCTAGAAAAATGTTCCTTGCAGATCCTATTCCCCCTCTCGTCTCAGCAGGCTTCTATTCTGCCCGAGTAGCGGGCATCGAACATCGCACTTGCCGGTGCAGCTCTCGAACTCTCTCTTTTTTCCCAAGAAACCGGCGTCCTTCTCTTTTATTCGTTCGCTGTGAATAAACCAGATGGAATAAACCACCGTTTATTCCATCTGGGGAATCCCTCTGCTGTGCCGCTTTAATGAAAAGAGAAGTGCCACACTCCTACCATAAATTAGTCCCACAAATTGCTCATTGTAAGTTTACTTTTTTTTCAGACAAATGAATCCAGATATAATGTTGATTTTAAAAGCTAACTTCAATATTAAATACCCTCGCCCTAGTGAGGAAATTCCAAATTCAATCGGAGTTTTAGAATTCAAGTAAATAAATCAAAATTTAATTTATAGTTTACTTTCAATAAACAATTTTCTTTTTTGCATTTGCAGATTCATCATAACTGATGTTGTAAATAAATTAGAATCAATAACAGGAGTTAAAAAATTCACCACAGATCAACAGTTGCAGTACATTAGTTATCCAAATTATTTCATAACCGATATTGTCAATCAATTTCTTGATCCAATTATGAATAATTTTTATGAGGTTCGAACTTCAAAATTGTTTTTACTATTTACAGAGAAATTTTAATTTTTAATTTGTTGCTTTATTTCATAAGATTTCAACTGTAATTTTGACGACAGTCCAACGAGTAGATGGTGCGTTAGGAAATGCTGATTTATTCACCGATGAAATGAATTACCTTAAAATTTGTTTCGGTTTGTGTCTTCGTTTGCTAGCTGCTTTATTTTCTTGGTCAGGATTCGGTGAAACTGGCAATAAGAAGATTATAAAAGGTTCCACTGATTATGGTTATCGTACATGAAAGGTGTCTTATTTGTTTGTTTTAAGGAGCTTTATTGGGAGTCTTGGGAAAATCAGTTCGTCAACAATATATCAACAAGGATACATCGACCTTAGCTTTTGAGGTTTTTAATAAGTGCAAGGCAACTGAAGCTAGTGCAGTTGATATTAAGTCAGCTGTCCATCTTTATCACTTGATAGAATCTCTAAAGAAATTTGCCACTAAAAACGATCTGGAACAAGATACAAGTAAGTTAGTTATTGAAGATGTTCTTAGTTAAGTTATAACGGATTGGTATTCCTTTTTTTTCTATTATATTCAAGGAAACTTTTGCAAAGTTTTGCTGTGTCGAAAATGGTTTAATTTTGATGGAACAATGGAACGAGGCACACTGTGTAATATCTATTTAGACGAACTCGTCAAAGGATATTTAAGAAAATCCGATTTCCGTCGTCAAAAGACTATATTGACGGCTATCCTGGAAGAAACTAAATTTTTAAAATCCAAAGAGAATTCTTTACGGTCTTTTCCTAACTTTAATAAGTAAGTCAAGTTAAAGTTCATTCCAGTGGATAAGACAAAAAAACATAAAAACGATAATTTTAGGGCTAATTTCCCAATGCTCTTCAGAGGACTTTGTGAAACCCTTATCGGTACCCTAAGTGCAGCAGTAAGTGAATCCAAACAATCTGGATCCGATCAACTAAGAGTTTGGGAGAAGAGTTGTGAAATATTGAATACTCTTTTGGATATTATACAGGCCTTGGATGTCCCACGAAACTTTTCACTTTTTTTGAAAGTATGTTTAAAAAAAAAATCCTATTTCAATTCTCCCAATTTTTTTTTTATTTTCTTAAGCATGCCCACTTTTATTTGAAAATTGTTCTTCAACATGGATTGCCTGTGTATGAAAATTTTCTGAGGGAAAATCCAGAAAGAGTCAATGAGCTGCTGAAGAATCTTCAAGTCACTACAAGATTTTTACACAATCTTTGCTGTCATTCAAAAGTAAATCATAAAAATATTTTTATTTTCAAAGTCTCTGACGTCATTAATTTTTTATTTCTATTTCAGGCTCTCAAAAACACATCCATTTTAAGTCTTATTCCACCTCTCCGTGAGACTGTTGAGAATTTAGTATTTCGTGTAAAAGCACTGCTGGCGGCAAACAAGTGTGCATCAGTTTTTTGGATGGGTAATCTTAAAAACAAAGATATACATGGTGATGAAATTTTGTCACAAGTAAATACGATGAAAATTTTTTCGTTGTTTTATAGTTAAAAAGGTATTAAATTTCTTTGTATTTTTCAAGACCGCTTCTTGGAGTTCTGCAAATGATGCAAATAGTGATGAAGAAATTCCGGAAGATGATGCTAGCATTGAAGAAACTATACTTGGTGATAATGATAGCAATGCGACGGCAATGCATTTAATAACCGATGCATCAAGAAGTACTTGTATTTAAAATAAAACGGAAATATAAACGGTATTGAATGCAGTAATTCCTTAGAAAAATAAATTGTTTTTTTTTTGTGTTTATGTTTTTTTAAGATTATTAGATCTATTTGAAGGCGGTCTACTATCATCATTCGTTTTGTGCTTGCAAAAATTTGAACAATCTTAAAAAAATGAATAATATTAAAAATAAAACAAGTATAAGCAAAACTTGGTAAGGTAAGTAAATATAACATAATTTTCTGTCACTTAATTTCCAAATTTAAGCATTTATACTAGTAGTTTCTTATTTGCGAGCAAAAGTAGTCAAATGTTTTCACTTTTTGAAAGCCTTGATAAAACTAAGTATTGTTTGTTAACAATACTTAGTTTTATCAACGCTTTCCTTCCTTCCTGTTAGAAGGAAATCGTTTTTAATTATTATAATTATTATTCAGTTTATTAAATAGTATATAAATTAAAAATCCAATATGTGCTCAAAACTAGAATAAGCTGCCAAGGCTATCTACTAGAAAAATAAAAATTTAAGGAATAGAATATTTAGAATAAATTGCATCGTATTTTATCAATCTAACATTTCTTGTTTACTATTCTCTCGAATTTTATTCAATGTCCGAAAGAAATCTTCGAAAACAAACCCAAGGCATGAGAGAACTTCCATCATTTGTCTTCGACCTTAGAACTTGATGTTATTGAAATGGTTTTCCAACTCGTGGCTAATAATACGATATGCTCAATGTTTCTGCTTGATTAAGATTCATCTCGTCGAACAAAATTACACTTTTCTACAGGCCATTGGTCAAGTTTTTGTGATTTTTGACAAAAGTTTATCAAGCTTTATGACTTTTAGCTTAACGTTCAGGGTTTAGAATGTAACTTAGTTGTGTTTTCCGTGGAGTTCTTTCGGACCATCAATACAATACGTTATCTTGAAATAATACTATGCAATTTATTTACATTTTTGGCAAAAGATGGCTACGAGGAGTTTGAAGTTGCTTGTTAAGCAGATGAAAACCACAAGAAAAAAACTATAAAATTGTCAAGGAATGCGGCATAGCATCAGACCTCAATTGGACTGAGAATTTCAATAGTATATAGTAGAAGCAATACGAAAATCATGAATCCATGGGCTTTGGGTTGAATTAAGCTGTGATGGGCCAAATTCTTGATAGGTAGTATGTCAAGGCATTGTTTAAAAAAAAATCTGAATTCGGGATAATAATCATTACATTACAGTGATGGAGAATGCGAAAAAAAGATATGATAGAGAATGCAAGCTACATCCTAAGCCGCTGAAACGCTGAAGGGTTTTGGATGATTTCCTAAAAATGAAATATAATTTTTTTCGGACCAAAAGTTTGGAAAAATGTATATTTTACGATGTCGATTAAATCTTACTTTTAATATAAAAAAAGAAAATTGTTTATAGGGTAATGACGGTAGGTACCGTACAGAACCATTTTTTTTTCTTTTCTTTTTTTTTAAGCGACTCAATAGATTTTGATGGGTTCTTGGGAAAAAAATTTCCATACAAAGTTTTTAAATTTTTTTTAAATTTTGGTTTTAAATGTCCTTGTATTTCCATGAAAATAGCATGATAATTTTTTTTTTATTTTAATCCAGAATTGGGCATTGGTTGGTAAAAATGTATCTTTTCTAAAAATGTATCTTTGTACACAACCTGTTTTAACTTGAAGAAACCTAAAGGCTTTGGTAAGATCTGCACACCATATAATGTAAAACTTTGAAAGATTAAACACACCCATTATGTTAACTACATAATAGGTGTGTTTAATGATGAAAATCTAGATCAGAACAGAGCAAAATAGCAAAAGAACCGAAAAGTCCTTCGTGTTTAATAAATTTGATGTTGGTAATTGACTGTAAACACTCAAATTTAAAAAAATTATGTTTTTGCAATACATTTTCATTCGAAAAAATATCAATTATTAATTTTTTTTGCATTCTCGAATATTTTTTTTTTTCATTTTCCATTAAAATCTCTAAAAATATTAGAATATTAGCTATTGTATTTTTATCTTATTATTATTATCCCAATCTCATTTTTCATGAACATGAAAAGTAGGATCAAAAAATGTTGGCTTAAACTTAAGTGAAAATCCAAATGGAACACGAAGTAACAGATTGTAGAACATTTTGGGGCTAGATTTTTTCTCATGGAACAATTTTTTGTTATTTTCTGTTCTGTTCTGTTCTGTTTCTGTTAACACATCTAATTTTTAAGGATAATGAATGGTCAACAGAGTCCAAGTGGTTTCATTATTTTGACAGTGATGGAAAACATGTATGTATTTATTTTTAAAGTTTTGTTTTTCCAGGACACATTTATATGTATGGGTAAGTTCATAAACGTCTACCTAACTAAGTACTGTGATAGCAGCGTTCATTGAGTCAGATCTGCAATCGTACTTACCTAGGCCGACTGCAGAACTTACTGTTCATAATCGTCATTCTTTCGCCAGCGTCGGGTAGATTCCGCAAACCAAATTTGTTTGGCTACAGGATTCACGAACAAATTTATTATAGCTCTTGATGGACCGGAATTGAATAAAATTTTTATGTTGTTAATGTAAATACATAAATTCTAATGTTGAAAAAACAATTGTTTTGCAAAAAAAAAAAATAATGAGGGTGGTAAAAAGACATGTTCCTTTTTTGAATTTTCGAAAATAAAATTGATTTTAATTACACAGAAAGTTTGTTTGAGATCGAAATTTTAAATTGAGTACTTTTGCATTAGGGTGGCTAAAAAAAAATGCTATTTTCTACGTTTACTTGTGGAATTAAAAAATAATGTACGTGGTTAAGATTTGATACAAATTGACGAAGAAATTAATATTTTCAGTTAGGGTGGTGTAATCTTTTTACTTGCTCTATGGGGCAAGTATTGGTTTCGTGTCAAACAAAAATTTCGAGGTTTTAATCAAAACAACATTACGATGATGGAGCAGACTAAAAAAATGGTTTTCGTCATGCCGCCCGTGCGACGGTCTGTGCGCCTGTGCGTCCATCTGTACGTATTCCCAAACGCTTGAACGGTTTTTCTTCAAATTTGGTAGAGATGATTTTTATGTTTATTTTTTTTTTTATTTTTGAATATCTCATCTAGAACGAGTACCTCAAATACAATATTTTTGAGTTATTCTAGTTTTCTCGAAAACGGCTATAACGATTTTAGTTAAATTTTTTGATATGATTTCTTCAATAACGATAAATTTTTAGAATTTTTTTCAAAATAATCTATCGAGCCGTTCTTTAAAAAAATAATTTGTATTAAAAATTTTCCAAACGATTTGTCAAAAAAAATTTGGTATGCCATTTTTAAGATGGCCCTATATTGAAAAACAATAATTTTTGAAAAAAAAACCAAAAAAGTGTTCCCGTTTTAAAAATAATATTTATTTTTGCTTATTTGTGCATATCTCTCGATACCTACACACATCAGATAACCAAAAGCTAGAATTTTCCAGCTAATTTAGTACATAATAGCTTTGGACTACATGAGCAAGTTCGTGCGATCCATTTTATTTTTTTACACTTTACGAAAAAATCTGATTTAAATTACACAAAAAGTTTGTAAGGCATGTTTAATGAGATAAAAATGTTAAATTAAGCATTTTCGCATTAGGGCGGTTCAAGAAAATTCTATCTTCTACATTTAATTGTTAAATTAAAAAAAAAAAAATCGGCATGGTTGATATTTGAGATAAATTATCGATTGAAATATTTTCAATTAGTCTGATGCAAATTTGTTTGTGCACTTGAAAAAAAATGGATTTTAATGACACAGAAAGTTTGTGAAGCGCTGATACTAATATAATAATAGGTGTGGTTTTTTGCATTTGAAATATGTAATGAATGAACTCAGAATGAATTTATGACATTTATAGAGAATTCATCGCAGACAAATTCTAAGTGTGTATGGGAAGCACCTTGTGTATATCCGCTTTATTCATAAGCGAGCATATTTATCGAGGATGTCGTTGTTATTGTTTTTACATTCAAATTTTATTTTTAAGTTCATAAGGGCGTGCAAAAATACACAACTAATCTTAAATTGGTTAAGTTTGCATTAGGGTGGCTAAAAAAAACTTTATAAATTTTATGATGGAATTATAATCGGACGTTTATGAACGCATTTTACATGAAAATTGTACTTAGTTAGGCCTGCACACATTCTGCGCTATAAGTGCATTCATAAATGCATAAGAAAAGAACTGCGATTGTACTAGCGCATTGCTTTTTTTCTTAAACAAATTTTCTGGATTCTATTTGAACACACGGAATATTGCTCTAGAACTCGATAAATGATTTTCAATTTGTCTTCCAACCGATTTTAATGAATATGAAAGGAAACTTTAGAGAAAATCTTGATCTTTAAAAATACATTTATAAAAATTATGCCAACTTGACGGTATTAATAAAAAAAAATTAAGTAAATTTTCAATATATTTCAACGATTTGTTTTTAGTTTTTTTCCATTTGTCTCGAAAAGAATACTAATCGTACAGTAAAAATGCATATAACAAATTTTGTAGAAAACCAATTTTTCTATCAAACAGTAGTATAAATTTTGTGATAAATGAAATTAAAAATGTTGCAACTTTAAATATCTGGGTTCATTTTATTCAAAATTTATCCTTCATACATTCGTAATTCCTAGTAATCGGTTTGTACCGTAGCTATCGATTTCCTTGACTATCATTTTGTTTCGTAACTATTTCCCACTGTGTGTTGGGAAGTTTGTGTGGAAAACAGAATTACATCAATCTCCACTTTTCAACTGCTTGCAGAAAAGAACATTTTCGATTTGCATTTACAAAGCCTATAAAGTTTTGAATTTCCCAACTCAGCTTATAAATTTCACTTAAAATCTCAAAACTGAAACATCCATAGTTACCAAGAAATAATTCCAAATAAAAAACACCAATAAAATTCTTTTTCGTTTAAAACATGTTAAACATAATAATTTTTTATTTAAATATAAGCACATGTAACGGTATTCGTGCGTTTAAAAAATAAAATCATGTTAATATTTATTGTTTGATATACACAAATACAATAATTCTTAAAATATACATCTAAATCTAATAAAAATAGTTTTTTTTGTTGTATTTTTCTTACAATTATATAACTTTTTTGTGTATTTTTTTATTTTTTTTATATATTTTTTTTTGTATTTTTTGATTTTTTGTTAATTTTAAAACATTTTTCCCATAAATTTAATAATGTATATATTATGTATTTAGAGATATCTATTTTTGTTTATTAAAACATATATAGTTTATACACTTATGTAGGTTATGTCTACTTTTTTTTTTTTAATATTTTCTAAAACACAAAAACATGAAACAAATTTTTTTGAATCTTTAATTTTTAAATGTTAAGTATAATTCATTACTCAGATAACATTCACTTAAACTCTACACAATACAAATACAGATTATACAACGAGTTAAATTCTAAGTCTACATACATCACTATAAAGCTTTAATCTCAACAAATGTTTTTTGTTTTCTGTTTTTCATTGAATTTTCTATTTTAATAAAATTAATTTGAATTTCCCAATTTTTGATAGAGGATGTTCTTTAGCCTCTGATGTTGTTTCTCGAGATGTCTCATTTTGTTTTTGAGTTCCTTATTCCTTTGCTCTTCGAGCTCCTCTTCGGCCAACAGGATCATTTGCTTCTCCTTGTTCTTTTGGCGTGATTGGCGACTCGCCTCGTTGTTTTTGCAACGATCTTCGATGCGTTTGCGTTCGCTTTCGGGCAGAGTCTGGAGGATTTCGGGATTGGGCAGGTCGCTGTGTTGTTTTGGTGGGCGACCTCGTGGCTTACGTTTGAAGGTGCCATTATTGCTGCCATATTGAGATACCGCTGGAGAATTGGGATTTGTTGAGTAGATAGTGGAGCTGCTGCTATTGCTGGGCGATGGAGTTGCGTATAAGGGTTCTTCGCAGATGTATGAGGAGGCAATGCTGGGAGGATTTTCATATTTTGGCTCGATGAGGGTGAATGAATCTGTGACAAAGTCTGGTGGGGCGAATGATGTGCCACTCCAGGTTGGCGAGGAGCTCAACGAGTGTGTGCTAACATCAATGTCCTCTGTCAGCCATTCATCGACCATGTCGCAGACCTCTGGGGTGTCTGGAACTTTAATGGTCGTCAAGATGTCTTCGCATCTTGCGTCCGTCACGAGCCTGGTCATGGGTATATTCATCCTGGATTTTTTTGAGACTTTTGTTGCGGAAGCTCCGAAATGATCACTGCTTCTTTTAAGATTTGTGTTATTATTCTGTTGTTGTTGTTGTTGTTGTTGCTGTTGTTGTATTAGTAGTTGCTGTTGTTGTTGTGAAGCTGCTTCCAACTGCTTGAGAATCTGTTCGAGGTCGAGTGCCTCCTCGTCTGCGCTGCTATTGCTTTGACAAACTGGACTTAATTGTGGTTCTGTTGATGGTGGTGATGGTTCTGCAGATGATTGTGGTGAAAATTCCAGACGATAAGTTAGCTCGTCGTCTTGTATGTTTTGACAATTGTCATCCATGTATTTGTAATTGTGCAATTCAGAAGTGGCTATGCAATCACTTTCGGTTGGCAATGGTGAACCAGGTGAAATTTCAATAAACGAAGAGGTCGAATTATTATCGGAGGAGGAGGAGGAGGAGCAATCTGCATTGAATTCGTCAATGTATTGTGTGAAAAGTGATTCAGATTCAAGTGAGGTTGTTTCATGTCCAATGATGGATGATGGTTGTGTTAATGTAACCAGCTCTTCGCTGTATGGCATACGAAGGATATTGTAAATGTTTTCTTCTCCTGGTATATCTTTCAATAATTGTTCTTGTTCTTGTTCTTGTCCGTTCTCTGGTAGCAGATGCAGTTGTTGGCCTGCATAATTTACATTCATCTGGTTAATGGTCATTTCGTTGAGTTCCTGAAGCTTGTACGTTCCCTTAGTTATATCAAAATCGCTGGTGTTGTTTGTTTCGATAAAGTAATCTAAAAAAACAAAAAAATAATAAAAATTAGTAAAATGTTTACTATGTTCAATAAATAAGAAAAAGGAATGTTTTGATTTTTTGTAAACTTAACTCCAATATACGCCTTATTAACCTAATTTATGATTTTATTACATAAATGAATATGAGATTGAATTATACGAAGGCACAAAGAAAAGACACCTAATAATGGGTTCGTTCCTGTAGGCTATTTTGAAGTACTATGAAGTGCTTTAAACTAACTTTTACTATAGAGTTGAAGTTGTGGCCATAAGTACTAAGCAGAAGTTATCAGCACTTGCTGAAGCCCAAAATAACGCCCCAAATGAAGGGCTAAATTAAAATTTTAGTAGTTTTC
This sequence comes from Meliscaeva auricollis, assembly GCA_948107695.1. Classification (NCBI taxonomy): domain Eukaryota; kingdom Metazoa; phylum Arthropoda; class Insecta; order Diptera; family Syrphidae; genus Meliscaeva; species Meliscaeva auricollis. The sequence continues at coordinate 77,938,763 of OX403616.1, read as the reverse complement.
TAACTTCGCATATAATTTTATAACTTTCGACATAATTGGAATAAAAGTAGGTACATTTTCGAAATGAAATTTAATTTAACAACATCGCTGCAACACCTGCCTTCCCCTCCGCCCCCCATAAAAGTAGTTAAAAGTTATATTTTTTTTTTCAAAATAATTAATCTTTGCTGTGCGTTTCCACTTGAGAGTAAAAATGCTGCGAGAAGTTTTTAAGCTTCATAAGTTTTATTTATTTCATTCTAATCTCATGAAGCTTAAAAACTTCCCGCTTTATGTTAACTCTCAAGTGAACAAGTACCTTTTAGAAACTGTAAAAATAACCTTAACTGTAGGTTATGAACCTCAGCTTTAAAATAATTCACAATAAAACCTTAGTGCATTACCATCCATTTTATTATTCGCCATTTTGTTTTGCCCATATGATCGCCATTTTGTGGCTTTCAAAAAAAAAATCTGTTTCTATTATAGCTTTTGAAGTATGTATTCATTAACTTTGTTTTTTAAAATTGCTATTTTCTTCCATAAGGTAATTCGTAAATTTTAAAAACGATCAAAAAAAATAAAATAAAAATAAAGTGAAACTGCCTAACGCTTTTGTTTTAGTTCACACAATACAAATTTAAACGCACTATATTATTAAGAAGAGCTCTAACTACCATTCATTTTTATTGCACTGGCAGCCATTTTTTCTCGTCCCCCATTTTGTAAATTTGTAAACGAGAAAAATGAAGGAAGGAAGGAATTGAAGAAAAAAATAATTTCTTATCGCTCTAAACCTCATTCACAATTGTTTAGTTTCAATAATTCGACAGCAATGATGCGCAAAAAAAAATCGATCTTGCCCAAAAGAATTTTTGGTCTGATTCACTGTTAAAAATTTTCTGGCAGTTCATATTCACAATAAACATTTAATGCACTTTGGTATTCACCATTTTATTAAATTTTCTACATCCATTTGCATGCGTTACCTTTTAATTTTGACACTAACGGAATGAGGCGTAAAACATGATAAGATCTTTTTTTTTTGATTTGATATTAATTAATAAAATTCTAATATTTTCATTGCATTTGCATTCAGAAAAAAATAAAAAATTATTGCACTTTCATTTTGTTTTTCGCAATTTTGTTAATTTTCTATGTTCACCATTTTTGTCAACACCATCAAGGTCTAACCTTTGAAAAATAAGGCAAACCATTCTATGGAGTAGATACTCATAAAAGGCAAAATATTCAAAATTATAAAAAAAAGGAGAAAAAAGAAACGTTTAAAAATTTTTCAGTTTATTATTGTTTTCCAAAGAAATATGTAATTTTTTTTTTCCTAAAAATTTAAACGCACTTTCATACTCGTTAATATTATTTTATCCCTAAACAAAAGTTATCAAATGAAAATGCATCGGTACATCGTGAAATTAAATGCCAAAATGTATCTCTAAGATTATAGTTTAACATATTATGTACCTACCCAAATTAAAGATTGTTTTCAAGTATCAAAATTTTATTTTTGATATTCTTTTTATTCGTATAAATTATATTTAATCCTTTTAACTTCAGATAAATTTAAAATAAAACTAAACCGCACTCATCAATTAACTTAATACGACTGTGATATTAAACTATAAAACACCATCCATGGAAATAGATCTCTGTTGCTCCCCTTTCTGTGTTCGTAATAAATATGTGTTACTCTTTTTTTTCTTTTGTAATTTGTGTCTCTGAGTACCATACCATTTTATCACTCATCAATAAAAGAAAATAAGAATTCCAAAGCTGGCTGGCCGCTGATCAAAAGGGTTTGAAAATAATAATAATAATAATTCGATCGTCATATAAAATAACAAAAATTAAAAAAGAGAACGAAATTAAAGGTTTTTCAATTCTCTTTAAAAAAAAGTTTGCTCTATTTAAGCTTTCTCTTTTTTTTTTAATATTCTCTTCTTATCTTTGTATGTTTTTTTTAAATCAAAAAGTATTACTACCCTGTGTGCGTTTCTTCACATTTGTTCTTGTAACTGTATTGTGTATCTGTGTGGCAAACTGCCGGCAAATGCTCTACAGGTGATGAATGGACAAGCTTGAACATGTTTCATTTTTCATAATAAACGAATTTTGTTTTGGTATCTACATTGGCCGCACTTTACTCCGAATGGATGTGCTTTTCATGCGAATTTCATTTTTTTTTTTGGGAAATATGTATATTTTAAATTATTTTGTATCTTTGATTTGTGATAATAAATTTTGTCGTAGTTTTGGATTTTAAGATCATAAAATCTATAGATAAGTAGGTAGGTAGACCAACGTAAATAAATTCTACTACCCCCCTTTTTGACTAACTCAATGACAACGGATTTTAATAATTTTTATTTTACAAGCAGTTTCTCTCTACTGGTACAAATGATTTGGTGAATTGTTTAATTTAAACATGAAAACAAATAAATTGAAAATACATTTCAAAGGTTATGTTGTGGTTTCATTTCACTTAATGCGTTTTCCCCATCAGGGCTTATCATGTCGACACACCTATCCAAATGGCCATTTTAAAACAACTAAGGGCCAATTTGTTCACATTTGATCATTTTGAATCCATGATTATTGCCAACTGTAAATCGTCGAATGTGCACTTAAACTAATTAATTTTTCTGGGAATTCATAGATTGAGTTGTTAATCATGGATAAAGCTAATTAACTGATTTTGTTTGATTAGCGCCATTTAACTAGAACCTCTAAAAAATATGCTTAAAACCTAACCCGCTCTGAACAAACTAGCCCTAACTTGCTTACCTACAACAAAAAAAACATCTAATTTGACGATTAAATTGATATTTCAATGACTTTTACCGCCTCGCCTGTTTAATTTATTTTCAAACTTTAACCCTAAATAAATAATTAGTGTGGTATACTTTTTTTGCGACATTCGAAAAAAAACGATTTCTGCTCACAACTCTGTAAAAACTATTTGGATTTTTAAACCAAATCATAGAAAACAAAAAAAAAACAATGTTCAAACGATAAACCGATCCAAAAATTCTCAGAAATCTTAATCGTTTATGAACATTTTATAGTCAAGTAAATAAATCGAATAAAAATTATTACCTGCTCTATCCACTTGATCAAATGGCTGCTGCTGAATAACAACTAATTTAATGTTGAATTCAGAACCCCATTTTATACTCAGTCAACTAAAGAGATGAACACAAACACCAAACCGATGCGATGGCTAAAGACCAGAAATGAACTTTAAAAGTCATTGTAGGGAAGAGTGAATAAAATAAACGATGTAAAAGCACGCACTCGCTCTTGCACACACCGGCCGACCAGCCGGCCGGCATAGCATAAAAACTGTGTCACCTTAGCAAATTCCTGAAAAAAAGGAACCCAAAAAACATAGACTATGTAGTGGGTTAAACCTTAAACCAAAACATAACATTGAACTTGAAGATGGTTTCTGAAGAGAATCAGATACAACATGAATAAATCGGCAAAAGTAGGAGTCAAAATGTGTATGTATGCAATTGGAATAGGGTTGTTTATTATAGTTGTGGTGGTGGTGGGGCTTATGAAAAATAGCAACGACGCACAACACATTTCGTCGTAGGATAAAATTGCATAGTTAATCTATCTCTTTCTTTTTTGTGGATTTTATCTAACAACCAACGACTACCCCAATTTTATTCTATTCAGAAGCTTTAAGAGAAAAGATTACTCATGTGTCCGAGTGTGAGTGTAAATTATAAGAAGAATTACGAGAGCGACTAAGCTGGAGCTGGACACTTACAATTTGCAAACATACAAACAAAAATTGAAAACCATGATGAGGATGACTCATTGCATTAACACACAACAAAAAAAAAAAACCTTTTCTTGTCGATAGATTTTTTTTTCATTTTGTGGAGGAAGGAAGAGGTTAATGTAAATACACCTGCATACATTTTGTGATATTTTTATAATAAGTAATGAATACGTGGTTTATTGTGAGAAGATCGAATGTTTTCGAACATTTTAGATATTTTATTTGCTTTTTTTTTTCTTGAATATTAAAAGACAATTATGATGCACTATTTTTGATAAAAAAAAAAGAAATTTTAATCCAAAATGAGAATAATAGATTAATTTTATTGCGTACACTGTGGCGTATACGCACTTTTTTTATGTAATTAAAAAAATGAATCATTTACCGAGTCATTGACATTAGAATATTTTATTAATGTAAAAATTGGTTTCTTAAGTACATATGTATTTATTAATCTATTTATTAAAAGGTATTTATCTATTTCAATCGAAGTACGTGTGTTTTAAAGGTGGGTTAAGAAAAACTTAATAAATTTCGACCAAACTTGTGTTTTTTTGTTCATTCATCACTTTAGATCACAAAATAAAAGATGGTTGTTGTGTCTTGGTCTTGTGAAGGTCTAAAAATAGTATATTTACATTTTTGTAACAATTTTGGTTGACATTTTGAGCTCTTATTTTTCGACTAGTAAGGGTAAAAAAGTATTTTTAATGTAATTTCCCTGAAAGGCTCAACACCTCAACAATTTGTGAATGTGAATGATGTTTTCACAACTCTTATCAACATAAATAGAAGGTACCTACCCTTATCTAATTTATAGATTGAAATTAACTGGAACTGATTGATAGAAATAATATTTTTTGACATTAATACTTAAAATTATTAGGTTTGTTCGTTGTTCCCTGACCAAATGAATAATGATAGAACTCATAACTGCATTCTATTGTTCTAAACTGTCATATATTTTTAAATTTCATAATTTTTTAATGAATAAAACAAATAAATATAAAAAAAAAACAGGTGTTTTTTTCGTTTTTTTTTGGAAAAAAAGAGATCTATTTATCAGATTTTCTCAGAAAGAAATATAACAGTGAAAATCTGTAAACAACGTTTTAAACTAGATAAACAACGTTCATGGTGTTTAGCATTTCCATTTCTTGTCTTTAATTCGATTAAAACATAATTTTTAAATACGATTAAACGCTATTCACTTAGACAATGCCGGGGTTCATAAATAATCAACTGAACAAGAGTTAAGTTAGTTTCAGAAGCTCTGATTGAATGAATGTCAGCAAATGTCATATTTTTTGTGACATTTGACCAATCAGAGCATCTGAAACCTTCTTGAATTTGCAGGATAACCACGAATTGCACTTTTTTTTTTCTTGCCCATCAGATGAATATCAACCTATACTTTTACAAAATCTTTAGATATTTCTGCCTATGGAAATTCTTGGGACTAAATTCTTCAGGGTGGATAAATTGTTTTACTTTTGGCAAACACGCCCAAATATGTAAAAAATTGAAAGTCTCAGACCGAGTTTGGAATAGATCTAACAAAAGCGGCATACATAAGGAATTTAATGAATCTTTCAAAGTCAAAAGTGACAGCAAGAACTTTGACAGCATCGAAGTTGCAAAGTTAACTAAAGGCGCTTTTTAATAAATTTGTTTTGAAAAAATTATTAATTCACAGTGGCCGACCGTTTAAGATTTTTTTTTTAATTGGGGATTGGAACATAAACTTTGGCGGGTCAGAGGTTAATTTTCTAAATGTTTAAAAAAAGTGTCGTGGACAAGTCCCAAACTCATGTCTGAAAAGCGTTTTTGAAGTTGGGGGGTCTTTTACATTACACATGTAAAAGATATTATGTATAAAGGAGCTCGTTTTTTTTACAATTTCCGAAGTCTACATGTAGGAACCAGCACGGTAGGATCCAGTTTAAATTACTTATTCAAAAACAGACTACAAAAATGTTTAGCTTAAAATAAAAAATCTCTTTTTATAACAAAAAAAAAAAAAAAAAATTCATATGAAATATTGTACACTTCAAAAACTTTGATCTTTTTTTTGTTCTCTATAAAGTTATTTATCATCGATGATAAATAACTTTATAGAGATAAAAAAAAAGATCAAAGTTTTTGAAGTGTACAACATTTCATATTGAGCTTAATGTTACGTTTCCACTGGAGCTAACTCTAGATTTAGAGCAGTAGATTTAGCAATAAATCTTGTAGTGTTTCCACCAAAGAAAATGAGATTTATTTTGACGTTGTATTTGAAGCATGTACAAAAAAAAAAAAAAATACAAACGCGTACTTATTGTTTTCCATTCGATATTGAGAATGCACTCCCTTTTTTATAACTGAGGGTAAATATATATTTGCAGTTGTTTGTGCGTGGTGAAAATATGTCTAAATATTAATAAACATCTTATGAAAGAACTATTACTGAAGAGAAGAGCGCTTTTATTGAAGTAATTTATTTTATTTACATACTTTGAATACGAGAACTAAAAAAATTAAAGAGAGGTCAGATATAAAAAAAGAAGTATACATTCTGTGGCAAAATGGAAAATGGCATTTGTAGGCAACAAAAAATGATTGCGTCCAGCTGAGCGTATTGGTGCACAAAAGGCCATTTTGTCAAATCAAGTTTTTTTTTTTTTTATCTTCATAATTTATTTATTAAGATCATCATTAAATCGTCGGTGGAAAGCAAAATTGTTCTAACTCCATAGGATTTACAAAGGACTTAAAACAATTTAGCTTTTCGCCGACCAAATGGAAAAGCTGTTGCTAATATCATTTATGTACAATTATGTCCGCAAATGATGTCATCGAACACATGACTGGGCTGTACCAAAATGCGTTATCAAAAATAATATACTTTTGCATTTAAATTCTTATATTGCGTTTTCAAACAATAGACTACTTTTTTTTAAATAAATTAATTAATCATCTATGTACATTATCCATCTATCTATACCAATAAAAAATTAATAAAATAGTGAACCTACTTTAATTTAAAAGTAATTAAGTCTGCTTAGTTCAAATGCTTAACGTTGTCATTTTGACAGCTCATACCGAAAAAAGAAAAAAAAACACTAAAATGTTTCTTATCTAACTTATCTGTGCCGTATATGTAAGTCACTTCGGTTTTTTAGTTCATTAGTTTAATTCTGTAAATTTCAATTTCAGAAGAAATTATTGAATTATGTTAATAAAACACAAGTGCAAGTTTTTTGCGATAAACATTAATACAAATTGTGATCAAATATCTCCCATCCATTAATTATGGGAAATTTTCTTACTATTATCCAGCCCTATGACTTGCTTGAAATTTATCAACAATAATGACAATCTCAAATAAAGAGTGAACCTTCTTATTGTGGAGTTTAAGGAAAAGTTAGCGACTAAATAGCCGGTCAATTTTGGGGTCTGTGATTGGCCAGCTGTCGAATTGGATAGGTTTCTTTTGACAGCTGACCAATCACAGACCCAAAAAATGACAACTATTTAGTTCCTAACGTTTCTGAACTTGTCTATTCATTTATCTAGATACTATTATTGTTGTCAATATTTTGACGAAATATATGACATATTGCCACTCGCGTTTATCAAAAATTACAGTTCTTATCAAAAATGACGTATTCTGTTTTGTTGTTTTTTCATCAAGGACATATTTTAAATTGATGGTCTAAGAAATTAGGCGGGCTCTATTGAAGGGATTTTTAAGTACATACCTTTAATGCAGTTAAAATAACTTCCATATTGCAAAACAAATTCGTTTATGTTAACTGATATAATTTTTTATACCTACATAGTAACTTTTGTATTTACAGAAAACAGAAAAATTATCTTTTTTGGTCATATTTTTCAATTATTTTTTTTTTTTGCTATCAATATTTCTTCGTTTATGTGTGTTCTGTGACGTAGCTTCATTTTTCTCAGTTGAATATCTCTTCGAAATTGCAGTTACAAATACTAACATGGTGTCAGAGAGAGTAAGAGAGTTAGTAAGTTAAGGAAATATACAAACATGTATATTTTATTGTGTAGGTGGTGACATTTCACTTAAAAAATAATAAGAAAGAGTGTAGTTTTAAGAGACTTTTTTTTACCATTTTTACAGGCTACACAGCTGATTAGCATTTCACCACATTAGTTAATTTTTAATAATTTCAATTGAAACATTTTCTTGTAACAATGTAATGATGGGTTTAACCATTTTAACAAAAACTGCACTTAATGGTTACTTATCTTAGCCTTATTTTATTTAGGTTTGACAAAGTCAGAAAGTTAAAAATAAACAAGCGAAACTATTTTTTTTATATTATTATTTTTATTTTTATTTTGCAAGGTGAGAGCGTGCAATTCTTGGAAGTGGCATTTTGACAAGTCGCAAGTCATGAGAACAAAACTAGGTGGTTTTGGTGACGATAAGCAATCTACCCCGCACGAATCGTGGAGCCTTAACATTATAGTAAATTGTGGGTGGATCTTAAAATTAAAGTTTCAAAAATTTGCCAAGGGACTTCCTAGTTGGATTTTCTGAAAACTTGCAAAGTTAGGCTCATTTGGCCACCTGTAAGATTTACTTATGCAACATACGACTGGAATTGCACTCACTAGGGGGTTTTATATTGACTAGCTTATCAAACGGCTTTACCGGATCGACCTCACGGACTTGTCGTTTAAAAGCAAATTTGGGGGCCGGAACGATTCAAACACGACGTGTCTGTCCGGCTTGAAAAAAACGCCAATGCGAAAAGTAAAAAAAAGAAAAGTTTTTTTGTTAATAAAGGTTATTAAAGTGGGTTTCCTTCCGTTTTTGATGATTTTTTCTTAAATTCTATCCATAATCAGTAGTACGTCTGCCATTGTTAATATTTGATAAAAAAACCATCCGGTAAGCTTAACGTGAACTCTTTTAATGAATTTTCTGGATTGAACGAAACTTAACGAAACTGATCTATAATGCATTAAATATTTGAATTAAAGCACTTTTTCAATTAAAGCAATTTTTTAGGGACAGTAAACAGGCTGCGGAATACCTGGTTTCTGCAATGACTGTTGCTGTAGGCACACTGTTTGTATGACTGTAAGTTTTTACAAACGAAGAAATTATAAGGGTACTCATGCAACGGTGTAAACTCTGTGTATTCATATTTTAAAATCGAAAATGAAGTAGTAAGCGGCTGTCAAAATTTGTGTAGTAAATCGAATCTTTGACATTTCGTTTACCATATTTACCACTTTACTACGTTTTTAAAGAGTTTAAGTCATTCCATGGTTACCCTTCATCTGTTACTATATTGCATACAAATAGTTTATCAATCAAAATCAAATTCAATCTTATCCCTTGGGTTCTTTCTTGGGTTAATGGATTTGACATTTCAGGTGTCAGTGGATTTGACATATCCAATTGTTTTTGTTTTCCTAGCATTTTGTTTGCAATTTTAATTCATTGTTTTAAACAATTTCAATATTTAAATAATTTATAGCTTATATTTATGCCCCTTCGGTTAATGTGGGCCTCTTTAACAAAACCTACAATCTTCTTTATATATCCTATTTAGTATTGAAATTGATTAAAAACCCTATGATCCTACTCTTGCACATAACTTTTATTGCGTATTTTTGAGGTTAAGTTTGAAAATTAATTAAGAAACAAAATTTTTCACTTACCGTCAAGACATCCTGGAGCCATTAACTCTTCAACTGCGGCAATTTGCAGTACTCCATTCAAATCCTGGAACTCGTCTCCAGGCAATTGAATCCCCATCATCTCGGTAGATGGCGTTGTTGTTGTTGTAATCTTTGTTAAATCCAAATTTGTAGATGTCGCTGATGCGCTTAAACTTTCTTCCGTTGTCGTATTCAATATATTGCTGCTCTCTGGCTGCTGCTGATTTAATAAATTCAAATGCGCTGAAATATTCTCTTGTTCCGGGCAGATTATAATTTTCTGGCCGTTTTTCCCGTTTTCGTTCACTATAATTTGCTTTAGTTTTACTAAACCGTTCGTCTTCGATTTCCTTTGTTTCATTAAAGGCGTAGGCACAATCGACCTTGCCAAAAAGGGTACACTTATGATTTGATAAATTGGTCTTTGTGATTCCAATATCTTCGTCTCTAGATTTTGCTTCTGTAGTAGCGTTTTCTGTTGCTGAATTTGCAATTCTCTTAATTGATTCACTTGTAATAATTGTCTGGCCCTTTGATAGGTAGCTTGACTTAAAAACTCTGTCCGTGCCCGGCTGGGATTCAGTTGAGTCGTCGTAGAATTTAATTGCGTTTGATTCCTTAGAAACTCTGTCCGTGCCCGGTTGAGATTCGGTTGAGTCGTCGTAGAATTTAATTGGGTTTGATTCCTTAAAAACTCTGTCCGTGCCCGGCTGGGATTCAGTTGAGTCGTTGTACAATTTGATTGGGCTTGATTCACAGTGCAATTCTGAGAAGATATCAGATTCGGTAACTGTGTTTGATTCAGTATTTGATTGCGATTCAATTGGATTGGATTCTGAGCTTGATTCAATAATATTTGTTGGCTCTGAGACGACGTTGTTGATTGGTTTTGATTCAGTAGCTGGGCATATGATTCCTGGCTCAATATCTCGTAGTTTCTCAAAGAGATAGGTCTTTGAGGTTGGTAGAGTTGTTGTTGGGATTGTTGCGATTGTTGATGATAACGTTTCACCAAGATCGGTCTGCCCCTTCTTGGTAAATGCGGCGCTCTCAGTTGTATGAATTGCTTGGTTGTCGTCGTTTGATTTTGATCCTGGTTTGTTGTGGTTGTTGTTGCTTGAGTCCTTTGGATTGGCGTTGGTTGGTTTCTTGTTTGACTTTGGGTCGTTGTGGTTATGTTTGTTGGTGTTCGCTGGCCGTGACTGGCAGGATGAGGCGTTGTTTTGGGCAGCCATTTTGAAGTCTATAAGATTGTGGAAAAATAAGGGAAAAAAAATATTAAAATATTTATTATTATAAGGATTTTTTGTTCGTTTTTTTATTGGCGGAGGACTGATTATAATTCAAAATTATAATCGCGACATCAAAAACATAAGAAATTGATATTTGCACATGGATATTTGTACACGAATAGGATTTTGCATTTACCAAATTCAACATCTTGTCTAGATATTAGAATAAAATTAATGCCAAGTATGTGTTCTTTAATTAGGAGTTGTGGATCAACAGGATAAAAAAAATTACAAAATTTTGGAACAAAAAAGGGAATAAGGGCTAAAAGTGTTTTTTTTTTCTTTTCTTCTGTGAATAAAAAGCAAACTGTGGTGATTAATAACTGAGCATAGATATTTCATTTATTGTACTTTTCGAAAAAGATTTGCAATTGATTTTCCATTTTAAAACTTTTGAATACAAAATTTGTTTTGTTTTGTTTGATTAAAGTTGTAGTTTTATAATGGTTGTTTGCAAATCTTTATCGATCCATCCTTTATAGACCATATTAGATGGAATTTGTTGATTTGTACTTACATAATAATTTCCTTTTGTTTCTGGCAAAGGAATTGTAAGATTAACTCTTAACTAGCTCTTAAAAGAGTCGCGCGCGGCTTTGTTTTCCCTCAAACTGAAAATACAAAAAAGAGATGAAATTAAAATTTGTATTTTTTTATTTTTTATTTATATTAATAGTATTTTATTTTCTAAAGATAAAACTTTGTAAATAATACTAATTAAGATATAATTTGGGTTTTTAACTGATGATAAACTCAATAACAATTATTCAAAGACTCGCGCCAGTTTAAAACTTTTCGCTAACCTTGCAGATGGTTTTTCGAAATTTTAAAAAGGATATTCCAACCAATTTGTTTTAACTGATGATATACTTAATTATTCAAAGAATCATGTTAGACGCCAATTTATGGCTTAAATGCTTTCGAGCTTTGTAACCCGTGCTGCTGATCATTCTTTGTGTAAAAAGGTGTTAGTGTTTTAACTGATGACATAATAATTGTTTAAAGACTCGCATTGTGCGCCACTTTAAAAGTTAAAAACTTAGAATTGATGATAGACTTAATAACAATTATTCAAAGACTCGCATTGGGCGCCAGTTTAAAAGTTAAAAGCTTGGAAGCTTTTGCAGCGCTTGCTGATGGTCATTCAAAGTGTAAAATAAATTACTCCACATCCATAAATTGGAATTTAGATTGATGGCATAGTAATTATTTAAAGTCTTGCATTGGGCGCCAATTAATATGTTAAAAGGATTGTGGGTTTGTAACTTTGCTAATTGTCATTCATTATGAAAAAATGTTTCTCTACATTCAGATTTAAAAATAAAGTTTTTATGAGACAGAAGATAAAAAGGTATTAAAAGTTTGCTGTAGCACATTAATGTTCACCATTAAAATCTGTCTTGAAGGACAACAATTTTTAGAAGTCAGGAGCAAAATCGGGACGAGGAGTCCAGCTTTTAAATTATCTCTCATTTTAGATGCCTCCAAATTTTTAACTTGAAAGTAAAATACGGAAAATTAAGCTTATATTCTGCTTTTAACAAAATAGTTAAAAGCACAAATTCGTTCATATTCATTTAACCACCGAACTAGTGTAATGTAGTCTGGTACCTTGAAACTCCCTGGAATTTTTGTCCGGGCAAAGTGTTAAATAGTTTTTTTTTGTGGTGAAATTGTAAGCCTGTTTGGTTATTACAAACAAAAACTGTAAATGATTTATAAATTAAGTAGGGTAGATTCTTTAATATGTACTTATAAGGTGAAACGTATTATGATACCAGGGCGCCCAATTTCAAAATGCGCCCCTGTATAAGAGTAAGCACTTGTGACACAGTCGTTATGGTGTTTTTTTTTTGTTTGAAGAATGCACGTTTCTGCGTCCCTTAAAGCTTGTCCTAACCAAAAAGTGTCGCTCTGTCGTGCGACAAGATAGCGACACAATTTATTTACACAGCGTCACATGAGGGTAGCCATACCAAAACGCGAACAGGCGTTTTTCTTATAAAAGCTCTTGTCGCACTGTCGCGCGACAGTGCGACACTTCGGTTTGGACCCTATTAAAATGGGGTAGACTTTAAAGTTCTAAAATGCACTATTTTTTGCAAAACAACCGACAACAAAGACACATAAAGAAAGTACAATTTTTACTCATTCATACTTAAATCAATTGAGCGATATTTTGCCATTAAAACACTAAAAGAAATTCCATTAAAATTGTAAAACTATTTTCTTACACATTATTTGTTACGAAGATAAAGTACCAACAGTACCAAGTACCAAGATGTATAAAATATTAACAAAAATCCTTCAAAAACAATGGAAGGCTGCACTGATACAATTAATGGTATGAATGTTTCCTTTGATACGAGAAAATAACATAAGTAAAAGAGTTCATAAAAAAATATCTTTTATAATAAAGGTTGTCTTTTTAAGGGAAAGAATAAATGAAGAGTTTCATCATGATATTTTGAAAAAATGTTTAATTTTTCAACACTCTCAATATAAGAAGTCTTTGAAAAATAAAATTGCGTTTACAAAATTGAATAAAAAAAAGAAGGTTTTAGTGCTTATTTGTGTTCAGAATTTTTCTCTGTTTGCTCGATCATTTTATACTGAGCTCATTAAAACAGTCTGAACATGCTCAGAAAATTTTCTGAATGAACAATAAATACAAAGTTAATCGAAACGAACATAATTATCTCAAAAAACACCCTTTACAAACTTTTTGTGTGATTTTAATCCAATTTTTTCTTCAATAATTTGTTTCAAATATTAACCACGTAATTAGAATTATTTTTCAATTCCACAAGTAAATGTAGAAAATAACATTTATTTTTGAGCCACCCTAATGCGAAATACTCATTTTAACTTTTGTATCTAAATAAACACGCCTTACAAACTTTTTTTGTTATTTAAATCACAGTTTTTTTTAAATGTGGAAAAGAATATACATATATTTGCACCACCCTAATTAAAACACATGTTAGAAAATTGTTTACTAAACATACAAAATATTATAACTCATTGTTTTTAAAGGGACCCATTTAAAAAAAAAAAAAAGAAATAACGAAGAAACAGATCACTCTCAATTCATTCTGCGCTGTAAGTCCATTCATAGATGCATAAGAAAAGAACTGCGATTGTACTAGCGCAGATTTTCTGCTTTTATGAATACACACTATGTTTCTTTGCTGTCGGTTTTTGCGAAAAAAAAAATAATCACTATTGAAAGCTTTGCGGTTTTTTCTGATCTTGTTCTTTATTGTGCTTGAATTCCAAAATTTTACTTTTCCTTGCATGAGACAAGAAAACTCAAATTTTTCAGAAATACAAAACGATCCACCCAAATACTAATGCATTTTATTTTTATTATACGATCATAAACAGTCATCGTAAAAGATTTTCCCTGTAAAAATTGACATCATTTTATGATTAGCAAGGGATTATAAATCATAATAGTAAAAACCCCTAATTCCTGAAATGTGGCATTTCATTGTTATTTCCGTAAAAATCACATTCGATTTTTTTAAAATAAAAAAAAAAAAAAAAACAAATCAATTAAAAGATAATTAAAATTTATTAGGTTTTCTAAACACCTACACAAATTATTTTATTACAACAAAATTGTCTTTTTTTTGTTGTTGTTTTTAAGCAACCAACACCTGGTGATGTTTTTCTTGTCTTTTTTATTTATGCATGCAATGAATAATAGTACCCCAAGTTTAACCTTCTCGAAGTTTCCAAAGTTTGTGCGTCTTTTCCTTTTTATTATATCTTCTGTTCAATAAAATGAAAGCTTCAAGTAGCTTTTTTCGAAAAAGCTTTTTAGCGATATTATTTAGAATTAAATTAAATTTCTATCGGTCTTTTTGTTTGTGTTTGTATTTATTTAAACACAAACTCACAAACATATTTATCAGTAATTTACTGTTTTTTTTTTATTGTTGTTGTTGGTTTGCATATGAAATATCGACAAAAATACATTTTAATAACAGATTTTTGCTATCAACCTTGGAAATTGTTAATAGAAAAACGTTATCTTCTTTTGACAATCTAACTAATGAGTTGAATTTATAAAAACCTTTGTCTGTGTACTAGCTGATAAAATTGTCAGATAACTTAAAGCTAATCATAAATTTAATGAAGGCAAAATTGCGACTTTGAAATGAAAAATACATTTTAGCACGCCATGGCAACTTAGATACAAATGTATCTTGTATGAGTTACAATGTGTCTCTGAGGTATCATTTGAATAAAAAAAAATCATTAAATTGCCATGCAATTAAAATGATTGTAGGTAATTGCCGTGAAATAAAATTTAAACGTGGCATGCCACAAGGTAGAATACTAACTACTAACATTTGTATTTTTTTAATTTAAATATTTTGTCGATAAAAAAAAGAAAGAAACTGACGAAAATAAATTCCAAGAACAAAATAATTAAAAAGAAAAAAAAAAACAACCACTTTGTCTATCTCTTTCTCTCCCCTAACATAAGATACAATGGTTCATATATGCCTTTCACAAGTTGAAAGACAATGACGTGCGCGATCCATACTTGATTTAGATACTCATCTTGTCCAAATTTTAAGTTAAAAAATCATCGAGTCACCACAAATAAAATGTACATGTGGAAAGAAAAAACAGGAATTTTTGATGAAGAAATTTCTAAGTATAGAAATTTTTTGAACTTTCGAGATATTCATTCTTTTTCGTTTATTTTTTAAGCGAGTTTACTTATTTTTTAACTTAAGTTTTTTTTTTTTTACTTATATAATAGAAATTTTTCCTTTTACTTACGTTGAAGTTTGAAATTCTTATCCACAAAAATGGGAAAGGGTTCAAGTATATATATAAAAATTATAGGTCACAAGCTAGAAATGTGTTTCTAGCTTGAAATTTTTCACACACAATATTTTTTTAAGAACTTGAGGATTCTAAGTCCTTTAAGGAGAGTTTTTTCAGAGTGTTTTAAACACTGATTTATTTTTTTTTAAACAGTTTTATCCGGGAATTCCGGGAAGGAAAACAAAATTGGGTATTTTTATATTCAATCACACACTTCTGTGTATGCTAACGGAACGCGGTAAAATGAAAACCGTGTGGCATGTAGCTACGCTAACGAATTACTGCTTGTTGTGAAATTCGAATTCAGACAGGTTTCTGGTCATGGGTTTAATGATATATAATGATAAAGCTGATATTTGTGTGTGTATTGGTGCAATAAAGGGGAAATCGTGTACATGAATGTAGAAATGTATGGGTGTGCGTAAAAGATAGTTTCACAAGTAGGAGGGAAATTTGTTGTTTTCATTCAAATTAAGATTTCCCATTATTTTGTTGTAGGTATGTTTGTGTGTATTTCTTGGCGCATTCGCTCTTGCCTTGTTATTCGGCAAAAATCAAATGAAAATAACAGAAAACAAGTTTTTTTTTATCTTAAAATTATACTGAACAATTTAAATAGATGCAAAGATACATGCATAATGTGTGAGGTGTATTTGTATAATTTGTCGGGGAATTTACTTTGTGGATAAACCCAAGTAAGTATTTTGTTTGCTGTTTTGTGCGAATAAAAATTGATGCGTCATTGTTGTTTTGAATAATTTCACTGCATAACGTGGGTTGAGTTTTGATGATTTTTAATTAAAATAAAATTGTTTAATATTTGGATATTTAACATTTTAAAGAATACCACATGACCTTACATAATAATGAAAATAAATGTTGGAACAAAAATATCAAAAATAATGTTTTTTTCTTTCTTTGAGAGCTGGTATCATTGATTTTTGTGTTTATACCGGCTTTTTTTTTTGACAGGACGATATACCTATATAAATAGATTTTTCTAGAAGATGTCTACAATATTGAAAATAATGTGCCCAGTAGGCGTAGGCAGGTATATTGTTTGCTGATGATGATGACCTTCCATTTAATGTCAAGTTTATTGGTAGACACAGAGAAATAAATTTGCTATACATAATATAATGACGATGTTGTTTTGAGAAAAAGGTTTGATTTTTGTGTTGGTAGGTACACTTTACAGTTTCATCTTTCATGTAATCTTTTTTATAATAATTGATTTTTCTCGTGGCGATGTTTGTAAATTGGGCGTAGATAACACTATGTTGTGTAAGCTATAGGTAACTCTCAAAAAATTCTCTTTTCGGTACCTACTACTACTACAAAATTCACTACATCTCTAAAATCTAAACTTAGGACGAAAAACCTTGTTTTTTTGGCCTTCACAAGTGTCAAAAATGGTACCTTCGTCAATTTTCATCAGATTTTAATATTTTTGATGGCTTTATTTTATTAGAAGATCAAGACCTTTCCAAACGACGCGACGCATTAAGCATGCAGTTTGGGCAACATACCTGGACTTTATAATTCCCAAGGCACAAGAATTTCCAAAATTTAGTTTTTTCCTCATTTTGTCAACTTTAAAGGCATATGTATAACTAGAACTGGAACATGTTGATGATATTTTAAAACTATATTTATTTCTATATCCAACGAGGTATTCTTATGAAAATCGGTTGAAAATCAGCTGAGTAAAAAAAGTTTAGGTACCAAGTTAAAATGTTATAGGTTCGTTTACCTGCCAAGTGGATGGAAATTTTACTTGACATTAAAATTACAAATACATTTAGCAAACACTTAATCCTCCAACTTAGTATATTTTTTTTAGTTTTCTCACGAAAACTACCAATTTTATGAAATCACTAGCTGACCCTGCAGGCGTTGTGCTGCCCTGCACAATGATTTTTATTGTATGCTTACATTTAGTGTCTGAAACACATAGGCCAATAAGTTTGAAGTTTTTCTGACGCGTGAGCGTGCCACATACAGTTTTTGGTTATGTTAGAATCATGGAACAATAAAGAAGTCATGGAAAAAGTCCGGTGTTTCAAAGTTCCTTATTCACCAGTATTCCACGCTTTTTTGTACACTATTCCTCGGTAGTCTGCAAAATTTCGCATATTTTAAGCAACTTTGCAAGTTTTTGCCTGTGTTTTTTTTTTATTTTCTCCGTGGTATGCATTTTCCTTAGGTACGTTTTTTCATGACTTCTAGCTATTTTCCACGGTATTCCGAGTTTTGTCACCAGTATTACGCATTATTATTATATTACGCGGTATTTCGTAAATTTTTCACGTACTTTTCACGTTTTTCTAGGTGACTTTTTTCGCTATTTACACGGTATTTAAAGTTTTTTTTCGCGATACTTTGTGCTTGTTTCATATAACTTCCCATGCTATTTTCCGCTATATTCCACGATATTTCACCGTATTGCAAGCCTTTTTTCACGAAATTCCACGCATATTTTCAGTGGCTTTACGCTTTGTATCACAATTTTCCACGCTTTTCTTCACTTTTTCCGTGCTATTTTATTCTTCTTACCTTTGCCACGTATTCCATGATCATCAGTATTTCCCGAATTTCGTTCACTTTTTAAGCATAGTTTACGCTTTTTTTCGCACAATGATATGCTTTTTCACGTGGTACTTAACCATTTGTTCATTAACTTCTCATGTTATTTTCCGCGAGTTCCACGATGTTTTACCAATATTCCCCGCTTTTTTTCAGGATATTCCGGACATATTTTTCGTTGCTTTAGGTACGATTGATTCCGCGACTTTTCACGCTTTAATTGCCTCTTTTCCATGGTATTTTTTTTATAAATTCCTTTGCTTTTTTCGCGGTATTCCAATATTGTTCACCAGTATTTCCTGGTTTAAGTCGCATTTAAACCAGCTTTTTACGCTTTTTTTTCGGGAATTACCAGGTTTTTTTCGCGGTATAGTATGCTTTTACGGTGGTACTGAACCCTTTTTTCATGACTTCCCATTTTGTTAACTATGTTCCACAATCCAATACCTCAGTTTCTAAAATGTGTATCATAATAATCGAATCAGAAATATAAAGGTACATTCGAACCGGTTCATACAAATTCCTAATCTCTTCCGACCAGAGGGTCGGTCTCTGTCACAGTGTTCACAAAATGCCGATATTTCGTCCGTTGCGTGTTTGACACACTCACAATTGCAAGCCAAACCGTGATTGTAGCGGAGAAGTTATTGACTTTCTTCGGTAATGACGATCAAGGTTGCTGTTTATAGAGGTGTGACTAACGGCCTTTCAATTACTGGTCAGGGTAACCTACCTCCAAGAACGAAAAAGAACTCCTATTTCAGGGGAGAAGAGCTGTGAATTTCGGCTCTGGTTCCATTTCTTCAAAATAACTTACGAAAGAATATTCCGCGATCTCTGTGGGGGGCTCTCTAGTCAATATAATGAAGGGACCGTGCCTAAAGATCATTCCGATGATGACCAGAGTAGTCTGAAACTGAGCCTTTAAGACACATTTACTGCACTATTTAAGAAAAGAAAATGTTAACTGACTGTCTTAAAACCCTGAAGCATAGAATTGGCCGACATTTTGTTCTTCAAAATATCGAAGAGAACAGCGAAGATAAAAACTGAAAGAGTAAAGTGAAATCTAAAAAAATCCGATTTTCAAACCAAAAAAAAAAAATTATCTTCGAAAAAAAAACGAAAACAATTCTGACCTGAAGTGCAATTAATAATTTGAAAAAAAAAAAAATCAAAAAGTAACCCATTCAAATTTCGATATTCAATATTATTCTATTTCCAGCAAAATCATTTTTATAACTATGTACCTACGTCAATTGGCAATCGAAAAATCAATATAAAGATAAGATTGCGTGTCTCTAACGCCAATTAACACATAAAAAGACAAATCTAGATTTCCAGGAAGTTTTTATGGAGCTATACAAAATAGGGTAAACTACGTAATAATTGGCACTTTACAACAAAATGTAGCATCATTTTTACTCTTAGTTTGAATAATGCCATTGGACCGCATTCATAGTAAATAGGGACAGCAATTGTCAGAACAATCGCGATCGTTCGTTTTCGTTTTACATAATAAAGCCCCTGACTTTGTGTTTGGTAAACAATAGCTGTGTTGAATTGACGTACATATCGACTAACATAAAACATCGGTATGACATTGGCGTTAATTAATAAGGATGTAGCGACAATGAAATTTAAATATGACTTTAAAATGTCAGTGAACTGTATGAAAAAAACAAATTACTAACAACCAAATCAATAGTCAGCTTATTCCCAAATGTCATTATACCTAAACTTTGGAGACGAAAAATGTATATAAACTTCTTTGTTAACTGTTTACGTCACGTTTTTGCTGTCATTGTGACTGATTCTCAAAACCAAACAATTAACAAATATGTATGTCTTCTAGAATTTATCTGTGGTAATAGGGGGTTCACACTGACTAACTTACCGGATCGCGAGCTGTCAAAATGGAAAAATGACAGTCGGTCGGATAGTTTTCAAATGATTTTGATATTTGCCCAGGGAGAGACCTGTCATTAGGTCGTACGGTAGGTTAGTCAGTGTCAAAATAATTTACACTTTATCCAAAACTTGTCTTTAATGTTTAACGTGGCGGCGGCGTTTATCTAAACGCAGAATGCAAAACGATTGGTTGTTGGTTGATCCTACTTGAATTGCTTATTAGTCTTATCTCTTATGTCACAATTTCTTTTATACACTTGTTAAGGTTGTCGTCAAAAATGGCTCAATATTGTGATTGTATTCTTAAAGCGTTTTCTCTTTTTTTCCAACTTAAGAAATCAAAAAACGTGATACAAAGTAGCTACGAAGAAATCACTTGAAAGTAATATCTTTGAAAATGTCTTCTTTATATTTAGGTTCAAGAACATTCAGTTCAGTTGAGATGCTCTGATTGGCCAAATGTCACAAAAAATTTAAAAAAAATTCGGATTTTTTGTGACACTTCAGCAATCAGAACCTCTCAACTGAACTGAACTGAATGTTCCTTAACCGCGGGGATTGATAAGACTATTTACCCTATACATTTACCCTCAATGATTTATTAAGCTATCCATAAAAAAATCATTTTTTGATGTTGCATGATAAACAAAAATTAAAACTTTTGATTGACGTAAGTATAAATATGATTATTTTTTTTTATTTGTTCAAATTCACCGATTAGATACCAACAAAAAAAAAATACTGAATTATTAGAAAAGATTACACATATCTAGTGTGTGTTTGTATAATAGGCACCCCCACTTTAATTGAAGTTCTCCTTTTTCTTTGTTGGCATAATACAAAACCTAATTGGTTTCAATTCAACTGTAGGAAATGGAAAAACAAAGGGAAATTTTTTGCATCAAATAATATGAACATCAAAAAATAATTTGTACCTTTTCGCATACAAATACAAAAATAAAAAATAAATTAACTTTGGTTATCGACATGACGCCGCGACATGATACGGTGGTGTTTTGGTTGGTTGGGTCACCACGTCTTGTGAAATTCATGAAACGCAAAAGCTCTAGCCCCACTCAATGAGCCCACTTGTTTTGTCAAGTGGAATTCTGGGAATCGCTGCCGATGTACCAACTTGTTTATTGCAAAAGATATTCATAGCTATACAAGTATATTGACATACTTACTCGTACATGTAAATATAAGTTTATTTCTTTAACCATCCTTTATAAAAAAAAATTACAACGATATACCTACCATTGATGACTCACGCCAAAGAATGGAAAATCATGTGAGGCACCTCAGAGCACACCATCATCGTTGTTGGGTAGGAACTTTCTTTAAAAATAAAAGCTTTGAAAAGGGTGACCAGGGTAAGCTCTTTGATTGATTTTTCTTATAAAGAATAAGCACGAAAGACCCTAGCATAGATTGTGGTGATGAATTCCTTATGATCAATTTTTCACTGAGAAAACATCCTGTGATTTCGGTTCTAAGCTGGGGATAATTCATGAAACATATTTTTCAGTCAAACAAAATTTTAAGTATCCAAAAATTTATTTATGAAAATATGAAATTTATGAAGCAGTTTCCGTATAAAAAAAATTCAACAAAATCAGTTGTGTGTCTTAGAGAACAAAAATGAAAAAAATAGTTTGTATGGGAGGAACCGTTAAAGATTTCTAAAAATATTTTTTTCCTTTCAAAAGTACGACTTTACTAACAAAAGGCGGTACAAATTTTATTTATCACAATCGTCAGAGCCGTTTTCGATAATGGTCATATGGCAGGTACCGTTAGTTTTGGTACTAAAAAAAAATTCAATTTCTGCTCTAGGGAATCACCAAAAACCCTTAACTACCAAATTTGAAGATAATCGCTTCAGCGGTTTGAGGATTAGGCTGTAGAACCTCAGGTATGCACAGACAAACACACATACAGACAGACATAATTGCGAGTACTTAAGTACTTAAGTACTTAACCATGATAGCTAAGTATACTGTTTTATGTAGTATTCACATAGCAACACAATTTCTTTTTGTATTCTTATACAGTCGTTTAAAAAATGCTTCCGTAAGCATTAAAAGAAAGTGAATTTATGGAGGATTTTAATATAATTTTACCGAGTTAGTATTTTGAATTATTATTATAGTTTGATATATTGTGCTTTTAAAAGTATCAACTTACCGGTATGCATTTCGTAATTTACGTTAGAACACTACAATGTCCAGTTGTAGTGTAGCTCACAAAATAAACAGAATTGTTTCTCTAACTTTAGCAAGAGTTCTTCTACAGAGTGGAAAAAAATAACTTTGCTAATTAAGCGAACAAATTATATGATGCCGACCCCAAAAATGTATTATCTCAATTAATAATTCTGAAATTGCCTTAAACATTGCTGTAGTATAGCTCACGTAGAAGAACCGGTCACTAAAAACATAGCCAGTCACTGCCTGTAGGGTTTTTTCTTGGATATTAGTAAAACATTAGCAAAATGAAAGTAAATCCAGATAGAAAAACTAAAATTAATTAAATTATTTGTAGACTTTGAGATAAGAACTAAAATTAACATCGTCGTTTAATAAAACTAACAACATCAGCTGATTCCCCTCAATCTTAATGGAAAACTTCCTGTACAATTGATAAAGTCAAAGAATCGTCTGCCAGAGATAGTGTTAATCGCCAATGTCCTACCATCTACCATCAAACACACACAAATCTCTTACATTTTTAAAGTCAACGAGCATTTATTTTTTTGTTTCGCTAAGAGTTAAAATTATAGTATATTAGGATCTTCTTCTCTTTCTAATGCATATGCAGTTACATCTAATCTTCGCTTTCTAAGACTAAAAAGAAGATTCCATTTGGCTTTTGTAACAGCTTTTCCATCAAATCTTTTCCAAGCAAACGCTAAAGTTGCAGTCTCTTCTGTTGCAAGAATCGGAGGGTTCTAACTAAAGTTTTGTTTTTGAATCTTCTTTGTAGAACTCCTTATCTCTTCTACCTTTTTATTTAGTTAAATATTGAAGCATATCAATCGATACTTTTTGTTTTATCAAATGGCGTTGTCGATTTGTTTTTCGAATTAATTTTTTCTAACATTTTCCACTCAGTTTTAGTTTCTTTCTCTGTAATAACTTTACCTCTGTTGCTGTTTTAGCCAGTTTATCCTATTCCGAGTATGATTCTTAAGTGTAATAGAAACTAATTATACATTTTCTAAAAGACTAGTTGTAATTGAAAAATGTTAGGAATTATTCAGTACTTAAAGAAAATTTGAAGTATTTTTCCAAAAATAGTAGTTTTGAAGTTCATATGTTATGTTCTGTAGTTTTAGTTTTAAGGTCTTCTTTGAAATAATAGTGTGATTCTACATTCGAAAGTGACAGTAGTGTAACTCACGTTTGGGCCTGTAGAGTAGCTCACGAACTATATTATAAATAAAATACAACTACAAAAACAAAAGTCATATATTATACCATTTTCCATTAATCTATATTCTATATAATGTACTTTGGCTGCAGTTACAATTTTAAATTATAAAGCCTGTAAAGAGGAAAAGTTTTGAAGTGAAGAAACACATTCGCATCTGACTTCCTTTTACATGTAGTGTAGCTCACAATTACTTTTCACTAAATATATCTTATCACATTGCAAGAACGCATCTAGACATTGGGATAATAGAAAAACCTTATGTATAATACTACTTAAGTATGTTCTTCTTAACATACGAAAAAATAGTACACCGGTCATGTCAAATGTAGTGTAGCTCACATATGGAATTGCCCATTTACTGTTTAGATGAAATTGTGACTTCTCGAATTTGATATTTTTACGAATTCTTTATTGAATTCTTAATAAAATAATCTTGCTTGAGTATGTATTCCCAAATAATAGACATTCCCGGGGATCATTGTCATAATTTGACAGTCAATTTTTGCAAAACATCCGAAAGATTATTACCCTTAAATATTTGTACTGTACCCTATAGTTACAAGTAAAGGTGAGATATGTAGGTTTGGTGGTTCGCTAAAAAAAAGTTATGTTATGACACTTTTTTTTCTACGAGCAATCGTTTAGAAGAAATCGTGATTTTAAAACTTGTCAAATAGGGTTTTTGCATATTACTCTTAAACGTGTTGTGAGATATGAACATACAGTATAAAGTTGAGAAGTATAGTTCTTATTATAGGTTTTAGTATATAAGTTTAGTACATAAGAGAAATGTCATAGTTTTAACTTTTAAGTTATTTTATAATATGGTGTCAGAAGTAAAAATTAAAATTAAAAAAAAGACAAATTCAAATTAAAGTGAAAATTTGTAAATTTATAAAAAGTTAAAAAAAAAAAACTTTTTTACTCAATATAAAAGTGCAAATGAAACAGAAACTACTGAAACTAAACCCAAAGTTGAAGTTATGTCTGAAGAAGGGCACGTGGGAATATTCCCGACGTTACCACCATTGGATTTAACACATGGTCATCAAAATTTATCCGATCTCTGGAAAAATTGGATCCTACAATTAAAAATTTTCTTCAGAGCATCCAACATGGAAAAAGAAAAAGATCCCCGAAAAGTGGCTATATTTTTGCATTATCTTGGATCAGACTCGCTGCCTATCTTCAGCTCGTTTGGTCTTGACATCGACACAGTAAGTTTGCAAGACGTAATCGATAAATTCGAAGAATTCTGTTCTCCAAAAAAGAATATTGCGATGGAAAGACATAACTTCTTTACGAGAAAGCAAATCAGTGGTGATTTGTAACTTGTTACAGTATTTGTTTACAGAATTTGTCACAAACCTAAACAAAATTAAGCAAATCATATGAACTTGGAACTTTGCAAAGTAGCATAGTAAAAGATATCTTCATTTGTGGCTCAAGTAAAGAAAATAGTTGCATAAGAGATAAGCTATTGCAAGATGACAAATTAAAACTTGAAAAAGCAATAGAAATTGCATGCCTTATGGAAAATATGAAAGAGCAGGCAAAGCAACTTGAAACTACAACAACAACTGTAGTTGTCAAAATAGATAGAAGGCTACCGAAATCTAACGTTAAATTTAGTAGCAATGCAAAACCTATGAACGAGAGAGCCAGAAATATGAAAACGTTATCAGTAAGTCCCATCGAAAAAGTCTCTTTGAAAAACTTGTAGATTATGTGCTCGTTTATATATAAAAGTTTGTTTTTTTAAACCTGTCATTTTAATGCTAGTTTACAGTTCAGCGTGCAAAAACAAAAATTCAAAGCTAATTTTAGTCTGTTTTGGGCATAATTTTGTACCATATTTTGATGTTTATATTTTCAAATCACCGTAAGCAATAAATACATAAATTACCTTTTTTTCCCTACATCAATTGGTACCAGAAGCTACAAATGCAATTTTGTTTATTTGTTCTTATCCATTTGTTTTGATTGGTTGCAAAAAAAGTATCCTTCGTGTTATCTGAGGTAAGACAAACAATTTTGCTTTTTTATATAATAAAAACGATGGACAGAAAAGACAGAAAACAGTTTTGTAAATTTTTTTTTTTTTTGTTTTTGTGCTGAACTGTAAATTAGGCTTTAGGCTTTACACAACAAACATTTTTCAAAATTTAATCAAAACTAGAATATTGCAAGTTTTCGTATGGATTTAACGCAAAGTTTGATGTATGTATGTACAATAAACAATAGTTACAACGTAAAGACTTTCGAAAAAAAATGTAGCAAAAATACTACAATTGTAACCGGGGACAACACTGCCTCTGTCAGTTGTGGATGCGGATAAGGGTTAAAAGGGATTCATAACATAACATACCAAACTCTGTATATCTGGCAATACTTAAACTTAAACACGAGAAATTATTTTGACAGTTAAAAGATAAACATACCCCGCATCATGACTCCGTATTCCTTAGCAATTGTCATAAAATTATTCCACTTTTTATTTGATAACAATTTGGCTCGCAACGGCAATAAATGACATAAACAAATAATACTTTGACAATGCCAATGACAGTATCTTTGTGTGTTTTCGTTAAAATATCGACAAATAATTGATTGTTGTTGCATTTGATTAACTCTTCTGCAGGAGTTCGACATCAAAATGCCTCTTTCACTCGAAGAACTGCGAAAACCAAACTTCCCAAACTTTATCTTTTTAATAAACTTAAACTTCTTAGCGGCAATTGTGTTGAAGCAAATAATCATAAATCGAGCAATAATGCTCAAAACAGTCACAATAACGTTAAAGCAGCAGTTAACAATGCCACCGACAAGGGCTACCGTAGATTGAGTGTTAAACTGCAGCATGCAATTATTATTTTCAGATGTCATATTAGTTTGGTATTAACTGCAAATGCACTTCCAAATTTGGTTTTCTTCACTATTTTTTGTATTTTCTTTTATTTTTTTTTTCTTTCTAAGAATCAATTTAAGAAAGTATAAATTTCAAAATTCCACGAAATCACTTCTTTAATTCTGTTTACACTTTATGATGCAATACTTTCTCGAATGAAGGTAATGTCGTTACAGAAAAAATATAAAATCACTTAATTTATGCTAAATAAGAAAAATCCCTTAATCGATATGACCACGATTCCATGAATAAAATATTGGTAAACTACAAAGAATTTAAATATGTAATTGATAAAAGATTTATTAGTTGCACACTTGCACTTGTTTTATTTTTTGTATGAATAAGTTGGGTTGCACTTGTTTTGGGGGAAATTTATTTTACAACAAGGAAATTTATTTTTCTCTGATTTTGTGACGAATTTTTAGTTACAAAAAAATTATATTCGTTGTAAACATTTATAGGTAATTGTTGAGGTAATGAATTTTCACAGACAAAACGTTTTCTTTTCGATGCGCGAATAAGAAGTACGAAATATTTTACACGATGAAGTACAATACGAAACTGGGGATGATAATGAACTTTAGGCAAAGCAGCGGTGACGGAGACGGTCTTTTGGCTGAGTTAAAGCTTTTTGTTTTGTTGAACTTTACTTGTCAGCTGTGCTTTTGTGTTTTGATGGTAGATAAAAGTGTTTTTAATTTAGAGGAATACATAAAGTGTAACTTTCTAGATAACAGATACTGAATTATTCGTAATGTATCTCTTTTTTAGCTTTCTATCTCTGAATGTCTATAAAACAAAACTGTCAATTTGTATTTTTTTTAAACAGAACTGTGAGTATACTGGTTTATACCTACTCATTGTGTTGACTTTATAGTCAGGGAGGCATCCGTAGGATAACTACTTAGCTTAAGGTTTATATTTTTTTGTATTAAAAAAGGGTTTCCGTATACTATGGGCCTACATCATATCTAATACATATACCCGAAAAATCATTCCGGGAACGCTTCCATAACTCAAAGCCTGATATTCAAGTGGCAAAAAAAATCACGAGAATCAATTAAATTTAGTTACCTGTATTCTTAGCATTACTAATGCAAAAGTTTCTTCAAGAATTATTAAGTGCCTTTTAAAAAACTGAGAAGAATCGTTATTTATATTTAGATAAAAGTTGTCCCAAGAAATATGTCTGGTTTTTTTTTAATTTTGTCAAATTAGTTGCAATATCTACTTATTTTATTATGCGGTTCAAATCATTTCCTGGCTTAGTTGGTGCAGTGTTTTTTACTTGTTCTATAGGGCAAGTATTGGTTTCGTGTCGTGTGGTTTTAATCGAAACCAACATTACGATGATGGAGAAGTCCGAAAAAGTGGTTTTCGTCATGCCGTCCGTCGGTCTGTGCGTCTGTGCGTCCATCTGTACACTTCTCCACTGCCCAAACGAGTGCACGGATTTTCTTCAAATTTGGTAAAGATGTTCGTTGCGTAATTTCGAATGCTGATTTTTTTTTTGTTTTTGATTTTGATCTCGTCTCGAACTAATATCTCCCATATAACGGTTTTTAGTTATTGGGTTTTTATCAAAAACTGTAAAATATTAATAAAAAAACTAAAAAAAAATAAGAAGTTAAAATTAGTTTTATTCTTGTATGTGTAATATTCCACTTTTCTTGTAAAAATATATAACTCAAGCAAAACCCTATTTTCTTTAATTTTTAACATCGTTATTTATTTTTATAAACCTTATATAAGAGGCTTTAACGTCTATAGCAACTTTAACCCAAAGAACAAGTACGTGCGGTCCAGTCGTTTATATCATTGGTACTCCTATGTTTCTCACATGGACATGGAAAGCCAATGGAAAATCTTGCGGGTTAGTGTCCATTTTTAAAACGATCATACAATATAAGACCATAAATGTAATTACAAAATAAAAATCAATGTGCAGGACAGAACAACATGTGGTAGTTCAGCTAGTTTTATGATTAAATTATTTTTCTTGTAGCTCGACACAGATCGTTTTTAAGATCCACCGAAGTCTTCAACCGATTCCGACCGTTGTACATGAATAAATGTTCTTTCCCTGGGGTCGTCTGTTTTGACCTGCCAGAACCTTTCTTTCTTCTGGTAGTCCCGGTCTAACTATATTTTTTTGAATTCCATGTCACAGTTTGCTGAACATTGAATCTTCTAGAAATTTCTTTTTTTATCGAATTGAGACTTGACACACACACAATATTAGCTTTGCACTCCGAACTGCTTTTTTCCATTTTTGTTCAATAAATTACTTTGGTTCTTTTATGACTGTTATCACGATCTAAATGCACCTCTTATTAATAATAACATCGATTTTAATGCATAATTTTAACATTTTTCTACCAAGTGCAAAAAATCCACCTACATAGCTCTCATAAATTTCATGAACTGCGCCCGAAAAGGGTAAGAAAAAGTTTGACCAACATTTTGCGAACAGAACTGTATGTTGAATATGCAGGCATTTTCATATGCAAGTAAAAATCAAAATCTAAAGTTTAACCATCAGCAACCTCATTTTCTTCAACTTGTTATAAAGTTGAGCCAACAAATGCACATATCGCTAAGATTGCTTCCATGTGACACATCTGATTTTAGATGTTGCTGTTTTTCATATTGCTTTGTCATCCATCTGGTGTGCACTGAAAAGGGTGAATCCGTCATCGCCACGCATGTGATAGATTATGCAAAGACATTGTGTTCGTACTTTTAGGTCAGTTGCCCGAGCTTGAGAGCTTAGACTTTTTTTTCTAATTTTTCGTATTCAAATGCTGATGTAAGAATTTCACTTGGTTTCGTTAGATAAAAGTTTTTTCGGTTTCCATTGAGAAATGAGAAGACTTTAAAGTTGTGTTGAACTACCAAGAAAAGCTTTTTTTTGTTTACCTATTCCATGAATCCGCATAGCTTTTTGGTTTAATTTGTTGCCTCTTGAAAGTAAATAAAATATTTAAACGATTTATAAACAACTTGTTTTTTGATTTTAGGTAGAGGTACATTATTTGTATTTATTCTGTTGCCAAGACAGAAAATTACATATGTCTTTTGAATGTATTTTTTGTTATAGAAATTGCACACTACAGTACTATATATGTATGGTAAACTTTTGTCAAGAGTTCCAATGCACTTCACAACCAGACATGATTAAAAATTTGCAAGTCATTGAATTTTATTGTTTATTCAAAAAGATACGAGTACAGCAAATATTGAAAACAAAAAACAGTAAAGATAATGTAAACAAATCAAGAAGTAAAGATATTTATATTCGAAAATATTATCTGTTTACATTGAATTTTAAACTAACATATTTTGCTCCTAACTAATGGATGTATCATACATGTACCTATATAGGTTTTGTTTAATTATGCGAAGCATTTTTGAAATCTTGTACCTATAAAAAAAATAAATTTCTAACTTTTATAGTTTTTTTTTGTGAATAAAGATAAATTTATTTGTTTAACATTATTTTAAAATGGTAGGTATTTTGATCTAAAGAAAACGTTTTCGTGTTTATTTATTTCTATTTTTGTTTCAATGACCTAGGGATAAGTTAATTTTATAACTAAAAAAGTTAAAAACAACATGTTTACAGTAAATGTCTTGAAAAGTTTCGTGACAGAAGAAAAAAAACCGAGATTTTAATCAAAAATAACACTATGACGTTAGAGAAATACAAAAAAGTGTTTTTTTTATCATAAATGTATGTACATATATTTTTTTTCAAAAGAAACCGTTAGTAATTTTTTTCTTATTAGGTACTATTTATATTAAATGCATGACTGGGTCCCACGTACTACTACATATTTAATTTTTTTTTGAAAATTTAATATGATTGTTTGAGGCGGTATGAAATATTTAAGCACAAGTTTTAATCAAAATTGCTTAAACCATTAATGAGACATTTACAAAACAAAATAAAAAACTTTTTTGTAAAACAACGGCAACGCTGTTTCTCCGTTATTGGAGCTTATTTGGAGAAAAACTAAAAATGAAGTTTTCTTGTATTCACTTAACACAATACATACACAAACTCAAAACCGCTTTATGGAAGGTATTCATTCTGGAAGAGATATTAAAAAAAATTACGTAACAAAACATCTGTACCAAATTTGAAGAAAATCCATTATCGCGTTTGGGCAGTGGAAATGTGTACAGATAGACGAACATCCGCACAGGCCGACTCGTGGCATGACGAAAACTACTTTTTTGGACTTCTCCATCATCGTAATGTTGGTTTCGATTAAAACTTCAATTTTTGTTTTGAGACGAAACCAATAATTAAGCTAGTAAAAATGGTCAAAAGTCGAAAAAAATATTTTTCTTTGCTTTTGAATGACGAAGTTTTCAATAATTTATGCTCATTAGGGTGGACCACAATTTCAATTCTTTTGGAATTAAGGTCCTCTGAGCTAAACAAAACTGACAGATTTTTTTTTTAACTATATATCAAGTTATGCATTCGTGAAAAAAAAGTTGAGATAACAATCAAACATTATATTACGATGAAAGAGAATGAGAAAAAAGTGGGTCCGACAATTCTGTTTGTCTGTCTGTCTGTCCGTCTAGTCTGTCTGTATGTATCAGAAGCCACAGCCTACGGATAGGTCAATTTACTTCAAACTTGGTGTGTGGCGTTTTTTTAATTATTTTATTTGGACCAAAAATAACGGTACCTGTCATATACTGGTTTTAGAAAAACTCATTTTTCTCATAAATGGTTTCTACGATTTTGATTAAAAAAATCATGGTCCTTTTTTTGGATAAGGTCTATCTTTGATTGAAAACCATTTTTTTCAAAAATCGTTATTAACGGTACCTGCCACAGAACCGTTTTTTTTTTTAAATTCTGATTTTCTCCTTCATGATTCAACCAATTTTAACCATTTTTTTTACATGAAAGCTTTTAAGTTGTCGCAATATAGTTAAATACAAAAAAAAATCGAATATAATTTTTTTGGATTTTTTTTTGAAAAAAACATTTTTTCTACAACTACTCTACATTTTTTTTTTTGAAATTTAGGTTTAAGATGTTCATTAATAATATCTTAAAAATGGCGTACCAATTTTTTTTTATATAAGTCCTTGCAAAATTTTCTATAGAAAAAATATTTTTTTTAAAAAACGGCTGTAATGATTTTCAATTTTTTTAGTGTATCATTAAAAAAGAAATAAAATTGCATTCTTCGTTTTGAGGTTAAATTCATTTAAGAAGCTGTTTAGGTCATTTTAAAATAGAATTTCATGCTTTTTGTTTTTTTTCTAAAACTGCTCTTACAAATTTTTAATTAAAAAGGCTTAGCATATATAGTAACTTAATCTATAAAAGCAAGTACGTGCGATCCAGTCGTGCAATTTATTTTATTGGTTTTCCTCTGATTACTGACACACAATAATTACCTTGGCCAGTATCAAAAGTATAGAAATTTAATACTATCCTCTAAATTAGAGTTTTCTTTTTGCAGTGAACATCCCAAAACCTACAGAATTTTGAAATTTATGGTGATTTGTTTACAAAATAATGGTTTAAAATGTGACTATAAAGTGATGAATATAAACAAATGTGGTTTTCAGCCGAATCGGCTCAATAGTTTTGAATATATACCAGGGCAACCGAATCTAAGAGAGGTCTTTTCTACAAAACAATCACATTTTTTTAAAAAAATCAATTTAAAATTAAATGTACATGAAAGAAGTTTTCTGAAACTAGATTGAAGGTTCAGAAAAGACCAATCTTACATAATTTAAAAAAAATTTATATATGAACAAAAAAAAATTGTATTTTTGCAGGATTATTTAAAAAATGGTCAAAAGTCGAAAAAAAATTCTGTTTTTTGCTTACATATGACGAAGTTTTTGATAATGTATACTCATATTATAGATATCTATTAAATTTCCCAATAACAGTTGTCATGACACTTTTTTCGTTACAAACCATCAGTTACAAGATACTGCGACTTAAAAAGTTGCCGAAATTTGAAAATACCGGCACTGCGTCCATTAAAACAAAAGAACAATAAGAAAAGTTAAATATTTTTGTCACGGTTGGTATACTTGAAAATCTGTTTTGTTAATTTTTTTGACATATTTGCAATTTTAAAAATATAAATGATTTAGATCTGTGTGTCATTTTTCAGATAACTGTCACCGTTCACCTTTCAGTTTTACCAGTTTCTGTATTATGTAAAGAAAATGCTTATCTACGAAATATAGCTAAAATCCCCAAAAGACATAAAAATTAGTTTGTTTCATAAAAAAGCTCAGCTGGCAAATAACTCTCCAATCGAATTTCGTGTTCAGATCATCCAATTTTTTATATACATACATATATGTAGCATATTTCTTTCATTTCATTGTTCAATTGTATCAACTTTCTTAAATAAATGTTTCTAAAGTACTGTGCGGATATTTCAGTCAAAATACATTTTTTTTTTAAATGTACTTAAAATACAAAAAAATTGCTCTGCAAAAGTTAGACAACATTTCTAGATTCTTTGAAAAGACATTTTTTGATTAAAACCCTGCAAAGAAAAACACGTCCCACGCATTGGACAAACAAAAACGTTGCTACTTCGCTTGGCCTCATAGCTACTGCAGCAAAGCATCATGCCCCTTATAACCTCCAAGGTAATTTTTTATGCGAAAATCTAATAATACTTAGTAGATAAGGGAGACAGTAGGAAAATTCTGATCAGCACTGTTTCTTAACGATACATTCACTTTTACTCACTCAAGCCGCAGGCTGCATGAAATACATTTGAGAGATTACCCCCATCAAATGCCCATTTGATTCGACGTAATGTTTCTGGTGAAAAAATTGAGATTAAGTCTCCGGTTTGGTCAGTTGCAATTGGCTTCGGTTGGCCTTCAGTTCGACGAGTGTGTGATTCAGTTTCGTTTATCTTTTTTTTTCATGGAATAAGTTTGCCGCCAACATGGCATCTATACAAACGAAACTCCTCTGTTTCCTTTCAATTCTATTTGTGACAATCTATGAAGTTGCTTCTGTGAAAAATGTACTTCTACTTGTGGCCGATGATGCCGGCTTCGAAATGGGTGCATATCTCAATAAATATTGCCAAACACCAAATCTAGATGCTCTGGCAAAAGATGGTTTGCTCTTCAATAACGCTTTCACTTCGGTTAGCAGTTGTTCGCCAAGTCGGGCACAGATACTTACCGGTCAGGCGAGTCATCAAAATGGAATGTACGGTCTGCATCAGGGAGTTCATAATTTCAATGTTTTCAAAACAGTGACATCATTGCCGAATATACTACGGGCAGGTGGAAATGTTTTGACCGGAATTATTGGGAAGAAGCACGTTGGCGCTGGAGAGAACTTTCAATTTGATTACGAACAAACCGAAGAAAATCATTCGATAAACCAGATTGGACGGAATATTACCAATATAAAGCTCTATGTGAGGGACTTCCTTAATATAACCAAGAAGGAAAGCAAGCCTTTCTTTTTGGTGGTGGCATTCCATGATCCACATCGATGTGGTCATATAACCCCGCAGTATGGAGAGTTCTGTGAACGATGGGGCTCCGGTGAGGAGGGGATGGGTGTGATACCTGATTGGCGCCCGATCTACTATGACTGGAGGAACTTGAAAATTCCCGATTGGATGCCGCAAACCGAAACAGTTCAAAAGGAACTGGCTGCACAATATATGACGATCTCGAGGCTCGATCAGGGAGTTGGGGCAGTTCTCAAGGAGCTACGAAGTATTGGACTCGATAAAGACACTTTGGTTATGTACACTTCCGACAATGGACCACCATTCCCTAGTGGCAGGACGAATCTCTATGATCGTGGTATCCGTGAACCAATGATACTTTCTTCTCCAGATGCAGGCAAACGACGGAACCAAGTAACTTCGACAATGACAAGCTTGTTAGATGTCTTTCCAACAGTTTTGGATGTGTTTGGTATCAAGCCAAATGGCAGCTCGACTGGGAAATCTCTTCTTCCACTTCTCGATCATGAACCGCAACCGAATGAAAATGAAACGATTTTTGGTAGCCAGAACTTCCATGAAATCACAATGAACTACCCGATGCGAATGATAAGAACTCGTCGCTATAAGCTGATTCATAATCTTAACTACTGGAGTTATTTCCCAATCGATCAGGATCTCTACACTTCTCCGACTTTCCAGGAAGTTTTGAATGCTACGATTATGAAGCAGAAGCTACCTTGGGTTAAGTCATTGCAAGAATATTACAAGAGACCTGAATGGGAGCTGTACGATTTGAAAATGGATTTATTAGAACGATGGAATTTGGCTCCGAAGGCGAAACATAAGGATTTGCTGAAGAGTTTGAAGGAGCGTTTGTTCAATTGGCAAGTGGCAACTGGTGATCCATGGAGATGCTCACCACATGCAGTGCTACAGGGACAGGGTATTTACAAAAAGAATCCGGTTTGTTTGACATTAGGTCATGAAGATTTATAAGATCTATTATATTTTCTATACTTAATTTCGTAATTTTAATTTAATTTAAATTTAAAGATAAAATAAATAATTAACTTTTAAAAATACCAAACAATAATGCTGATTTTAATTTTGTAGTTTTTTTTAATAGAAAACTTTATTGGAAGCTGTGGTGGTCTGGTGGACAAACAAAATTATAGACCGACCCAAAAGTTGTAAATTAAAATACTGAAGATAGAAAATTTACAAATGGATCAAAATAATTTGTTTTCTAAATTTCAAAGAAACAGCCTATGTTTCTTTGTTTTCGTCATTTTATATTTAAACCATTTTTTTTAGGATACCCGGCATATGTGTATTACACTGACACCAAAATTTGTGTAAGAATTTGCGTATGATCATAAAAAAGAAGATTCAAAAGAATTTATGAATTTGGTCATAAAAATGCACAAAACCGTATGAAAGACAAATTGTGATTTAGATGGTACTGTGTATTTTTATTATAAAATATACAAATTTTGTACATTGTGTGTTTTTTTTTATGCTCGAAATCGGGTTTGCAGAACTGCATTTATAATTCTAATGAATGTGTTGAATATTTTGGATATAATCGGTCTTAGTGAGGTGTCCATTTAGAGCGGACATCACATACTTCGTCGAAGGTTAAACTTTGATTCGAGCTATCTTTCATAGGAACAAAAATATTAACAAATGCGATGACAGATTTGAGATTCTAAAAGTGATGTACAAAATAATAGAAGTATCGAAAAGACGATCAATCTTTCGATACGACTGTATCGCACGAACTTGCTCATGTAGTCCAATGCTATTATATGTATTAACTTAGCTTGAAAATTTTAGCGATATGCACAAATAAGCAAAAATCATTATTTTTTTTTTTCAAACGGGAACACTTTTTGGATTTTTTTTGAAAAATTTTGTTTTTTTCGATGCTGGGTCAATGATTTTTGTTTTTTGAAAATTTAAATTTTAGATGTTGACAAATAATAGGCTTCTTAAAAATGACAATTTTTTTTTTTGACAAATCGTTTAAAATTATAGTTTTTTCCCTGTCTTCGACAACTAGCTACATAATTAGAGTGGCTGGTTATATCTAAATTGGCAAAAATTAAAAGTTAAACCAAACATATTTGCGTGGAAATGTTTACCATATTCTGGTGAAGATTTCGTGTACAAAATTTGACAGCTCATTTACCCGATTTACCATTTTACCAAGTTTAGCAGATTTATCAGTTTCCATGTATACCTCAAATGTTATTTTCACGTTGAGGTTTAAGGTGGTTTAAAAACAAGTCATTTCCAACACAGAGTATAGCACAATAGGTTAGACTGTCGACTTATAACTCAAGCACCACTGGTTCGTGTACTGGTGTCGGCCATGTTTTTTGTTAGCGTTTTCGTATTCGAAGTGGAAATGTTTTTGATTTTAAAATTTCCGTGTTTGGACCCAATATACTCTGGTATTTAGGTACATATCGTCGGTTGACAACCAAAACTGACCTAATGATGCCAAGTGATTTATTTTTCATGTTTCTATTGTTAAAAAATGTCCGTTTTGCAATTAACTGATCCGAGAAACCAGTTTCAGAATTCAAAAATTCATCATTAACTATTTTTCTCATTTTTACGGCAGAAAAAACTCATTAACATACTTAATGATGTTTATATTCAGCAAAAAATTGTTTTGTCACACAGTTAACTATCATTTTTGGCAGCATGTATATTTTGCGATTATGAATAAGTTAAGATGTTAATATCTAGCCGAATTGGCTATACAAATTACTAGAGTCCCAAGAGGAACTCAAGAAATTCTCGTAAGTATTATCGTTCAGTGCTTGTGGATGGGATTCTTTTAAATTTATTTAAAATTCCGGGTTACCGAATCAAATCTTCTTGCTTTTTGCGGTAGCTCGGAAATTGTAGATGAATTACCACAATCTAAAATTACCACAAAAAATTTTGATTCTGTAAACCAGAACCCGGTTAGAAAAATCAGTTTTCTTCTTTGGTATAATAAGATTGTTCCAAATGTTTTTGGCAAAGTTTGAAGTAAGAAAAGTGCATTGAAATCAGCATACGACAACTATTTACAGATTTCTTAAGCAAAGAAAGTTGATCTTTGATAATTAAAGTAATTCATCGGTATAAAATTTGCCAACAATCGATTTGTAGCAGCCTAAAAGCTCACCATAGCCTGCAACTAACGAAAAAGATGAAGTATAATGAAATAAATTTGCTTTCATTTTAGTAATCAGTAGTAGTGATGTTAAGTGATGAAATTTCCTTATTTTTTCGAGAATATATAGTGAAACCAAAAAAAAGGCACATTATAAAAAGGAGGTATTTTCTTTCTTTTTGTAAAGTTAGTGAGAATATCTAACAGTATAACATTCTCAAAACCGTTGAAATGGCTGTTAAGGATTTTTGGTGATTCCCTAGAGACTAGACTTCTTTCTCCCCAGCAAATTATTTGCAAGTTTTTGGACAAAAGCATGTATTAAACCGTGAGAACATATGCATTTGCAGGTTTTCAACTTCATCAGCCTTTCTAATATTTGTTACTTTTGCATTATAATGTGCTCGAAGCATACATTATTCGTGGGTAGGGAAAACATATTTCTTTTATAAATCTAAAAAAAACCATCTACGTCTCGGTTAAACAAATTTGTTGTAAATAATTCATATAAAATTGTTCCCATAATTCATTAAAAGTTGTGCGCAAAATTGTTTAAGTGAGATAAAAATAAGCTCTTATCGGGCAAGACAACTGGAATTTATTTTATTTTTTCGAGATTAGATAAGCAGAATAACAATTTGAAGTGTGTGGCAGGCACATTTTAGTGTAAGATTAAAAGAATGGAAAATTATTTTTTAGATATAAGCTAAGTAAAGTGTAAACAAACAAATATTATATTCTTATGTAAACAAGCAAATGCACTTGAAAAAAAAATGATGAAACATTTTAATATCTTATAAGATTTTTTTTAATAATGTTTAAAACTTTTAAATTAAAGGAAAATAAAAATACTTATAAATTAGTGATTTTGAGAAACTCACAAAAATAATAACTCAATATATAACCTTAACCTTGTTACATTTTTTAGGGTCTTTTTCAAGTACCTTATGTGATGAAGGTCCCAAATTTTAGTTTTCGACTGGTATTCTTTTAAGTTTGATCATATTTTTTTTTGTTTATTGGTACATTGAATAAAAATTTCCAAATCATCTTTTTGATTTGACTTTTAATTAAATATCGTTCGTTGTTCGATCTGAAAGTATAATTCAAGTACAAATTAAACAGATCAAATTGCCATCGAATTCAAAATACATGCAAATAAAGCTTTTTTCTGTTACTTTCGCCTGCATTCACACAACTTAAATTTATGAAAGTAACTGTTTTATCACAGCCTAGATTTATACTTCAAAAATTTAATCCAATACCAACTATCGTTTCAAATGTAAACCTGTAACCGTTAGTAGATCTTTCCTCTTTTGTGTAAAGTGTCTACTGAAGATTACGGCTTGAAATTTTGATTTCAATGATTAAAAAAGATTTAGACCGTTTTTTCTGTCTGAATGCATGTCATAAATATTTACACATATGTACAACATACACCAGCTAATAGCCATTTAAAATTTCAATTTGTTGCTATTCGATACAAGTTTACTTGTAAGTCTACCTAGAATTTGAATTTCATTTTGCAAATAGACAAGAAAGTTGAAAGTAACTTACTAGAATATATTGGTTGTGTATTTGAGAGATTGTTAATTTTGAGTAGAAACCTCTTGCTGTTGTTGAGAAACAATATTTGAGCACAAACGACTTAATTTGGTTTTTTTTTGGGGAAGATAAAACAAACTTCTTTAATTAACCCAACATTTGGAAATAGGTGTTACATCAGCAAAAATTGTGCAAAAAAGATTGAAACATTTCGGAAAGTAAACAAAGGGAAATCGCTAAAGGTACCTTTTTGTCATGGGAAAATTATTTTTGCGTAAATTAACTTTTATGTTGCAGTGATAAGTCTCAATTCGCTGTAAAAATTGACAAAAATTTTGTAGACCAGCCTCTATGCTGGCAAGAAATGATAGGTATACTTTGCACGTGATGAAGACGCATCAACATACAAAGTGAGGTGATTTCGTAATAGCCCAGCTAAGAATACTATCAATAAGTATGTACATATGTACTTAGACATTTATTTATCTTAAATAGTTAGCTTAAAATAACTTAGCTTCTTGACCTTTATAGCTTTTAACTTTAAACTCTTTAATTTTTTTTTCGGTTCTCCTTTTTGGAAACAATAAATCTTTGGATGCCCCAGAATCGTTTCTTACCTCTTCAATCCCAAACATGCATACAAGATTGCAAGATTTATACAAGGTAAATGTAGAAAATGGTGGTTTGTCGTATATTGTATTTATTTTTTTTTTGTTTTGATTGCTTATTTTTGTGAAAAATGAAAAACATTTGTTGATGGGAACTTTGCTGCCCGCTATCTTTTTTGGTGAATTTCAGAGGGTCATCCCCTTGGAGTGAAATGTTCAAAATGTCAAGCTGAATACTTGTTTTTCAAAAACTTTTTCTCTCTGACCAATAGGATTTCGAATACATCGATTTGAAAAATTCAAGGGGCGAAATGGGAGAGAAGCGCTGGGGAGGGCAATATCCCATTTTTTGTTCTTATGTTCAAGGCTTCAACTATTTTTGTGATGTACCCCTTATTTTTTTGTTTAATTTGAATGTAGTACAGGTACTTCATGACTTCCAGATCTTAGCAGTCCCTTATGCCAAATAATATCTATTTAATATTGAAAGTCAGTTAATGGTCAACAAAATTCAACTATATTCATAATTTGGCCAGCAATAATCATTTTTCATTATTTTTTAAAGTTTCACCTAATTATACATATGGTCACTGTTGCGTATGAGTAACGTTTTTCTTCAATTGACCATTTTAAAGGTAAATACAGTTTTTTTTTTTTTCTGATCAATTAGTGAGAAAAGTTGACCTATGTTTGCAAACCTCTGACTTTTTTAATAATAAAATTTGTCGTGTGACATTTAATTTATAGGGTGCCGTCATGTACCCTAAATTTTAAGAGCCATTTGCCCAGTACTTAGAGTTGGAAAGTTTTGTAGTAAAGTAATTGTTTTTAATGACAAACTTTATTTTGTTTTTTGTTTTGTTTTGAAGGCCATAGAGTTATCCAACAAAATTTCTAACAACGAAAAACATTTAAAAATCAACAAAAAATTCCGTACAGTTTGGGTTTTATACAGAAATTTGTCAAATTTCCCAAAAAAAACGGCTTATGTATAATAAACAATTTAGCCACCTCTTTACGGTTCATGGCTTCAGGTTAAAAAGAATATGTTTATGTCTTTAAAGTTAGTACTTACAAAAAATAACTGAAAAAATACTTATTATTTCAGGTTTAGTTACTAAAACCTTTTATAACCCCAAAAGTAATGTATAAAACTTTCCAAAGTCAAGCCAGTTCAAAAGATAGGTATTAAAATTTTAACTTTTATTTTGTTTTCACATTTAATTTTTTGCGATCCCATCTCTTACTTTGTTGACTGTATTTTGCCTTAACAACGTATTTTTCGGATATCAAATCTCATAATTTATCTGCAAATAGAACCATCATGACCACACAATATCGCTTTTATATTGCAAAAACAAATTAGGTCCTAGGACACTTTATTGTGGAACACCGACTTCTATTTTCTTCAGTTCGTATTATTCGTGGTCGTACCATACCAACTTAGAGTAGGAAAGGCGGTCTGAGATACAGGATTTTAGTATTTTTTTAGTACTACCTGGGTATATGCGTTGGCAGTTTGTTTGCATGCCAAACCTTGTCAAAGGCTTAAGAGACTTTAAATAACATAGCCGTTGTTTTCTTCTAGTGCTTCTTCAATTATATATGTCATTATAGTACCTGTGTCTATCGTGAAATGTTTAATTTTAGATCCGAACATATTCGGGACGAGACTTCATTTTTCTCTTACTTTTTTTTTATATTTTTTTAATGTATGTATGTGGGAATAGTAGTTTACCAGCATTTGAAGATTTTTTAATCCTAAATGAGATTTATTCAGACCACTTTCCAATTGAGATCAAGATAGAATTTAAATGCTCCCAGAACCTGAATAAAAAGAATATTTGCAATCAAATTGAAAAACTAAAATGGAAAGAGAACTTATGGTTAACGAATTCAGGAACCGAATTACTTCGACACTTAATACCAAACCTTTAACATATAATGAACCAATCTTCGAATTAGAAAAAAGTGCTTGTTGCAAAAGTAGGTATATGTGTCATCTGGAAAACTGTATTTAACTGCTCCTTTGTCTCAGCGAATGCCAAATTCCAGGTCTTCCAAACCACAGCAAGAGCTATTATGTTATATGGCACCCAATACTGGAGCTTCAAAAGATATGAAACCGTATAGAGTGTCTTCTTCATTTCTTCATTAAAAAAATGTTTAGGGCTCCCGTTTTACAGTCCTAGCTACTCAATTTACCTAGAAACTGGATTGTTTCCGATTTTTTTGTGTCTTCTAGAGCTTCACTCACAATATGTGCTTAAAGTCTTGAAAATGAGCGATGAAAGACTTCCCAAGAAAATCGTTGTCTTCATTATTAAGAAATAGACTTCTTTGGTAATGACTGATGGGAAAGAATTGCACTTGAATATGATTATCCATTAGCGTTGAACATAAGCAGGTTAGAAGATATTAAAGTACAATTATATGGGTTGCTTCAAAAGTTCGACGAAAAATAAAGAAGCATATTTTTGGAAGAAGCACGGTCTTCGAGCCAACGCTTAGTATATCGAGATCTTAATCACAACTTCGTACAAGCAAACTACTTCAACTCCTCACACACCACACCAATGAATGAAATGTTTCGTTTAAACTTCATGCCCCACATAAGTGACCTCCTACAATTGTGCTCTTTATGCCACTTGAACTGTGGTAAAAGAAATAAAGAGAGCTTACTGGAATAAAAATGAGTTAAGCAACCCCGAGATTCACAATATTTTAAATGGTGGAAATTGGAAAATAATTTTTAATTTTTTTAACGAAGCTTTAAATTATCGAAACAAAATTATATCAGAATTGTTTTAGAATACCTATAA
Organism: Meliscaeva auricollis; assembly: GCA_948107695.1. Classification (NCBI taxonomy): domain Eukaryota; kingdom Metazoa; phylum Arthropoda; class Insecta; order Diptera; family Syrphidae; genus Meliscaeva; species Meliscaeva auricollis. The sequence goes on along the minus strand of OX403616.1, from coordinate 77,896,662 downwards.
TAGAAAATGTTCATAATTTTGATTTTGATGGGTTTTTATTAAATTAAAGTACTAAAGTAATTTAACCAAAACCAAAAATAACTATAAACTAAAGTCCAATCCAAAAAAAATTTTTGTACAAAGAATCGATATTTTTCAAAATTTTCAAAAAGAGTCGTAAAATTTTGCAACGAAATTTAATTCATTTGGATAAAGGCAGTTGTGAAATTACTTGCATACGTCAATATTTCTTGAGAAAACAATAACAAATTTTTCGTACTTCAAACCGTACAACAGTACGTTAGGGTTGTAAACAAGCATTTATCTTGATCAAATGTAATTTAAGGTTATGTGAAATAAATCCGAACGAAAAAACACCAAATATCAGTATCATAGTCATCAAAGTGTTGCAATTTTGCTATATAAGACGATGCAGGTATGCAAAATCAAAGAACGTACCCCAATAACCACACCAACTCAAAAAAAAAAAAAAAAAAAACGAAGAAATGTACATTTTCTTTGTCAGTGACTGTTTCCAAAAAAAGTGTGAAACTAACAAAAAAAAATCTAAGCCTCATCTAGGCTGACATTGTAGCCTCATTAAGTTTCATTATGCTTGTAATTTAACAACACTTAGACATTTATACGTTACATTAATAAAAGTTTAATTTTATTTTTGTTTTTGTTTTACAGTTTTTTAATTACTATAGATATGTCTGCTAAAGTAGAAATTTATACTTATAAAAGAAGAAAAAAAAACATGCTTATGATGACTTGTCCCGAAATATAATCTCAAAGCAAGTATTTTCGTTTAAGTTATTATACCGCTTTGCCTCATCCAAGGCAGTTATATTCAAATACTGCCATATTTCTCATAGTACGGTATCATGTATTCAAGTTTCCTAATATCAACCGATATAAGTGAATTAATCTGAAATTTCAACTCAAAACTAAATTGTTGTTTGGTTGATTTGTTTAAAAAAAAGTCATCATTGGTGTGCGGCGTGCGACAGTATTCACGCCTCAGGTGATAAATCCCAAGTGATCAACTACAGGTAATGAAATGTGAATTTCTAGCCACCTCGGGATAGAGAATTCCATTGAACGGTTAGCGTTCGTTGATTTGATAAAACTGAAGCGCAGTCATCAATTACTTTAACAACATGGCACAAACCAACCGGTGTCAGTCGTTTGGTTGGTTTGGTCGGTCGCTCGCTACTACTAACAACAACTACTAGCAGTTGGAATGCTTCCATTCTTGGCACTTACGCGAGCGCAAGTTTATAAGAACGAATTTCTATATTGATGACATGGAACATCGCTCGATGAAGACTCCCCTGGAAGATGGCACGAAGAGTGGGTCAGGTGTAAATTGGAATATTTGTCATTTTAATCGAAACGAATTAAGTAACTGATTTATAAGTATTTGCATGCAGGTTTAATTACGATGAAGACAAGGTTTTTTCGTTCTTCTTCTTGTTCGTCTTCTTCTTCGGTGAAATGAAGATATTTTTTTTATCTAGATAACAGATTTATATAGCAATTCGGAACAATTAAATCTTCTAACGCAATGACAGTTGACAGTCTAGTATTCAGATGCTATTTTACAATTAGTGGAATTTATGCTGTTTGGCCGTAAGAGGAAGACATTTCTGGTGTATGACTTGCATTTTGTAGGTTTTTGAAATTACATTTTAAGAAATTAGTTCTAATTTTGGCCATAAACAATTATATAAGTAATCATTGACTTGTTGTTCTGGCTGGAAAGAGTTTAAGCTGCAGGCCAGTTTAACTTTAAAATAAATGAGGACCAATGCCATTCATGCATTTGGCTGCATTTATTTTGTATTAAGTTTTGTCACTGAAAATGAGCTTTTATATTTCACCAAATTAGAAATCGTCTTCCAACTGCTCTTTGCTTATAATCGTTAACTTTAGTTCCTGATTTGATGAAATGTTTGCTGCAAAGTTTGTGTTTCAAAGATGTTCGAAATTTTTGTTATGGTCTTGAGAAGCTGTATGCGTCTAAGCAACAAGGCTCACAGAAGGAGTAGAGAGTTTTTTTTCTCGAGGGTGTTTGTTAGGGAACAAATCCTTAATAAACCTCATTTACGACTTTTCATTTATTAACGTTAAATGAGATTTGCTTTTCCAGACAGCCAGCCACTTTGTCAAATAAGCTGCTATTCCCGAGCAATAATAAACATATCATACACGAAGACTTATTCCCGTAGTCTGGCATCAGATATTACCTTTGTGCCAAAAGACTTGTACCGCTTAAGAAACAAGCTAGTGTCATTGTTTCACGGAATCTTAATCGCAAGTATCAATGAAGTGCTCCATAAGCCTAAAGTCCAAGTGGCTACCGTTGGATTACTTACCTCATAAGATTAGAGATTTAAATTGGTGTCAAATGAAAGATAAGTTGATACTTAAAATAAAAAGAGGGAGCTTATTCCAATCTTCTTCCCAATTTTGAATAGTAAGTAAGTAGTAATTTCCGATAAATGGCGTAACGTGTAGGAAATTGGCAAAAAACATTTTTCACTTCAATTGAATATAAAGTTCCTAAGCACCACTAAAGAAGTCTGATGATACTGTTGTGGAAATAGGTTTATATATACATATATTGCTTTTAAATTAACCAATAGTTGCCGTTGGCTTCTTTCGAAGACCATTAAAAGGCCTTACCTCAACTTCTGCTTATAGACATAAAGGAAACAGCTTAATCCATTTTGTGGCTGCTTCAAACAAATGTTGTTTATGAGATTCTTGATAGATAGTACAGCTTCTTCAAGGTATGTATCCTACGCTTACCCCTTTTATTTCAAAACATAATTTTTTGCAAACTCTATGCATATATCTATGGATTGTTTTGTAGTTCTATTTAAGTTGGAATATATCAACTTTGCTGACTTACTATACGTTTTATGGTTTTATGACTGTCTGCCACTATTTCTCGTTTCAATCCAAAATTAAGAGAACACACACACAAGCTTATAGACTTAATTATTTGATAGTTTCTATTTCCACTTGATAATAGTAATTAATAGCACAAATGTTATTATATTAACGAAAAAATAAGAAAATGTTTATATGCTTCTTGAAGTTCTTAAATCTTTTAATCTCTGCAATTTATTGTCTGTTGTTGTTGAAGTATGCAGTCAGTTAACTACTACTTGTACTCCAGATTCTAATTAAATTTTCTTGTCACGCAAAATTAAAATACGGAAGGGAGAATGCATTGTTCGAATCAAATGTATGGGAAGACTGCATCATTAACTGACGATTTAGATTTATTATTACTGATAAAAACAAAAGCAGCTTATTTCTTCGTTTGGTCATTTTAAAATAGGTTTAAGTACCCCTATAATTAGTTTAAAGGTGTTTTTTGTATAGCACTTCTTAATGCGTCTGAGAATGTAAAAGTGCAGCGAGACATTAAATTAAAAAAAAAAAACAGACTTATCGTTGTTGATGATTAAAATAAACGTAATAGTTTGAAGAAATTGTTAAACTATATCTTTGTCTTTATAAGTATCTCTTATGTATTTCCTTAACTTCTTTTCTCCAATTAATCTTATTCAATGAACTGTTAGTGCGTTGATAGTTTTAAAATCTCCTTTTACAGTTTTTGTTAACTATTTTTTTTTTTCGTAGATATTTCTTAGAAAACCCCTTTTCATTCATGGTACACACACTGCAAATGGATTTACCCAAGCAGTACTATAAAATACCAAAATCGTATAACTCAGACTGACTCTTTAGAGTACGGTACGTCCAAGAATATTTAGAACTAAAGAAAATAGAAGCCGGTTTTCCACAAGGAAGTGTCCCGGGGCCTACACTGTATTTGCTATAATATGTATGTACTGTACTGTACTGTACCGTATTTGCTATAATATGTATAGAGTTCCATAAGGTCAGTAGATAAGTTTAAGAAATACAGGTAATAGCTTTATTTTAATTTACTTTAATCATCACTTTCGAAATGATCAAAATAAAACTTTCAAAATTATTTATTTGGCCCTATGAAAAGAAACTTGTGTACAATTTATTAAATTACTCTTCAACATTCATAAGAGTAAATGTCCAATAAAAGGTGTCCAAGAATATTTTTTTCTATTTCAAGTTAAAAAATGAAATTATCCCACAAATAAATGTATTTTAACCTGCAACTCCACTTTTTTTGGACTACAAACAACAAAACTCATTCAAATCCAAAAGACAACAAATAATAAAAAAAAAAAAATTAAAAAAACCTGTAGGTACCCCAAATGTAGATCAATATTTTTAAAGACTTTTTTAGCCATTTTTATATTGTATGGTTGTAATGAGAAAGCTGCTTAAGCAAACAATCCAAAATCACACAAAACAAATCTTTAATTCGAGGCAGTGAAATGACATGCAAAATAATATGCGCCATTACTTTCTCCGTTCCGATAAAGCGCTTCTTACCTTTACCTACCTACTTTAAACGAGGCTCTCTTTTGGCATGTTTATTTTATTTTTATTATTTTTTTTTTGTTGACAAAATTGCTTTGTTAAATTGTTTTGCTTTTAAGCCAAGAATGTTAATAACCTTGTAAAATTAACACAGATGATTTTTACTAAAAAACCCTATGGAAGTAAAAATTTGTACAAGAAAATCCAATTGACAGTTGAGGTAAAGTTATTGATTTTGTTTGGGTTTACTACTTAAAATAATTTAACAAGGTTGGCCTCTGGCGAATTACCGATTACAAGTGAAAACAAACAAGAAAAAGTAAGAAAATTGCAGAGGTTAACAATAAGATTTGATCAATGGCCAATTTATGATGCGTTGTTTGTTACATAAAAGACGCGTGCTAAGTGTTATAAGAAAAGAGAGTGGAAGAATACATAAAGATTGCGGTCGTATGTTGTAATTAGGAGTAATTGATTTATACCTTTGATTGCGTAGAAAAATAAAACTTTTTAAATCAAGTTTGGCTGCAAGTTAGATTCAATTCTGGATTGTATAATTGCAATCCTACGTAACTAATGTCGTTTTTTGATACTCCGCAAGAGCTCTCCTATTCTGGATGCGAATAAAATACCAAAACAATATTTGATTGATTCTGATGTTTGTTTGTCACTGTGTTTGTGATATTTTCATATTTACAATACCAAAAAATATTAATTAAAAAATATCTGATTTAACTCCAAATATAGTTTCTTTACCATCTTTGTTTTTTATACATATTTTATCACACAAATGCCTTTCTTTCACAAATTGAACAAAATTACCAACAAAAAACTTAACCCTATTATTTTGACACTTAAAGTATGTGTGTGTGAGTGCTTCTAGTTTCGATTCTGAATTTAAATCCTGAAGCGAATTTCTCTTCTTTCCAGAAGAAAAACTGTCATCCGAGGTCAATAAAACACTTTCAGAAGTGCTTAGAAGCATTCCGGATTACCAATCAAAAACGACATAATTAACAATCCTTAATCAAGCCAAGTCAACAAATAGTTTGGGTTTGACGTTAGAGCAGTGTTTCCCAACCTTTTTTGTTCAGTGCTCTAACAAAACCTTTGCAACTTTTAACATTCCAACAAACGTTCACTTAACAAAACTTGAATCGCAGGTTTACTGAAGAAATCACTAGAAAATACAGTATGTTTAAAAAATGTTTTGTAGAACTGAAATGCAAGTCCAAAATAATTTAGCAATTAAGTTCTATTTATTGTTTTAATTTATGAAGATCTTAATGGTTGATTCTATTTGCAAATAGGATTTATTTTAGGTCTCCACGTTTTATTATATTTAGGCGATTTTTTTTTTTAAGTAGCAAGTGACTTATATATGACACTAAATCAGCATTCATTTAAATAAGTTAAATATGAAGATGGAATCATATATTTAATTACATTTGGATATTAAATTTCGTATTCCACACAAAGCCATGCCTCGCACATTTTATGCAAGGTATAAGCTCTTTGTATGAAATTCGTTTTTAGGAACTTAGCCTTACTTTAAATATCAGACAGATTAAAGTTGGTAAACCAATATTTTTCAAATCAGAAAATCTTTTCTTTTTTAGACCACTTAATTGCGGCATCGGTCAATTTACATTTTGGAAGCCAATGAAACATTTAAAAGTTTGTGTTGTAAATATATGCCTTACATAGTTCAACACAGACGGTGGCACCAACTATCTTCGTTCTATTGCCGACAAGTGTTTTTATTTAAATTTAATAGCTTGATTAATTAACCAAAAAAGGAAGAAAGTTTAATACAACAGAATGTAAAACAACCCCTTTAAAATCAGAATGCCCCACTTCTGGGGCGTGGGCCCCACGTTGTGAAACATTGCGTTGGAGGGTATATTTTTAAGGGAGAAAGGAAAAAGTATAAAAAATAGCCTGTAATAATAGTTCAGGTAAAATAGAAATAAAAAAGTGCATAAACATTCATTCAAGGTAAAATATCGAAATTGTCGATTTTTCGAATATAACTCTGGAACGGGAGAAGTTATACAAAAATTAGAGTAGAAAAAAAGTAGGTATACACTTTTTTCTACGAACTATCGTTCGGAAGGTTTCGCAATTCTAAAATGTATCATTATGTCGAAAATATATTTTCAACTGTTTAGATGGGAGGGGGATTTTTTTCAAAATTTGACTTAAAGCAGAAAAAAAATTATTAAAATACAACGGAGTTAAATAAAAGACGAAATTATATGTATGTATATGTTTTTTGATAGCCAGAAAAACCTCCTTTTATTTAAATTTTAAATAAAGTTAACCCAATGAATATTTTACGAAAAAATGATTTTCAAACTCAATCTGGTTATTTTTCAATTTTTTTCTTATAGAAAATACAATGACCTTATTTACAGTCACCTGACTTAAGAAAAGTAAATGGTGTATGTTTTTTGTTTTTAGAAAAACTGCTATTCAAACTAGAAATTTAGGAAAAAAAAATAATTTATATAAAAAAAAACTCAAACTGATTTTATAACATTGATTACTTTTTGACGTCCATTTTTCTACTAAAATTTAATATTTTTTTTTTAATTTAATTAGGTACAAAAATATTAATGTCTTTTAATTTTGGAGAAAATTGAAAAAATACAAAACTAAATGCTTTTTTTATTTAAACTTTTCCTTAAAAATTAAGTAACGTCAATTTTTGAAAAAAAATCGCCCTCCCATCTAAACGGATGATAATAAAACCCTATTTTTCCAAGCTGTTTTCCTTATAAAATTTAATGAAAATTTTGTGGGTACAAAAATGTTTGTTCAGAAAAATCTTATTGTTGAGTCTAAAAAAAAGATAAGAGTGTCAATTTTTAACCGGTAACTGTTAAAGTATTTTTGAATACCAACATTTCAAAAAAAAAATACGGTTGCGAGATAATTTGCTTTAGTTGCTCCACTAAAATGTTTTAAATGCCAAATGAGTATATGACCCTCGAATAGGAGGATTATAAAAAGAGACCCCTTCTAACTTCTTTTTTTCGGTTTTCTTTAAGCTGGAGAACTATTTGACGATAGATTTTTAAGAAATCAAACAGAAAATATTTCAAGGCAACATTTATCGTAGTGAAGTAGAAGAATTTGATGGTATTTCTCTATTCACGCCCCTCATTAAATTGCTTTCTACAAGAAAGTATTGGATGCCTTAACTAGGACTTACTTATTTAACTTACTTCAATAGAAGAGTCTTTTGTTTACGAGATCATGCCATGTGGGTGTTAGGAAGAAATAAAAGAATGTCTCCATTTCGCTGATAATGATGATTTGGTGAAATTTGGCCAACTTGCACACGACAAGATTTTCAAAGTCAAGCCAACCCTGATTAAGAAAGAGCCCTTGCAATGGACCAACAAAAACAAACAAATTGGATCACATTCCGGGTCATTAAATTCAGAATAAATCTTTAGTTGAAATAGGATTGCTACGCTCCATTCATGTGTAACTGCACAAGAACCCATATGTGGCAAAATTTAATAACATTTAGTAAAAATTGTTTCAATGATTTTTTTTTGTATTTGAGTCTCTTAATTGTACAAAATAAGGAACAAAAACAATAATTTGTGCACTGTACCGTTATTCTTATTCTTAATGCCAGAGGAACGAATTACAAAAGAAAATGTAACGAAATTCCTGGAATATATCGATTGGAAACCCTTCCTGCAAAGGGGTGAATGATTTATTATTTGCTTTGGAAAAATAATTTTTAAACTTAAAATTCTTCAAATTCATTTCAATAAAATATTTCACGTAATGCTTCAAAATGAACTAACAAAAAATATAAATTGTGGATTATTTCGGACGAAGTATAGATGATGAAAGCGAATACTGGATAAAATAAAAATTTTCTCCATTAATTCAGTAATTAGCTGAAATATTGTCTCAACCCAGAAGTTATACCCATGTTTTATACATATAATATCATAGACCAAGTTATAACTAGGCCCATTATCATAGTTCGATGGCATCTAGGTAATTTGTCTCAATTGAACGCAAAAACTTTCTCGGCTTTGATGATTCTCTCGCTAACGCCACACCAACTATCAATATCACTATTAATAGTTGTTTTTAAAGTGGAGACTAAAGTCTAGCGACTTTTTCAATTCTACAACAGTTCGTGTCCATTTTGTTGTAACTTATCAAATGAATCTACAAAAAATAATAGCAACCAAACAAAACGTAAGGTTCCCGGTGGTCAGTTTCAGCGAGTTACTAGCTAGTTCAGTCTTAAGGAATCTGATCAAAGAAGTCAACTGGGTCTTCCACAACTAAGCAAAAAAAAAACTTCAAACGCCTAGGTAACATCATTAAAAAGCTTCAAAATCAACGGCTGCACAAGTTCCAATACCTGCTGCTTGTGGCAAAAAGGTAATGAAAAGCACGACCGCCCAAAAACAACATCCCATGACAAGGAACACTTCCAGTGCTCAGTGATACGGAAACCATGGATAACAACATAAATGATGGTCAACGAGAAGACTACTTCCTTCTACACAGATCTCGTGTTAGCCCAGTAACTAAACACCCAATTCTTAAATAAAGAAATTTTTAAACTGTGACTGAAAGAGAACTTAATTGTGGTTTTGGTGAAGAAAAAAATCTCTGGGAATGTTTCTCTCGTCTCTCTCGTATCAGCCCAATAGCTGATACATAAATATCGAAAAAATATTCCAAATAGATTCCGATAAATCTTATAACTTAAAAAATGGACCCTAATGCATAAATGTCAGCAAATTATAAGGAAAGCGATAATCAACCACCACCTATAAGTTTATTCTATTCCAGGATTATTTTGAATCGAACTTGCAGGTTTCCGATAATTTAAGAGCCTTCTGGTTCGTTCAAGATTCAAGTCAACACTGGATAACAAGTCCATAAATAAATTGCAACTTTGATGTTGGCAAATAATAATTCTTTTCAACTCCTGATAATCCCCAAAGCTGGTACACCAAATGACTGCCATTTGAATGTCGTTGTATTGACTTCAAGATGCCATGTGGAGTAGTAACTAATAAGCCCGACTAACTATATAGGATGTGTAATACTCTCTTAGTTACCGAACCAAACTTTAAGATCAGAAACATCCTCTGGAATGCACACTGTTACATTCTTTAGACAAACTTTGTTTGCCTCTATGCGCAATGCGCGGCAACATCAACGCGTTTACATTCTTTTTTTTCTCTCTTTGAGACTTTGTCTCCTTGGTATAACAAAGTTGAAGTAACGAGAGATCCCGTCCAATGAGTGTCTCTTGGAGAAATGTACGTTAGACTCAGGTAAAGTTAGGTTACATTGCCGTCGAATGTGTTGCTTGCTACGCGCATTTTACTTAAGAAGTTGATATAAGTACTAAAAAAAAAAGCGAGAAAAAGTACAAATCATTTATTCTTTTTTTTTTATTAATTTTTTTCTTCTTTTATTTCCTCTACTCTACCATACCAACATGGCCCACGGGGTTCGTTTGGAGCAGAGGTTCTATTGCGCTGGATGTTGATGATGATGATGATGATGATAATGATGATGATGGTAGTCCATATAAAGAATTATCACGATGCAAACTTTAAGTCATTTAAATTCTATCCGGCCTGTCGAGAAGATCAATTTTTTACTTGTTAAGAGAGTTGTTCTTGTTCTTGTTGTTTTGTTTTAATTTTAAGTTTAATCAAAAGTTTTTGTTTACTAAATTCAGTTTGAAATTTTGCAGTTGGATCGGACTTTTGACTGTTTGTGACACAAAGTATGTACCGATTTTTATCGATTTTAAGAATGAAATCTATTCTAAAATTTAATAAAGTTCAAGGGTAAATCAAGAAGCATATTGAAAGGTTGTGTCAAAACTCTTCGTATGGAGTCTTCTTCTCTGTTGTAAATGACTTAGCTAATCTATAAGTATATATAAAGTGTGTGGAAGTTTTTGTTTTAAATTTTGTGTTATTTGAAAATGTTGATTGTGAAAAATTAAAAATATTACAACTCGTGTGAGGGTTTTAAAAAATCATAATGGAGACTCACACAGATATTCCGAATTAAAACCAAAAAGAATGAGTTTGCTAATTTTCGTGAATGTCTTCAATTTTTTTTTCTAATCAGAACAAAATTTAGAGAATGAAATTTCAAATTATCTTTAGCAGAAGTAAAATATTTATTTAAGTAATTATGGCAGTTAAAAAATTTCAAGATGTTAAGGGCTGCTGGAAAGAGCGACTATAGTCTACCTCCATAGTTTTAGTTAGTTAGCTTGGGTTGAAACAAGAAAAAAAATTTGCGGTGGAAAATGCATTTTTCTTTATATAAAAACAACGGTTATATAATTTATAAAGCATGTTGTGACTGTTTTGAAAGTATTCTTTTAAATCAAGTTTTTTTTTAAGCAAATAGTTTTTCAGTATTCATTTTCATTCAATAACACTCAAAAGTTCATGAAATTATGCACTTCAGATTTTTAAATTTTTAGATTTGCGCTAAATTCAGAAATCCGCATTAAAAAAAATATGAAAAATCAGGATCTAAAAATTAAATAAAAAATCTGGTCATTTTCAATTTTCTAAAAATCTTACATGCATAAATTCATTGATCAGTGTTATTGAATAAAAATTAACAAGATCACAAAGTATTGAAAGAAAAAATAGTAAAGTTATTTTTTATAAAAAATAGCATCAACAAAATTGACAGTTGTAATTTTTGTTTTAATTTTTATTTTATTTTTATGACAAAAACTAAATTAATCATGTACTAAAAAATTTATTTGGATTTTTGAAATTAGCACACTAGAAAATAAAGTTAATTTTCATTTAAAATACCGTTAAAAAGTCAAAATTTTTTGCCTACTGTAATTTTTAAATCGTTTTCTTAAAAGCTTTATTTTTAAAACACAACTGGGGACAGAATTTAAAAAGTAGAAATATTTTAAAAAAGTTAATTGCTAAGAAGAAGCAATTTGAAGCTCCAGTTTTGAAAAACTCAAATTGGGATGTTTGAGATGCCTTATTTTATTTTTTTAATTATTTGCAAACCCATTTAAGTTGAGTTTTGAAAAATTTAGTTATGAAAAAAATGAATTTACAAAACTAAAAAAAAAACATTATATTATTTTGAAAAACTGAGTTTCAAAAAAAAAATCTTCTTACTTCTTTTCAAAACTAAATTTTTTAAATCTAAACTAGAAACATTTACAAATTTGTTAAGCTTGTAAAGTTTTCAAAAGTAGATTAGTTTTGCAACTCAGTTTCTTAAAAATTAACCTTGAAATGGTATCGCTCGATTTTTTTGATCCGTCTCAAGTTGAATTTTGAAAAATTGAATTTAAAAAACTAGTTTACTTTCTTATAAAAATAAAAAATTCTTAAAACTAATCTTGTTTTCAAATAATCGTTAGAGCTGTTATATATAAAAAATTATTTCCAAAAACCTCGGTAGTGGTATTGGTAAAGTGATTTTTTAACAAAATACCTTGTATACATTTATTTTTTTTTTGTTTCTTCACTCAAAATTTTGTTTTTAAAGAAAGTGCCCTGGATATTTTAAAATTATATTAAATATATGTATGGGGGCATGCTGCCCCCTCAAACCCCCCTGCTTGGATTCACTATAGGATCTAGGATAGGTGCGAGATTGGGTGTATGCAAAGGTTCTTTCGCATTGAGAGAATCAAAGTTCTTTCAGTGTGCATTTATTTCACTTTGAAAAGTGGAATAGATTCCCACATATAGTGGAATAATTTTCCATGTGGAGCAGATTCCCGGGAAATAAATTCACTTTACTCTCTTTGAAATTTTGTTAATTCCTTGCAAGAGGCACTGCACCAGATCCCAGATCTCCGGTATGATAGTCCATCGCACTAGGGTACTAAATTTTTTGTCGGTGTCAAAAGCCAAATCCCACTAACCACAATGACACAACGGAATCTTAAGTCGAATATTTCGTTTTATTTTGGTTCTTTCGTACCCATTCCAAAGAGAATAGCTTCCTGGTGACACTCTGATGATCGGCTCGTGTAAACCATAAAAACGATAACTGATAGAAAATGTCAATTAAAAACAATGTCTTGTTGCTCTAGTTTTCTAGGCTGACGAAAAATGGATTCATCTCAAAAAACTATCAAAATACATTTTTACCAGAGTTTCAATTCTAAATTGCGACACAATTTAATACTATATTTTGCCCAATATCTACTCCGATATCGCAAGTATCAAAAAAGTACTGTAAAATTGAAGAAAATAAAAAACCAATTCATTCTAGCTAAAATGCCAATCGTGTGGTCTTCTCCCGCCACTGGCTCTGGGTCTAGGTGTCTGAAAGGTTAATGGAACAACTATAGGATTGCCCACTCGCTAGCTATCCTAACAATTTCACTTTTTTCCCTCTTATAAAAGGCTAAACCCCAGAGCCACTTAATCTTATATATGCTAGTGTACAGTGTTATCCGAATGTGAACTCCATATAAAGAGTAGAGAAATTCCTATTTTGTAATCGCACACCGCAATGAAAACCCCATTGAAACCTACTGACTGACTGACTCAAAACTATCTTATGGCGCGCATTGAAAAATAATGCCATTGAACCTGAACCTCAATCGCACCTTGTTGATGGTCAAGGTATATTGCAAGTTTGCAGTGATAAATAACGTTATATGTGGCGCGCGAGATACTTACGATACACATCAGCCGAGATTCTTGTGTGTGCTCTTCCAGTTGTGCGGAACAGCAACCTTGTGGATATAGTTTGTGTCCATGACGACGACGACAAGGCGGCGACACGGACCCAACAACGACGACGTTATGTTGGGAATCCATGAGATGGGGAAGTCGATCCTTTGGTTTCTATTTATAGTCATAGACACAGGAAAACGTTATTGGAAAATTAGTTTGTCGGTTGTCCGCCTTTGCATTGAGAGGATGCCCGGTGGCGTTCATCGTGCGTCGGTCGCGTCGTCGTCTTCGATGTCATCGATGTTCAAATAAAAGCAAAGTTAATTTTCCCACCAAACGACACAGAGGCAAACAGTGGGGTAGATTTATAAAAAAACTAAAGAAAAATATGAAAGAATTTTCGAATAGGTAATCTTGGAAATGTATTATTGCGACTTTGTAGGGCCAAGAGCCGGAGGCCAGGCAATCCACTAAAAAGCTGACTTAACACTTAATTCTTAATGATTCGTGGAACTGTTTTTGACTTATCGCTTCGAAATATGCGGTACAGAATCAGCATTATATGAATACTGTAGAAAATTCAAAACCGATACGTTGTTGGTGAGTTCATTTTTGGGTCTACTTTTGACAATAGATTGTCCACTGTGATCCGCGTAATTTTGCAGCATCTTCTTTCACGATATAGGAAAAGATTTCACCGCATTTCTTAATTAGCCACTACACGGTGTATCTTTCTATAAATTAAAAAAAAAAAAAAAACAAGCCAACGATGGATGATGTTTGCGGATAAATACGGTTGTTCGCTTGTAATGGCAGTTCGGAGGCCGATCCTGTTAGCAAAATTGTAAGTTATAGCTCGTGCGTCGACCATCACAATAATAGTGGGTTGATTGTGGTATGTCAAAACAATTTACCCACAATTACGTCATGAATTATAAGAAGCTTACAAACATTACTTGAATAGAGATGGTTAACCTCTGCCAATTCTTGAAATTTATATAAAATAGAAGAATTTTGTTTGTATGTAGTCAAATTTAATCAAGACATCAAGATATTTGCTTGTGGCAAAGATGATGTCAGGTATAAATTAGAAAAAGATAGTTCAACGGGAGTTATTTTAATGGTAGAGGTTGGTGGATCGATGTTTGTCGAGAGGGTAAACCAACATTAGATGAAATATAGAAAACAAGCAATTACGTTAACGTTAGTCGTTAGTCGTTAATGAGAGAATTTAAGTGGTTTTCGATTGATCGACCTAGAAGTAAAGTTATTGACTTTGACCCTATAGTAAGCAATGTGTTCGTTTTAATCTCAATATGTCCACATATGCTAGAGTCCTGAGCTTCATCGGTCGCAAAATAAGTACAAATCAGTTCAAAATTAAAGAAGATCACCTGTACTTACTTACTTAAAAGAGTGCTCACAATCCAGGGTGGAGTGCCCACAATCCAGGGTGGATCACGAACAAGCTTCTTCAACCAACTGTCACGTCGCGTAGTCGTCTGTCGATTTTTATTGCCGGGCTGGCGCTTTCGTGTCGCTGTAAGCCCTGTAGACTTCGTCGTTGTTTATTCTTCTCCACTCTCCACCAATGCGCAATGGGCCAAATATCATTTGAAGAGTCTTTCTTGGAAAGCAACCCAGCTAGTTTTCATCCGAAATGCCTCTGTCCCATACAGCATGAATGGGATGATTAAGGTTTCCTTCGTTCTTTGGGAGAGGGCCTTGTTACTTAAATGCATTATAAGCCCGAAGAAACAGTGGTTGGCAAGTGTGATTCTTCTTTTGGTCTCTACTCTAATGTCGATAGTGTTGGACTTCTTCTCTTGATGACAGCTAAGCCCATCTTTGTTACCTCGGTTTCAATGCTTGCAAATGCTTCCTTCAAAACTCTATTCGGCTGATATCAATGTCATCAGCATAAGCAAGGATAGAGTCGAACGGACTTTTGAAACATATGACTTTGGTGTTGACTTTTGACTTGCGGACAATTGCTTCAATCTCGATGTTTAAAAGGTTCCATGATAGCGCATTACCCTGATTAAAACCTTTCTCGATATCAAGTTCTGGTTTGGCAAGGATGTCGAGATGAGATTTGGCTCTGTATAGCCCGTACCTTTTAATGCTATCACAAGCGACTTTAAAATCAATAAATAATACATAGATGGTTTGCATCGATTTAGTAGTCTTGTGTTTTTTTTGCGTGGATCTACTAAATTGTGAAAATCTGACTATCCGCCGATCTACTTCAAACTTGGTATGTGGTGTATTTTGGAGACTATCCCCAGACGTTTTTTGAAGTTTTTTTTTGACCAAAAATAACGGTACCTGTCATATACCGGTTTTAAAAAAATTCATTTTTCTCCAAAATGGTTCCTACGATTTTGATTAAAAAAATCATGGTCATTTCTTCGGATAAGGTCAATCTTTAATAGTAACTTCATCTATTAGAGCAAGTACGTGCGACCCAGTCGTGCATTTTATTTTAATCTATATCTGGTTTCAGAGAAATTCTATCACGTACATTTTTTTTTTTTAATTTAAGAAAATCTTGGTACAAAGCATTTTATTGTGCTCAAACAATTAAAGATCCGCAATAAGGAGACGCTTTCCCATATACTATAAATACTATTTCAAAAAATTTAAATACCCTTAAACCTAAAAACTGCTTGATATTTGAAATGTTGTTTTGAATAATGTTTGTTTTTATTTTTGTTAAAAATGTTGCTTTATACTTAAAGTCTGAATAGAAACGTTGTTGTTAGTTGTTGATAGGAATTAAAGCGGACGTTTATTTTTGTAGCGTGCCCAAATGCTTAAGATGAGATGGATTTTTCGTGACTCTTTAAGGATTTGGCAACTTTTCTTTTTCTTTTCTTCTAAAAAAAATCACATTCTATTAATATGTTCTGCCGGCTTAAAGTACTGACTTTTTTTCTTCAGGTTTTTTTAGACGAAAATATTATTATAAATAAATTTAGGTTATATATCAGAACATATAAATATAATTTACTATCAAAAGGTCACTAATTTATGAAAAAATTAAAAAAAAAAAATGAAATTCTATTAACAAAAAAGTTAAACTTCTTGCAATAATTATTTAAAAAAAAACACTCATTTTATCACATCCAATATTTAAACAATTATTTCTTTCTTATGTGTAGTTGTTTCTTTCTTTTTTAGATAATTCTAATACCACAAAAACATGAAATCAACAGCCCTGCTATTATTTGTGGCTTTATTTCTGGAATCAACACTCTGTGTTAACTTGAATCCGCCGAAACCAAACTCAGTTCTTCATTCTCAAGCTCAATATGTCCACGATAAAGAAGATCCCCTCAAACCAGAACAAATGTCCGAAGAAGAACAACAGGATCCCTATCAACTGCTCAACGAAAGAATACCTCCACACTTTAATAGCTGGAATCCCTATCAGAATCAACAAGCTACTAATAAATTCCTACCATTTATGGGATATCCTCAACCGATCTTTATACCATATCCGTTGCTAATTTCTCCCGAAATGTTTTACCCGTTGAATGGACAAAATGACATCGAAGATGCAATGGCCCGAGCTAACAATCGACGAACATCACCATCATATCGCAATTCACCAATCTACTATGTAAGACTTCCTCCAACACCGTACATGTTTATACCCGGCTTAGGTTACACCTCTCAGCCTGGAACTTTTACGCCCAATTTTTCGCCAATTCTACCATACAATTCATATCCAGCTGTTCCGCTAAGTTCGATCTTTAATTTACCAGTGAATTTTTTGGCAAATGGAAAACCAAATGGAATTTATCAAATGGAATCACCAAACGATTTGCAAAGTCAAATGCAAATGCCAACAATGACTCCTCAAAGGCAACATCCACTACCACCACCACCGCCACCACCATCTTCCTACCGACCAAGCTATTTGCCTCAGCAATCTTTCATGTCGCCACCAACGGATACTAAGATGACAAATTTAAAGCGACCGTTTGTCTTCAATGGCCGACCGGAAGACATTTATATATTACCAAACAATTTTAATCCAATGCAATCCATGTACCAAGATTCGTTATCGGGATATTATTAAGCTACTTAAAGACTGATGATAAGTTATAGGATATAAATTTTAATTAGAATTAGAAAATTTAATTATTTATAATACAAATCTAAAAATTTGGTACATAGTAATAAATAGTTAACAGTGATTGAAATATTTTAAAAATAATAAACAATGCATTTCCTGTTAATGATCTCTGCAACTGAATTACAGTCGGTTAAGCCTGAAATAAAAGCTCTTTTAACTACTATTCAAGTGTGGTTTGGTTATCTGGGTTAGGAGAAGTTGGCTTTCGATGTAATAAGACCTATCCCACTGATAGAAACCGTGAAAAGTTCAAACAAGCTAGAAAGACCAGCAACGCCCATATTCGAAGAACCAACATTTTTGCATGACCATTAAGGCAAAAAATACTACAGTAAATTAATATTTCTCTCAGGTAGCAACATTTTTTGGTCATGTAGTTACGAAGTTCACGCAGAATGTAAATATTTGGTTTTGGCGAACCTTTTCTTATATTAATCTTTTTACAACACCAAGGTACTACCACCAAAATTATGGCATCAATTGGTGCTGAATCTTAAGTTATTCCAAGTTCTTCCAAGTATGCTAGATGCTAGATATTGTTATTCGTCGTATTTTGTTATTTACTACATTCAAATAAATTAGAAGATCAATTTATATGAATTCCTATTGGTCGGATTAATTTTCGGATATAATTTTTTTTAAGTAAATTTTTTAGCTTTCTATCTGAATTGAATTGTGTCAAACTGAAGTTGCCTTCATACTTTGGTTGAATTGGGGGTAGAAGTGCTGCGAAGGGGAATACGCCTTTTTTTCCTGTTTTAGAATTCGAAAAACATTAAAATGCACAGAAAACCCTTTTAATAATTTTTGTGATGTTAAATCCTAATTTGAATGTACTAATTCTATAACTTACCGCAAAAGGCATAATAAATCACAAAGTCAGCCAGCTTATTTCTTATTTTAAATAAATAAAGGACCCTCAATATTTCTAATTGATTTAATTTTATCTTTTAAAAAATAGGAATGACATTAGTAACCCCAAAAAAAAATTTCTCAAAAACATGTTTTCTTTACGTTTCATGTTTGATGAAATAGAATAAAGCTAAAATCAGACGATTTGTGCATAAACACAAATTTCATTTGTGTTGAGCATACTTAAATTCTTCACAAATTCTCAAACAAAATCCATTTCTGTATGTCACAAATATTTGTGGTTCAGACGATTTACTATGTATATATTTTCCGATAAAAACTTAAATTTTGTTTGTGTATTGCGTGACACAAATATCTCATACACAAATCAATTTATGATTACAAATTTGTGGGTCAGACGATTTAAATATTTCTACATTAATAGACTTTTTGGATAAATTTGTATTTATGTCAAATTTTGTTTTTTCGATATCGTTTTTCGATTTTTCAATTCGATGAAGTTTATTTAAAAAAATAAAATAATTAAACAAATAAATGAATCCTAAATAGCTTCAAAACTTTCTGGGGCCTTTTTCTCGTCAAAACGTAGAAGAGCTACATAAACTACAAAACGACTAACGGGTTGTATATTAAATCATGGAGAACGAATTATTTGGTACCAACAAATATAATGTTTATAAAAAAAAGTACGTATACGCCGTGGTGTACACATTTCCCTATACAGTTTATATAAACTCGTACTTGTATTTATACTGAGCACTTAGGTCACTTTATGTTTTCATTTTTTTTGTATTCCTAGGCTTTTGCGCGATTCCAATGGAATAGAGGAACATTAGAAAATAAAGCAGAACATGTAAGAATTCATAAAAATTATCATAAGATGAATAGAAATAAATACTGAAAGAAAAATTATTGTTGATTTTTGCATTTATAAGTAAAATGTCTAGGACCTTTGTTATTATTTTTTTTTTTTTTTGTTAATGGGTCTTGCTGGCATTCTGTCCAACCCAAAAGATCTTGGACCCTCGTTTCTGTAAGTAATAAAGAGAGACAGTTCTTTCGTTGCAAAGAAGAAGAATCTTATTGTCATCACAATTATTTCGATAATCGATTTTTGCAATTTTTGAATCCATTGGCAGGAAGAATGCCCCTTGTTAAACTTCTTGAACCCACGTTCTTGCTTGGAGAGAGACGTGTCTATCATTGCAAAGAAGAAATATCGTGTTTACGCAAATAAATAGAAAGTTGATTTTTTGCATTTTTTGAGTGAGTCTTGCAGACAGGCGGTGGCGGCGGCGGCGGCGTTATCAGAGGAAAAAGTTCTATGTTAAGTTAAATGTTTTTTTTTGTCACAATTTCACAAGAAACAGTTTTTATTTTGTACTCTTCTTTGAATGCAATTTGCAGGTAAAAGGTCTTCGAACTCCATATTCAGATATGCACATCTAAAACACTTACCTCTTTTATTTAAAACATTGATGATTTGACTGCCCCAAACATTTTAAATGAAGCATAACTGAAGCCCCAGCAATATTATGCAAGGACTCGATATAGATTATAGAAAGTAAGGATCTATCTTAAAGTACCACTGATTTTAACACTCACACTCAAAAATTGAGTTTATAAATTAAAACTCATGCGAACTGTAGCAAATTGAATATTGGACTAAAATTTCAAAATCATTTCTGTATCCGCTCGAGATTTGTGAATGTTTTAATTTTCAGAATTCACAAATGATACACACAAATGATATACACAAATTATATCCATATAGTCATAACTAATTTTTGTACCCCATCAGACGGTTTGTGTTTGAACACAAATTCGATTTGTAAAGTCTGTATTAAAATGATACACAAATCGTCTGTCATTTACTGTCATCAAATTTGTGGTTCGAACTGTTTCTGTATTTTTATTACCAGAATACACAAATGCTTACACAAAAATTTGTGTTTATACAAATCGTCTGATACTAGCTTAGTTCTGAAAAAAAATTGTACCTCTCTGGGTCCACACCGCCATATTATATTGTGTTGTCATCCGAACTACATATATCTACTAAGTTTCATTTCGATACGATTTTGTAAGTATAGGCTGAAATCGATTTGAGTGTTTCGACATTTTTTGAGGGTTTTTGTATGAAAAGTGCAAGAAGGTTTAAAAATGGCTGAATTTCGAACTTAACCTAAGTCTAGCTAATCCTCAATTTTTGGCGTCTACGGAATCCAATTATCTTGGTTCTAACAAAAATGATAAGAAAAATTCCAGGGAAGATTCACGATCGCAAAAAAAATCCTTTGTTTAAACTCATTATTTTGAACACGAATTCGAATTAATACATTATAGAATAAAAAAAAAATAATAATCATCGACGAGGATGGGATTCGAACCCACGCGTGCAGAGCACATTGGATTAGCAGTCCAACGCCTTAACCACTCGGCCACCTCGTCATGTTGCAAAGGGCTTGTCAAAAATTTGCAACACAACGGTTAAAGGTTTACAGTTATTAATTTACACAGGGTGTTCGAAATATCTTGTTTTCTTGTAATTTTGAAATTAAGTATACATATGTAATTAAGGTCAAAGTGAAATGCAAGATTGGCGTCTAGACAAGAATCTAAGTTAGGAAGATTGAGCATAAATGAGATGCAGATTAGCAAATTTTAGAAGAAGAATTAATGGATTGAGTTCCCCAACGATGAGACCAAATCAAGTGAAACTGGAACAATATGAGACAAAAGCAAAAAAACTTCACTATACCTACGATTAAAAAAATATATAAAAAAATAATTTTATTTAAAAAAGTGAAATAAATTAATTTAAATTAACAAAAACAAACTCCACACCAATCACGCTCTTCTTAAACATTAAAATTTTCAATTTGAACATAATTACTTAAACATACTACCATGATAGTACGAACTCTCTGGCAGAACATATAAATTATCAGGGCGTCCATTGAAATCAAATCGTCCCTTCAGTGACGTCCCAAATCCTGAATCTTCAACAAATGACTTCCTACCAAACACTGGAGGTTCTTGTCGCAGAAATCCTTTTCCTGGAAATGCACTGGACATCAACTCGGGCATACTGAAGTCATAAGCTCCATTGGGCTGTCCATTTGATAAGAAATTAATTGGTAAGCTCATGAATTGATTCAATGAATTTCCATGATAAGGTGTTAAGGACTGTGTTGACGGCTGTGAAATGTATCCCAATCCCGGAGTATACATGTAGGGTGTTGGAGGCAATCGGACATAATAGACTGGTGAATTGTCGATGCTTTGTAATCTTGATGAGCTACTACTAAGCATATCAGTGAAATCTTGCCTTGGGCTGGCAAATTGCATTGTACTCGTATCATCGCCCATGGACTGAAATGAGCTACCACCAAAGAATCCCATTTTCGGTAGTCTGGTAGATTTTCGTTGAATTTTTGATTTCGGATCTGAAACAAAAAATTACTCGTTAAATGGATTTTGTATTATGAATGATTTAAAGACTAACTTTGCTTCTTCATTCCCATTAATTTCGAGAGGAATTTAGATGACTGAGCTTTCATATTCATTTCCGATGCTGAAGAGTATGTCACAGCCATCAGGAATATGGATAAGAATAATAAACATTTTGTTATCTCCATAGTTTATTTTTAAACAAGCTAAAAAGAAGAAAAGGCATAAAGATTAAGTAAAAGGGGAACAATTGAATGATTTAAACAAATATGTATTCAAGACTGTTTTACTTTTACACTTTTACTTTTAGACTCGTAAACTGATTCATGGATTCGTGATTCGTGAAATTTGTTAAAATAAAAAGAAATCTACGTTTGAGGTACAGATAAGTACATTTTTGTAAATATCCAAGAATTAAATATTTATTTTAAAAATCAATCACGTCTTCGTCTGAAATTTTTTGAGGGTTTGGAAGCAGACATAATTTAAATAAAGAAAGTGATAATATAGGATCCATTCCTTATTTCCTTAATTATTTTCATTTTTTTAATTTATGCTCTTGTTACCTTCATATTGAAAGATATTCATATGTATAATGTTTTAAAATTAT
The DNA here is from genome assembly GCA_948107695.1 of Meliscaeva auricollis. Taxonomy (NCBI): domain Eukaryota; kingdom Metazoa; phylum Arthropoda; class Insecta; order Diptera; family Syrphidae; genus Meliscaeva; species Meliscaeva auricollis. Next base: position 77,874,455 of record OX403616.1, on the reverse strand, counting down.
GATATTCTTATAAAAAAGACGCCAATGGGAAGTGGTACTTTATTTTAAAGCAATGCTGTAAAAGACTGCAGTCAATTGGTAACGCAGTCAATTCAGTCGCAATTATTTGACTTTAATTTTAACTGCTTAACTGTCAATTAACTTTTTTCATTAACTGTTCAGCAAGTATTTTAGTTATGTAATACTGTAGTTTTACAGTCAAAGTACTTTTGTAAGTTAAAAGACTTAAGAAATTTAGTCTTTTTAGTCAATTAACTGCAGTACCGAAAAGACTGCAGTTTTTACAAATCTGCTTTAAAGCTTTAACGCATAAGAGTGCTATTTTTGGTGGAGTGGTAACTTAAGAGGAAATCTTCAACAAATTGAGGTATGAAATTGCACGATATTGACAATGCAACTCAGAAAGCTGATCAAAAATCCAAAATTTGACTAAAAGTCACTTTTTGACTGCTTATAGTCATACAACAGTACAAACAACTTTCCAATAAAACACTAAAAACAGTCATCAAAAAGTACTGCAATTTATTTAACTTTTAGTCAATTAACTGCTCTTATCAACTTTACAGTCAGTATTTTAGTACTGACTGTTGACTGCTTATTTTGCAGTTAAGGTACTAAGTAGCAGTATAATAACTTGCAGGACTGCATTACCAATTGACTGCAGTGTTTTACAAATGTTTTCCGAGAAAAACGAAATTCAAGTTAGCAGAGCATGTAAATGTATGAAAAAATTATTTTTTTTTTTCACAAATGCATAATTTAAAAAAAAATGGAAACTATGAATCAAAAGTGTCCATTCCACATTTCTAAGGTAAAAGGGTGTTTTTCTTCGACGTCAATAAAAGACGGTATGTACATATATATTGTTCAAGAGTTATTGATTTATCATAGTCGATGAATCTTGTTTTGGTGAGTGGTCAGTGTAATTTTTTGCTTTGCTCTGTTTATAACTAAAAAAAAGGCTTAATTTTAATAACGGCTAATTTCTTGACAAAGTTCTAGGTATTAAAACTCGGTTTAAGAAAAATTAAAACTCAAATTGTTTCATTTTTATTTTTTTTCTTCAGAAAAACTGAGAGCTAAAAATAATAGTTTTAAACTGGTTTTAGAACTTTGTCAAGAAATTGGCCGTAAGTGTTTCTTATTTGTGTTTGTTGTATTTTGTTTTATATATACATTCGTAAGGTGAGTTTCACTGTTTTGTTTTAATTGTATGTAAGTAAATTAGAATTTTTAACTACATATACCTGTCGGGTAATGTGGAGTACACACAGGCAGGTATAGTAGATAGTGGTCCACATTGGCCACCTGTTTTTGTGGAGGTCCAATCTTATGCATACATTCATAGATTCATATGAAAATGTCGAAAAAGTGAAAGCAAGTGGAAAAGTGTGACCCCACTACGATGAAAAAAGCACTTATTACCATCGAATATAACGAAAAGAAGTACTCCAAATTACCCGCACTATGGGGCCCACATTACCCACCACTTTTGTAACAGGTCAGTTTTGCACCTTTGTCAAACTTTTGCAAATATTCATGCCTATTATAGAATTCACAATACTTCTCGTTCGCATTTAAAGCAATTATGAACTTGCCCGGTTAACTATATTATCAATACGAGGAACTACCTTACCATTTCCATTAACACACTTCCTCGCCTGTGAGTTCTACAAGAGAAAAAATGGCTAAAATAAGTGCGAATCCTACCGCAACGTATTCGTTATATTTTATAATAGGGGTGATTAAGTTCAGCAATATATGGTTAGTAATTACTATTGCCAATATTTCATTGAACGATTCAACATTTGTACCTTTTCAAAAAAAGCTTTAGTTTAAAAAATATTGCCAAAAACAATAAGGGTACTCCACATTACCCGATCTTACTCTAATATACGCTGCGCAAGGTGTCTTCTCTCAAAAGAATTGAAAAATAAACTAAAAACTGTTCTAGAAGGTGTTCGGTGGCGTATGAGTAACTTATTTTTCTGTTGGTATATGATTAAAAATATTTTAATTAATTTTCAGATCATATTGAATCGTTTCTCAATATTGTGTTCTTGCATCACAAATATGTGATAACATATTTTAATATCCCGAATGATATAAAATTCACTTTTAAAACCTAAAATTAAATAAAAAGGAATTCACAGCCTTTCGTTCCGCAAAGGCTCTAGGACTATTTTACTATTTTTGGAAGGCTTTGAACACAAGATTTATTAATCATTTAAATGCTAATAAAAAACACCAATTTACCACGATTCCAACACGAAATTTATGTCAAAATGTCCAAAGGATAACTCTTAAGCGCCACTCTCGAGAACACTTTATTATACGCCAACAAGAAGCTATAATCCTTTTGTACAATAAAATAAACTATAACAAATCGCGTGAAAGACTTTAAGCCAACTGCGCACAGACCACAACACACGTTTACAAAGCAATTTAGGTGCGATACTAATAAATCTTTACTTCGGTTGGAGCAGTTAAACCCTTGCGTGAGCCACCATGGTCGGTCATCATCATCATCAGCAGACCATCAAACAAACGTTCATCAGCTTTTGACTCTCCATTTTTCCCAACCAAAGAACGTGCTCCTCGAAATAAATTTTCAATTAAAATTCAGAGCACTAGTTTCATTGTATATAAAAATGTATCTTTCTTTTTGTATCTTGGAAGTCAAAGTCGAAGTTAACTCCTCTTCCATTATACCACCATCATCGTGTCTACACAATATTCAAGTTGCGCCTTGCGTTTTCTGAGCATGTGCTTCCATTTCTCTATCCGAGTGAATTTAAATACCAAAACTATAAGTAACAGTTAATATCGCGGCAAATAAATTTGCCACATGTCAATACGACAACAATCTAGGTTTTATGTTACTTTTTTTTCAAGGAAAGAGGCACAGTCGAGTCCCTCTTAGCCTGACAATGATCGATTCCTCAAAGAAGCAATTGCTAGTTCTTGGTCTCAGAGTCCAGTGGTAGAAACTTTGGATGCTGGAGAAAACTTTGCTGGAAGTTTCGACTCAGAGGGATTTGACTGTCTGGGTATTTCTGTAAAATTTACAAAACTTCATGATCCGAATGTGAATGTTTGCAATTATGATGGGGATGGCAGCGAAATTCCATGTTCCGATTGTGACTATTAATTTGAGTTTGTTCTATGAATATGATTCCAACTGAGCCACCACCAACAACTAAGTATACCCAAACCGTTAAGACAATAGTGCCAATGAGCAGGAGGAGGATGATATCTCTCGAAAAGTGAGCTCCCTGATTGGCGTTTTGCAATACCGAAGCAGTTCCATGCGACCGAATCGCATAAGAAACTGTTACTTTTCTCTTATAGAAGAGAGACCTTATTATCATCTTAGGGCTATGACTCTGTGACTGCACATACACGAGTTAAAGAATCGCGATTGCGCGACATGTGTATGAAACGGAGAGGACATTGCATGGAGCATAATAATTGGCATGGCTGCGCCAGCGCCATCACTATTATGCACATCCGCCTGCTTTGGCAGTTACATCGCATCGTTTGAAAAGCATACCCCAACATATTTTCTTTTAATGACAGGTGATAGCCATTGAATTCGATCTAGTTAGTAAAATAAACGTTAAGCGGTGGCGGGAAGCCACCACAGTGCGCCGCCGCTGCCGCCGCCGCCGCGCTGCCGCTGTATATGCATTTATACGACACATGTGTTATTTTTTTTTTTTTAATGGTTTTGTAGAAATCAATGATCGGGGGAAGGTTTTGAATGGGTCTTTGTCTTCTTTTTGGAATTTAATTACTCAACGTGAAGGGAATGCAATTTGCATTGCCCGTGAGTACTTGGATTTTCTAATTGTGATGATACGTAAACATATCTGTACAAAAAAGGCTTTCATCTTTAGAAAGTTATAGCTGGTCAACTCAAGAGCGTATATGACATGTTAAACGAACTTTTTTTAATAAGAGTTAAGGTAGAAAAGCTGATTTTTCATTATCTGAAGGAGATAAGTTTAAGTAGATACAAGTTACTTTGCAGTCTTAAAGAACTTATATTTCCTATTGTACAGCAAATTCATCTAATAAATACAAATACAAATACAAAATACAAAAAAAAACCGGAAGCTGCACCGCGACATACAAACATAACAAATACGTTAACGTTTCACGGAGCCAATAAAGCCATTGGTGAATTTCTGACAAAACAGCAACACTGGTTTTTAGTAAGCTCGAAAATAAACTCGAAATTGCATCGTGTGATATTATGCATCAAATAAATTTGTTTTGTTAGAAGAATGGCAGAAATATACTCTTTCAAAAATGACCACACTCAGAAAAAAAATCATTGTTATCCCAAAGGACTTTCCATTGTTGTAAGATTGCGAATTAAAAAATGTTGACTCAAAAAAAAGTTCTTGAAGCAACAACTAATTCTTAATTTTTAAGGAACCAAAGTGTCACTTTTACAATCAAATTCTTGATGAAACAATTTTCACATTGTTAATCATTTTCAAGAACGGAAAATTGTTAGCCCAACAGTAAAATTGTTGTGTCAACTATTTTTGCTGTCAAAAAATTCTTTCAAAAATGACATTGTTGACCCAACAACTCGTTTTTGAAGTAACAATTACTACCAAGAATAAAAATTTGTATTTATATTCATTTGCGTCAAAATTGTTTGTTTCAATTAAAAGGAGTCTTCACTCAAGCGAAACTCAATTATCCGAAGTAGTTTGCATGGAAACTTTTGAAAAAAACCCGATTTTTTCAGTTAAGTGGAGTGCAGTAAAGCGGAAATATACGTTTTATGTTAGATTATAAAAAAAGTAAGAATGACATTTGGTTAGGTTTACCCTATCGACTTACGCAACAAATTCATTGGGGAATTTTATCCAATTTGTGTAAGTCATATGCAAAACAAATTTTGACAGTTCATTAACCTAATTGGAAAATTACAAAAATGGTAATTTTACTTAGTGGCTGACATCGTTGCTTGAATACCCTTAATGATAATACAACCACTTTTATAAGTAAAAATAATAAAAGCACAAGACATTTTTTTGTGTTTCATTTCAGGAGAGAAAGAAAAAAGAAATTATTATAAAGAGAAGGCAGGATAGACCGGAGCAATTAAACAAAAAATAGGTCTGACCCTGATAAAATACTTTGCAGCATTTTTATTTAAATAATTTGTTGAATGTAATGTAACTTTTATCCCAAAAGTCCAAACAAACCTCAATAGGGGTTTGGCTACTATCTTGAAAAAACTGCATGAATAGTGCAATTTTTGGTTAACCTACATATACGAGTATCTATCGCACTGATTGATCATTTAAATGTCAAAACAAACTAATTTGTGTGTTGAATCAATTGAGATTAAAACAAAGACAGTACGACTACTCTTAGTGCCTATAATAGTCATGTAAGTTCCTATTTTCAGTGCAACAGGGGTATTTTTTAAGAAAACCCCCTGCCAATAGTGCTACAGCGATAAAAAATTAATGTTTAATTTGCCATGACAAACAAGAAACAAAAGAGTGCATCGAAATATTATGGTTTAAAGGGTGTTTTTTTAAGGGTGAAAGAACGTTGTGCAACGAGAAATTAATGGTAGATTTAAAAAAAATTTTACATCTATTCCAAATAAAGGGAAAATTATTGGCAGCAATGTACTAACTCACATCCTTAAGTCATAATGAATCCCATCATTTATACAATAAGTTTAAGCTTAACCTAAAAGTATTCTTGTAGTGTGTTCTAAGATTGCTATAAGGTTCTTATAAGAGTTAAATGGCCTATCTCCAAGAAGCTATTACACACTCTTGTTGCAAGAGAAATACATTTGATAAAGAGGAACGGGAGGGTTTATGTGTGAGAATAATAAGAATAAAAAATAACAAAGAAATGGTTTGTGTTAGTCATTTGTTGTTTCGATACTATCATCATATAAGAGAACTATATTATTTATAAGAGAACTATATTATAGAGGGTGTTATTTTATTATTTTGTTTTGTACATTCAAAGAAAAATGGCATTTTTGGAGATAAATGATCGGTTGTTTATTTCATTATAAAGAGGAAGGTATGCCGTTAATAATGGAACACAACATCAGCCAAATGACCGCCAAGACCACGCTTACAGGACCATATCCTTTTCATGAAATTTTCCATAACCATATCGCAAAGTGGCTGCCCTATGTCCTCGATAGCCTCACGAATTTCATCTTTGAGGTCTTGAATCGACGCTGGGCTGTTGGCGTAGACCTTATCTTTCACGTGGCCCCAAAGGAAGAAGTCGCAAGGTGTAAAATCACAAGATCTCGGTGGCCAATTGTGATCACCTCTTCGAGAGATAACACGGTCCGGAAACTTTTCCCGTAAAAGATCGATGGTTTCATTGCTTGTGTGGCACGTAGCGCCGTCTTGTTGAAAGTCAACGTTGTCCAGATCAATACCATCCAATTCAGGCCATAAAAAATCAATAATCATCTTTCGATAGCGCAATCCATTGACCGTAACTGTTGCTCCAGCCTCATTTTCGAAAAAGTAAGGTCCAATGACCCCGCGGGACCATAAGTCGCACCAAACAGTCACGCGTTGAGGATGGAGAGGCTTTTCAACAATAACTCTTGGGTTTTCCGAGCCCCAGATGCGACAGTTTTGCTTGTTGACGTAACCTCCGAGGTGGAAATGGGCCTCATCAGTCAAGATGATTTTTCGATGAAATTCCGGTTCATTTTCATGCATTTCAAGGACCCAATCAGCAAAGACACGACGTTGTTGATGATCAGCCGGCTTGAGTTCTTGTGTTAACTGAACTTTATAAGCCTAAAGACCCAAGTCTTTATGCAAAATACGGTGTAATGACGTTTGTGGAATGCCTAATTCCATAGAACGACGAGAAATAGACAAACCTGGGTTTTCTTCAACACTTTGGGCTACAACAGCAATATTCTCAGTTGTTCTTGAGCGACGTGCACGGGTTTTATTCTTCACATCACTAACTTGTCCCAACAGCTCGAATTTGTCAAATTGGCCAAATCGCAAATAAGATTTGTTAGGACTGTAAATTTTTAAAATTTTTTACGTGTAGGCATTTTTTTCTCGCTTTCAAACATACATTTTGCACCAATTGTGAAGATATGAAGATAATCAATATTAGATAAAGTGTCTATTAAAAAATTTATTTTTATGGAATATTCAAAATATCAACTTAAACCGATAATAACCCTATGTAGGTACAGTCAAAAACTTCTAATAATATACTTACTGATAAAATTATAGGTGTTACATTCGTTCAGAAAGAACACTTTATTCTTATCACTTAGTAAAAATATGAAACTCTAAAAATTGTTATCATTTTATCAATAATCAGAATTTTCTATTTTAGTTTTTTTGTATTCTGAATATAATATCCTTTATTAGAAGACCCTGTTTCATTTAAAAAGCACTTATCTAATAACTAAAATAATTATTTTAGTAAAATATCTGAATACAATTCTCACCACACACTCATATTAATTCGGAACAACTCCGCCACTACGGCTTTCTTACCCAATACAATTTATTGAAATCGATTAAATACTTAATAATAATATGTACCTATACCTACAACCTTTTAAGAAATTTTTCGTTAAGGCTATTGTAGACAAGTTTATAGAAGAGTACGAAAATGTGATGTTATCAAACCTCTATGCAAATTCATAAAATTATTTGTTTGACCTTTAAACTCTCTTTTTGGGGTTTAAAAATTGAAATAGGGAAAACCGATATCTGACAACCTCTTTTTAACATGACGAGGTGGCCGAGTGGTTAAGGCGTTGGACTGCTAATCCAATGTGCTCTGCACGCGTGGGTTCGAATCCCATCCTCGTCGGTTTAATTTTTATATATTTTGTTTTGTAATTGAAATTATGGCTATGTTTGATTTATTTTATACAAAAAATTAATTCAACAAAAACATTTATGTAATAAGGCGGATCGTTATTTGGAAAAAGTCAAGTTTCTCTGCGGTCCTTATACATTTTATGTACTTTTGTTAAGTGTTATGCTGGGAAAAATAATATTTTGAAATTTGAGCTCAACATCAAAGATCGAGGAGATCTTCGCAAAAAAGAAATAATTTAATTTTCAAAAAAAATATATTATTTTTGGATTTTTGCAAAAATTAATTTATTGTTGTGCTTTAAGTCAAGTTTTAAGAAAATTATCCCTCACATCAGAATGGCTAAACAAATAGACCCCTTTCTTAAACTACTAGTTGTTTTGCTTAATTTTTTTGGTACAGTTTATTTTATAAAATTAAAAAAAAAAATTCATAAAAAAAACTATTTGTTCCCGAAAATATTAACAAATTCCACCGTGATGGAAAATTCTCGAACGGAATATTCCGCTACGAACCCCGAAAAAAAGCATTCACACTGAATTTCGAAATAAACTCTCCAGTTTCACTTAATCTGGGAAATTATTTAAGGAAAAAATCCGCTAAGAAATCCCATTTTACTTTCTCAAATCGGTTTTCCCTTTTTCTTAACCAAGATAAACTTTTCTTATATAGCATTAATAAAATTAAATAAGCAATGCACAACAATCTTTACAATTCCGTTTTAAAATGAGTTTAATTAGAGTATACATACTCTGTCTTTGAGTATTCCTTTGGTGTTTTAGAACTATTTTTACCTTTTATGAGCTAGTTACTCTACTACTAGTAGGTGCGTGTGTATTAGTTAAAAAGATTTAATTAAAAAATATATAAAATTAACATCTTTAATGGTTACTGTTGTTTACCTACATACAACTTCCAAATCAACATTATGCACAGAATATATTTAAATTCACACAGCAGCTTTTATATCTCCGCATGCCGATGCCATCATGCAGCTTTTGTGACATGTACTATTGTACTCATTATAAACCTTCAATTTATTCAAAGCTTTGATTTTCTTTTTAAAAAGAAGGTCGACGAGGATGGGATTCGAACCCACGCGTGCAGAGCACATTGGATTAGCAGTCCAACGCCTTAACCACTCGGCCACCTCGTCATGTTGCCAAGGGCACGATAAGAACAGTGTTGATAATAATTTTGTTCAGTGATAAATGAATGATATCATATTCTTCCTCTTCTGTAAGAAAAAAATAGTTAGTTTCCACCACATCGTAGGCTTAACGCCCACCACAAATTAATATACCTACCTACCACTAAAACCTTACTAGGATATGAGACTCGAAATTTATCTATTTTTACTTGCTCTATAGGGTGAAGTTTCGTGTAAAAAAAATGTCGAGGTTTTAATCAAAACCAACATTACGATAATGGAAAATGGTTTTCGTCATGCCGTCCGTCGGTCTGTGCGTCTGTTAGTCTGTTCGTCTGTTCGTCTGTTCGCCTGTTCGTCTGTTCGTCTGTTCGTCTGTTCGTTTGTTCGTCTGTACGTCTGTTCGTCTGTTCGTCTGTTCGTCTGTTCGTCTGTTCGTCTGTACGTTTGTTCGTTTGTACGTCTGTTCTTCTGTTCGTCTGTGCGTCTGTGCGTCTGTGTGTCCATCTGTACAGAGAGCCACGGCCTAAACTTGGTGTGTGCTATGTAATAAGCAATTGACATAATCCTGCGTTTTCAGTTTTTCTAAAAAACTTGGAAAAAAAATTAAATAAAAAAAATGAAAAATACATATAATAGGTGTGTTTTTTTTGGCAAATCTATCCACAGTACAGTATCATCGAACACGTATTACACCAACAACATCTTACTGCCGATAAAAGGATAAGTTAAATCCTACTGCCTAAAGATTTTTGAGATTTTTCAATTAAAGTTCAAAAATTTATTGGCGGCTGGATTCAACTTTTCCTTTTATCACCAATTCGTTTTTGTATGTGTGATACGTGTTAGATGCTACTGTACTGCGGATAGCTTTTCCAAAAAAACACACCTAATGACTTCGAACTAAAATAACAAGTTCGTGCAATTTGTTTTACTGCCGACAAAACTTAGAAAACATAATATCTTCTAGCAGAATTGCCGTAAAAACAGTATTATGTAAGTACATATACAGGTAAAACTTTATTTCAAAGTTTATACCTAGTTTTTTTTTTAATCCATGAAAACAACCATTTTTTACTGTGAGAAAAATACTAAAGGCTGCACATTTTCTTGATTTAGAGGCGATTTTTCAATCTTCTAATAAACAGACAGTTCGATGAATAAAGTTATTTCATAAACAATCAGATAGTAACATCGAATTTTTCAATCACTCATTATTTATTCTATAGAATAGCAAACTTGAAAATGAAAATTGAAAAAGTTTCAACCCAATAGTCATTGTCATATAAATTTTTGATTGTTGTTTTATTTTAATTTGTTGAAAAGCTGTCGATTTGTAAACGAGAATGTCAGATAATTTTTTCTGACATTTAAAAATTTATTCCTAGGAATATTTTTTAACAATCTCTTAAAAGAGTAGATAAGTTTATGCCACTATTGAAATATTATTCCAAAGAATACGTAATATCTGGCTCTTCAAAACTAGATTTCTGCTCTATCTGATGAATAAGTACTAACTGACTTTTTGTTGTGCTCAGCACGAATCTGAAGCTATCCACACAAATTTATTGCGGCAAACATGAATAATGATCGAATAACTTCCACATAATTGTTTTTTTTTTTATTGTTTTAAGTGTAAAGTTAAAAATGTTCGTTAAAACGGTTTATGAAGAATAAAAGATGAGAACATTACAAATAATTTATATTTTAACTAATTTTTTGTACGACTTCTGAATTCTTCACAAACAAATTTTGAAAAATTCATAAAAATCAATTCTTTATAATGACATTGTTTTATTATTATTAACCTGCCCCATATAAAATAGTATAAAAATTCCACTATCCTCATAGTTACAGTTCGTTTTTGCTGTGTACCCTAAAACCACAGAAGGCTGAAAAATAAACTGCATACTCAGATTTTGGTTATACCTTCACAGAAGGATTTTGGGATTTATAAGGAACAGAAAGATGTAAATTGCCCAAGAAATATTTCGAATATAAATTCAAAAAATGACTCTGTCTAAATATACACATTTTAAATTTCATATTTCTTTCCTAATCCAATCTACATAATGTACTCTTTAATTTGGTTTATAGTACGTGTATAAGAACATTGACTTGCCTTAATCACCTATTACATGCTAGCTAATTGCATTGATCGCATTCTTCAGTCATGCTATCAAAACAGCTTTCTCAAATTGGGATAATAAAGTCGTCTCTCGTCTCACAAACACGCTCTTCAAAAGCAAAGTCATTACAATCCATTAAATGATAAAACAAATAATTACAATCAACTACCTATCTTGCCACCAATATAAAGTCATTGTGATGGTGAAAGCAATTAGTAAGTCTCGTTGTTGTTTAAATAAAACTATTCTCAGATTTGCAGATCAAAGATAAGACAAGCTTCTTTTCCAAACAATAAATTAAACTAACTACTCTTTTGAGTGCATAAGTGAGTGCATTTATTGTTGCCATTAGTAAGATCTGTCATTTGGAACCAAGACAGCACAAACAGATGCAGACAGTTCTACTTGCAACTAAAACACATTTAAGATTTATTAATTGTTTCATACGGTCGATTCTGCAAACTCATAAAATACACACAAGCAGACTAATTAGACTTTTCAAATTAGATTTTAAAGATTTATAATGATATGGCTGTCTGTGCCTACGGGCATTCCTACAGAAAAAAACGGTGCAAAGTGGATATCTGATCCACTTCAAATTAAAAGAAGTGAAAATTGGTGTGTATTCAGGATAATCATGTTTGAAATTCCCTTTAAGCTAATATTACCCAGCAATAACATACTTAGAAGCCTTTGAAAATAAACCCTATTCAAGATCTGCTAATCGATTAAAATATCTATACTAAGTCAGGAGTATAGCTGCTTAGTTGTGTTTTTATTAAATTCCAACTAATTTGTAAAGATACGAGATAGGTAAACCTAGGTACAAAGTAATTCAGATCAAGTTACATTGAGGTTGTAAGAACCTATACTTAATTAATTCCAGTAGCTAAAGAAATTGATACTTTAACCGTAAGGTGACAGCAACAGGCGTCAATACCTTTGTAACCGCATCATACCTAATAATACTGCTCATTTGCTATTAACCATGCTCAACGCGTTAGTGGTTTCGAGAACTTAGTTGCAATATCGATAACAACATGCATGGTAGAACAAATTAACGGTTGCATTATAATACCTATACGAAAATGTGGTGGTTTTATATTAACCAGAGAGAAGACAGAAAAGCTCATTGATTGATGGTTTTTGAGTTCCTCATCCTCATGCCTAGGTCTGGGAAAATTTGTTTGCAATTATCAAAATACTATTAAAGAATTCTGCACTATTTAGAAGAGTTTTTCTGTGGCCTGAGGCTTATAACACAAAACTACAAGTATCTACTTGTAATACTAGTGAAATTTCTTAATTTTGTAAGGAAAAATGTAAAGTTATACAAAATATAATGGTGGATTTACAAAATCTATTACTGTCATCTTATTATTATCTAAATAAGAAGTTTAACGAGTCTAGGATAAAATTTTTTGTGTTGGAAACTCTATCATGGAGCAAGAATTCTCTTGTAACAAAAAACAAAATGTGTATACAAAAAGTACGTATACGCCGTAGTGGCCACATTTTCCTAATACAGTTTATACAAACTCTTGATCGTCTAATATCTGAGTTCCATATTATCTATTATCTGTTATCTGTTATCTTGATGCAAAAGTAAACCATTCGGCTGTGTGATTTTTTTAAGTTTTTAAATAAAAACAAAACTTACTAATCTTCTTTGTTAATTAACTTTCCCCTATAATTTAACTCTCATTTTCTGCTAAAACAAAACAAAACAAATATACATACAACATTTTCAACACGTTCGTGTATTTAATTTTTAATTGTTATATCTCATCAACACACGATCTGATTTATTGACTTACCTAATGCGATATCGTAGCTAAAGATTAAAAATATATAAACCTTTCAATAAACGAAAATGATTAAGCAACATCGGAACTCGGAAGAGAGGCGCTATACTCTAATCGTGGTAACTGCAGTAAGTGGTAATAGATTATATTATTTAATTTCCATTTAAATTCCAGATCAATCTAAGCAGAAAAACCTCATAAAGTATCAAATTCACCATAGACCGCTTTTTAATTGCATTAACATTAACACAGACACTATAATAAAGATTAGTCGCTGTTCAAACAAAAGGCTGTTCCTCTCTCTTGGTGGTTTACATGCTAATTCGTCTTTTGTTTGCGTCACAACATTAGCGTCTATTTTTAATTATATTTGTTTTCTATTATTATAATTTATTATTGCTGTAAGAAGTATGAGGACAGAGGAATGGTGGTTGTGAGTGTAAGCGATCATTAGAGAACCATAAGATCGTTAGCCATTAGACGTCTGCTCTTGGTACCCAAGATCACCATTTCGTTCAAGATGATGGTTACATTTCCTGGCTTTAATATACATCAAATGCAGAGAAGTTTATTGTACAAAAAATGCTCCCGTAGGAGTCATAGAAGATCAACGATCTTAAGTGCATGCAATGTTATTTGTAACGTCATCAACGTCGCCGCCAGCAGTCGTGACAAGCCACGACAAAGTATTTATAGTAGCGAGCTACTATTATAGAGATGATACAGAAAAGTTATACCTTTATAGTACCTACTGGTACCTCTACTTCTTGGTTTCTATGAGATCAGAAGATAGATTAAGCCATGTGGTGAGTGAATGAAGTTCATTCGCCTAACGATGACGAGGTGTTGATAGTTTTTATGGGCCTCGGGGTTCGGGCACAACAGAAAGTGAATGCAGGTGCGACCTTGCAAAGTCATCCGTATGGCCGTTAGGTAGGTACAATGATGTTGATCGTGGGAATTAACTTGAATATATTTTAATAAAATTTGTTTATTAAGATATTATAAATTATTTCCAGTGCGAAATCCATTAATTGATGGCTTTTTAGCTAATTTCAAATTTAATTTTTTTGTGATAAAACCAGTTTGTATGAAAATATGTTTCGAACATGGAGACAAAGATTATTATTTTGTTGTATGTCAGCCATTGACCTTATCACGATAGTTTTTGATAAGCTAATTGAAATTGAAACCTTAAAACTTGATTGATCTTTTTTTGATGCTAAATTGATACAAAATTGGTCTACTCGTAAGTATTTATTTATTTTTTTTTTTTTTTGTAAATAACTTCCCGATTAGTAAGATACTTAAAACCTTAAACTTAGCTCAGAGCTGAGTGACAATTATAGTACAAATTAGTTTGTTTCAAAATTTGCAAACCGTTTGGTGTTTTATCCAACAGATTTAAACCTTAAATTTGCAAAAGAATTGGAATTAACTTCACAATAAGCTAGAGATTTGGAAGCTTAAAAGATTGCTCAGAAGTGACTAACTATAAACTGACTGACACATACACCAGACCCCAGACGTTGTGTATTTACACGTTCTTAAAGCAAACCAATGTTAGGCCAAAAAGGTACCTATTTTTGAGAGTTTGCGACTTTTTTGCATATCGTGTGAGAAACCTTTTCAAATAATTTATGATAGTTTGAGGTAAACACAATGGCACAGAAAATGAACATTGGATATCTTTAATACCATCATTTTGTAGGTCATGAAAAGTTACAGAAAAAGTGTGGAATACCTTAGAATGAAAGGTATAAGGTCTCGAATAAATGCGTTGGATATCATGGAAAAAGCGTGATGTTTGAAAGTTCTTTCACCACTTCCCCTGTAGTCCGCACTTTTATCCACGATACTCTGCGCTTTTTGTCCCGCTATTCCGTTTTTTTGCATATTTTTCTGTGACTTTTTACACTTTTTTCCACGAATTTCCACGCTTTTCTCTTTGACTTTGTGATATCGTAAGCTTTTTCCCGTGATACTAAGCACATTTTTCATGACCTCTCTTTTCCACGTTATTTTGCGCTTTTCATCGCAGTAGTCGGAAGTATTTCTCATATTTTTCCTCAGCTTTTCACACTGTTTACCCCGACTTTCCGCACTCTTCTCTAAGGTTTTTTCGCTTATTTGCGCAATATTTTAAACTTTTTTCCCATGGTACTAACCAATTTTTTTTTAAGACCTCTCTTGCTTATCACCGAGGCATTCCGCAATCTTTCACCAGTATTACGTGCTTTTTTGCATGGTATTCCGTGCTTTTTAGAATGGTATGGTAGTGCTGCGGTATTTCGCATATTTTTTCGAGACTTTTTACACTTTTTTCCATGACTTTCCATGCTTTTCTCTGTGACTTTCTCTGTTTCCATAACAGAGTGGAGTTCGTTCCCACATAGCATGGTAACTAAGTCCACTTTACCAAAGTGGATTCCGTTCCTACTGACTGGGAATTAAGACCGTTAGTGGACTTAGTCCCCGTAAGCCTAGCTCCCTGCACCTTATATATAAAGGACAAAATAGTGTCATATGAGTGTTTTGTTAATTTGAAGATTTTTTTTTTTTTACAGGTGAAGGTGGAGCCCTCGGGGGGTCATGACCCCGTGATCCCCTTCCCTGTACACGCCACTGTTACTACCTAAAAAGTAATTTATGTATTTGAAATATTGTTGTTTTTTATTGTCAAAATAAATGCTTTGCTAAACGTAATAAAATCACAATAAAAGGAAATTTTTCCTATCAAAACAACTGTTTCTATTAAGTCTTGCAATAAAGGAGTGAGTTATTAGAAGATTTACCAAGTTCGTAGTTCGTAGTTCCCTTAATATTCATTTATTATAACTACTGTGGAACACCGGAAACAATCAATTCAATAGATAGTTTTTTTTTTAAATAAACAAAACAAAATCAACTAAATGTTTATATTCAGCATAAAAACATAAGCATCTGTCCGCAAAATATGCGAAACCAAATCGTATCATCGCATCAGGACACATTTACACGCACAACTTAATGGTCTTTTTCTTACCATTTTGTATAAAGGTATCATTATCATTAAGATAAAAAGCTGTTCCTCAAATGCAGGCAAATTTTGCCAAATTACCTACTTTAAAAAAAAACTACCGGTGAACGCGTAAAACATTAAAAGGGCACTCATTCCAGAGCATTTCGTGACTGACCCCTTTTAAGACTCAAAGACGTCAAATTATTTATTATGCAATTCATTCTCACACATCTCACGTGAGTTCTTCTTTTTTTAAAGATTTACATTTTTCAGAATAATTTTCTTTATTTTAAGATATTTTTTCTGTTCGACATATTACAGAAGAAAAAAAAAAATTTAAATTAAGTCCAAGTCGTCAGTTGTATTTGTATCAGTGAAATTTAATTCCAAGAAATTATTCAAGCGGGCCATGTTCCAGTTTTTTTTTTTTTAGAAAAGGGCATTCATCTCGAAAGTGCAGCCAAACCAAAGAGTTACTGCAAAATGTGAAGAGCACAACTCATAAATATCAGTTGGGCATCGTATTATTAGTTGAACTTATTAACATTATCCTTTTCTTCAAGATGTCTTTAAAGATTTTTTTTGTGAAGGTTTAAGCAACCGACGTCAAGTTCGTGGACATTAAGTCTTAAAGTAACGTAATTAGTTTAACACTTTCTTGCGATGGTCTACGCATGAATCAGCGCAAAGAGTGTTAATTGATTGTCGGACTTAGCTTGAAGAGAACATCCTTATTCAACCTGTTTGGCAAGTAGGCAAATATAAATGAGATTTAAGTATAATAAAGGAGCAGGAAATAGGCTCTGATAGTCGTCTTTATGGATGTTGCACTCAAGTCAGTTTCTGTGTGTCTTACAAATCTTATTGATTGTTTGATTGGTAATCCGCTAATCACTATGAGTTTATACTATACCCACTTGGATTCTTGTTTTGCAAGAAATGGAAAAGGAAGTCTTTTGGGTGCATAAAATAGTAGAAGAAATGCCTATGCAACAGAAGAAAAATTTAATTTGATTTCCAATAAAATTATAGCTTCAGAAAGTGATAGTTTTTTAGAAAGACAAAAATTACAGCTTCAATTGATTTGTTTTTCAAAGTCAGCAATCCAATCTTTTGTTTGCGTTTAATTGGCTTTAAAGGTCCAAAAAGGTAATTTAAATGCTAATCTTTGGACATCTGCCACAGCCACACAGTGGGGACACTTGTATGGGAGAATGGAAAAACGCTGTAAAAACTAAACCAATGAACCGATTTTGTTGAAATTTGTAAGAATGATAACCAATATAAGTGTAAGTTACACTATTACATTTCTGCCACTGCCACGTTCACTTTTTTAATTAAATTCTTTTTTATTTCCCTGTTTTATATGGATATGATTATATTACTATATTACTTCGGTACAATTCGATAAACTTCAAAAATTTTTTTGTAATTTCCAGAAATGATAGACAATAGCCCTAAATACTTCGAATGTTGGGTTCATAAAAAAAAACTGGACTTAAACGACAAATAGCGGAAAAAGCTTTATTTTTTCAAAACTTGATTACACTGGGTTACAGTGAAAATACACTTGAACGGAGACCCGGTAGAATTTGTTCGTCTTTTTGATCTGAACAAGATAGCATCATTAAAATTGTCCATATACCACCAAAATCTCATTTAAGGGCTTCAAGACCGTTTTTTGTGAATTTTGAATATACAAGTCCAAAACTCTGCCATTTCTAACCCAATTTAATTTTCTTTTTAAGAAGAGAATTATACCTTTTCTTTTCAACCATATACTTCATGTCCTGTCAAGAAAAAAATCATGCTCTTTGGAGTTAAAAGAATTTCGAAATTAAGATGTTTTTTTTCTCCTTTTGTCATTTTCAACAACATTTTAATATATTATACAATTTAGAATTTTAAAATTGTTTTTTTTTTCTGAAGGGCTATTCTATTTCACGTTAAATAAAATTAGTTTGAAGAAAAAATTTATTGAAAAATGACAGACTTATTCAAATTTTAAATCCATTAATTAATGATTCTGTGAGCACCTAAAGTAAGAGTTTTAATCCTATATTTTGGGGATAGAGAGGCTTTAATTCGCAATTTGGGAGAGAGAATGTCGTTGATCTCTACGTAACTTAATCACTTTAGTCTCGATTATTGAGAGCGATAGATACTCTCAAACGGTGTTTGAAATATACTCGGGCTATTGAAAATGATAATTTATATTGTTTTATTTGTGTCTGAAGGGAAGGCTACTTTTATTCAATTAACAGTCCTTAAAAAATGTTGTTTTATCTTTTGAATACATTTTACTAAATATTTAATTCTAGACGGAACCTGATTCGACCAAAAGGAAGCATTGCACGGACTTTACTAGAAGACAGATGATAAGTGTCCGAATTACGATGCTTAGCTTAGATTGATCTTTGGGACTTTAACGCCTAGATCGGAAAGATCAAAAGAAGAATCACACTTGCCAAACGCTGGGGCTGTTTCTTATTTATAAGATCCAGTCCTGCTGTAAACGGCAGAACTCATACTCTTTAAAGTTTGGATGAAAACCAGCTGGGATGCCTTGAAATAAGGATTCTTCGAGTGATATTTGGTCCAGTGTGCATCGGTGGAGAGTGGAACATAAGGTACAGCGACGAACTTTGCGGGCCTTACAGCTATTACTATTGTCGTTTTTACTAGAACGCCAATAATACGAATCGCTCTAACAGCGACATTTGACGTTTCAGAAATACAATTACCAATATAATGGGAAGAAATATGAATAGCAAAGGGAATGCCGAAGGTTATTTAATAAATTGTCAAATGTCACTATTAAACGCTGTCGTTTTATTGGCGTCTTAGTTAAAACGACTTTGGTAATAAGGGTGATGTAAAGCTAAAATACAGCGACTGAAATGGCTAGGTTCGTGAAGCGTATGAGCACCAAAGCTCCAGTTCGACGACAAGTCTTCGCATCCAACCCCGAAAAAAGACTTAGCCACGGAAGGTCTTATCTTAGGGGGCGCGACCAAGTGGGGGAACGATCTCAACCAACTTGGTGCGGGTTACCTAGTAATGAAACTGAATGGTTAGAGACGTTTGTTGGTTGAGACCATGATCCACAATGGATTATGAGTGCCATCTTACAAAATGTGCACCTTGGGGTTAATTAAAATAGTATGGATGACGGACAAGCTCCAATTATTCATAATTAAGGGTTCAAAATCAAAATCAATAACCTGGAATAATTAGTAATTTCAAAGAAGGTGCCTTCAAAAAATTCTTCGAAGTGGATTTTATTTACCAGAAGTTTCGACTATCTCATAAAGTGCAGTCTCAAACATCTCCTGAATATTAACACAAGGATTGGCACAGTTCCTTCTTTAAATCTTTGGACCATAAAAGATATAAATGATTTTATCTTCAACTACACATTTTTCCTATCTAAACTTGGCTTCCTATGTATGTACATACGTACCTATTTGAAATCACTTTTATATTAGAGTCTTTTCCATTATCACATTTTTCGCATGTATCAGTCAAGTTATGACAAAAACACTGGATTTTCTCCAGTCAGCAGTTTTCACTATTAAAAATGCTCCCTGAATAATTAAATTGGTGTAGCATGTAGATATATGTGTCACAGAAACGTCAAAAGCCATTCAGTTTCTAGGTTAAAAGTCCAAAAACATGGCACTCAATTTTTGAATATATCCCTCCTACTCAGAAATTCTTATATTTGTTATTTGTTATAATCCTTAACACCCTTAATGAATCCAAGAGTATTATTTGTTATCACCCGAAATAGTTTGCACAAAATTTTGATTGTTTAACGAAAAAATTAATAAACGTTTATTACCAACTCAACTTTAATTCTTCTTTAAATAGGAACTTTTTGCAAAATAAATTTCTTTTACGATTAAAATTAATACAACAACAACTTGTTAAACTTAATAGATAATATTTTTATTAAAAAACAAATGCGATTGTAAATTATGTTTATCAACATTTAGCTTGGGTGCTGCTCTGTAGGCTTTCAATCTATAAGGTCGTCCATTGAAATAGTACGCGTGTCCATTTAATCGTGTCATCATTGTATCAGTCAAATCCCCCGTCTCTAGCACTGCCGAAGGTTGGGCATTTATTGCAATTGAATTGTGTGGAACATTTTGAGGTACAACTTGTGGTCGATTTGGTACAATACTGTTGGGTCTATAGTTTGATTGTACATTCTGTGGATGGTTCTGTGGAAAATTCTGTTGCCTACTTGGTTGTATGTTCTGTGGAAGTTTTTGTAGAAAGTTTTGTGGATTTTGTTGGAAATTTTGAAGAAATGCTTGCAAAAAGTTTGGCGGAACATTTGGTTTATTTATTAAGGCATTTGTTGGTGGTATTAGTTGAGTGTTGCCCTTGACACCAGAATTTATTCTAAATGGTTGATAGTCATAACCTGCTCCGTGTGAAAAATGATAAGGCATCGGTCCAATTGGTATGTAATAAATTTTCGAATCATTTTGTGAGTGTTTTGGTTTGGCTGTTGCATATTTTTTCAGATTTATGGGTTTTGATGATAATATGAATTCCTTGTAGACGTTTTCCATCATCGGACTTTGGAATATAACTTTTGATGACAGTGGAAGATCATTTTTGTTAATGAATGATGCCCCAAGACTCACTGCCGTTGAAATTATTAATAGAAACAAAGTGTTAAGGTTGAAAAGCATTCTGAAAATAGATAATAATTTATGGTTTTTTAAAAAAAACTTTTTTGCATACAGAATTTAAAGTTTTAAAATTAACAGCAATGTGTGCATATGCATATGCTTATGTTACACTACTATTTGTTTTTTCTTTGTCTTTTTTATCTCCACCTCCCTTTTCCCCAAAAAAAAACACTCTTCCACCCAAGATATTTTTACGGACACTTTTAATTCTTCATTCTTATTGCGAATTTAATGTTTTTGTGAAGTTTCATGAGAGAAACAATCATTTTTGTTGGATTTTTGATTTTTGTTGTATCTATGTATTTAACTTGTATCTTGTACTATTAATAAAAAAAAAATATAAACCTTAAGAAATAGCTCAATTGAAGTTTCAGCCATCATAAGTCATAGTCATAACTCACTTTTCTCTTCCAAGAGTGACAAATTTAAATTTAATTTATAAAAATCATCTTAAAAAAAACTTTTCTCTTGTTTGTCATACAAGCGAGTATGCGTAAGCAATGATGTGTGTCATCTCATCATCTTGACATCAAAAGAAAGTCGACTTATCGTTAATTGGGAATTCCCATCTTACTGCGAAGATAAAATATGTATATAATTCAAATCAAAACCACTGAATACAAATTTTTTAATTGCAATATTTATTTGTTTTTTTTTTTTTTTGGAGCCAACAAAACTTTTGTTCTTTGGAAAATTAAAAAAAAAAAAGTTACAAATTATTTTGATTCATCAAAATAACAATGAAAAAAAAATGAAAGTGATAATTAAATGAAATTTTATAGGCTGGGGAAGATAGTGACATATTTTTATTTCAATTTGTATTGTTTTCAAGCAGACGAAATCAACAACAACAAGACTTTCAATATTTAATAAATTTAAGCCAAGGCGTGATTGATTCTTTAGTAAAAAATGCGTAGGAACTTTCGTTTCAATTATATACTGCGACCATAAAGTGGGAAGAATTGATTTTTTTTTGATTTTACATATTTAAAGTGCTGTGCGAAAAAGTTTTTTAATACTTCGGAGGAATTTGATCGAACGTGTTTTTAATCGAACGTTTGCAATATAATCGTACTAACGGTTAAAAGGAGGCGAATAAAAGCAAATTGACTGCTAGCAACCCAGCATAGTTTCAAACTTACAGATGCTGGCTGTGTAAGTTGCAAAAATTCCGTAAGCTTTTAAAAATGTGTTTCACCGGTTTCTTGGTAATTCTTGTTTAATTTTCAAAAGTACGCAGAAACGATAATATCTCAAGTAGGTTTTTATAGTTAAGATGTTAGTCCATCATACTATCTGGGTAATTCCATTATGAACGTGAGTTGGCTTTAGACACAAATATTCTATAAACATCTGGACCATGTCGTCAATAAAATGACGCAACACAAATTTCTGAGGCATTTAACTATTTACCTAACTAAAAATTTTTATCTACTTAGGTGAACTGATATTTTATTGAACGAAAAAAAGTTTTTTTGTCAAAATCAAAAAATTTTGGGATTTAAACAAATGGTTTTCAGGCTCTATCCTTGTAACTGTGGCACACGTAACTAATCTGTCCCACACGTAGCGCAGTATTCAACTATTTTTAGTAATTGTTTGGCTCAGTATTTTTTGATTTCAAGTTTGACCAAAGGTTTCAATTGTTAGCGACTTCCCCTGTATTTAAGGTTATTTTCTTATTTTCAACTAAAAGTTTTGCTAAAATTAAACTTAGAGTTTGCAAATTCTAAAAAGCGGTGGAGGTTTAGTATTTATTACGGTAACGCTTAGAAATAAAGGACTGGGTCGCACGTTTTACAAATAAATAATTTTATAAGAAATAAAAAAAAATTAAAATTAAAAAAAAAATATTACTAAAATAACATAAAAAACTTCTTAAATTGTGTTGAGCTCCATACAAAGTTTGTCATTTAATTTGATTCAAAAAGATAAATTTTTAGAAAAAATTTTTTTTTTTAAATTTTTTATACATATGTATATGTATACCAGATGTTTAAAAATAAAGTTTTCAAAATAATATTATTGCATATCTAAAATCAAAATTTCAAAAAAATTCAGTGACTCTTTTTAGAAAAATTGATTTTTCAAAAAAAATTGAAAGATTTTTTAAAAATCCAAAAACTACTTTTTTGAAAATTTTGATATTAAATAATTTTAAAGTTGTTAAGAAGCTTCCGTACAAAAAAAAATCATCAAAATTAGTTGAGTCGTTTAAGAGTAGGTCAAAAATTTCTTTCACTTCAAAATTGTGACCTTACTAATAAAAGAAGTCAGAAAAATTTTAGTCAGAATATTTAGAGTCCTTTTTCAAAGTTAACTTTTCCTTAATGGTAATATGGCAGGTACTGTCAGGTTTGGTCCTAAGAAAGATCAACTAACCCTCTAGGGAATCACCAAAGTTTACCACCAAATTTAAAGAAAATTGGTTCAGTAGCTCAAGGTATACACAGACAGACAGACAGAGTTGAGAGATCCACTTTTTTCATATTCTCTATCATCGTAATGACATGTCTCGAGTTCTATTTTTTTTTTTTACGAAACTTAAACTTGCCCTATATCGCAAGTAAAAATGGAATTTTTTCGAGCAAGGATTCCAAAAATTATTGTTCACTCGCCTAAATATAACGCCTATAAAAAGTTTTATACAACAATAACTTAGATTCTTATTCTGTGAAAACTTTTTGAACAAGATTTTCGCTTTAATTTTCTATGCAAAAGTCCCACACGTAACGTTGGATTAGGCTTAAATTTGAGCATTTTCGAATAAACTATTTTTGTACTTTTCGTATAAATTACTCTTTTTACTTTAATGAGAACTCAGTCGTATTGATCTTCTAAAATGGGAATGTCTTTAAAAACAGGATATCCTCTTAATAATTCTGATAAGAAAAACGTTTTTTAATAACTACTTTATTATTCTTCATCAAAAAAAAAAAAAAAAAACAAAGTAAAATATAATTAATACTTTTGTGTCAAACATTTCTGGCAGCAGTATGGAAAATGGAATATTTGTTTTATTTAATTTTTAAAATGTCTATAAAGTAAAGAAATTTAATATATTTTAACTGTCAACATTTTTGCAAGAGTCTGATCCCATACTAATAAAATTGTTAAAATAATATTTTCAAAAATTGCTTTTCGGAATCATAAATTTTTTATGATGTCAATGAGTTATTACGATAATATAAAAATCGTCAATGCGTCAATGTTTTGGGATATTTTTTTTCATCAATGCAGACAAAAAGTGAACGTTATTGTTTTTTTTTATTTAACTGCAATTTTCGGATGAGGAAAATTCATTTAAAAAAAAATAAACTAATTCTGCAACTTCTTGTCGCAGGAAAAAAATCATAAAGATTTAAAATAGTAGATTTATGGGAAATAGTTTTCATTAAATTTTTTTATTCAATTTTGCTTTAAGGCTCTCTAAAAATTAAATTAAGATGCAAGAAGTGTCCTTGACATACTTTACTCTACCGATTTTATAGTGGGGTATGTGCAGTGCATGCACTTTTGATATCTGGATCTCCCCGTATTGCCTAGTGTTTGGCGATGATTTTTCTTGTTGATCTGCTCTTCAGACAAGCATGCCCTGGCTATACTCTATGGGTTTAAAGAGAATAAATCATACTATTAAGGATGTTTAATTGGGTCTCTTGAAGATAATACAAAACAATTTTTACAGTGCGGGAAAAAATATTAGGTATTTGCATTAAAAAATAAAAAGGTAGGTGTATCTCTTGTAAATGGAATAAGAGGTAGGTACACCTACCTCACCTAGCCATGAATCAATATTACAATTAAATTTAAAAAAAAAACATTAAATATGTTCACTATTTAACAGTTCCTTTGATTTTGTTCACCAGTGTAGTTTTTTTTTCTTGAAAGAACTTATCCTTCACTTCCTGATCTCAACATTCTTATTACTCCTTGCAAGAATTTTATCATTTCGCCACATTAGGTATTGAATTTTTTTTTTTTTAATATATCAAAGCTCATAACCTAAGAAGGATCTATGAGAGGAATATACAAATATTTGATAAATTAAAATGCATTGGACTAGTTGCAAATTTAACGCATATTTCACACACCAAAAAATTCTTCCTAAAAATGTTATTAGTTTTATTTAACGGGAAAGAAAATTATTTTTATTAATCACAGTTACCGACCCATTATTTATTTTTTAACTACTCAAGAATTTTTATTATTTTTTTGTTTAAATAAAATACACTCGAGTTTGGTTGTGCTTATAACTTTTTCAGCAGTTTCTAAAAGTAAGTTTTACTAACTCTTGTACTTAATTTAATGGTTTTACCAGAAACTCTAACTTACTTTAAAAATAAAAAAAAGAAATAAAAAGAAACAAAATTCACTCTTAAAAATTAATAACAAAAATCACAAGTTTAATTAAAAATTAAAAACTTATTTAAAACAATAAGCCAACGCGTGCTCTTTGAGACGAAACAAACGTGCGACTATTATGCAGCTGCGGCCAACTGCGAACACCTCGAACTTCGTCAAATAAATGATAGCAGTGCTCTGCATTTTCATTTTTTACCAAACGAAAAAAAACGATCTTTCAAAATCATCATCTCCTCCTCTCGATACTTCCGAGAGTCTGTATAGTAAAATAAAACAAAGCACAAAAAAACAACAACAAAAATAAGATTCAAGCCCCAACTTCATCCGAAGAAGGTGACTCTTGTAATACTCACCTTTCTTCTATTTGGTTTCTTTTTTTTTTCATTTTTATTCATTATGTTTTTTTTTTTTTTTTTTGTTATAACTCCTCATTATTTTTTTTAGCACTAAGTCGTATAGAGACGCGAATTTTAAGCTTATAGAGTCAGAGTGACGAACGGTTGGTTTTGTTAGTTTGGCTAAAGTACCAGCGAACTTGAATGGAGAAAAGATACATTTGCTTGTGATGATGGTGGAATGCCTGGTATGTTCATTTGCGGTCGACCGATTATCACACATGAACAAATCTGCATTGCCACTGCACTGCTGCACTGCACAGCACTGATTCCGGAAAGAGAGTTATCATTATGTATGGCTGCAGGCTGTAGTGCAGTGCTTGTACGATCGACAGTCCTCCCCTGGTGGCCCCAAACATTCATCACAAGGGCAGACGCCTGCAGGTTATTTTGTCCGAATGGCGAATTCTGTGCATGGGCAGCATCTTATACTTTGTGTTCTTTCTTTGAAGATCTGAAGGTTGGTCATTGGGCCGGCTAATAGCAGTCTATTGCCACCGAACCGCTATGCAAAATATAAGTGCAAGTATATGGTTGGTAGTTGGTATAGTTGTCATCGTGTTGCTTAACGTAGGCCGAGGTTCTTGACAGCCAACGCTCGAAATATGATACTCGGTGTAGAGCTGTCAGTATGATATATAGGTGTTTACTCTTTTGACTGATGCAACTGTCGATGATGATTATGAGCTAACTATGACGAGTTAAACCAAGTGGTTAACCTAACTTGTTGTTTGTAGCTTGTGGTTTTCAAGGTGTTTAAGTTATGTTTTTTTTTTTTTATTTTTTTTCGAAAACAATGCCTTTAGTGTAGAAACATATTTTTAACTGTTTTACATTCCATATGTTTTTTTGTTTTTTTAAATATTTTCTTTTTAAGGTAAACTATATTGTTTTTCGCAGGTCATACTCAAGGAAAATGAATGAAGGAACATATTTATGCTGAAACTTCACACACTATCTTCCCTAACTGTTTTCAAAGATTGACAGTCGCTGTCAAAAGAAAGTGAACGGTCATGTTGAGTTTACCTTATGCCCAAACTATCAGCTATTTTTCTAGGGCTGAGATTGAAATCAGTGATTTTTAGTATCGGACCCTATTGGGAATCTCCGGGGAAATTTAATTTCCCTGTAAATATTTTGCTCGATCAGATTTTATGTCAGCAATCGTGAGTCTTACCTGAAATTATTTTCTAGGGAACAAATCTCTGGTCATTTACGTTCTCAAATTTAAAAGCAGGAAAACATTTCGCGGAAAATTTTTATTCACGATAATCCCCATTATCTTGCCGGGGGTATAACATTCATTCTAAATAAGAATTTTGGGGTAGTAGACACTTACCCACTTCCAGGAGCGTCTCCCCAAAAGGGATATATGCAAACAATTTTTGGTTTCAAAGATTTAATAATGACATATATATTTTTTTAGTTATGACATTTTAAATTTGGATTTTATTGTTTTTTATTGGATTTTTCTTCTACCCCCAAAAAAGCTTTCGTAATTTGTTGAAAGTAAGTTTTTATCGGAACAAGTTTGGGTTAAAAAAAACCACAGATCATAAACTGTTAGTTTTCTTTTCTCAGTGACTGTTAAACAGAGTCATATTGAAAATATAAAAATTTAAATTAGCCTTGAATATTCATTTATAATAAAAAACAAAAAAAAATTATAAGCCCCTGACGGAAATTCAATTAGTGAAAACAATTGCGTTAACAGCAACAACATTTGTCATCTTTTTCCTATATGAGCTTATACCTACACCTTGCCTAACGTATTTTATGCATATTTAAGCTTCTAATGTTAGAGAAGATTATTATTATTTAAACTAGTGGCCCAGAGGCAACATCTGCAGTCAGAACATCAAGGTCTAGAATATCGACAAAAATAAATTACACACAATATTCAGTTTCAAGTAATGTTTGAGTTAAATGTTGTGTATTTATTGTTCATTGAATTATAAGCAAAGCGTTGTAATAAATCATAATGTTTTGTGCTGTCAGAAGACTTGACTACCTAAATAGCACAGCATGATGTCTTACATGTTTTTAGACACTCTATAGTAGATGTTTAATCAAATGTTAGCTGATATAATAATTGGAAACATTTTTCTTAAACATTAAAAGTCACAACGTAAGCACCAAAACTAAGCACCTGTTCTTTCAAATTACTTAGCCTGAGGGATCAAGAGTTGATAAAAATGTCCAACAGAAATATTGGTTATTGTAGGAACCAACCCCACATGAGTTGACGCCAAAAGTCACTACAAGGTTAAGACACTTCTAAACTGTAGGTACATACAGCTCTTGAACGTAATATAGGATTGCTCTATTTAAAGGCCAAATAGCACTGACATCTCTATTTAAAACGGTTCTTAGAATGAAAACACCCGAGGAAATGTATTTGGAAGAAAAAGTCTTCCAATGGAAAAAATCCCGGGAGTTTCTATCAGTTTTGCTAAAAAGGGTAAGAAAACTCAAGCTTAAAAACTAAATAACCACCCTTATTGTGAAAGTCAACTATCAATTGATAGTTGATAAATATTTAAATTTGGTACTTTAAATCCTAAATACGAGTATTTTCAAAGTTTATCAACTTTTCAATAATATTTATCAATTTTATATCAATTGACAACCTTAAGCAAGCAAAAAAAAAAGTTTTACTTATTGAATACTAAGATTTCGATTTTCCATTTTTATCAACTATTAAATGATAGTTGACCTTCGCAATAAGGGTGAACTACTTTATTCATTTGAATTTAAAACCATGCTGAAACGTTATCGCTGCAAAGTAATTTGTTTAAGTAGATAATAATTGAGAATTTAAAAATTAGTTTTTCAACGATGGATTGGTAGACCCCGGTTGTGACAACTGCCAGAATGTAGAATAATAGTTATGAAAAAGGGCCTTATCTTAACCTTATAGTCATACCTTTATTAAAATATAAGAATGTAGTCAAGAAAAAAAATTCATTCAATAGGTACAGGCCTAAGTTTACCTATTATATAAAATTAGTCATTAGATATTTTAAAATGTTAATTAATTGTCTGTTATAGCCTTGACAAATATTCACTTGTTTATCGAATAAAAGCTCATTAATCATCAAAGATTTGTACGAACGGTACAAACTAAACAAAAATATAAGTAGGTACTTAGCTATATAAGGAATTAAAGAGTTATTAGAGCATCAATGAAACCCTGAAATAATGCAAATATAAAAAATATTATATTTGGTATAATTTCAGGGTTATTCTTTAAAGTAAATGATTAATCTTTGAACACAATGTCAATCAGTTTACGCATAAAATAAGAGACAGAATGTAAGGTGTTATAAGTTTTTACTGGCATATGCATAATATTTGTGATCCAACGATGGGATACGTACCTTAACAAGGAAATAGTTTAAAAGAAAATTAAGTTTATTTTTGTATCTTATTACAAAGCCAAACAACGGTGTTAAGAGTTTACACTTTACAGTAAAATAGGTCAGTAATATAGCCATTTATGTGTATGTTCGGGTTGGATGATCTGGGCCCCATTGCACCAAATTACAAATAACAATTACAAATTTGTAATTTTTTGTAAGAATTTCAACGATGCCACAGAATTCGCAATTTTGCTCATAATTTTTCTAAAAAAGTGGTTGTAAATTCTAATTTGTAACTTGGTGCAATAGGCTCCTGATGATAAAAAAAAAATTGTAACAAATTACAACTACTACACTTAGGAGCAAATAATTGAATCACACTCTTGCGTTATATAAAAATGACAGTTGATCCCAACGTGACTGATATGTATTAATGTTCGTAGTATACCGTTTTAAAAGATTTGAAACATACATAAGCTTAAATCTTAAAAATCCGTTTACGACAAAGGGTATTTTGCTGATATGATACTTAAAGTATTTAGTGTTGATCATAAGCGCTTATGGGCCTACTTTTTCCTCTGCGTAAACTGTCACATAAGGCTTTATGTTGAACATATGTAAATGCTTAAGTTTCGTTTCAGCAAACGGCTCTAAGAGGTGTAGTAGTGACATAAGCTTCATCTTAAATTGTTTTGAGTTTTGATTTGATTAACGAAGAAAAAAAAATTTGAAAATCGTTTGAGTCGTTTTAAAAAAAAAATATTTTTTTTTATATATAAAAATTCTCAAACCTTGTTCGAAATAAAAGTTGGTATTCCGTTTTCAAGAAAATATTAATGCACATCTAAAACCAAAATGTCAAAAAAATACAGTCAACCGTTTTCAAAAAATTGATTTTTTTTTTTTTTTGAAATTTTGGATATCAAATAAGATTAAGATTATTCAGAAGCTTCCGTATGAAATATTAAATCAAAATCGATGGAGTCGTTTAAGAGAAACTCAAAAATGAAAATAACGGTTCTGTAGGTACCGTTATTAACATTTCTAAAAATATTTCTTTCATTTCAAAAGTGCGGCCTTACTAACAAAAGTAAATACAATTTTTTTCTCATAATCGTTGGAGCTGTTTTTGAGAAAATTCAACTTTTCCATATTCATTATATTGTAGTTGTCGTTAATTTTGACATAAAAAAATTTCCCTTTAGGGAATCACCAAAGACTCTTAACTACCAATTTCGAAGGAAATCGCTTCAGAAAATCGACAGACAGACAGCATTGCGAGACCCACTTTCTTTTTCAGGTATTCCACACTTTTTCGCGACTTTTCATGTATTTTCCTTGATTTTCAACACTTTTGTACACGTTTTTTTCCTTTAGGGAATCACCAAAGACTCTTAACTACCAAATTCGAAGGAAATCGCTTCAGAAAACCGACAGACAGACAGCATTGCGAGACCCACTTTCTTTTTCAGGTATTCCACACTTTTTCGCGACTTTTCATGTATTTTCCTTGATTTTCAACACTTTTGTACACGTTTTTTCCTCGATATTCCGCATTGTTTCATGTTCTCACATGGACATGAACAAATGTATTATTTAACTTTAAAATGCGTCGGCAAAAACTTCAAATTAATTTGTGTATGGTCCGAGTGGAAAAACCAAAAATGTTGTGTATCCAAGAGCACTTAAATAAAAAGATTTAAAATGCTAAAATTATGAAGCCAGTGAAAAATCTTACGGGTCAGTGGCTAGCCAATTTTATAAATGATAGTGTAATAAGACAATGATAGTGTAATAGGACAATAAATTACATAGTTACAAAATGAAAATCAATGTGCAGGGCAGGACAACTTCTGCTGGGTCAGCGAGTTTGAAATAAAAATTTTAATTAAAAAAAAAAATATGAAATACAATAAATACCAATTGTATGGTTTTTCTTCCTCCACGTTAGGTTACAATGAGTGTAGGAATCTTGTAATTAGCTTCAAATATAATAATTTGATTTTTTTTGTTGAATTGATGATTTTTAAAATGACAACTTCGAAATTGTCATAATTGGAAGTGTCAGCGCTGCCAAGCAAATTAAATTATTTCGATTATTTGTGATGTGCGTTTTTTTGTAACATTTTGTTTATCGCGTTCAAAAAACCCTCATAATTGAAGAATGTAACAACAAAAAGAATAGAGGATAGCAGATAGCAACTCCTAGCCCATCGATCAAGGTCATTCCACAAATGTTTGATAGGATTTATGTATGGGCTTATCCCCGGGTAGTTTAGTTCATATCGTGGGCCGTGGCAACACCGACTTCCCTGATTAATTCGACGGTTCCTCTCACAGAGTGACATCGAGTATTCTCTTGCATTATCTTGATATATGCATTAAATTTGGCGTAAGGAACGACGTGATTTAGCAAAATATCGTAGATACTGATCCACACTTAAATCTTTTCTTCGACAGCCACCAGTCATAAAAACCAGCTCACAAATATTCAATTGAAATATCACGTTCATATCATATAGGAACTTCTAGACCAAATTAAAATGGGACCACATGCTTTTAAATAAAGTCATCTAAATTGTGTACCTCCTCCTTTTTTTAAGTCGGTTATTTCTATTTCTTTTAATTTAAAACTACGACCTTTTTAGCAAAAGTAGACAAAACTTTTAATCAAAGCCTTTAGAAACGTTTTTGATAAAACATTATTTTTCCTTAATGGTTATATGGCAAGTTGCATGAACGGTTAATTAAGGTCCTAAAAAACAAACTTCAATTTTTCTTATAGGGAATTATCGAAGACCCTTAAACACCAAACTTCAAGAAAAAGTTCTTTCCCAGTTTAGGTTGGAACTCGAGGTATACACAAAAAAAAACAGAGAGAAAGACAAAATAGCATGACCCACATTTTTTGCATTCCCTATCATCGTAATGTCATGTTTGATTCGCTGTAAAAGTTAAAGAATGTACAAATCACAACCATAATAGCAGAATTTCAACAAATTCTTCAATCTCTAATATATTTTTATAGTATTCTTATGTAAGTTGATTTAGTTTTACTTCTAAAAATCTTTACAAATCTTATTAAAATAACAATCAAAATTAACTCATCCACAATTACAAAAATCACCTCTCCAACCTATTAATCACTTTTTATATTTTTTGCAATAAATTTAAGAACTTCTATCAGCTTTGGCAAAAATGTTAATTAAATCATTCACCTAGTTTTATTTCTTCGACTCTGTGAAAAGTTAATCGACATAGATAAAACAGATAAATTGTATAATGAGTATTCAAAAAAGGCGAAAGTTAAAATAGATCTCTCTCCGCATCACCACATAAGTTCGACGTAAAATTGCTCCAGTCAATCTTATGTTGGCTTCCGATAAGACATCTTTGGGAAAAAAAAAGAACGACATAATTCCCATTGAGCATTTTTGTCATTAGTCTATACTAGAATCTGCATAAAACAATTCACATCTTCTGTTATGAATTCGATTCTTTGATATGATATCAAAAGTAAGAAAAGCGAGAGTCTCATTTATGTTAAATTTAGCAGTGCGAAAATAGACGTTAGCGACGACGCGGCGCGCGGCGGCACTTGGAGTGGCACTGGCTCTCAAGGCATTTAAGTCATAAAAATTTGTGTTTTTTTTCATTTAATGGAGTCATAAATTATGATGACCAACAATGGAAAACTTACCTCAAAGGTGGAATTGGCTATACGGAGTGGCGGTAGGTGTTAGGTTCAATAAACTGATAAACTGCAAAAAGATAATTATAAATTCTTTTTAATAAAAGTGCTTAAGAGACACGTAGCCAATGAAGAGGGTACGGAGGGTTTTAAGCCGCTCCCACATTTGAGTTCCTGATTAGTTTTTCTCATTAAAAACAGTAGGCTTTTTTTTGTTTTCAAGGTTTCCTTAAATTTGTATGATTTTTTTTTTTTTTAAAAGTTCATTTGCAGAGTTTAATTGAGTGATTTTATTTAAAGCGTTGTCATTTCGTTGAATTTTGTTATCAAGCTTATCTACAAACTACTCTAATGAACAATGCTACTTATAAGCTTCTTATCAAAGGTGTAGAAGTCTACGGCCCTGTGTGTTCTTTTGCCTTAGCATGAACATTTGTTATGTTTCTGTATGTGGAGGCTGATTTAATAGCTTTAAGTTATATAAATAAATTTCAATTTTACTAAGAATTTATTGATGCGCTTTTGTGTGATTCTAATTTTAGTTTTATTTACATAAAATAATAAAATTAACGATTTATAAAAAGTTTATCGTTTGGTGTTGTTCTTGAAAGAGAAAAGCATTTTTGTTCACTTAAGTATGGTATGCCTACAACACATGTGTGAAATCCCATAGAATAAACTGCTTTAAAATGATTACACAAATTTAAGATTCGAATTTAAGGTCATTTGAGTTTGGTGTAGGTATATTTAAGAAACATGCTCACGATTGGCAAACGACAAGAAAATTATGCGTTTCGTAAAACTTTTCGTTCTTTTCTATTTTGTTTTAAAGTTTGTCCGCACTAAATGGTGCAAAGCTACCAACTCTTCTGTTAAAGTCAGAGACGAAAAGGAGCTTGCATTTGTTGTAGCTTGAAACAAATCCAGTACGACTCTTGAATGTAGCACCCCTTGGTGCAACGGAGGTCTGGGTGCGATGCTCAGAGCCTATGCACCCTTGATTTTTAACCTGCGATATAGGTACTATAATAGGGCAAGTTTAGGATTTGTAAAAAAAATCGAACTCGAGATAACAATCAGACATGACATTACGATAATATCCTCTACTATCGAATATAGCGAAAAAGTGGGTCTCGCAATTCTGTCTGTCTGTCTGTCAGTCAGTCTGTCAGTCAATATGTATCTATCTTGAGCTAGAGCCTAAACTACCAAAGCGATTTCTTTTAAACTTGGTAATAATCAACTTTTGGTGATTTCCTAGTGGAGAAATTGAATTTTTTTTAGGACCGAAATTAACGGTACCTCTGCCATACAACTAATTTGGAAAAACTTAATTTTCTCAAAAACCGCTCTAACGATTTTGATAAAAATTTTTGTGTGTAATTAAGCAAACAAGGTCGGACTCTTGAAATAAAAAAATATTTTTCATCATAATCATGATCCTGGATTCTTATCACAAGTAGGACATGTAAACTTCTTTTATCAGTGTAAATGAAATGACTCGTTATTTGTGGTATTTTTGTACCTGCTTTTCTCCTTAGATCTTAGAACCTTTAATATAGCAGACACTTTGTAACTTATTAAAGTATACATTTTATTTAACCTACATATATAAAGCAGTGTTTCCTAAAAACAACTCGAGTCAATATCATATCGAGCCCAGATCCATTTGCATTTCCAATCTGAGCATTTATTACTTTTTTTCATTTGAGTACTCCCTTCTTTGATTGCAACATAGAAACCGTTGTTTATACCCCTACTTAATGTTATGACTTTATTTCGTTGCATTCCTTGCATAATCAATATCCTCAAGGATACGCACTCATTCCGAAAAATAACACTTTCAAGCAAATTCCACAATCGGAATTTAGTTTTAAATTGTTTCTTCACGAAATGATTTAATTTTTCAAGAACCTAGTACTTTCAAAATCTGAAGAAAAAAGAAATATTTTGTCAAATCAGTGTGCAAAAAAATAATAATTCTAAAAAAAATGACTTCCTCCAAGGACTGTGATTCACATTTTAGCGGTTGTGAGGACGAAATTGTGGAATTTGAAAATATAACTGTTAAACTGAGTATCTCTGATTCTCAAGTTGTGGCACAAATTTATCCAAATTGTATGACAATTGCAGAAGTAAAAAGAGATATTGCAAGAAAATTTGAAGTTGATCCAAAATTACTCATCATTTGTCAATGTGGAAAGGTTCTAGACGACGAATGCAAGTTATATGATGCTGAAAAAAATGATTTTGGAATATATGAACTAACTTTGGCAATTAGTGATGGTGAAGACGCCAAGGAAACCACGCCTATTTTAAATTTGGATATTTATTATAAGTAAGTTATTTCACTTTTGTATGCTTATAATGTCTTTTAAGAATGAAATTTGAATTGTTGTGAAGAGCTTATTAACGTTTCTATTAAAATAAAAAGTGTGGTTCCATTTGATTTGGAAAAACTTCGAGTTGTAAGAATAGGCTATGAAAAACTAAAGTGTGATAAAAAGGAGTTTATTTAACTGAGAATTATACCTATCAAATTATTTATATCTTACTTTTTTTGGTCAGTTGTAATAACAAGTACTATAGTTGCAATTGGAAGCCGAATACGGCGGCCCAAAAGACCTAAGACAGTAGGGTTCGAGCAATCATATCTCAGTCAGTTTCAGATATTTCTACTTTTTTGGCCTGGCTTATTAAAATTTAAAGCGTTAATTGCTCAGACAAGATTATAAACGATTTTAAAAAAAAATTACAAAATAGCTGTTTTTAAATTGGTTTTGTAAACTTTTCTTGCATAATTATTTTTGTAAAATTTTAAAAACTACCAATTTTGATAGGAAATTAAATTTCTTACAAAAAGTTACTTATAATTCCCATTGTAACGGGTGTGAAGGAGTTACAACATTTCTTGTTCATACTTCTCTTACTATTCTCATAATTAAGTGTTCAAAAGCTTAAACACCTAATATGATAAGTTGTTCATTATATTTCTTAGGTGAAATTTTTTGAACCTATTTCTTACGTCGCAATTTCTTAACATTAGGTGTAACGGGTGTGACGTTAGAAATTCGGCTAAGACTCA
Source organism: Meliscaeva auricollis (assembly GCA_948107695.1). Lineage (NCBI taxonomy): Eukaryota > Metazoa > Arthropoda > Insecta > Diptera > Syrphidae > Meliscaeva > Meliscaeva auricollis. The sequence continues at coordinate 77,838,885 of OX403616.1, read as the reverse complement.
TTCGGATACTTATAGAAGCCATATTGTAAATTATTTAATGAAAAGTAATGGATTTTGTATTTAAGAGGAAATCAAATTAGAAAAACACAGTAAGACAATATGTTTTCTTTTGTAACGGGTGTGACTCCTAAAAAGTCCTTGTTGTTATGTGCCAAAATGTGCTCACTTATTGAAAATCACATAATTACTAATGGTCGAAATTTTAGGTCTCATATTAAGTTTGTTGTTTCAGTGAGAGATTCGAAAATCACAGCAAAAAAACATGTTAGTTTTCAGTAATAAAAATACAAACGGCTGGAGGTGGAAAATTTTGTCGCCTTTGGAGTTATATAAATATAAGAAATATACAGAAACAAATTAAACTAATATATCATCATATAATTTCTTTAACGGCCACTTTAATTTTTGTCGAAAAAGTGGTCAGCTTACGTGGAATTACCCATATGTTAAATTTTCATATTCAGCTTAGTTTCCCCGTTATATACAAAATATTGAAAAGTTACTTAAAAACCTATTCATAGTTTTCTTGAAGGAATACCTTATTTTCTTCGGCAGAGATGAAATAAAAAATATAAAACAAATTTTGTAGTTACAAAATTGATTTTTTCTTTGACTAAGACTAACTTTGTATCGTAAATTATACTTTAAAAAAAACGACTTTTTTGAAGTATTTTTATACACTGCGCCTAATCTTCTTCACTTATGTAAGGAAAATTGAAAGAATTTGTTGCAAATTTTATCGGTATTCAGATGACGGTTTTTTTCAAATCCGTAAACTATTACTCAAGATACGAACCAAATACTAAAGATGCTTTGGGAAAAACGACAAAACACTTTAAAAAATCATATTTCGAAAACGAATCCATGAATATTTTTTTGGATGCGATTTTCGAGTTCTACGGGTTAAAATCTATACGAAAAATACAACGGCACTTAAAGTGCAGTTTGGCTGTAAGCTAGTGTAATTTGTGTGATGTACCCCTTACAGAAGTGATCTAATATAACTCACCCCATTATATTAAATTAAATATTTTATGTGAATTCTTTAAACAAATAATTTTCCACAGCAAATCGCGACTACCTGATTTTATTACAGTACACATTCCAGCCGAGGACACAAGCGATGGCAACAGCAAAGATATTGTCGTAGAAATTGAAAACCAAGCCATAACAAAACCATTCATCGGTGGATATAGAGACAAACGAACCGGTAGCTCTCTAATCTATACTTGGACTCATCAACAAATCCGATTTAATTAATAAAATCATTTCAGGCCTAGAATATCATGATGCATTCACACTAACTGGGCCCAACTTTCAAAAGTTTAAAATCAACGATCTAGCAACACGAATAACACAGACCAGGGAACTGAAAGTAAAATTAAATGTAAGTAACAGGTGCATCCAACTCTATCTCTATACGATCGATCCACGATCCAAGGACGCAATGCCAACAATATGTAATGTACCATAAATCCACTTTTATATAGGATACAACGGCTGATCAATCAACACAATCATTTGGCGATGCAAGCAATATTATTTTCGTCTCTGCTGCTACAGACTTTGTAATAATTCCAAGGAAATACCAAACTTATGCACAAAAAATAAAACGTGAAGATCGGTTGGCAAAAATCGTATTAATTCAAAAGAATTTCCGTAGATACCTTTTGTGGCGCTATATCAAGCGGTGTGCAGCAGAATACCGGTAAGAATCGCAAGATTTATATGTGCAGTCAGCCAATTTGAATTAAAACAAAAAAGCTGATCAACGAACTTGAAATTTATAATTTAAGGAGTATTGTCGCTGATCGTTCGGAAGTGGAACGGAAATTCAACGAAACTGAAGTCAAAAAACGTATTTACCGAGAAAATGCAGTGAAAAATTTTCCCCATACCAAAGAAGACTTTGGTTTGTTGTATGCTCATGTCGAGAAATGGAAGCAAGCAGAGGTTAAGTTATTTTTTTGTTTTGTTTTTCTTTGACATGTTTATTTCTTTTTTAACTTTTCAGATGAAACGGATTGCAAAAATGTATTCAGGTGCACCTAGACTGGCAGAGGTTAATATTTTATTAGACAAAGAAATTCAATTATTAAATGGAATCGAAAGACAACGCACGGTTGTGCGAAAGGCTCTTAAGGATTTCAGAGAAAATCAATTGTTACAAAAAATGGGAGAACCTATTAAGTGGGTGGGTTACAAAGGTATTTTCAATTATGTATTCATGTAGATATAAAATTCTCTCATAGAAAAACATACTCTTTCACAACATCAGTCAAAAACATTTTTAAGAATAGATACATAAATAGTCGTCAACAATGTTCGATCGTTTTTGCTTGTGATAATTCGATCCCATGTTTTTTTTCTTACATTATTCTTATTTTACCTTTTGGGTTTACCAATTTCAGATAAAGTTATTGAAATGGATCTTATACGTACACAGCGTGTTCGATTTTTAGCTGAGATTTTAAAAGACCTCAAAAAAGAATTGCCAAAGGACAAACGATTGAGTCTTCTTAATTCTGTTGACAAGCTTCTGGAAGATGAAAAAGATTTTCCCCAAGTATCAGAGGTAAGTATATGATTACAGAAGTTATTATTCAAAGAAGCTTTTAGATGTTAGAAGCATAATATGGGTTACTTATTTAAGATTAAGACATCGATATTTTCGACTGAAGTTTTAAATAATAAATATACGCGTTGAACATAAATTCTTAAGTTTTTTTTAGCAAACGACTCTTATAGTGACCTCTTTGGTTTTTCATTTCGGTGGATCTTTCCTGAAATCATAAACTAATTAACAATAACTATATCACATATGATATATGTACTTAGGGTAATTTATTAACACGAAACTTTAATCTCCTCTCCGTAAACTGTCACATAAATATTTAAATGGTTAAGTTTCGTTTCACCAAACGGCTATATTACTTACTTAACCTAAATTTTAAATACACAGGGTGGTTCTCGGCTTCAACCAAGAAAATAAGCTTCTTAAGTAAGACTGGACCTTGAATCCAGTTGGTTAAGGTCTGTTCCCTGTAATGTACACTTTACTTTGGGTATTACACCCAAAGTAAAATGTATATCACACCTAGGTTTAGCTAGCCGGTATATTAAGGATATTGCTAAAGAAAGTACGTAAACTTTAGTTAAACGTCATTACTTTACTTAACTTCAATAATCTTAAATTATAACAAAAAATGTCTAATTCTTGTTTGGTTACTCCTGGAATTCAGTCCTCGAAATCCTCTGGTTAATATATAAGGATCTTTTTTTTAACTTCAGGTCGTTAGGTTTGAAAATGGCAGAATACTAGATTTCCAGACGATAAAACAGTGTTTAACCATCAAAACAAATCAACGAATTCAAATATGCTTCACTAAGTAGATTCTTGAAAATCTAAACGACAAATGCTTCAACCGATTATTCGCTCTGGAAAGCAGGTAAGCGGCTAAAAAGACCGCAGTTCCAAAACCAACACTTAAAATCTAAGGACTGGAAATGGATCGGAAACCCGAAGAAAAAACAAACCTCTTTGCAGAACATCTTGAGAATGTTCTTAATAAGCCATTCCCAGCAAACACATCTGAGACAGCTTACAATGCAAAAGCCTTCAAAAAATTCCAATACATAATAAATGCATGCCTAAGGATCCAATATGTCCCACATCATTGAACAATTGCTAAGATATTTGAATATACAGAAACCGGTAAGAATTGCAAGATTTAGTAGTGCAGTGAGAAAATTTGAATGAAAACAAAAGAGCTGATCAACGAACTTGAAATTTATAATTTAAAGAATATAGTCGCGAGTCGTTTGGAAGTGGGGCCTTCCACCCATTCAAATTGAAGTAAAAAACACGTATCTACCGTGAAAATGCATTGAAAAATGTTCCTCATACAAAAGAAGACTTTGCCTTGCTGTATATGCTGATGTTGTTAAATGTTGCTTGCAGAGATTAAGTACTTTTTTTTCTTTTTTTTTTACTTACGGACGAATTAGCCAAATCAACAGGTGAACCCGAAAAATCTACGGTGAATTCGAATCACATCCGAATTTGGAAAATCAACTGGCGAACGCAGTAAATCTACGAACAAATCAGTCAAAACAACGTTCTATCCTGGCAAATCAACGGGTGAACTCAGAAAATTTACGAATGAATCCTTTAAATCTTTTTTGGCATAGATTGCAGACTCAAAAAGTGTATAAATATATTCTGCAATATCCAGATGAATAACCAAATCAATAATATTCTAGTCCAAGATATTTCTATTTCGATAATTGCACATACAAAACACAGGGTTACGCACATTTGCTTGCATAAAACTCTGACATTCATCATTTTTATTGCAAAATTAGCAATATTACGCTATAGACCGGTACTAGTCCTAAGGGAAGATATCCATTATGCTGTAAGCAGCCCTCAAGCTTCCTGAGAGTTGAATGATGTTATAAAAACTTTAACTTTTGGAAAGTTTGGGCCTGTTTAAAGCATATTTACTATTAAATGAACAGGATATATTATCAAACTTTACAACTAGGTACTGGTCCTATTGGTAGATAGAGTCGTTATGATAACATTGCCTGTAAGCAAAACAGACACACATTCGAAATAATAATTAAAAACAAAAAAAAAAAAAGATTCAAAGCTTGATTTTTAAAAAGACATAATTACCTTTTCAGCTACATGACCTTATTGATCGTGAAAAGAATCTCTTGATATTCACAAAACACTGCGATGTGAGTATTTTAAGACAGCGCTTTCTCATTATTTTCTTGGATTTAATAAAATTCAACAAAGAAGGCAAAACTGCAAGTAAGATAGCCTTTTAATCTTCTCATTTATTAATTTTTAATGACTCACAATCCTAATTTATCATTCATAAATTAATATGCAGAAGCTCAGAAACGTATGTGCGATTGTTGCAAACAAGTCAAATCGATTTCGGAATTTGCTCTCAGGACCAGACAGAATACAGTCGACACATGTCAATTATGTTTTACTCTCAAGGTAACTGCAAACTTTTCCTTATTTTGTATTTCTTAAGTCCATTACTCACTGTTTCTTATAGCTTTCGTTATATATAGAATCAAATAATTAAATTGATTTTATTTTTGTTACAGACTGCAGTTGCTGACAATACGGTTTATAAAGCAATTCTACGTTCGATTCAACGCGAAGAACGCAAATACCGATCATTGGCATCTTATGCATTTATTCTTCAGGAGGATGATGTTCGATTTATTGTCGATAAAATTTGGCATCGTCATTCGTTCTTAAGCAAAGAGAATGACATTAATTACTTGAGGTTTGTAACAAAAAAATAAAGTATCAGTCTGATCTTAAAAGAGCTTAACATTATGATTCATTAAAAGACTACCAAGATGGATTAAAAGCGATGATTGGTCACCATGGAACTGCATATGTTTGACTGAGACTGAAGCCAGAAATCACAATACCTTGAAGGATTTGAGAACTGTTTATGATGAAAAAATGATGTTGGACATAACAAATAGACATATGCTGGCAAGGAATGCATTTAAGAAGCTTCAAGATGTTGAAAATGATTTCGTTGAAAGTGGACAATGGTGGGAAGTTGGTATCAAGAATAAAGTTGTTTAAAAAAGTCATGAGCAATGAAAATGACAAAAATATAATTGACTCTGGTTTAAATGAGACATTTTTTGTGTTTCATGTTTTATTAATAAAGAAACTTTTGCTATTAACGGGTACTTTAACGGAATTTTGGTTCTTTTTAATGTCTATTTTTTATCGTCTACTGCTGAGCTGCTCTGATCGTAAACATTTAATGATGATTAACACTTTTGACAAAAGTATTACAAAGCGATTTCTTTGGTCTCAAATGTGCTTACTCCAGTTCAAAATGTATTTACTTATAACGAATTCTTTAAATAATTACCGGGATTTAAATTGTTAGTTCATTAATATTCAATTTTTGCGAAATTGGTTATTTTTTGTAAAATTATAAATTAAATTTTGCATAGCGATAAAGCAACACTACTATGTCTGAAATTTAGAGAAGTTTTACTGGATTTTTCTAAGTTTATGGAATTTTCTATTAAAAGGGTTCAGCTGAAACTGTTTTAGCGGCCTAGACCAACGTTTGCATAGTTATATTGAAACATCTGACCATTCCTTATTTTTACCTAATTAATATATATACATAAATATGGGTGTCCAAAATCTGACAAATAACGAGACTCTGAATGTACCTATTGCACAGAGATTGAAGCTTTCGGATATGTACTAATGATTTCTAGCATACAAACTAGAGATACAGGGTGGCTGATGAATAACTTCTTTTTCAGTGTATGGAGTTCATTTTTCTTTTATTCATGCTAAAGCTCATCCAATTTGATTAAATATAACTGAATTATTTTTAAAAATAATGGATTTTAAATAATGAACCCCCCTCGTTGATGCATATGCAGCTTCTTATCAAACAGTTGTTCATTACTGCGAGTTAAGACAGGAATAGCCGCAATTGTTTCTCAAATACATTTCTTAAGTTCATTCCAATTTGTTGGTTCTGCTTTGTAGACTTCCTGTTTGCAATAACCCCACAAGAAAAAGTCAGGTTCAGTAAAGTCAGGCGACCTGGGAGGGGGGCAACGGAATGTGGAGTTTCTAGATATCAGCTTATTGGGAAATTTTCATCGCAATTCTGTCATAACAGGCCGGGCTATGTGAGGAGTTGCATCATCTTGGATTGTTTTGTATCGCAGCAGCTACAGCATCGATTGTTTCCTCTATCCGATCGAGGGGTTTCGATGGTAAGGTCTTTTTTCGACTATCCGATTTCCGATGCTTAGCAAAATTGTTAACAAGTCTCATTATGGTCCATCTGCTCGAAGAATTGCCGCCAAACGTGCGTCTATTCTCTCTTTTAACCGAAACTACGGACTCAAGTGCGTTATAGCGGAGGACAATCCGGATTTTTGTTTCAGTTTCCCATTGTTTTAAATCTAAAAATCCATCAGAAAAATAAAAACAAAATTAACCAGATTCATTAAATAGAAAAAAAAGTTTGTTTTGGTAGCGGCTTTCATCCGCCACCCTCTAGAACATGTCGAAACTCCAAAGAGCACCTGGAACAGGAAACTATAAGTGCAGTTCTTTTGGAATCTTGACGAGACCTGAATTTCACATAAAACCCATTGTCGTAGCTTAGAGGAGGGGGGAGTGGAAGATTTTTACTTGAAGTACAAAAAACATTTATCAACTAAAAAAACGTTACTTTTGATTCTGTTTTTGGTTTATGTTTTCAAAATTTAACATTACATTAAAAATAATTACAATAAAGTTGTTAGTTTTGCTTCTTTTGTATGTCGCCTCCTGCTCTAGTGACCTTTTGTTCCTTCTAAACAACAACAAACTTTTTTAATTTGTTACTCTTATAATTGATTTAAATTTCCCTTCCAAATACTGCACTCGCTTCAGGAGTTTGTCACTTATACTAAATTCATTGTATGGTACTGGTAGCACCTTGTGACCACTTTTTTCTAGCAAATCAAAGCTCAGCTTTGTGATGCCACTCACTGATCGATGGGGTCCATGGCAGATGTCATGAAAATCAACCGACATTATAGCAACTCTAAAAGTAGAAACAAAAGTATAAAATAAAATAAAAACACAATTTTTTGGTAGTAAATTTAAGAAACCCACTTGATGGCAATTGGATTTTCTTTGTCCAAAGGCAGAGGATTTCTTTTTGCATCGAATGCACACAGAGCATCTGAAATTGTTATGGATTATACTTGCTATAGATTTTAGTCAAAGTTTCAACCATACCTATTAGAAATCCCATTTTAGTATTGACCAGAGGTTGAACATGATTACTCGATGGTATAAGACTCTTTAACGCGTCCAACATTGCATTGAGTTGAATTTGTTTGGTTTTTGAATGAAAAATTTTTACATCGAATACAGGACTATTTTCTTTTAAACCAGCAACTTGTTTGTTATCTGTAATTATCTTGGCAATGCTGTTCAAGTTGAGGAGCTTCATTTTAGCATTTGGCGTTAGACCAGACATTTCAGTTGTTAATTGTTCGATGAACTCTTCACTATGGTTATGTTAAAGAATTTTTTTTAATTTTGGGATGGGAGTTTTTTTTTAGTTTTACCTTAATACAGAATCAAGATGAGAAGAATCGGCAAAGTTAAGTAATCCCAACGCCCACACATGATTAAGCCAATCAAACTTTTTTGTAAAGTCCTCTTTGACTAGGCTTTTGAGAAGTTTTGCACGAACTTCATCGGATGCAGTGCTTTGAAAGTTCAAAATTGCTGAAGTAATAAAGTACGCACTTAAGTCCTGTGGCCGGCATATTTCACAATTTTTCAGTATCCATTGAGTGAGGACTTCCAAAACATCTGTAATATCAAACAAAAAAATATTGTTAATTCTTTGATAAAAATTATTCTGAATAATAATAACAAATTTAAATAACATTCTTATCGCTGATTTCACTAAGACTTTTTAAAAATTTAACAGGCTTTTACACCATAAAATGACGATTGTTCCTCAAAAAACACGTTATTTAAAAATTTTAAAAGGCTTTTATATGTTCGTGAAATCAGCCATTAGTTAGGTAAGCTAATGGCAAGCGTTCCTGGTGCAAGGCCTTACTCAAGTAGCACCGAAGTCAAAAATACATCAAAATATTTGGAGTATTTTTGCAAATTCGTATTAAACGTTTGATTTGACTTACAATCGCTGGAAAAGATATAAACAAAGTGCGTACCGTCAAGAATTTTATAATCTTAGAAATAGAACCGTTTCTCTTAATAGTTTTATTAAGGCCTAAGTTCACGCTAACCACCTAGATCCTAGTTTGAGTGCGAAAATGCTTTGGAAAATTATACGAGACTTAGGTTTGGGTAAACAGCAAGATGAAGTCTGCAAATCTGTTGATGTGAGTTTTCTAAACTAGAATTTTGTTACTCTTCCACATTTATGGCTTGTACCACGATCGCTATCTCTTGTTAACATCCCTGTTGAAAATATCTCTGAAACAGGTCATACGTCCAGATTTAAAGTAATCGACATTGGTGATAGGAAGGAATTTCAGAAGGAGCAATCACGTCTGCACTTGTTTTGAAAATATACATGCCAAGCATGTAGTGATATTATTTCACCTAAGGTTTGTTTTATGTACAGCCAAGATAGGACTTCTTTTATCTGCCTGGAACACGCTACATTGATTGGGAAGACGAAAGGAGAGACTTAATTTAAGTTAATCTAAGTATACACCTCCGCCAACCCCATCTTCAGTTTTCGATCCGTCGATGTAGAAGTCTTCCACGAATTCCATATCCTCTAAGAATGATTTAGAAGGGGTGGTAACCTGAAAGATTTTCTCAAACCGCATCTTCGGGGTGGTATAAACTATGTTACTTTGAAGTGAACTGAATGATTTCAGAATGATTAAGTGGCCAACATCATTATTTATCCACCGTGAGGAGGCTTTGAGACGTATAGCTGTGCTTTCAGCTGTTTGTTTACCGAATATGTTGAGGGGTGTTAGATGCAGCAAAGTGTTCAGTGCTGCGAAGGGAGTGGCGCGCAGTGCTCCGATTATGCACATACAAGCTGATCCTTGGACTTTATTTATTTTCTCTAAATAAATGTTTTTTCCTAGTGCAGTCCACCATACTGACATGCCATATGCTAGAATCTCTCTTGAATGTTAGGATTCCAGTTCAACTTCTTTTCTAAAATAAGACGCAAATATTTTGCTTATTCAGAGAAACTGAGTGGAGGGGGGTCTATATGGGGAATTTTGCAATTCCTAGTGAAGAGGACAAGATCCGTTTTGTTTGGATTGACATCAAGTCCACACCGATCGGCCCAGTTTATGAGCTTGTTTAAGGCATATTGTAAGAGATCTCTAAGGGTGTTGGGATACTTCCCTAATACGGCAATGGCAATGTCAACTGCATATCCAATGACTATGTAGCTATCCGCTTCCAAGGACCTCAGCAGTTAATTTACTACTAAGTTCCAAAGAAGGGGAGATAACACACCGCCGCCATGCGGCGTTCCTCTACTGACAGATCTTTTTGAAGAAAAATCAACCAGTGATTGCAAATGTGTCGACATTGTTAAATGCACCCTATATACATATCTAGGAAAGAATTTCGGCTGGTATTATGTCATCTGGTCCTGCTGACTTAAATGGTTTTAAGCTGATGATTGCCCAAGCGATGCAGTGGAAAACACACGTACAGGCAGGGCACATGGCATAGGACAATCGAAAGGGAGTCTGTACAGCTTGGGAAGTGATGAAGAGAACTGAGGTATATTTCCAGAAATCATACACGATAGCGCGTAGGAGTAGTTGAGGCCATATGTTCCTTAAGAAGATCACAACGGACTTAATAAGGTCTAAGAATCTAAGTAAGTAAGTAAGTCATCACTTCTCTCTCCTGATGTGTGGTGCAGGAGCATGGACTTTCTTTTTCTCTCTGTTGGATGAAAATTCTGTTGGCGAATTTAAAAAAAAAATCTTCATTCGATTTTTGGTCCGTTTTGCTTCAATAGGCAAAAAAACATCTGGCTAAGAAGGCACAATAAAGAGGTTTTCAGCTGTTCAACTACAACGTCTCTACAACGTATAGAGCGAACGAACATTGAGGCTTCAGCCCTTAAAGTTTATATCGCTGGCAATGGAATATGAGAAACTAAGGAAGACGTCATCTCCGATTGAGTGAACAATTTGAAACTGATCCCCAACAAGTTGCGGTGCTAAACTGGAGACTCTTGGCTACTGATCGAGCTGACTGAAAGAGACAATTGATGCGGGCCTTAAGCATTCAGCGCTGAAGTGCCAAAAAGAAAAATAAAGTCGGGTAACCAGTTCCACACTCGTATAGCCGCACTGAAAAAATAAATCTCTTAGTTTTCCGGTAGGTTCAACACAGAGTTTTAGATTTAAGTGATATGATGTAATTATTTTTAGCGAAGAAATGTAACTAGGATTTTCAATTGAGTAGTTATGGTGTCTTGCAAGGATAATAGCTGTCTCCTTGTGACGTTAAAAAGAACTGAAAACGTACAAAATAAAAACACCGGACTGAGTCCGGATTCTTTGTCGTTGTCTTTTTTGGAATTCGAAAGATTCTATTGATTAAAGTATTTCCCAGAAATGACCCGAGACAAGTTATGTCTTATGGAAATGAGATTCAAAATTATTCCGAAGAAGTCGACAGTTGGTATTAGAAGAAAATTGAAAGAGTCCTAACCTTGCTTAAATCTTTTGAGATTATGTAAAAGTTGTCTAAAACAAAAAGGCGATAAAATGAGGCTGCAGGATCTAATCCTAATTTGGATTCCTATCTCTATTAAAAAAAAAGATCAAACTCACCCAAATCTCTGTACTTCAAAATTCCTAAACTTGTCAACACCGACCCAACAACAGCTGATTTGTCGGTCTGGGGTAAAACAGCTTGAATATCTGAGCAGATCTTAGCCGCCAATACTGAATCCTGAAAATTCAAGCTGGCCATAGCAAATAGAACATCAGCACTCTGCTTGATATCCAACTGCTCTGTGCTGCTGCTTATGTTGTAAGCTAAAGACCTCAACAGAGGTGTGCTGCGTCGCTTTCGTTGTGCTAAGGTGCTCATAACTTTCACCATCTGCGGCACACTTATGCTAGCAATAAGTTTTGCAGCCTCATCATCTCCAGCCACACCCAGAACTGTATTAAGATCATCTGTCCGGAAGCCTGCTATGCGTTTGTTGCCGTTGTTGCTGTTATTTTTGTTATTATTAATTGCCGCGGTTGCAGCACCTAAACCGTTTCCGTTCTTTGTAAAGGTTTTCCCTAAAATTTTGCAAACTTTGATGAATCTGGAATCGTTTTCGAATTCTGACAGCCGTACACGATTAGCCGAACTCCACTCTGCTAAAATCGAAACAATTTTCAGAGCGTGTTTCCTTGAAATTACTGTGCTATTCTCCGATACGGACAACAATCCATTCACGGTTTTTGCACTTAGTATTCGTTCATCGATATTATTGGACTTTGATGAGGTGGTGGCTGCTCCAGAAGTTGTGCCAGCCTCTCCAGATTTTTCAGTGTCATCTTCTTTTAAAGATTGAAAAGCTGCTGCAACAATTCGACCTGAAATAGAAATATTCTCAATATAATAGCCTTTTCCGAAATTGTTCTTTTTTTTACTTACTTTTTGGGTTCTTGTCATTTGAGTCTGCGCTTACTTGCGTCTCTGACACTGTCGATGGATTGGAGCCGATTGCAGCAGTTTTGATAGATGAACTATAGGTACGTCGTAGCCACTGTGTGGTAAATCCACCAGCAATTCTTTGGAGCCCCAACATTTCTACAATATAGAAAAAAAATATACAATCAATGTGATGCCGCAAGTTTACATAACCTTTGTGGGAAATGTCTTATTAATGATGAAATACAATTTAATAAAAAAGTGAGTAATTATATATTTTGTAGATTAATTGTATTTATTTCAATTTCTTCATTTATTTTATTGAATCAGGTTAAAATTTAGAATAATTTACTTTAATTTAAAAAATATATCCAATGAGCTCACGGGAAAGATGTCAAAAAGTGAAGAAAAACTACACCACACAATTTGACAGTTGTGACAGCAGCTGTCATAATGGCGCATGTTTATTTCGAAATAATTGACAAAAGCGTTCAAGGTGGTAGAAAAAAATCTTTGAGATTTGAATAAATTGTGTTCGAAAAAATGAAAAAGCTTTATCAAACGAAAGTATCGCTCTGTCGAAGACAAAAAAAAATTATTTACATAGCGGCATAATGAGAGTGCCCAACATTTTGACGCGACGGTGCAACACGACAGTGTGACACGACAACGCCAAAATTTATTTACACAGCGTCATATGAGAGTAGCCACACCAAATGCGATTAAGCACCAAACGTTTTTCATATAAAAATTGTGTCGCACGTGTCGTGACGCATTGTCCCACTTTGGTTTGGGTGAGCCTCAAAGGCTTACCCAAACCAAAGTGAGACAGTGCAACACGATAATGCCAAAATTTATTTACACAGCGTCATATGAGAGAACCCACACCAAATGCTTATTGTTTCATTCTTTTTAGATAGAAATTATAATACAAAATGTATCCAGTTTGTTCCTACTTTTGTCGATAAAACCTTAAATACCTGAAAAAATCGAATCAAAAAATGCCACCGTGTAAACTTCTGTCTTCTATTCGATAAAAGGCTTGCCCAAACCAAAGCGCGACAGTGCGACACGATAACGACAAAATACGGGAAAGCGCAATGCGTTTTTCATGTAAAAGTTCTTGTCGCACTGTAGCACTTTAGTTTGGGCAAGCCTTAAACGCTCTTAGTGATAAAGCTGTCATTTGCTTAAGGTATTTGTTTGAATGTGCTTGTTTTCAAAAAAAAAAGTTGAAGTGAAAACCATTTTAACTTTTACTTTTGTTTTTGTGAGATAGAATTTTGCGGTGTGTTGGTAGAAGACAAAACATTTTTTCACTTTTGTACTTTTTGAAGTTTCCATTTATTACTTTCCCACTGTGTTGTAACATCCTAAACAGAGCCTTTAATTTATATAGCAAGCTGAGCGGTGACTAGTGAGTGGCTAACTCAATTCACCCTCAAATGTGTGGCATTTAAATTGCAGCATGCAAAGTCTCCCTATCTGACTATTATTTCACATTTGTTGCTTTTTGTCCCAATGAAGAAAGACATCTTACTTACAAAATATTTTTAATTTGTTGCTGCAAAAGTACTTGTTTTGTGGATCTTTGGTGTAAGCAGATCCCAACTCCATCCATATAAACTGTTCCCACTTTCCAATGCGTATCCAACTTAATGACATTTTATTGAAATGCCATCAATCCCAACCAACTTCACATCACTCAATCACTTTTTTTGGTTTTTAAATGGTGACGGCAGCCAAATCATCACTAAAAAGTTTTTCCTATTTTATGTGAAGGAATTTTTTTCGTTTTCCCCCAAAAGTTTTCACTCTTTTTTCCATTTAAATCTTGTGTGCTCTATAAAACCAAATCCAAATAAATACGCGATTTAATTCAAATTTGTGTTTTAATCAAAAAAAGAAAAGAAAACAAGTGAAAATGGTTGACAAATTCATAAGTATGTGGAAAGTGCGTGAATTGGCTGACAAAGTGTAAGTGAAAAAAAAAAGAAAACTTAAAACCATTTTACAAACTTTCTATTTGGTCTATTGGATAATAGTTAATTATTTGCAAAAATGTATATCCAACCAACAATAAACTGCAAAACTTGTTACTACAAGCTTCCTACCCCAAAACTATTTTATTGAACTTCGAATCGAGACCTGTGACAGCAGAACAGCATCCACAGCCCCAAAAAAAAATATTCATTCTCCATGGTCATGTTTCGAGTTTTTCTTTCTTTTTTTTTTCTTCTCAAAATTGCATCACTGAAAAACCTTAGTTTAAATTTAATTAGAGAGAAATGCTTTTGTTTATGTTGCAAGCAGTTTTCTTCTTCAATTGTCTGTGATTATGGGTGAGGTGGTGGTTTGGATTTTTTGTAAAACACCCAGCACTCCACTGGCACAAGGCACAACTGGTGCTCGTGCACTTGATCTATGCGAATAGAGAAAAAAACGAAAGCAGTTTTTTTTGTTGTATTGTTTCTCTCTCGGTTCATAAAACCTTGAAAAACAACAAAAAGCTTGGAAAAATGAATCTCGACAAAGAAAAGACGTGAACGTGAGTGATGGAGTGACGACGACTACCACACCACTATGAGCTACGACGACGACAACGATGAACAAAAAAAATCCAAATAATTGTGCAACCATTTACCACTTGATGTCGTTTTTCTTTTTTTTTTTTTGTTATTTCTTGGTTTTTGCCACTAAAATTTAATTCAAGTGGTTGATGATAAAAAAAAATTCGATGGAAATGAGGTGGTGGGCTGTGAAAAACGAACAGGAGGCGGGGGTCTAAAAGTGAAGATGAGGATGAAGGGAAAGGTGACAAATTGGTTTAAGTTTTTTTCCCTTTCTTCTTCTTGCAAATGAGAAGACACAGACGGGGATTTTTAAACGGAAACGAAGAAGAATACTACATCCGGACGGATTGGATTGACAGAGTGGATCAAAGGAGCATGATTAAAATTTATAATTTTATTTAGGAACTAAAGATTGACAGCGGAAATAGGACGTGTGGTATACCTACGCTGTGCTAGGTGCAGGTTGATTTTGTCATTTTGTGTTGTTGTCAGTACCATGTTGGGCTAGGGAAACCAACCAGAAGCTTCAAAATCACGTACTATTCCAATTGAAGTGGGTTGTGATGACCCTGTTTTTTTTGTAGGAAACACGAAAGTAGCTCATGCATACGGCAATTAGAAAATAATTGAGGGCTTTAATTTTTATTGAACTAAAAAAAAAGAAAAAAAAAAGTATTCGACATTTCAAAAGGTATGTGGGTGGGCGTTGGTTTTAAGAATTCATCAAAAATGAATTTATTATGTTTTTGTTGTTGTTTTTTGTATTGATCCGTGGCCCAAATTGTGTTAATTGGGAATCACAAAGAAAATGATATTTAAAGTGTTCAACAGGTTTAGATTTTGGTGCAGTTTAGTATGCATTTAAACATAGAAACCTTCAATTTAAATTGAAACGAAACAACAATAATTTAAGCTACAGCTTTAGCCAAAATAATAGGAACACAAATTAGTCATTACTTTTCACTTTATACAGTTATATACAGCAAACAAATGGCCGAGAGCACAGCTGAACGTCTTCAAACCATCTCTCAATGGAACAATAAATATTTGTCCACCGCATCATTCTGAACTCGCTCGGAACATTCGAAAGTCATTCCGACTGCATCACTTCTTTACGTTTTCGATAAAAACTTTGAAGTCACGATTACCTTAGAGGTCAGCCTAAGACTTAGGGCTTTTACAGAAAATGAAACAATATATTTCTATACAGATGAATTGAATACTGAAAATGCAGTGGGTGGTGGAGTGTACTTAGATAGACTAAACTTCATACTCTTTTTTCGCCTACCAATTACTGAAGCGTATTTCAAGTGGAAATTCTGGCGATAAAGGAAGTATTGTATTGACTCAAACAAAACGTGATATCCAGTTCGGATCCGCATCTTCTCAGATAGTCAGGCTGCTTTAAATCTCTCGAATCAGTCTCTTCAAACTCTATCACAACCCAAGACTCTCTATCGTGTCCAATGGAGATGGCCAAACAGTTTAATATTCACCTATTCTGGGTGCCGGGACACAGGGAAAAAAATGTTTTATCTTTTTGATTACATTTTACTTCAAAATACATGCCAAACGACACCTATTTAGCTATCATACATATACAACTATTTTGATGATGGCGCTATAGTGATAATCGAGTTACGGAGAGAAAATTTTCAATCTTCGAAATGATATCGTCAAGACTATAGTGACTGAGAGTTACGGAAATCAACACCATCGTCGAAACGATATCGTTTGGCGATAATCGAATTAAGGAATGAACCCCAGGATTTGGTTGGTATATTACCGAAATACTGTGAAGCGGTACTCAAAAACAAGGGCTATTTGATACCACGTACTATGGCTTGCTAACATGCTGAAGTCCAAGTATTTGTGTTTTCGTAGATAACATGAAGCGAATATAAGCATATTTGTTTCGTTCTTAATTATATCGCCAGGTCAAAAATCTCTTTTTTGTAATAACACGTAAATTTTCTTTATTTTTAAAATTTTTTGTTTGTAAATATGAAGCTTAACTAACGATCAATAAAATCAAATCATTTAATGTTATTAAATTTAAATCGCAGCAATTAATTAGTTTGCCACAACTGTATATACATACATATGTATGTAGGTATTCCCATAGCTACTAGTAAACTTCCGTTGAAACAAATTGCTTTGGAAGCATTGCATACAAGATGGTTTAAAGCTACTACTTGTATAGCAACTAAACTAGATTTGAAACGGTCAAAGTGCTTGTTGTCTCTCAGCAGATCGCAAATCAGCTCCGTAATAGGTGTCATAACAGGACACTGTCTCATAGGTAGACACGCTGTATGTCTCGGGGTACTATCAAACGATTTCTGCAGGAGTTGCATGGACGAGGAAGAAGAAGAAACAGTGTCACACCTTCTTTGTGCATGCCCTGCTCTCTCTTAAAAAAGCGAACTTCACTTAATAGAATATTTCTAAAATTACCCAAGCGTTCTCATAAATACTGAAGTTAATACTTTCTCTAGTTTCATCAGAAGCTCCAAATAGTTTGAACTAATAGGGAATTGCATGTTCTCTATAGTTCGTGGTATCACAATGGACATTTACTGACCTAAGTCTGTCAGTTGCTTTTAATGACAGCCACTTTTAATCTAACCTAACCTATAACTTTTTTTCTTGTTTTGTATTCAGTTTAAATCATTTCATTTACATTTCCTCTTATCCGAGAAATCATAAGTTGAAATTAATGTACTTCTAATTTTATACTGGACAACAAAATATTTTTTTTAAAGTTTTTGAAAAATTAAACCACTGCCAATCCATACAATGTTTTTATTAAAATATTACTTAACGCAATGGAGACACATTGTTTAATTCAATGGCCTAGATCTCTGGTCTCCGGCGACTTCGGACCTTGTCCCCATATTATGAAATCAAGTATATAATAGTAATAAGCTTTACTATGGGAAACATTTCAATTCTGTTCGATCTACAGCCACTTTTTATACAATTTAGCTTATCTTCCTTTACAAGCTAGGAAATATTGGAGGAATATCTTGTAAAGGGTTAGACTATTAATCAGAGCTTCACAAATCATACAGTAAAGCAAGGTAGGGGGTGTGCCCAATTTTCCTAATCGACGGTATTATTACAAAAGAGTCATATTATGTCAGCATTATGCAGAATGTAATGCTACTGTGGGCTGCAAAAAAAATGCAACTAAAATGACGTTCGCTGCGAAAATTCGACCGAAAATATTCGGCAAATTTAACTAAAGCTTTGTTTTGAGCCCAAATAAGTCGATGTTTTAGAGCGGCCTTCCCAATTGCCAGACTTGAATCCCATCGAAAATCTTTGGCGTGACTTAAAAGTCGAAGTGACTACAAAAAAGGCCAATTAATAGGAATTTTGGAAAATTTGGAAATAATTTTGTCATATTTCCAAATAATTTTATTAGTCGTCACGAATAGGTTTAATTCGTGACTACCAATTCGTTTTCTAATTTTTTTTTTCTTCTAAAAATTAAAAAAACAGTTCAAGGGAACAATTATTCCCGATAACCTCCTTATGAATTATAAGCAAGAGATGAACCAAATTTCTACGCAAAAATATTTCCCTGTTTAACTAATTCCCAAATAAAATGTTTCTAGAAAAAAATAATAGACAGCATTCAATTTCATGTCGAAAGTAATTCTGTTAAGCTCTTATCAAAAAAGGCACTTGAAAGTTTATACACATATCAAATCTTATCAAATCAACTCTTGCTAAACCATATCCAATCGCTAACAGCTAAGTTTATCACACACATGTTCCCTCGAATATTATTGCTTGATTGCAACAAGAACAACACAATCCAATCTTTATAAAAAAAATAAGCCAATTTGTAGACTTTAACACTCCATACATCACTATGACTATTTTTGTTTTTAGAACCTTATATTGTTTTAAAATGTTTCTGCAATCAAAGTAAAGATAAGATAAGAAACTAAATGATATCTACTTGATTGCTATTGACGGCTCTGACGACGAAGACAGACGAACTCTGTCGAAGCAGGTTGTACAACAAAAGAAGAAGAAAAAAAAAAAACACCACACAAGCTAGCTAATTAATTGTTTTAGCAAGTTTTTTGTGTTGTTTCTTTTTCCAATGACGTCCCGCCTCCCGCAACATCGTGATCTTTTTTGGTCTCTCAAGCACACAAATAATAGAGTTGTTGTATATAGAAAAATTGAAAATGTGCCAGTTCTGGCTCCAAACAAGTGGAATAATTTCTCTGTTTTCACCTGCGTTCATTATAGCAGTTTATTGATGTCATATGCTTCTTAACTTGTGCTAAGGTCGTTTACATACCAAACACAATTTTGATAAACCTGAATAGTACGTGGAACGAATAACTGAAATAGTTTTCATATTATTACCTAATTGACTTAGATAAATATACTTATCAGCTGCATGACCAGGTTATTCCAATGCACACATATTAAATACAATTTTATGTTGGATTTTTATTATTTTATTTTTATTTTACCATGTCTTGGAGCTCTGAAGATCTTAAAAGCTTGCATGTGTGATATAGGCGGTGTTTGTTTTTATTGAAGCTAAAACATTTTGTTTGTTATGGTCATTTCGCAAATAATTAGTTGGTCAAAGTGTCCAGTGACATGCTAAAGTATTGACCGGGGCTTTGAAATTCCATTGTAAGCATTAATTTAAGGCACACTAAATACTCGACATGCACTCGTTGTCGTTGCTTGGACAAATTGTTTGGCTAGCCGTGAAATTTGTAGAAACAATTTATGATGTTTTGTTACAAATAACGTAGAATCGTGGCGAGAAAAATGAAACATGGAACTATTGCTTGCCGCCCCTGAAGTAGACAGCTGCTATCTTAAGCGTTTGTTTCCTTTTAGATATCAAGGTATCATACCAAGTGTAATAGCTTTTAAATCAAGCAGAGTAAAAGGGCCTCATGCGAGTGAATCTAACGGTAATCTTTTAGAGCAAGGGGCACATTGGGTCCTCTGTAGGACGATCTTGTTTTAGGCTATGCGTTGCTGAATGTTAGTCGGCTCCCAAAATAGCCTGCCTGCGTGACAGGCCATTACGCAGACGACTACTTTAATGGGAGGTAGTAAACATTTAGCAACTTTCCTGCCACTAAACACTAATACTTGCCATGATAGATTTAATCCAATATCATTTCACGACCCCACACATCAGTGATCACAGTTTGTATTTTCCTTGGTTAGAACCCTATTTAACTTTAGCTTTATTTTTAAGCAATATTTTTTTAAGACTACATTTCGTGGTTAGCATTCTGAATATGAAATTAGATCTAAACCAGTGCTATTTTGTCAAAAAGATTGTATTTAGATAATGTGGTGAAAATTATCAGTAGATCGCCTATAAATGTGGTGTGGGCAACTAGTAAGATTATATTTTTGGTTACTTTAAAAGTAGTGATGCATTATTTTAGTCATATTTCAATAACTTTGTTTAATACAAAAAATGTAAAACAAAGCAGGACATTTTGTGAGAAAAATGAGTAAATGATTGTTCAGAAAACAACAACAACAACCACCCTTTCCAATGTTCAAGAATCTGTTCTGACTCAAAAAAAGTCTACAAATTCTTGTTGAATCAGATCCAGACAGTCTCATTAAAAAGCTATGTAATCTGTTCGGAACAGATATTTTCTAATTAAACACCAAAAAGTTCTACTTTTCATTTCCTAACACTACAAACAAACAGGTCGATAAGACAAAGCTTATGAATTATTACGTTCACCATGATATGAGTGTGATAGGCGAAGTAACAGAATATTAAATATGCTTAAATAGAGTTTTTAGCCGCTGTTCAAGAGAAGTTCGTAACACACCTATGACTTACAATTCAAGAACTAGCACTCAGATTTGATATTGTTCATATAGTACGGTTTTAAATTTGTTGTTTGTCAATCGACGTACTTGTCATGCGTTTTTTATCTATACTGCTGGGTAATAACTTCAACAGATATCTTAGGAAAAAACCACAGCCACCGCGATGCTCCCGAAGGGCTGCCTCCCTCATAGACTTAGATAGCTGAACTCCACGTCCCTATACCCCGCGGCAATTTTTATTTAAAAAAAGCAGAGTAGGCTTTTATCTTATCTCCAATGATTTTTTGAGCTTAAGATCAATAAATAAAAAAAAGTCACCTAACATACATGGTACTTTTGTCTTATCGTTACAAGCACAACTTTTGGAAAAAGATTCCATGCTGTATCGACTGAAATCCACCTCGCTTGAAAATGTCAACGCTGGGTTTCGTCGAGTACAGGATTCATTCTGCTTACAAGTTCCGCGCATGCTATTCTCAGGACCCTTGTAAAATATCAACAATTGCACTTATGTGATGTTGCAAGCGCAATTCACGTCGCCCAAGATTAGATTGATTTCTATTTTGCAATACCCTGTCTTGGCAATTAATTTTTAAGGATTGCGGTTTTCTCTTGCATAATGTATTTTTGTCACCTTTAAAGCTAAATACGCATCTTCTAATCCTCGTTTTAATTTACAACTCTGGATGCTCCAAAGTCTCTCTTAATAATATCGTTTAGTAAGCTCGATTTCTAGCTAACAGTCTCTATTTTTTTTGTATCTTAAGTCGTTTGAGATCGCATTTAATCTGATGAGGTCTTCTTCTGGGACTTAAGATCATGTATAATAGGAATCGATATTTCGTTCACTCCTCATTATGTCAAGATGCACTTCTTGATCTCTGACATTTTATTTACATTTTTAAAAGCAGCCATAAATAAAATCAATAATTTATTAACCAATTTAATAAAAAAGAAAATTCTTCATTCAATTATCTATTTTTAGCACCAATGTCGTCATGAACTACACAGAAATCGAAGGTAAAGTGCGAGAAGCCACCAACGATGATCCGTGGGGACCAACTGGACCACTTATGCAGGAACTAGCCCATGCAACTTTTACATATGAAAGTTTTCCCGAAGTAATGTCAATGTTGTGGAAACGAATGCTCCAAGACAATAAAACTAACTGGCGAAGAACATATAAAGTAAGTTTCTTTTTGTTCTTGCAATAAAAGTAAATAACTTATCTAATTTTATCATCGTCCAGAGTTTACTTCTGCTGAACTATTTAGTACGAAATGGCTCCGAAAGAGTAGTAACCTCATCCAGGGAACACATTTATGACCTGCGTTCACTCGAAAACTATACATTTACCGATGAAGGTGGAAAAGATCAAGGAATTAACGTTAGACATAAGGTTTGTTCAAAAAAAAAAAATGTTTTTACATCTTTTATAGGTGGATTTGTTTAACTTTTAACTGCTTGTTTCATTTTAAAAGGTAAGAGAACTTATAGACTTCATTCAAGATGACGATCGTCTCAGAGACGAACGAAAAAAGGCCAAGAAAAATAAAGACAAATACATTGGAATGAGTAGCGACGCCATGGGTATGCGCAGCTTTGCCACGGGCGGAGGTGGAGGCGGTGGATCAGGCAGCAACGATGGGTGGAAAACAACACGCACCGATCATGGAGAAAACTGGTGTAAGTTATAGAATATTTAGGTCTGTACAGTTATTCAAATTAACCCAACAAATCTAATATTTTGAATAGACTCCGATGCTCGACCAGGTGATCGATATGACGAAGATGAGAATCCCTATGAAGGAGAAAAGGAGCTTTCTGACAGTGACACACCAAGTCCAAGGTAAACATATAATCATGAATTTATACTCACCAAATATTAATCAAAAATTTTCAATTCTTTCCAGGACATATCGCTACAATGACAGAGCGAGTCCAGCTGATGTTGCCACCGAAGTAAAGCCTAACATGAACATTCGTACCAACAAACCAGTGACAACAATCACCAAACAGCCACAAATAAAATCGACAATAGTGACAAACAAAAAAATCGATATGGGTGCAGCAGCGAACTTTGGCAAATCAAAAACTCCCGGTATCCATTCACCAACACATCGGGATACCCCGCCAGAGGATATTGCCACAAATAGCAACAACACAAACAATAACCTAATTGATGACTTATTCAAAACATGTCAACCAGTCGACAGCAGTAAAACAACACCTTCTGGTGGTGCCAAATCAAATGACTTTGATGATTTCAATCCACGTGCCGACGATACACATGAGTTTGGTGATTTTGCAAGCGCATTTGGTAGTTCGGAGGCATCCAAACCAACAGCAACAATTCCAGTAGCCAAAATTGCGCCAGTTAATGCCTCAAAAGGAGATGACTTTGCTGACTTTACTGCATTCCAAGGAGAGGTTTTACCATCCAATCATACTATGTCACATGCTAATGTTACCATTGGTAATATGTTTGGCAGTGGATTAAGCCATAATGCGGCCAATGGTAGTGCGTCGCTTGATTTATTTGCAAGCAACCCGTCACATCAGAATATAATGTCAACAGGAGGTGGTAGCAGTGCTGCTTCTGATTTACTCTCAGGATTTGGAGATTTGTCAATTAGCCAAGCAATGCCAATGGGTAAGTCTTAATACTTTTTTTTTTTCTTTTATTAGAGTAGAATTTACATAATAAGAATATTTATTTTGTTAATTGCTATGTCAGAGAGAGTGATGACTTTATGACATAAAAAATCCATTTTATTCAAAATTCGAAGGTGTTTTGCGTTGTCGTGAACTGCTTGCTTTTCTTTTAATGTATTAAACATAATGTTCAACAGCGTCAAAAGCTGTTTGTTGACACAGATTTTAAATTTTCAATTATAACTTATAGAACTGAATTCAATTTATAGGTTCGCACGAGTTTAAGCCCTTAACCACCTAATCAAAACAAGATTTCAAGCGAAAAAAAACAAAAACAAATGAATTTATTTCAAAACAACCAGATTGTTTTCAGTATAACAAATAAGTACTTTTCAAAAATAGACAAATCTTGTTTTAAGAAACATATATATGTACATATGTATGGGTTTCACGATGAAGTGAAGACAAAAAAAAATCAGTTTTGATAAAACATTTATAAATAGAACAGCTGAACAGATCTTGTCAGTGAATAACCAAATAGGTAAATAACAAAAATTTAAGTAAATAAAATTTTAAATTTTGATTGAAGAACCCTTAAAATAAAAAAAATCTTATTTTAGTACAGGAAAGTTAGGCTTTTTTTTTAAAAGCAATACGCATTTGTTTCCATATCTTAAAGTAGGATATTAGAAAAGGCTTTAGTTTTACGCGAAAACACCCCTTTTGGAAAACGCGAATCGATCAATATCTCTTTTGTTTTTGGCGCAGAGGTTGTTAAACCAGAGTTATAGTAAAGAGAATTCTCTCCTGTTTGCATCTACATTTATTAATTTGTTTTGGTAATGAGTTATGACATCTAAATTTTTATTTTGTTAGATTTTTTTTTCTTTCCTTAAGAAACTATTGTAATTAGTGATTTTATTACTCAGTATTACAAAAAATTAAATTTCCAAGATATATTTTTTGAAAACGATTTAGAACCGTTTGCTGAAACGAAACTTAAGCACTTATGTTCAACATTAAGTCTTATGTGACAGTTTACGCAGAGGAAAAAGTAGCCCATAAGCGCTTATGTTCAACATAAATATTTTAAGTGTCGTAATAGCAGTATCGGCCCTTAATGTCGCAGTTAATAGTCTTATGAAAACTAGACCAAGTAAATTGAGTTAAATTTTAATAACAGCACGATGCTCAAAAAATCTTTGATGTACTATTTTACATTACTTTTAGTTAGTACAAGCTAGCTTGTAACTAGTGTGTATCTCACGTGGAATATTTAATAAGTTCGGAGCTGTTTTCAAAGGTTAAAGTTAACCAAACAAACGTTTTTTTATCATTGTTAACTTAAACAACTAAACAAAACAATAGAACAGTTTCCAACCATAATTTTATCGTAGGATGTTGAAAATTCCATTATCAACAGTGATATCATCAAAAAGCTTAAAAATAGAAAATCAGTAGAAGCAGATCATTTTGTTGCGCACCCCTGCAAAACAACAACTAAGCTGTTATCATTTATTCATTTCGCAGAAGGCGATTAAAAAGGAAACGTTTAAAACCACAAAATGCATTATCTGCTGTTAAGTACGGTGAGGGTTCAATTATAGTGTCGTGCAAACTTTTCAGCTGCTGGCTTGCTCCTCTACATTAAATCAGCGGAATAATGTATCGTTTAAAATACAGGGATATTTTGGAGTAATCTAATGGTTCAATACATTTAATTTAGAATAATTTGCTTTGTATCACATAGAAATTGCATTAAATACTGCTGAGTTATAGACATTCAAAACAAAAAAAGAACTTGGATTTTATATAGAAAATCTTCACACGCTGTTGGCAAGTTCTAAATATTAATTTTGAAGAGTCTTATTTGAGGGAAATTTTTTTTTGGGTATTTCTAACAGCATTTTGCTTGGAGAGTGGAAAAAAAAACAATAGACCCAAACATAAAAGCACCCTACTGTATATTTAAAGGAGTCTATTAAGTCCTTACAAAATATAATATTCTTAAATATTGCTCCGATTTTATTAAATTTTTTGAAATGAAACGTCTTAATCGAGATTTGTTCAAAATAAAGTGAAGTTTCCCCTTTTTGTTGTTGGGACAGTGTATGAAATAAGGTATGGAGAAAAATGGAGCCGGAACAAGACAGCATACTTAAAGGCACTAATAAAAATGCTGTGACTAAAAATGCATTGGATAAACAAGAAACACATCTCGACCTGTGACGTCAGTGGTCTAAAGTGGTGGAGTGCGTAGTGCACACGACTTCTAAGACTGAGCAAAAATCTAATATGCGTGGGTTCGATTCCCATGGTGTGCATAGAAAGTTTTTCATAATAAAATTGGATTAAAGCTCAGCACCACAAAAAGGAGACTGATGAGTGCATAAGTGGCAAAGCACGAAATAGCTATATCCCCAGCCAAACAAGAGTGGTAGCGCCTTTAAGTTGTTGTTGTTGTTCAAACATTCAAATGAAATTGACGGAATAAAGAATGGTCAAGTCAAATAAGCTGACATTCTAGTACGAATAGTACAATAATAACAATAATAATGATTTTGTTCAAGTTATGTAATTCATGTAATAGAGTACACATTAAAGATTCATAATTTGTCGGATAATTATTTTTGAGAAAATTACACTAATGTTGTTCTGCTTATCTTCCACAAATCTATTTAAGGCAGTAGATAAATTATATTACTAGGTCTGTTTCTTTACTTTTTGTGTTAAGTTTGTGGAAAAGTTTGGACTCGCTTTTAGACATTGCTGTAGTAAAGTGGTGTCTAAAATGAAAAATAAAGAAACACATTTTGGGTGTACACTCAGTCATGAAAGTTAGTATACATTAGACTTATTACAACACAAGATTATGGTGTGTATTTGCTTTTGTGACATATTGAAATTGGGAAAACTTATTCATTCAAATGTTGAATTTTGTGTTTATAAAAGAGGCATGACCTTTTGCAGTTTCTTTTCACCATAATCTTCATTACTATTGGGCCCAATGTATACTAACTTCTGTGACTGAGTGAATCTTGTGATGTTCTTCTGAGAATATCGAAAACATCTAGGACTTAAGTGTAATTACCAGATATTGAATCCTACATTTATGTAAATTTAAAGCTGAATTATTCAATCAGAAGAATAAACTCTACATAAAAAAAAAATTAATCCTGGGAATAGGCGCTAACTGAACCTTATCTGACTATTGAAAAATTGGGCCTTAAAGTATAATTAAAACACATTAGGATACTTTATTATCAATTTATTTAAGATCTGCCTTTTTAAGCATGCTGCAATAGAGAAAAATTAAATATTCCATTATGTGTATCTCCGCACATTTACTTGAAAGTTATTTTTGTAATTTGCACTAATTTATTTCTACGAAAGTTTTTTTTTACATCTTTTACCTACGAAAATAAAATGCAGGACTGGATCACACGTACTTGCTTTTTGGGTTAAAGTTGCTATATATGCTCTTATATAAAGTTTATAAAAATAACTAATTATGTTAGAAACTAAAAAAAATAAAGGGTTTTGCTTAAGTTATAAATTTATTTACAAGAAAAGTGGAACATGTTTAAAAAAAATAAAACTAATTTTGACTTTTTATTTGTTTTTAGTTTTCTAATTCATACATTTTTTTGTTGAAAACTTAATTAAATTGTTTAAGGTTATATGACATCTGTGCACAAATGTTAGTAAAAATCGTACCATTAACGTGATATTCACAAAAAACAAACAAAAAAGAAAAACAACTTTTGAAATTACGTAAAAATCATCTATACTAAATTTGAAGAAAATCCGTCCACACGTGTCGGCAGGGAAATGTGTAGACGCACGTACAGACGCACAGATTCACGACCAACGGACGGCATGACGAAAACCACTTTTTCAGACTTTTCCATCATCGTAATGTTGGTTTTGATTAAAACCTCAATTTTTTTTTGACACGAAACCAATACTTGCCCTATAGAGCAAGTAAAAATAGATCTTAAATTTGTGTGTATCCAACCAAGTGATTCGTAGCGTACTTATCAGTAGTAAAGATTCAGTGGACTTCCTCTGAGTCGAACTATCACGGGATATCAAAATTCGTTCGAGTTAGAGGGAGTTTTGGACGAATTCGATTTAGAGGGATTGTAAATAGCCTACTTATAGTTAAAAGGAATGAAAAAGTTTTGCGAAAAAGTTTGAGTTACAGGTAAATTTGACTTAGAGGGAGTCGACTGTATTTCATTCATATGCAC
Organism: Meliscaeva auricollis; assembly: GCA_948107695.1. Lineage (NCBI taxonomy): Eukaryota > Metazoa > Arthropoda > Insecta > Diptera > Syrphidae > Meliscaeva > Meliscaeva auricollis. The sequence goes on along the minus strand of OX403616.1, from coordinate 77,811,334 downwards.
TATTACTCTGGTCCTTATTGAAAGAACTTTAAATTTTATATACTTATTAATATTATTCTTTCATTTTTTTTCCATCGTGTCGATTTCTTTCTGTTTTGCAACTCTTTATACAACTTGATAAATTTCAAATTTTGCTATCAGCTGATTTTCGTTTGCCAAGCAAAAAAGTGCCGGAGCTCAAATGTTCGGCCAAATTCTTGCTGGAGGGGACATGAAATAAATTGAAAAGCTCTCTCTGGCATTTTCGTACCAGAAATAAGTAAAGAAATACGTTTTGGGTAGTTTTGATATTTCGTGGGATCCTGCGGTCGAGTAAAGAAACAGACCTATTAATTGGGCTTTTTACCAAGATGACATGTCACGACAGTTTTATTTCGAAGAGATTTATCATCTGAATGTTACTTTTCTTGTTTATAAGAATGAAGCGACATGGATATATGCAGTATAAGACCGAAAATAAGTAATTGTTTTTATTTTACAATAATTACTTATTTTCTGTTTAACAATCGTGTTTCACTTTCTCCATGAGCTCTTTTCTGGATGAGGCTCACACAGTTGTATGAACAAAAATTAAAATTATCCCAATTCTTTTTCTTTTAAAAAGCTTTCCGGTGAACATTGAAACAATCACAATATTAACCGGTTCGTAAATTTTGTAACTTAACATGCAAAATTAGTTAGTAATAATTTGTAAGAATTGTTTGAAAACTTGCTATGATATATGTAACTTACCGAAGTAGACCATACTAAAATTGAATTTGAAAGTGCTTTGTTAATTATATAAAATTATTAAGAAACAAAAAAACTTCACTAAACAAAAAACAAAAACACATTCCAATTGGATGCAACAATTTTCCTTTTCAGCTTCGACAACGACCTTCAAATTGGACATTGAACTACAAAAACTCTTACAACAATTGAAAACTATTCATAAAGTTCAATCAACAAGTGATGTTCAACATATTGAAGATGTGATATCCACCTTACGAAGCAACTACTTACCAGGAAATGCAACACCGGAAAAACTCAACGGTTCCGATGAAGATTTCGATACAAATTGGAAAGAATATGCAACAACAATATATCCAGAGATCCTGTCGAACATTATCAAACACTTTTCATATCAATGGCCAGTCGATGAGGAACGACGTCCATCAAAAATACTTGTCAACTTTATGAAAATTGATCATAATTTTAATTTTGTCTATGAGACCTTCTATGCTTTGAATAACGAGCTCAGTCATTGGCCACTAACTGCGGCAGAAATATTTAAGGGTCTTTTAATCGATGAACATTACTTGGGAGCAACATTTATCCACATTTGCAGGCAAATTTCGAAAAATAGTTATGATGAGCCAAAAATCCATGAATTCTTGCAAATACTGATATCATTACCGAATAGAGTTGCCAATGTGTTGCACGAAAAAATGGATGAAATATTTCAACCTGCTAATTTTGCTCATATTCTTCTCGTGCACTTCACTCGAGCTATTCATTTTGTTATCAAAACCGATGCATACAACTCGCCAGTAAAAATGTTCAACTTAACTTTGATGAGTCGCCTGCTAAGTCGAATAATCATCACATTTAGAAATGATGCCACAGAAAGTTTGACGTCGTTTGCAAGAATTCTAGTAGAAGTATGTAAAATTGGCAACTATCGTCCCTACGTCAATGAACTTCTTCTTAAGCTCGAAAGAAATGCTATTCAATCCTTCGCCATGATCGTTTTGAACGAGAACTTGAATCTCTATTTATTGATTGACAACGCCGCACTCACTTCGGAGGAATGGAATTTCTGTCTGCTAAATAAGATTCCTTTCATGAAGATGTTGTCAAATGATGACGCTATCAACACGCTTGTAAGATATATTGCCATTGTAGATGAATGGAATCCAAAATCCGATTTGAATGGTAAAATTTTATGGAAGCTCTTACAAGATCTATTACCCATTTGGTCTAATCGCAATGCAAGCTTGAAAATGACCTCAGCTCAGCATGTTTACATAACAAAGTTTATTATCCTAACCAGCCAATATATATTCCGGAATGGAACTATCTTCAAAATCGGAGATCTGCAAAAAAATGATGTTCGTCGGCGTTTGTACGAAGGAAATAAAAATCATCTGACATCGGTGGATCCGATATTTCGGCACATCGGTATGATATGTGCGGAGTTAATTCTGGGAATGCTGGAAACAGATCCAAAAGCAGAAAAGCTCCAATTTGATTATTCGTATGTTATGCAGTTGCCTCAAGGTGAAATCATACAAACTTTGCGAGATTTGCCTGAGAAAATGAAAGACATAAGTAGGACTGCGCTTTTGACATGCGAAGTAGATAGTAAAGCTTTGGAGGAGCTTTCCAGAGAATTTTTTGAATTGAACAAGATAACATTGAAGAGTGACAATATTATTGTGATGGAAGATATTGAAGAAATTCCACGACGGGCTGAGGACGAACCAATGATATCTGAAATTAAAGAAGACGACAAGCCCGAATTGGATTCAGATGATGACGATGATTGCGTTCCATACGATATGTCAAACGATACTCCTACCATAGCAGACAAGCGACCAAAATTCCTTATGGATCTGAAAGACGCACTCATGGCTAATGACGACAATGAAACATTCCAGAGTGCTCTGGAAATATCTGAGAAGCTTATTCGCAATCAGTTGCCTGAAAATGATGTCCAACAAGCAATTGAACTATTACAAATCTTTATAAGCCTCGATATGAAATTTTATTTTGAAAATTTCGAAGAGGTTAAATTCAAAAATTGTGTGACCATCTGTGTGTGTCATCCAAAGCAATGTGCTGAGTACATTTGTGGACAATTTCACACCGATAACACATCGTACAATGTAAGTTTGAGGATCCTAATGCTACAAGTTCTAGCTGCTTCAGCGAAGACACTTAGCGAGTCAAAAAAAGATGAAGATGGAATTCTTTCATCGAAAATCATGGAAGTAAGTCCTCATCCGAGAAAATTGAAAATACCAAATGAACACAACTCACGTTTGATTGAATCTGAGAAAATCATTCGAGCTCGTTTAAAAGAGAAAACTAAGCGATTCTTTGCGAAAGCAAAGCCAGAAGCAGTGGGCACAGTGAATCGTTTTTCATCAGTTGCTGGATCATTTTTCTTTCCATTGGTCAGGGGTGAACGCACACGACAAATGGTATTTGCAAAGTTTGGAAAAATCTCACATGACATCGACACTTATTTGCTATCGAATTTCTTAAATACCCTGACCGTTGTGGTCATTGCTTCACAAAATAGTCCACTTCTACCAACGATGGCAAGGGAAATATTTGATTTATATTCTTTTATTCGATTCAGCAGTGAACCAAAGGTTAGAATGAATACGTTACAGTTGATTGGAGCAACACTGGTGACAGTTCCTCGTTTTGTTCTATTCAATGAATTCTGGGATAAATTGTTTGAAATTAAAGAATGGCTTGAGGATTGTTCAAAAAGTCCACTTATTGGTGGAGAAGCATCGGAAGATTGTCGAGAGGTTGCTGCTCAAGTCATGTCGGTTTGTTATGGATTGATTGCAGATAGAAATCAATAGAACGAGGCGCTATTTTGAAGATTTTTTTTATGTTTTAATAAAGCTCTCTTTTAATCTAGCCATCAGGTTCAAAAATGATATATATAATAACTTAAATTATATTGTAATTCATATTATACTATCACATACATATTTTTTAAACAGTCCCTAAGTTGCCGTTGAAACAAATTTGATTGCGGTAAAAAATTCATCTAATCAATGTAAATTATTGTTCTTAATTTCTATGAAACTGAATTAATAATAAATATTTTTTGAAATATATCGTTCGTTGTTTTATTGTGAATATTTTTGTTTATGGATTGCTGTAAATTTGAAAAAGTGGTAGGTCTATTATTAAATTACAAAAATTATTGGCTTCAATTCTAATGAAGATGTTAACACCATTGCAGGAGTTGAAAACAGCGTAGCTACATTGTGGTGTAAGTATAGAGAAGATTAGAATCCGGTCACAGGGTTTACTAACCATCTATAAACAACATACAAGGCTCATAATGTATATGGTGTTAAAACAAACAATTTGCACAAGGGTTGCCTAGTGATGGTCCGCCAAGGCATAGAGTTAATTATGTATACACTAATTGGCACATCTAACTGCCCGCCCATACAGGGCAAGTTGATGATTCATAAAAAAAAGATATGACATTACGATGATAGAGAATGCAAAAAAGTGGGTCTCGCTGTTCTGTCTGTCTGTCTGTCTGTGTACACCTCGAATTACAGCCTAAACCGCTGAAGCGATTTACTTCAAATTTTGTGGTTAAGGGTCTGGCAATTTTGAAATTTGTATTTAGCTCCAGTTGAAATGTATTCCAGCACAAGACTAAGTTACCTATACAAAAGAAAAACTGAATAAAATTAACGGAAGTTTTTGGTACCAGGAGTGGTCACTCTTACTTTTTTTTTAACACAACTGTACATATGTGTACCGTGCAGCCCGAACTCGTTAACGAAGTAATGGATACTGGAATCGATAGTGTTTTTAATAACATACAAGTTACATATACAAATGAAAATACCAAAGCTTAAATTTTAATTTTCGATACAAATGCGATAGCTTATTTTGGGAATAGAGATACATATAACCAAAACGTGAGTAAGTAATTTTGTAGGTTCATGCATCCTGAAACCTAATTTAAAAGTTTTAGATGGTTAATATTAGCGCCGGGCGCGACTACGCGAAGCTAAAAAATGCTATTTTTAAGTCTATGTGTGAAAGTGCGGTTATCTTTAATTTACATTTAAAGTATTTGACATTATGCTGTGTCATTTTGCCTGATTTTGGAGACACCAAACTTGAAAATCTAATTAATAAAACTAAAGATAGACATGATCTGTTTAAAGTACCATTTCAGGTTTTTTTAAGACACAGTACATATAAAGGCAACAAACGTTCAGCTTGAATATCCAAACATTTCATTTCATATACCTGATTCTGTGATTAGAGCCAATAAAATAATATTTATTTTGAAAAAATTTAGTGCTATTATATTTATTTTGATACCAAAGCATGGAAAAACGGATTTTTGAAAACGTGCTACCTTTTTATGGACTAACTACGAAGAATCAAATGCCTAAAATAAAATGGCAAGCTCAATATTCGTTTCCTATAAACATTTATCTACGACCCATAGGAATTGAGATAAATCGATTTCAATAATAAAGAGGGCGATATTGGGGAGAACCACTGGGGAGGGAATACTCTTTTTTTGATTTTTATGTTTTAGACTTCAAAGAACAATAGCAAAGAAAACAATTTTTGTGATGTAGGTAACCCCACTTGTCATCTAATTTGACTGAAGTATTTGGGGCTGACTGTTTTTGACATTTCTTTTCTTATTGCGAATATTATTTTATTTAAATTATAATTTTTTTTAGCATCCACGTTTTTATTTTCAAAAACATTTGCGAGTTGAAATGTTGTATAAAATTCAATCTTTTTTATTTTGCAGATAACATCATGTTCCCAAGTAATGATCTACTTCAACCAATTAGTGCAAATAACAATAACAATTACACAAATCAGCAACAACAATTTGCATCCACAAACGCTGCTCCAACACCAGCAGACATAGCTATCGGTGCGACGTGGTCTAACTCAGGTAATCTGAAAATCGACCTTGACAATCTTCTGTCGAGTAAGAATTTAAAATCAAATGCTCCTGCTCCATCAATGAATGCGCTCAAAGTGCAAAGTCCTGTAAAGCAGCCCCTATCAGTGCAAACACCAGCCCCCTTCAATGCTGGCATAGGTGGTGGTATTCCATCGCCACTTCAAAGTCCGCTGCAGCGTTCTCCAGTTAGCGCTGGTTTCCAAACAAAAACAAATGCAATGCTGCCAACTCAACAACCCCCTCAATTAAATCAAACACCAATGTTTGCCAATTTTAATAACATGCAGAATGCAATCAATCCAAATAATGCAAACAACAATCTCAATGCACAGCAATTCAATTTGTTTCAATGATACATAGCCAATTGAATTTAGTTGGTTTTCTATCTGTATTGAGTTTATTTGTTTTTAAGTTTTTTTTTTGTTTAAAACTTTTTGAAATAATTTTTTTTTCCTTTCTTTATTCTTTTTTTTTTATTACCCAAATTAAGCATGTTGTCTATCTATAATTTGTTATTCATTTAAGCAAAAAAAAAAACAACTTATCAGAAAATAAGTTAAATATATCACATTATTAATTAATAAAGCAATATTTGAATGTATATGTATATAAATATAAAAGTGTAGCAATTTGATTTGAGATATCATTAGATTTATTTAAAGATTTATATATAAATGAATGTATGTCATGTAGGTGTTATTATTATTATTATTATAATTATAAAATTATGTTAATCGTCAAGTTGTTTATATTATATACAAAAAACATACACACATACATACATAGAATGCTTTTAACATTGTTTAATTGTTAATGTTTTTTTTTTAATTTTCTTTGTTTATTGTATAGATTTCTACACTTGAGGGTTGTTTTCCTAATTATCTACACATTAAAATGTTTTTTTTTTTGTATTTGTTGTTTTATAATAGAAAAATCATAAATTTATAATTAAAAAAAAACAACAACTCTGATAATGAGACTGGCATCTGGAATATTATATAATATATTTATGAAAATTTAAGCGATTACGGAAACTATTTAAAAGTTGTAATAATGGTGTCAATTAACTAATTGAATAGATCTAGGAGACTTTTTCAAAACGAATCGAGTGAGTCTTACCTAAGAGCCGACAGCAAATTTTGGGAGTGGATGTATAACCAAAATCTGAGTATGCAGTTTTATAGGTATACCCATCCTGATTTCAAATTCGAAAGTCTGGCAGGTTTGTTTTTCAGCCTTCTATATCGCGTATATGCTTCTTCATGTTTAAAAAAGCTTTAAATAAACAAAATGAATATGACTTTTGTTTAAAGTACAAGATAACATGTGTTCACTACGGCGTATGCGTACATTTTTTTTAGATTTGTTATTATATTTTTTATAGAGTTTGAAACATGAGAACTGAACTAGGAGTGCGTTAAAGAGGATGAGGAGATGAGGATATTCATTCCTTTCTTCCCCTTTATGAAATTGAGATTCAGCATGTGTTGTGTAATGAGTATGTCCTGAAATTTTGATCATAAGTTTTAAATCGACTTTAAGTTCAAGACCGATGCAGTAAAGTACAGAAAGAGTACGTTCACAACTTAATAACTAATTTTGCGATCTTTATGATTTCTTGAAAACAGAAATGTAAGGTCCAAATATAATTTTTCGAACAAAAAACGAGGTTTTAGTTTTATTTGGTTTAGTTGCGCCACAAATTTATTTATTTTTACACTAGTAGACTAGGCTGAAATTAGCGAAATATTGACATTTTACCAAATTTTTGCTTTCCAGGTAAAACTTTATCGTACAACTTTGGAAGGTAAATCCTTTTTTTCGAATTCAAATTACAAAACGACATTAAGTAAAAAGTATAATTGAAAAAACTTATGTTCTAGCAAACGTTACAACATCCAGAATTATGCAAGGTTATATTGGTTTTTTGTCAATTTAACACCATTTTCACAACCAAAACCATTCATATTTATTTTTAAAGAAATGTATGAAAACAATTTGAAGAGAAAAATGTATGATCCTGAAAACTAGGCAATTCAATAACTTATTTACCAATTTATTGTAGTTTTCATCCCATAATATTAAATAAAAAAAGTTAAAGAACAACTTCAATAGCCAACACACGTTTCCTTATTTACATGCTTTTATTTTGTATTTAATCCGTTCCAGTCTTCAATTATGCCACCATAAACTGTCAACACGATATTATACATTTACTAATAAATATAAAAACATATACATATGAGTATATATATATTATAGTTTAAATTTACACACATAAATAATAAATTGCAATTTTAGTTTTAAACAAATTGTAATCGTATATATTTTGTTTGTTTGTTTTTGTTTTCACAAAAAACAGGTGTTGGGCTTTATCAATTTCAAATAATTGGTAGCTAATTGAATTGATATTGATCTTTATAATTTTATTTATAAATATTTAACAAAAATTTATATTGTAACGCACAACAATTAGTTAAATAATTTTGCAAATGATTTATAATTTAGTTTTTTCTTTATTTTTATTTTAAACATTTTTAACATTCCATCTACTTCTACAAAAAAATATAATTTGTATTCCTTAAAACAAAAATAACAACTTCCATTTTTTATTGATTTTTATTTCTTCTAAAATCCTACATAAAAACAAAAACATGTAAATATTTAAAACTATTAAATTAAAAAAATAAAAAACATTATATACAAACTAAGTATATATAAATATATTTAAAGAAGAAAAAAATTGAAAATAATTATGAAAAACTTCGTAAGAAAAATATAATATATTTATAACAAAAAAGTAAAAAAGAATATTAAAAAAAAAATACCTAGGGATTTGTGAGCAAAAATTATAACATATAGATTTTATTAAGAACAAAAACAAAATTAAGGAAAAACAAAATAAAATAAATAAATATATTTCGATTTAATTGTTCAGGAACATTGGACTTGAAAAAATAAACAAAAAATGATTGAACTTGGATGTTATAACAAGTTAATTTCTAATACGTATTAAAAAAAAAAAAACAAATCAGAAGTAAAAAAAAAACTTTGTTCGACGTGATAAAACTTGGTATATAGAACATTTTTATTTAACTTTAATTAAAAACAACAAAACTGATACTTAACGTATATTAATGAAATAAAACGAAAACCGTTACACGTAATTGTTTAATATTTGTAATATCTTTTTTTATGGAGATCGGACAAACGAAAATGTTTGATGGAGAAACATAGGCTTTCGTTTCGGTGGACAAACGAATGCTGCTTTATACCCAGGCATATCAGCCCAGATCAGAAGCTTGTCGTGAATGAAAATACGACAATACGCAGGGTCTAAAAAGAATTTTTTTAGACTGTTAAGTAGAGAAAACAGTCAAGCATCCGCTGTTTGACAAAAATCCATTTTACTTGGACGATGAAGGCCAACGTTTGACATACGTATGTGCTTCGATTCTACAATAAAAAGAATTAGAATTTGGAAAGCCGCATCTCTGTTTTTCTGTGAGAAAAGAAAATTATTGAAAACCTCTAGTCATTCTAACTTCGTCTTGGGTTATATTTGGAAGATTTGAAGTTTTAATACCAATATTAGATTTGCCGCTCGGTACGAATGTATGTATACTAAAAATTAACGTTTGAATACATAGACTCGAAAGTAGAATCGCATTACACCTCCTACGAGAGTTTAGAACACTAATACCCCAACAGGGCTTTGAAGAGTAATAAATATGTAATTTAAAACAAATAAATAGTATTCCTGGTCCTGCGTACGAATTAGGAAATGTGATCTAAGACATACACTTATTTGCTTCAGCGATTCCTTTGCACTGTTTTTTTTAGCTGAAGCTTGCTTGATAACAGTTCACTTCAAAATTTACTTATTTGAAGGTTCAAAAACCACAATTTGTACCAGGAATTTCGTTCACTTAATCACAGCTGCAGATTATGAAATGCAACTAATTGTACAATGTTCTTGCGCCAACACCTCAAATTAGTAAATTAGTAGGTCTGTATAATCAACACGTTGCCATTTAACCAATCAAATTCTAAGCAGACGCTTAAAACAACAACAACAGCATTACGTCTATCTTATAATACCTTACAGACATTCAAATGCCAAACAACATAAAAGAAGCACGAGTACCCAGAAAATAGGCATCAGAGACCTATACCAACCATTTCTGTGGAAACACCAATCATGATCTTAGCTCAATTTTGACTGAAAGTGCATAAAACACATTTTTAAACATTTCTGGTGCAACACCAATGAGCTTAGCTCAATTTTGTCCGAAAGTGCATCAAATGCATTTCTGTTGGAACACCAAAGAGCTTAGCTCAATTTGACTGAAAGTGCATCAAATGCAGTTTTAACCATTTCTGAAAGTGCATCAAATGCATTTTTAACCATTTCTTTTGAAACACCAATGATTTTAGCTTAATTTTGTCAGAAAGTGCATCAAATGCATTTTTAACCATTCCTGGTGCAACACCAATGAGCTTAGCTCAATTTTGTCCGAAAGTGCATCAAATGCATTTTTAAGCATTTCTGTTGGAACACCAAAGAGCTTAGCTCAATTTGACTGAAAGTGCATCAAATGCAGTTTTAACCATTTCTGAAAGTGCATCAAATGCATTTTTAACCATTTCTTTTGAAACACCAATGATTTTAGCTTAATTTTGTCTAAAAGTGCATCAATTGCATTTTTAACCATTTCGGTGGTAACAGTATTGATTTTAACTCAATTTTGACCGACAGTGCATTAAACGCATTTTTAACCATTTCTGGTGCAACACCAATGAGCTTAGCTCAATTTTGTCCGAAAGTGCATCAAATGCATTTTTAAGCATTTCTGTTGGAACACCAAAGAGCTTAGCTCAATTTGACTGAAAGTGCATCAAATGCAGTTTTAACCATTTCTGAAAGTGCATCAAATGCATTTTTAACCATTTCTTTTGAAACACCAATGATTTTAGCTCAATTTTGTCCGAAAGTGCATCAAATGCATTTTTAACCATTTCTTTTGAAACACCAATGATTTTAGCTTATTTTTGTCTAAAAGTGCATCAATTGCATTTTTAACCATTTAGGTGGGAACAGTATTGATTTTAACTCAATTTTGACCGAATGTGCATTAAACGTATTTGTAACCATTTCTGTGGGAACACCAATGAGCTTAGCTCAATTTTAACTGAAAGTGCATAAAATACATTTTTAAACATTTCTGGTGCAACACCAAAGAGTTTAGCTCCATTTGACTGAAAGTGCATCAAATGCAGTTTTAACCATTTGTGGTGCAACACCAATGAGCTTAGCTCAATTTTGTCCGAAAGTGCATCAAATGCATTTTTAACCATTTCTGTTGGAACACCAATGAGCTTAGCTCAATTTTGTCCGAAAGTGCATCAAATGCATTTTTAACCATTTCTGTTGGAACACCGATGAGCTTAGCTCAATTTTGCATCAAATGCATTTTTAACCATTTCTGTTGGAACACCAATGAGCTTAGCTCAATTTTGACCGACAGTGCATTAAACGCATTTTTAACCATTTCTGGTGCAACACCAATGAGCTTAGCTCAATTTTGTCCGAAAGTGCATCAAATGCATTTTTAACCATTTCTGTTGGAACACCGATGAGCTTAGCTCAATTTTGTCCGAAAGTGCATCAAATGCATTTTTAACCATTTCTGGTGCAACACCAAAGAGTTTAGCTCCATTTGACTGAAAGTGCATCAAATGCATTTGTAACCATTTCTGTTGGAACACCAATGAGTTTAGCTCAATTTTGACTGAAAGTGCATCAAATGCATTTTTAACCATTTCTGTTGGAACACCAATGAGCTTAGCTCAATTTGACTGAAAGTGCATCAAATGCATTTTTAACCATTTCTGTTGGAACACCAATGAGCTTAGCTCAATTTTGACCGAAAGTGCATTAAACGTATTTGTAACCATTTCTGTGGGAACACCAATGAGTTTAGCTTAATTTTGTCCGAAAGTGCATCAAATGCATTTTTAACCATTTCTGTTGGAACACCGATGAGCTTAGCTCAATTTTGCATCAAATGCATTTTTAACCATTTCTGTTGGAACACCAATGAGTTTAGCTCAATTTTGACTGAAAGTGCATCAAATGCATTTTTAACCATTTCTGTTTGAACACCAATGAGCTTAGCTCAATTTGACCGAAAGTGCATCAAATGCATTTTTAACCGTTTCTGTTGGAACACCAATGAGTTTAGCTCAATTTTGACTGAAAGTGCATCAAATGCATTTTTAACCATTTCTGTTGGAACACCAATGAGTTTAGCTCAATTTTGACTGAAAGTGCATCAAATGCATTTTTAACCATTTCTGTTGGAACACCAATGAGCTTAGCTCAATTTGACTGAAAGTGCATCAAATGCATTTTTAACCATTTCTGTTTGAACACCAAAGAGCTTAGCTCAATTTGACTGAAAGTGCATCAAATGCATTTTTAACCATTTCTGTTGGAACACCAATGAGTTTAGCTCAATTTTGACTGAAAGTGCATCAAATACATTTTTAACCATTTCTGTTTGAACACCAATGAGTTTAACTTAATTTTGACTGAAAGTGCATCAAATGCATTTGTAACCATTTCTGTTGGAACACCAATGAGTTTAGCTCAATTTTGCATCAAATGCATTTTTAACCATTTCTGTTGGAACACCAATGAGTTTAGCTCAATTTTGACTGAAAGTGCATCAAATGCATTTTTAACCATTTCTGTTTGAACACCAATGAGCTTAGCTCAATTTGACCGAAAGTGCATCAAATGCATTTTTAACCGTTTCTGTTGGAACACCAATGAGTTTAGCTCAATTTTGACTGAAAGTGCATCAAATGCATTTTTAACCATTTCTGTTGGAACACCAATGAGTTTAGCTCAATTTTGACTGAAAGTGCATCAAATGCATTTTTAACCATTTCTGTTGGAACACCAATGAGCTTAGCTCAATTTGACTGAAAGTGCATCAAATGCAT